>CM066041.1:135332072-136630033 GCA_033557465.1 Ichthyophis bannanicus | reverse complement strand
TAGAGTGTTGCTTTCAGACTCTAATTGAGACGCCTTATCCTGCCAGTCTTTGCCAAAAAGGTTTTCACCTGTGCAAGGTATATTACCCAGCTTATCTTGAACCCACTGCTCAAGGTCAGAGGCTTGGAGCCAAGCAATCCAGTGTGCACCAATGCATATAGCTGAAGCTCTGCTGATACATTCAGAAAAGTCAAAGGTTGCCCTGAACAAATTTGGAAACATTTTGGGCATGCTTCACCAGGGCGAGATAATCTGCTCTCTTATCAGGGAGGAGAGGAGCCATGAACTCCAAATCCCTAGCCACCTCTCTAAAAAACATACCTATGTAGGTATGTAGGAAGTGATTCTGGCCGATAACAGAGGCCTGAAAACATTGACAACCAAAAGCACCGAGGGTTCTAGACTCCCTGCCCAGAGATTTCGAGGAATGCATTTGGTGCTTTTAATTTGATGCATTGCCAATTCCTTCACCATGGAATAGTGTGGAAATTGAGTCTTCTGGAAGCCGGGGCATTCCAGTACCCGGTACATAGTATCGAGACTGAGTATGTGGAGAGATGGTTAAGGGTGTCTCCCACATTTGAAGCATAAGGTTGTGAACTATTTGATGAATAGGAAGAGTAGCAGCTTCCTTTGGGGTTGCAGGGTATTAAATAATTTCAAGCTCCTCAACCCTCGGCTCCTTCTCCAAAGTCACCGTGATGGAGAGGCCACGAGCAACATCGTGGATATAATCTTGAAAAGACAAATCCTCCGGAAGGGACATGCAATGTTGTGGGAATGGAGATGGATCCTCCGGAAGAATTCTTATTTCCTTTCCACCGGTTGATTTGTCATCCGATGAATCGGAGTCCGAAGACTTGAAGTATTGACGGGCTGGGTGCTCTTGCTACGCACGTACTCGATACGGCTCGAAGCCAGCATCGGAAAGTTTCGGTGCTGGACTCGAGGGCCAGCATAGCTGGTAGCGTGGTAAGCGGCAAAAATGTTGTTGGTACCGATGGCTGGAGAATTGGCTATAGAGGTTTTACTGGTACGGAAGCCACTAGCAAGGCCGCTAAGCTCCGCTCAATAATTAGGATACATTGATCCATGGAGCTTGCTGATGCCTGGGTATCGGTACCTGAATTGCGGAGCACGATCCCTGAGCATGGCACCCTCTCTGAAGGTCGAGGCCTCGGGAGCATCCTGGGACCCCACTAATGCTTTGGAGGCAAGGACCTCCCGCTGGTGTTGTTTGGCCGGTGTGTCTCCCTCCAGGGCAATGCCTAGGGCATCTCAATGCTTAGAAGGAGATCTACTCATGGAGGGCCAGCTAGATTTCGACAAAGACCTGGGTTTCAATACCCAAGATCCTTGGGCAGAAGATGAAGCTCTCAATGACATCGATGCTACCAACATTGCATCGGTGGCAAAGAGGGTGCCGACTTTCGCAGTTCTGTTCTGCAAGCCTCTCCTTGTCATCTTCCTACAGAGGGGACAGTCGGCTGATAATCCGGTCCCAAACATTTTAGACACCAGTCATGGGTGTCTGTGGCTGAAATTGTACTGCCACATTTGGAACACTTTTTAAAACCACTAGCTGGTTTGTCCATATTGGAAAACAAGTCCTAAGCCTAAGATGGTGTCAATGCGCCCTGAGGGAAGGGATTCTCCCCTCAGAAAAATTGTTTTTTTTTTTGTTTTGTTTTTTTACACAGAAAGAAAGAATATGAGCACCGACAGGGTCGATACCAATGTCGACGGGAAGGCAGACGCGACCACAAAAAAATAAGAATTTCTGCGGTGACAATTGCTTCTTGTCGGCTCCGCGGAAAACAAGGAACTGAGGAGGGAGAGCTGGAAAGGTGGGAAGGCAGCTATGCAGGTGCAGTGTGATGCTCCCAAGAGCTTTCCTGTTGAATGCTGGAGAGCATTCCCGTGTGGGCTCCATCAGTACTGACGTCACCAATATGTGAAGACTACAGTCCTGCTTGTTCCTGGAGATAACTTTCAAAAGGGAGATTATGATAAAATGAGGAAAATAGTTAAGAAAAAACTAAAAGGAGCAGTTGCAAAGATTAAAGACTTGCATCAAGCTTGGGTGTTGTTTAAAAATACTCTCTTGGAAGCCCAGAACAGCTGTATTCCACACTTTTCTTAAAGTGGAAGGAAGTCCAAAAAACTGCCAGCATGGTTTAAAGCGGAGGTCAGAGAGGCTGCTGTTGCCAAAAAAGCATCTTTCAGGAAATGGAAAAAAGAGCCAAATGACAAAAACTGGAAACAGCATAAGCACTGGCAAATTAAATGAAAGGCACTGATAAGGCAGGCAAAGAGAGAATTTGAGAAGCAGCTTGCTGTGGAATCAAAAACGCACAATAAATACTTTTTCACATTCGTAGCAAAAAACCTGTGAGAGAATCAATTGGACCATTAGATGATAGAGGGGTAAAAGGGGCACTAAGAGGGGACAAGGCGATAGCAGAGAGACTGAGGAAATTCTTTGCTTTGGTCTTTACTGAGGAAGATGTAGGGATGTTACACGTGACTGAAGTGGTATTTAAAGTTGCAGAAGAATTGAAGGAAATATCAATACATCGGGAAGATGTATTACAACTATTAGATAAACTGAAGAGTAGCAAATCACCTGGGCCGGATGATATACATCCAAGTGTGTTGAAAGAACTGAAATATGAGATTGCAGACCTGCTATTAGTAACCTGTGAACTATCATTGAAATCATCTAATACCTAAAGACTGGAGAATGGCCAATGTAATGCCAATTTTTAAAAAGGGTTCCAGGGGTGATCTGGGAAACTACAGACCGGTGAGCCTTGGGTACCAAGAAAAATGGTAGAAACCATCATAAAGAACAAAATTACTGAACATGTAGATAGTCATGGCTTAATGGAGTGGAGGAGTGGCCTAGTGGTTGGGGCAAGGTACTTCAGGCCGGAAGGTCGGGGGTTCAAATCCCACTAGAGGACAGCAAACCTTGGGCCGGAAGGACTGGGGTTTCTAGTCCCACAGGTGCTCCTTGTGGTCTTGGGCAAGTCACTTAACCCTCCATAGTCCATGTTCCCTGTAAAAAAAATAGTTATCTCCAAGTTATAATGCCCTGTTCAATATAAACCGCACTGATGCAGAACAGCGCGGTATATAAGAGAATATAAATAAATAAATGGGAGAAAGCCAACATGGCTTTAGCCAAGGAAGATCTTGTCTTACTATTTGTGTTATGGTTTTTTTGAAGGTATGAATAAAAAATAGACAAAGGTGAGTCGGTAGATATAGTATATCTGGACTTTCAGAAAGCCTTTGACAAGGTCCCTTATCAGAGACTTTTGGCAAAACTAAAAAGTCATGGTTTAGGAGGCAGTGTACTATTGTGGATCAGGAACTGGTTAAAAGATAGAAAGCAGAGGGTAGGGCTAAATGGCCAATTTTCTCAATGGAGAAAGTGAATAGTGGAGTAACCCAGGGGATCTGTGCTGGGTCTGTTGCTTTTTAACATATTCATAAATGACCTGGAAATGGGAATAATGAGTGAGGTTTTCAAATTTGCAGATGACACAAAATTATTTAACGTTTTTAAAACCTATGAGGATTGTGGAAATTGCAAGAGGATCTTGATAAACTGGAAGACTGGACATCCAAATGGTAGATGAAATTTAATGTGGACAAGTGCAAAGTTATACACCTAGGAAAGAACAACCCAAACTATGGTTACACGATGCAAAGTTCCACATTAGGAACTACGACCCAGGAAAAAAGATTTAGGCGTCATCGTGGATAACATGCTAAAACCCTCTGCCCAGTGTGCAGCGGCGGCGGCCAAGAGAGAAAATAGAATGCTAGGTATCATAAGGAAAGGAATGGAAAATAAAACAAAGGATATTATAATGCCTCTGTATTGTTCCATGGTACGACTGTACCTTAAATATTGTGTGCAATTTGGGTCACCGTATCTTAAAAAGGATATAGTATTTTTAGAAGAGGTACAGAGAAGAGCCACCAAAATGGCAAAGGGGATGGAAGGATACCCCTACGAAGAGAGGCTACAAAGTTAGGGCTCTTCAACATGGAAAAAGAGACGGCTGAGGGGAGACATGATAGAAGTCTATAAATTAATTAATGGAATGGAATGGGTAAATGTAGATCGATTGTTTACGTCATCAGAATATAGAAAGACTAGGGACGTGCAATGAAGCTACAGGGTAACCTATTTAAGACTAATAAGAGAAGATATTTTTTTCACTCAACGTGTAATCGAACTCTGGAGTTTGTTACCGGAGGATGTAGTAAAAGCTGTTAGTGTAGCTGGGTTTAAAAAAGGTTTGGACAAGTTCCTGGAGGAAAGGTCCATAAACCATTATTAAAAGGGACCCGGGATATCACTGCTTGACCCAATACAAGCATTGTGGAATTGTGTCTTTTGGAGAAACTGCTAGCTACTTGTGACCTGGATTGGACACTGTTGGAAACAGGATACTGGGCTTGATGGACCTTGGTCTGACCCAGTATGGCATATCTTATGGTCTTATGATAATTGGGATGGACTGGTGTTGGTTTTTCATCTCCTTTGGAAGGTTAGTGAGGGAAGTTCTGTTTTTTGGAGACTTGTCTGATGGTTCTATGAGGCTGTTTGTTGTGTGAGGGGTGGGATAAGATTGAAGGGAGTTCTGCAAGGGGGTATAATGTTGGCAATATGACGTTGGTGCACTGAGAAAGGGAGGAGATCAGAAAACGTGGGGGGTATGAATGGGAATGTGGTTGACTGGTTTGAGAGGTGGAGGTGAGTGAGAGAGGAAGTGTGAGTTGGGGAGGGATGGCTGTCGAGGAGGAGGGGGAAAAGGCAAAGGGTGAGGCTTGAGGGGTGAGCTCTGTGGTCTGGGTTGTAGCCATCACTGCTCCAAGGAGTAATTTGGTTTGCACCTTGGTGTTGCTTTGTACTTTGCTTCCTGCTACACTCGATCCTGTTTCACCTTGTTGGTATTTCTAGACCCTGCAGTAAACAGAAATTACACTTACCTGGTAATTGTTGTTCCTTGAGGAACTACAGTTTAGTTCTCCACCGCTGGGTAGTGCACCTCCTCCAGCAGATTGGAGACTGGGCATGTCAGAATCGTGACATCACTGGATATAGCCTGCTGGTCTCTCCCATCAACCCCCAGTGAACTATTGACAAAGCAGACTCACAGGAGCAACAAATAAGTAGCTATCATATCCAATTCAACCTTAAACTCATACTGAACGCATAACATTACGTAATTAACAACTGAACCCCCTCTTTCTAAAGGGAACTGTTTTTTGAACCTTCTGTATGCCACTCACTGCCTAGCCGAGGGCAAGAGAGAAAAGAATAGGCAGAAAAGGTAAATGAAGAAAGGAGACGATGAAGAACCAATGAAAGGCTCTACTCACCTGTAGTCTTGTACTTCTCCCAAATGAACACCCACCGTAAACCAATCCATCCCCGGGCGGGAATGAGAACTAAACTGCAGTTCTTCAAAGAACAATTACCAGGTAAGTGTAATTTCTATTTCCTTATCGTTCCTACAGTTTAGTCCTCTACCTCTGGGATGTATCAGAGCAGTAATCATTGGGATGGACCTTTCCAGCCGGAACACAACACCGCTGACCCGAAACAGGCATAGTTTGCCACCAGGACATCTAGGTGGTAGTACTTACTGAACGTATGAAGAGAAGACCAGGTGGCCACTCTACAAATTTCCACCGGTGGAACCAAACTGTGTTCCGCCCAGGATACCGCTTGCGCTCTAGTAGAGTGAGCTCTCAAGCCTGCCAGTACTGGACGACCCTGCAACAGATATGCTGACGCAATTGCCTCCTTAATCCATCTGGAAATGGAAGCTTTCCTTTGCGGGGACCTCTGAACACGAACAGTTGGTCTGATTTGTGAAAAGCCTTGGAGACTTTTAAATACTGCCGCAGCACCCTTTTTATGTCTAAATGGCGCAAACTATGGTCCGATACGGCCCCCTCCACCGAACGGAGAGTTGGAAGAGAAACCGTTTGATTTAGGTGAAACTGAGAAACTATCTTTGGTAAAAACAATGGGACCAGTCGCAACACCACCTTTTCTCTGGAAGAAGACAAAAACGGTTCTCTACATGACAGCGCCTGCAACTCTGAAATTCGCCTAGCTGAACAGATGGCTACCAAAAACACTGTCTTTAAGGTTAGATCTTTAACCGACGCTTGATGCAAAGGCTCAAAAGGTTCCTTAGCTAACGCTCCTAAAACCAAGTTAAGATCCCACGGTGGAACCGTGACTCTACGCGAGGGCCGTAGCCGGGATACTGCTTTAAGAAAACGCAACACATCAGCATGCGAACCTAGAGCCACTCCCTGGACTTTGCATCTATAGCATGACAGGGCTGCTAACTGAACTCTCAAGGAACTGGCTGCCAGACCCTTATCAAACCCGTTTTGCAGAAAACTTAACACCAGGGGAACAGATACTGTGGCCGCGCACACGTGCCTCCGCGAGCACCAGTCCTCAAAAATATGCCATATGTGCACATATGCTAAAGACGTGGACGTCTTCCTCGCTTGAAGCAAAGTAGCGACGACTGCCGCCGAGTATCCTTTCTTTCTCAACCGCGCCCTTTCAATGGCCATACCGTAAGTAAGAATCGATCCACCTGAGGCATTCGAAGCGGACCCTGTAACAGATTCTCCGACATCGGTAACCGCCAGGGAACGCTGTCGAGCAACCGAATGAGATCGGCGTATCAGTCCGGTGCCACCAACACCACCTTCCCCCGATGAGCTTCAATGCGCTGCACCACTCGCCCTATGAGCGCCCACGGAGGGAAGACATAGAGGACACCTGACGACGGCCAATGTTGTATCAGGGCGTCGATCCCGTCCGACATCCTTTTGCACCGTCTGCTGAAGAAACGACCCGTTTTTGCTGACTAAAAGGTCGCCATGAGATCCATTATCGGCGGTCCCCATCTTCGAACTATGTGCAAACACGTCCGGATGCAATTCTCATTCTCCAGCATCCACCTGGACCCTGCTGAGAAAATCTGCCGTCACATTGTCCTTTCCCGCAATGTGTGCCGCCGATATCGCTGATAGCCAATGCTCTACCCAAGCAAACAGAGCCTCTGCTTCCTCCTTCATGGCCACACTTCCTGTACCACCCTGCCGATTGATGTAGGCCACCGTCGCGGAGTTATCAGACAGCACTCAAACTGCTCGACCTATCACCGCCGTTTCGAACGCTTGCAACGCTAGGAAGACTGCTCTCAGCTCTAGCCGACTGATGGACCATTTGCTCTCTTGCACCGTCCACGTGCCCTGTGTGAAGAGGTCTCCGCAATGAGCTCCCCATCCCACCAGACTCTCGTCCGTCATCAAGGGAAGCCACTCCGGCAGTTCGAGAGGCATTCCCGCTGTCAGTGATTCTGGTAGCAACCACCACCGAAGGGACTGCCTGACCTGGAGCAGACAAGGGAGCCGTTTGTTCAGCGAGTCGGACTGTTGAGACCAACGACGAAGTAGCGCTCTCTGTAACGGTCACATATGGAATCTGGCCCATGGCACCACTTCCAAGGTCGCTGCCATTGTCCCCAGCACACAAAGGTAACTTTATGCCATGGGCGCCGGAGCGGACCGGAACTTGCGTACCAACTGCTGAAGCACCTGTGCTCGACGTTTCGGCAGAAACACCGTTCCTTTCTGAGTCTCGAACCGAACTCCCAGATATTCGAGATCCTGGGACAGAACCAACCGGCTCTTGGTCACATTGACCACCCAACCGAGACTCTGTAGAAACTTCACTACCGTGTCCGTAACTCAGATGCTCTCGGCCTTTGCCTGAATCAACCAATCGTTGAGATAAGGATGAACCAAAATCCCTTTCTTTCGCAATGCCGCCGCTACCACCACCATGATTTTGGTGATGGTCCGTGGAACCGTTGCCAGGCCGAATGGCAATGCTTGAAACTGATAATGCCCCCAAGGCAGAGCGAACCGCAGAAACCTTTGATGAATCTCTCTGATTGGGATGTGCAAATACGCTTCAGTGAGGTCAAGGGAAGTCAAAAACTCTCCTCGTCGCACCGCCACAATGACTGATCTCAAACGTTTCCATCCTGAAACGCGGTACCCGAAGACAGCGATTCACCCCTTTTAGATCCAGAATAGGACGGACAGAGCCATCCTTCTTTGGCACCACGAAATAAATGGAGTAGCGACCCACGCCGTAGTCCGCTAGTGGAACCGGCGCGACTGCCCTTAACTGCAACAGACGATCTAACGCAGCGTTTTTCAACCACTGTGCCGTGGCACACTAGTGTGCCGTGAGATATTGTCTGGTGTGCCGTGGGAAAAATTCCAATTTCATCCGTAACATGTGGCCTCGGCTCACAAATTACGGTTGCCAACCGGCCGGTTTTCAGCCGGCCTGGCCGGTTTTTCCATGGCCAGGCCGGCTGCCGGCACAGTTGTAAAACCGGTTTTTTGCTCTGGCCGCAAGATCGGGAGCGGCCAGAGCAAAAAAACGGCTTTTGTGCCGAAATCCGCGGCGCGAACGCGATCGCGATTCCCTATAGCAGTGCAGCCGCTGGTTCTGCTTTGTACAGAGCAGCGGCTGCACTACACTTACATTGAAAAGTAAAGAGAAACTGTGTCAGGAGCCCTCCGATCATGCAGAGCCCGAGGAAGAGATGTCATGGGGGCGGGCTCCTCACAGGCTGTCTTTCCTTTTCAAATTAACTTTAGCTGCAATAAAGTTAATTTGAAAAGGAAAGACAGCCTGTGAGGAGCCCGCCCCCATGACATCACTTCCTCGGGCTCTGCGATGACCGGAGGGCTCCTGACACAGTTTCTCTTTACTTTTCAATGTAAGTGTAGTGCAGCCGCTGCTCTGTACAAAGCAGAAGCAGCGGCTTGGGCAGAGGGGGGGGGTGGGTGTGTGTGAGTGAACCAACAAGGGGGGGGGGGAGTGTGAGTGAACCAGCAAGGGGGGGGGGGATTGTGAATTGACCAACCGGGGACGGGGGGGTGGTGTGATGGAACCAGCAAGGGGGGGGGCGATGGTGTGAGTGAACCAGCAGGGGAGGGGGGTGAGTGAGTGACCCAGCAGGAGGGGTGAGTAAGTGACAGGGGGGTGGGTGAGTGAACCAGCAGTGGAGGGGGGGGGGGTGGTGTGAGTGAACCAGCAGGGGAGGGGGGTTGGTGTGAACCAGCAGGGGAGGGGGGTTGGTGTGAGCGTTTGATTCCTATTCAAGAGAATTACTTTATATATAGTCAATATAGGCACAGAGGTAAATTTTTTTAACATTTTCTAATGGTGGTGTGCCTCGTAATTTTTTTCATGAAAAAAGTGTGCCTTTGCACAAAAAAGGTTGAAAAACACTGATCTAACGCACGACAGATCACAAGTGTTTTCTGCGGGCCTTTGCAAGGAGACATTACAAACGAGTCTAACACCGGCCTCGCCGATTCCAGTGCATAGCCTTCTTGAATGATCTCCAATACCCACTGGTCGGACGTTATGTGGGTCCAGGCAGGAAGAAACATCCGAAGCCGCCCCCCTATCGGTTGACTTCCCACCGGGACCCGCTGCATTTCATTTTGGTTTGTGAGTTGTTGCTGCGGAGGCCGCTGCAAACCCTCTATTTGCTCCACGAAACCCCTGGGCTCTAGAAGCAAAACGTCCTCTTTGAAAACCCCCCCAAGCGAGAGGTACGAAACCTCCTGAAATCCCTAAACTGTCCTCGAAAGGCCAGTGAGGATTTCCCTTGTTTAGGTTTATCCTCCGGAAGCCTTCCGCCCTTGGACTCTCCTAAATCCTTAACCAACTTGTCTAGATTTTCTCCAAACAACAACTTCCCTTTAAACGGAAGCTTGCTGAGACGCGAGTTAGATGAACCATCGGCCACCCAATTCCTCAACCACAAGGATCTCCAGGCGGCTAACAACAAAACCATGCTATTGGCCAGTGCCCTAATCAAATCGTCGTGCACGTCCGCCAAATACGCGGAACCAGACTCTAGATGATTTAACTCCCTTATACTGTCCTGCTCTAGCTGCGGAGCCTGGCGTAAGTGCTGAAACCATCTGAGACAGGCCCTCGCTACCCAAGCCCCACAAATGGACGCCTGTAAGGACAACGCGTTAGTCTCAAATGATTGTTTCAATAAACCATCCACTTTCCTATCCTCAGCATCCTTTAAGGCCGCACTACCTTCTACCGGAATGGTGGTCTTCTTTGTGACCGCTGAGACGGCCGCATCAACCCGTGGGGAACGGAACCTCTCCTTGTCCTTATCTAAGGGATAGAGCTTGTTCATGGTCCTGACCCCTCTTAATCCGGTCTTGGGCTGATCCCACTCTTCCTGGATCATCCGATCCACTACTCGATGAACGGGAAACACAACCTGGGACTGCCTGACCGCTTGAATGATGGGATCTTCCACCTCCTCTTCTTCCCCCAGTTGTGTCGTAGCGAGATTTAGCGTCTGCAGGGATTCTGTGATAAGCGCCGCCAGTTCATCCTTCCGGAATATCCGAATAATTTTCACCTGATCCTCAGGCTCAGGGATTTCCCCTTCTTCCAAGTCGTCCATACCAGACTCGAGTTCTACTTCGGCCTCAACTGTCTCGTGCCACCCCAAATCTGGAGAGGACTGGTCACGAGACCTTGACCTCTTCGGGGCCCGTGGGGAAACACCCCCCTGTTCCTCAGATTGGAGTTGTTGCATAGGATGCGGCAGCGGCAAAGGCTCAGGCACCTGCCCCTGGCGCCTCAAACAAAACCAAAACACCTGATGCATAATTAACAAAATCCAGACAGAAATCGCCTAGCTGCGGTCCTGAGCCGCCTGTAGGCAACATACCCGCGAGGCATTCTTGAGAGGACCCTTGTGGCTCAACCATCAGTGCCTCATCCCCGGACGCTGCCAGCGGACTTCGGGCATCTAAAACCCCCGAAGTCTCCATCTGCTGCTCCACGGAGGTAGAGACAGAAGCACAGCCGCGACAAATTCCAGTGTCCGCCACTGTGCCCCTGCGTGTACTGCAGACCACACACTGCGGCCATAATGACAATGAGTAAAGCCCCGCAAAGTGCCCTGCCCAGAAAGTAAGGCAGGTGTGGGAGAAGCTACACCTTTTTTTTTTTTTTTTTTTTTTTTAAACACTAAGAGAATCCTCCAACAACAAAAGAATAAATGTAACAAGTCCAAAAAAAAGCCCCTTCAAACTAAAGGGAAAGGAAGGAAATTGGAATAAAGTTGAAATAAAATTGAAAGAAAAAGAATAGAGTTGAATTAAACTAGATGACCCCAAATTAATTTTAAAAACACCAGAGGGCGCTTTTGCCGTGTAACGTCCTCCAGCACAGGCTGCTGTAACTGCTGCCACGAGGTACTGAATGTGGGCCAAAAATGGCGTCTATCTGCGTCGGCCTGAATTTGGCGCCAAAATGCAGAGCCCCCCTGCAACACCCGAGAGCCTTACCTGCAGCGCTGAAAAAGTAGCCGGAAAGCTGTACTCACGGTGACTAGTGCAGTCTCTTCACCGCGATACTGCCCGGCACTGCCATGAGCTGCCACCGCCGAGAGAGCTGCTCCGACTGAGCCGCGCTGCCTGGAAGCAACACGTCCACACTCCGAAAAAAGGATAGAGAGTGGCGGTATGGCCCCCGGGGCTCTCTCCCATACCATCCAGGGGGAGAGAACCGAAAACAGTGCAGAGAGTGACTGTGAGGCAAGGCAAGAAGGAAAGGGCAAGGTGGGAGCTCAATTTAAACCCTTAAGAAAATTAGTATGAAGGAAAGCAAAATAAATAAATAAAGGGAAGTAAATGAAAACAATTGATTATTGCCAATTTAACAGTTAGAAAAACCTAGACCCTGACTAAAGTGCTCCTCATCTGTTCCTCAAGTGAGCCCAGCACCTAGGCTCACTACGTCCTCCTGCTGCATGGAGAATGGACACACTGGGGGCTGATGGGAGAGACCAGAAGGCTATATCCAGTGATGTCACGATTCTGACATGCCCAGTCTCCAAGCTGCAGGAGGTGCACTACCCAGAGGTGGAGGACTAAACTGTAGGAACGATGAGGAATTCCTGTTGGACCGACTTTACTCCTGCCTTGCTCCTTGTAGTCACAGTCCCCTGATGAAGGCCTAAGTGGCCAAAACATGTGTACAGCTGACCTCTTCAATAAAGTTGTTCCTTCCAAGGATTCTTTGCTTGCCTGCTTTGTTTGTGCATTTCGTGAAACAATCCCAATATCAGTGAAAAAATTAAATCTCACAAAAACGATCACCAATATAGTCCCAAAAAAGGTTATAATTTTTGTCGGAGTGTACCAAAGGAGGAATGAATTAATTATCATCCACACCAGCCGGTAAACTTTTTTTTATCTTTTAGAGGTTCATCACCAAAACTTATAGTTATATAGTATAATCGTCACTTATCTGGTATATAATTTGCAGTTCAAAATAGACTTTTGAGGCACTAGTAGCAACTGCCAAAAAACACCGGCAATTTCGCAGCGATGCTTTTTACAAAGGACGAAAGCTCATATAATTGGCTCCACCTACTGCCATTCAAAGAGGAACCTCCAATGTTTGTGCATTTGGCTGCCTTTAAAGGACAATTTTCGAAGAGGGGGGGTGCTGGGTATTTTGATCTCAGGAAGGCCATTGGTAGAAGTGCAGGAGGGATGTGGGAGGGAGATTTCTTATAGTAAAAGCCGTACTGAATGAAGAAGCAAATTTAGTTAAAATATATGCTCCTAACAGCGGCCAGGGAGAATTTCTTTGAACAGGCCAGGAAATGGACAAGTTGGGAGAGGGTGGTTATATCCTGGGAGAGGATTTTAATTTAGCAGTGAGGGAGAGGGGCGCTTAAGGGGATGCGGCAGAAGATAGAGGGAGGCCTTATGTCCTTGGGATTGGTGGATGTTTGGTAACAGAGTAATGGGGCAAGGCAACAGTATACTTTCTTCTCCAACCCCCACAGGACCTATAGCAGGATTGACATGCTTTGGGTAGATGCGGAGTTAATGGTACATGTGCGGGATGTGATAACTGAGCAGATATTGTGGTCCAAGCAGATATTGTGGTCCGATCTTGCTCGGTAAGAATGACACTTGAGGGGGGAGGGTAGAAAGTGGATTGAACTTCTGGAGGCTTAATGAAGGTTTACTGGACAGGGGGGATGCTTGGGATAAACTGGGGAGGGGACTATGGGAATATTTAGAACAACATGGGGGAGGGGATTCCTCTTAGCCTTTCGTGCCATAATCCTGCTAGTTAACAGAAAAAAAAAAAACAAATAAGGAACAGAAAATGATACCTTTTCATTTGACAAATTTTGTATATTTGTTGACCAGCTTAATGAAGGCTAAACTTCTAGTACTGTTTTGTAAGCGTCTGACAACCCGCCCATTTCTCTCTTCACTCCACCACGTCTTCCAGCTTGTTCTTCTTTCACACTATTACTAGAAAGCTGTTATGATTCATTCATATACAGTATTTCATATATTCTAATACTATCATCTTTTGCTCATTCTGTCTTAACCTGAAGAAAGAAGGTTTAGCGTCTAACTAGGTTTTTAAACACTTTTTATTTAAGAAGACAGGTAGCATACTCTGGGCATAAGTAAATACAGCAATCGAACATCTTACATATTATACATAGGGGCTACAATGCAGTTACACTATAAGTTCAATACAGTCATCTCAAAATTACTAATTAAAAGTTCTCCAGACTAAACGCACCAGTTGTTCCTGTTGTCTCCAATATTTACTCCAAATCCTGTTATATAGTTCTATTTTACCCCTCAATGAATAAGTTAACTTCTCAATGGTGGCAATCTTGGATACTTGTTTCAGCCAATATGCTTTCCCTAAAGCTGCAATCATAAATCAGGTAGCATGAAGCAGCGTCGCATCTCACCAGTACTCCAAAAGCCAGAGTAAAGGCATATGCTGCACTTGCTTACTCAAGCTCTTCCCAATTTTTGTGCTAATTTGCCCCCCAAAATAAAGCCACCCTAAGATAGGTCCACGACATATTTAAATGATCAAAAAAGGCAGTATTTCAAATTATTAAACTAAACACTAATCCAAAAAAATGTATTAATTTATCCTAATAAAAAAGTATAATCTTATATTCCATCTTTTTGTTTTTATTAACCTTTATTTCAATACATTGTTAATAACTTCATTCGTGGTATTTAATCCTGCAACGCCAGGCTTTGCATCTCAGTGAACCCACATTTGCCATGAATAGTTGCTCCATGCAAAATGAAGCTTTTCCTAATTAATTGTTCTTTTTATGTGTGTGTCAAATTAACCTTAGGGCACAACTAATGATTTCTGTAATAGACACAGTGAGCTACATGCATCAGGCATTTTCCCCACTAATACAAGATGAGAGGCAGCAGTACCACTGGGTCTAGCAAAAAGCAGAGAAATAAGATGAGCAAGCCTATCAATCAATTAGTCAACTTTTACAGAACATTCCCAGTAGTTACACTACTATAGGTATCAAGTTCCTCTCATCTTGGACTTACAGAAAGATAAAGTCAGTAGCAGAAGAGGAAAAGTATTAAAGTACAGAGAAAAAAACCCAGAAAAAGTGCAAAAGCAAATTTAACTATTATAAAAATGCATATATCTTAAATGGAATGTTACATTTGATTTTTGTACCTTCGCTATCTAGCCTTACTTTTCTGCCCTCTTCTACCATAGCAATACATCGCAAACCCAGCAGAATACCAGTATTTCTACTTCTCAGCTCTAATGCATCTTCATTTTGGGTCTATCCCATTCTATTCTATTTTTCTTAAATTTGCTTTCTTTTGGAATAAAAGGGGTGCACTTTTTATCATCATGAAACCTGCTTCCTAAAATGTATTGAAAGCAGAAGAGTGGGCCAAGGGCAACAGCTATTATTCATATTGTTCTACTGTGTATGATTTTAAGAATCAGCCCAGCAGTTACCTATTTCACTTACATTCAAAACAATGAAAGTATCTAAGCAGAAGCTTCCAAACAATTCTTTTCTCCTCACCATAAAATGAGAGAATCAATTTTGCATCATCATCAGAATTATCTATAGAAAAAAGGCTTTTTATTTCTGCTGTTGTAAAAAGCTAAGATATGTTTAACATCAGAATACTAGGCATAAGGGGGGGGGGAAAGAACAGATCTACAAATCGAAAATGCCTATCATCTTTATTTGACCTTATTACCCCAGTGTACCACAACATTCCAGGTCAATAAAAATAAAAATTCAAGATGTAAAAAGAAATTATATTAAGAATCTTATTAATTGGGGGGGGGGGCGGGGGTCTTAATCAAATTAGATAAAATTCTGCAACATCAGTTATTAGCTTCAATTTTCCAAAGGATTTTTAATGGAGATATCCCTTAATGTACTGGAGTTGGCAAGAAGAGAGCCAGTAAAAAGCTCCACTGAGTGAGCCGCAGCTGCAAGAAATCTCTAATAAAACCTCCAGCATTTGATTTTACAGCACCACTGCGAAATGGTGTGTAAAAATCAGTCACTGGCTTTCAGTCAATTCTCTCTCTACTAGAATTTAGATGTACAAAAAAGGCACAAAATCATTACAGAACTGTGCTCATACGAGGGGGGAGGGGCTGATAAGTCTCTGGCTTGGTAATGAAACAGAAAGCAACGGGCACACTTCCGTTCCGGAGGACCGAATGCAGAGAGATCATTCGGACCTCCGGAACTGAAGTGTGCCCTTAGCATTCTGTTTCGTTACAAGGCCAGAGACTTATCAGCTCCCCCTTATATTTACCTAAATTTGCATTGTGAAGATTGAATATAAAACTTATAGAATTGAAGATAACATGTTTTTTTACCATATATTCTGAAGTAGGGCTCCATGGTTCATGGACAATGTCTCATAGCACCTCAGCTTTTCTTTCTGTCACAGTTTAATATGGGAGTGGAGGAGCAGCCTAATACTTAGAACAGTGGGCTGAAAACCAGGAAAGCCAGGTGTGTAACCCAACTGCTGCTTCTTGTGATTTTGGTCGTCAGTTAACCCTCCTTTATCTAAAATACAGAAAGACTAGCGCGCCCTTTGCACGCAGATAATTCAACCTATGCACAAAGGTTCTACCACACCGAATGCAGAAAAGAGGTCGACGCACGCGTAGAGAGGGTGTAAAAGTATGGGCACATAGCAATGCCAAGCGTATTTAAATTTTATGCAAATTAGCTGGACATATTAAAATGAGATGGTAATAAGGTCTGCACCCGATGCAAAGAAACTCAGAGGATTACATAACCAGCAATAAAGCCAATAATCTCTACACCTGATCTGAGGGGACTTAAACATCTTGCCCATGTAGGGAAAGCATAGTTACTCACCTGTAACAGGTGATCTCCGGGAATAGCACGCATTTAGTCTTCACATATGGGTATCATCAGTACCGACGGAGCCTGCGTGGGAACACTCCCCAGCGTCCAATAGGAAAGCTTTTGGGAGCATCCCACAGCGCCTGCGTGCTGCCTTCCCGCCTTTCCCAACTGTCCCTTTCCAGTTGAGTTTAAAGCTGAGACAAAAGAGAGAGGGAAAGAGAAAAAGAGAGAGAGAGATAGAAAGAAACAACTCCTAGGGGAGGTGGGTGGGTTGTGAAGACTAAATTCCTGATGTTCCCGGAGATCACCTGTTACAGGTGAGTAACTATGCTATCTCCAGGAACAAGCAGGAATGTAGTCTTCACATATGGGGACTCCCCTAGCTGCAGATGCCAGGGAGATGGCCCCAGAAAGTTGTGTGCCATTGTGAAAGGGCTCCACTTCCCCCCATGGATCTCTGGCATCCTACCAGGGATGGTGGGTAGGAGTTGATTAAGTCTGGAACAGGTGTTGAAGAACAGCCTGACCAACAAGGCATCCCGGCAGGAGTCCTTGTCTAAGCAGTAATGGGCTGTGAAGGTATGTACCGAAGCCCAAGTAGCTGCTCGACAGATGTCATTGATAGACACAGAGTGAAGATGAGCCATTGAGGCTGCCATGGCTCTCATATTGTGAGCTGTGACATAGCCTTCAAGAGGAAGGTTCTTACTCTCACAGGCAAAAGATATACACTGTGCAATCCAGCTGAACAGTGTCCTTTTGGAGACTGGAAGTCGCAAATGACTAGGATCAAAAGCAACAAAGAGTTGAGAGGATTTTCTATGTTGCTGTGTCCTTTGCAAGTAAAAGGCCAAAGCTCTTTTACAGTCCAAAGTATGAAGATTCCTTTCTGCATTTGAGGCGTGAGGCCTTGAAAAGAATACAGGAAGGTAAACTGCTTGGTTTAAATGAAAGGACGAAACCACCTTTGGCATAAAGTGTGGATGGGTCCTAAGGACTACCTTATCATGATGGAACCTTGTATAAGGAGGATCAGCCACCAACGCTTGCAATTCACTGATGCGATGTGCTGATGTGATTGCAATGAGAAAGATAACTTTCCAGGAAAGGAATTTCAAAGAGATAGTGGCTAATGGTTCAAAGGGCGGTTTCATGAGCTGCCCAAGTACTAGATTTAAGTCCCATGCCACCGATGGTGGATAATGGGAGGCTTTGTTAAAAGAAGGCCTCTCATAAATCTCGCTATCAGAGGATGAGAGGAAATAGGTTGTCCATTTAGAGGCTTGAAAGAAGCTGCAATAGCACTCAAATGGACTCTCACTGAATTGGTATTAAGCCCTGCATTTGATAAATGAAGGAGGTACTCCAGTAATGATTCCAGAGGTATCGCAAGAGGGTTAAGACCCTTCTGCGAGCACCATATGGTAAACCTTTTCCACTTCAATGGATAAGAGCGCCTTGTGGAAGGTTTCCTGGAAGCATGAAGGATATCCATTACCTGCTGGGAAAGGTTAAGACCATGAAGTTCTAGGCTTTCAGCAACCAGGCCCTGAGATGCAGAGACTGGGGGTTGGGATACCACAGCATCCCGTTCCCTTGAGAAAGAAGATCTGGAGCAGATCCTAACTCCAGAGGCGGAGCTTGAGAGAGATGTAGGAGCAGAGGGTACCACATTTGCCGTGGCCAACGTGGAGCTATGAGAATCATATGACCTCTGTCTCTCTGAAGCTTGAACAGGGTCTTGGGAATTAGGGGAATGGGTGGAAAGGCATAAAGGAAGTCCTGACCCCAATGAAGAAGAAAAGCATCCCTGGCCTGACAACCTCGAGCCGGAATTCTGGAACAGAACCGGGGAAGCTTGGCATTCAGCGGACTTGCAAAGAGGTCTATGTCCGGAGTTCCTCAAGTTTGAAAAGTTTGGGCCACCTGGTCTGCATGAAGAGACCATTCGTATGGAAGCAGAACTCGACTGAGTCTGTCTGCCCAAGAGCTTTGAACGCCTGGAAGATGCACAGCAAGGAGATGAATCTGATGCTCTCTGGCGAGGGCACATAATCGCAAAGTTTCATTGCACAGCGACAGAGAGCCTGTTCCGCCCTGCTTGTTCATATAGAACATGGCTACCTGATTGTCCGTTTGAATTAGGACTGTCTTGTAGCTGAGCTGGGTGTGAAACACTTGAAGAGCAAGGAAGATTGCTCTGAGCTCCAGGAGGTTGATATCAAGACTGGCCTCCTGTGGAGTCCAGGTACTCTGGGTAGAGAGGCCTTGCAGGTGGGCTCCCCAACCCACCTGTGAAGCATCTGTTAGTGGCTTGGGGGGGGTTGCTGAAAAGGAGACCCCACCAGAAGGTTTTCGGGTGACTGCCACCATTGGAGGAACAAAATAAGGCGATCTGAGTTTGCTATTTTGTCTGACAGGCAACCTGACGCCTGAGTCCACTAAGTGGATAAGGTCCACTGGGCTGCCCTCATATGGAGGCGAGTATAAGGAACCACATGCACGGTGGATGCCATGTGGCCTAGCAACTATAACATTTCCTGAGCAGTGAGGTGAGGTTTTAGCACTGCTTGGGAAGCTAACTGCACAATGCGAAGGCAGCGGGGCTGTGGAAGAAAGGCCCTTGTCTGTCTGGTATCCAGAAGAGCTCCTATAAACTCTAGGGATTGAGTGAGAGCAAGGTTGGACTTTGGAAAGTTTATGACAAGTCCCAAATACTGAAGGATGCGCATTGTGCGAGACAAAGCGACCCGGCCTCTGGCTCTGAGCCAGTCATCTAAGTAAGGGAAGACGAATATTCCCAGGGTGCAGAGAAATGCTGCTACCAAGCAATGCATTTTGTGAGCCAGACCAAAAGGAAGAACCCTGTATTGGTAGTGCTTCCCTTGAAACAGGAATCGAAACAACCTTTGGTGAGTTGGATGGATGAGAACATGAGTATACGCATCCTTGAGATCTAGATAACAAAGCCAATCCTGACTCCGAAGGTATGGCAGCAGAGTTCCTAGAGAAATCATTTTGAACTTCTCTCTGAAGAGGAATTTATTCAATTCTCTGAGGTCTAGAATGGGTCTGTGTGCTCCTGTTTTCTTTGGCATAAGGAAATAGGGGGAGTAAAACCCTGTACCCTGTTGGGGAATGGTCCAACAGAAAGAGCACGAGTACCACGTGCAATGACCAGACCCAGTAAGAAACGTGGAGTGCAAAGGAAGAACGTGAAAAATATTTTATTGAAATAAACAACTGAAAAATTAAACAACTGTAGCCATAACTTATGGCTACAGTTGTTTAATTCAATAAAGTATTTTTCACGTTCTTCCTTTGCACTCCCCATTGGGGAATGGGCACCTCTTCTATTGCTCCTTGAGCAAGGAGCATTGTGACTTCTTGACCTAACCGGACTTTGGTCTGAGAATTGAAATGCCTTACTATTGTAGGAGGGGGCATATGCTGAGAAAATGAAGCTTGTACCCCTCTCGTACAATAGACAGACAGAGTCCAATTTTCTGTTGCTATATGGCATCATCTAGGGGCAAAAAAACATAACCTTCCTGGGATGATGGAGGGTTCTGGGCCGTTCAGGGCCAGGAAGGCAAAGTTCTCTAGAAAGGAGTCAAAGCCCCTGTGGAGGCCGAGTCTGCTGAGCCGGTTGAGGCTTAGCTGCTTTTGGCTTTCTTTGTTGCCTAAGTTGCTGCTGTCCCTTTTGGGCAGACTGATCTGAACGATGTCCCTGCTGGGTATAGGAGGGATAAAACTTCTTCTTCTTGCTGAAGAATGGTTTCTTAGAGGATCTTTCATCGCAGGATCGGCTATAGATTTGGACAATCTATCCAAAGTGATATTGTCAGCATCTCTCTCATTAGCTTTTTCCTGGCAATTCTTGCCAAAGAGATTCTCTCCTGTGCAAGGTATATTCCCCAGTTTCTCCTGTACCCACATTTTAAGTCAGATGCCTGGAGCCAGGCAATCCTACGTGCACCTATGGCAATAGCAGAGGTTTTGCTTATACATTCAAAGCAGTCACAGGCTGCACGATTCACAAACTTGGAAACATCCTGAGCATGTTTAACAAGAGTAAGATAATCTTGCCTTTTATCATCAGGAAGGAGAGGGCACATAAGCTCCGTCTCCTGTGACTTCCTTAAGGAACATTCCCAAATACAAGATACAGGAACTGATCCTAGCAGAAAGCATGGAAGCCTGGAAGGTGCGACGTCCAAAGGCGTCAAGAGTCCTACACTCATGTCCAGGAGGATTAGATGCATGCCTTTTTGCACTCTTCATCTGTCTCATGGCTGATTCCACCACCATGGAATGGTGTGGTAATTGAGTCTTCTGAAACCCAGGACAAGGAGGAACTCGATACATGGTGTCAAGTCTTTGAGAATGAGGAGATGTGGTTAGAGGTGTTTCCCACATCCTCAACATAAGATCATGCAAGATCTCATGAATAGGTAAAGGAGCTGCCTCCTTGGGAGCTTTAGGGTATTGTAAGATTTCTAATTCCTTTGCCCTAGGCTCTTTTTCAGGAGCCACCGTGATGGAAAGACCTCGGGCCACATCTCGGATAAAATCCTGAAAGGACATATCCTCTGGTGGAGACATCCTACGCTGAGGAGAAGAGGAATCCTCGGGAAGAAGTACTCTGGTATCGGCAGAGCCTTCTGAGTCTTCAGACTCATCCGAGGATGGTACCGACCTAAGTCGACATCGGAGTGGTCGAGTACTGGCTTTTCGATGCCGGACAGATGCGCATGACTCGATCCTGGAAGAATACCTGCCAATGTCGATGCAGTCGGTACCGGTACCAAAGTCGGTGCCGGTACCGGTTGAATTGTCTGAAGCGGTTTCAGGGGCATAGAGGCTGTGAGAAGAGCCGCCAGACTGCGTTCAATAGCCAAGAATCTCTGGTCTATCTACGCTGCCGATGCTTGGGTATCGGTGCTGGTTAAAACGTCCGGAACCCCAGAGAATGGCACCAGTATTTCTGCCGAGGTTGAAGCCTCAAGAACATCCTGGAGCCCCGTTAGTGCTTCGGAAGCCGAAGTCTCCCGCTGGGGCAATTTTGCTGGTGAAAGTCCCTCAAGGGCAACGCCAGAGGCATCTCAATCTTCAGAAGGAGATCTACCCTTTGAGGACTCGCTAGATTTATGTCTAGTTACCTGAGATCCATGGAAGGAGGATGAAGCCCTGGAGGATGTCGATGCTACGGAGGCTGCATCGGAGGGAAAAAGGGTGCTGAGCTTAGCAGCTCAGTTTTGCCGGCCCCTTTTCGACATCATCCCACAGGCAACACACTCTGAAATAGAGTGGTCAGGACATAAACATTTGATTCACCACTCATGGGTGTCGGTGACTGAGATGGTACCGCCACACTTAGAACACACTTTAAAACCTGACGCGGGTTTTTCCATTTTGAGGAAGAAGTTGGGCCTAGTGCCCAAAATGGCACGTAGCACCTGAGAAAAAAATTACTGGAGAAAGACTCCAGAAACAGTTTGGGGGTTTTTTTTTAGAAAAAAGAAAACAACCGGCGGTACCGGTATAGCGTCGAAGGAAGGCAGACACTACCACAAAAAAGAAATATAAGGGGGGAATTTTCTGTGGTGACAGGATGTGCGACCTGTCAGCTCCGCGGAAAACGAAGAACTGGAGAGGGACAGCTGGGAAAGGCGGGAAGGCAGCACGCAGGCGCTGTGCGATGCTCCGAAAAGCTTTCCTATTGGACGCTGGGGAGCATTCCCGCGCAGGCTCCGTCGGTACCAACGATACCCATATGTGAAGACTATATTCCTGCTTGTTCCTGGAGATAGACCATTTCAGGGTATGTACCAGTGAACAGTTACCTACAACGTGAAAATCTTCTGCATGTATTTTTAAGCGTATAAGCGAAAGTTCAGCATTCAAGAACAAATGTCTTTTGCTTTGTTTCTTTTTTAAGCTTTTGCAAATACAAACTCAAAATACAATACCAAAGACATGCTGCATAAAGCGTAGTTACTCACCTGTAACAGGTGTTCTCCAGGGACAGCAGGAATCAGTCCTCACATATGGGTGACGTCGGCGCAAACGGAGCCCTCGTGCGGAGCAATTCTCCAGCTTTCAAAGAAAGCCTTTGGGATTGCATTGCACATGCGCGGTCCCTTTCCCGCCCAAGGGTGCCATCTTGCTCAGTCAAAACACATGGCTAAAAAGACGGCAAAATGAATAAAAAACAATAATAGGACTGCACCTCCAGGTGAGGAGAGAGGGTCGTGAGGACTGATTCCTGCTGTTCCTGGAGAACACCTGTTACAGGTGAGTAACTACGCTTTCTCCAGGAACAAGCAGGAAGTCAGTCCTCACATATGGGACTCCCTAGCTATAGGTTATCGAGAACCCATAGCTGAAAAATGGCTCCCTCTAGAAGAGCCGCTGCAGCTGCAATAGGAATTCATCCGAGAAAGCAACATCCGCCGGTAGCCTGACACCAAAGGGTCGGAGTGTTAGAGTTGCCTAAACCTCAAATAGGTTACGGAGAACTGCCTGATCGAAAGCACTGTCCCGTTGGAACTCCCTATCCAGGCAGTAATGGGCTGCAAAAGTCTGGCTTGAAGACCAAGTTGCGGCCCAGCAGATGTCTGCCAGCAGAACAGAGTGGAAGTGAACCACTGATGCGGCCTTAGCCCTGACACGGTGGGCTGTGACTCAACCCTGCAATGGGATGTCAGCCGTCCTGTACGCCCAGGCAATGCAGTCTGCCACACAGGTGGACAGCGTACGCTTGGAAACAGATAACCCCAGCTTACTAGGGTCATACGAGACGAAGAGCTGAGCAGCCCTTCAATGTCCCCTCATATGCTACAGGTAGAAGAACAACGCCCTCTTACAATCCAGGGTATGCGGGACTGCCTCTGCCCAACTGGAATGCGGCCTGGGAAAGAAGGTCGGAAGAATCACCTCCTGGCTGAGGTGGAAAGAAGAGACCACCTTTGGAAGGAACTTCGGGTGAGTGCAGAGGACCACCCTATTCCTATAAAACCTTGTGTATGGTATCAGTTACGAGAGCTTGCAGCTCACTCACACGTCTGGCTGATGTGAGTGCCACCAGGAAGAGCACCTTCCAGTAGAGGAAGTGCAGATGGCAAGAGGACATCGGCTCAAAAGGTGGGCGAGTAAGCTGCTGTAAGACCACATTCAAATACCACTCAGTTGCCGGAGAACGAACTGGCGGTTTCAGCAGAAGCAGACCTCTAAGGAATCTGGACACCAGGGGGTGAGCCGAAAGAGGTTGCCCCTCCAATGGCGAGTGGTTTGCTGACAAAGCACTAAGGTGGACCCTGACAGAGTTAGACTTGAGACCTAATTCTGAGAGGTGAAGCAGGTACTGCAGCACCACTGGTACAAGGCAAGAGAAAGGGTTTTCATTGTGCTGGTTACACCACACCTCAAATCTATGCCACTTGAAAGCATAGGATTTCCTAGTGGACTGCCTCCTGGAAGCCAGTAACACTTCTTCTACATTCCGAGGTAGCCAGAACTACCCTGTCAGCAGCCATGCCATCAGGTTGAGGGCCCTGAGGTTGGGGTGCAAGAGAGAGCCCTACTCCTGTGAAAAGAGGTCAGGCTGCGTCCCCAGTGGAAGTGGCATTTCCACTGCCAGCTGGAGGAGAAGCAGAAACCAAGGCTGTCTTGGCCATCTGGGGGCTACCAGAATGACAGAGGCCTTGTCCCGAAGGATTTTGAACAGAGTCCAGGCCACCAGAGGCGTGGGAGGAAACGCATACATTAGGTCCCCTGACCAGATCATCAGGAAAGCATCTGCAGCCACCCTCAGGGGATGTGGCTGTCTGGAGCAAAATCTGGGTAGCTGGTGATTTTGCGGACTGGCAAATAGATCTATGGACGGATGTCCCCAGCGGTGGAAAATCCGCTGGGCCACCACCGGATCCAGTTGCCATTCGTGAGGTTGGAGAATCCTGCTTAGTTTGTCTGCTAGGCAGTTCTCCTGACCAGGCAGGTACACTGCTTTGAGAGACATACCCTGCCTGATGGCAAAGGAGCAAAGGTCCAGTGTCTCCTGACATAGGATACGAGACCCTGTACATCCCTGCTTGTTCACGTAGAACACTGCTACCTGGTTGTCCGTCTGTATCAATACAGACTGATGTGAGAGGACATGACAAAAGGCTTGAAGAGCAAGGCAAATCGCTTGGAGCTCTAAGAGGTTGATTTGGTGTGCAGACTCCTGAGGAGACCATAACTCCTGAGTGCATGATCCCTGGCAATGGGCTCCCAACCCCAGCAAGGAGGCATCTGTCATTAGCACTCTCGTGTGCGAGGGAATCTGAAAAGACACTCCTTTGAGCAAGTTGGGAGGCTGATTCCACCACTGCAATAACTTCACCAGTCGCCTGGATACTGTTATCCTGTCTGAGGCTGCCGGTGGCTTGAGTCCACTGATCTCTGAGGCACCACAGAGCTGTTCTCATGTGGAGACGGGCATTTGGGGTCACATGCACCATGGAGGCCATGTGGCCCAGGAGGCATAAGAAGTGTCTCACCTGAGACCTGTGCCTGAACTGTTGTGTCAGTGCTAGCAGCCTCTGTGTCCTGTCCTCCAGCAGATAAGCCTTCGCCTGAAGGGTGTCCAATCTTGCTTCTATGAATTCTAAGTTTTGAGTGGGGAGCAAAGTAGACTTTGCGTGGTTTATGACAAAGCCTAGACATTGCAACAGGTTGATAGCGTGAGAAGTGGCCTGTTGGGTGTCCTGAGGCGACTGGCCCCCGATGAGCCAGTCGTCCAGGTAAGGGAAGACAAAAATTCCTTGACTTCTGAGGAAGGCCGCCACTACAGCCAGGCATTTTGTAAACACTCTGGGAGCAGAGGCTACGCCAAAGGGTAGAACTCTGTATTGGAAATGTTTTCCTCCCACTACAAATCTCAGATATTGTCTGTGGTCTGGATGTATGAGGATGTATGAGGATGTGTGTATAGGCATCCTTCAGGTCTAAGAAGCATAGCCAAACTCCCTGGTGGAGGTAAGGCAGCAACATTCCAAGGGAAAGCATCTTGAACTTTTCCCTCACCAGGAACTTGTTTAAGTTTCTTAGGTCGAGGATGGGTCTGAGGCCTCCTGTTCTCTTTGGTATGAGAAAATACCTGGAGTAGAAGCCCTTGCCCTGCAGGTGATGGGGCACCGGTTCCACCGCCTGATCCTCTAGAAGACCTGCCAACTCCTGCAAGAGGAGGTCCCTGCGAAGAGGGGGTCTGAGAGGCTCTCCTGGAAAGAAGGAGGGTGGTATCTGGCTGAAGTGAAGCAAATAGCCCCTTTGGACTATTTGCAGAACCCAGATATCCAAGGTGATGGCTGGCCACCTGTGAGCGTACAGGGTTAGCCTGCCTCCTATGCATGGCCTTACCACTGGCGGAAGAGAGACTATGCATTGGGAGTCAAAACTCCCCTCCCCGGCTGGGTAGGAGCCGGGGCCTGGGGGTCTTCTGCTTACGCGGGCCATGCCCCTGTCCCTTGGCCTGCAGCCCCGGTTGGGGAGCTGAGGTGGCCTGGTAAGTGGGGTAGCTGCGGTAAGCAGTACCCTTCCTCGGGAAAAAGGGCTTTTTACCCGAGCCCTTCTTCTTAGAAGGGACAGAAGTCTTCTTTGAGAGTCTTGTCCGGGTCAAGTACTCGGACTCAATCTCAGCAGCCTTCTCAGTCATGGGTTTGTCAAAGAGGTTGTCACCTCGGCAAGGGACATTGACCAACTTGTCCTGAACCCATGGCTCCAGATCCAATGACATTAGCCAGGCCTGGCGGCGTGCACCGATGCCGGCCGCGGCTACTCGGGCCGAAGCCTCGAAGCCATCACAGGCCGCTCGAGATATGAACTTCGAGCACTCCCGAATCCCGGTGGACAAGGCATTGAAGCGCTGCAAGAGTGCCTTAGAGAGGCCAGCTGAGAACCTGGAAATCTCCTTTGCCAAGTCCCTCAAGTACATGCCCATGTACAGCTGGTAGGTTTGGACACGGCATGACAGCACTGAGCCCTGGAAGCATTTTCTGCCAAGGGCGTCCAGGATCTGGGCGTCCAGGATATGGGTGTCCCAGCCATGAGGCACCGAGGAGTGCGTTTTTTGGCTCTTGAGCCTATGCATGGCCGATTCCACAACCATGGAGTTTGTGCAGCAGCTGTGGCTTTTGGAACCCAGGGCTCTTGTGGACTCGATAGATGGAATCGACCCACTTGCTGAGAACTGGCATCGAGACCGGTGACTCCCAAAGGCGGAGCATCAGCTGTTCCAGCATCGGAGGAACTGGCACAGTAAGGGCTTCCCTTGGGGGAAAGTCATACTGGAGGGCCTCGAGCTCTTCAGCTCAAGGCTCCTTCTCGGTATCCGCCGGGAATGCCAAAGCCTTGGCCATGTCCCTGACAAAGTCCAAGAACCGGGTATCCTCCAGAGGAGACCTTCTCCAAGGCTCCGAACCCGGTGAGTCCGATGGGTGTCCGCAGACTCCTCATTTTCCGTCTCCCATGTTGATCCCTCTGAGGAGGAATCGAGGGGCTCTGGCTGCGAAGGCTTCAGCCCCGACCGCCCCGACGCCACGAGCACCGGCGTCGACAACCTCACTCCCAAGCGGGAGGTCGAGGGAGACCTTGGCTGAGGATGGACTCGAGTCCAAAGAGTCTCGAGGATCGGCTCGGCCTCCGGGGTCGACTTTGACGTCGAGGTCCCGGTGGTCAGGGCGGATGGACTGGTGAGACCGGCTATCAGCAACCGTTGCTGCTCCATGAAGGCAAACATGCTGCGCTCCAGGGCCGTCATCCTGAGACCGAGCTCAGAAGACTCCGCAGCCTCCGGCTCCGGCCCGACACCGCCATCTCCCCCGGAGGGGAATCCACGAGGATAACAGCACTTACCTGGCGTCTCCGGCTCTGTGCGAGGTATCTTTGCAGGCCGCTCCGACTCCGAGGACCTGGGGCGGCGGTCAGGACTCTGTGACCTGGCCTTTAAGGGCCCAGGGCGATCAGAGGCATCCAACGACACCACCCTCACGGGTTTCTTCTTCCTCCAGTGTTCCTGGGAGGGAGACTCCCGTTCAGAAGACCCCCGACGGTGCTCGGGTTCAGACAGCTCCCGAGACGTCAAGGCTTCTGATGAGGTCCGGATCCGGGGGATGCGGACTCCGATAAAATCCTTTCACGCTGCTGCTGCCTACTTCCGAGTGCCTTACAGGACATCTTCCCACACAGGCCACAGACCTTCGGGTCATGGTCGGGCCCGAGGCATCGGAGACAGCAGTCATGTGTGTCGGTGAGGGACATTAACTTCTGACACCGATCACACTTTTTAAACCCACTGGCAGGCATTGGGGGAAAAAGGGCCCCTGCAAGGTCAAAGGACCAGGATGCCAGTGAAAATAAAAAGAGAGCGCGAATGCTACTCTCTAAGGACAAAAACGCAAAAAATTGACTGGACTCAATACCAGTGTACCGAGCCGCGGGCGGGAAGGGGAACCAGCGTCGAACCGGTCGAAGAGAAAAAATTCTAAGTTTTCTGCGAGGAATTAGGGACAACATCCGTTGGGCTCCGCGGAAAAAGGGAGACTGAGCAAGATGGCATCCTTGGGCAGGAAGGGGACCGCGCATGCACATGCAATCCCAAAGTCTTTCTTTGAAAGCTGGGGAATTTCTCCGTACGAGGGCTCCGTCGGCGCCAACGTCACCCATATGTGAGGACTGACTTCCTGCTTGTTCCTGAATAATAACACATTATAACACATAATAGTAAACAAAAGTGTTACTTATGTATACATATTACAGTCATAGTCCACATCATGAGAAAATAGAAAAAACTTATAAAGAAACAAAATAAACCAGTAATTAGCAGGGGAGGGGTCAATGGGGGAAGACCCGCCTGTCTTTTGCTTCTTATCCTTGTGTGTTTTTTGGACTCCCTTATTTCATTCTCCATTTATTGTTAGGTCTCTTGTGATTCCATAAAAAAATATTTTTGGGTGAAATAGTGTTATGTGCTGAGCACCAAAAGAACTCGTGCATCATGTGCACCTAATGTGAGCATGTGACATTTACATGCATGTGCACATGGCCACTTGTAGCACATCTGTCTTCGCATGTTTTGGCTCCCCTCCTTTCAACTTTACACCAAAGTTTTATGCACAGTTTATTTGCAAATGCGCCCTTTGCTACATACCGGCACTGAAGTCTCATGCTATTGGCGTGCTACGAAAACGCATACACAGCTAATAGCACATGACTTCTGCGCTGGTTTTCTGCATCAGTCTATTAGATTGCAAGCCTTCTGCAAACAGAAAAATACCTACTGTAACTGGCTGTAACACAGCTTGAACATCTGAGAAAAAGCAGAAGTTAAATCCAGTTCCCCCAATTTGTCCCCTAACGTTCATTAAAGCAATATCAGTGAGGCACAGCAAGGGTACATACAAAATACCTCACCCAGAACTAGCAACACAAGATATCCTTGGCATTATATTAATAGGGCCCAAATACACATCTGCCAATAAAGTTGAAACCTGACCCTATAGTACTTTCTTCTCTTCCTTTACTGTGACCTATGATGAATCTCGACAACCCCCTTCAACCCTGACTTGTATCACTCCAATACTTCATTGCTCCATTTCCACACACAAATCAGCAAATTAATCTTATTATTAATGTACACATCCTGTTCCCCACCACACACTTTTTAGACATCCAACATGCAGTTCTAACTGCTGTCCCAGAAAAATTACTGCTATGCACTTGCATCGTATCTTATCTTGATTTTTCAGTACTGCTTATAATGATATTTAACATGGACTCGTGGAAAGTGACATTGAAAAAGCGAAAGTGCTAAACAAATACTTCTGCTCTGTTTTTACTAAAGAAAATACTTGAGAAGGACCACCTGTGACTCCAAAATATAAAAATTGGAATGGAGCAGATACCACACCATTCACAGAAGATGAAGTGTTAGAACAACTTGCAAAACTGAAAGTGGACAAGGCCATGGGACTAGTGGAATACATCCCAGGATACTGAAAGGGCTCAGAGAAGTTCTTGCAGGGCAGTTAAAGGATGTTTTTAACAGATCCTTGGAGTCAGGAGAGGTTCCTCAGGACTGGAGAAGGGCTGATGTCGTACCTCTTCACAAAAAAAGTTATAACAGGGAAGAAGTGACAAACTACACGCCGGTAAGCCTTACCTCAGTGGCGAAACAGTAATGGAGGAGCTCCTGAAAGAGCAAATAGTGGACTCTCTCAAAACCAACAGGTTGCATGATCCAAGGCAACATGGTTTTACCAAAGGATGATTTTACCAAACAAATCTGATTGAGTTCTTTGACTGGGTGACCAGAGAACTAAATCAAGGGCATGCAATGGATGTCATCTACCTGGATTTCAGCAAAGCCTTTGATACTGTTCCTCGTTGGAGATTTATCAAACTCAATAGTATGGGGATAGGTCCCAAGATGGTGAACTGGATCAAAAATTGGTTAACTGACAGAAAACAGAAGGTGACTGTAAACGGAACTCACTCAGATGAAAGAAAGGTGATTAGCGGAAGGCCCCAGGGTTCCGTCCTGGGACCGGTACTGTTCAATGTATTTGTGAGTGATATTGCTGAAGGACTGAATGGAAAAGTCTGTCTTTTTGCAGATGACACGAAAATTTGCAAAAGAGTGGACTCCCCTGAGGGAGTGGAGAACATGAGGAAAGATCTACAAAAGCTGGAAGAATGGTCTAATGCTTGGCAGTTAGGATTTAATGCAAAAAAGTACACTGTAATGCACTTGGGAAGGAGAAATCCAAGGGAAATGTACGCGATAGGGGGCGAGAGGTTGGTGTGCATGGATCAGGAGAAGGACCTTTCTGTGATTATTTCTGAGGATCTCAAGATGGTGAAAGTGCGACAAGGCAGTGGCAAAATCCAGGAGGATTTAGCAGCAGAAAGGAAGAGATACTAATGCCACTGTACAAGTCACTAGTGAGGCCTCACTTCGAATACTGTGATCAGTTCTGGAGACCGTATCTCGCAAAGGACATAAAAAGACTGGAAATGGTTCAGAGCAGGGGTCCTCAAACTGCAGCCCGCCGAGGACATTTATCCGGCCCGCCGGGTGTTTTTGCCGCCGCTGCCTGTCCTCAGGGGCGGCTCTACCCAGGGCCGGCCCGTCCATTGAGCAAGAATGTTTTTTGCACAGGGCCCCGCGTTTCAGGGGACCCCGCGCAAAGAACATTCTGCTTAAAAAATTAAATTTAAAAAAAAAAAGCTGGCTGCTGCTGCTGCCGCTGCCACCGCAGCAGAATCGAGTGTCCCGCGGGGCCCCCTCTGCCTGGCTGAGCTCTCCCTGCCCGGCTGAGCCCCTCTGCGACGGCTTTCAGATCCGCGAAGGGAGAGTGTCTCCCTCGCTTCTCTGTTAAGCCCACAGGGGCTGATGGGAAATTTCCCATCTGCCCCTGCAGGCTTAACAGAGACGCGAGGGAGACACACTCCCTTCGCGGATCTGAATTTTTGAAAGCCGTCGCAAAGGGGCTCAGCTCGGCAGGGAGAGCTCAGCCGGGCAGAGGAGGCCCCGCGGGACACTCGATTCTGCTGCTGCTGTGGCAGCAGCAGCCAGCTTTTTTTTTCTTTTTTTATTTTCCCTGGGCCGATGTGGGGGGGTTAGGACTGGTAATGGGCTATGGAGGGGGTTAGGACTTGAGGTGGGGTTAGGAATTGAGGTGAGGTTAGGACTTTAGGTGGGCTGTGGGTTGATGGGGGGGTTAAGACTGGAGGTGGGCTGATGGGGTTAGGACTGGTAATGGGCTGTGGACTGTTGGAGGGTAGGACTGGTAATGGGCTATGGGGAGGGCTACGACTGGTAATGGGCTATGGGGGGCTAGGACAGGAAATGGGCTGATGGGGGGGGGTTAGGACTTGAGGTGGGCTGTTGGGGGGGTTAGGACTGGTAATGGGCTATGGGGGGTTAAGACTGGTAATGGGCTGTGGGCTGATGGGGGCTGTCAGGAAATGGGGTGATGGGAGGTTAGGACTGGTAATGGGCTATGGGGGGGTTAGGACTGGTAATGGGCTATGGGGGTGTTAGGACTGGTAATGGGCTATGGGGGGGTTAGGACTGGAAATGGGCTGATGGGGTTAGGACTGGAAGTGGGCTGATGGGGGGTTAGGACTGGTAGTGGGTTAAAGGGGGAGCTTAAACTGAAAATGGGGTGATGGGTGGTTAGGACTGGAAGTGGGTTGATGGGGGGCTAGGACTGGAAGTGGGTTGATGGGGGGCTAGGACTGGTAATGGGTTGGGGGTTTGCTAGGACTGGAAATGGGCTGAGTGGAAGGGAAGGCTTGAACTGCAAATAGCGGACGGGGACTTGGAATGGAAATGGGATGAGTGGAAGGGGGGGCTTGAACTGCAAATAGCTGATGGGGAGGGGGCTTGGAATGGAAATGGGCTGTGAGGGAAGGGAGCTAGGACTGGAAATGGGCTGATGGAGCAGCTAGGATAGGACTGGAAATGGGCTGTTGGGGGGAGCTAAGATTGGAAATGGGCTGTGGTGGGGGCTTGGATTGAAATGGACTCATGGAGGGGCTAGAACCGGAAGTAGGCTCATGGGGGGCTTGGACTGGAATTGGGCTGAGTGGAGGGGAGCTAGGATTTGACATGGGCTGATGGTGGGGCTAGAAAATTACTAGAAATGGGCTGATGGGGAGCTAGGATTGGAAATGAGCTGATGAAGGGACTCAGACTGGAAATGGGCGGATGGGGAAGCTAGGACTGGAAATGGGCTGATGGGGGGCTAGGACTGGAAATGGGCTGATGCAGGGACTAGAAGGGAGTGGATGCTGGGTGAGGCTGGCACTAGAAGGGAGCTGATGTTGGGGAAGGATTAGAATGGGATGGGGCTGGGAGAGTAAAATGGAGAGGGGAAAAATATTTTGTGTGGGAGGGATGAAAAATCTACAATTGGCCGGGTATTGGGAGACTAAGTGGGGATTGAGGATGAAGGGGTAAAATTTGAGTGGATGAAATAGGAATGAGGAAAGAGCAAAAGGAGAAAGATTAGTATGTTAAAGCAGATGTAGAGAGAGAGAATGGAAAAAAAACTAGGACAAATGGACAGCAGATGATGGAGAGTTAGCAGAAAACATGAAGAAACCAGAAGAAAGTGTCTGGAGCAATTGCAACTGAAAAAAAATGCACAAAAGGTAGAAAGATATCTCTTTATTTTGAATTTATTAACTGGAATATGAAAGCTCTGGGAAAAGTGCATCATTAACATCTGCGCTTTGGTACAAGAGGAAATTAATTTATAGTTTTATTTCTACAGTGTTGTTGTACATTCCAAGTTTGGCTTTTGGGGTTCCCAGTTTAATTATTGCCTTCCTGTTTCTAAATTGTGATTCCTTGTTTGGTGATTTTCTATGTTCTGCATGTGTAACTGAGCTGAGGTATTCTGTTTATGCAATTCCTATTTGACATTGCCACTTGTTCTCTTTCCCCAGTATTCTCTGAAATGTATTGGTTTAATATTTGCAGTGTTGCCTTTTGATAGGTAGGGTCTGGTGCTTTGTGAGTCCTAGTAGTGCTGTTACGATACGGCGGGTTTGCTATGAGTTCTAAATGGGCAGCATTTGTAGTAGTTCCTAATGTGCCTGGCGGTTGGCACTGGATTATAGTAAAATAGAAATCTTTTAGTCTTTCTTTATCCATACACTCATTAAGAGACATGTTTACTAAAAGTTAGTGTATGGTAACATTATGCAAATATTTATGCAATTAAGGCCACTTATGCAAATGAGGCCCTGCACCGAGTCTCCGCACATGGCCCCGCACCCCCCTTGGGCCGCCCCTGGCTCTACCATGAGGCGGCTGCCTCAGGCGGAGAAATGTCAAAGGCGGCATTTTTGCCCCCAAAGTAGCCGCCTCACTTCAACTTCTAAAAAAATAATACAACTTAAACACAAAGTAAAACCGGTGCAGACTGTGGAGCCTTCACGTGCAGCGGCGTCCCGCCCCCAAAGGAAGTTGTATGCAAAGGAAGTTACTTCCTTTGGGGGCAGGACGCCGCTGCACGTGAAGGCTCCGCAGTCTGCACCGGTTTTACTTTGTGTTTAAGTTGATGTCGCTAGGTGTTTAGGACTGGTAATGGACTGATACTGGTAAGTTTGTTGATTTAACTTTACTTGTTCTTCATTTTAAATATTGTATTTGTTCCCGTTTTGTTTTTTTACTTCAAAATAAGATATGTGCCGTGTGCATAGGAATTTGTTCATAGTTTTTTGGTGGTTTTTTTTAACTATAGTCTGGCCCTCCAACGGTCTGAGGGACAGTGAACTGGCCCCCTGTTTAAAAAGTTTGAGGACCCCTGGTTCAGAGGAAGGTGACCAAAATGATTTGGAGCCTGCGTCAGAAGACTTATGAAAAGAAAACTGAAGACCTAAATATGTACACTCTGGAGGAGAGGAGGGACAGGGGAGAGGCTGTTGTTGCCAAAAAAGCATCTTTCAAGAAATGGAAAAAAGAGCCAAATGATGAAACCTGGAAACAGCACAAGCACTGGCAAGTCAAATGCAAGGCATTGATAAGGCAGGCAAAGAGAGAATTTGAGAAGAAGCTTGCTGCGGAAGCAAAAACGCGAAATAAAGACCTTTTCAAGTACATTCGTAGCAAAAAACCCGTGAGAGAGTCAGTTGGTCCATTAGATGATAAAGGGGTTAAAGGAGCACTAAGAGGCGACAAGGCGATAGCGGAGAGACTGAATGAATTCTTTGCTTCGGTCTTTACTGAGGAAGATGTAGGGATGTTACCCACAACTGAAGTGGTATTTAAAGGTGTGGAAGAATTGAAGGAAATATCGATACATCGGGAAGATGTCTTACAACTATTAGATAAACTGAAGAGTAGCAAATCACCTGGGCCGGATGGTATACATCCAAGGGTGTTGAAAGAACTGAAATATGAGATTGCAGACCTGCTATCAGTAATCTGTGAACTATCATTAAAATCATCTCTAATACCTGAGGATTGGAGGATCGCCAATGTAACACCAATTTTTAAAAAGGGTTCGAGGGGTGATCCGGGAAACTACAGACCGGTGAGCCTGACATCAGTACCGGGAAAAATGGTAGAAACCATCATAAAGAATAAAATTACTCAGCATATAGATAGTCATGACCTAATGGGAGACAGCCAACATGGCTTTAGACAAGGAAGATCTTGTCTTACTAATCTGTTATGTTTTTTGAAGGAGTGAATAAACAGGTGGACAAAGGTGAGTCGGTTGATATTGTGTATCTGGACTTTCAGAAAGCCTTTGACAAGGTCCCTCATGAGAGACTTTTGGCAAAACTAAAGAGTCATGGGATAGGAGGCAGTGTACTACTGTGGATCAGGAACTGGTTAAAAGATAGAAAGCAGAGGGTAGGGCTAAATGGCCAATTTTCCCAATGGAGAAAGGTGAATAGTGGTGTACCCCAGGGATCTGTGCTGGGTCCGCTGCTTTTTGACATATTCATAAACGACCTGGAAAGTGGAATAACGAGTGAGGTTATCAAATTTGCTGATGACACAAAACTATTTAAAGTTGTTAAAACCCAGGAGGATTGTGGAAAATTGCAAGAGGATCTTGATAAATTGGAAGACTGGGCATCAAAATGGCAGATGAAATTTAATGTGGAGAAGTGCAAGGTTATGCACCTAGGGAAGAACAACCCAAACTATGGTTACACGATGCAAGGTTCCACATTAGGAACCACCACCCAAGAAAAAGATTTAGGCGTCCTTGTGGATACCATGTTAAAACCCTCGGCCCAGTGTGCAGCGGCGGCCAAGAGAGCAAATAGAATGCTAGGTATGATAAGGAAAGGAATGGAAAATAAAACAAAAGATATTATAATGCCTCTATATCGTTCCATGGTGAGACCGCACCTTGAATATTGTGTGCAATTCTGGTCGCCGTATCTTAAAAAGGATATAGCGATTTTAGAAAAGGTTCAGAGAAGAGCCACCAAAATGGTAAAGGGGATGGAAGGCTACTCCTATGAAGAAAGGCTAAAAAGGTTGGGGCTCTTTAACCTGGAAAAGAGACGGCTGAGGGGAGATATGATAGAAGTCTATAAATTAATGAACGGAGTGGAACGGGTAAACGTAGATCGATTGTTTACCTTATCAGAATATAGAAAGACTAGGGGACATGCAATGAAGCTACAGGGTAAACTATTTAAGACTAATAAAAGAAAATATTTTTTCACTCAACGTGTAATCAAACTCTGGAATTTGTTACCGGAGGATGTAGTAAAGGCTGTTAGTGTAGCTGGGTTTAAAAAAGGTTTGGACAAGTTCCTGGAGGAAAGGTCCATAAACCATTATTAAGAAGGGACCCAGGATATCAATGCTTGAACCAATACAAGCATTGTGGAACCTGTGTCCCTTGGGGAAACTGCTAGGTACGTATGACCTAGATTGGCCACTGTTGGAAACAGAATACTGGGCTTGATGGACCTTGGTCTGACCCAGTATGGCATATCTTATGTTCTTATGTTCTTATATGATTCAGACCTTTAAATACTTAAAGAGTATTAATGAACAAACAAACCTCTTCCAAAGACGGGGAAGTTGTAAAATTAGAGAGTATAACATGAAGCTGCAATGGGTAAATTGGAAGGCAATGTTAGAAAACACTTTTTCACTGAAAGGGTGGTGGATGCTTGGAGTGACCTCCCGATGGAAGTGGTGGCGGCAAATACAGTGGCAGAATTCAAAATGCCATGGGACAGACAGTGTAGTTACTCACCTGTAAAGCACAGTTACTTACCTGTAACAGGTGATCTCTGGGAACAGCAGGAATAAGTCTTCACATATGGGTACGTCGGTACCGACGGAGCCTGCGCGGGAACGCTCCCCAGCATCCAAAAAGAAAGCCTTTGGGAGCATCCCACGCGCATGCGCGCTGCCTTCCCACCCATTCACTTCCCTCTCATCAGTTGGGTTTGTAGCTGAGACCGAAGGAGGGAAGTAGAAAAATTAGAGAGAGAAAGAGAAAGAGAGACAACTCCTAGGGTAGGTGGGTGGGTTGTGAAGACTTATTCCTGCTGTCCCCAGAGATCACCTGTTACAGGTAAGTAACTGTGCTATCTCCAGGAACAAGCAGGAATGAGTCTTTACATATGGGGACTCCCAAGCTAAGATGCCTGGAGGAGGTCCCAGCATGTTGCAATCTAGTTGATGGGCCATGCTATTTCCCAGAACCTGAGGCATCCAAGGGATGGAGGGTAGGAGTTGAACTAAAAAGGGGTGTGCTGTGGAACAGCTGGACTAAACAAGGCGTCTGGAGAGGAGCCCTTGTGTAGATCAGAAAAGTTAGTGAAAATTGGATTCCAATTCTCTAATGTGGACCTCAGACAGAAGTATTGCGAAAGTATTTGTTAAGACTAATGGTCTGGTGCTAGAAACCAGTACATTATCCTCAAAGAAAATACCTTACTGGAAAGTAGAGGAAAATAAATTTCACAATACAGGCAGAGGTCAGAAGCCTAAAAGGCTAGAACTAATCCCAGAGAAAAAACTGGGAGAGTTTAATGAGGTTGGACTTTAGATGAGAAGCTAAAGCTTCTGTAGGCCAACGTTTGAAGCTCTTTGTCCTTGGAGCAGAAAAGGGCTCTAGGAAAGAGAGGAGATAAATCTGACTGGTTTGCAGAAAAAGGAATGGGTCTTTGAGACCCCTCTATCCAAATGAAAGACAGAAAGAAACATTTGTAGTAGGCGGTGTAGCCTCCAATTTCTTGAAGATCAGGAATGTCTTCCGTAAGTGATGTCACTCAGGATGACTTTACATGGAGAGCTTCAAATGTGACGTAACCGGAAAGGTTATAGTAAAAGAAGGTAGTTTGTGACTACCATAGAAATTGGTTGTCCATTTAAAATCCTATGGCATGCTGGAACAGCATTAATATAGACAGTAACAAATCTTTCAGAGTGAGATATATGTATTTATATACACACACATACATGATTATATATATATATATATATATATATATATATATATATATATATATAAATAAGAGACTCACTTAACAACAAGAAGGGGTAAGACCTGCTTGCAAAATATGGATAGAGAACCCCTTACTGGTTACACGTGGAAGAACCATGAAGAAACCAGTGGAATGTTCCTAGTCAGAAGGATAGGTCTAGATCTCTTTAAAATTCTAGACTTTGAATAACCAGAAGTGGAGATCTACGTGTAAAGAAAACCTTAGTCTTAAGACAACAAGTCTGGATCCTTCTATAACTTCAGTGTGGAGAAAGACACAATAAAAGGGAATACCATATTTGCCCGTCTATGAGGGCAATATGAGTATAATGCGTTCTTTGTTCAACATAAGCTCCAATGAAGTATTAGGAATTAGAAGGAATGCACTAGACAAGGACAGACTGCAGTGAAAAGAAGTGCATCCCTGTTGGAGAAGTTCCACTGGAGATGTGGAACAACTCAGGGAATTAAGCAATTCTTTATGCTTTCACGTGATCTAAACTCTGGTTCATTTTCCCTAAAAAGAAAATTTTAAGGAAGATAGTAAAAGTAGGAAAAAACCCGGTCATGTGGGAGATGACTGGGCAAGCCTTTCAACCATCTGAAAGTTACCCACCAGGAATGGCTCTGACGCTCTCTGGCAAAGGCCCATAGCTGCAGAGCTTCTTGTAGAATTGCAGAGAGCATGTTTTAGGTTGCCCAGGTGAGATCTGGTTGTTTAATTACCAGTGTGCAACCTAAGCTATTCTGTGGAAGCCAAAGAATTGCAGATGGCTAAGAATAGCAGACAGACAGGTTGCCTGCAATGATAAACTGTCCAAGTAGGTTTTGGAACCTCTCTTGGAATTATGTGTTATTAAGGCAGCAGAAGAGGTTAGGTCCTATAGATTGGAAAAGGACCGAGAGACCGAACAGAAGTGATAACTCTCACTTATGGTCTGATAAGCTGTCTTAAAAGAAATATTTGAAAGATTGCAGAGGGGATAAATTCTGTATGGAAATTATTTACTGGAGTAGGTATTAGGGACAATCCTATGGCTTAAAGGTAAGCCCTCCAGTCAAATAGTATCACTCTTAGATTGAAAATCTCAACTAAGAGGGATGGAAGTAATACAGAGTTGGAAAGACTTACAATTTGGTAAGTCTCTGAAAGGGTAAGCTCCCCTGCAGTGAAAAGTATAAGATATCCTCGTACAAGACAACTGCCAAGGCGAAGGGCATAGCATACCTTATAAGTAGTTGTAACTCCTCTGTTTACTTTTAAAAGGAGAGGAGAAACTTGTTACCTGTAGGGCATGATTATCCTTAATAGCTCTAAGAGCTGAAAGGATAGACTGCTCTTAGCAAGAGAGTCATGCCTAAAGTGGAGGATTAAGGCAGTGTATCACTGACCTCTCAATAAGAATGAGAAGAACTGCAAATGCTTCTGTAGTTAAGAAGTAGTGGTTCTGAAACTCAACAGGAAAAAAGAGTTAATGAATAAAAATCAGAAACCCTGCGACTGCTGAGTTTGCTGAGCCTGTTGAGACTTTGGTTTTCTTAGCCTGGTATGATGTTGCCCTTCTTTGGAAACATCTGCATGATGGGTAGAAGATGAATAAAACTTTTTCCCCCTAGGGGAATAAAGTTTGTTAGGAGATTTTTTACTAGCTGGGGCAGAGGAAAGTTTTGGCAATCCTCTGAAAGCAACAATATCAGTGTTTAACTGATTAGCTTGACATAACGCATCCTTGTTAAAGAGATTTTCACCAGTACAAGGAGTATTTCCCAGCTTTTCTTGTACCCATTTGTCCAAGTCTGAAGCTTGGAGCCAGGGCATGCGTCGTGCTCCTATGGCAATAGCAGAAGTTCTGCTAATAGACTCAAAACAGTCCAGGGAAGCACAATTAAGGAATTTAGACACATTTTAAGCATGACTGACTAATATGAAAAAGTCTGCTCTTTTATGTTCTTGAAGAAAAGGGTTCAAAAGCTTTAAGTTCTTTGTGACCTCTTCCAGAGATAATCCCATATAGAAAATATATGAGATAATTCTTGCTGAAAGCATGGATGCCTGGAAGCATCGACGTCCAAAGGCATCTAAAGTTCTAGACTCACGACCGGGCGGATAAGAAGAATGCTTCTTTGCACTCTTAATACGTCTCATTGCTGATTCTACAACAATAGAATGATGAGGAAGTTGAGTCTTTTGAAAACCTGGAGAAGGTGGCACCTTGTACATGGAGTCAAGTGTCTTAGAATGTGGTGATACCGTTAAAGGTATCACATCTTTAAAAGTAGATCTTGTAAGATCAGATGCAAAGGAAGCATGATTAGCTCCTTTGGCAACCAGGGGGATTGCAGGGTCTCTGAATCCCCTGGCAAGGATTCTTTACCAGGTATAGAAATGGCAAGTAACTTTGCCATATCAAGCAGAAAAGCTTGAAAAGAAATCTCCCCTGAGGACCACCCTCTAAAATGAGGGGTAAAGGCTAGACTTGTTGAAGATTTAGCCTTGGTACCGATAGATTCATCCCAGTCATCGGGATTGGAAGACCTGAAAGGATGAAGCATCGGATTTTCCTTAAAGCGATGTCTTCGGTACCCCCCGAGGTCAATACCGAGACGAGTCGGTACCGAATCATCCATGCTAGAGATCGATTCCAGGCTCGGCATCGAAGGAAGCGAGTCTGTCGAAGTAAGCATGGACGGTACCGACACCGATACTGATGCCGATGTCGATACCGGTACTGAAGCTGATACCGATACTGGAGGAACGGTCTGCAGCAACTCTAGCGGTACCGAAGTAGCCGAGAGCGCTAGACTGCGATCCTCGGTGAGGAGCGTTTCATCCATCACCATAGCTGATGCCGGGGTGTCGGTACTGCTCGAAGCAGCCACAACCACCGAGCATGGCCCAGGTATGTTCATCGAGGTAAGAACCCCGGGAACAACCTGAAGCCCCGTTAATGCTTTGGAGCCCGAAGACTCCCGCCGGGGCTTTATTGCCAAAATGTCCTCGAGGGCAAGGCCAGAGCCATCTCGATACTGGGAAGGAGATCTACCACTCGAGGACTGGCTAGTCTTTACAGACTTTTGTTTGGTTACCTGATCCTGTGGAGATATTGTAGTTGGTGACATCGAGTGCGATGTGAACCGAGTATCGAGTTGTGCTCGATTCTGAAGATTTCTTCTATTTGAGCTCCAGCAGGAAAGACACTCCAGTGGGCAATGGTCAGGACGCAAACATTTTAGACACCAAGTATGGGTGTCAGAAAAAATATCTGTACCGCCACACTTTGAGCATTTCTTAAGAGTAGTGGCTGGCTTTTCCATAATGGAAAGATGGAGGCCTAGTGGCCTAGAACCGTCAGACACTAAACAGGAAAATTTTCTGAGGAAAAGAGAAATTCTTTAGAAAAAAGAAAGAAAAGCACCGGCGGTACCGGTGGCATCAAAGGAAGGCAGACGCGACCACAAAAAACTAAGAATAAAAAGAAGAATTTTCTGCGGTGACAGGAATACGTCCTGCCGGCTCCGTGGAAAATGGAAAACTGATGAGAGGGAAGTGAATGGGCGGGAAGGCAGCGCGCATGCGTGTGGGATGCTCCCAAAAGCTTTCTTTTTGGACGCTGGGGAGCGTTCCCACGCAGGCTCCGTCGGTACCGACGTACCCATATGTGAAGACTCATTCCTGCTTGTTCCTGGAGATCAGGTGTTCTCCAGGGACAGCAGGAATCAGTCCTCACTTATGGGCGATGTCGGCACCGATGAAGCCTGAGCAGATAAATTCCCCAGCTTTCAAAGAAAGCCTTTGGGATTGCTGACACACATGCATGGTCCTCTTCCCGCCCAAGGGTGCCCATCTTGCTCAGTCAGGTCCCTTAGCTCGAGCCCTACCAAGTAGATGGCAAGGGAAGGACAAAAATATGGCAACTCATCAAAGGAGGCGGGAGGGTAGTGAGAACTGATTCCTGTTGTCCCTGGAGAACATCTGTTACAGGTGAGTAACTACGCTTTCTCCAAGAATAAGCAGGAAGTCAGTCCTCACTTATGGAACTTCCCAGCTACAGGCTACCGACCTGTAACCAAAAACGCCTCCACGAGGTCGTGAGCAGAAGCCGATGCCCAAAGGAGCCTGAGTCCTCGGAGCGAAGCCCTCGGTAGCCATGAAGAAGGGTCGGAGGGCAGGAGTTGCTTATACCCCGAACAAGTTACGGAGCACAGCCTGGCCAAAGGCGCCGTCCCGGCAGGATTCCCACTCCAGGCAGTAGTGAGCAGCAAAGGTATTCATGGAAGACCAGATCGTCACCCGGCAGATGTCCATCAGGGGCACAGAGCGCAGCGAGGCCACCAAGGCCGCCTTAGCCCAAACTCTGTGTGCGATGACACGACGATCTAGTGGGCCACCAGCCTTCGTATGAGCAAAAGTGATGCAGTCCACCACCCAAACCAAGAGGGTGCGTTTTGTAACTGCCTGTCCTGGTCTATTGGGATCGTAGGTCACAAAGTCGGCCAGACTTGCAATGAGGTCTGGATGCACTATAAGTAAAAGGCGAGAACCTTTCTGCAATCAAGGATGTGGAGAGCCGCCGAAGCCTGGTTGGCATGGGGCCTCGGGAAGAAAGTCGGCAGGACTATCTCCTGATCAAGATGGCAATCCGAGACGACTTTAGGCAGGAATTTAGGGTGGGTACAGAGGACCACCCTATTCCGATAGAACCTGGTTTAAGGGGCGTCAGCCATGAGAGCCTGGAGCTCACTGATTCGGCAGGCTGAGGTCAGTGCCACCAGGAAGGCCACCTTCCAGGACAGGTGCCGGAGCGAGCATGTCGCCATTGACTCGAAGGGTGGACAGATGAGCTGTGTGACCACCACATTCAGGTCCCATTCCACTGGAGGACGACGGATGGCCGGCTTAGAAAGCAGAAGACCCCGCATAAAGCGGGAGACTAACGGCTGCCCTGAGAGGGGCTTTCCCTCGATGGGGAGGTGGTTCGCCAAAATGGCGCTCAAGTGTACCCTGACAGAGTTAGACCTCAGCCCTTCCTTCGAGAGATGGAGGTGGTACTGGAGGATCCATCAAATGGGGCACAAGAATGGGTCAATCTGCAGCCCCGAGCACCAGACCGAGAAATGCCTCCACTTGAAGGCATAGGCTCGTCTAGTGGAGTCCTTTCTCGAGGCGAGGAGAACTTCCTCGACCTCCTCTGAAAGAGCCAGTGAGGCTAGGGAAACCTGTTCAGCTGCCAGGCCGTAAGGGATAAGGAGGCTAGGTTTGGGTGCTGCACCCGCCCCTCTTCCTGAGCTAACAGACCCAGGGCAGAGCCCAGGGTGATAGGAGGCTCCGTCAACAGCCGGAGCAGAAGCAGGAACCAAGGCTGCCGAGGCCATGAGGGGACTATGAGGATCAACGATGCCCGACCCCGCAGAGCCTTGAAATGGGTTCTCGCAATGAAAGGGAAGGGAGGGAATGCATACAGCAGGCTGGATGACAGTCCAGAAGGAATGCATCTGGACTCTCCCTGCTTGGGTGCGGTACTGGGTCGCAAAAGCGGGGAAGCTGCGCGTTCTGGGGACTGGCAAAGAGGTCTATCCCCAGCGTCCCCCAGTGAAGAAACAGCCGGCCTGCTACCCCTGGATCCAGCTGCCTTTCGTGGGAGCGAAGGATTCTGCTGAGCCTGTCTGCCAGGAAATTCTCCTGATCCAGAAGGTAGGTCGTTTTGAAGGACATCTTCCGTCGGACAGCGAAGGAGCAGGTGAGGACTGCTACCCATCACAGGGAGCGTGATCCATGCCTCCCTCCTAGACGACATAGAACATCGCCACGCGGTTGTCGGTCTGCATGAGAACCAACCTCCCCCCGAGGTGGTCCTCGAAGGCCCTCAGGGCCCACCGAATCGCATGGAATTTGAGCAAGTTTATCTGCTGCTGAGACTCCTCAGGCGACCACTGTCCCTGCGTGCACAGCGGCCTGCAGGGAAGTGTCTGTCATCAGCATCGCGTCATGCTGAGAGGCTTTGAAGGGCAACCCCCGGAGGAGGTTGCGGAGGTTTTGCCACCAGCTCAGGAACAAGCAGAGGTCGGGAAGGACCCTGACAGGGTTCCTGAGGTGAACTAGGGATGGGCTCCATTTGGCGCTGAGGCACCACGGAGCTGTCCGCAGGTGCAAGCAGGCATGGGGGACAACATGCACGGTAGAGGCCATGTGGCCCAGGTGGTGTAGCATGGTCCGAGCTGTGACCCGAGGAGTGCTTTAGACCCGGTCCACCAGGGCTCGGAGGCGGTTGGTGTGATCCGCTGGTAAGAATGCGGTCACCCGCTGAGTATCGAGGTGCGCCCCGATGAACTCGAGTGCCTGCACCGGCTCGAGGTAAGACTTTGGGTAGCTGATCAAGAACCCCAAGCCCTCCAACAGAAGGATTGTGCGCAACATTGCTCGCTGGGTTTCCTCGACAGAGGATCCTGTGATGAGCCAATCATCGAGGTAGGGAAAGACCAGCACGCCCTGACGCCTGAGACGGGTGGCGACCATGTCGAGGCATTTTGTGAAGACTCGTGGGGCAGACACGAGGCCGAAGGGGAGCACCCTGTACTGGAAGTGCTCTCCCTGCACCCTGAAGCGCAGGTACTGCCTGTGCTGGGGGTAGATTAAGATATGGGCGTAAGCGTCCTTTAGATCAAAGGAGCATAGACAGTCGCCCCGCCGGAGGAAGGACAGCAGAACGCCAAGGGATAACATCTTGAACTTCTCCTGCACCAAGAACTTGTTCAACTTTCGGAGGTCAAGAATAGGCCGCAGACCCCCTGTCTTTTTCGGGATGAGGAAGTACTGGGAATAGAAGCCCCGACCTCGAAAGTGCGGGGGGACCTTCTCAACTGCCCGTTGGGCAAAGAAAGAGAGTAGTTCCCGCTGCAGTAAAATCTGGTGCACGGGGAGTCAAGGAGGCTCCGCCGGGGAGAAGGGAGGAGGAAGCCTGTCAAAGCAAAGATGATAGCTGTCTCGGATGACCTGGAGAACCCAGGTGTCTGAGGTGATGGAAGCCCACAAAGGGGTGAAATAAGACAGGCGTCCCTCCCCCCCTCCCCCCACTGGCTGCTGCATTGCCGGAGGGCGAGGAGCTATGCCAATGGCATCAAAACCCCTGTGTGGGATGCGGAGGAGCCGGAGTTTAGGCTTTTGGCCCTTTCGGCTTGCGATGCCCTTGACTGGACTTACCCTGCACCAGGGTGCTCAACGTGGGGGTAGACGGGTACGGCAGGTAGCCACTGTACTGGAGGCCCTTCCTCTGAAAGGCAGGCTTTTTGGCTTGTTGCTTTTTCCAGGGCAGAGTGGAGGTCTTGTGTGAGAGATGGGTTCTGGTGACAAACTCCGTCTATCTCTGCGGCTTTATCCTTCATTGGCTTGCTGAAAAGCTGCTCGCCAAGGCAGGGGATGTCCAGAAGCTTTTCTTACACCCACTGCTCCAAATATGATGATTGGAGCCATGCCTGGCAGCGGGTCCCGATGTACGCGGCCGCCACCCGAGCTGATGACTCAAATCCATCGTAGACAGCTCGGGAGAGGTATTTTGAGCAGTCTGCGACGGACTTCAACAGAGTACTGAACCTACTGAGCGGCTCGCCCTCGAGGCCCGCAGATAACCCTCCGAGCTCTTTGGCTAAATTGCACAAGAACATACCCATGTATAGTTGGTATGCTTGAATGCGACAACAGAGCCTTGGTAGGCCTTGCGGTCCAGGGCATCAAGGGCTCTCGACTCTCGGCCAGGCGGTACCGACAAGTGCAATTTTGGGCTCTTCTGTTTCCTCATGGCCGACTCCACCACCATAGAGTAGAGAAGTTGGGTCTTCCTGAACCCCAGCCCACGTTGTACATTGTACATAGTATCTTGGCTCCCACCACAATGGGAGCCAAGAGACGACACCAAAAATAACACAAGTCCCCTGGTCAGACCATTATCTGATACAACTTACTGTATACCTAACGACGAAACCGGATACCCCACAAACTGGAACAAAAACTCAACATGGAAAAAAATTCCAGAAATTCAACAAAGAAGCCCTAGCAAAATCAATCATATAGCACATAAGCACAGACAACACTGACTTGGACAGCCTGGTAACCCAATGGAACGAAGGAGTCGAAGCAACTTCAGTACTAAATACGAAAACGCCAAAGAAGCCAAATAAGATCTAAACCGGAGCCCTGGTACTCAACAACGTTACATAAAATGAAGACCGACCTCTGGAAAATTGAAAAGGAATGGAGAAAATCAAAAAACCCCGAACGCAAAACTGAATATATATTCTGTCTCACTAAATACAAAGAAGAAATCAACACTGCAAAGAAAAACCATCATACCAAAATACTCAACAAAGCGATAAACAGACCAAGGGAACTATTCAAACTTGTCAAATCCCTGACCAATACTACCCAGGATGATGGCCCCAACAATGCTATAAATGCACAAACTTTAGATGACCACTATGCCAGCAAACTCAACCCACCACCAACAAGAAACCCCAATCCAGAGTATGAAGGGTTACCTCCGCCCTAGAAGGATTAGGTCTAGGGAAGAAAACAGGGAAGTACACCGACTGGTTAAAATGAAATGGCGAGAACACCTTTGGCATAAAGTGAGGATGAGTCCTAATGACTCCTTATCATGGTGGAAAAATGTATAAGGAGAATCAGCTACCAAAGATTGAAGTTCATGGATGAAGGGAGGGTAATAAGGAAGGTGACCTTCCAGGTAAGAAACTTCAGAGAAGTAGTGGCTAAGGATTCAAAGGGCGGCTTCATAAGCTGTCCTAAAACATTAAGGTCCCATGCCACTGGGGATGGCCTAATGGGAGGCTTAGTTAATATAAGACCTCTCATGAAGCATGCTAGAAGCGGTTGAGAAGAGATGGGCTGACCATCCAGGGGCATCTGGGAAGTCGCTATGGCACTTAGGTGGATTATCACTGAATTGGTTTTGAGTCCAGAGGAAGAGAGGTAAAGAAAATATTCAAGTTATTAGAAAAGGTTCAGAGAAGAGCCACCAAAATGGTAAAGGGGATGGAAGGATACCCCTATGAAGAAAGGCTAAAAAGGTTAGGGCTCTTTAACCTGGAAAACAGACGGCCGAGGGGAGACATGATAGAAGTCTATAAATTAATGAATGGAGTGGAACGGGTAAACGTAGATCGATAGTTTACATCATCAAAATATAGAAAGACTAGGGGACATGCAATGAAGCTACAGGGTAAACTATTCAAGACAAATAAGAGAAAATATTTTTTTCACTCAACGTGTAATCAAACTCTGGAATTTGCTACCGGAGGATGTAGTAAAAGATGTTAGTTAGTGTAGCTGGGTTTAAAAAAGGTTTGGACAAGTTCCTGGAGGAAAGGTCAGCCATCTGTTTCCAGGTTAAAAAGCCCTAACCTTTTTAGATTCTCTTCATAGGGGTATCCATCCATCCCCTTTACCATTTTGGTGGCTCTTCTCTGAACCATTTCCAATAACGTTATCCTTTTTAAGAAACGACGACCAGAATTGCACACCATATTCAAGGTGCGGTCGCACCATGGAACTATACAGAGGCATTATAATATCCTTTGTTTTATTTTCCATTCCTTTCCTTATGATACCTAGCATTCTATTTGCTCTCTTGGCCACCGCTGCACACTCGGCGGAGGGTTTTAACATGTTATCCAAGATGACGCCTAAGTCTTTTTCCTGTGTGGTGGTTCCTAATGTGGAACCTTGCATCGTGTAAACATAGTTTGGGTTGTCCTTTCCTAGGTGCATAACTTTGCACTTGTCCAAATTAAATTTCATCTGCCATTTGGATGACCAGTCTTCCAGTTTATCAAGATCCCCTTGCAATTTTCTACAATCGTCATGAGTTTTAACAACTTTAAAAAGTTCCGTGTCATCTGCAAATTTAATAACCTCACTCGTTATTCCCTTTTCCAGGTCATTTATGAATGTCAAAAAGCAGCGGACCCAGTACACATCCCTGGGGTACTCCACTATTCACCTTTCTCCATTGAGAAAATTGGCCATTTAGCCCTACCCTCTGCTTTCTATCTTTTAACAAATTCCCGATCCACAATAGTACACTGCCTCGAATCCCATGACACTTTAGTTTTGCCAAACGTTTCTAATGAGGGACCTTGTCAAAGGCTTTCTGAAAGTCCAGATACACTATATCAACTGACTCACCTTTCTTTGTGCACCTGTTTATTCACACCTTCAAAAAAACATAACAGATCAGTAAGACAAGATCTTCCTTGTCTAAAGCCATGTTGGCTGTCTCCCATTAAGCCATGACTATCTACATGTTCAGTAATTTTATTCTTTATGATGGTTTCTACCATTTTCCCAGTACTGACGTCAGGTTCACCGGTCTGTAGTTTCCCGGATTACCTCTGGAACCCTTTTTAAAAATTGGCGTTATGTTGGCCATCCTCCAATCTTCAGGTATTACAGATGATTTTAATGATAGTTCACAGATTACTAATAGCAGGTCTGCAATCTCATATTTCAGTTCTTTCAACACCATTGGATGTATACTCTTCAGTTTATCAGTGCCCCGTTCTCCTGTGAGAGGAGATCTGGAGCAGACTCCATATCTACCGGTTGAACCTGAGAGAGACATAGAAGCAGAGGATACCATGGTTGTCGTAGCCAACGTGGGGCTATAAGAATCATGTAGCCCCTGTCTCTCTGGAGTTTGAAGAGAGTTTTGTGAATGAGGGGAATGGGAGCGAAGGAGAATAGGAAGCCTTGACCCCAGAAGAGGTGAAAGGCATCTACCGCTTGGCTGTTCTGAGCAGAGGTTCTGGAACAAAAGCAGGGAAGTTTGGCATTCTGAGGACTTGCAAACAGGTCTATGTCTGGGGTTCCCCAGATCTGAAAAATGTGAGCGACCTTGTCTGCATGAAGAGACCACTACCGGGGTAGTAGTACCCGACTGAGCTTGTCTGCCAAGAAAGCATAGTTACTCAACTGTAACAGGTGATCTCCGGGAAGAGCAGGAATTTAGTCTTCACATATGGGTATCGTCAGTAACGACAGAGCCTGCGTGGGAACGCTCCCCAGTGTCCAATTAGGAAGCTTTTGGGAGCATCCCACAGCGCCTGCGTGCTGCCTTCCCGCCTTTCCCAACTGCCTCTCTCCAGTTGAGTTTAAAGCTGAGACAAAGAGAAAGAGAGGAAAAGAGAAAGAGATAGATAGATAGATAGATACAACTCCTATGGGAGGTGGGTGGGTTGTGGAGACTAAATTCCTGCTGTTCCCGGAGATAACCTGCTACAGGTGAGTAACTATGCTATCTCCAGGAACAAGCAGGAATTTATTTATTTATTTATTTATTTACAGTCTCTTATATACCGCACTATTCAGCATCAGCGCGGTTTACATGGAACAAAATGCTCATTACAGTTAACATGTATGAGTTTACATATAACAGGGTATGAGTTTACATATAACAGGGGACAGAAACTTGGCTAACAGGGGTAAACTATTTACAGAACTTATTATATGGAGTCATAATCAAAGCAGTTGCATAGAAAATACAGTTCACTTCATAGGTTTGAGTATCCACATGGTGAGTTGCTTGTGGTACTGTAAATTTGACTGAGAATGGTATCGGTGGTGTCCTGAGGTTCTAGGGGATGCAGTCAGGGTCTATCAGGTACTTGTTGAAGAGGTGGGTTTTTAGGGCTTTCCTAAACTGTGGTAGGTTCTTAATAGCCCGGATGTCATGGGGTAATTCATTCCAGTATCTTGGGGCACTGAGACTGAAGGCCCTGTTGGTCTTCACATATGGGGACTCCCTAGCTTTAGATGCCAGGGAGAGACCCCAGACGTTGTGGGTCCTTGGGACAGGGCTCCACTTCCCCCCATGGATCTCTGGCATCCAACCTGGGATGGCGGGTAGGAGTTGATTAGGTATGGAACAGGTTTTGGAGAACAGCCTGACCAAACAAGGCATCCCGGCGGGAGTCCTTGTCCAAGCAGTAATGGGCTGTGAAGGTATGAACCGAGGCCCAAGTGGCTGTTCGACAGATGTCGTCGATAGACACAGAGTGCAGATGAGCCATTGAAGCTGCCATGGCTCTCACATTGTGAGCAGTGACATGGCCCTCCAGAGAAAGGTTCTTACTCTGATAGGCAAAGGAAATACACTGTGCAATCCAGTTAGTGTTCTCTTGGAGACTGGAAGTCCCAAATGAGAAGGATCAAAAGCAACAAAGAGTTGAGAGGACTTTATGTTGCTGTGTTCTTTGCAAATAAAAGGCTAAAGCTCTTTTACAGTCCAAAGTATGAAGATTCCTTTCTGCATTTGATACATGAGGTCTTGGAAAGAGCACAGGCAGGTAGACCGCTTGGTTAAGATGAAAAGGCGAGACCACCTTTGGCATAAAGTGTGGATGAGTCCTAAGGATTACCTTGTCATGATAAAACCTTGTATAAGGTGGATCAGCTACTAGTGCTTGCAACTCACTGATGCGACGTGCTGTGATTGCAATGAGAAAGATAACTTTCCAAGAAAGGAATTTTAAAGAGGTAGTAACTAAGGGTTCGAAAGGTGGCTTCATGAGCTGACCAAGAAACAGGTTTAGGTCCCATGCCACCGGTGGTGGCCTAATGGGAGGCTTAGTTAGAAGAAGGCCTCTCATAAATCTTGCTATAAGAGGATGGGAGGAGATAGGTTGTCCATTGAGAGGTTTGAAGGAAGCTGCAATAGCACTCAAATGGACCCTTACTGAGTTAGTCTTAAGTCCTGCATTGGAAAAATGAAGGAGATACTCAGGTAATGATCACAGAGGGATCGCTAAGGGGTTAAGACCCTTTTGCGAACACCATATGGTAAACCTTTTCCACTTGAAAACATAAGAGCGTCTAGTGGAAGGTTTCCTGGAAGCATAAAGGACATCCTTTACTTGCTGAGGAAGGTTAAGATCATGAAGATCTAGGCCTTCAGTAACCAAGCTCTGAGATGCAGAGACTGGGGATTGGGATGCCATAACCTTCCGTCCTCCTGTGACAGGAGATCTGGAGCAGACCCTAACTCCAGGGAGGGGGCTTGGAGAGATGTAGAAGCAGGGGGTACCACACTTGCCGTGGCCAATGTGGAGCTATGAGAATCATCTGCCCCCTGTCTCTCTGAAGCTTGAACAGGGTTTTGGGAATTAGGGGAATGGGTGGAAAGGCATAAAGGAAGTCTTGACCCCAGTGAAGGAGGAAGGCATCCCTGGCCTGAGAACCCTGAGCCGGAATTCTGGAACAGAACCGGGGAAGTTTGGCATTCCACTGACTTGCAAAGAGGTCTATGTCCGGGGTTCCCCAAATTTGGAAAATCTTGGTCACCTGGTCCACATGTAGAGACCATTCGTGTGGAAGCAGAACTCGACTGAGTCTGTCTGTCCAAGAGTTTTGAGTGCCTGGAAGATAAACTGCCAGGAGGTGAATCTGATGCTCTCTGGCAAGGGCCCATAGTCGCAAAGCTTCGTTGCAAAGCGACAGAGAGCCTGTTCCCCCCTGCTTGTTCATGTAGAACATGGCTACCTGATTGTCCGTATGAATGAGGACTGTCTTGTAGCTGAGCAGGGTATGGAACACTCGAAGAGCAAGGAAGATTGCTCTGAGCTCTAAGAGATTGATATGTAGATGAGTCTCCTGTGGAATCCAGGTGCCTTGGGTGGAGAGGTCTTGTAGATGAGCTCCCCATCCCACTGGTGAAGCATCCGTTGTGAGAGTTGCCTGGGGTAAGGGTTGTTGAAAAGGGGACCCTAGCAACAGGTTCTGAGTGGACTCCCACCATTGGAGGGACAAAATAAGGCGATTTGTGTTTGATATTTTGTCTGACAGGCACCCTGATGCCTGAGTCCATTGGGTGGATAATGTCCACTGGGCTGCTCTCATATGGAGGCAAGCATAAGGAACCACATGCATGGTGGATGCCATGTGGCATAGTAGTTGTAGCATTTCTCAGACAGTGAGAAGAGATTTTAGCACTGCTGGAAAAGCTAACTGCACCATGCGAAGGCAACGGGCCTGGGGGAGATAGGCCTTTGCCCTTTTGGTATCCAGCAAAGCTCCTATGAACTCTAGAGACTGAGTGGGAGTTAGACTGGATTTGGGATGTTTATGACCAGACCCAAATACTGAAGGATACGCATTGTGCAAGATAGGGAAGTCCGGGCCTCTGACTCTGATGGGGCTCGAATGAGCCAGTCGTCTAAGTAAGGGAAGACGAATATGCCTAGAGTGCGGAGAAATGCTGCTACCACAGCCATGCATTTCGTGAACACTCTTGGAGCTGAGGCCAGGCCAAAAGGAAGCACCCTGTAATGGTAGTGCTTTCCTTGGAAAAGGAACCGAAGGAACCTTCTGTGAGTTGGATGGATGAGAACATGGGTGCACGCATCCTTGAGATCTCGAGAACAAAGCCAATCCTGACTCTGAAGGTATGGCAGCAAAGTTCCTAGAGAAATCATTTTGAATTTCTCCTTGAACAGGAATTTGTTCAATTCCGAGGTCCAAAATAGGTCTGTATCCCCCTGTTTTCTTTGGGATAAGGAAATAGGGGGAGTAAAACCCTGTATCCTGTTGATGAATGGGTATTTCTTCTATTGCCCCTTGGGCAAGAAGCATAGTGACCTCTTGATCTAACAGGTTGATGAGAGAGGTCTGAGAATTAAACTGTCTTACCATTGTGGGAGGGGGCATGCACAGAAAGTGCAGCTTGTACCCCTCTCTTATAATGGAGAGTGTCCAATGCTCTGCTGTTATCTGCTCCCACCTGGGGGCAAAGTGACATAACCTTCCTGGAATGGTGAAAGGCTCTGGTCCATTGAGGGCCAGGAAGGCTAAGTTCTCTAGATGAAAGTCAAAGGCCTTGTGGAGGCTGAGACTGCTGAGACGTTTGAGGCTTGGCAGTCTTTGCTTTCCTTTGTTTAGGTGGTTGCTGACCCTTTCGGATAAGCTGACCTGCAGAACGTCCCTGCTGGGAATAAGAGGGATAAAACGTCTTCTTTTTTGAGAAGAAAGGCTTCTTGAAAGATTTCTTTCTGGCAGGATCAGCTGTGCCTTTGAATAGTCTATCCAAAGTAGAGTTGTCAGCATCCATCTCACTGGCCTTTTCTTGCCAATTCTTGCCGAATAAATTCTCACCTGTATAAGGGATATTTCCCAGTTTGTCCTGCACCCAGAGCTCCAAATCGGATGCCTGGAGCCAGGCAATTCTTCGTGCACCTATGGCAATGGCAGAGGTTCTGCTTATGCACTCAAAGCAGTCAAAAGCTGCACGATTGACAAACTTTGAAACATCCTGGGCATGTTTAACCAGTGTGAGAATATCCTGCCTTCTGTCCTCAGGAAGAAGAGGGCTCAAAACCTCTAAAACTCCTGTGACCTCTTTAAGGAACATTCCCATATATAAAATATAGGAACTGATCCTGGCAGAAAGCATGGAAGCCTGGAAGGTACGACGCCCAAAGGCATCCAAGGTCCTACACTCACATCCTGGAGGATTAGAGGCATGTCTCTTTGCACGCCTGATCCTTCTCATAGATGATTCCACTACAATAGAGTGGTGAGGAAGCTGAGTTTTTTGGAAGCCAGGACAAGGGGGGACTCGATACATAGTATCCAGTCTGCGAGAGTGAGGAGAGGTGGTAAGAGGTGTCTCCCACATTCTCAACATGAGATCATGTAAAATCTCATGGATAGGTAGGGTAGCCGCCTCTTTAGGAGCTTTGAGATATTGTAAAATCTCCAACTCCTTAGCTCTGGGTTCTGTTTCAGGAGTCACAGTAATGGAGAACCCACGAGCCACAGTAATGGACAACCCACGAGTCACCTCTCTGATGAAATCCTGAAAGGAAATATCTTCTGGAGGAGACATCCTACGCTTAGGAGAGGAAGGCTCCTCCGGGAGAAGTATTCCGGTACCGGCAGAGCTGTCAGAATCCTCAGAGTCCTCCGAGGATTCGAAGTATCGTCTGTCCAGATGCTCTTGAAGAGCCCGATACCCGTACCGACCGAAGTTGGTACCGGGGGTAATCGGTACCAGTGTATCGGCACCGGAAGGCATCACATGACTGGGTGCCAGCAAAGCCGATACCAATGTCGATGTCATCGGTACTGGTACCGTTTGAACCATCTGACGCGGTTCCGAGGGCATCGATGCCGCAAGGAGAGCCGCCAGACTGCGTTCAATAGCCAGGAATCTCTGGTCTATCGACGCTGCCGATGCCTAGGTATCGGTACCGGACGCAACCAGTACCCCAGAGCATGGCACCAGTAGTTCTGCCAAGGTCGAGGCCTCGAGAACATCCTGGAGCCCTGATAATGTTCCCTGTAAAATAGTTATCTCCAAGTTATAATGCCCTGTTCAATGTAATTTCAGTTTGTTCAATGTAAACCGCACTGATGCAGAATAGCGCGGTATATAAGAGAATGTAAATAAAATAAAAAAATAATGCTTTGGAAGCCGAAGCCTCCCACCGGGGCAATTTTGCCGGTATGGAACCCTCAAGAGCAACGCCAGAGGCTTCTCGAAGCTTAGAAGGAGATCTACCCTTTGAGGACCGGCTGGACTTATGTTTAGTTACCTGAGATCCATGGGAGGAAGACGAAGCTCTGGAAGATGTCGATGCCACCGAAGCTGCATTGGAAGGAAAAAGGGCACTGAGCTTGGCAGCTCTGTTCTGTCGACCCCTTTTGGACATCATGGCACAAGCCATACACTCTGAGATGGAGTAGTCAGGACCTAAACATTTAAGACACCACTCGTGGGTGTCGGTGACGGAGACGGTACCGCCACACTTGGTGCATTTTTTTTAAAACCCGAGGCGGGTTTCTCCATAATGGAGGAAATTTTGGGCCTAAGGCCCAAAATGGCACACACCTGGAAAAACGTTTGGAAAAAGATTATTATATATATTTTATTTTATTTATTTATTTTTTTAAAAAAAAGAAAGAAAGAAAGAAAGACCCGGCGGTACCGGTATAGCTGCGGGGAAGGCAGACGCGACCACAAAAAAAATAAAGAATAACGAAACAATTTTCTGCGGTGACAGGAACACGACCTGCTGGCTCCGCGGAAAACGAAGAACTGGAGAGAGGCAGTTGGGAAAGGTGGGAAAGCAGCACGCAGGCACTGTGGGATGCTCCCAAAAGCTTCCTAATTGGACACTGGGGAGCGTTCCCGTGCAGGCTCCGTCGGTACCGACGATACCCATAGGTGAAGACTACATTCCTGCTTGTTCCTGGAGATATTCTGTTTGCCTGGGAGATAAACTGCAAGTAGGTGAATCTGGTGTTGTATCGAAAAGGACCATAGGTGTAGGGCTTCGCTGCAAAGTGTCCAAGAGACTGTTCCACCCTGCTTGTTCAAGTAGTACATGGCTACCCGATTGTCCGTCTGGACTAGAATTGTGTGGAAGCAAAGGTGGTCGTGGAACACTCAGAGCATTGTGGATGGCTCTGAGTTCCAGCAGATTTATATGGAGTTGTGACTCCTGCTGAGACCAAAATCCCTGAGTGGAAAGATTGTCCAGATGAGCTCCCCAGCTCAATTTGGATGCATCCGTCGTCAGGGTGTATTGATGCAGAGGTTTCTGAAAAGGTGATCCTACGGGAAGGTGTTCTGGGGATTGCCACCACTGGAGAGAGGAGATGAAACGTGTAGAGATACCCGAGACCACTGGGAAGCCAGGTCCATTGAGCTGCACGCATATGTAGACGAGCGTATGGAACCACATGTACAGTGGATGCCATATGGCCCAGGAGTTGCAGCATTTCTCGAGCAGTGAGAAATGTTTTGAGGCCTGCTTGGGATGCAAGCTGGACGAGTAGAGCACAGCGGGCTAGAGGCAGAAAAGCCCTTTTACTGTTGAGTGTCTAGGAGGGCTCCTATAGACTCCAGAGTTTGAATGGGAACGAGCTGGAACTTTGGCCAGAAGCGTGAAGCAACCAACCAATACAACAGTTCCACCAAGGAAGGAAACACCCACCAACAGGGAATCCCTTCTGAGTGAGGAACCTGATATCAGCTGAGAATGGTATGCCAGTCAATTTGTTGATTTAACCCCTTCGGTGCCACTGAATCCAAACGATATATCCACCGTTGTTCCCGATACTGCAGGCGCTGCTCTCGATCTCCTCCCCGAGGGTCAGATGGTACAAAATCCAAAATTCTCCATCGCAGTGAAGTAAACGAATGTCCAAGTTGTATACAATGCTCTACTATAGGCGCCGAGAGTGACCTATCTCTATCTGGCCCTGTTTGGCTTGATATCCATACTTCTCGCACGTATACAACTGCCTGGCATACAGACTGTACTACTTCCTTTGTAGTTTACTTATTGGTCTGTCCCTGCTCATTGTATTATGTGGGTCGGACCAAACGCCCGATTCGTGTTAGGCTTGCGGAACATGCGTCGCGATTAAGAACAAAGTCACTCTCGGCGCCTATAGTAGAGCATTGTATACAACTTGGACATTCGTTTACTTCACTGCGATGGAGAATTTTGGATTTTGTACCATCTGACCCTCGGGGAGGAGATCGAGAGCAGCGCCTGCAGTATCGGGAACAACGGTGGATATATCGTTTGGATTCAGTGGCACCGAAGGGGTTAAATCAACAAATTGACTGGCATACCATTCTCAGCTGATATCAGGTTCCTCACTCAGAAGGGATTCCCTGTTGGTGGGTGTTTCCTTCCTTGGTGGAACTGTTGTATTGGTTGGTTGCTTCACGCTTCTGGCTGACGTCAAACGTCCTGTTCTTTAAATGTCTGCTTACGCGGTTTGGTGTTAGTACTCTACATTGCCAACAGCAGCTTAAGGACATACCTGATGCAGGGTTCATAAGGGAATTTCTACATTGAACCCGAAACGAAGACTTCGTCGATACATAGTCGATTTTGGCAGCTATGGCATTGGTTTACCAAGCTAAGTACTAAGTTAAGTACTTTGGTCTTTATTATTAAAATGGAGAAATCCCGGCGGTGCTAACTTTTTACATAACGTAGCACTGGGAGGCTATTCTCCGACAAAAAAAGTTTTTCTAACACGGGGTGCTTTTTTGGTACCGGAATCTCTTTAGTTATTGTTATTTATTTAATTCCGGTTGGGTTTATTCTTTTTATTACATGTGGGCAAAGTGACATATTCGGCCTGGAATGCGGATGGAATTTGGAATCTCCAGAGGCAGGACTGCTTTGTTCATATGCTGTATAGCCCCTCCCCGTTCCTCCTCTATGGCTCCGCATCACATTATCCTCCTTTTCTTCATACTCCCTAACTGTTTCCCTTCCTACCAGCACCTTCATTCCTTCCCCCCCATCCCCCCTCTACCTTCCTCACTTCCCCCTCCACTCTGTCTTCTAACCAATCATCAGCTCTTGAGTTTCATCGCTCCCTCCCTCTCATTCAACCATCCCCTCTCTCTCTAAGGCAACCTCACCCTCGCTTCCGCCATACTGTCTCCTCTCTACCCCGTACTCTGCTACTCCTTCTCCTTCTCTCATCTGGAGATATCAACCCCAACCCTGGCCCCCCCTAGATCTCTGTCTCACTCTGAGAAGAGATCTTCATGCAACTTGTCTAATCTTATCCATATCCCTTCTCCTTTCCCCTTCCACCCTCCTTTTCTCATCCGTAGATCCCAACCCCAACCCTGGCTCCCCTAGATCTCTGTCTCACTCTGAGAAGAGATCTTCACGCAACTTGTCTAATCTTATCCATATCCCTCTCCTCTCCTCTCAACTCCCCTTCCTCTCTCCCCTTCTCATGTGCCTTATGGAATGCACACTCTGTCTCTAATAAACTTGCTTTTACTCACGATCTCTTTATTTCTAATACTCTACATCTCTTTGCCATAACTGAGATCTGGCTCCTCCCAGATGATACCGCGTCTACTGCTGCTCTCTGCCACGGGGGCTATCAGTTCTCCCACACGCCTCGTCCCACTAGCCACGGTGGTGGTGTTGGGCTTCTACTGTTTATGTTTATGTTTATTACATTTGATATACCGCTCAAGCCAAAGCATCAGAGTGGTTTACAATATTACATAAAAGTTACAGAAAATATGAAAAGAACGCCATTAGTTAGATAGGACAGAATAAGAGATACAGTGATATTAAAGGAATAGAGGAGACAAGAAGAAATGCTCCATATAGCATCTAAAGAGGTAGATATCATACCACCAGGTGTTTAAGCTCCCACTCACAACCTCCGCTGTCGACATCATCCCTCCACCACTCCGATCTCCACAGCAAGCAGAACCAATGTAGCAGCATTTTAAATGGCCCCGCACAGTCCTACACCTAAGGGGCCACGCCAAAGGGCCCGCAAGGCGTGGGTGCGCCAGTGGAAGTAACGGTTTTAAAGCCATTAAAGGCAGCTGGTATGGGCAGGCTGAAAGGAAAGAGGTGGAGCTCCTTTCTCCCTCTTGCCAATTCCAACCCCTCCTGTTGCCTCAATCTCACTCCTTTCTTTCTTTCGAAGTCCACTCCATTCGCCTTTTTGCCCCACTTCCTCTCTGGGTAGCTGTTATTTATCGACCTCCTGACAAGTCTGTTTCTACCTTCCTCACTGACTTTGACTCATGGCTTTCCCTCTTTCTGGATTCCTCCTCCCCCACTCTTATTTATTTATTTATTTATTTATTTATTTATTTAACATTTCTTATATACCGCGCTATTAAGATCAGTGCGGTGTACATTGAACAAAATATACAACAATGTATGCAAGTAACATTGAGTTTACATAGAACATGGGAATATATAACATGGATTAACAGGGAAAACTATGTACAGTCAACATCATATATGTATATGTTTTTACTAAATAAATATGTTAGCTCAAGTGGATATTATCTGCGTAATTTATGTAGATAATCCTTGGGGATTTCAACATTCATGTCGATAACCCCTCTGATCCTTATGCTCTAAAGCTCCTCTCCCTTACCTCCTCGTTTGACCTCCAATTTTTTTCCACTGCCCCCACCCACCAGCATGGCCACTGCCTGGACCTGATATTCTTCTCTAGTTACTTACCCTCAAACTTCAATAGCGCAGCTCTTCCTTTATCTGACCACCACCTTCTAAGCTTTCACCTTCATCACCCGCTGCCTCAGCCTTGTCTTGTTCTCCTCTAACCTATTTAGAAATCCTCTTGCCATTGATCCCTTCGCTCTCTCTTCCACTCTCTCCATCTCTTTCCGCCACTCTGTCATCCAGGTCTGTTGACGCAGTAACTGCCTACAATGCTGCACTCTCCTCGGCTCTGGATACTCTCACTCCACCCATCCCACGTCCTGAGATGCTCTGCGCCCCAGCCCTGGCTTTCACCCACCACCCACTATCTAAGTACCTGTGCCCGTTCAGCTGAGCGTTCTTGGCTCAAATCCCATGCCCCTGCCGACTTCTTACACTTCAAATTTATGCTTGTCTCTTTCCAATCAGCCATAGCCCTTGCCAAACAAGTCTACTATGTCCATCTGACTCTCTTGCCTCTGATCCTCGCCGTCTCTTCACTACTCTAAACTCCCTCCTCAAAGTGCCCCCGCCTCCGATCCCTCCCTCCCTTTCTGTCCAAACCCTGGCTGACTACTTCCACAAGAAAATCCACAAGATCACCCTCTAATTCCCCACAAAATCAACCACTCCCCCTCCTCATTCCCAACTCTCCCCACCCCCCCCTACCACTGCTATCGTCTCCTCCTTTTCTGTGATCTCTGAAGAGGAAACTGCACACCTTTCTTTCCTCCTCCAAACTCACCACCTGCTCCTCTGATCCTATCCCCACCAATCTCCTAAGCCCCATCTCCTCCACCGTTGTCCCTTCCATCTCTCATATTCTCAACCTATCACTCTCCACTGCAACAGTCCCTGCAGACTTCAAACATGCTGTGGTCACACCTCTCCTCAAGAAACCCTCACTCGATCCCACCTGTCCTTCTAATTATCGACCCATCTCTCTCCTTCCCTTCATTTCTAAACTACTTGAACGTGCGGTTCACCGCCACTGCCTCGACTTCCTCTCCTCTCATGCCCTCCTGGATCCCCTACAGTCTGGTTTTCATCCTCTATACTCTACTGAAATGGCTCTTGCCAAAGTCTTTAGCGACTTGTTCCTGGCAAAATCCAAGGGCCTTTACTCTGTCCTCATCCTTCTTGACCTCTCTGCTGCTTTTGACATGGTCAACCACAACCTTCTCCTCGATACCCTGTCCTCGCTCGGTTTTAGGGGCTCTGTACTATCCTGGTTCTCCTCCTATTTCTCACATCGCTCCTTCTGTGTATGTTGTGGTGGCTCCTCCTCCTCTGCTACCCCGCTCCCAGTTGGTGTACCCCAAGGATCTGTTCTGGGTCCGCTCCTTTTCTCTCTCTATACCCAGTCCCTTGGTGCGCTTATCTCTTCCCATGGCTTCCAGTACCATCTGTATGCTAACTCCCCCCAGATCTACCTCTCTACGCCTGAAATCTCCCCTGCAATCCAGACCCGGATGTCTGCCTGCCTTTCTGACATTGCTGCCTCGATGTCTCACCACCGCTTGAAATTGAATATGGCCAAGACTGAACTTCTTATCTTTCCCCCTAAAATCTCCCTCTCTTCCTCCCTTCTCAATCTCTGTGGATAACTCTGTAATCCTTCCTGTTTCCTCGGCCAGCAATCTGGGGGTTGTCTTTGACTCTTCTCTCTCTTTCTCCACACACATCCAGCTCGTAGCTAAGACCTGCCATTTCTTTCTCTACAACATTAGCAAAATCCGCCCATTCCTTTCTGAACACACTACCAAAACACTTATCCACTCCTTAATCACCTCCCGTCTTGACTACTGTAACCTACTCCTTGCTGGTCTCCCTTTGAATCATCTCTCTCCCCTTCAATCTGTTCAACACTCTGCTGCGTGACTAATCTTCCGCCAGCCTCGTCATGCCCGTATTACTCCTCTTCTCAAGTCACTTCATTGGCTCCCTATCCACTTCCGCATCCAGTTCAAACTTCTCCTCCTGACCTATAAATGCATTCACTCTGCGGCTCCTCAGTACCTTTCTTCTCTTATTTCTCCCTACAACCCCCCCCCCCCCTCGGAAACTCCGCTCTTCCAGCAAACTGCTCCTATCTGTGCCCTTCTCTCCCACTGCTAACTCCAGACTTTGCTCCTTTCATCTTGCTGCACCGTAAACCTGGACAAATTGCCTGTGTGCGCCAGGCACCTTCCCTTACCCTCTTCAAATCCAGGCTGAAAACTCACCTCTTCGCTGCTGGTTTTGGATCTTGACTCTCCTGATCTCCTTCTCCTTCCCTTGCGTTACCCCTGCCTTCACCTTCTGTGTTTGTCTTAACTAGATTGTAAGGTTCTGTGTTTGTCTTAACTAGACTGTAAGTTCTGATAAGCAGGGACTGTCTCTTAATTGTTTGTACAGCGCTGCGTACGGCTTGTAGCGCTTAATAAATGCTCAGTAGTAGTAGTTCTCTAGAAAGGAGTCAAAGACCTTGAGGAGATTGGGTCTGCTGAGCTGGCTGAGACCTGGGAGTCTGAGCCTTTCTTTGTTGTTTTAGTTGTTGCCATTTTTGAGGACCATGGTCGGGACAGTGCATCACAGGACTGTAAGAAGAGTAATACTTTTTCTAATTGAAAAAGAGTTTCTTTGCTATCTTCTTCTTAGCTGGGTTGGCAGTTGATCTAGAAAGTCTATTTAGAGTGGTGTTCTCAGACGCTAATTGAGACGCCTTATCCTGCCAGTCTTTGCCAAAAAGGTTTTCACCTGTGCAAGGTATATTACCCAGCTTATCTTGAACCCACTGTTCAAGATCAGAGGCTTGGAGTCAAGCAATCCTGCGTGCGCCAATGCATATAGCTGAAGTTCTGCTAATGCATTCAAAACAGTCGAAGGTTGCCCTGTTAAATTCGGAAACATTTTGGGCATGCTTCACCAGGCTGAGATATTCAGCTCTCTTATTGTCAGGGAGGAGAGGAGCCATGAATCCAAATCCCTCCCTAGCCACCTCTCTAAGAAACATACCCATGTAGAGTATGTAGGAACTTATTCTGGCCGATAACAGAGAAGCCTGAAAACATCGATGACCAAAAGCATCGAGGGTTCTCGATTCCCAGCCCGGAGGGTTTGAGGAATGCGTTTTAGCACTTTTAATTCGACGCACTGCCAATTCCACCACCATAGAATGGTGAGGCAATTGCGTCTTCCGGAAGCTGGGGCACTCCAGTACCCGGTACTTAGTATCGAGCCTTTGAGTATGTGGAGAGATGGTTAAGGGTGTCTCCCACATTTGAAGTATAAAGTCAAACTATTCAGTGAATAGGAAGAGTAGCAGCTTCCTTTGGGGCTGCAGGGTATTGAAGAATTTCAAGCTCCTCAGTCCTAGGCTCCTTCTCCGAAGTCACAGTGATGGACAGGCTCCGAGCAACATCGCAGATAAAATCTTGAAAAGACATGTCCTCTGGAGGGGACATGCAACGTAGTGGGGATGGAGATGGATCCAGCGGCAGAATTCTCATTTCCGAAGACTCAAAGTATCGACAGGTTGGGTGCTCGCGCTCTGCCCGTGCTTGATAATGCTCGAAACCGGCATCAGAAAGTTTCAGTGCCAGAACCTCGGTACCGGAGACGGACTTGAGGGCCAGCATAGGTGGTAGCATGGTAAGCAGCAAATATGTCGATGTTGGTACCAATGGCTGGGGAATTGGCTGTAGAGGCTTTACCGGTACGGAAGCCGCTAGCAAGGCCACTAAGCTCCGCTCAATAGCCAGGATACGTTGATACATGGAGCTTGCCAATACCTGGGTATCGGTACCTTAGTTCTGGGCCACGATCCCTGAGCATGGCACCAAGAGCTCTCTGGAGGTCAAGGCCTCAGGAGCATCCTCGGACCCCACTAATGCTTTGGAGGCAAGGACCTCCTGCCAGGGTTGTTTGGCCAGTGTGTCTCCCCCTCCAGGGCAATGCCTAGGGCATCTCGATGCTTAAGAGATGATCTACCCTTGAAGGGCCGGCTAATCTTCGACGAAGACCTGGGTTTTGATACCTGAGATCCCTGGGAGGAAGATGAAGCTCTCGATGACATCGATGCTACCGACATTGCATCGGTGGCAAAGAGGGTGCCGAGTTTCGCAGTTCTGTTCTGCAGGCCTCTCTTTGTCATCTTCCTACAGAGAGGACGGTCAGTCGGTTGATGATCCGGTCCCAAACATTTTGGATACCAGTCACAGGTGTCTGTGGCTGAAATTGTACTGCCACATTTGGAACACTTTTTAAAACCACTAGCTGGTTTGTCCATTTTGGAAAAGGTGAAATTAGACTTACCTGCTAATTGTTGTTCCTGGAGTACATACAATCTAGTCCCGGACCTCTGGGTTGACCACCTTATTCAGCAGCTTGGAGACTGAGGAAACTCCTCCTTTGTGATGTCACAGGTATATCTCCCCGGGGACCGCCTCCATAGCTCAGTTTCCTATTGACAAAGCAGACTCCCCGGAGCAACAAGTAAGTAGCAACTGCACATAACAAATGCAAAACTCCCTCTGTAACTAACCACCATCTGTCAACAAGGGAAAAAAGTCATTTATTCCAACTCTAACTGTCAATTTCAGACCAGCCGAAGCCCTCCCCTCACCTTATGAAGGGACATCGGCTTTAACTCCTTCCACCCAGGGTAAAGTATTAAATTCTGCTTACCTGTATCCTCCAAACTCTTCAGGCTGCAGCTCATAGTAAACACCTTCCTGGGGCGGGATACGGGACTAGACTGTATCTACTCCAGGAACAACAATTAGCAGGTAAGTCTAATTTCACCTTCCTGTTCGTATCTCCAGTCTAGTCCTGGACCTCTGGGTAAGTACCAGAGCAGTAAATCTAACGGGAGGGCCGCGCTTTACCAGCCTGAAGTACCGCCTGGACATCCAGCCGGTAATGCTTGACGAACGAATTCAGCGACAACCAGGTCGCTGCCTTACAAATTTCCAGCGGCGGAACCGAACGGCATTCCGCCCAGGACGCTGCTTGAGCTCTTGTGGAATGGGCCTGCAGCCCCTCCGGAACCAGCCTACCCTTCAACAGGTATGCTGACGCAATGGCCTCCTTGATCCATCTAGCAATGGACGCTTTCGACGCCGCTTCTCCTTTCCTTGGCCCAGCGAACAGGACAAAGAGTTTCTCAGATCTACGAAACCCTTCCGTCCGACACAAGTACTTCTTCAATGCACGTCTCACGTCCAAGAGATTCGGTCTCTCCGCCGACCGACCCCCCACATCTCTACGCAATACTGGCAAAGAAATTTCTTGATTCACATGAAATGCCGAAACCACCTTGGGCAAAAAGGCTGGAACTGGCCTCAGCACCACCTTAGATTCAAAAAACGAAAGATAGGGCTCCCTACAGGACAAGGCCTGAAGTTCCGACACTCTTCTTGCTGAACAGATCGCCACCAGAAAAACTACCTTCAAGGTAAGATCCTTCACTAACGCCCGTGCCAGAGGTTCAAATGGCTCCCGCTCCAACGCCTGCAGCATGAACGGTAGGCTCCACTTAGAAATTGTGTGTCTATTTGGCGACTTTAGCAGAGACAGCGCTCGCAAGAACCATTTTATATCAAGGTGCCCCCCGAGCGGCCGTCCCCCTATTCTACCTCTGTAACATGACAATGCCGCAACCTGTACCCTCAGAGAAGCGGCCGCCAACCCCTTGTCGAAACCATCCTGTAGAAAGTCTAATATCTATGGGATGGAGGCTTTCAACGCCTCAGATGCCCTAACTGCGCACCACTCTTCAAAAACTCTCCAAACTCTAATATACGCCAAGGACGTAGACCTCTTCCTGGCTTTCAATAATATTGAAATGACTGGAAGGGAATAACCTCTGGCTCTCAAACGAGCCCTCTCAATAGCCAAGCCGTAAGCGAGAACCGATCCACGTGAGGCATGAGCAGAGGCCCCTGCGATAACAGATCCACCCGGACCGGAAGCCTCCACAGCCTTACTATCAGGAGTCTTACCATGTACGCGTACCAAGGCCGGCGCGGCCAATCCGGGGCTATCAGGATTACTTGTCCTTTGTGTCTTTCTATGCGCTGAACCACTCTGCCTATCAGCACCCACGGAGGGAAAACGTAAAGGAGATGCCCCTCCGGCCAGGTTTGAATGAGAGCGTCCAGACCTTCAGACATCCTTTCCTTTCTCCTGCTGTAAAAACTACTGACCTTTGCCGAGCGAAACGTCGCCATGAGATCCATGACCGGTGTGCCCCACCGACGCTCCAGCATGCGAAAGAAACATAGAAACATGACAGAAAAAGACCACATGGCCTATCTAGTCTGTCCTTCCATATCAACAACTACAACAGTCCACTTTTTACCTTTAGAGATCCTCTGTGTTGGTCCCATGCTTTTTTGAATTCAGTTACTGTCCTCATCTCTACCACCTCCACTGGGAGACTATTCCATGGATCCACTACTCTTTCCGTAAAGAAATATTTCCACATATCACTCCTGAATCTATCTCCCTTCACCCTCATCCCATGTCCCCTCGTAGCAGAACTTGCTTTCAATTGAAAGAGGCTCTCTCCCTGAACATTTATGCCACGGAGGTATTTAAACATCTCAATCATATCACCTCTATCCTGCCTTTCCTCTAAGGTGTACATAGTAAGATCCTTAAGTCTGTCCTCATATGCTTTATAATGAAGCCCACTAATCATTTTAGTAGCCACCCTCTGCACCGACTCCATCCTGTTCACATCCTTTTGAAGGTGCAGTCTCCAGAATTGCACACTATACTCCAAATGAGGTCGCACCAAAGACTTATACAGAGGCATTATCACTTCCTTTTTTCTGCTTGCCATTCCTCTCCGTATGCACCCAAGCATCCTTCTAGCTTTTGCCGTCGCCTTTTCTACCTGTTTAGCTACTTTAAGATCATCAGACACAACCACGCCTAGGTCTTCCGGATGAAGGACCCACTCCCCCGGGTCCACCTTCACCCGACTTAGAAAATCGGCCTCCACATTGTCCACTCCTGCAACATGGGCTGCCGATAGCGCTAGCAGGTGTTCCTCGGCCCACGTGCATAGCCCCTCGGCCTCGGATTCCAGCGCCACACTGCTGGTGCCCCCTTGCCGATTGACATAGGCCACCGCGGTCGCGTTGTCTGAAAACACTCGGACTGCTGTCCCTCCGAGGAAAGCCTGGAACTTTTGCAAGGCCAGCGACACTGCTCGCAACTCCAACCTGTTGATCGACCAAGTCTTTTCCTGAGCATTCCAAAGACCCTGAGCGAACCTGCCCTGGAAGTGTGCTCCCCAGCCTAGTAGGCTGGCATCCGTCGTTAAGGGTAGCCAGTCGGGAGACTCCAATGGCTTCCCCCGTTGTAGAGACTCGGGGGCTAACCACCAGCGCAGGGCCACCCGCGTCTCCGCCGGGCAAGGGAGTCTCTGCGACAGACGATCCTTTTGATGAGACCAGCGCCTCAGAAGTGCCCGTTGCAACGGCCGCATGTGCGCTCTCGCCCATGGTACCAACTCTATTGTCACCGCCATCGTTCCTAACAGCTGCAGGTATTACCACGCCGTCGGCGCCCTCCTGGCCAAGAATCCCCAGACTAGCTTCCGCAGACCCTGTGCTCTTTTCCGAGGTAGAAACACTTGCCCCAGCTTGGTGTCGAACCGAGCCCCCAAGTACTCCAGGCACTGCGTAGGCACCAGCGAAGGTACTGCGAAGCGGAGGTATCTTTGATGATCCTGCTGAATAGGAATGTGAAGGTACGCTTCCGAGAGGTCCAAGGAAGTGAGGAATTCTCTTTTTCGGACCGCTACTATCACAGATCGCAGAGTCTCCATGTGGAAGTGCAACACCCGCAGAGACCGATTCACCCCCTTGAGATCCAAAATTGGTCGAACCCCGCCATCCTTCTTCGGCACCACGAAGTAAATGGAGTATCGACCGCAACCGCGTTGATCTAGTGGCACCGGTACTATAGCGCTGAGACTTAGGAGCCTTCGTACCGTCCCCCCCACCGCCTCGCACTTGCTCGGCGGTTTGCAGGGGGACACCACGAAGGCATCCCGCACCGGACTCCGCAACTCCAATGCGTAACCCTCTCGGATAACATCCAGCACCCACTGATCTGTCGTGACTCGGACCCAGGCAGCATAGAACCCCCGCAACCGTCCTCCCACGGGAATCAGCGCCTGGGTCCCCCTGACTTCATTATGACTTCCGAACGTTTGAGGGAGTGGAGGAGGGCGGCCCAAACCCTCTTCCTGCCCCCCGAAACCCCCGGAATCCCTGGTTTCTATTGGGGAACCTGCCTCTCTGACCGGAACTATATTTCTGGGAACGAAACAGATGAAATTCTCGCTGTTGGCCTTTGCCCATGACGGACGCCCGTCCTTGTTTAGGCTTATCCACTGGCAATCTACCAGCTTTAGATTCCCCTAGGTCGTTGACCAACTTTTCCAGCTCTTCTCCAAACAAGAGCCGCCCTTTAAATGGAAGCTTACTTAACCGTGCTTTAGAAGAGTTATCCGCCGCCCAATTCCGTAGCCAAAGATAACGTTTCGCCGCTATCGCAGAAGCCATACTTTTTGACAAACCACGCATAAGATCATACTGAATATCCGCCAGGTAAACCGCCCCCGATTCCAGCTTGGCCGCTTCCCCATCCAAATCAGCTTCCTGACCACCTTGGAGTCACTGCGACCATCGCAAACAAGCCCTGGCCACCCAGGCACCACAGATGGCAGCTTGGAGCGACAAGGTATTTACATCAAACACCTGCTTTAACAGAGAATCCAGTTTCCTGTCCTGTGCATCCTTGAGGGCTGCACTGCCCTCCACCGGAATCGTTGTCCTCTTCGTGACCGTTGCCACCGCCGCGTCGACCCTGGGAGACAAACAATTCTCTGCCCTGGTCCACCAGAGAGTAAAGACGGTTTATCACTCTAGCGCCCTTGAGAGGCGCGTCCGGAACATTCCACTCCTCTTGGATCATTTCCTGAAACACCCTACGCAGTGGAAAGGCCCGTTGATTTCTTCTAAATACCTGCAATAGAGGAACTTCTAGCACCTCATCCTCCGCCGCCCCCGTGGCCGGCATGTTCAGTGCCTTAAGAGTTTCCACAATGAGCGCTGGTAATTCCTCTCTGCGAAAAACGCGCACCACTCGCGCCTGATCCTCCTTCTCCGTTAACTTACCTTCCTCTAAATCATCTTCAAGGTCCACACTCTGGGCATCGTCTTCTGACAACTGCCCCTCAGAAGCAACGGACTGATCTTTAGCCTCTTCCTCTAGCCGTGGTCTTTTTGTTCCAATCTGGACCTTATTGCCATTATGGGGGGTCGCGGGCCTCTTCACTCCGCGTTCCTCAGGATTTCCCTTTGCCTGCCTCTGTGGCAGACCCCCCAATGCCTGCTGTAGGATAGCAACAAAATGTTTTGAAAAAATAGACTCCAGCCCCTTGGGCCAGGGGGCAGGGGAATGTCTGGGGCAGAGGATGGACCAGCCACTGGCTCCCCCTGGGGCAAACCAGCTGACTGAACCCCTGAAAGACTTTCTACAGCCTCTAAACACTCCTCCGGATCCTCCCCCGCTGGATCCATGATAGAGGCTTCCTTGGTGCAACTTTTGCACACCCCTGCATCGGATACCGTGCCTCTCTTAGCCCCACAAACGAAACACCGTGGCCTAGACGGCATGGTAGCACTGCGCCGCGCCTCTCCCTGCTCCTAATGAAATTCAGAGCCTGGAGAAGATCAGAGCCGTGCAAGCGGCCCCAGCAACAGAAAGGACCTCTAACTTCCTTTTTTTTTTTTTTTCAAACAATCTCAACAGCTACCGCGTCCAATTTAGCACTGCTAATTAGGAATCGAAAACGAGGCTCCCTCCATGAAGGAAAGCTCCTGCTCAACTCCGGGACTGCTATTAAGGTTTCCTGCTCCACCGCCACGCAGCCAGGCCTGATCGCCTTTTTGCGCACGAACGCGCTGCCTGTTCAAAGCCCCAGAATCAGCCTGCCTTACCTTTGACGCTCTCCTCCCTCACCGGAACCAGCTTGCCTCAAGCTGCCAAACTGCTCTCTGCCAAATTCGTTGTTGGAACAGAGTTTTAGGGGCTGTGTGATTTGCCAAGGCGCGATTTGCCAAGGCGCACTGAGCAGGCAGATCCTCTGCAAGGCACCGGCAGTGCACGCTCTCCAGTTTCCTGCCCAATGACCACTTCTGGCTCTGCTTTTCACCGGAACAAGCCGCCCGGTACTGTGAGAACCCATGAAAATCTCACAGACCGCCGGGTAACTTAAAGGTGAGGGGAAGATTTCTGCCCACCTTAAAGAAACAGTCTCTGCCAAAGGAAAGGACTCTCCTGTCTTTATTTTTTTTTTTAAACAATCCTAACCCACTCAAAACTAAAAAGGCTATACTTAATTGTTCCTCCAGTGAGCCCGGCCTACCAGGCCCACCATCTCTTCAGCTGCTTGGAGACTGAGGCAACTGAGCTATGGAGGCGGTCCCCGGGAAGATATACCTGTGACATCACAAAGAAGGAGTTTCCTCAGTCTCCAAGCTGCTGAATAAGGTGGTCAACCCAGAGGTCCGGGACTAGACTGGAGATACGAACAGGAACAGGGCCTAAGCCTAAGATGGCATCGATGTGCCCTGAGGGAAGGGATTCTCCCCTCAGAAAAGGTTTTTTTACAGAAAGAAAGAAAGCAAGCACTGACAGGGTTAGTACTAGCGTCGACGGGAAGGCAGACGCAACCACAAAAAAATTAGAAAAAAAATCAAATTTTCTGCAGCGACAGGAATTGCTTCTTGTCGGTTCTGCGGAAAACCAAGAACTGAAGAGGGAGAGCTGGAAAAGCGGGAAGGCAGCTACGCAGGTGCAGTGGGATGCTCCCAAAAGCTTTCCTATTGGACGCTAGGGAGCATTCCCGCGCAGGCTCCATCAGTACCAACGTCACCCATATGTGAAGACTACATTCCTGCTTGTCCTTGGAGATAAAACACTTATAGCAAAATTACGCCCCTGTCAACTCCTTAGCTGTCCCTCCGTGAGTCCTAGATCTGAGATCATGTCTCACCAGCTGCTTGGAGACAGATACTGGAGCTGGTGGGAGGTGCCAGCCATCTATCTATGGTGATGTCAGAAGTGTGACATACTCAATCTCCAAGCTGCTGCTGGGAATGTCAACCCACAGGTGGGGACTGGACTGGAGGAATGATAAGGAAAGCTGCATTTACATCATTAGGAAACCATAACCATAAAAAATGCATCCAAAAAGTAACAATTGGTCCTGTATGCATGTATATATATATATCTACAATTCACAGCGACAGTATGCTTCAGATCCCAGGGAATAAAGCTGATCTTGCTGCTCACAAAAGAACATTTTAGGGATATTGCAATATGTCTGGATGGAGTCAGTGCAGAGGGTGGCTACTAAAATGGTCAGTGGTCTTCGTTATAAAGCATATGGGGACAAAGACCTTAATATGTATACATTAGAGGAAAGGCAAGATAGAGGAGATATGATAGAAAAGTTTAAATAACTCCGTGGAATAAATGCACAAGAGGAGAACCTCTTGATTGAAAGCAAGCTCTGCAATGAGGGGATATAGGACGAGGGTGAAAGGGGATAGACTCAGGAGTAATATGCAGAAATATCTCTTTACAGAAAGAGTGATAGATGCATAGAATAGTCTCCCAGTGGAGGTGGTAGAGAAGAGGATAGTATCTGAATTAAAAAAGCATGTGAGAAACAGAGGATCTCTAAAGAAAAAAAGGGGAATATTGTAGTTGATATGGAAGGGCAGACTAGATAGGCCATGTGGTCTATTTCTGCCATCATGTTTCTATCCCTTTACCATTTTTGTTGCTCTTCTCTGTACCTTTTCTAATTCTGCTAAATTCATTTTTAAGTTATGGCGACCAGAATTGCACACAATATTCAAGATGTGGTTGCACCATCGATAGTATCTGAATTCAAGAAAGCATGGGACAAACACAGATCATCTCTAAAGGGGAAAAAAAAAGAAAAGAAAAAAAAGAGGACTATAGTAGTTGATATGGAAGGGCACAGAAGGACAGACTAGATAGGCCTTATGGTCTTTTTCTGCTGTCATGTTTCTAATTTACTAAACATATATTTAAAACTTTACAAATGTCATGCTTCCTATAGTAGAAAATAGCAATCTAGAATTTCTGTCATTACCAACTGGCCTACAATGTGCATGAGGTCATTAAGAATTTTGCTGCCAACATGGACAAATCAGATCCAGCAAGTGATATCATCTGTGACACTTTGCCAATATGAATGCTCTCCCAGGAAAGAAGAAAATTAGAGTGGAGCATCTGAAAATGTTAAAAAAACCTTTAATATTCAGGATTCTATACATAAGACCAATTTTTCTATTTAATAACGTGAGCTTTTGCAACATACTAGACTTTTTACTAAAAGCTTTTTTTGTACTCCACACTAAGATAGTACTGCCACAACAGTAATTGGGGGAAAAATAGAAGAGGTAACAAAAGTATTAAATCTTTTGCATAGTCAATATAAAACAAACAAGGGTCCAAAACTATATTTTTAAACCACAAAATGAGCATCTGCATACATTTTTTGTTAAACAATTAAGGTAAATGGAAGTGAAAAGAGTTAATTAGGCCTTACCTGCTAATTAGTGTTCCTGAAGGAACGACAGTCCAGTCCCTTTACTTCTGGGTTGCGTAACCCTTCCAGCAGCTTGGAGGCTGAGTCAAACCCTTTTGAGGCTGGATGGGTATAAATACCTCTGGCACCACCCCTAAGCCCCAGTAATCTATTGAAAAAGCAGACTTAACCAACATAATCATTAACTGTAGCAACGTGAAAACAAAAGGGCACTCCACGAAAGATATATATGTAGTAAACTTTGGGTTTTTTGTTTTTGTTTTTTTTTAATGAAGGAACAGAGAAGGCCTGTAAGGGCCACAAGCAGGAGGAGAAGGGGGAAAAGGTCTACCTGAGGTTGCCGCATCCTTCCCCGCCCCCCGGCTCCCCGCCCCATGCAAACAAAGACACCTTCCGCCGCTGGCACAGATTCGTAATCGTTCCGCTATATTTACCGTAGCCCGGGTGGGATCAGGGACTGGACTGTCGTTCCTTCAGGAACACTAATTAGCAGGTAAGGCCTAATTAACTCTTCCTTATCGTCACTCCAGTCCAGTCCAGTCCCTTTACTTCTGGGATGTAACCGAGCAGTTCAAACTTGGGTGGGGTTCGCTAACCCGGAACGAATTACCGCGTCCCCAAAGCTAGCGTCTGCCGACCTCTGCACATCCAGTCTGTAGTGCTTGGTAAAAGTATGCAGGGAGGACCAAGTCGCCGCTCTGCAAATATCTATTGGAGGAACCAGGCTGTATTCAGCCCAGGAGGCGGCCTGCGCCCGGGTAGAGTGGGCCCGCAGACCTGCTGGGACCTGTTTCCCCTTCAGGATATAGGCAGAAGCAATCGTTTCCCTGATCCATCTGGAGATGGAAGCCTTAGCCGCAGCCTCCCCCTTGTGGGGACCCCCAAACTGGATGAACAAACGTTCAGACCTTCTAAAGGAGGCCGTGCGGGAGAGGTAGCGCTTCAACGCTCTCTGTACATCTAGGCGTCGAAGATTGTCATCCTTCCCTCCCCGCCCGTCGGCTGGGAACGCAGGCAGCGAAACCGGCTGATTCAGATGGAAGGGCGAAATTACTTTTGGAAGGAAGGAAGGGACTGTTCGTAAGACCACCTTTTCCTTAAAGAAGGAGAGGAAGGGTGGCTGGGAGGACAGCGCCTGAATCTCAGAGATGCGTCTTGCCGAGCAGATGGCTACTAAGAAGACCGTCTTCAATGTCAAATCTTTAAGAGAGGCATCTCTCATTGGTTCGAAAGGTTCTCTGACCAAGGCATTTAATACCAGGTTGAGGTCCCAGGGAGGGATGACTGATCTTTTCTGTGGGCGCAGACGACTAACCGCTCTCAGGAACCTGGTCACGTCCGGGTGGACCCCTAAGGCCTTCCCCCGGACCTTGCCTCTGTAGCAAGAGATGGCAGCCAGTTGAACCCGGAGAGAGCTGGGAGCAAGACCCTTCTCAAAACCCGCTTGCAAGAATTCTAGGATCTCTGGGATGGAGGTTGAAAGGGGTTTCTTCCGACGTCCCGTACACCAGGCTTCGAATATGCGCCACACCCTCACATAGGAAAGACAAGTGGAACGCTTTTCCGCGCGCTCAACAAGGTTGCGATCACTGGACCCGAATATCCCCGCTTTCTGAGCCGCGCCCTTTCAATAGCCAGGCCGTAAGCGAGAAACGATCCACGTGAGGCATCAGTATAGGACCCTGCCTCAGAAGGTCCTTCTTGCAGGGCAGCCGCCACGGCTGGTCGACCGCCAACCTCACTAGGTCCGCATACCAAGGACGGCGAGGCCAATCTGGAGCAATGAGGATGACCAAGCCTTGGTGGGATTCCACTCTCTGAAGAACCCTTCCGAACAAAGCCCACGGTGGGAACACGTACAGAAGTCCCCCGGAGGGCCACCTCTGAGCCAGAGCATCCAGGCCTTCGGACATTCTTTCCTTTCTCCGGCTGAAGCAACGATTTGCTTTGGCCGACGAGAACCGGGCCATGAGATCCATGATTGGGGGACCCCAGAGAGAGACAATCTGGTTGAAGACTCCCTGCTCCAGCTCCCACTCTCCCTGGTCGATCTTGAACCTGCTGAGGTAATCTGCTGTGACGTTGTCTGATCCTGCCACGTGTTGCGCTGAGATGGCCGTCAACCTTGTCTCGGCCCAATGGAACAGACTGGCCGCCTCCTTCTCTAGGGCGGAGCTGCTTGTCCCCCCCTGGCGGTTGATGTAGGCCACCGTGGTGACATTGTCCGAGAGGACGCGGATTGCGTTTCCCCTCACTAGTGGCTCAAGTGCCCTGAGTGCTAGGGCAACAGCTCGTAACTCCAGCCTGTTGATGGACCACTGTGACTCCACCAGGGACCAAAGGCCCTGAGCAAACTGGCCCTGGCAATGAGCTCCCCAGCCCGCTAGGCTGGCGTCCGTTGTTAGCAGAATCCACTGCGGGTTCTCGAGAGGCGTTCCGCATTCTAGGTTCTTCGGGCACCTCCACCAGTGGAGGGCTCTTCTGGTTCGAGGAGAGCAGGGAAGTGAGGTAGACAACGGATGATTCTGAGGAGACCAACGACATAACAGGGAACGTTGTAGCAGTCGCATGTGGGCCCTGGCCCACGGAACCACCTCTATTGTCGCAGCCATGGTGCCCAGTAATTGGAGGTAAAGCCACGCTGAGGGATTTCTTCTTTCCAGGAACTGCGATACGAGGGTCCTTAGATCCTTTGCCCGCTTCCGAGGGAGGAATACCTTTCCTTCTCTGGTGTCGAACCTTGCCCCGAGATACTCGAGATTCTGAGTGGGTATCAATTTGCTTTTTGATCGATTGATGATCCAACCTAACTCCTCTAGGACTTCTACTACTCGGAATGTAGCCGAGTGACTTTCCTCTTCTGATTTCGCCCGGATCAGCCAATCGTCGAGGTATGGGTGTACCAGAATTCCTTCCTTTCGCAGGAAGGCGGCGACCACTACCATTACTTTGGTAAAAGTCCGAGGAGCCGTAGCTAAGCCGAAGGGCAGTGCCTGAAATTGGAAATGACCTCTTGGCACTGCGAACCTCAGGAAACTGTTGGTGAGAAGTTCGAACCGGAATGTGTAAGTAAGCTTCCGTCAAATCTAGGAAAGTGAGAAACTCCCTGGCCCTTACGGCCGCAATGACTGACTTCAGGGTTTCCATGCGGAAATGGGGAACCTTGAGGCAGCGATTGACCTGTTTTAGGTCCAGGATAGAACGAAAAAGGCCTTCCTTCTTTGGGACTACAAAATAAATGGAGTACCGACCGGAGCTGCATTGGTCTGGAGGAACAGGAGACACCGCCCCGAGCGCTACAAGCCTTGACAGAGTGTCTTCTATGGCCCTCCTCTTTATCGGAGAGCCGCAGGGAGATTGAATAAAGGCCGGAAGAATCTGTTTCCCAAATTCGAGGGCATAACCTTCTCTGATTACTTCCAGGACCCACTGATCGGACGTGACTCGGGTCCAGGCGGGAAGAAATAGCCTCAGACGACCCCCTAAAGGGAGATCGCCCGCCCGGACCCCTTCTATCTCATTGTGATTTCCTAGATCCCGAGAAGGAGGTAGAGGCCCCAAAACCTCTCCCTGCTCCTCGAAACCCCCTAAAGTTTGACCCCCTGGTCGGAAAGCGACCCCTGGAAAAGGGATTTGTCCTGGGAGGCCGAAACCTCCGGGCGTCTCTTGGTTGACTCCGAGATGGAGCTGGGAGGCGAGCCTGCTTCGGCCTGTCCTCCGGAAGCCTGCCTCCCTTGGATTCGCCCAGGTCCTTTACTAACTTCTCCAGGTCCTCGCCGAATAACAATTTCCCTTAAAACGGAAGGCGACCTAAGCGCGCCTTTGAAGAGGAGTCGGCTGCCCAATTGCGGAGCCACAGATAGCGCCTAGCTGCGACTACGGATGCCATGCTCTTAGCTAGGCTCCTGATGAGATCGTACTGACTATCCGCCAGGTAGGCTGCTCCTGACTCCAGTCTAGCTGTCATAGGTTGTACGTCTCCTGCGGTACCCTCAGAAAGTTGAAGCTGTTGGGACCACCTCAGGCAAGCCCGAGCCACCCAGGCCCCCGACACCGAAGCCTGCAAGGCAAGGGCACTAACATCAAAGGCCTGCTTTAGTAATGTGTCTAATTTTCTATCCTGTGCGTCTCTCAGAGCCGCGCTACCTTCTACTGGAATAGTTGTCTTTTTAGTAACTGCCGAAACCGCCGCATCCACCTTGGGAGACTTCAGCAATTCTCTGTCCGATTCCGGTACCGGATAAAGGCGTGTCATAGACCGCACCCCCCTCAGGGAGGATTCAGGTTGGTCCCACTCTTCTTGAATCATCTGGCGGACGACCCTGTGAATAGGAAATACCTTTTGGGACCTTCTGACCACTTGGATCAGGGGATCCTCCAGCACTTCCTCCTCTGCTGGAGTGTCCGAAGTCACCTTGAGGACCTTCAGGGACTCATTGATTAAGCCCGGGAGTTCCTCCCGACGGAAGACTCGCACTATGCGGGAATGATCTTCCTCCGGAATCTCTCCTTCCTCGAGTTCCTCCTCCTCATCCCCTATCTCCTTATCGGAGAGCTCCTCCTCCTCCTCCTGCGTGTCATGAGGAGGAGAAGCGGATGGCTCTTCGTTCGCTAGCCTCGCGCGCTTAGAGGGGATGCCGGACTCCTGGGGAATGGGCTTCCCTGGGTTCAGCACCAAGGCTTCCTTCCCTGAGTTTTGGACTCCTGCCCCCAGCCCCTGCTTGCGCATGCAGTAGGCTTTGTGCAGCAGGAGGACGAATTCTGGAGAGAACAGATCACTGGGGCCCTCTTCCTCAAGGACCGAAGAGGGGGGGGCAGGGATGGAGCGGGGAATTCATGGGCCGCGGCCGGAGGGATGCAGGTCTCTCCCTCTTCCCGATGTTCCACTGAATCCTCATTAGATTGAGGCGTGGACAATTGGATGCCTTGTTCCACAGAGGCAGCTTCTGCAGCGCAACCCCTGCAGATCCCTGTCTCTGAGGCGGTGCCCCTGCGGACACCACAAGACGGGCACCGCAGCTTAGACATTGCTGAGTTAAAAACCTTGCAAATAAAGGAACTGAACCAAATAAGGCAAACAAATTAAATAAAAAGGGGAGCAAAATTAACAGGGATCCCCCAAAGTACCCTCCTGAGTAGCAGTTGTGGCCTGCAGCAGGGCCCAAACTTATTCCCCCCACACCCCCCGAAGCAAACCTAAAAGTAACTTAAATAAATTAAATTAAATGGATGTCCGCTCCAAAGCATAAATATATATCCATATAGGAGCAAAGGAGCCCCTTGTACTTGCGTTTTGTCGCGCTGACCTCCGGGGCTGCAGGAAATGCTCTCCGCGGTATTACATGTGGCTGGACCTCAGCCACGTGGAGAGCAGGCCGGGACAGCAGGCCGGGACCCGGGAGTCAGCTCGCACCGCTGACCCCGCAAAAATTTCCGGGTGAAAATTCTCCAGCCGACTGCAACCTCCGACCACTCCCGGGCTGCTTAGCCAAGCCGGGAGGGAGGAGGGACGGCGCTTTGAGGCCTCAAGCGCTCAGCCGCCTAAGGGCTTCGGCGCACGGGTCCGTTGCCGAGGTCGGAGAGCCGGGGGAGCTCAAGAAACCCGCGGTTCACCTCCTGCCGTCGGCAAACCTCTTCGGTGCGCTAGCACCTCTCCCACCGGTAAGGAGGCCTTGCAAGCAGAGTTCTACCGCCGGAGGAGGGAGTGAGGGGGGGGAGGGAGTGAGAAAGGAGCAGAAAAATTTAAAGGAGCACTACCAAACAAGGAACTTAGAAATTAAAGAAATAAATCAGGTAAAAATCATTAAATTAAATAAATAAATAATCAAACTTAAATGAAAAGGACTAAAGGGAGACTCCAGTAAGCCCTTGGCTTACGGAACCCTCCAGCTGCTTGGAGGCTGAGATTACTGGGGCTTAGGGGTGGTGCCAGAGGTATTTATACCCATCCAGCCTCAAAAGGGTTTGACTCAGCCTCCAAGCTGCTGGAAGGGTTACGCAACCCAGAAGTAAAGGGACTGGACTGGAGTGACGATAAGGAAATGTATATTCATATGCTCAGCATTTCCAACAGATCATGGTTTATAGAACTGCTTATTCATAAACCAAAATTAAAAAACCACCAAAAAACCAACAATTTGATGATTTGATAACATATGTTTAAACACAGACAATGGGGTTTTTTTGTATATAATTAAGCAGTCCTGCCATAAACCATATTCTATTGGAAACACCAAGGATATGAATATACCTGTTCAACTTCCTTCTAACATCATTGTTTCTGTATTTTTTTAAACATATTTTTAACCACAAAACATATCTTTGCGGTTACCTTTACTACCAAAATCTCAACACCACAAAGCTGGAAAGGATGAGAAGTAATAGCCTCAGGAGCCAAATGACTCTGGAACTTCTGCAGACGAGTTAGACCTATGGATTCAAAACCGCACTGTGGACATATACCTTACCTCCCTGAAGATAAAGTTGCGACACTAATTCTTGGAATGAAGAACATAGAAAACAAACACTGTTTTTCCACTTAGTATCTTACTGACTGCACAAAGTTGGGCCATAATTTGGAAAGAAAATTAGAGAACCTGCTTCATGAAAATAGTCTATGGCATCCATAACACCATGTACTAAAATGCAGGGCCTGCCCTACCAGTGAGCAACTGTGTTCTTTGCACATGGCCCTGCTTCTCAGCCCCAGTATTCAACCCCTATTGATTAATTCAGATGAGACCCCACAATCATTCTCTGTACACGGTCATGTTTTCCCCTGCACCCCCCCCCCTCCCCCCCCTCAGGCTGTCCCTGCTAAAACATCTCTAATAATGAGCAAGCTGAGATCAAGGGGAAGGAAAGGTGAATCATCATAAAATTCTCCAGAGGTGTTTGAGGTGTGATTGAATCTGAAAGGGACTCTACAGTCTGCCTAGTCTACTGTTTGTCAAATCACAATTTGGCAGGATGACTGAGCAAGCAGATTTTCTCCAAGGGCACTGACATAGTTCATGATGCCAGTTCCACAAACTTGGCCCAATCTCACCGAAATCCCAAGGTCTCTTCACATAAAACGTTTTCAATAGCAGCAGGACACTTCATTTAGAACAGGCACTTTTCCAGCACCTCTAAAAACAAAACCACCCAAAGAAAAATGAATGTCATTTATTTACTTATTTTTGTGTTTATTTTACTATTAATGCAAAGTTCATTTTCAAGATTTAGAAATTCAGCCAGTTCAGAAAGTGTACACAATGGGGCTCCTTGGTAAGCTTATCAATCGACTACTATATGTAACACATAGTAAATGACAGCAGATGAAGACCCGCATGGTCCATCTAATCTACCTAGTAAGGCGGCTAAAGTTGTAGAATTGCACGCACCACTCCATTTATGAATTTATTTAAGTTTGCTTTGATTTCATCCTCTTGCTATATAGTGATCCTTCTGTGTCTGTCCCATGATATTTTGTAATTAATTTATATTTATTAATCATTTCCAAAACATATCAACAAATAATTAACAGAATTATAGAAATATATACAGTACACATCACGGGGAGTATGTCTAAGAATTACCACACACAAGCAGTAAGATAAATAAGAAAATCCAGAGAGAGGTGCCTATAACTATATTTAAACAAACTCAAATTATTTCTAGCATGCTAGTAAATAAAAATATATCCAAACAAACTGCCTTATCCATGAGAAGAATGGCTATTAAGAAAAGTTTCCAAAGAGGATATTCTCTAAAAAGACATATTTAGTTCCCCCCAATGTGACTAGGCATTCACAAGGAAACTTTAAGAAAAATGTAGCACCTATCGCTAAGACGCAAGGCTTTAAAGAAATAAAAGCCTTGCGTCGAAGTTGCGTTTGCCTAGAAACATCGGGGAACAAATTTATTGTCCCCCCACAGAAACTAACATTCTTATTCTGGAAATACAAACGCATAACTGTATTCTTATCTGTCTCAGAATTAAAAGAAACAAGAAGAGTTAACCTAGTAGAAATCACATCCTGCGAAGACTCTATAAATTCAGATACATCCACAGAATCAAGTATAGGCATGGTATTAGCACCCTGTACAGCACCACTGGGACCTACAGCCAATTGAGGTAAATAATACAGCTTATTAATTACAGGTTTAGTATTCTCTTGATACCCCAAAACGTCTGTCAGGTACTTGTCAAATAGAATCTGAGGTGACAACAAACGCGTATAAGGAAAATTTAAACATCTAATATTTTTAGCCCTAAAACTATTCTCCAGTAACTCCTGTTGGGCATGCAAAATAGTACTATCTTTAATAAAGGATACATTAACATTCTGCAAAGAAACAATCTGTGACTCCAATTTCTGACACTTAACATCTAACGCAGAAATCTGAGACTCATGTTGAGACAATTTCGCAACAGATTCTTTAGAAAACTCTGAAAATTGAGAAACAGACATTAATGAAGATTCAATCCGCGAGAGGACCTGCCAAACATCAATTAGAGATATCTGTTTGTCCACGGATAAAGCAGATGTAGAAACCTGTTTTGCCTTAGTAGAATCCCCAGGAGCATGGAAAATAAGTGGCATAGGAACCGCCACCATAGGTGAAACTTTTAATGGGGAAGCCAAAACAGGTGACAAGTCCAGCGAACTGGACTGCTCCACCACAGTAGGAGAGGAAGTCACTGGATCCAAATTGTCCATACCAGCAGGCAGGGCTGAGTTAACCCCCAGAAGAGAAGAGGAGCCGTTGGGAGAGGGCGGGGATCTGGCGGCAGAGTGAAACAGCGCTTCAGGCCCTTCCAATGGAGCTAAATGCTTATCCATTGGACCAACCACCTTTACAGATTTAGAAGGATTAACTGTACTCACATTCAAAAGCTTCTTCTTTCGCTTGCCCATTCCAGACTCTCTGCTCCACGGCTCCTTGTGCGCTGAAGGGGCGCTAAAGGGGCTAACAAACCCCTTTAAACGCACCCTTTCAAAGCGCGACCGCGACACCACGGTGAAAGCTGCACTTTTAAAGGCCCCCAAATGACATCAGGGCCTGACACCGCTCAGCTGGTCCGGCGGAATCCACCTGCTGCCTGTTCAGACAGCAATCGCAGGTATACGGCAAGGTAAGGCTCCGACTCTCCAGGACACACTGCTCCCAGTCCCATGATATTTTGAATTCTGTCACTATTTTTGCTGCCACCACCTCCTTCGAGAAAGCATTTCAAGCATCCACCACTCTTTCCATGAAAAAGTATTTCTTGATGTTGTTTTTAAAGTTTACTTCCTCACAGCTTCATTTCATGTCCTCTATTTCTACAGCTTCCCCATCTTTGTTCATTAATACCCTTTATGTATTTAAATGTCTGTATCACATCCCCCCATCCCTCCCTATATTAATGTCTTCAAGTCTTTTCCCATATGCCTTCTGGTGCAGGGGGCCCATATCATTTTAGTCACCCTTCTCTGAACCATTTCAAGTCTTTTCATATCATTTGCAAAGTATGGTCTCCAAAACTGAACACAATACTTCATCTGAGACCATACTAATACCTGTCAAGGGCACTAATACCTCCCCTCCTTCCTGTTGCTCATTCCTTTCTGTATGCAGCCTAACATCCTTCTGGCTTTGGCCACCGCCTTGTCACAGTGTTTTACCACCTTGAGATACTATCACTCTGAGGTCTCTCTTGGTCCATACACACCAATCTCTCCTCCTTTATCGCATATATCTCCTTTGGGTTTCTGCATCCTAAGTACAGCAATCTGCACTTCTTTGCATTAAACCTTAATTGGCAAGTATTAGACCATTCTTCCAAGCTTTGTAGATCTTTTCTCCTGTTATCTACTCCCTCTGAAGTGTCCACGCTACTGCAAATCTTTATGTCATCTGCAAAAAGGAAAAACATTTCTTTTTAATCCTTCACCCACAAAGCCATTGAACAGTAGTGGCTCCAGGACCGATCCCTAAGCACTACTCACCCTCTTTTCTTCAGTGAGTTCCATTCACCATTACCCTCTGTAGTCTCTCAATCAACCAGTTCTTGACCCAGTTCACCACCTTGGCATCCATCCTCAGACTGCTCAGTTTATTCACAAGCCTCCTATGAGGAACAGAATCAAAACTTTTGCTGAAATCTAAGTCGACCACATCCACTGCACACTCTTAATCTAGTTCTCCTGGTCACCCAGTCAAAGAAATCAAATTTGTTTGGCACGATCTTCCCTAGGTAAAGCTATGAGAATGCTTTTGGATCCAGATTCCCCTTGTCTCCTGTTCACCTCCTATATGTTTCCTAGATATATCCTAGTACCCCCCTTGTTGTATTGGCAGGCTTGATTCGACTATAAACGCTTATGGGCAGGGGCTGTTTCTTACATGTCTCTGCTTGGTGCTGCATATGCCTTGTAGCACTATACAAATAAGTAGCAGTAGTAGTAGTATGTTGCATCTGATCTTGCAACCCATTGGCTTTCAGAAAAAACTCTATCCTTTCTTTCAGAAGCGTCTCCATTACTTCTCCCACCACCAAGGTAAGGCTTACCAGACTGAGGTTTACCACCTCTTCTCGATTGCTACTTCTCTGAAAAGGGACATCAGCCCTTCTCCAATCATGAAGTCTCTACACAGTCTTCAGGAATTTAACAAAGGTCCTGCCAAAACCTCTCTGAGATCCTTCAGTATCCTGGAATGTATCTGATCCAGTCCCATAGCCTTGTCCGCTTTCAGTTCTGCGAGCTGGTCATAAATATCTTTTCCCATGAATAGCATTGCACCTATTCCATTCCCTCTGAAATCTTTGTCAGTCATGAATGCTTCTTTTCCAGGATTTCCTTTTGTCAACACAGAACAGAAGTATTTGTTTAGCAATTCAGCCTTTTCCTTATTTTCCATCTCTCTGGCCTTCCCCCTCTCCCCAATATATCTGGAAAAATGTCCTGTCACCTCACTTCACATCTGTAGCCATTTTTTTCCACGTGTGCTTTTGCGATTCTAATTTCTCTCTTTACTTCTTCCAGCTTTATCTAGTATTCTTTTCTCTGTTCTTCTTTTCGTGATCTTCTGAAAATTATGAATGCTGCCATTTTTGCCTTTATTTTTGCAGCTACTTCTTTGGAGAACCATATCTATTTCTTTTTTTCTCTTGCTTTTAGATACCTTCCTTACATATAAATCTGTTGCCCTTGTTATAGCCTTCTTCCTTATCTCTGCCCTTATTTCTTCCCCCAGCCCCTCCTTCAAGGTACTTTCCCATTTTACTCAAGTCAGCATTTTTGAAAACTAGGACTTTGAGTTTGCTGTGATTGGATTTAGCCTTGTTTTTTACCTCAAACCATCGGATGTGGTGATCATTGCTGCTCAAGTGGGCACCCACCTGGACATTAGACACGCTGTCTCTGTTAGTGACCCACCCCTGGTGGGTTCCTTCACTAGTTGCATGAGAAAAGCCTCTTGTAGAATATCCACAATCTTTCTACTTCTATCCATCTGGCAGATTAAAGACACCCAGTATTATCAGCTTACTCTTTTACTACCTTTACAATATCACTGAACAAGTCTCTTCACATTTCCTCCATTTGACTTGGAGGTCTGTAAACTATACCAGTGTGGATCTCCTCTTTCCAAATCAATCCGCGGTACTGCTTTTTTTCTCCAAGTCCCCTGCATTCAGCAGCTTTAAAACTGTTTTTTGACATAGAGGGCTACACTGTTCCCTCTAAGCTGTGCGCGCGCACACACCTCGCTGAGCGAGCACACATACTTTACAACAGAGCACACAAAAATTACAGTTCTGATTCTGATAGAAAACACAGACGTCTTAAAATTTAAAAGTTGTGATTGTAATTACTAGAAATTTTCCGCTTCATTTAGTAATCGTCTATTTTCATTTAATTTGATTAAAATCAATGTGGTGTACATACTGTATTCTGACGTGTAGTCAAATTTTAAAGTATATAACTGAGTGTCGTTATGTGATGCACAAAAATTTAACCTTCCTTCAAAAGCTGCACAGCTGATATTTTATGCGCACACAGCCTACAGAAAATTAGAGGGAACATTGGAGGGTTACTCCTCCTCCTTTCCTGGCTTCTCTATGCCTCCTGAATAGATTACGCCCAAGTATGGCAATATCCCATTCATAAGACTCATTAAACCATATTTCTGTAATGGCCACATCCATTTAAACTATCAGGGCTTCAAGGTCAGGAACTTTATTATCTAGATTGTGAGTATGTGTGTTCATTGTCTTCCAGCAGGTTTTGGTAGGCTTGCTTCTATTTTGCATGGGTTTTATTCCTCTCTTTTGTTATTGATGAATGAGTTAATATGTCGTCTCTATATTTACCATTATTGTAATACTTTTACTGGGGGGACCATCCCAAACTTTTATTCCATCCCTCACGCCCCTTTCTCTAGGTCAAATGCCCGTATCTGAAATTTTGCCTAGGATATTTTTTTCCTGATAGAGAAAGATGTAGATCATCATTACAAAATAGCCTCATGTTCCATCTATTGCCCCAACCACCTATATCTCTAAAGTTTTCATGTTTAGACCAAGTCTGGAGCCATGCATTAAAGCAGCCTCTCTTCTCCATTATGAAGAGGTAGAACCTTCTGAGAATGTTGGCAATGGGCTTAAGGCTCTAATCCAAAATTTGTACGTTTCTAGCCAGATCGTTTGTTCCTAGAAGGATGGCATCATCAGTTTTAGAACCTTTACTTTCCTTTGCTTCCTTTGTAACAATCTGGTTTGTATTCTTGCTGGCTGAAGGCATTTGACAATCTTCTGACCCTGGAACAGAGTACCCAAGTTAATGCCTATGATAATATAATCTAGTATTAAAAGTTTTCTATTTTGAAATTTCTTGACAATGCTGGGGCATTTCTAGTACACCATGTCATCCTTCTTGTCCAATGTCACCTCAGTTTCCACTAATGGGAGTATCTTCATTTACCAAAGCAGAGGAGGTGGTATTTATCTATTTAACTAGGCTTGTATACCGCTTTTCTACCAGTCAAAGCAGTATACACATTCAGGTAGTGTATATATATTTTTCCCTTGTCCCCCGAAGGACTCACAATCTATGTTTTTGTACCCGAGGCAACGGAGGGTTAAGTGGCTTGCCCAAGGCCACAAGGAGCACCTGTGGGACTAGAAACCCCAGTCCTTCCAGCCCAAGGTTGCTGTCCTCTAGCGCGATTCGAACCCCTGACCCCCTAGATTTTAACCTGCCAGAGGCCACTGTCATCCATTTATTCTTGGGTTGCTGGATTCTTTCTAGGAGTGGATCTTCAAGTTGTATCTAGGTGGAGGTTTATTTTATTACAGCTAATTCTTCCCTTACTTGAATCAATTCTTTTTCCATAGCAGATAGCTTAAGACAGATATGAAGCTCGAAGGCTACAAATTATTTTCTTGAGGATTAAAGCACCATGGCTATTGCACTGAATAGAAGCCATTTTGCTTATTGTGTTAAATATGAGGCAGTTGTTAGATCACAAAGCAACACAAATGTGCTTGCCACTAAATTTAGGACAAGTGACTATGGGGGTCATTCTGAACCAAGATTCTAATGTTGGCCCTGTATGTCCAGGACCGGCGAAATGGCTGGGGAAGTTATCCCGCCTCCGAGGTGGAATAACTTCCATGGATGTGTTCTTTTTTTGAGGCCTGGGGGTGAGGGGGCCAAGGTTTATTCCCCACAACCCGACCCTGGCCTTAGGAGGCCAGATCAGGGGTTGGGCTGCGGGGCATAAACTTTAGTTTCTGGTGGCCAGCATCGTGGCTTTTAAATGGAGCCACAGTGCCATGGTAACATGACGCCCTGATGCTGAGGCTCCATTTAAAAGCCTAACTGAGCTATCTGGGTAGTGCCTGTACGTGCAGGCCGGGACTGAATCGGAGTTCCGGCCTGTACGTACAGGCCTGATCCCGATTCTGATCCCGCGAGGCTAGACCTGCCCCGAGGGATCAGAATCGTGCTCCTCTTTGTATGTCCGGCTCAGACCGGACATACAAAGGGGATGTGCATACGGGTCAGAATCAGGCCATATGTATTGTAGGGTGACTTGTTTAAAAAAAAAACAGCCCTGGGTTGGGCAGGCGAGGGGATGGAAGGAAATTAAAGGCACATTCTCCTGTAAAAAAAAAAAGTAGAAATTAGACCTTACCTGCTAATTGTCTTTCCTTGAGTTGTCTCCGGGCCAGTCCAGATGAATGGGTAGTCAATCTCCCTCCTCTAGCAGCTGAGGACTATATACAAAGTCTTGTTGCCAGGATACCAAGCCCCACCTCTCTGAGGCAGCAAGTCAGTCTTTACGTAACAAGCCAGTAGAAACCAAAAAGAAAGAAGACGAATAATATACGAAAACCCTGGAAGAGGCACCCAGAGGACTATAAACCACGCCCTGGCCCGAATAAGAAGCCTGGTCTACGTGGAAGGTTTATATGTTGTTGTTTTTTCTGGTTTTTTTTTTAAACACCAGAAGGTACCCATAGAATACCCTTATCGAAAACCCCGATACACTTGAAATAGACTATCCTGAGATACCGCCAAAAAACTCTTAGGGTGGGCTCTGGACTGGCCCGGAGACAACTCAAGGAAAGACAATTAGCAGGTAAGGTCTAATTTCTACTTCCTTATCGTGTCTCCGGGCCAGTCCAGATGAATGGGTAGTACCAAAGCAGTAACTAACCCTGGGAGGGACCTGTGAGCCCCGCGATGATTGCCGAAGCCCCACAGAAGCATCCCGACGCGCGAGCACATCCAGACGGTAATGACGAGAAAAGGCATGCAGAGAAGACCACGCCGCCGCCCGACAAATGTCCACAGGAGGCACCAGCGCTGATTCCGCCCACGACGTCGCCTGACCCCGGGTAGAATGAGCTCGAAGCCCGCCCGGTACCGACTTACGCTTGGATTCATACGCCACTCTAATGGCCTGCTTCACCCAACGCGCTATGGAAGCTTTTGAGGCCGCCTTTCCCTTTGACGGACCCCCATAGAGCACGAACAAACGATCTGTCTGCCGAAACGAGGCGGTCAACCTAAGATACCGACGGAGCACACGCCCCATATCCAAGCTCTTCAGAGAACGATCCAAGGGAGCCTCGGCTCCCACCGCTACAAAGGTGGGAAGAATAACGGACTGATTGACATGGAAAGCCGACACCACCTTTGGCAAAAAGGACGGAACCGGACGCAGAACCCCTTTCTCTTCTGAGAACTGCAGGAAAGGCGGGCGACACGAAAGCGCTTGTAAATCAGAGATGCGACGAGCCGAACAGAGGGCTACAAAAAAGGTAGTCTTCCAGGAAAACTCTCGGAGGGAACTGGCAGAATGCGGCTCAAACGGAGGCCCCGTGAGAGCTTCAAGAACGAGATTCAAGTCCCAAGGAGGAACCACCGGTCGAAGCGGAGGACGGATATGTCGAGCTGCCCTAAGAAAGCGAAGAACATCAGGATGGACAGAAAGACGCGAACCGCGAATCGGACCTCGAAACACCGCTAGCGCCGACAACTGCACTTTTAAGGTGTTGAGAGCAAGACCCTTCTCTAGACCATTCTGCAGAAAAGCCAGAATATCCGGAATAGTAGACCCACGGGCCCGCAGCGAGCGATCGGCACACCAGGCTTCGAAGACTCGCCACACGCGGATATAAGCCAAGGAAGTAGATCGCCTACGCGACTGTAACAAAGTAGAGATCACTGCGGTCGAGTAACCCTTGCGGCGCAATCTATCCCGCTCAAGAGCCATGCCGTAAGCGAAAACTGATCCGCCTGAGGCATCGGCACGGGCCCCTGGTGCAGCAAGTCCGGTCGCGTGGGCAGACGCCAGGGCGGAGCTACTAACAGTCGCATCAGATCCGCGTACCACGGCCGTCTTGGCCAGTCTGGAGCAATCAGAATCACCAGACCGTCGTGAGAGGCTACCCTCTGCACTACTGGACCGACCAACGGCCAAGGGGGAAACACATACAGAAGCTGGTCCGACGGCCAGGGCTGAACTAGACCGTCGAGGCCTTCCGACATGTGCTCCCGACGCCTGCTGTAAAACCGCCCGGCCTTGGCATTGTGCAGCGTGGCCATCAAACGATTACCGGGAACCCCCAACGCAAGGTGATCTCGTGAAAGACCTCCGCATGGAGCTCCCACTCTCCCGGATCCAGCAGATGACGACTTAGATAATCGGCCTGGATGTTGCTCTTTCCTGCCACATGAGACGCGGACAGCGCCGTGAGGTGCAATTCCGCCCATTGGAACAGACGCTGACTCTCTTCTAGGAGAGGCAAACTGCCCGTGCCGCCCTGGCGATTGATGTAAGAGACCGTCACCAGATTGTCGGAGAAAATCCGAACCGGCTTGCCCTCGAGAAGCTCGGCAAAGGCCAACAGCGCCAGATAGACCGTGCGAAGTTCTAGTCGATTTATCGACCAACTCGTCTCCGCTGGCGACCAAACCCCCTGCGCAATTCGTGCCAAACAATGCGCCCCCCACCCCGTCAGACTGGCATCGGTAGTGACTAAGACCCATTGCGGAGTGGCCAGTGGGACGCCCGCCAGAAGATGGTCCGGAACCGACCACCACTGCAAACTGAGTCTGACGGAGTCGGGACAACTCAAGCGCCTGGAGAGTGGATGCCGTTGCGGAGACCACCGAGAGAGTAGAGCCCGCTGAAGAGGCCGCATGTGCGCTCGAGCCCAGGGTACCAAATCCAAGGCCGCCGCCATCAGGCCTAGCAACTGCAAGTACTTCCAAGCGGTCGGAGCCCGAAGACGCAAAAAGGCTGCCACATGCGCGAGAAGCTTCCGTACCCGCTCCAGTGGCAAGAGGACGAGTCCCCTGTCGGTGGCGAACAACGCACCCAGATACTGAAGCCGCTGAACCGGCTGCAGATGACTTTTGGACTGATTTATCACCCATCCGAGACTCTGTAGCGAGGACACCACCCGAGCAGTCGCCGACAGCGACTCTGCCCTCGAAGGCGCTCGAATCAACCAGTCGTCCAAATAAGGATGAACCTGGATCCCGTCTCTGCGCAGTGCCGCCGCTACTACCACCATCACCTTTGTGAAGGTGCGGGGCGCTGTCGCTAGCCCGAAAGGCAAAGCCCGAAACTGGAAATGCCCCATAGGCAGCGCAAACCGAAGGAAACGTTGATGCTCCTCCTTTATGGGAATGTGAAGATAAGCTTCGGTCAAATCGATAGAAGTGAGAAATTCCCCCGGGCACACCGAGCGAATCACTGATCGTAAAGTTTCCATCCGGAAGTGTGAGACCCGCAGACAGCGATTGACATGCTTCAGATCCAAAATGGGACGAAAGGCATCTCCCGGTTTGGGAACCACAAAATAAATCGAGTACCGACCGAAGCCGCACTGGTCTGGTGGCACGGGTACCATGGCTCGGAGCCGCAGCAAGCGAAGCAACGTGTCCTGCACTGCTCGCCGTTTGAGAAGCGGACCGCAGGGAGAGAAGACGAAGGCGTCCGCCAGCGGACAATCGAACTCGAGGGAATAGCCTTCTCGGATAATCTGAAGCACCCACTTGTCTGTGGTAATGGCGGTCCAAGCAGAGAGAAACTCCTGCAAACGCCCCCCGATGGGAATCTCTACCTGGACCTGCCTCGCATCATTGTGGCTTTTTAAGACCCCCAGGGGAGGAGGATCCGAAGTAACCTCTTCCGGACCCCCGAGCGCCTCGAAAGGACGGCCTCCGAGCTTGAAAACGCCCCCGCTGATAAGGAGCAAAACGAGCTCCCCGAAATCGGCGAAAGTCACGGCCTTGACCCCGCGAAAAGGGAGCCTGCTTAGGTGTCCGAGGACGGTCCTCAGGAAGGCGACCTCCCTTAGAGTCCCCTAAATCTTTAACAATCTTTTCCAATGCCTCTCCAAAGAGCAATTTACCCTTAAAAGGTAACTTACTGAGTCGGGCTTTGGAAGACGCATCGGCTGCCCAACTACGCAACCAAAGAAACCGGCGGGCTGCCACCGCCGATGCCATAGCTTTCGCGGAAATACGTATCAAATCATAAAAGGCATCTGCCAGATACGCCGCCGCGGACTCCAATTGAGCCCCCTGAATGGGAGGAGAAGACTCTCCCTCGGGCGTCGCAGTCTGCTGACTCCATCTAATGGAAGCCCGAGAGACGTAAGCACCACAAACGGAAGCCTGCAGCGCCAAAGCGCTGGCTTCAAAAACTTGCTTCAAAAGTGCTTCTAGTCTACGGTCCTGCATATCCTTTAGGGCCGCAGCCCCCTCTACCGGAATGGTGGTTTTCTTGGTGACCGCAGACACCAGAGCATCCACCTTTGGCAACCGCAGGAGATCCCTCTCCTCGGTAGGCACCGGGTATAACTTAGCCATCGTTCGAGCTCCCCGCAAGGAAGCCTCCGGGTATTCCCATTCAGATTCCACCATCTGCTTTATCACTCTGTGGAAGGGAAAACATTTCTGCTCCGCTCGAACCCCCTGCAATAAGGGGTCTTCCAAAGGCTCCTGCTGGGACGCCGGAGGGATCAGACTGAGAGCCGTGAGCGACTGAACGATTAGGGCGGACAACTCGTCCCGTCTAAAAACCCTAAACACATTAGGGTCATCCCCTGGCCCTAATTCTCCGTCTTCCAGTTCATCAGGCCAGGAATCGGCCCCTGGGTCTGGCCTAAGCTCTCCTTCCTCCGGCCCCAAGAGGTCTGTGAATGATCGAGAATCCAACTTAGCCTCAAACTTAGCCTGCCCACTAGGCAACTCAGAAATCCCCTCTGCCAGCTCTGACCCACAAGGCTCCCTAGTCTGGGGTGCCATGGGAAAGTCTGCCCTCCCCGGTACAGAAACCTGCTCCCTTTGCAGTAAATAAGCCTTATGAAAGGCAATAATAAACTCCGGGGACAAAAGAGAATCAGAAAGTGGAGGCAGAGCTGAGCTCTCCGGAGCAACCGGCTGTTCTTTAGCATGTTTAGTTTTTGCTCTGCGCTTTGCTGGCTTAGGCACAGGGACTGCCGAGACGGATGCAGCAGTTAAAATGGCCGCCGTTCCCGCGCATTTCGCTGACGAGGAAAGTGAAGAGACGCGGTCTCCGTTATCACCGGAGGCGTCCTGCATGGCCGCACACTCTCTCTGCACACAAACGCGGCTCCAAAACCCCCTTCGCGCCAAAACACAAGTCCCGAAAATCGCCGCAGTGAAGAAAACACTAAAAGAACCCCGCTGCCGAAATGAAAGCAAATTTACCTGCACGGGTTCCGGAGCCCTGAATCACGCTGTCAGCTGGGAGAAGGAGCCGCGAGACAAGCAAGGAACCAGCCGCTGAGGCCCCCAGGTCTGGTCCCACTATCGGCCTTAAAAGAGCAGAAGAGGCAGGCTCTGCCGCATGCTCTAACAGTGCTGCTGTGCCCCAGAATCGCTACGATTGCAGACTTATAAGCACCGTAGTGTGAAACACCCTGCCAGGGTGACACTAATTTCCTCTGGACCTCTCTTCCATGAAAAGAACACAAAGCAAATATCTAAGGAAAGGTTCTTAAAAAAAAAACAAGAAGGGAAAACCCCCCAAAGATCGATGGGGAGCCAATCTCCACACGTCTAGCCCAGCTGCTGAGGACCATAAGACTGACTTGCTGCCTCAGAGAGGTGGGGCTTGGTATCCTGGCAACAAGACTTTGTATATAGTCCTCAGCTGCTAGAGGAGGGAGATTGACTACCCATTCATCTGGACTGGCCCGGAGACACGATAAGGAAATGGCAGTTAGCTATCAGTTTGATTTACTGAGCCAGAGACCCCTGCTGGTCAACTGTTAACTACCAAACTTACTGCTTAAATACAAGCCAAAGATTTTCTTTTAAGCTACTTTTTTCAAATCAGGCTGAAAATGTGAACACTATTTTAGAGATAGGTAATTCTTATATCACACCAATCATGTCTTAAGCAAAAGAAACCTACAGACTGTTAAGCAATTTTCAAAGGAACAATGTTAAGCACAGTCAGCAAATAAGAGTTTTTGGGCAACTAGAAACTATTCTAAGCAAGCAGGGTACTTTGACACAGTTTAGAAGATAAAACTCTAACTCCAAAGCTTAGTTCTCATTGTAGAAAGAGCATTTCATATTTTTTTTTATCCAATTAATGGGTAAAGGATGTGGATTACTCAAACCAGCAGAAAGTGACAAATTCTAGATAGCCTTGGTTCAGCTCCTAAGTATTTCTTATAGCAGATGTGCCAGTGTTACCCTCTTGCTGCACACCCAGTCACTCGGCTTTGAAAAGAGATATCTAATGTCGCCCAAGCACCTAGCCTCACATTGGAATGACTAGACATAGCTTGACCACATTTTAAGTATAAGCCTTTTTGTTGTAGTGAACTCGGAATGAAAATGTTTCTGTTTCTTAAATGCTTTTATTAAACTAGTAAACAAGTCTGTCAATAAATTATGGGAATAATCGAGTGCAAACTCAGTCATCTGTTTCCCAACAAAGACCCCTTTTACTAAAAAGAAATGCTATAGGATCCTCTTCCCACACCACCAAATACATTCCTATCTGAGGATTAGTAGGTCATCGTGCTACACTAGCAAATGTTGTTCATGAGTGGTAGGGACAGCTCTATAATGAGGCAGTGAGGTGGCTGTCTCAGGCGGCAAAGTTTTGGGGACAGCAAAACATGCCCCCAAAACAGCCAAGTGGCTATCACCTCACTCTGCCTTCAAGGTAAAAAAAAAACAAACAAACAAAACAACTAGTGGACCAGTTGCTGCCGCCTCCGTATCTCCTAGGTCAGCAGTGGCAGAATCGACCTCCCATTTCTTTCCGCTGCTGCCCCAGATCCGACACTGGGGCAGTGGTGGCAAACTAGAGACTGAAAAAACTCTTAAAAACATGAGGTTTTGGAGACTCCGAGGCTTCAAAGTCCTTCCTGGTTCCACCTACTCTGACACGAAAAGCATCAGAGGGGGTAGGACCCCTTCGGAGACTTAGAATCCTGCTGGAATTGAAAGAGCCTATGAGTTTGCTTACAGGTTTTTTGAAGGAAAACAAAACAAAACAAAAAAACTGAAAACAAAATCGCAGGCTCGTCCAACTCCGGCAGGCTTCTAAGGCTCCAATGGGTCCCACCCCCTCTGATGATGCTTTTCGCTTCAGAGGGGGGCAGAACGAGGAAGGACTTTGAAGCTTCAGAGTCTCCAAAACCCCATCATGCTTTTCCTGAATAGCAGATGCTGGGCAACAGGGGGGAGGACACGAGAGCAAATGCTGGACAAAGGAGGGGAGGGACAGGAGGACAAATGCTGGACAACACAGGGGAGGTACAGGAGGAAAAAAGCTGAATAATTGGGGGGGAGCAAGGAAATGAGCACAAATGCTGGAGGGCAAATGCTGGACAATGGGGGTGGGGGAGGGACAGGAGGGCAAATGCTGGACACAAGGGGGGGGCGAAGCAGGAAGAGAAATGCTGGACACCGGGGAAGGGGAAGACAAATGCTGGACAACAAGGGGGTGGGGCAGGAGGGCAAATGCTTGACAACAGAGGGGGAGAGATAGGAGGGCAAATGCTGGACAACGGAGGGGGAGAAATAGGAGGGCAAATGCTGGACAACGGAGGGGGAGAGATAGGAGGGCAAATGCTGGACACGGGGAGGGAAGCAGGAAGAGAAATGCTGGACACAGGAGAAGGGGTAAGACAAATGATGGGTGGGGAGAAGCAGGAAGACAAATGCTGGACACGTGGGGGAGGGAACAGGAGGAGATGCAGAACAACAGCGAGGGGGAAGCAAGAAGGCAAATGCTGGACAACTGGGGGGGGGAGGTAAGAAAGCATAAAGACAAATGCTGGACCAGTGCCGGCACTACCAAGTAAGCTGGATAAGCACAGCAGGGGGACCCGGATATCAGGAGGGTTCCGTCACTAGCCACCTGCCCCCCACTCCCCATTCAAGATGACCTGCGGAGCACCATTGACCTAGTAGAGAGCCTGCCCGCAGAACATGCTTCTCCCATGAGCAGAAGGCTATAAGAGGCCGCAATTCCTACTCACAGTCTTGTGTCCCACTGGCAGGCTCTCCACTAGGCTGCTGGCACTTAGCAGGTCACCCTGAATGGGGAGTGTGGGTGGGCAATCAGCGATGGTGTCGTCCTGACATCTGCTCCTGTGGACAGGCTCTGTTTCTCTGGGCCACAGTCATAGCTTGCAAAGCCCCTGCCTGCAGGACATGCTGCTCCTGCCTGCAGGACATGCTGCTCCTGCAGGCAGAAGAGTATGGGAGGCAGTGATCGTGGGCCAGAGAAGCAGAGCCTTCTCGCGGGAGTAGCATGTCCTGTGGGCATGAGCTGTGCAAGGCCAATTGTGCCCTGCCTCTCTGGGCTGGGATCACGACTTGAACAGCCCCTACATCCGTAGGGACATGTTGCTCCGTGGGCAGGCTCTGCCCCTTGTACATACAAAGGGTGGAGATGAGAGGGCATTGAAGGAGGGAGTGGACATGAGGGGGCATTAGAAGGTGAGTGTGGATGGGCACAGGGATTCAGAAGGGAGATGCTAGATGCAGGGGGGGGGGAATAGGGAGGCAGCGAGGTGAAAATTGAGGTGGGGGGTTAGGGAAATAGCGATACTGGACATGGAAAGGGGCATAGGGAAAAGCAAGGAGGGGAGATGGAGTGGTGATGTTGGCCAGAGGGTTATAGAGAGACTATGGGAAAATGCTAGACTTGGGAAGGGGGGGACAAAAGGGAGATGCTGGGCACGGCGTAATAAGGGGAGAAGAAAATGCAGGACATGGGGGTTATAGGGAGAGAGATGGGAGAAGATGGACATGCGATAAGAAGACTGAGAAAGACAGAGAGATGCTGGACATGGGAGTAATAGGGAGGGGATTGTATGGAGATGGGGTAGATGCTGATTGCAGGGGGATAGGAAGGGAGAAGACAGACAAAGAAGGAAAGAGAGGGTGGAGGTACTGGATGGAGGGAAAAAGAGAGCCAGAGAAAGAGACACACATTGGACGGGAGGGCGAGAGATGTTAGACATTTTATTTATTTATTTTATTTATTTTACATTTCTTATATACCGCACTATTTACGATCAGCGCGGTTTACATAAAACAAAACAGAATCCGACAATGAACAAGAGTCAGGTCATTACAATGAACAGGAGCAATCAACTTGGATAACGGGGGAAACTATGTACATAAATGGGATACTGAAATTGGTAACTGTATATATGTGAGATGGGGTCATTGTGTGCTGTTCGTACCTGGTGGCTGGGGTTCGAGGGAGGCTGTGAGGTATTTGATAAAGAGGAGGTGTTTTAAGGCCTTCCTGAACTGGCTCAAATTGGGGATAGCTCTGATGTGTGGTGGTAAGGAGTTCCAGAGGCTTGGGGCGCTCAGGCTGTAGGCTCTATTTGAAGTTGATATGGCGCATCTTGTCATAGCTTTTGGTATTGCTAGCATGTTGGTTGCAGCAGTTCTTCTTATCCTGTTGGGCATGGGTTGTTGTATGAGGTCACATATTGGAGAAGAGGATAACCCATTGATGGCCTTGAATGTCATCACTAAGATCTTGAAGTTAATCCTGGCTTGGATGGGGAGCCAGTGCAGCTGCATCAGGAGGGGTGTGATGTGCTCTCTCCTTGGTGCTCCTAAAAGGATTCGCGCAGCGCTGTTCATGGCGAGTTGTAAGGGATGTAAGGTTGTTTGAGGGAGACCTTGTAGGATGGCGTTTGCATAATCAAAATGAGGGATGATGAGGGCTTGGTAGATGGTACGGAAGTCACTCAGCTCGAGTAGAGGGCGTATGTGTCTGAGGGATCTGATCTTGAAGTAGATCGCTCTTACTGTTTTTGCTATGTGCTGCTTCATGTTGAGGTTCTGATCCAATGTGACTCCGAGGTATCGTATGGCTGATTTTACTTGCAGCTTGGCGTTGTCTACTTCCAAGTGGTTAGGTGGAATAAACTCAAGATTTCTAGAGATGAATAGGACCTCTGTTTTCTTATGTTGGATGCGCAGATTTTGAGAGAGGAGCCATTCGGATACTGCATTGAAACACTTAGTTAGTGGGGTGAGGTCTGGGCAATCCAGGGATATTGGCAAGTACAGTAGGACATCGAGAGCTAAGACATGGAAGGGAAGACAGAGTGAGCAAAAGACTAGGGAATAATGGATCAGGGAAGCAGAGCTGGGGAATGGAAGGACTGGGGTGAAGTTTGAAAAGCAGTAGGTAGATGACATAAAAAAAGAGGGAGATTGAGAACTGGATACTAAGGAATAGTGAAATCTGGGTGGACAGAGAGAGAAATAGATAAATGGAAAAAAGCTGAAAGAAAAAAAATCAATATCCAAGACGGATGGAAGTGAAGAAAACAAGAAATGGCAGATGGACTACAGACCGCAGAAAGAGAGCTAAGACAAGACAGAAGAAAGCAGAAGCCTCAGATCAGGACCAGCATGATCAGAGAATAAAATGGTCAGACAACAGAGGAAGAGAAAATAATTATATTTTCAATTCGGTGACTGAACTTTGCACTATTTTTATATTTTACCAGTAAGGGGAACTGCATCTCTTATTTCCCTGGTGTTGCACCGCACGCGGAGCCTGGCTTCTTGGCGTTTCAGTTTAATTTTTGTCTACATATTTTTATTTTTACTTTAGGTTATGGTCACTTATTCTGTACTTGGTGAGGTCTTTGTTCTGAGTGTGTGGCTGAGGCCAGGGATTATGTTAACATGGAGTTTGTATGTAGGGATCTGAACTGTAGTTTTCTAAATTGTTCAGCTTTTCAAAGAGGTGTTGGGATGTTGCAGGGCCCGCTGAAGTATTTACAGTGCTGCTTTTTTCTGGGTAGGCGATTATGTGAGTTTTTGATTTTGGTGCTGGTATGGTATGGTAATTTGTTCTATAGATCCTCACTGACTTTGTTATAGGGTTTTGTATTCATAATATGCCTGGTACTGGAGAATGATTGTTAGTGAGATGACCAGAAAGAGATTTTCTTTTTTTTTTCTTTTTTTTTTTTTTTTAAGATACTGAGTTCTGTGGTTGTCTGTCCTAGCTCTGCTCCACACCATTGTTGAGGGAGGGGGTTCTGTGAATGCAAAATATATCTTCAAAAAGAAAAAGCAAGAACCATAATGCAGTTTATAACAAAGTAAAAATGAGTTATAATATGGTATTATAAACTGTGCTGTGGTTCTCGTTCTCTCATTTAACTCCTTAGTGTACAAACATCTTGCATTTCCACCACATGATCTAATCAGCTTTTTGGTTTGGTTCAGTCCCTGACTGGAGTTTTAAGAAAGGCTGCTTGAGGGGAGGAGGGGGAGGCGCCATTTCATCCATCGCCTCAGGTAGCAGATTGCCTTGAGCCGCTCCTGGGCAGGGGGGCATGTGTTTGCGAGGGCTTGGTTGTGGGGGCAAGTTTGAATTTGAAACTCTTCTTCCCCACCTTATACTTTCCATTTGCCCATATTCTCTCTCCCTTCGCTTTCTTCTATCCCCACCACAGCCCACCTTCCCTTCTTTTCACACCTTTTCCCCCCTCTCATTCTCCTGTCATTCATTTCACCCTCCCCAGCCCCCATCCTCATTTCCAGACAGTTCCTCCATTTCATTGGCTGGCAGAACTTGTGCTCACTTCCAGCTCTGCTGATTAGTTCCACCAGCTCTGTTGCTTCATCAGCTCGTAAGGAGTTGCCTCCCCAAGAATGCCAACAGCAAGTCCTCTTCAGCAGGCAGGGCATGGAATCTCGCTATCTGCATCGGAACCAAAAGTCCACTTTAACCATGGAGCTCCCGCCAATATGGCCTAATCCTGGCCAGATGTACAATACTTAACATGCAGCTTCAGCCCTAGTATTAAACCATACAAGTCAACTCCCTTTCAAGTCATGAATGCAGAGAGAAGAAAATTTAAATATTGTACATTACAAACAAAATAAGAATATTTCTCGAGTCCAAATAACTTGTTTGAAACACAGAACATAAATTCCCAAGTATTCAATTTTACTGACACTAGCCATTAGCCCAATCATCTGCTTGTTTCTAAAAACCACTGGAGGACAAACACTCCCCCATCAAAATATAACCAAGATGACACTGCCATAGCTTCCTCTGCACTATCTTTCTCAGAACCTTTCATCAATTGCGTTTTCTTGCTCCCCATGATGGAAAAATGTAAGGGTACGTCTCGTACTTAACCTACAGTTTCTACTGTGTCCCCTCAATGGGATGCAATAGACATCTATGCGGTCCATTGTTTAGAAAGAGTATCCGGTTGGCTTATGAAAGCAATCACTGTGGGCAGTGCAAGGGAGAGGAAAGCTGCTGGTGGCCTCTGATCTAGAATTTTCTTCTAAGCAGCACCAGCCTCTTCACCTCTCCAAACTGAGCACACCACAAGAGACAACAAGAACATAGCAAGGTCCAGGACACTATTTGATGAGGCCAGTTCTAGATAATCAGGGCAATAAACCTGTTGCTGGAAAAAATAGCTATGCTCATTCTGGGGGTAGAATGAGAGGCTGAAGGAGAGCGCGGATGCACAAGTGACAGCTTTATAGATGTGGAAGAAATAGAAAGATACTACACATTCTCTTCTGAATGTAAGAAACACTATTTTTTAATTTACTTAAGGACTTTTTGACTAACTTTTGTTAAATATAAGCCTGTCATTCTGGATAGCACCTGGAAGCCTATGATTGTTTTCCACTCAACTAACATCCAGACTTCAAACTCAGTAAAGAAAGCTAGAAGCTGAAATTTTGTAAATTAATCAAACAGTGGAGATATAGGAACAAAACACTACATCAAAGAGGACAGTAAATCCTCTTTTAATTAAGGGGAACTCAGTATAAACTGGAATCCATTGAAAATCTGGTAGGGAAGTGAAACTTATGCCTGATGAATTTTCCTATGCTTAGAAACATAGAAACATGATGACAGAAAAAGACCACATGGCCTATCTAGTCTGTCCTTCCATATCAACAACTACAAAAGTCCACTTTTTACCTTTAGAGATCCTCTGTGTTGGTCCCATGCTTTTTTGAATTCAGTTACTGTCCTCATCTCTACCACCTCCACTGGGAGACTATTCCATGGATCCACTACTCTTTCGTAAAGAAATATTTCCGCATATCACTCCTGAATCTATCTCCCTTCACCCTCATCCCATGTCCCCTCGTAGCAGAACTTGATTTCAATTGAAAGAGGCTCTCTCCCTGAACATTTATGCCACGGAGGTATTTAAACATCTCAATCATATCACCTCTATCCCGCCTTTCCTCTAAGGTGTACATATTAAGATCCTTAAGTCTGCCCTCATATGCTTTATAATGAAGACCACTAATCATTTTAGTAGCCACCCTCTGCACCGACTCCATCCTGTTCACATCCTTTTGAAGGTACGGTCTCCAGAACTGCACACTATACTCCAAATGAGGTCGCACCAAAGACTTATACAGAGGCATTATCACCTCCTTTTTTCTGCTAGCCATTCCTCTCCGTATGCACCTAAGCATCCTTCTAGCTTTTGCCATCGCCTTTTCTACCTGTTTAGCTACTTTAAGATCATCAGACACAACCACGCCTTGGTCCCGCTCTTCTTTAGTGGACAAAAGTACTTCACCTCCTATACTGTATTGCTCCCTTGGATTGCTGCAGCCCAAATGCATGACCTTACATTTTTTAACATTAAATCCCAGCTGCCAAATTCTAGACCATTCTTCAAGCTTAGCTAGATCCCTCCTCATGTTATCTACACCTTCCTGGGTGTCTACTCTATTGCAGATTTTGGTATCATCTGCAAAGAGGCAAACCTTACCTGACAGCCCTTCCGCTATATCACTAACAAAGATGTTAAAAAGAATCGGACCAAGGACAGATCCCTGGGGCACACCACTGGTAACATCCTTCTCCTCAGAGTGAGCTCCATTTACTTGTACTCTTTGTCGCCTCCCACCCAACCAATTTCTAACCCAAGCAGTAACTTTAGGGTCCATCCCTAGGGTGCTCAGTTTGTTTATAAGTTGTAAGATTGCACAGATGTGTCTTTAAACAATGTTGGAAATATTTAAAATATCAGAAAGTACTGTCCCACTTCGGTCTAAAGTTTATCTCCTACCCTTTAAGAGGGAAGAGAAGACCCTCTAGCACAGCAGTTCTCAACCAGTGGGTCGCGGCACCCACGGGGGTTGCCACAGGATTTAGCAGGGGTCGCCTCACTCCAATTTAAATAAAAATAAAAAAGCACACAAGTTGCTGCCGCTGCCGAGTCCGCTTCTCGGCAGCGGCAAACTCACCGCCTCCAATCTTCTGCAGCCGCAGCTCCCTGCCTCTTATGGAACCACTACTTTACCTGTGAAAATGTTGCAGAGCCTTCCTGTCTCTCGACAGGCTCCGTGCAGCATAGCACAGTTACTTACCTGTAACAGGTGATCTCTGGGAACAGCAGGAATAAGTCTTCACATATGGGTACGTCGGTACCGACAGAGTCTGCGCGGGAACGCTTCCCAGCGTCCAATCAAAGAGCTTTTGGAAGCATCCCACCACGCCTGCGTGCTGCCTTCCCGCCTTTCCCAACTGCCTCTCCTCAGTTAAGTTTTAAAGCTGAGACAAAGAGAGAGAAAAAGGAAAGGAAAGATAGATAGAGATACAACTCCTGGGAAGGTGGGTGGGTTGTGAAGACTTATTCCTGCTGTTCCCAGAGATCACCTGTTACAGGTAAGTAACTGTGCTATCTCCAGGAACAAGCAGGAATGAGTCTTCACATATGGGGACTCCCAAGCTGAGATGCCTGGAGTCCCAGCATGTCATAGGTTGGAACATGCTATCTCCCAGAACCCCAGACATCCTGAGGATGAAGGGTAGGAGTTGAAGAAAGAAAAAATGCTGTGGAACAGCTAACATAGCATAGGACTGCAGGGAAGGAGTCCATGTGTGGATGCTGATTGTCATCAATGATGTTGCAGAAGATTGCAACAGACACCTCTCCTAACAGGATTTCACAGAAGTATGGAGGTTCATGGATCTACTGGGAATCCAGTAGAGGAACCTTGAAGAGGACCTCACTGTAAAGTGGAGGTAAAAAACCTGTAGGAAAAATAGTGGAGGTCAGAATCCTGAAAGGAATAGGTAACCTCAGTAGGAAAACCTGGGGTAGTACAAAAAACGGTGGGCCTTCAGAGGAAGGGTTTATGACAAAAACCTAACCCTTTTGGCGGGAGCGTGGCTCACTCTTAGGAGCAAAAAGAGAAAGGCTAACCGATTTGGACAAACAGGCATAGTCCTTGTGGGGAGAAAGGGTATGGGGACCCCTTGTATTCCAAGGAGAGAGGACAACTGCCGGAGGCGTTAAAGCCTGTGATTAACTGAAGATCCACAATGTCTCTCCTAACTTGGATAAGCTAGGAGAGATATTGAGTATGGAGAGCTTCAGAGGTACCTAAACCATTAGGTTATGGTATAAAAATTGACTACTACCATAGGAGTGTGTGTGTGTGTGTAAAACCCCAAACCTGCTAGATAGCATAGGTATGGGTAAAAACCCTCTGTCAGAATCATATAGGTATATGAGAATAGACAGGGAGATAGATAAGTATGTGGATACAGATCTATCTATAAGAAAATATCTCAACAGAGATAGATAGACAGACAGACAGATAGACAGATAGACAGACAGACATATAAGAATATATCTATAGTGAGATATGGCAGGGCATAAAATACACACAAAAAATAAATATGGATATGTAAGCTTACATCTAGGGGTCTGCAGGTAAACAGACAGAGATATGCCCACAGTACAGTGATCACATAGGCTATGTGGAGAGGAAAGATTCATCTAATAACAAGGAGGTGGAACCTACTTGAGAAGACATATAGAGAATCTATTCCTCCTGGTTATAATCTTCAAGAATGCTAGGTAGTGCAAAAGAACCAGGATTGTTACATGAAAAACCAAGGATAATGTCAATGTGCAGACAGGAAGTCCCGAGTCTTCCAGGACTTTGGCATGGTAAGTAGACAGAAGACGCCTAGAGATGAGATACCATATTGACCTGCTTAAGGGCAAAGGTATCATGCGTTCTTACCATGAGGACGAGCATATCCCCGATTGGGAATACTATGGACCAAAGCAGGGAACTGGCAACTCCTTGAGTCTTCACGTAAGAGAAGGCCTATGTCCTTTATATCAAAAAAGGAGATAGAAAAGAAGGGGGACCCTTCTAGTCATGGGAGACATGACTGAAAAGCCTTTTCTAACCAGCTTGGTTAGCTTTTGGAAACCCCCCCCCCCCCCCCCAATGCTCTCTAGCAAGGGCGCATAGTGGAAAGCTTCTCTATAGATTGCAGAGAGCATGGAACTGGCTGGTAGAGAGCCAGTATCTCAGTCAACTATGCTGCCAACTCAGGAAATGAAGATGGCAGAATAGAAAAACAATCTAGAAAGCTTGTAGTGAGATGATCTCCAAGAGAGATGGAGTACTGACTTGGAGCCACTACAAAGACTAGACAGAATGTTAGTGGAGGACAATCTGGTAGTTTGTGGATAAGAACCAGTGGTCCAAACATTAAAGCTCCTGGATGGGCAGCTGTTGGCAAGACAGCAGAAGAATCTTACTGTTCAAAAACAGAAAGAACAAACAGAACAGGAGTAGGAACTTTGGACATGTCTGATAAGCTGCCCCAAACAAAATTAAAACAGAGGAGGTGACTCAGAGAGGAAAACTCCGCACTGGAAAGTGAGAAAACTAGAGAGGCTGAAGAGAAAGCCTCCCAGTAAGTAATTCCACTCTTACAGAGGAAAAACTTGGTAAGAGGGTGAAGAGAATGGAGCTGAAGAAGACTTACAAAGTAGTAAGTTCATAGAAAGGAAAAATACATGCTGGCACAGGAACTATCATCTGATAGTGGTAGACCTCTTTCCCTAGCAGGGAAAAGAGGAGAAACCTGTGACTTATAGGCATGAACAACCTGACAGCTCAGAGAAATATAGAAAAAAAGGGATATCTTTTGGAAAGAGATCCCTGTGTAGGGGTTAGAATAAAGTGATGGATTGCCTCTATTGAGAAGAAGCAACTGTAGATGCTAACCCCAAGGGTCACAAGCATCTGATGATGAATGATCAGAAACCCTGCAGGTGCTGGGTTTGCTGAGCCTGGTGAGAGGTTGGATTCTTTAGACCAGGACGATGCTTTCCCTGTTGGGGAACATCTGTATGATGGGCAAGTGATGAAGAAAACCTTCTTCTCCTGTGGGAAGAAAGTTTGGTAGGACATTTCCTACATACTGGGACAGAGGAAGGGGTAGAACCACCCCTAGGAACAGGTAAATCAGTGGACAACTGAGTAACCTGACGTAAAGCCTCCTTGTTGAAAAGATTTTCTCCAGTGCAAGGAGTATGTCCCAGCCTTTGTTGTGCCCATTTGTCCAAGTCTGAAGCTTGGAGCCAGGCTCTACGTCGTGCCCCTATAGCTATAGCAGAAGTCCTGCTAACAGACTCAAAAGAGTCTAGGGAAGCACGAGAAAGAAACCAAGAGATATTCTGGATATGCTTAAGCAGTGAGGAATAGTCTGTACTCCTGGAATCTGAAAGAAAAGGAGACAAAAGATGTAATTGCTTTGTGACCTCCTCAAGAGAAAGACTCATATAAAATATATATGAGAGAATTCTTGCAGAAAGCATAGATGTCTGGAAGGTTTGACGTCCAAAGTCATCTAGTGTTTTAGACTCACGACCTGGCGGATAGGAAGAGTGCTTTTTCTTACTCTTTACCCGCCTCATTGCTGATTCCACTACTAGGGAATGATGAGGAAGTTGAGTCTTTTGAAACCCTGGAGAGGGGGGCACCTGATATAACAGATAAGTTGCCCTGGGAGGTGGGGGTACCCGGAAAGGTGTTTCCCACATTCCTAGAAGGAGATCCTGCAAGGAATGATGCAAAGGAAGCATTATGTTCCCCTTTGCTTTGGTAGAAAGAGAGTCTTGTGCAGGATCATGTCCTGGGATAGGGATGGCAAGAGATCTTGCTATATCCCAGAGGAGACTCTGAAAAGAGGGATCCCTAACAGGAATCTGTCTTGGACAGGTTAGATTTACAGAACTAGCCTGGGCATCCACAGAGGTATCCAAATATATAGGAATAGAAGATCCTGCACAGTGCAGTGTGGAATGCTTAAGAGATGGTTGATGGTACTGGGTATCATGAGCAGCAACTGTCCTTACCACATTGTCCATGCCAGGTATCGACTCCAAGCTTGGTATAGAATGGAGCGATCCTGTTATAAAAAGCATGGTAGGAGTTGGCCACGATGCTACTGTGGATACCAGTACCGATGTCAATACCGGTACCGATGTCGGGGTCGAGTCCGACAAAGACATCGGAGTAGTCATCTGTGACAGTGCAATTGGTACCGAGGTGACCGAAGCCATCCGGCTAGTATCCTCGGTACCAAAGCACCGGTATCGATCGATGTCGGTACCAAAAGGTATTGGTACCGAGTCTTCTAGACTAGAGATCGATTCCAAACTCGGCATCGAGGGCAGAGAGCCTGATAAGCTAAGCATTGAAGGCACCGACCGCAAAGGTAATGAGGTCATCGGTACCGATTTCGGTACCGTGTCTGACACCGGTGAAGGAAGGTCAACCAGTGGCAACTCAATCGGCCTCAAGGGAACCGAGAGTTGTGGATCGGAATCATCGGAACCGAGCCTTTGGTACTGCCGAGAGCCGGTACCAAGGCAAGTCGGTACCCAGTCCTCCAGACTGGAGATCGATTCCAGACTCGGCATCGAAGGAAGCGAGTCTATCGATGCACGTCTGGAGGGTACCGACGGCAGTGGTAGTATCGGTGCTGGTACCGATAATGGAAAGTCAGTCTGGGGTGCATCCACCGGTCCCGAAGGTACCGAGGACGCCAGATGATGATCCCTGGTGAGGACTGTTTCATCCAACACCAGTACCGATGCCGGGGTACCGGTACCGCTCGAAGCGGATGCCACCACCGGACATGGCTGAGGTATGTTCTGTGAGGGGTGAACCCCAGGAACAACCCGAAACCCCTTATTTGCTTTGGAGACCGAAGACTCCCGCCGGGGTTTTGAAGCCAGTGGGCCCTCGAGGGCAAGGCCGGAGCCGTCTTCATGCTGTGCATGAGACCTACCACTCAAGGACTGGCTAGTCTTAACAGACTGTTTGTGGGTTACCTGATCTTGTGTGGAAGAAGAAGGGGACGGTGCCCTGAAATTGGAGGGCGACCGTGTATCGAGGGATTCTCGATGTTGAAAACCTCTTCTCACCAAACTGTTGTCAGGACCCAAGCAGGTTAGACACCGACTTTGAGGGTCTAAAAATAAAGTTGTACCGCCACAAAATGAACATCTTGGAGAAAGTGCCTGGCGGTTCCATGAAGGAAAAAGAAGAGGCCTAAAAGACCTAAGACCGTGGGACACTATGAGGAAAAAAGAAAAACACCGGCGGTACCGGTGGCGTCGGGAAGACAGCCGCGACCACAAGAAAACTAAAAAATAAAAACAAGAATTTTCTGCGGTGACAGGAGGACGTCCTGCCAGCTCCGCGGAAAAACGAAAACTGAGGAGAGGCAGTTGGGAAAGGCGGGAAGGCAGCACGCAGGCGTGGTGGGATGCTTCCAAAAGCTCTTTGATTGGACGCTGTGAAGCGTTCCCGCGCAGACTCCGTCGGTACTGACGTACCCATATGTGAAGACTCATTCCTGCTTGTTCCTGGAGATTGGAACTTTCTTTGGAGGCAGGACAATGCTGCACGGAGCCCGTCGAGAGACAGAAGGCACCGCAACGGCTTCACAGGCACAGCCGCAGTTCCCTAAGAGACAGGGAGCCACGGCTGCAGAAGAACAGGACAGTAGCAGCCAGACATAGGGAGAGGGGAGGAGGGGGCAGAGAACCTGCAAGGGGGCTGACATGGAGGGACGGATGGATGGAGGGAGGGGGGGGATGACATGGATGGAGGGAGGGGGACGGGGGCTGACATGGACAGATGGAGGGAGGGGGAGGGGCTGACATGGATGGAAGGAGGGATGGAGGGAGGGGGCTGACATGGACAAAGGGGAGAGACAGGGGGACATACTGGACAGACAGGGGATAAATGCTGGACAGGGAGAGACAGTGCGGGTTGGGATCATAATGGGCTGATGGGGGAGCTAGCACTGGTAATGGGTTGATTAGGGAAGGCTAGGACTGGGAATGGACTGATCAAGGGGTGGTTGGTAGTGGTAATGGGCTGATAGGGGGTAGGACTGGTAATGGGCTGATGGGGGGCTAGCATTGGAAATGAGCTGATCGGGGAGGTTAGGACTAGAAATGGGCTGATTAGAGGAGGCTAGGACTGGTAATGGGCTGATTAGGGGAGCCTAGCACTGGTAATGGGGTTGAGGGGGGACTAGCACTGGAAATGAGCTGATTAGGGGAGTTTAGGACTGGTAATGGGCTGATCGGGTGGGGTAGGACTGGTATTGGGCTGATTAGGGGAGGCTAGCACTGGTAATGGGGTTGAGGGGGGACTAGCACTGGAAATGAGCTGATTAGGGGAGTTTAGGACTGGTAATGGACTGATGGGAGGCTAGCACTGGAAATGAGCTGATTGGGGGGGCTATGACTGGAAATGGGCTGATTAGCAGAGGCTAGGACTGGTAATGAGCTGATGGGGGGGTAGGACTGGTATTGGGCTGATTAGGGGAGGGCTAGCACTGGTAATGGGGTTGAGGGGGGACTAGCACTGGAAGTGAGCTGATTGGGGGGCTTCGACTGAGAATGGGCTGATGGTGGGGAGGGGAGGATAGAGCTGCTGGCCCTGGAAGAAAACTGGGGACTAAGGCTACAAATGGGCTGATACAAGGGGATAGGAGAATGGAACTGGAAGGGAGTGGATCTGAGAGGGGCTGCCATGGTATTTCTACTAGAAGGGACTGGTCAGTGGGGAAGGAGGGGGACTGGAAGGGAATGGACACCAGTGGCAGTCATGGGAATGCAAATTGACACTGGAAGGTACTGGGAGTGAGGACTGGAAAGGGGCTGATACTGGGGAGGGTTACTGGGACTGGAAATAGGCTGATGGAAAGAAGTGAAGAAAACGAAAGAAGAGATAAGAAATGGCAGATGGACCATAGAACACAGAAAGAGACCTAAGAGAAAACAGGAAAGCAGAAGCCTCAGATCGGGACCAGCATGATCAGAGAATAAATTGGTCAGACAACAAAGGTAGAAAAAATAATTTTATTTCATATTAGTGATTTGACTACAAAATCATAATAATTTTGAAATCAAATATTGCTACGTGTTATTGTGATTAATTATTGTGGTTTAAATAAGTAAATTTTATAAATAAAAACATATTGCAAAGGCCTATAATATATTAATAATTCAACAAATGATTACAGCGACAATGCGTTAATGGTAAAGGAAGAGAGATGCATTTGATTTTATCATGGGGGGTCATCACAAGTTGACCAATAGTAAAAGGGGTCATGGTACAAAAAAGGCTGAGAATCACTGTTGTAGCAGCTCAGTAAAGCGTAGTTACTCACCTGTAACAGGTGATCTCCGGGAACAGGAGGAATTTAGTCTTCACATATGGGTATCGTCGGTACCGATGGAGCCTGCGCGGGAACGCTTCCCAGCGTCCAATAGGAACGCTTTTGGGAGCATCCCTCAGCACATGCGCGCTGCCTTCCCACCTTTCCAACTGTCCCTCTTCAGTTAAGTTTGTAGCTGAGTGAAAGGATAGAGGGAGAGAGAAAAGAGACAAAAGAGATAGACAGACAACAACTCCTAGGGGAGGTGGGTGGGTTGTGAAGACTAAATTCCTGCTGTTCCTGGAGATCACCTGTTACAGGTGAGCAACTACGCTATCTCCAGGAACAAGCAGGAATGTAGTCTTCACATATGGGGACTCCCTAGCTGAAGATGCCAGGGAGATAGCCCCAGGAAGGTGCCACCCTAAAAAGGTGAGACTCCTTCCTCCCATGGATCTCTGGCATTCCACCAGGGTTGGTGGGTAGGAGTTGATTTAGGTCTGAAAGAGATTTTGAAGAACAGCTTGGCCAAAGGCATCCCGACAGGAGGCTTTATCTAGGCAATAGTGGGCTGTAAAGGTGTGCACCGAAGCCCAGGTGACTGCTTGACAAATGTCATCGATAGACACAGAGTAGAGATTAGCCATAGAAGCTACCATGGCTCTCACATTATGAGCTGAAGAGGAAGACCCTTACTCTCATAAGCAAAGGATATGCATTGGACAATCCATTTAGATAAAGTTCTCTTGGAGACTGGAAGTCCCAAATGACTAGGGTCAAAAGCTATAAAAAGTTGTGAGGACTTTCTATGTTGCTGTGTTCTTTGTATGAAGACTAAGGCCCTTATATAATACAAAATATGAAGGTTTCTTTCTGCATTAGAGGCGTGAGGCCTCGGAAAAAATACAGGAAGATAAATTGATTGATTTAAATGTAAAGGCGAAACCACCTTTGGCATAAAGTGTGGGTGAGTTCTAAGAACAACCTTATCATGATGAAACCTAGTATAAGGAGGATCAGCCACTAAAGCTTGCAATTCACTAATGCGACGGGGAGAGGTGATTGCAATTAGGAAGATGACCTTCCAGGTCAAAAACATAAGGGTTGTAGTGGCTAAAGGCTCAAAAGGCGGCTTCATGAGCTGCCCGAGAACTAGATTTAGATCCCATGCCACCGGTGGTGACTTGATGGGAGGTTTAGTTAATAAAAGGCATCTCATAAATCTTGATATTAGTGGATGAGAGGAAATTGGTTGTCCATTCAGAGGCTTATAAGAAGCTGCAATTGCACTAAGATGGACTCTTACCGAATTTGTCTTAAGAGATACTCTAGTATCGATTCTAAGGGTATGACAAGGTGGTTTAATCCCTTCTTGGAGCACCATATAGTAAAACGTTTCCACTTGAAGGCATAAGATCTTCTTGTGGAAAGTTTCCTAGAAGCCTGAAGGATATCTTTTACTTGTTGGGACAGGTTGAGATCCTGGAGGTCTAAGCCTTCAGCAACCAGGCCATGAGGTGCAGAGACTGGGGTTTCGGGTGCCATAGCGTCCTGTTCTCTTGGGAAAGGAGATCTGGAGAATGCCCTAACTCCAGAGGTGCTGCTTGAGAGAGATACAGAAGCAGGGGATAACTCATTTGGCGTGGCCATCGTGGTGCTATGAGGATCATGCGACCCCTGTCTCTCTGAAGCTTGAAGAGTATTTTGGGGATGAGGGGAATGGGTGGGAAGGCATAAAGGAAGTCCTGACCCCAGTGAAAAGGAATCGTAAGAATTTCCTGTGATCTGGATGGATGAGAATGTGAGTGTATGCCTCTTTTAAGTCTAGAGAGCAAAGCCAATCCTGGCTTTGAAAGTATAGCAGAAGAGTTCCTAGAGAAATCATTTTGAACTTCTCTTGAAATAATAGGTATTTGCTCAATTCTCTGAGGTCCAAAATGGGTCTGTGTCCCCCTGTTTTCTTTTGAATAAGAAAACAGGGGGAGTAGAACCCTGCACCCCGTTGAAGAATGGGCACTTCCTCTATTGCCCCTTGAGCAAGAAGTGTGGAGACCTCGTGATCTAACAGATTGTCTGTTTGAGAATAGAATTGCTTTAGAATTGTAGGAGGGGGCATGCTGTGAAAATGAAGCTTGTACCCTTCTCCTACAATGGACAAAGTCCAATCTTCTGCTGTTATCTGATGCCATCTGTTTGCAAAATGGCATAATCTGCCTGGGATATTGGGGGGTTGGGGACCCCTCAGAGGCAGGAAGGCAAAGCTCTCTAGGAAGGAGTCAAAGCCCTTGAGGGGGCTGAACCTGGAGAGCTGGTTGGGCTCTCGGGAGTTTTGGCTTCTTTTGCTGTCTAGTTTGTCCTTTTTGGGCAACCTGACCATGAGTCTGACTTTGCTGGGTATAGGAAGGATAAAATTTCCTCTTTTTGCTAAAAGAGGGTTTTTTATAAAGCTTCCTTTTGGCTGGAGTGGCTGTAGATTTTGACAATCTAGAGTAGTATTGTCAGCCTCTAACTCATTAGTCTTTTCCTGCCAGTTCTTGCCGAAGAGATTCTCCCTCGTGCAAGGAATGTTGCCTAATTTGTCCTGTACCCAAGTCTCCAAGTCTGACGCCTGCAGCCAGGCAATCCATCATGCACCAATGGCAATAGCACAGGTTCTGCTGATGCATTCGAAGCAGTCAAAGGCTGCACTATTTACAAACTTGGAGACATCTTGCGAATGCTTAACTACAGCAAGAATATCTTGTCTTGTCATCTGGGAGAAATGGGCTCATAAGTTCCTTAAGGAACATTCCCATATACAGAATATATGAACTGATCCTAGCTGAAAGCATGGAAGCTTGAAAAGTGCGCCGCCCAAAAGCATCCAGAGTCCTGCATTCATGACCTGGAGGATTGGATGCATGCCTCTTTGCACTTTTCATTCTACGCATGGCTGACTCCACTACCATTGAATGGTGTGGCAGCTGAGTTTTCTGAAATCCAGGACATGGCGGAACTCGATACATAGTATCAAGTCTCCTAGAGTGAGGAGAAGTAGTCAGAGGTGCCTCCCACATTCTGAGCATCAAGTTATGCAGAATCTCATGGATAGGCAGAGTGGCTGCCTCCTTAGGAGCTATAGGATATTGGAGAATTTCCAACTCTTTTGCTCTGGGTTCCTCTTCAGGAGCTACTGTGATTGAAAGACCTTTGGCCATATCACGGATAAAATCCTGAAAGGACATGTCTTCTGGAGGTGACATTCTGCGCTGGGGAGGGGGGGGGAGAGGGATCTTCTGGAAGAAACCCTCTAGTGCCAGCAGAATTGTCAGAGTCTTCGGAATCGGAGGAATCAAAGTATTCCTGACCCCGATGCTCCTGCAAGGCACGGTCCCGGTACCGATCGAAGTCGGTACTGAGCTGACCCAATACCGATCTGTCAATTCCAGCCGGAGATGGCATGGGAAGAGTTCCCACCGGGGCTGGTATCATCGGTACCGGTATCATCAGTACCGGTACCGGTGTTGGTAACGGCGTCGGTGTCGGTACCGGTGCCCGATGGACCACCGGTACCGGAGCTGAAAGAAGAGCTGCGATGCTGCACTCGATAGAGAGGAACCTCTGGTCTATCGACGCTGCCGATGCCTGGGTGTCGGTACCGGTAAAAGCGGCCAGAACCCCTGAGCATGGCACAGGTAGTTCTTGCGAGGTTGAGGCCTTGAGAACATCCTGAAGCCCCATCGATGCTTTGGAAGCCGAAGCCTCCCGCCAGGGCTGTTTTGCCGGTGTGGTTCCCTCAGGGCAACGCCAATGGCCTCTCGATGCTTAGCAGGAGAGCTACCCTTTGAGGACCAGCTTTTATGTTTAGTTACCTGAGATCCATGGGAGGAAAAAGAGGCCCTTGACAATGTTGATGCAATGGATCTGACATCTGAAGAAAAGAGGGTACCCAGCTTTGCAGCCCAGTTCTGCCTTCCTCTTTTAGTCATCCCCATACAGGAGAGACATTCAGTTGGGGAATGTTCAGGTCCTAAACTTTTAAGACACCAATCATGGGTGTCAGTGACGGAGATGGTACCACCACACTTAGTACATTTTTTAAAACCATTAGCTGGCTTTTCCATGTTTTAGGAATATGGGGCCTAGTGCCCAAAATGGCACCTGGCACCAAAGAGAAAAGTTTCTGAAGAGAAAGCACAGTTACTTACCTGTAACAGGTGATCTCTGGGAACAGCAGGAATTAGTCCTCACATATGGGTACGTCGGTACCGACGGAGCCCGTGCGGGAAAGCTCCCCAGCTTCTTAGAATAGAAGCTTTTGGGACCTCCCACTGCACATGCGCACTGCCTTCCCGCCTTCCTGAACAGCTCTCCTCAGTTTCGAGTTTATAGCTGAGTCAACAGAGAGAGGACAGGAAGATAGATAGATAAAAGATACAACTCCTAGGGGAGGTGGGTGGGTTGTGAGGACTAATTCCTGCTGTTCCCAGAGATCACCTGTTACAGGTAAGTAACTGTGCTATCTCCAGGAACAAGCAGGAATAAGTCCTCACATATGGGGACTCCCTAGCTTAGATGCATGGGATCCCCTGTAAAGGTTCGCCATCTTCGTATGGATCTCAGGCATCCATTCTGGGAAGGTGGGCAGGAGTTGTTTAGGAATGGAACAGGTGCTTGAGGACAGCCTGGCCAAACAAGGCATCCCGGCGGGAGTCCTTGTCCAAACAGTAATGGGCTGTGAAGGTATGAACCGAGGCCCAGGTAGCGGCTCGACAGATCTGATCTATGGAAACAGAGTGCAGATGAGCCATAGAAGTTGCCATGGCCCTCACATTGTGAGCAGTGACATGGCCTTCCAGAGAAATGTTTTTGCTCTGGTAAGCAAAAGAAATACACTGAGCAATCCAATTGGAAAGTGTACGCTTGGAGACTGGAAGTCCCAAATGGGAAGGATCAAAGGCCACAAAAAGTTGAGAAGACTTTCGATGTGGCTGAGTCCTATTAAGGTAAAAAGCGAGAGCTCTTTTACAATCCAGAGTATGAAGGTTCCTCTCTGCATTGGATGCATGAGGAGCTGGAAAAAAGACAGGTAGATATACCTCTTGATTAAGATGAAAAGGCGAGACCACTTTAGGCATAAAGTGGGGATTCGTCCTAAGGACCACCTTATCATGATGAAATCTTGTGTAAGGTGGATTAGCCACTAAAGCCTGCAGCTCACTGATGCGGCGAGCCGAAGTGACTGCAATGAGGAAGATGACCTTCCAGGAAAGAAATTTCAAGGAGGTGGAAAACATTGGCTCAAAAGGTGGCTTCATAAGTTGACCGAGCACTAGATTCAAATCCCATGCGACCGGGGGTGGTCTGATGGGAGGTTTAGTGAGAGTCAGGCCTCTCATGAATCTTGCAACAAGAGGATGAGAGGAGATAGGTTGTCCATTTATATGTTTCAAGGATGCTGCAATAGCACTTAAATGGACTCTTACCGAATTCGTCTTGAGGCCTGCATTGGATAGATGCAGGAGATAATCAAGAAGAGAATACAAAGGAAGTGCCAGAGGGTCAAGACCCTGCTGAGCACACCAAAGGGAAAAACGTTTCCATTTGAAAGCATAGGAACGCCTGGTAGAGGGTTTCCGAGAGGCAGAAAGGATATCTTTCACTGGTTGGGAAAGATGAAAGTCTTGAAGGCTTAAGCCTTCAGTAACCAAGCACTGAGGTGAAGGGATTTGGGGTTTGGGTGCCACAAAGTCCCCTCCTCCTGAGACAGGAGGTCTGGCGCAGCTCCCAGATCCAAGTAGGATCCCTGGGAGAGCTGTAGAAGTAGAGGGAACCACACTTGGCGTGGCCAGCGTGGAGCTATGAGGATCATAGTTCCATGATCCCTCTGGAGTTTGAACAGAGTCTTGGGAATCAAAGGAATGGGTGGAAAGGCATATAGGAATGCCTGATTCCAATTCAGGAGAAAGGCGTCCGTAGCCTGAGCTCCCTGACACGGAGTTCTGGAACAGAACCGGGGAAGTTTGGCATTCCACGGACTTGCAAAGAGGTCTATGTCCGGGGTCCCCCATTCCTGAAAGATTCGGTTTATTTGGTCCAAATGTAGGGACCATTCGTGTGGCAGCAGAACTCGACTGAGCCTGTCTGCCCGAGAGTTTTGAACTCCTGGGAGATACACTGCTAGCAGGTGAATCTGATGCTCTCTGGCGAAGGCCCATAGTCTTAGAGCTTCGTTGCAAAGCGACAGAGAGCCCGTCCCTCCTTGTTTGTTTATGTAAAACATGGCCACCTGATTGTCCGTCTGAACTAGGACAGTGAGGTTGGCTAGGAGGGAGTGGAAGACCTTGAGGGCAAGGTAAATTGCTCGCAGTTCCAGAAGATTGATATGAAGGGTGGTCTCCTGTAGAGACCAAGTGCCCTGAGTGGAGAGAGTTTGCAGATGGGCTCCCCACCCTGTTTGGGAGGCATCTGTTGTGAGGGTTGCTTGGGGTAGCAATGGTTGAAATGGAGCCCCCAACAACAGATTCTTGGTGGAAGTCCACCAGTGGAGGGACCAAAACAGACGATCGGAGGTGTGTATTTGGTCTGAGAGCGCTCCTGACGCCTGAGTCCACTGAGTGGCCAGGGTCCATTGAGCTGCTCTCATATGAAGACGAGCATAGGGCACCACATGCACTGTGGAGGCCATATGACCCAGTAGGCGTAGCATTTCCCTGGCTGTCAAGTGAGTGCTGGACTGAGCTTGGGAGGCCAAACTCAGGAGGCGCTGGCCTCGAACATGTGGAAGGTAGGCCCTTGCAGTGATGGTGTCCAACTGGGCCCCTATGAATTCTAGAGATTGAGTAGGGATGAGTTGGGACTTGGGAAGGTTTACTACCAGTCCCAGATACTGCAAAAGGCTCCTTGTGTGGTCCAGGGAAATCTGGGCCTGTGACTGAGTTGGAGCTCGGATGAGCCAGTCGTCCAGATATGGGAAGACAAAGATTCCCATGCCTCTTAGAAATGCGGCTACGACTGCCATGCATTTTGTGAATACTCTTGGAGCAGAGGCTAGACCGAAGGGGAGTACTCTGTATTGGAAATGTTTTCCCTGAAACAGAAAGCGAAGATACTTTCTGTGGGATGGATGGATGAGTATATGTGTATACGCATCCTGTAGGTCTAGAGAACAAAGCCAGTCCTGACCCTGGAGGTAAGGAAGGAGAATGCCGAGAGACAGCATTTTGAATTTCTCCTTGAAGAGAAATTTGTTCAATTCTCTCAGATCTAGGATTGGTCTGAATCCCCCTGTCTTCTTTGGAATGAGAAAATAAGGGGAGTAGAAACCGGACCCTTGTTGAGGAAGAGGAACCTCTTCTATGGCCCCTTGGGCAAGAAGAGAGGAAACCTCTTGACCCAACAGGGTTAGGAGAGATGGGGGGGAATTGAATGGTCTCACCATATGATGGGGAGGAAGGCTGGAGAAATGAAGTTTGTAACCCTCTCGAATGATAGAGAGGGTCCATTGTTCTGTTGTGATTTGTTCCCATCTGGGAGCAAAGTGAACCAACCTTCCGGGTATGATGAGAGGTTCTGGTTGTGTTAGAACCAGAAGTGGCAAGTTCCCTAGGAGCAAGTCAAAACCCCTGAGGGGTTGGAGCCTGCTGAGCTACAGTAGCTGCTGCAGGCTTAGCTCGTGCTTGTTTGGATTGCTGACGCTTAGCAGTATAGCGAGGTTGAGAAGACTGCTGGCCAGTATTTGAAGCAACTCTGGCCTTCTTATAGTAAGGCCTTTTAAAAGACTTTTTCTTAGTAGGAATTGAAGTGGACTTTGAAAGTCTTTCCAAGGTGGCATTTTCAGCATCCATCTGGGTGGCTTTGATTTGCCACTCTTCCCCAAATAAGTTCTCACCTGTACAGGGCAGATTCCGTAAGCCATCTAGAACCCAAGGTTCCAGATCAGAGGCCTGGAGCCAAGCAAGACGTCGGGCTGCAATAGCAATGCCCGAAGCCCTACTGGCTCCCTCAAAGGAATCATATGCTGCCCTATTAGAGAACTTAGAAACCTCTAAGAGTTGTTTCACTAGGGAAAGGAATCCCTGCTTTTTATCCTCAGGGATAAAGGGGGCAAAATGCCGCACCTTTTTGGCAAGTTCCTCCAGGAACATGCCCATATAGAGACTGTAGGAATTAATCCTGGCTATAAGCATACTAGCCTGGAAAATTTTCCTACCAAAAGAGTCCAAAGTCTTACATTCCCGTCCTGGAGGGGTGGAAGAGTGCCTTTTGGTACTCCTAATCTTCTTCATTGCAGACTTCACCACAATAGAGTGGTGGGGCAATTGAGTCTTTTGGAAACCAGGAGAAGGAGGGACCCTATACATGGTGTCCAACCTACGGGAATAAGGAGACAAAGTCAAAGGATTTTCCCAGAAATCCATCAGTTGTTCTTGAAGGATTTCATGGATAGGCAGGGTAACTGCCTCCTTAGGGGCCTTTGAGTATCCCAAAATATCCAGTTTTTTGGATCTGGGTTCCTTTTCTGAGGATGTGGTAATAGAAAGGGCTGTAGCCATATCTAAAACAAAGTCCTGGAAGGACAAATCCTCTGGAGGGGACATTCTCCTTTTAGGAGAAGAGGGCTCCTCAGGTAAGTTGAGTGAAAACTCAGCAGAATCATCAGAGGAGTGAAAATCCTCAGAGGAATCGGTGCTTTCCTCTAACGCACGATACGCGTACCGATCGGTATCGATATCGGGCGTATCGGGTATGGAACCGGTATGGAGCGAAAGCCCATACGGTACCGACTTGCGTTTAGAGGTGGACGGCCTCGATACCGGCATGGCGGACGATACCGGTATCGGGCCCGGAACCGCTGAAAGCGGAACCGATGGCGTTGCAGCTTTAATGAAAGCCATGACGGCCTGCTGCATGGACTGTACAGTATCGCCCATGGACGCCATAGCTGCCTGGATGTCGGTACCGGAGTGACCCGGTACCCCAGAGCAGGCTAACAGGTGATCTGTCGAGGCCGTAGCATCGATATCAACCTGAGACCCCTGAATTGGCGTTTTTGGAAGTTGGACTTCCCGCCGGGGTTGTTTGGCTGGGGCAGGGTCCTCAAGTTCTAAGCTAAGAGCCTCTCGATGCTTTGAAGGAGATTTGCTCTTTGAGGACTTGCCCACAGAAGGTTTGGTTACCTGAGATCCATCCGGAGAAGAAGACCTGGATGACTGTGATGCTGTATTCTCTGAAGCAAACAGTACATGGAATTTGTTGGCCCGGTTCTGCAGCCCACGTTTAGACATGTGGGAGCAAGATGGGCAGTCCGGTATGGAATGGTCAGGCCCCAAACATTTCAGACACCAGTCATGGGTGTCTGTGACTGAAATAACAGCATTACATTTGGTACACTTCTTAAATCCAGGGGCTGGCTTCTCCATGAGGAGAAATTGAGTAGGCCGAGAGGCCTCTCTGAAGTGACCAAAAAGCTAAAAAATAAGAAAAAAGAATTATAATTTTTTAAAGAAAGAAAGAAAAGACCGGCGATACCGGTATCGGTATGGGGAAGGCAGGTACGCGGTCTAAAGAAACAAATAAAATAACAATTTCTTCAGCGGTGACAGGAACACGACCTGCTGGCTCCGCGGAAAAAGAGAAACTGAGGAGAGCTGTTCAGGAAGGCGGGAAGGCAGTGCGCATGTGCAGTGGGAGGTCCCAAAAGCTTCTATTCTAAGAAGCTGGGGAGCTTTCCCGCACGGGCTCCGTCGGTACCGACGTACCCATATGTGAGGACTTATTCCTGCTTGTTCCTGGAGATAGAGTAATTCTAATTATAATATTTTTTTTTTTATAAAAGAAAGAAAAGAACCGGTGGTACCGGTAAGCGTCGTGCGGTAGGCAAACGCGACCACAAGAAAAGAAATTTAAAGACGGAATTTTCTGCGGTGACAGGGAATAGATCCTGTCGGCTCCGTAGAAAACGAAGAACTGAAGAGGGACAGTTGGAAAGGCGGGAAGTCAGCGCGCATGTGCTGAGGGATGCTCCCAAAAGCGTTCCTATTGGACGCTGGGGAGCGTTCCCGCGCAGGCTCCGTTGGTACCGATACCCATATGTGAAGACTACATTCCTGCTTGTTCCTGGAGATTCTGGGATCTCCTTACTTCTAAATGACAGGGCAACAGGGATGTGCCAATAAATATCCGGCATACTGAAATCATCTATCAGTAGCACTTCTCCTTTCTGGCAATGCTGCATATGCCTTCTATTAAATTTCCGTCCACTTTTCTCCGTGTGAGGGGGATCTGTATATCATCACTCCAATGCAAATGGATTTCCCTTTCCCTAGTTGAACCCAAAGTGTCTCCTCTCTCCCTTTTAATCCTGCAATTCTATAGCTTTATTTTTTTTTTTTTTTTTACATATAGTGCCACTCCTCCTCCCTTTCTTCCTTCCCTGTCCTTTCTGAATAACATTTGGCATAGTATGATTACATCCCAGTCATGGTTGTCCGTAAATCATGTCTCTGTAACAGTCACTAAATCAAAGTCGGCCTCTTCAATTAAAGCCTTAATTATCTGAGATCTTATTTCCCATGCAACAAGCATTTAAACACACACCGCTTTCTAGATGTTGCACCTTTTACTCATTTCTACAGAGATATTTAATCTTTAACTTACCTAGGGGCTGTCTTCACCCATCCCCAATGAATCTAGTTTAAAGCCCTCTTCAGTAGGTTAGCCAGTCTGCTGCTGAAGACACTTTGACCCTTCTTGGACAGATGGATGCAATCTCTGCTCTGCAGCTCTTGGATCATCATCCATGGTCCAGGAAACCAAAATGCTCTCGATGGCACTATCCACTCAGCCATGCATTCATCTCCAGGATGCAAGCTTCTCTGCCTCGGCCTTAACCTTCAACAGGCAGGACTGAAGAGACCACACCCTGAGCATCTATTTGCTTCACTTTCTGTCCCAGAGCCATGAAGTCACTTTTTATATTCAGGATACCTAGCAGTATCATTTGTGCCGACATGGATAAGCAATATCAGATAATAGACAATAGGCTTGATGAGTCTCGGTAAACTCTCTATAACATTGTGGATTTTGGCACCTGGTAGACAGCACGCCTCTCTGAACATAAAGTCTGGTCAGCAAATAGATGCCCAAGTATCCCTTAGAAAAAAAAAGAGTCACTAACCACCCACTACCCTTCCCTTCTGAGAGCGCGGGACCGGAGGGGGGGGGAACCCCACCGGGAGAGAGACGACCGAGGGTGCCACCGAAGATTTCCGAGGCAGCCTTTTGGAAAATGTCTTTGTACTTTTCCTTACAACTGAGCAGGGCCTTAGAGGACATTTTCTTGCAGAGCGAACAGTTCCGAATCATGGTCAGCTCCGAAGCACCACAGACAACAGTCATGGGTGTCCGTAAGCGATATGTTCCTAGAGCATCTATCGCATTTTTTTTAAGCCGGTGGCCATGGGGGCAAAACTGGCCCCCGCGAGGTTAAAGACCCACGCAGCCAGCAGTCAGGGAAAGAAAAAGAGCGCAAAACCCGTGACAAAAAATGAAGAAAGAAAAACTATCCCTGACAGCTCTAAAAAGATAGAGCAGGGGAAGGATGGGTAAAGAGTAGTTACTCACCTGTAACAGGTGTTCTCCAGGAGCAGCAGGAATCAGTCCTCACATATGGGTGATGTCGGCGCCAACAGAGCCCCTGTGCGGAGCATTTCCCCAGCTTTCAAAGACAGCCTTTGGGAATTGAAGCGCGCATGCGCGGTCCCCTTCCCACCCAAGGGTGCCATCTTGCTCAGTCTGATGACATAGCTAAAAGACAGCAAAAAATTAGCAAAAATAAATCATATGACTGCAACTCCAAGGGGAGGAGGGAAGGTTGTGAGGACTGATTCCTGCTGCTCCTGGAGAACACCTGTTACAGGTGAGTAACTACTCTTTCTCCAGGACCAAGCAGGAAGTCAGTCCTCACATATGGGACACCCCAGCTTAAGGCTACCAGAGGCCCCAAGCCGAAAAAATGAGCTCCCTCTAGAGCGTCAGAACGTAAGGAAGGAATCTTCTCTGAGAACGCCCCCGACCGGTAGCCCAACATCAGGGCCGGAGGGAAGGAGTTGCCTAGACCCCAAAGAGATTATGGAGTACTGCCTGTCCGAAAGCACTGTCCCTGCGGGACTCCCTCTCAAGGCAGTAATGGGCCGCAAAAGTCTGGCTTGAAGACCAAGTAGCGGCCCGGCAGATGTCTGCCAACGGAACAGAGCGGAGATAAGGCACTGACGCAGCCTTCACCCTGACACGATGAGCCGTGACTCGACCCTCCGACGAGAGGCCGGCTGCCCCATAAGCCCAGGCGATACAGTCAGCGACCCATATGGACAAAGTACGCTTGGAGACAGGTAACCCCAACTTATTGGGGTCAAAAGAAATTAAGAGCTGAATAGCCCTCCGGTGCTCCCGCGTACGGTCAAGGTAGAAGGATAACGCCCTCCTACAGTCCAGGGTATGCAGGACCATCTCAGCCCGGCTGGCATACGGCCTGGGAAAGAAAGTCGGAAGAACCACCTCCTGATTGAGGTGGAAAGAGGAGACAACCTTAGGGAGAAACTTAGGATGAGTCCGTAAGACTACCCTAATTCCTGTAGAACCTAGTGTGTAAGGGGGATCAGACACTAGCACCTGAAGTTCACTTACTCGCCTAGCAGAGGTAAGAGCTACCAGGAACAAAGTTTTCCAGGACAGAAAATGGAGAGGACAGGTAGCCATAGGTTCAAATGGCGGACAAGTAATCCGCTGTAAGACCACATTTAAAAGCCACTCAGGGGCCGGTGGACGCAGAGGAGGCTTAAGCAGGAGAAGGCCTCTGAGAAAACGAGCCACCAAAGGGTGGTTGGAAAGAGGCCTCCCATCCACCGGCGAGTGGAGCGCTGAGAGAACACTGAGGTGAACTCTGACAGAATTGGATTTAAGGCCTAGATTGGAGAGGTAAAGCAAATATTGCAATACTACCGCTACCAAGCACGAGAAGGTATTCTCGCTGTGCTGAGCACACCATGTGGAGAAACTACACCACTTAAGAGTGTAGTATTTCCGGGTTGATTGCCTTCTAGAGGCTAAGACTACGTCTTCCACCTCTCTAGGCAGTAGTAGGGGAGCCAGAACTACCCTTTCAGCAGCCAGGCCATCAGATGAAGGGCCTGGAGGTTGGGGTGTAAGAGAGATCCCTGTTCTTGAGACAGGAGATCGTGTTGAATCCCCAGAGGAATAGGAGTGTCCACCGCCATTTGCAGCAGAAGTCGGAACCACGGTTGCCTCGGCCACCTGGGGGCGATCAGAATCATTGAGACCCCGTCCTTGAGTACTTTGAACAGTGTTCTGGACACTAGTGGCGTGGGAGGAAATGCATACAGTAGGCCTTCGGACCACAGGATCAGAAACGCATCCGCTGCTACTCTGAGAGGATGCGGTTGTCTGGAACAGAATCTCGGGAGTTGCCGGTTCAGAGGACTGGCGAAAAGATCCATGGTGGGGAGGCCCCACCTCAGAAAGATTTGCTGAACCACCAATGGATTCAATCTCCATTCGTGTGGTTGCAGGATCCTGCTCAGTCTGTCCGCCAGGTAATTCTCTTGACCTGGAAGGTAGACAGCTTTGAGAAGGATTCTGTGACTGACGGCCCAGGAGCACAGCCATTGTGCTTCCTGACAGAGAAGGAAGGAGCCCGTGCCTCCTTGCTTGTTCACGTAAAACATGGCAACTTAATTGTCCGTCTGGACCAGTACAGACTGGTGAGACGTGAGATGGGAGAAGGCCCCCAGAGCTAGGCGTATCGCCCGTAGCTCCAGGATGTTTATCTGCTGAGCAGCCTCCCCAGGGGTCCAGAGACCCTGAGTACATGCCCCTTGGCAATGCGCTCCCCAACCTTGAAGAGAAGCATCTGTCGTCAGCACCTGAGAATGCGGAGGGGATTGAAAAACCACTCCGAGCACCAGATTCGGAAGATGAAGCCACCATTGTAGAGAGGAGACAAGCAGTGTGGATATTCTTACTGAGTCTGCAAGGCTCCCTGTGGCCTGATGCCACTGAGTTCGAAGGCTCCACTGAGCAGGCCACATATGCAGGCGGGCATTGGGGGTTACATGAACCGTGGAAGCCATATGGCCGAGAAGTCTCAAGAATTGCCTGGCGGAGACCAGGGAATTGCTGTGAAACTGCCTGACTAGATCCATCAATCTGTGGGCTCTGTCCATAGGCAGAAAAGCCTTCGCCTGAAGAGTGTCCAGTCTTGCTCCTATGAATTCCAAGTTCTGGGACGGGAGCAAAGTGGACTTTGCAAAGTTTATGACAAACCCCAAGTGCTGAAGCTGAGCCACAGTGCGAAGGGTGGCTTGACTGGCCTCCTGGGAAGACTGGCCCCTTATGAGCCAGTTGTCAAGGTATGGGAACACAAAAAGAACTTGAAGCCTCAGGTAGGCCGCCACCACCGCCAGGCACTTGGTGAACACCCTGGGGGCGGAGGTTAGACCAAAGGGTAGTACTCTGTACTGGTAGTGGTTTCCTCCCACAACAAACCTGAGATATTGTCTGTGGTCTGGATGAATAAGGATGTGAGTATAAGCATCCTTTAGATCTAAGGAGCATAACAAATCTCCCTGCTGGAGGTAGGGCAGCAGGATTCCAAGGGTAAGCATCCTGAACTTTTCTCTCTCCAGGAACTTGTTGAGGTTGCGCAAGTCTAGGATGGGTCTGAGGCCTCCTGTTCTTTTTTGGTACCGGAAAGTACCTGGAATAAAAGCAGTGACCTCTCAGGTGGTGGGGCACCGGTTCCACAGCCTGTTCCTTTAGCAGACTTGCTAACTCCTGAAGGAGTAGGTCCCTGTGCAGAGGGAGTCTTGGAGGCTCCCCTGGAAAATAGGAGGGAGGTACCTGGTGAAAATGGAGCCCTTTTGGACTATATGGAGCACCCAGGCATCTGATGTGACGGCTGACCACCTGTGGGCAAAGTGGGCCAGCCGGCCTCCTGTGCTGATATGAGCCAGCTGAGGAGAAGAAGCTATGCTTTCTGAGTCAAAAACCCCCACCCTGCTGAGCAGGGGCCGGTGTTGGTGGCTTGGGGGCCTTCTGCCTACGGGGCCCATGACCCTGCCCCTTGGCCTGCTGACCCTGTTGGGGAGCTGCAGAGGCCTGATAATGAGAGTATTGTTTATAGGCAGATGACTTCCTCGGGTAAAAGGACTTTTTTCCCCGAGCCCTTCTTTTTCTGAGAAGGGGCAGAGGTTTTTCTGGACAGCCTAGTCCTGGTGAGAGTCCGTCTCGAGCTCAGCAGCCTTTTCAGCCATGGGTTTGCCGAAAAGGTTTTCACCTCGGCAGGGGACATCGACCAACTTGTCCTGCACCCATGGCTCGAGGTCGGATGACTGCAGCCAAGCCTGTCGGCGGGCACCGATGCCAACCCCGGCTACTCGGGCCGAAGCCTCGAAGCCATCGTAGGCTGCTCGAGAAATAAACTTCGAGCACTCTCGAATACCAGTGGACAAGGCCTGGAACCTCTGCAAAGGTTCCTCGGAGAGACCAGCAGAGAACCCGGCAATCTCCTTTGCCAGGCCCCGGAGGTACATGCCCATGTAGAGCTGGTATGTCTGGACATGGCAAGCAAGCATAGAGCCCTGGAAGCACCGAGAGCATCCAGGTTCCGGGCCTCCCGACCAGGAGGCACCGAGGAGTGCATCTTTTGACTTTTCAGTCGATGCATGGCCGATTCCACAACCGTGGAGTGGTGCGGTAATTGTTCCTTTTGGAACCCGGGGCTCTTGTGGACTCGATAGATAGAATCGACCCGCTTGCTTAACACCGGCATCGAGGCCGGGGTCTCCCACATGCGGAACAGCAGCCGCTCCAGCATCGGAGGAACCGGAACAGTAAAGGCCTCCTTCGGGGGAGAGTCATACTGGAGGGCCTCGAGCTCTTGGGCTCGAGGCTCCTCCTCGGGATCCGCGGGGAAGGCCAAGGTCTTGGCCATATCCCGCACGAAGTCCAAGAACCGAGTATCCTCTGGTGGGGATTGTCTCCGAGGTTCGGACTCCGGTGAGTCCAAAGGGACACACCGAGTCCGATAGGTGTCAGGTGACTCTTCGTCCTCCGTCTCCCAGCCCGACTCCTCGGAGGAGGAAACGAGCGGCTCCGGTCGGGCGGGCACCAATGCCCTCTGCCTCGACGCCGAGGGTACCGGTCCCAACGACCCCGGTCCCGAACGGGAGGCCGAGGGAGACCGCGGCCGAGGATCGACTCGAGCCCGCATGGACTCGAGGATCGGCTCGGCCTCCGGGGTTGACTTGGACGTCGATGTCCTGGTGGTCGGGGCAGATGCACCGGTGAGACCGGCGATCAATGCCCGCTGCTGTTCCATGAAGGCAGCAAAGCTGCTCTCCAAGGCCATCAACCTGAGTCCGAGCTCAGGAGACCCAGCAGCCCCCGACCCGGGCCCCGATGGCGTCGGGCCTGACGTTGGCTCCCCTTGAGGAGAGTCCACGAGGACTACAGTACTCACGTGCCCAGGAGACTCCATCTCGAGACGAGGTTGTTTGGCAGACCTCTCCGACTCCGAAGACCCGGGACGGCTATCGGGGCTATGCGACCTGGCCCTCGAGGAACCAGGAGCGTCCACCGACGCTGCCCTCGCGGGTTTTTTCTTCCTGCGCTGCTCCCGCGAAGGAGACCCCCGCTCAGAGGAACCTCGACGCTGCTCGGGGCCGGAGTCCCGAGACGTCGAGTCCTCTGACGAGGTCCGGGCCCGTCTGGACGCGGAGTCAGAGAAGATTCTATCCTTTTGGTGCTGCCGACTCAACGCCTTCGAGGACATTTTGCCACATGGACCACAGATCATCGGGTCATGATCGGGTCCGAGGCAGCGGAGGCAGCAGTCATGTGTGTCGGTAAGAGACATAAGTTTCTTACAGCGATCACACTTTTTAAACCCGCTGGCAGCCATCGGGGGGAAAAGGGCCCCTGCGAGGTCTAAAGACAAGGCTGCCAGTGAAAAGAGAAAAATGGCGCGAACGCTAGTCTCGAAGAACAAAAACCGAAAAATAGAGAGTGGGCTCGTTACCGGCTATCGGGCCCAGGCGGGAAAAGGATCCGGCGTCGAACCGAAGAAGAAGAACAAAAAACAGGGAAATCAACTTTTTCCTCGGCGAAACACGAACTACGTCCGTCGGGCTCCGCGGAAAAAAGAAGACTGAGCAAGATGGCACCCTTGGGCGGGAAGGGGACCGCACATGTGCGCTGCAATTCCCAAAGGCTTTCTTTGAAAGCTGGGGAAATGCTCCGCACGGGGGCTCCGTCGGCGCCAACGTCACCTATATGTGAGGACTGACTTCCTGCTTGGTCCTGGAGAATTTCCAATTCCTTTGCTCTGGGTTCCTCTTCAGGAGCCACCGTGATTGAAAGGCCCTTGGCCATATCACGAATAAAATCCTGAGAAGACATGTCCTCTGGAGGTGACATTCTGCGTTGGGGAGAAGAGGGATCCTCTGGGAGAAACCCTCTAGTACCAGCAGAATTGTCAGTCTTTGGAATCGGAGGATTCAAAGTATTCCTGACCACGATGCTCATGCAAAGCACGGTCCCGGTATCAATCAAAGTCGGTACCGAGTTGATCCGGTACCAATCTGTCAATTCCAGCCAAAGATGGCGTGGGAAGAATTACCACCGGGGCCGGTACCGGTATCGTTATCGTTTGTACCGGTACAGGTACCGGCATCGGTGTCGATGTCGGTACCAGTGCCCGTTGGACCAACAGTACCCCAGCTGAGAGAAGAGCTGCGATGCCGCGTTCGATAACGAGGAACCTCTGGTCTATCGACGCTGCCGATGCCTGGTTATCGTTACCGGTGAAAACGGCCGGCACCCCTGAGCATGGCACAGGTAGTTCTTGCGAGGTCGGGGGCCTCGAGAACATCCTGGAGCCCCATTGATGCTTTGGAAGCTGAAGCCTCCCACCGGGGCTGCTTTGCCGGTGTGGTTCCCTCAAGGGCTATGCCAATGGCCTCTTGATGCTTAGCAGGAGAGCTACCCTTTGAGGACCAGTGACAGAAATAGTACCGCCTCACTTAGTACATTTTTTAAAACCACTAGTTGGTTTTTTCATGTTTTAGGAATATGGGGCCTAGTGCCCAAAATGGCGCCTAGCACCAAAAAAGAAAATTTTCTGAAGAGAAACAGCTTAAAGTATAAGGGTGTTTATTTTTTAAAGAAAAGAACCGGCAATACCGGTAAGCGTCGTGCGGCAGGCAAACGCGACCACAAGAAAACAATTTTAAAGACGGAATTTTCTGCGGTGACAGGGGTATGGATCCTGTCGGCTCCGCGGAAAACGAAGAACTGAAGAGGGACAGTTGGAAAGGCGGGAAGGCAGCGCACATGTGCTGAGGGATGCTCCCAAAAGTGTTCCTATTGGATGCTGGGGAGCGTTCCCGTGCAGGCTCCGTCGGTACCAACAATACCCATATGTGAAGACTACATTCCTGCTTGTTCCTGAAGATAAGCTGTTAGTGTAGCTGGGTTTAAGAGAAGTTTGGACAAGTTCCTGGAGGAAAGGTCCATAAACGTTTAAAAAGGACCAGGGAAATCCACTGTTTACCCCGGGACAAGCATTTTTGGGACCTATGTAGGTTTTTGGGAATCTGACAGGTACTTGTGACCTGGATTAACTACTGTTAGAAACAGGATACTGAGCTTGATAGTCTTTGGTCTGATCCAGTATGGAATTATGTTCTTATGTTCCTTTTTTCTTTTATTTCTTTAAAATGTGACTTATATAGGTTTATTAAGGCAACTTCTTGTTGCAAATAGAAATAAAGCAGAAACTATTTTTCTCTTGTATGATAGTATGCTCCGTTTCCATTTTCAACTACTTCTATTCTAGTTGTAGTATAGATATGAATAATTAATATACATATAATATTAAAATTATCTATATGAAAGTTTATAATACAAGTACTTCTCTGGCCTCTGTAAAAGGTATTTATTGCTAGCTGTCATTCTGTGACACAAGCACAAACCGTTGCTCTGGGCTGGACTGCTAGATAATGCTCTGTGTAACAGGGATTTCAGAGTAATTGGAAATTGCTATTTTATGCTGGCCTATTAGCTGGAAGATCCAGTGAGCATTGTGAAAGTCATCCATTAGATCTTACCACTAATGAGGCAGTTTAAAGACAAAAGTATTCACAATTATGTTTTATTTTTCTTTACAATCCATTTTCTAGGAGCAATAGAGCATCAGGGAGTTCTATCACTAAAATAATTGTCCTTTCCTTGATGTCTTACTTGGGACATCTAACTTCTTGCACAAACTATTCTAATAGTAGAGCCAGCTGCTACAGGGACTACTTCTTCATATTCATATACAATAACATTTACTGACTTCATAATGGATAGCAATATGCACTGAATGACAAATTAGTCTAAATTTTAAATAATTTAGTGTATAATCAAAAATGTCTCAATTAGTTTTGCCATTATAATATTTCAGAACAAATGTAGTCAAGGCTAGCCTGATGGTTCAGTAGTAGTACTGTACATGTCATTACAAGGTCCCCAGTTCAATCACCAAGTTGAGTCTTCCACGTCCCAGTTTAGCTGGAACTGAGCATGCTGTGAAAGCAATCTTCACAACCCCAGGACAGGGAGGGGGACGTTGAATCATGGTCATTACTTAAAGGTGACACCTGATGGCCACATTCAGGGCCCATGATTACATGGTTCAGGAGCAGCACTGATGCATAGCTCCTTAACTCTCCTCTAGTGAATGTCCTAGGTAAGAAAGGAAATGTAAGAAAAATCTTCAGGTAGTACCGAGTGAAGACTCATGGTGCCATATTCCACCTCTGGTTCCAAATGAGCAGGACATACAACTACCAGGTCAAAAACAAAAGCATGGCTGAGAGGTCTATCATGTTTGATATATACTGTATGATTATATTAAATAAGGCAAGAAAAAATTATCTGTAGTCAGTATTATACAACTGTGGTAGAGGGAGAAAGAGCAACATGCCTAAGTCAACACACTTGTTGAGGCAAATTTCTAACAGATTTAATTTTTGGGTCTCAGAAACAGCACTTGAATGAGTTCATTGCTCTAAATCTAAATGTCTCTTCATTAGAAAAAAAAAAGCTGATAATTAGAAAAGATAATTAGAAAAGAAACAAGTAGAATAAGCTTGCAGAGGCATAGCTTCAGGAATGATTTCCAATTGACTTATGGAAGGGGGTGATGGAGCTCTGAGCATGTGCAGGCCCTCCTACTCACAGCAGTGTCCTCATTACCACAGTGTGCAACAGCAAAAGAAAACACTCCTGTGGCTGAGAAGGGGTGAGTTGGTAAGGCAGGCTTCCGCTGCCATTGAAGCAAGTGCCTCATTGGCTTGCCTCTTACCTCGGACCTGTCCCTGTGTCTTACAGAGGTAAAGACAGATGGATCTGGAGCCTTCAAAGCAAAAAAAAAAGAAGCTTCCTGCAGGCAGGAGAATAAGCTCGTATAGAAATTGAGGGCCCAGAAGAATTGAAGTGCTTCCCCAGAAGCCTGGCAAAGAAATCTGCCAGATCTACCTTTGCTCCAATTTTCTCCCCTGCCTGCTGGCACGCTACCTGTTGCATGCGAGACCCAAGGACTTATTTCCTTCAAGGTTATTGAAAAGTCCATTATTTAGATTACCTACCACACATTGGTACTTCAGGGAAAGCACCACCATCTTGGAAGCACATAGAGCATAGTTACTCACCTGTAACAGGTGATATCCGGGAACAGCAGGAATTTAGTCTTCACATATGGGCATCATCGGTACCGACGGAGCCTGCGCGGGAACGCTCCCCAGTGTCCAATTAGAAAGCTTTTGGGAGCATCCCACAGCACCTGCGAGCTGCCTTCCCGCCTTTCCCAACTGCCTCTCTCCAGTTGAGTTTAAAGCTGAGACAAAGAGAGAGAGAGGGAAAGAGAAAGAGATAGAGAGATACAACTCCTAGGGGAGGTGGGTGGGTTGTGAAGACTAAATTCCTGCTGTTCCCAGAGATCACCTGTTACAGGTGAGTAACTATGCTATCTCCAGGAACAAGCAGGAATGTAGTCTTCACATATGGGGACTCCCTAGCTTTAGATGCTAGGGAGAGACCCCAGAAGTTGTGTGTCCCTGTGAAAGGGCTCCTCTTCCCCCCATGGATCTCTGGCATCCAACCCGGGATGGTGGGTAGGAGTTGATTAGGTATGGAACAGGTGTTGAAGAACAGCCTGACCAAACAAGGCATCCCGGCGGGAGTCCTTGTCCAAGCACTAATGGGCTGTGAAGGTATGAACAGAGGCCCAAGTGGCTGTTCGACAGACGTCGTCGACAGACAGAGTGCAGATGAGCCATTGAAGCTGCCATGGCTCTCACATTGTGAGTTGTGACATGGCCCTCCAGAGGAAGATTCTTACTCTGATAGGCAAAGGAAATACACTGAGCAATCCAGTTGGACAGTGTTCTCTTGGAGACTGGAAGTCCCAAACGAGAAGGATCAAAAGCAACAGAGAGTTGAGAGGACTTTCTATGTTGCTGTGTTCTTTGCAAGTAAAAAGCTAAAGCTCTTTTACAGTCCAAAGTATGAAGATTCCTTTCTGCATTAGATGCATGAGGCCTTGGAAAAAACACAGGCAGGGAGACCGCTTAGTTTAGATGAAAAGGCGAGACCACCTTTGGCATAAAGTGTGGATGAGTCCTAAGGAATACCTTGTCATGATGGAACATTGTATAAGGTGGATCAGCCACTAGTGCCTGCAACTCACTGATGCGGCGTGCTGATGTGATTGCAATGAAAAAGATAACCTTCCAAGAAAGAAATTCAAAGGAGGTAGTAGCTAAGGGTTCGAAAGGTGGCTTCATAAGCTGACCAAGAACCATGTTTAAGTCCCATGCCACCGGTGGTGGCCTAAGGCTTGGACAAGTTCCTGGAGGAAAGGTCCATAAACCATTATTAAGAAGGGACCCAGGATATCAATGCTTGACCCAATACAAGCATTGTGGAACCTGTGTCTCTTGAGGAAACTGCTAGGTACGTATGACCTAGATTGGCAACTGTTGGAAACAGGATACTGGGCTTGATGGACCTTGGTCTGACCCAGTATGGCATATCTTATGTTCTTATGTAATGGGAGGCTTAGTTAGAAGAAGGCCTCTGATAAATCTTGCTATAAGACGATGGGAGGAAACAGGTTGTCCATTTAGAGGCTTGAAAGAAGCTGCAATAGCACTCAAATGGACTCTTACTGAGTTAGTTTTAAGTCCTGCATTGGATAAATGAAGGAGATACTCCAGTAATGATTCCAGAGGTATCGCAAGGGGGTTAAGACCCTTCTGCGAACACCATATGGTAAGCCTTTTCCACTTCAAAGCATAAGAGCGTCTTGTGGAAGGCTTCCTGGAAGCATAAAGGATATCCTTTACTTGCTGAGGGAGGTTAAGATCATGGAGATCTAGGCCTTCAGCAACCAATCCCTGAGATGCAGAGACTGGGGATTGGGATGCCATAACATTCCGTCCTCCTCAGACAGGAGATCTGGAGCAGACACTAACTCCAGAAAAGGAGCTTGAGAGAGATGTAGAAGCAGAGGGTACCACACTTGCCGTGGCCAATGTGGAGCTATGAGAATCATACGGCCTCTGTCTCTCTGAAGCTTGAACAGGGTTTTGGGAATTAGGGGAATGGGTGGAAAGGCATAAAGGAAGTCTTGACCCCAGTGAAGGAGGAAAGCATCCCTGGCCTGAGAGCCCTGAGCCGGAATTCTAGAACAGAACCGGGGAAGTTTGGCATTCAACGGACTTGCAAAGAGGTCTATGTCCGAGGTTCCCCAAATATGAAAAATCTTGGCCACCTGGTCTGCATGTACAGACCATTCGTGTGGAAGCAGAACTCGACTGAGTCTGTCCACCCAAGAGTTTTGTATGCCTGGAAGATACACTGCCAGAAGATGAACCTGATGCTCTCTGGCGAGGGTCCATAGTCGCAATGCTTCGTTGCAAAGCAACAGAGATCCTGTTCCCCCCTGCTTGTTCACGTAGAACATGGCTATTTGATTGTCCATATGAATGAGGACTGTCTTGTAGCTGAGCAGGGTGTGGAACACTCGAAGAGCAAGGAAGATTGCTCTGAGTTCTAAGAGATTGATATGTAGATGAGTCTCCTGTGGAGTCCAAATGCCTTGGGTGGAGAGGTCTTGCAGATGACCTCCCCAGCCCATTGGTGAAGCATCTGTTGTGAGAGTTGCCTGGGGTAAAGTTTGTTGAAATGGGGACCCCAGCAACAGGTTCTGAGTGGACTGCCACCATTGGAGAGACAAAACATAAGAACATAAGATATGCCATACTGGGTCAGACCGAGGTCCATCAAGCCCAGTATCCTGTTTCCAACAGTGGCCAATCTAGGTCATACGTACCTAGCAGTATCCCCAAAAGACACAGGTTCCACAATGCTTGTACTGGGTCAAGCACTGATTATCCTGGGTCCCTTTTTAATAATGGTTTATGGACCTTTCCTCCAGGAACTTGTCCAAACCTTTTTTAAACCCAGCTACACTAACAGCTCTTACTACATCCTCCGATAACAAATTCCAGAGTTTGATTACACGTTGAGTGAAAAAATATTTTCTCTTATTTGTCTTAAATAGTTTACCCTGTAGCTTCATTACATGTCCCCTAGTCTTTCTATATTCTGATAGCGTAAACAATCAATCTACGTTTACCCGTTCCACTCCATTCATTAATTTATAGACCTCTATCATATCTCCCCTCAGCCATCTCTTTTCCAGGTTGAAAAGCCCTAACCTTTGTAGCCTCTCTTCATAGGAGTAGCCTTCCATCCCCTTTACGATTTTGGTGGCTCTTCTCTGTACTTTTTCTAATAACGCTATATCCTTTTTAAGATACGGCGACCACAATTGCACACAATATTCAAGGTGCGGTCGTACCATGGAACGATACAGAGGCATTATAATATCCTTTGTTTTGTTCTCCATTCCTTTCTTTATGATACCTAGCATTCTATTTGCTTTCTTGGCCACCGCTGCACACTGGGCGGAGGGTTTTAACATGTTATCCACGATGACTCCTAAATCTTTTTCCTGGGTGGTGGTTCCCAATGTGGAACCATGCATCGTGTAACCATAGTGTGGGTTGTTCTTTCCTAGGTGCATAACTTTGCACTTGTCCACATTAAATTTCATCTGCCATTTTGATGCCCAATCTTCCAATTTATCCAGATCCTCCTGCAGTTTTCCACAGTCCTCTTGGGTTTTAACAACTTTAAACAGTTTTGTATCGTCTGCAAATTTGATAACCTCACTAGTAATTCCCTTTTCTAGGTCCATTTATGAATATGTCAAAAAGTAGCGGACCCAGTACAGATCCCTGGGGTACTCCACTATTCACTTTTTCCATTGGGAATATTGACCATTTAGCCCTACCCTCTGCTTTCTATCTTTTAACCAGTTCCCGATCCACAATAGTACACTGCCTCCTATCCCATGACTTTTTAGTTTTGCCAAAAGTCTCTGATGAGGGATCTTGCCAAAGGCTTTCTGAAAGTCCAGATACACTATATCAACCGACTCACCTTTGTCTACCTGTTTATTCACACCTTCAAAAAAACATATCAGATTAGTAAGACAAGATCTTCCTTGTCTAAAGCCATGTTGGCTGTCTCCCATTAGGCCATGACTATCTACATGCTCTGTAATTTTGTTCTTTATGATGGTTTCTACCATTTTCCCCGGTACTGACGTCAGGCTCACCGGTCTGTAATTTCCCGGGTCACCCCTGGAACCCTTTTTAAAAATTGGTGTTACATTGGCGACCCTCCAATCTTCAGGTATTACAGATGATTTTAATGAAAATTCACAGATTACCAATAGCAGGTCTGCAATCTCATATTTCAGTTCTTTCAACACTCTTGGATGTATACCATCCAGTCCAGGTGATTTGCTACTATTCAGTTTATCAAATAGTTGTAATACATCTTCCCGGTGTAGTGATATTTCTCTCAATTCCTCTGCAGTATCACCTTTAAATACCACTTCAGTCTTGGGTAACATCCCTACATCTTCCTCAGTAAAGACCGAAGCAAAGAATTTATTCAGTCTCTCCGCTATAGCCTCGTCTCCTCTTACTGCCCCTTTTACCCCTCTATCATCTAACGGTCCAATTGACTCTCTCACAGGCCTTTTGCTACGAATGTACTTGAAAAAGTCTTTATTTCGTGTTTTTGCTTCCGTAGCAAGTTCCTTCTCAAATTCTCACTTTGCCTGCCTTATCAATGCTTTGAATTTAACTTGCCAGTGCTTGTGCTGTTTCCAGTTTTCATCGTTTGGCTCTTTTTTCCATTTCCTGAAAGATGCTTTTTTGGCAGCAACAGCCTCTCTGACCTCACCTTTAAACCATGCTGGCAGTTTTTTGGACTTTCTTCCACTTTTCTTAATGCGTGGAATACAGCTGGTCTGGGCATACAGGATAGTATTTTTAAATAACACCCAAGCTTGCTGTAAGTCTTTAACCTTTGCAACCGCTCCTTTTAGTTTTTTCTTAACTATATTCCTCATTTTATCTTAGTCTCCCTTTCGAAAGTTAAAAGGTAGTACTGTGGATTTCTTTACTATCCCTCCTCCACTAATTAAATCAAACACGATCATGCTATGATCACTATTGCCAAGTGGTCCCAACACCCTTATTTCTTGCACCAGATCTGGTGTTCCACTAAGGACTAGGTCTAATATGGCTTCCCCTCTGGTCAGTTCATGAACCAGCTGCTCCAAGAAGCAGTCATTTATTTCATCTAGAAACTTTATCTCCCTAGCATGTCCTGCCGTGACACTGACCCAGTCGATACCAGGGTAATTGAAATCACCCATTATTACTACTCTGCTGTGACGTTTGTTAGCTTCCTTAATTTCTTTGAGCATTTCATCATCCATTTGTTCATTCTGGCCAGGCAGTCGATAGTACACCCCCACTGCCATCACCTTCCACTTCATACATGGAATTTCAATCCATAGAGATTCTACAGCAAATTTTGTTTCCTGCCAAACTTTAATCCTTTCTGACTCAATGCCCTCCCTAACAGAGCGCAATCCCTCCACCAATTTGATCAGTTCTATCATTATGATATAGTTTGTATCCAGGTATCACAGTGTCCCACTGGTTATCCGCCTTCCACCATGTCTCTGAGATTGCAATCATATCTAACCTCTCATTTAGTGCTATATATTCTAACTCTCCCATCTTATTGTTTAGACTTCTAGAATTTGCATACAAGCATTTTAGAGACTGTATTTTATTAATATTAATCTGGCTATTGGTAGGCATGGATAATTTGGAATCCTTATGCTCTGTCTGCACCATACTCAAGGGCATTTGGGCTACTATACTCTTTTGAAACCTCACTGCTTTTGGTAGTATCCTTCAAGGATACCTTCTTCTGAACCATCCGCTCTTGGGCGACTGTCGGCTTTCCCCTATTTTCTAGTTTAAAAGCTTATCTATCTCCTTTTTAAAGATTAATGCCAGCAGTCTGGTTCCATCCTGATTAAGGTGAAGCCCATCCCTTCGGAAGAGCCCCTCGTTTCCCCAGAATGTTCCCCAGTTCCTAACAAATCCAAACCCCTCATCCTTGCACCATTGTCTCATTCACGCATTGAGACTCCGTTCTGCCTGCCTTTTGGGTCATGCACGTGGAACAGGAAGCATTTCGGAGAATGCTATCCTGGAAGTTCTGGATTTCAACTTCCTACCTAAAAGCTTAAATTCAGCCTCCAGAACTTCCCTATCACATTTTCCTATGTCATTGGTACCGACATGTACCAAGACAGCAGACTCCTCCCCAGCACTATCTATGATCCTATCTCGGCGGTGCATGAGGTCTGCTACCTTCGCACCAGGCAGGCATGTTACCAGGCGATCCTCATGTCCACCAGCCACCCAGCTATCTACATGCCTAATGATTGAATCACCAACTATAACAGCTGTCCTGACCCTCCGCTCATGGGCACATGGCCCTGGAGAAACGTCCTCGGTGCGAGAGGGTTTTACCTCACCTGGAGGACAGGTCCTAGTTACAGGATCATGTCCTGCCACACCAGGGTGATGCTCTCCTGTCACGTGACCTCTCTCCTCCATGGCAACAGGGATGCTGCCAGGCTGGAGGTGGGACTTCAGGACTATATCCCTGTAGGTCTCGTCCATGTACTTCTCTGTCTTTCTTATGTCTTCCAGGTCTGCTACTCTAGCCTCTAGAGAACGGACTTGTTCCCTGAGAGCAAAGAGCTCCTTGCACTTAGTGCATACGTAAGACCTCTCACCAACTGGGAGAAAATCATACATGTGACACTCAATGCAAAAGACTGGAAAGCCCCCATCTCGCTGCTGGACGTTTGTCTGCATCTTAGTTTAAAGCTTGTGTTTAGGTCTTTAAATTCTGTATTTACTAAGGGTTGGTGTAGATGCTTATACTAATAAAAGTGTATCTAATACCCCTAATATACCTTGTTCACCTGAAGCTTAATTAATCTCAAGTCCTCAATGTATGACTGATTTGGATAAAGAGCTGCACCTGAGAGCAGCCCCTTTCCTCTAAGACGTGTAAGTACCTATAAAGCTACAATTACCCCAGGAGCGGGTGGGTGTTGGGGAGGGAGGGAGGGAAATAAGACCTATTAACAGAGGGCTGTTACAAGGTACTCTGTCCTGTACCCTCAGCGGGGGGGGGGGGGAGGGGGACAGTCCCTCAGGTAGGCTAGAGCAGGAAAAAAGTTTAAAACACAGCAGGTTCTGGGGACAGAGCAGGGAGAGATATTTAATTTAAAGTAACAGTTAACCTGGCTACCACACAAAACCCAGTTAGTTGAGAGAGGCAAGGTAAGTTATACAGCTGAGAAAGCTGAAGTGCAAAACTAAAGGTAACAGGGAGGTGAAGTAGCACACCAATAAAGACAAACAATATAATTAAATAAACAGCTAGAACTCTCAGCAAATAATTAAACAGCTAGAACTCACAGCAAGTTGTCACAGGAGTTAAATATCCACCTCTCTAGCAGAGCACTGTGAGGGCACTGCTCTTCCCAGAGCAGAGAGAGGCAAACAAAACCATATAATGCAATTTGTGTTTGCTATTTTGTCTGCCAGGCACCCTGATGCCTGGGTCCAATGAGTGGATAAAGTCCACTGGGCTGCTCTCATATGGAAGCGAGCATAAGGAACCACATGCACTGTAGATGCCATTTGGCCTAGTAGTTGTAACATTTCTCAAGCAGTGAGATGAGGCTTTAGCACTGCTTGAGAAGCTAACTGCACCATGCAAAGGCAACGGGTCTGAGGAAGATAGGCCCTTGCTTTTCTGGTATCCAGCAAAGCTCCTATGAACTCTAGAGACTGAGTGGGAGTTAGACTGGATTTTGGGATGTTTATGACCGGACCCAAATATTGGAGGATACGCATTGTGCAAGACAAAGAAATCCTGGCCTCTGACTCTGATAGGGCTCGAATGAGCGAGTCGTCTAAGTAGGGGAAGACAAATATTCCTAGAGTCCGGAGAAATGCTGCTACCACAGCCATGCACTTCGTAAACACTCTTCGTGCTGAGGCCAGGCTGAAAGGAAGCACCCTGTATTGGTAGTGCTTTCCTTGAAAAAGGAACCGAAGGAACTTTCTGTGAGTTGGATGGATGAGAACATGAGTGTACGCATCCTTGAGATCTAGAGAACAAAGCCAATCCTGACTCTGAAGGTATGGCAGCAGAGTTCCCAGAGAAACCATTTTGAATCTCTCTTTGAACAGGTATTTGTTCAATTCTCTGAGGTCTAAAATAGGTCTGTGTCTCCCTGTTTTCTTTGGGATAAGGAAATAGGGGGAGTAAAACCCTGTACCCTGTTGATGAATGGGTACTTCCTCTATTGCCCCTTGGGCAAGAAGCATAGTGACCTCTTGATCTAACAGGTTGACGAGAGAGGCCTGAGAATTGAACTGTCTTACCATTGTGGGAGGGGGCATGCTCAAAAAGTGAAGCTTGTATCCCTCTTTTATAATGGAGAGTGTCCAATGCTCTGCTGTTATCTGCCCCCATCTGGGGGCAAAGTGACACAACCTTCCTGGAATGGTGGAAGTCTCTGGTCCATTGAGGGCCAGGAAGGCTAAGTTCCCTAGATGAAAGTCAAAGGCCTTGTGGAGGCTGAGACTGCTGAGACGGTTTGAGGCTTAGCAGTCTTTGCTTTCCTTTGTTTAGATGGTTGCTGACTCTTTCGGGCAGGCTGACCTGCAGAACGTCCCTGCTGGGAATAAGAGGGATAAAACCTTTTCTTTTTTGAGAAGAATGGTTTCTTGAAAGATTTCTTTCTTGCAGGATCAGCTGTGGCTTTGGATAACCTATCCAAAGTGGAGTTGTCAGCATCCAACTCACTGGCTGTTTCTTGCCAATTTTTGCCAAATAGATTCTCACCTGTACAAGGGATATTGCCCAGTTTGTCCCGCACCCAGAGCTCCAAATCGGATGCCTGGAGCCAGGCAATTCTACGTGCACCAATGGCAATGGCAGAGGTTCTGCTTATGCACTCAAAACAGTCATAAGCTGCACGACTGACAAACTTAGAAGCATCCTGGGCATATTTAACCAGTGTGAGAAAATCCTGCCTCTTGTCATCAGGAAGGAGAGGGCTTAAAATCTCCAAGTCTCCTGTGACTTCTTTAAGGAACATTCCCATATATAAAATATAGGAACTGATCCTGGCAGAAAGCATGGAAGCCTGGAAAGTACGACATCCAAAGGCATCCAAAGTTCTACACTCACGTCCTGGAGGATTAGAGGCATGCCTCTTTGCACTCCTGATCCTTCTCATAGCTGATTCCACCACAATAGAGTGGTGAGGAAGCTGAGATTTCTGGAAACCAGGAGAAGGAGGGACTCGATACATGGTATCCAGTCTACAAGAGTGAGGAGAGGTGGTAAGAGGTGTCTCCCACATTCTCAATATGAGATCATGTAAGATCTCATGGATAGGCAGAGTAGCTGCCTCCTTAGGAGCTTTGGGATATTGTAAAATCTCCAACTCCTTAGCTCTGGGCTCTGTTTCAGGAGCCATAGTAATGGACAGACCTCTAGCCACCTCACTGATAAAATCCTTAAAGTAGGTATCTTCTGGAGGAGACATCCTACGTTTAGGAGAGGAAGGCTCCTCCGGGAGAAGTATTCCGGTACTGGCAGAACTGTCAGAATCCACGAAGTCCTCTGAGGATTCGCAATACCTTCTGTCCAGATGCTCTTGAAGAGCCAGAGTCGGTACTGGGGGGAATCGGTACCGGTGTATCAGCACCGGAAGGCATCGCATGACTAGGTGCTGGCAAAGCAGACACCGATGCTATCGGTGTCAGTACAGGTACCGGTTGAGCTGTCTGACGCGGTTCTGAAGGTGTCGATGCCACAGGGAGAGCCGCCAGACTGCGCTCAATAGCCAGGAACCTCTGGTCTATCAACGCTGCCGATGCCTGGGTATCGGTACCGGATGCAACCGGTACCCCAGAGCATGGCACCAGTAGTTCTGCCGAGGTCGAGGCCTCGAGAACATCCTGGAGCCCTGATAATGCTTTGGAAGCCGAAGCCTCCCGCCAGGGCAATTTTACCGGTACCGATCCCTCAAGGGCAACGCCAGAGGTATCTCGATGTTTGGAAGGAGATCTACACTTTGAGGACCCGCTAGACTTATGTTTAGTTACCTGAGATCCATGGGAGGAAGACGAAGCTGCATCAGAGGGAAAAAGGGCGCTGAGCTTAGCAGCTCGTTTTTGTTGACCCCTCTTGGACATCATGGCACAAGCCATACACTCGGAGATGGAGCGGTCAGGACCTAAAAACATTTAAGACACCAGTCATGGGTGTCGGTGACGGAGATGGTACCGCCACACTTGGTGCACGTTTTGAAACCCGAAGCGGGTTTTTCCATAGTGGAGGAAATTTTGGGCCTAAGGTCCAAAATGGCGCGTGCACCTAGAAAGAAAAGTTTGGAAAAAAATAGAATTTTTTTTTTTTTAAACGAAAGAAGAAAAGAGAACCGGCGGTACCGGTATAACGTCGAGGAAGGCAGACGCGACCACAAAAAAGAAGGAATAAGGAAAACATTTTCTGCAGTGACAGGAACGACAAACTGCTGGCTCCGCGGAAAACGAAGAACTGGAGAGAGGCAGTTGGGAAAGGCGGGAAGGCAGCACGCAGGCACTGTGGGATGCTCCCAAAAGCTTTCTAACTGGATGCTGGGGAGCATTCCCGCGCAGGCTCCGTCGGTACCGACGATACCCATATGTGAAGACTACATTCCTGCTTGTTCCTGGAGATTATTAGATACAGCACCTAAAAATTGCAACAAAGGCCCCTCTGAACTCCCCAATTACTGCTGAATCTTAAAATTTCTCTTTTGTTTCCACATTAGCCACAAGAATAGTCTTTTGCCAGCTGAGTAACTTTACTGAAAAGACAAATGTCCTTCATTCCCAGCAGTGTGGGTTTAGGTCCACTTTAATACCAAGACAGTGCTAGTGTTCTTGCTCAATGGAATTTAGGCTGCTCTTGACGAAGGCAGGATAGTGTCCCTTTCTAATCTTCTTAGACTTAAAACGAACAACATGTGATATACTCCCCTTATTGAGCCATAAATTACTTGACATTTAAAAAAAACACATTTATACATAAATTAATCATCAATGCCCATATTTCTACATTGAAAAACACTTTGGGGGGGGGTGGAATTCAAGGCATTTACACAGTTTACAGACCTGCAAACCATATAAATGCTGCTGATCTGGATATTCAGTGGCATATTATTTATTGTTTACACAGTTAATGCCACTGAATATCCACAGGTGCTGCCACGATAAGTCCTGATGCTAAAGCAGTTAGCAAAGGGGCGTTCCGGGATGGAATGGAGGCAGCACCTGTCGCTAACTGGGCAATGGCAATTTTAAGCTGCTGCCCAATTAGTGATAGGTAGGTAAAGTAAGGTACAGCAAATGCTGGCCTTACTTTACCTGTGGGAGCTAACTGGGCAGCGGCTCAATATCACTGCTGCTTGCTTAGCTTACGGCTTCTGCAGCAAACTCGGATATTCAATGCCGGTGGCTGGATAAGTCATCGGCATTCAATAGCCATGGTTAGACTTCAGCTGAGACAGCTAGCTAGCTGCCTGCCATTGAATATCCCCCTCTATTTTAACATAATTAAATCTAATTGTCTCCAGTATTTCTAAAACGTTATACACACATACACATACTATGCAGTCCTCTTGAACTAAAAACATTCATCAACTCAGTTCCTAAATACCTTTCAGAGAGTGAATGAGTCCACCATCCCCAATGAAGGGTTTGGGTTCTTAAATTTAAAAATAAGTGAACTTCATACAATCTTTTCAGCGGAATTAACAAGTGCTTGTTTTACTGTTTTACATTTGTCTACTGTTTCTCACACAGAAACTTTTCTTCTTTGCAAATGTCTGCCGTTTCTTATACAGACACCTTAATCCACAGCCACTGCTCTTTTCACAACAGCTGTCATCCACAGGCACAATCTTCTGGAGTTCAAGGACTGCTCACATCATTTTCACTCAGACTACATTACTTAGCACTTCATTCGCTCCAACCCGGTTGTTTGTTTTGCTCCCTGACGAAGCCCTGTTGTGTAGTGAAACCAATAATCGGGTTGGAGTAAATGGAGTGCCAAGTAATGTAGTCTGAGTGAAAATGATATGAGCAGTTATTTTCAAATAACTACAAGCACCTAACTTGTATAAGTAGAAGTACAAGAAAAATCAAAGAAATTCAACATTAAGGATGCAGTGCTAAGAGGTTGCAAAGCATTGTCTGGCCGAAGGTGGGGTCTCCCACCAAAGAGTAGTCCAAACTAACGCTTAAAGTTGTGTGGAGATCTCCATGAGGGCTTTGCAACAAGGCTAGCGAATGTTTTCCTTTATTTTTTGGGTGGAGAGCGTGAATTCAGTCTGAGCCTGGTTCTGGTCTTGGCAGTGAGAGCCAGTGATATGTACTTAGGCTGTTATTTTTGTTATGATGGACTTATCTAGTTATTTATTTGATTTGGAAGAGGGATACACTGGAGAGGGCTAGACAAGGCAGTCTTCAGGGACTTCTTGATGCTGGCTCGAGCAGTAGTCAAGGTTGACTAGAGTAGAGTGCAGATCTCAAATTTTAAGCGTCTGGCTGCATCTCGGGAAGATAAATGTGTCCATGTGTAGCTGCCCCAAAGCCATTTTGAAAGTTTCACCCTGTTGGAGTTGAGCTGAAGGTGGAGGACTAACAGATGGGAGGCAGTGTGTGCGATGGGGAAGGAAAGTGGGTCATTCCACTTGCCCCCAGGGAGAAGCAATTGGACTTGGACCTGGATCTCAGATGTGAGGGAATAGGTGTCTTTCCTGCTGTCCATTCTGTGCCAGTGCTTCCTCACTACAGTGGGTTGGGAGGGACTTATTACCTGGGGGGAGGAAGAAACTGCAACAGTGATCCTTGCTGAAGTCCATCTGTCTTTCTATTATCCCCCCCACCCCTGCTGGTGCGGGAGGAAACAGAAGAGAGCCATGGTAGAGTGTGGTCCAAGAGCCCCAGTTTTAATACTTGGCTCAGGATTCCCACTTTGATCATGTGATGATGGTAATATTTGCTTACAGGAATAGGCTGCACAGGGGACTGCACATAGTTCCTCAGCTATCTCCTTGCCCATAAGATGGAGGGCAGGGGCAGGGGAAAAGAAGAAGGGAACAGTCCCTTTGTGGCTGGGATCAGGCTTCTAGGCAACGGACACTCCTAGAGTCCATGGTGGCCAGGGAGGGAGCCTCCCCTGGAGCTCATGGAGGGAGCCCTCCCCACAGCTGATGGGTAGCCTGTAGCACAGCATCATGGCAGGCAAGCCATGGGGGGGGAGGGGGGGGAGGATCTGGCTTCTAGGCAGTAAATGCTGAAGAAGTCCCTGGGGCCCATGGAGGGAGCCCCGGGAGTTCAAGGGTAGCCTGTTGCAATGCCGATGGCAGACGAGTGATGGGAGACGATGTCTCAAAAGCCAAAGACTTATCGCATCAACAAGCTTATTCCTCTTCTCTTGAGCTGATCTACCCAAGCCAAAAACAATTCAGATTTCATATACCATGAACAAAGTCAATCTATTATGAAAAACAGACTGAAAATTTAATCATGTATCTGTGTGAAAACAGGGGTAACCAGAAGAGTTCCCCTAGTCTTTTCCACCACCAATCTCTAACAAGTGTGGAAAGCATGCATAGTATGGCTCATGGAATTTTTTCAACTAGCGTGTGTGTCTATCTTTCTGACCTGGAGAGAACAGGGTTGAGGCAGTCTGAATAGAGCAGTACCCAAACAATACAATTAAGCCAAGTGTGTGATAATGTATATCATATCATTAGCTGTTACTGTCAACAGATTTTAAAGGATGGATTTTTACACTTTAACCATGTCTCAAGGCAACACATTCTGCTATACCTCTTTCACCATTAGGAAGTTGTACACATACCAAAATTATACTGCTCAGTGACCAGGAACCTAACAACTATGAAGAAAACTATATGTTCAGTCTCTGGGTTTTACAGTAGAATGTGCAGCGAAGTAAAATTACACATCTGAATTACTAAGAGCCAGCCCAGCATGGGAGGAAAGTGATGAGGAAGGGATGTGTAATATGCATATCTGTATCTGTGTTAGCTATGTGTCGGTGACCAGAAGAGAGGAGGTGAAGAGAAGGCAGTTTGAAATGTGCAATTCCCTAACCACTATGTTACAGAGAATCAATGACAGTACGCTGCAATAATTAATTGCTTCTACAAAAAAGCTTATTCCATTTTTAGGGGGGTGGGGCTTTACTTCTCTGCAACCCCAGACTGATATGGCCCATTTTCAAGCTTTGTTTATCTAGATCAGTGATGGCTAACCTTTTTGAGCCCGAGTGCCCAAACTGCCGCACAAAACCAAAGAATTTCCTCAAAGTGCCAGCACGTCAATTAAAGCCTCATTTGCATAAGGTGCCTCATTTGCATAAATATTTGCATAATGTTACCATACACTAACTTTTAGTAAACATGCCTCTTAATGAGTATATGGATAAAGAAAGACTAAAAGGTTTCTACATTACTATAATCCAGTACCAACCGCCAGGCACATTAGGAACTACTACAAACGCTGCCCATTTAGAACCCATAGCAAACCCGCCGTATCCTAACAGCACTACCAGGACTCACAAAGCACCATACCCTAACTATCAAAAGGCAACACTGCAAATATTAAACCAATACATTTCAGAGAACAACAATACATGACCTACTGGGGAAAGAACAAGTGGCAATGTCAAATAGGAATTATATAAACAGAATACCTCAGCTCAGTTACACATGCAGAACAGACCATCACCAAACAAGGAATCACAATTTAGAAACAGGAAGACAATAATTAAACTGGGAACCCCAAAAGCCAAACTTGGAATATACAACAACACTGTAGAAATAAAACTATAAATTAATTTCCTCTTGTACTAAACAAAGCGCAAAAATTAATGATGCACATTTCCCAGAGCTGACATATTCCAGTTAATAAATTCAAAGTAAAGAGATATTTTTCTACCTTTTGTGCATTTTTTTTCAGTTGCAATTGTTCCAGCCACTTTCTTCTGGTTTTTCTTCGTGTCTTCTGCTAACTCTCCATCTGCTGTCCATTTGTCCTTTCTTCTGTCTTCTTGGTTTTTTTTTTCCATTCTCTCTCTACATCTGCTTTAACATACTAATCTTTCTCCTTTTGCTCTTTCCTCATTCCTATTTCATCTACTCAAAATTTACCCCTCCATCCTCAATCCCCACTTATTCTCCCAATACCCGGCCAATTGTAGATTTTTTATCCCTCCCACACACAATATTTTTCCCCTCTCCATTTTACTCTCCCAGCCCCATCCCATTCTAATCCTCCCCCAACACCAGCTCCCTTCTAGTTCCAGCCTCACCCAGCATCCATTCCCTTCTAGTCCCTGCATCAGCCCATTTCCAGTCCTAGCAGCCCCCCAACCCATTTCCAGTCCTAGAAACCCTCCAACCCAATACCAGTCCTAGCCCCCCCTCATCAACCCACTTCCAGTCCTAACCCCCATCACCCCATTTTCAGTTTAAGCCCCCCCTATAACCCATTACCAGTCCTAACCCCCATCAGCCCACTTCCAGTCCTAACCCCCCCATCAGCCCACTTCCAGTCCTAACCCCCATCAACCCATTTCCAGTCAGCCCCCCATAGCCCATTGCCAGTCCTAACCCCCCCATCAGCCCACAGTCCATTACCAGTCCTAACCCCATCAGCCCACCTCAAGTCCTAACCCCTCCCCATCAGCCCATTTCCTGTCCTAGCCCCCCCATAGTCCATTATCAGTCCTAACCCCCCATAGCCCATTACCAGACAGCCCCCATCAGCCAACAGCCCATTACCAGTCTTAACCCCCCCATAGCCCATTGCCAGTCCTAACCCCCCCATCAGCCCACAGCCCATTACCAGTCCTAACCCCATCAGCCCACCTTAAGTCCTAACCCCTCCCCATCAGCCCATTTCTTGTCCCAGCCCCCCCATAGCCCATTATCAGTCCTAAACCCCCCCATAGCCCATTACCAGTCCTAACCCCATCAGACCACCTCCAGTGTTAACCCCCCATCAGCCCATTTCCAGTCCTAACCCCACCCAAAAGCCCACCTCAAGTCCTAACCCCTCCCCATCAGCCCATTTCCTGTCCTAGCCCCCCATAGCCCATTACCAGTCCTAACCCCCCCCAACAGCCCACCTCAAGTCCTAACCCCTCCCCATCAGCCCATTTCCTGTCCTAGCCCCCCATAGCCCATTACCAGTCCTAACCCCACCCAACAACCCACCTCAAGTCCTAACCCCTCCCCATCAGCCCATTTCCTGTCCTAGCCCCCCATAGCCCATTACCAGTCCTAAGCCCCCATCAACCCACTTCCAGTCCTAATCCCATCAGCCCATATAGACTTAGCTCCCCCATAGCCCATCACCCCTCCTAACCTCCCCCAGCCCATCACCACTCCTCACCCCCCATCAGCCCATTTCCTGTCCGAGCCCCCCATAGCCCAGTACCAGTCATAGCCCCCCCCAACAGCCCACAGCCATTACCACTCCTAACCCCCCCAGCCCATCACCAGTCCTAACCCCCCAACAGCCCACAGCCATTACCACTCCTAACCCCCCCAGCCCATCACCACTCCTAACCCCCCATCAGCCCATTTCCTGTCCTAGCCCCCCCCCCTCCCCTCCCCAGTCCTACCCCCCCCCCCCCAGCCATTACCACTCCTAACCCCCCCCCCCAGCGAAATTTTTTTTACAAAGAAAGCTGCCGCTGCCGGGGCCGGGGCCGCCGCGGCAGAATAGAGTGTGCCGCGGGGCCCCCCCGCCCAGCAGAGCCTGCCCTCCGTCCCCGGTATCACCTCTCTCAGCTGCCTCCAGTCACACGCGCCGGCTTTCAGAGCGCGAGGGAAGTTTCTCCCTCGCTGCTCTGTTAAGCCCGCGGGGGCTGATGGGAACTTCCCATCAGCCCCCGCGGGCATAACAGAGCAGCGAGGAAGAAACTCCACTCGCGCTCTGAAAGCAGGCGCGTTTGACTAGAGGCAGCTGAGAGAAGGTGATACCGGGGACGGAGGGCAGGCTCTGCTGGGCGGGGGGGCCCCGCGGCACACTCGATTCTGCCGCGGCGGCCCCGGCCCCGGCAGCGGCAGCTTTTTATTTTTATTTTTTTTAATGCCGCATATTTTGATTGCGGACCTTCCCGCGTGCCAGCTGCAAGGCCTTCGCGTGCCACAGCTGGCACGCGTGCCATAGGTTCGCCATCGCTGATCTAGATGTTCTAGGTCAAAGCAGAGACATTTCTGCTCCAACATTCTAAAAACAAAAGCATTCTGTCTTGTTCTCAGACTGCTGGACTTCAGACTGTCAGCAACATTCCAAGCCATTCTCCATATTTCAGAAGGCCCTGGGACCCCACTTCAAGTTACTTCCAACAGGAACAATAACTGCAAGATTATTCACTGCTTAGAGTACTTCTGGGACAAGAGATACCCCTATTTATATAATTTGTATATAATCTGTACATAGTTTTCCCTTGTTCCTTTCTCCATGTTTACATTCCCTGTTCAATGTAAAAACTCGATGTAACTTGTTACATTCTTGTATGTTCTGTTCAAATGTAAGCCGCACTGATTATAATAGTGCGGTATATAAGAAAAATAAATAAATAAATAAATTCACAGGTGTTGTGTTTGTTCCTCCCTCTTAATACTGCCAATCACAGCCCCAAAGCATTCTTCATTAAAACTGATCAAAACTGTGTCCCCTGAGCTGCACTACTTATTCCAGGTCATTCAGTTCACCTGCCAGGGCTCAGCAAGAGATCACAATCCTGTGCAAGGGGTGGGGGAGGAATGGAAATGCAAGTCTGGCAAACTTTGCAATGCTCAGGTATAATGGCCTGCTGAGCCTAAGAGCTGTTTGGTATGGGTAGAAGAACATATGTGAGGTCTTACTTTCCTGTTGGACTGCTAAATTATTCTCTACGAACAATTACTGAAACTGCTGCTAAGATTACTTCTTTGCACAGGAAACAGTAAAACACTTAAGTATATAATGCAATTTCAGTGGTCAGTATCTAACATGAAGAAAAGCAATATTAACTAGTCACCTAAGCAGATCTGAAGTTACAAAGTAAGCATGCAAACAGAATCAAACTATTTTCCTTTTAATAGAGTCCCCAAAATCTAGTTAAAATTTCACCTCTCTCACTAGCTACATTTTGTCTAGGCAAATTGCTGGAGCCTTCCCAGGTTATGGTTTCATTCTGGCCTGCAAGCATTGATATTATAGTGCTGGTCAGTCAACGTTATCCACAATTGTCCTCCTGGCAAAGCTAATGCACTGGTCTTAATTCTCCTGGGGGTAGGCCTAGTTAGACAATTTTCTGTGCTTTTCCCAGGTGCAGAGCGAACCTCTGTCTTTGGTTGATACTCGGTGATTCATTACCTCAATAACTATAATCATAGGGCTGCTTAAACTTGTTCTCATAATTCAAAATTTTTCTATTTTTACTTTATTTTTCTAACCAGAATAAAGTCTCATTTATATGTATACACACAGACTTGTCTCTCCCTCTCTCATGTGGTTCATTGACAGATAGACCCATAGAACTCCTCTTTTTGCCTGGAGTAGCAATTTCCCCTAGACTAGTGGTTCTCAACCTGTGGGTCGCGACCTCCACAGGGGTCGCCACAGGATTTAGCGGGGGTCGCCTCACTCCGCCGTTAAAAAAAAAAAAAAAAAAAAAAAGCGCACAAGCTGCTGCCGTTTTGCCAAGTCTGCTTCTCGGCAGCGGCAAAATCACCGCTTCCCTTCTAATGCAGCCGCGGCTCCCGGTCTCTTAGGGAACCGTGGCTGAGCCTGTGAAACCGTTGCGGAGCCGTCCAATCTCTCGACAGGCTCCCTGCAGCATTGTCCTGCCTCCAAAGGAAGTTGTTTACCACTTCCTTTGGAGGCGGGACAATGCTGCACGGAGCCCATCGAGAGACAGGAAGGCTCCGCAACAGTTTCACAGGCTCAGCCGTGGTTCCCTAAGAGGCAGGGAGCCGCGGCTACAGAACAGGGCAGTAGCAGGCAGACAGGGAGAGGGGAGGAGGGGGCAGGGAACCTGCAACGTGGCTGACATGGGGAACGGAGGGGACTGACATGGAGGGAGGGAGGGGGGCCGACATTGTTGGATGGATGGATGGAGGGCTGACATGGAGGGATGGAGGGCTGACATGGACAGAGGGGGGGCTGACATGGACAGAGGGGGGCTGACATTGAGGGATGGATGGAGGGGGCTGACATGGAGGGATGGAGGGAGGCTGACATGGACGGGGGACATACTGGACAGATGGTATAAATGCTGGACAGAGGGGAGAGACAGTGCGGGTTAGGATTTTAATGGGCAGGGGGGGGCTAGGACTGGTAATGGGTTGATTAGGGAAGGCTAGGACTGGGAATGGACTGATCAAGGGGGGGTTGGGACAGGTAATGGGCTGACAGGGGGGTAGGATTGGTAATGGACTGATGGGGGGCTAGCATTGGAAATGAGCTGATCGGGGAGGTTAGGACTGGTAATGGGCTGATGGGGTGGGTAGGACTGGTAATGGGCTGATTAGGGAAGCCTAGCACTGGTAATGGGGTTGAGGAGGGACTAGCACTGCAAATGAGCTGATTAGGGGAGGCTAGGACTGGTAATGAGCTGATGGGGGGAGGTAGGACTGGTATTGGGCTGATTAGGGGAGGCTACCACTGGTAATGGGGTTGAGGGGGGACTAGCACTGGAAGTGAGCTGATTGGGGGGCTTCGTCTGGGAATGGGCTGATTGTGGGGAGGGGAGGATAGAGCTGCTGGCCCTGGAAGAAAACTGGGGGCTAAGGCTACAAAAATGGGCTGATACGAGGGGATGGGAGAATTGAACTGGAAGGGAGTGGATCTGAGAGGGGCTGCCTTGATATTTGTACTAGAAGGGACTGGTCAGTGGGGAAGGAGGGGGACTGGAAGGGAATGGACACCAGTGGTAGTCATGGGAAAGCACAGTTACTTACCTGTAACAGGTGATCTCTGGGAACAGCAGGAATTAGTCCTCACATATGGGTACGTCGGTACCGACGGAGCCTGCGCGGGAAAGCTCCCCAGCTTCCTAGAATGGAAGCTTTTGGGACCTCCCACTGCACATGCGCACTGCCTTCCCGCCTTCCTGAACAGCTCTCCTCAGTTTCGAGTTTATAGCTGAGTCAACAGAGAGAGGACAGGAAGATAGATAGATAAAAGATACAACTCCTAGGGGAGGTGGGTGGGTTGTGAGGACTAATTCCTGCTGTTCCCAGAGATCACCTGTTACAGGTAAGTAACTGTGCTATCTCCAGGAACAAGCAGGAATAAGTCCTCACATATGGGGACTCCCTAGCTTAGATGCGTGGGATCCCCTGTCAAGGTTCGCCATCTTCGTATGGATCTCAGGCATCCATCCTGGGAAGGTGGGCAGGAGTTGTTTAAGAATGGAACAGGTGTTTGAGGACAGCCTGGCCAAACAAGGCATCCCGGCGGGAGTCCTTGTCCAAACAGTAATGGGCTGTGAAGGTATCAACCGAGGCCCAGGTAGCGGCTCGACAGATCTGATCAATGGAAACAGAGTGCAGATGAGCCATAGAAGTTGCCATGGCTCTCACATTGTGAGCTGTGACATGGCCTTCCAGAGAAATGTTTTTACTCTGGTAAGCAAAGGAAATACACTGAGCAATCCAATTGGAAAGTGTACGCTTGGAGACTGGAAGTCCCAAATGTGAAGGATCAAAAGCCACGAAAAGTTGAGAAGACTTTCGATGTGGCTGAGTCCTATTAAGGTAAAAGGCTAGAGCTCTTTTACAATCCAGAGTATGAAGGTTCCTTTCTGCACTGGAGGCATGAGGAGCCGGAAAAAATACAGGTAGATATACCTCTTGATTAAGATGAAAAGGCGAGACCACTTTAGGCATAAAGTGGGGATTCGTCCTAAGGACCACCTTGTCATGATGAAATCTTGTATAAGGTGGATTAGCCACTAGAGCCTGCAGTTCGCTGATGCGACGAGCGGAAGTGACTGCAATTAGGAATAGTACCTTCCAGGAAAGAAATTTCAAGGAGGTAGAAAATAACGGCTCAAAAGGTGGCTTCATAAGCTGACCAAGCACTAGATTCAAATCCCATGCGACCGGGGGGGGTCTGATGGGAGGTTTAGTGAGAGTCAGGCCTCTCATGAATCTTGCAACAAGAGGATGAGAGGAGATAGGTTGTCCATTTACAGGTTTCAGGGATGCTGAAATAGCACTTAAATGGACTCTTACAGAATTCGTCTTAAGGCCTGCATTGGAAAGATGCAGGAGATAGTCTAAGAGGGAATTCAAAGGAAGTGCCAGAGGGTCAAGGCCCTGCTGAGCACACCAAATGGAAAAACGTTTCCATTTGAAAGCATAAGACCGCCTCGTGGACGTTTTCCTAGAGGCATGAAGGATATCTTTCACAGGTTGAGAAAGATTAAAGTCTTGAAGACTTAAGCCTTCAGTAACCAAGCTCGGAGATGTAGGGATTTGGGGTTTGGGTGCCACAAAGTCCCGTCCTCCTGAGACAGAAGGTCTGGTGCAGCTCCTAAGTCCAGGGAGGATCCCTGGGAGAGCTGTAGAAGCAGAGGGAACCACACTTGGCGTGGCCAGCGTGGAGCTATGAGGATCATAGAGCCGTGATCTCTCTGGAGTTTGAACAGAGTCTTGGGAATCAGTGGAATGGGTGGAAAGGCATATAGGAACGCCTGACCCCAATGGAGGAGAAAGGCGTCCGTGGCCTGAGCTTCCTGACACGGAGTCCTGGAACAGAACCGGGGAAGTTTGGCATTCCACGGACTTGCAAAGAGGTCTATGTCCGGGGTCCCCCATTCCTGAAAGATTCTGGTTATCTGGTCCACGTGTAGGGACCACTCGTGTGGCAGCAGAACTCGACTGAGCCTGTCTGCTCGAGAGTTTTGAACTCCTGGAAGATACACTGCTAGCAGATGAATTTGGTGCTCTCTGGCGAAGGCCCATAATCTGAGAGCTTCGTTGCAGAGCGACAGAGAGCCCGTCCCTCCTTGTTTGTTTATGTAAAACATGGCCACCTGATTGTCTGTCTGAACCAGGACAGTCAGGTTGGCAAGGAGGGTATGGAAGACCTTGAGGGCAAGGTAAATTGCTCGCAGTTCCAGGAGGTTGATATGAAGGGTGGCCTCCTGTGGAGACCAAGTGCCCTGAGTGGAGAGAGTTAGCAGATGGGCTCCCCACCCCAATTGGGAGGCATCTGTTGTGAGGGTTGCTTGGGGTAGCAAGGGCTGAAAGGGAGCCCCCAACAACAGATTCTTGGTGGATATCCACCAATGGAGGGACCAAGACAGACGGTTTGAGGTTTGTATTTGGTCTGAGAGTGCTCCCGACGCCTGAGTCCACTGGGTGGCCAGGGTCCATTGAGCTGCTCTCATATGAAGACGAGCGTAGGGCACCACATGTACTGTGGAGGCCATATGGCCCAGGAGGCGTAGCATTTCCCTGGCTGTCAAGTGAGTACTGGACTGGGCTTGGGAGGCCAAGCTCAGCAGACGCTGACCCCGAACCAGTGGAAGGTAGGCTCTTGCAGTGGTGGTGTCCAACTGGGCCCCTATGAATTCTAGAGACTGAGTAGGGCTGAGTTGAGACTTGGGAAGGTTTACCACCAGTCCCAGATACTGCAGAAGGCTCCTTGTGCGGTCTAGGGAAATCTGCGCCTGCGACTGAGTTGGAGCTCGAATGAGCCAGTCGTCCAGATATGGGAATACGAAAATCCCCATGCTTCTGAGAAATGCGGCTACGACTGCCATGCATTTGGTAAAGACTCTTGGGGTAGAGGCGAGACCGAAGGGAAGTACTCTGTATTGGTAATGACTTCCCCTGAACAGAAAGCGAAGATATTTTCTGTGGGATGGATGGATGAGTAGATGTGTATACGCATCCTGGAGGTCTAGAGAACAAAGCCAGTCCTGACTCTGAAGGTATGGAAGGAGAATGCCCAAAGAGAGCATTTTGAATTTCTCCTTGTACAGAAATTTGTTCAATTCTCTCAGATCTAGGATTGGTCTGAATCCCCCTGTCTTCTTTGGAATGAGAAAATAGGGGGAGTAGAAACCTGACCCTTGTTGATGAAGAGGAACCTCTTCTATGGCCCCTTGGGCAAGCAGAGAAGAGATCTCCCGATCCAACAGGGCTAGGAGAGGAGATGGAGAATTGAAGGGTCTCACCATGTGATGAGGAGGAAGGTTGGAGAAATGAAGTTTGTAACCCTCTCGGATGATAGAGAGGGTCCATTGCTCTGTTGTGATTTGTTCCCATCTGGGAGCAAAGTGAGCTAACCTTCCAGGTATGGTGAGAGGTTCTGGTTGGTCCAGAACCAGGAATGGCAAGTTCTCTAGGGGCAAGTCAAAACCCCTGAGGGGGTGGAGCCTGTTGAGCTGCAGTAGCTGCTGCAGGCTTTGCTCTTGCTTGTTTCGTTTGCTGACGTTTAGCCGCAAAACGAGGTTGAGAAGATTGCTGGCCAGTATTGGAAGCATATCTGGCCTTCTTATAATAAGGCCTCTTGAAAGACTTCTTCTTAGTGGGAGTAGAAGTGGACTTAGAAAGTCTCTCTAAGGTGGCATTTTCAGCGTCCATTTGAGTGGCCTTAACTTGCCACTCTGCACCGAATAAGTTCTCACCTGTACAGGGCAGATTCCGTAAGCCATCTAGAACCCAGGGTTCCAGATCAGAAGCCTGGAGCCAAGCCAGACGTCTGGCTGCAATAGCAATGCCAGAAGCTCTGCTGGCTCCTTCGAAGGAATCAAAGGCAGCTCTGTTGGAGAACTTAGAAACATCTAAAAGTTGTTTCACAACAGAAAGGAAGTCCTCCTGTTTATCCTCAGGGATAAAGGGGGCAAAATGCCGTACTTTCTTGGCAAGTTCCCCTAGGAACATGCCCATATAGAGGCTGTAGGAATTAATCCTGGCTATAAGCATACTAGCCTGGAAGATTTTCCTACCAAAAGAGTCCAGTGTCTTACATTCCCTTCCTGGAGGTGTAGAAGAGTGCCTTTTAGTACTCTTGATCTTTTTCATTGCAGACTTTACCACAATGGAGTGGTGAGGCAATTGAGTTTTCTGAAAACCAGGAGAAGGAGGGACCCGATACATGGTGTCCAACCTACGGGAATAAGGAGACAGAGTTAAAGGGTTCTCCCAGAAATCCATCAATTGTTCCTGAAGGATTTCATGGATAGGCAGAGTAACTGCTTCTTTAGGAGACTTAGAGTATCCTAAAATATCCAATCTTTTTGACCTTGGTTCCCTTTCAGAGGAGGTAGTGATAGAAAGGCCTTTAGCCATTTCTAAAATAAAGTCCTGAAAGGACAAATCCTCTGGAGGAGACATTCTCCTTTTTGGAGAAGAAGGTTCCTCAGGAAGGTCAAGGGAGAGCTCTGCAGACTCATCAGAGGAGTCAAAATCCTCAGAGGAATCGGTGTATTCTCTAGTTTCCTCCAACGCACGATACGCATACCGATCGGTATCGACATCGGGCATACCGGGTATGGAAGCGGTATGGAGCGAAAGCCCATACGGTACCGATTTGCGTTTAGAAGAGGAAGGGCCTGGGTTCCGGCATGGCGGACGATACCGGAACCGGGCCCGGAACCGCTGGAAGCGGTACCGATGGCGTTGCAGCTTTAATGAAAGCCATGACGGCCTGCTGCATGGATTGGACAGTATTGCCCATAGACGCCACGGCTGCCTGGATGTCGGTACCGGTATGGGCCGGTACCCCAGAGCAGTCCAACAGGTGATCTGTCGAGGCCGTGCCATCGATGTCAACCTGTAGCCCCTGTATTGGCGTTTTGGAAGGTAGGGCTTCCCGCCGGGGCTGTTTGGCTGGGGCAGGGTCCTCAAAACTAAGAGCCTCTCGATGCTTTGAAGGAGATTTGCCCCTTGAGGACTTGCCCACAGAAGGTTTGGTTACCTGAGATCCATCCGGAGATGATGACCTGGATGACTGTGATGTTGGATTCTCTGAAGCAAACAGCACATGGAATTTGTTGGCCCGGTTCTGCAGCCCACGCTTAGACATTTGGGAGCAGGAAGGACAGTCCGGAATGGAGTGGTCAGGCCCCAAACATTTAAGACACCATTCATGGGTGTCTGTGACTGATATTACAGCAGTACACTTGGTACACTTCTTAAATCCAGGGGCTGGCTTCTCCATGTGGAGAATTCCAGTAGGCCTGAAGGCCTAACTGAAGTGACCAAGTGCTGAAAAATAATAAAAGAAAAGAAAATAATTTTTCAAGAAAGAAAAAAGGAAGACCGGCGATACCGGTATCGGTATGGGAAGGCAGGTACGCGGTCTAAAGAAACAAAACAAAAAACTACAATTTCTTCAGCGGTGACAGGATACACGACCTGCTGGCTCCGCGGAAAAAGAGAAACTGAGGAGAGCTGTTCAGGAAGGCGGGAAGGCAGTGCGCATGTGCAGTGGGAGGTCCCAAAAGCTTCCATTCTAGGAAGCTGGGGAGCTTTCCCGCGCAGGCTCCGTCGGTACCGACGTACCCATATGTGAGGACTTATTCCTGCTTGTTCCTGGAGATTGCAAGTTTACACTGGAAGGTACTGGGTGTGAGGAATGGAAAGGGGCTGATACTGGGGAGGGGGTTACTGGGACTGGAAATAGGCTGATGGAAAGAAGTGAAGAAAAAGAAAGAAAAGAAATGGCAGATGGACCATAGACCACAGAAAGAGAGCTAAGAGGAGGACAGGAAAGCAGAAGCCTCAGATTGGGACCAGCATGATCAGAGAATAAATTGGTCAGACAGAGGTAGAAAAAATAATTTTATTTCATATTAGTGATTTGACTACAAAATCATAATAATTTTGAAATCAAATATTGTTACTTGTTGTTGGGATTAATTATTGTGGTTTAAATAAGTAAATTTTATAAATAAAAACATAATGCAAAGACCTATAATACATTAATAATTCAACAAATGATTACAGCGACAATGCGTTAACGGTAAAGGAAGAGAGACGCATTTGATTTTATCATGTGGGGGGTCATCACAAGTTGATCAATGATAAAAGGGGTCACTGTACAAAAAAGGTTGAGAACCACTGCCCTAGACCAATATATTTGCTACTGATAATCCTTACAGGGCCTGAGGGGAGCATCACTTCTCTAAGACCTTCCAGACTCTTAACATAGGCCAAGGATGTAGGGACCCTCTGGGCCTTAAGAAGGGCATCAACTAACACACCAGAATTTTTTTTTTTTTGAGACAGCCTGCACCTCTCAAAGGGCCAGGCTATAAATGAGAATGGCACATTGCCGCAGCAGTCCCCTCTCTCCTGAGGTAACAATAGAGGGGACCCGACCAACAGGTTCAAGAAATCACACAGACCATGGTATGAAGGCCAGTATGGCAACACTAGAAATGACAAAACCTGGGTGAGACCAGATCCTGAGCAAAATCCTGTTCAGCAAGAGCCACTACTACTATTATTACTATTACAAGGCATACGCAGCACTGGACAAACACATAAAAAGACAGTCCCTGCTCGAAGAGCTTACAATCTAGTTAAGACAGACAATACAAGAGAAATAAGTGTTCAATAGGGAGAGGAGACACAAGGGAAGCAAGAGATTAAGATCCAAAAGCGGCCTCAAAAAAGTAAGCTTTTAGCATAGATCTGAAAAGGGAGAAAGATGAGACGATGTAAGGCTAGAGGAAGCTTGTTCCAGGCAAAAGGAGCAGCAAGGTGAAAGGAACAAAGTCTAAAGTTGGCATTAGAGGAAAAGGGCATGGAGAGAAGGAATCCAGAGAAGGAGTGAAGTTCACGAGGAAGGGTGCAGAAGGAGGGGTGCAGAGAGAGAAGAGAGGAAAAGTAATGAGGTGCAGTAGAGTGAATGCATTTACAGGTTAAAAGAAGAAGTTTGACATGGATATGGAAATGGAAGAGGAGCCAGTGAAGCGATTTCAGAAGAGGGGTTATATGAGAGAATCAGGGCTGGCGGAAGATTAGCTACGCAGTTGAATTCTAAATAGATTTAAGAGAAGAAAGATGACTGAGGGAGTCCAGCAAGGAGGAGGTTGCAGTAGTCCAGACAGGAGGTGACTAAAGAGTGGACAAGAATCTTAGCTGTGTGTTCAGAGAGGAAGAGGCAAATTTTGCTAATGTTATACAGAAAGAAACCACAAGTTTTAGCAATCTGTTGAACATGTGTAGAGAAGGAGAGAGAGGAATCAAAGATGACCCCAAGGTTACGAGCAGAGGACACAGAAAGAAGAAGAGTGTTGTCAACAGTGATGGAGAAAGGAGGAAGATGGGAGGAGAATTTAGGGGGAAAGTTAATTTTTTTTAAGTTTTACCATATTCAATTTCAGCCACAGGAGACAATATACAGGAGCCCCTCCTAGGGCCACCCTTCCAAAAGGGCATCCAAGCCTGCTGCCCACAGATCATTCCAGCGGTTGAAAAAAACTCCTCCCCTTGGGTGGCTATCAAATCGAACGCAGGCAAGCCCCACCTTCACATGAGGCAGCCAAACATGTAAGGGCTTAGCTTCCACTCACCAGGATCCATGGTGTTCCAGCTCAAGAAAATGGCTTATAAGAGCTGTCAGCTCCCACAATGTGGGCCACTGACAGAACCACCAAATGAGCTTCTGCCCAATGACAAAGCTCTGCCACCTCTGCACCCACAGCGATGCTGCATGTACCGCCTTGCTTGTCGACATATGCCACTACCATGGCTTTGAGAACACTGACTACCTTGCCTTCCAGGAGGATCCAGATCCTCTCCAAAGCTAGGTGAATCACCCTGGTTTCTATTCTGTTAATTAACCAGGTGGTTTCCTGAAGGAATCAGTATTCCTGTGTAAACTGACCCAGACAATGAGCTCTCCAGTCCAAAAAACTGGCTTCAATGGTGACTATCACTCAATCTAGCGCCTACAGAAGCATTCCATCTATCAGAGGGCGTTCTGCATCCAACAGGCTATCGCCCCCTTGATCTTTCAGGGAAGGAAGGTTCTGATTGCACAACTGGGAGCAGAGAGTCAGAAGATGCCTCTGCAGAGGGTGCATATGCACTCTGACCCAAAGCACCAGCGCCAGAGTCAAAGCCATTAATCCCAGGAGTTGCAAGATGTCCCATGCCCTGGGAGTTGCCTTAGAGGAAAAACCTCCAAGCTGCATCTGCAGCTTTACCAATCTCTCCAGGGTGAGAAACACTCTGCCAATACGAACATCAAAGCAGGCATATAGTTGGATCACCTGTGACACTTCTAACATTGACTTCTCTTGGGAGTCAGACCAAACTAGCCAATTGTCCAAATACCTGGATTCCCTGCTTGTACAAGGCGGCGGCCATGATTTCCATGATGTTCACGAAGGTGTGAGGGGCCATGGCAAAGAAATGGAAATGGTGGCCTAGGAAGCAGAAGTGGAGATGGTTATCCTGGACATATGCCTCAGAAAGGTCCAAGGAGCCAAGAATCTCCCTTGCCCGAGCAATGCAATGACCAACCTAAGGTTCTTTATGCAGAAATAGGGCACTGAGCTTAGCCTTCAAATCCAGAAGGGACAAGAAGGACCCATCTTTTTGCAATACGATAAAATAAATGGAATATAGCTCCTGACCTTGCTCTGCAGAGAGCATGCATATGCTAGCCTGCAACTGCATGAGGCACTGAAGAGTTTCCTCAATCACAACTCACTCAGGCAGGGAGCCAAAAGGAGAGAGAGTCTCTACAAAGGCCTCCCAAAAAGGCTCCACTAACTCCAGTGTATACTCCTTATAGAGGACCCATTGGGCTGACGCAATGTGGGTCCTTTCCAATCAAAACATTCAAGACATTTTTCAGATATATTAGTGAGAAGAGGAAGGGCAAAAGTGGTATTGTCAGACTCAAGGGTGCAGGGGGGGAATATTTAGAAGCTGATAAGGATAAAGCGGAATTGCTTAACAAATATTTTTGTTCTGTGTTCACAGATGAAGAACCAGGAGCAGGACCTCAGAAAACACCCACAAATAAGAACAGAAGCGAGGGACATCTTGAACAATTTTCAGAAGACTGTGTTTGTGAGAAACTAGCTCAACTTAAAGTAGACAAAGCGATGGGACCGGATGGGATACACCCTAGAATACTGAGGGAACTTGGGGACATTCTAGCAACTCCACTGACTGACCTTTTCAATGCCTCGTTGGAGTCGGGAGTGGTGCCAAAGGACTGGAGAGAGGCTCATGTGGTGCCTTTACACAAAAGCGGAAGTAAGGATGTGGTTGAAAACTATAGGCTGGTTAGTTTAACTTCGGTGGTGAGTAAATTATTGGAAACGCTGCTGAAAGAGAAAATAGTGAGGTTTTCTGGAGTCCAGCAGATTACAGGATCCGAGGCAGCATGGATTCACCAGAGGCAGGTCTTGTCAGACAAATCTGATTGATTTCTTTGATTGGGTGACCAGGGAGTTGGACCGAGGGAGAGCTCTAGATGTGGTGTATTTAGATTTCAGTAAAGCCTTTGACACTGTTCCTCACAGGCGACTTATAAACAAACTGAGCACCCTAGGGATGGACCCTAAAGTTACTGCTTGGGTTATAAATTGGTTGGGTGGGAGGCGACAGAGTACAAGTAAATGGAGCTCACTCTGAGGAGAAGGATGTTATCAGTGGTGTGCCCCAAGGATCTGTCCTTGGTCCGATTCTTTTTAACATCTTTGTTAGTGATATAGCGGAAGGGCTTTCAGGTAAGGTTTGCCTCTTTGCGGATGATACCAAAATCTGCAATAGAGTAGACACCCAGGAAGGGGTAGATAACATGAGGAGGGATCTAGCTAAGCTTGAAGAATGGTCTAGAATTTGGCAGCTGGGATTTAATGTTAAAAAATGTAAGGTCATGCATTTGGGCTGCAGCAATCCAAGGGAGAAATATAGTATAGGGGGTGAAGTACTTTTGTCCACTAAAGAAGAGCGGGACCTAGGCGTGGTTGTGTCTGATGATCTTAAAGTAGCTAAACAGGTAGAAAAGGAGACGGCAAAAGCTAGAAGGATGCTTGGGTGCATACGGAGAGGAATGGCTAGCAGAAAAAAGGATGTGATAATGCCTCTCTTTAAGTCTTTGGTGCGACCTCATTTGGAGCATAGTGTGCAATTCTGGAGACCGCACCTTCAAAAGGATGTGAACAGGATGGAGTCGGTGCAGAGGGTGGCTACTAAAATGATTAGCGGGCTTCATTATAAAGCATATGAGGACAGACTTAAGGATCTTAATATGTACACCTTAGAGGAAAGGTGGGATAGAGGTGATATGATTGAGATGTTTAAATACCTCCGTGGCATAAATGTTCAGGGAGAGAGCATCTTTCAATTGAAAGCAAGTTCTGCTACGAGGGGACATGGGATGAGGGTGAAGGGGGATAGATTCAGGAGTGATATGCGGAAATATTTCTTTATGGAAAGAGTAGTGGATCCGTGGAATAGTCTCCCAGTGGAGGTGGTAGAGATGAGGACAGTAACTGAATTCAAAAAAGCATGGGACAAACACAGAGGATCTCTACAGGTAAAAAGGGGACTGTTGTAGTTGTTATGGAAGGACAGACTAGATAAGCCATGTGGTCTTTTTCTGTCGTCATATTTCTATGTTTATGTTTCTAAAACAGCCGGAAGCCAACCCTAACCACCTGTCTCTTGGAAGAGGTCGCCCAGATCTCAGTAACAGGGCTTAACAACTTCTGAAGAGGCTTCTGCTGGGATCCACAAAAGGACTGACCCTTCTAGGTTTAAACCCAAACGAGGAAGAGACTATGCCAGAACTTTCACAAGCCCTGTAACATCCCCACACTATTTGCTGTGCCTCTGCACAAGGAAACTCTGGGCCTATATTCTGAGACTCTATGGACCTTTTCCAGATCCCTCACCAGCTTTTTTAGGTCTTTCCCAAAGAGCAACTTGCCCTTAAGTGGGAGCTTGCTCGGTTACAACTTGGATCAATTCCAGAACCAGAGACAATCCCAGGCTACTACAGCCATTGCCTTGGCCTTAGCAAAGATCCTAATTAAGTTGTACAGGATATCTGCCACAAATGCCATATCAGTCTCATGACCTGAAGCTGACCGGCAAACACAGAATCCAGTGCAAGAGCGCTCGAGACACCATGCTTACACCACCAGAATGCCCATGGCCAAAGCCATAAAGGCATTCTTGAGGAGGGTTTCCACTCTATTGCAAGTCGTCTTCAATGCAGTGCCACCTTTCACTGGAATGGTCATGTGCATCATTACTACCATGACCACAGCACCCACCTTCAGGGCCTCAAAACGTTGTTCCATCTCTCCTTGGAACACAACCTCAGTGCCCCTCAGCCCCAGCTCCAGTGCCTCCCACTAGGTGGACATGAGCTTTAACCAGGGCACAGGAATGGGGAAGGAGCCTCCTCGTCTCTCCGGTGCAGCCTCTGCTCTCCCAGGAGGGGATCGAGCAGGCTGGAACAACAAAGAACCCCAGGAAGCAAGATCTGCCCAATCGGGGCAGCCCGACCTGCTTTAAAAAGGAGCACCATTGGGCGCACCCGCGCCTGAGGGCCTCGCCAGAGGGCCCTTTGGCATGGCCCTTAGGCGGGGACCTCAAACTCAACACAACAAGCACCATCCTGGAGGCATATGCAGATTCGTGAACTGCCACCCATGGCTACCTGAAGTCGTCCACATCCTGCTGAATGTCATCGAGACACGAAATACTCTTAACTCTGGTGAGATCGCCCTATTGTCCTACCCCACTCGCTCACTTGCCTGGAATCTAGCATGCTATGGCTCCCTTGAAACACTGACTGGATATAGTTTCTAACCCATAGCGAGATCCAAAGTAAGCTAAACCTGCGCTAATTGTTCTTGCTTGACTTACACTATTCTGTACTACCCGAAGCGGTACCAAGTATTTGCCCTGAACCAGCTGTCCAGAATTTTTTACACTAAATGCACCAATTTATATGCTTAAACCCTACTGTATTTATTTATTATTTATTATTTATTTATTTTATTACAGTTGCTTATAAACCGCACTATTCAGTATCAGCGCGGTTCACAGTATAACGAAACGACCAAGACAACATTCTGTTTGGTTTTACATTGAACAGGGGTGCAAACTTGGATAACAGGGCTGAACTATATACATGAAATAATAATCCTATAACAGGGTTGAACTATATACAATAAGAAAGAGACCGATGAGCTATATGTAATACCATGGGAAATTAGGACAGTGTGAGTCTGATCTGCAGGATGGGGGTTGAGACTATAATGAGCTTAAAAATGTTTCTGAGTGGTTTACTTAGATTCATTGCTGGGAGGGTAGCATTGTAGGAATAGGTGAAGTTTGATTGCCTTCCTAAATTGGTTTAAGTCTGCAATAGCTCGAATGTCTGGTGGGAGCGCGTTTCAGTGTTTGGGAACGTAAAGACTGAAAGCCCTATTTGCTGTTGTACTATTGCATTTAGTCATGGTTTTCGGGGTTATCAGTAGATTTAGTGCGGTTGACCTCCTGGATCTGTTGGGGGGTACTGTGTGGATAAGATCAGTAAGAGCAGTCGAGGATAGGCAATTGATGACTTTGAATGAGAGGAGTAGTGTTTTGAAGAAAATCCTTCCGCGTATTGGTAGCCAATGAAGCTGTTTTAAAATAGGTGTCACATGGTCGCTTCTGGAGGCTCCATAGAGGACCCTTGCTGCAGCTTTCATAGCCAGTTGTAGCGGATTTAATGTGGCTTGAGGGAGACCTTGTAAAATGGAATTGGCAAAGTCAAAATGCGGTAGAATCAGTGCTTGGTATATGGTACGAAAATCATCCGGGTCCAGTAGGGAGCGTAGATGTCTGAGTGAACGGATTTTGAAGTACACAGCTTTGACAATGTTGCTTATATGACATTTCATGTCCAGGTGTTGATCTAAGGTGACCCCCAAGTATTTTATTGTTTCTTTAGTTTGTAATTCCGCTTCCTTGACTCTTATGTGGGGTGGTGGGGTAAAGTCAGGGTCTCTGGAGATGAACAGTACCTCCGCTTTTTTGTGCTGGATGCGGAGGTTTTGTGATTGTAGCCAATCTGATATGGTATTGAAACACTCTACAAGTGGTGTAAGGTCCATCTGAACAGTCGAGAAGGGCATATATAAGAGGATGTCATCCGCATATATCAAACAGTTCACATTAAATGATCTAATGATATTGCAGATGGGCTGCATATATATGTTGAATAATAATGATGACAGTGAGGATCCTTGCGGCACTCCTTGTGTTTGATGGAAATGCTTCGACTCTTCTGCTCCGGATTTGATATACTGCCACCGATCAGCTAGATAGGACTTACACCATTCGAGCGCGGTATTGCATATTCCCTTTTCTTTCAGTCGCCCGAGGAGAATCTCATGATGTACCGAGTCAAAGGCCGCAGCAATGTCTAAAAAAATGAGAACAAAGCCTTGTCGGATATTATCGGTACCAGTAATTATGTTATTGAATAGGAAGGTGAGAAGTATCTCGACTCCGTGATGCTCTCTGAACCCGTGTTGGCAATCATCCAGTGGAGCTGTGGAGTCTATATGATCCTGAATTTGTCTTTGGACCTCTTTCTCAATTATTTTTGCTAGAAGGGGAATACTAGCTATTGGCCTGTAGGAATCGACCTTTTGGGGGTCAAGTTTGGGGTTCTTCAATAAGGGCCTGATTGAGGTTTGTTTGAGGGTTGTGGGGAAGGAACCAGTAGAGAAGGAATGGTTTATCAGTTTTACGATGAATGGGCTGAATTCCTTACGTAGTTCCTTGATCCAAAACGCTGGGCAAGGGTCGGTTTGCGCTGTGGAGGTGTTGAGAGAAGCTATTGTATCTTCAATGCTTTTTCGGGATGGTGTAGAGAACTTGAGTAATGGGGTTAAGTTGGTAGGAACTTGGAACGAGGCTGTTGATATTTTGTCGGTCTGAATGATCTTTGATTGAAGGTAGTCAGCGAATTTTTGTGGTTGGATATCAATGTGTTGTTCCGGAGATGGTTCCTTTGAAAGGGCTTCAACCAATTTGAAAAGATCCCGTGGTTTGTTCAGCGATCTCTTCAGAGTTTCGGTGTGGTATTGTTTCATTTTCATTGAGATTGCTTCTCTGTGCCTTGTTAGGTGAAATTGGTATGCTGTCAAATCTTCTGTGGAGAGTGATTTGCGCCATTTTTTCTCAAGTCTGCGTAGTTGTGTTAGAGAAGCTCTCAACTCTTGGGAGAACCATGGGGCCGCATTTCTTGTTCTATTGGATGCGTTATTGGATTGTGGGCGTTGTGAGATAGTCTTGAGGTTTAGATTCCAGGCGGAGACTAGTTCTTCCGGATCGGATGTGGTTTTGCTAAAGAGGGAGAGGGTTTGAGAGAGGATTAACTCTCTGTTAAATGCGCGGAAGTTTCTTGATGAAATTCGAGCAGTGCTGTTACATTTCCGGTTACTATGCTGCTGGCCGTCTCTAGTGGGTATCTGGAAGGTGATGTTTATGGTCAGACCAGGGTACGTCAATAACAGTCATCATCGGGTTGTGGTTTTGCTCGAGGGCCGTAAACGGTGCGAACACCATGTCCAGGATATTACCCTTTCTATGTGTGGGTTTGTCGATGATTTGTTTAAAACCCATGTCTTCAATGGCTTCCAGGAATGCAGTTGCATGGCTTTGATGAAGTGAAGGGAGATTAAAATCTCCCATTATCCAGATAGGTGCATTAGGGTTGTGGGCGTTAGCGGCGAGGTCAATAATTGTGGGGAGGTCCTCAGGAGATGAAGACGGTGTTCTGTATATTAGATTGATAGTGCATTGCTGATTTTTGATGGAAAGAGAATCTAAGCTACTTGTACTGGATGATTCGGTAATGTGGAAATGAAGATCTGATTTAGTGATTATTAGTACTCCACCTCCTTTTTTGGTTTCTCTGTGTCTTATATGAATAGAGAAGTTGGGAGGTAGGAGTTGATTGAGGATGACGTTATCCTCCGAGGATAGCCAGGTTTCTGTGATCATAAATAGATCCAGGTCATAAAGGGATATCATATCTAGGACAACGGGCCATTTCTTGCATATGGAACGCGAGTTTATCATAGCACATTTTAGGTTGTGGCAGTACTTGGGTTTCTCATGGTTGGGTGGCCTGGATAGTTGGAGTGGAATGTGTATGAGGTGAGAACGGCATGTGTGAGTGTCTCCTCCTGGGTGGGGTCCAGAGCACCTTTTTCCATGGTTGCTTAAGATGGGGATGTGGTTCTGGGCATGAGAAAGTGCATTGGAAATTCCCAGCCAATGTGTAAGGAGATACAAGCTAAAAAGGGCCAGGAAGTGAGAGGCCATATTGTTTGGCTAGGGGTGTGTGCTTGCGTTATAGAGAAGTTCACACTGCAATTTAAATAGCAATAGTGGGACCAGAAATACAGTGCTGATAAGGAGCATAAAGAAGTCGTTAATTAGGTCATGCAATTGCACATGCAAATATGCTTACATGCTGCAATGGGGTGGTGAATTGTACATACATGCACAGTAGGTAAATCAATAGTGGCAGAAAGTGTTGGTACTCTTATCAGTGCGAACAGTAGACTATGCAACAATGATACAGTCATAAGGGGATGTGTTGAGGAGATCGTACTAGAACAATTTACATGCAGAGTATGAGCTACCAAGAGGAAACAGACTGGTAAGGACATGCACATCTGTTAAATTCAGTACCTCTGAAGATTAATATCGTGTCACTGGTTGGAGTATTTCTCTGCGGTGGTGCTGAGCTTCCGTGTTGTAGTGATTGAATCTGGAGATATGGGATCATATTCTGGGGCTACATTCAGTTAGCGTGGTCTTCCGCCCCGGTCCACGCCTAAGGGCCACGCCAAAGGGCCCTCTGGTGAGGACCTCAGGTGCGGGCCCGCAAGGAGTGGGCGCGCCGGCTGGCGCGAGCTTTTAAAGTCCCATTGCTGAGCCCCGATTGGGCAGGATGTTGCCGCTGCTTCTCCTGTCGCCGGATGCTCGATCCCCGGGCTAGGGAGAGCAGATGAAGGTGGTGGGAGGACAAGGGACCACGCGCCGGCTGGCGCGAGCTTTTAAAGTCCCATTGCTGAGCCCCGATTGGGCAGGATGTTGCCGCTGCTTCTCCTGTCGCCGGATGCTCGATCCCCGGGCTAGGGAGAGCAGATGAAGGTGGTGGGAGGACAAGGGACCACGCGCCGGCTGGCGCGAGCTTTTAAAGTCCCATTGCTGAGCCCCGATTGGGCAGGATGTTGCCGCTGCTTCTCCTGTCGCCGGATGCTCGATCCCCGGGCTAGGGAGAGCAGATGAAGGTGGTGAGAGGACAAGGGACCACGCGCCGGCTGGCGCGAGCTTTTAAAGTCCCGTTGCTGAGCCCCGATTGTGCAGGATGTAGCCGCTGCTTCTCCTGTCGCCGGATGCTCGATCCCCGGGCTGGGGAGAGCAGATGAAGGTGGTGGGAGGACAAGGGACCACACGCCGGCTGGCGCGAGCTTTTAAAGTCCCGTTGCTGAGCCCCGATTGGGCAGGATGTTGCCGCCTGTATGACTGTACCATTCATAGTTCCCAGCTATAGTGATACTGTTATATTTGAACTGCTATACTGTGACAACTGAACACAGCCAAATTGTTACACTAAACTGAACCAGTACTATCCAACTGAGCCCCCCTGTTTCACCTAGCCACCATGCTACCACCTACTACAACCACATACTCCTATGCCCTTGCCAGGTGCTGCATGATACTTGCTCTGACACACAGCTCCCAGGCCCTCACCTCCTCCCATAACTCCATCCCAATTCTACACGGTTCATGGAGGAGATGCTATGGACAACCCAACCACCAAACGGTTAGACTTGGGCGCATGCCATACCCTCGCCTCATCTATGCTGCCCTCCATCAGCCCAAGACCCCTCGGCAGGATCTTCGCACCCTCCCTCACGACCTTAAGTGTGCCCTCATAAACGCCCGCTCAATCCCAAAGAAATGGCCTGCCGTGTCTGACATGTTATCCGCCCTAAATATAGACATCCTATGTGTTACTGAGACATGAATGTCAGCTTCAGACACTGTTCTTCTTCACCAGTTTGTTCCCCCTAATTTCTCTATCCACTCATGCCAGAGAACCGACCGACGAGGTGGAGGAGCACTTATCCTAACCAAGACAGACCTACATTTTCAGACGATCGCCTCCAGCAGCACCTCTTTCCTCGACTCCATCTCCATAGCAAATAAACACAGCACCATCAACTTGCTATACCTAGCACCCTCCCCATCCCCGGATGACCTTTCCACAATTATCGACCTCGCCTGCAACCCCATAAATCCACGCATGTCAAACTGAGTAATGGGCGATTTCAACCTCCCTGCCCTCCAAGACACTCAGACCAAGGCTTTCCTCGATGCCCTCGAAGTGCTAGGTTATACCCAGTTGTTTAACTCCTCTACCCATGTCAAGGGAAATACGGTTGATCTGATATTCGCACCACAAGCAGCCCTCAGCTCCACGCACAAGATCAATCTCTCCTTAAGCTCGGTACCATGGTCTGACCATAGTCTACTAATCAGATTCTCGATGCCTGTACACCCTAACTCCACTAGTCCCCAATCTTCAAACAAACCAGCCACTTCAACATCAAAACACTTTCGCCCATTCAACAAAAATGAGATCCTGGAAAGAGCACGGCCTCTCCACGACCCACTCAAACAAAATCTAGATGATATGATATCCTCATGGAACACGAGTCTCAATGCCGTAATCGACTCACCCACCATCGATAAAGTACCTGGCAAGAGGAAGAAGGCACCCTGGTACTCACCCGAACTACAGAAATCACTCCTCCAACTTAGACAGCTAGAAAGACGCTGGCGCCGCTGAAGATCGACTGAGAACCACGAAGCGTACATTGCTCATTTAGATGGTCACCAAACAGCAGTTTCCATGACAATGAAGTAATACCATGCAGAAATATTACAACGGTCCATAAATAAACCACACAAGCTTTTCAACCTCGTTAAAACCTTAGCAAAAGAGCCCTCCCCTGGCCAATCAAACCACCCGGACCCACAGGAATATTCAGACTACCTACAAGCCAAAACAAGCCAATCCGCCATATCCTCAAACACACGCCCTCCAGATGAGACACCTGAACTTTCCCCCTCATCCTCGCCCCCACGAGCCCTAATGGAGGCCCAACATATCATTACCACCTTCTCAATCCCTAATGAAAAAAACATCCAAGACATCATCACGAGCATAAACACCACCACAGCACCAAACGACCCATGTCCAGCATTCTGGATAAAAGCCCTATGGACCGAGCTTAGCCCCTTCCTGACCAAACTTATAGGTATATCATTCCAGACCGGAACCTTCCCCCGAAGCCTGAAGCAAACATCAATCAGACCGCTGCTGAAAAACAATAAGTTGGACCCCGCAAAGATGGACTCCTATAGGCCAATCTCGAGCATCCGGCTCCTAGCTAAAATCATGGAAAAAAATAGTTCAACGTCAACTGAACCATCCCATCAAGAATAACGCACCCCTTGCCAGCATAGATTCCAGGAGTCACACGGCATAGGAACATTTTTGACAACCTTATTCAGCACATTAACCATAGGTCTGGACAATATCAGACAAGGTTTTGCTCTCATCTTCTTAGACATTGCGGCAGCCTTCGATTTCGTCAGCCACGAATTACTCCTATCCCGCCTCACCGATAGGGGAATCCACGGCATGGCACTCGCCTGGTGTGCTTCATACCTGAATGACAGATGGCAGCATGTCCGCTCTGGCTCATCCATATCCACTCCTTTCCCGCAAGAGAAGGGCGTCCCGCAAGGATCATCACTCTCAGCACTATTGTTCAACGTTTACATGCAACCTATCTGCAACCTCATCTGGTCCTTCAACATTAACTGCCTAGTATACGCTGATAACATTCTTATGTTCACACAAATATCCATGGATCACCCAAACCTCTCTCGGCTGTCTACCTGCTTTGATGCAGTCACGGATTGGCTAAATTCACAGCAGCTCAAAATAAATTTCAAAAAGACGGATGTCCTCTTCATCAGCAGAGATCAGGCATTCACTCCGCCCTCATCACTGAAGGTACGCGATGCAGAGCTCCTCACCAAATCGACGATATGATACCTTGGTATCATGCTCGACCAACATCTTAACATGAATGCCCAGATAGGCAACATGGTAAAGGCAATTTACCACAAAGTTCGGATACTGTGCCACATGAGACAGCTACTAGAACCAAAAGACTTCCGAACAGTCTTTCAAGCACTAGTAATGCCTCATTTTGACTATGCTAATTCTATACTGCATGGCCTCCGAAGAGCTCGCTGAACCCCTTGCAGCTCGCAATGAACACTGCAGCCAGAACCCTATATGGATCATCTAGAAAGGACCATATCACCCCAATTCTAAAACATCTGCACTGGCTCCCGGTCCAATGCAAAGGATATAGCGATTTTAGAAAAGGTACAGAGAAGAGCCACCAAAATGGTAAAGGGGATGGAAGGATACTCCTATGAAGAAAGGCTAAAAAGGTTAGGGCTCTTTAACCTGGAAAAGAGACGGCTGAGGGGAGATATGATAGAAGTCTATAAATTAATGAACGGAGTGGAACGGGTAAACGTAGATCGATTGTTTACCTTATCAGAATATAGAAAGACTAGGGGACATGCAATGAAGCTACAGGGTAAACTATTTAAGACTAATAAAAGAAAATATTTTTTCACTCAACGTGTAATCAAACTCTGGAATTTGTTACCGGAGGATGTAGTAAAGGCTGTTAGTGTAGCTGGGTTTAAAAAAGGTTTGGACAAGTTCCTGGAGGAAAGGTCCATAAACCATTATTAAGAAGTGACCGAAGATATCAATGCTTGACCCAGTACAAGCATTGTGGAACTTGTGTCTCTTGGGGAAACTGCTAGGTACATATGACCTAGATTGGCCACTGTTGGAAACAGAATACTGGGCTTGATGGACCTTGGTCTGACCCAGTATGGCATATCTTATGTTCTTATGCCTTTAAGATCTTAACAATGACATTCAAGGCCATCAACAAGTGCACGGCCATCTCAGTCTCTGACCTTGTCCAGACCACCCCCCTCAACAGATTGAGGAGATCAGCCACCACCAACACCCTGCTACTCCCGAGAGCTATCATCAAATGCTCCAAGGCTACAAGAAACCGAGCCTTTGCACTCTATGCACCTTCCTGCTGGAACACGCTGCCACCAGACATCCGGGCCATAAACAACCTCCCCAAGTTCAGGAAGGCACTGAAGCACCACCTGTTTCTTCAGTACTTTACCAATTCAGACGACATATCACAGCCACCCACAACTCGACCCAAGCCAGCACCCACAGAGTACCAACTTCACACACCTTTTCAGATCACCTAAGCGAGCCCCCCTCCCCCCCCCCCCCCCCGGTAACCACCTCCCTGCTGATTTACGACACGAACCTGAATAATGATAAGCTGTCCACTACCCTGCAACATACAACTAGTATGTATATAGTCACATTGTTTAATTTGTAAACAATGCCAAATTACATGTAGAACCTTGATACCAATTTGTATATAGTTTACCTGTTCTCCCTATTTAAACTCCCTGTTTACTGTAAGTCCAATGTAGATCTTTCTACATTGCACAATTATGTTACCTGTGAACCGCACTGATGATGAATAGTGCGGTATAGAAAAAACATTAAATAAATAAATAAAAGGTTGGAGGGCTGATGCCACCCCACCAAGATAGGGTCCACTTGAGAAACCTGTACAGGAGGGGGTCAGCAATGCACTTGGCTTCCATGGCATACTGCATAACGATAGCCAAGTCCTCCCTGTGACTGAACCTATTATTTTGAACTATGTTTTTCTGATTTTCCCTATTATGGACTGTAAAGCGCTAGGATGTTTTAGTACTAGCAGTATATAATACTGCAAATAAATAAATTCCACCAGAGGGGAGACATCAGAGGGCCCCGAGTCTCCCATATGAGAAGTCAGGGCCTCGGATCCCCACAAGGGAGAGCTACAAGGCAGTTAGCAAAGACTGAAAATAACCTGTGAGCTGTTTCAAGAGCTGCTGCTCAAAGCCAACTCAAAATAGGCCCTGGGGCCCTAAGGCACTATCAGGAGACTGCCACCTTAAGGCTACAGCTGCCTCACCACACAGACATCCAAGATGACTGCCATTCCCGACAGCGGAACAATAGCACCAGACGTGGCAGAGAAAGCAAATTGGTTGTCAGACCCCAGGTCTCCCAGTGGGGGTCTTAACATTGCAAAAAAATGTGCCTTGAGGCTTCTCCATCACACTTGGGACAAAAGACAACATCTGCAGAGCTCACTCAAAAGGAACTGCAAACGGTACATCTGCATGCACCAGGCATGGCAGGAGAGATCAAACACAGTTAAAAGAAAAAAAAACCATGAATAAAAACAAGCCAACAAAAAGAAAATATGGTGAAAAAGGAATTCCCGATCAGTAAGGGAATCCTCTCATCCAATTAGTCAGCCAGAGAAACTCAAAAAGGGCCTTCCCAGTTGCCTATGCAGGCCTAGGAAACCTGGCTGTCTCAAAGCTACGTTATTCAAGCAGCCTTAAAATAGAGAACCAAGTAATAGGACCTAATTATAAACACCAGTAAAAACTAGAAATAATAGAATGATAAGGAAAGCGCAGTTACTCACCTGTAACAGATGTTCTCCAGGGACAGCAGGATTCAGTTCTCACATATGGATGACGTTGGCACCGACGGAGCCCACGCGAAGCATTTTCCCAGCTTTCAAAGAAAGCCTTTGGGAATGCCACCACGCATGCGTGGTCCTCTTCCCATCCAAGGGTACCATCTTGCTCAGTCAAATGCCATAGCTAGAGCCCTACAAAGAAGATGGCAAAAATGGACAGCAACTCCAAGGGGAGGAGGGAGGGTTGTGAGGACTGATTCCTTCTGTCCCTGGAGAACACCTGTGACAGGTGAGGAACTACGCTTTTTCCAAGAACAAGCAGGAAATCAGTCCTCACATATAGAACTACCTAGCTATAGGCTACCAAGGAAAAATCACCTGAAGGAAAAAAATCACAGCAGAGCCGTGAGCAGTTGCCAGTGATTCTGAGGGCAAGCCCGAGGACCCCGAGTCCATGGAGGGCCATGTTTCCGGTAACCTGAACAAGAAAAGTCAAAGGGCAGGAGTTGCTTAAACCTCAAAAAAATTAAGGAGAACCGCCTGGTCAAAGGCAGAGTCCTGACGGGACTCCCTCTCCAGGCAGTAATCTGCCGCAAAGGTATGAGCAGAAGAGCAGGTGGCAGCCCGGCAGATGTCCACCAGTGGCACCAAACGTTGGCTACAGACAGACGTCGACATCGCCAGAACACTGGCCGCCATGACTCGGCAGTCCAGGAGTAGCCCAGCCTGGGCCTGGACAAAGGCGATGCAGTCTGCTACCCAAATGGACAAGGTTCGCTTGGTGATCACCAGCCCCAGGCGGCTAGGGTCATAGCAAACAAAAAATTGTCCAGTCTTGCGGTGGTTCTGAATCTGCTGCAGGTAAAAGGAAAGAGCTCTCTTGCAGACCAGGGTATGGAGAACTGCCAACACCCGGTTGATATGGGGCCTTGGGAAGAAAGTGGGCAGCACTACCCTCCTGGGTTGAGGTAGAAATCAGAGACAACCTTCAGGAGGAACTTGGGGTGAGTGCGCAGAACTACCCTGTTCCTGTAGAACCTTGTATAGGGCGCCTCGGCCATCAATGTCTGGCCTTCACTGACTCTGCGGGCAGAGGTGAGAGCCACCCGAAAGACCACCTTCCAGGACAGGTGCCGCAGGGAGCAGGTAGCCATGGGCTTGAAAGGCAGTTTAGTCAGTGCATGAGGACAGTGTTTAGGTCCCATTCCGCCAGTGGGGGGCGGATGGGGGGGCTTGGAGAGGAGCAAGCCTCGCATGAAGTGAGAGAGACGAGTGGCTGCCCGAGAGGGGTTTGCCCTCGATGGGATGGTGGTTCACTGAGATGGTACTCACGTGAATCCTGACTGAGTTAGACTTTAGTCCAGTCTGCAAAAGACAGAGCAGATATTGCAGGGCTAAGTTTATAGAGCAGGAGAATGGGTTCGCTCGGTTATCCGAGCACCACACAGAGAACGAGTGCCACTTGAAGGCATATGCCAGCCTGGTCGAGTCCTTCCGAGAGGCCAAAAAGATATCCTCGATCTCCGTGGGGAGATGAAGAGGAGCTAAGGCGACCCGCTCAGCAGCTAAGCTGTGAGGGACAGAGACCCCAGATTGAGGTGAAGGGACAGGTCCCCCCCCCCTCCTGCATCAGGAGCCCCGGTAAGCTCCCGAAAGGGACCAGGGGCTCCGTTGAGAGTCAGAGTAGCAGGGGGGACCCATGGCTTTCTAAGCTACCTCGGGGCCACAAGGATCACAGAGACCCTGTCTCGATGGACCTTGAGGAGGGTCCAAGCTATTAGCGGTGTATAGGGGAAGGCATACAGCAGGCCTGTTGCCAACAAAAGGAGGAAGGCATCCTGGAGCCACCCTGCCCGGGTGCAGGAGGGGACCACAGAACCAGGGAAGCTGCACATTCTCAGGGCTGGCAAAGAGATCTAGGTCTGGGGTTCCCCAGCACCGGAAGAGCCACTCTGCCATTTCGGGGCAGAGGTGCCACTTGTGCAGCTGGAGGACACTGCTCAGCCGATCCTGCCAAGGCATCGTTCTGGCCCAGGAGACAGGTGGCTTGGAGGGTTACGCCCTGGCTCATCACAAATGAGCACAGGGACACCGCCTGCTGGCAGAGGTTGTAAGATCCAGTACCCCCCACCCCCCGTTTGTTCAAGTAGAACAATGCGACCTGGTTGTCTGTCTGAACCAGCACCACTCTGTGCCGCAGGCAGTGCCGAAAGGCCTTCAGCACGAGGAGGACAGCCCAGAGCTCCAGCAGATTGATCTGCTGCCAACTCTCTTTGTGGGACTAGGTCTCCTGGGTGTGCAGCTTCTCACAGTGGGCTCCCCTGCCCGAGATGAAGGCATCCATAGTTAGGACCGCCTAGTGGGTCGGGGTCTGGAAGAGCATGCCTTGGAGCAGGTTCCATGTGTCCTGCCCCCAAGGTCAGGGACTCCATCAAGCAAGGTGTGACTGAGATGGGATCTGAGTCGGCCTGTCGCCTTGGTCCACTGCGTGTGGAGGCACCACTGTGTCGCCCGCATGTTAAGAAAGGCATTTGGCACAACATGGACCGTGAAGGCCATGTGGCCAAGGCGGCGAAGCATGACCATGCCGAGACTCTGTGGTGGCTCCGTACGTTGGACTCCAGGGAACTGAGGCAGTCTGCCCTGTCCCGCGGAAAGGAAGGCCATGGCCTGAAGGGTATCCAGGCGAGCCCCTATGAACTCCAGAGTAAGATGGGATATCGGGAAGTTGACCACGAATCCCAAGTGCTGCAGAAGCTGAATTGTGCAGCCTCTGGCCTGCAGGGCCTCAGAGGCTGTGTCCCCTTTTATGAGCCAGGCGTCTAGATAGGGGTAGACAAAGGTGCCTTGTAGACCGAGGTGGACCGCCACCACCGCAAGACACTTGGTAAAGACCCATGGGGCAGAGGCGAGTCCAAAGGGGAGCACCCTGTACTGGTAGTGATGCCCGCTTACCACGAAGCACAGGTACTGTGTGTGCTTGGGGTAGATAAGAATGTGTGTATAAGCACCCTAAGTCCAAGGAGCACAGCCAATCGCTCTGCTGGAGGTAGGGCAGCAGTGTTCCAAGGGAGAGCATTTTGAACTTCTCCCGTACCAGGAATCTGTTCAGGTTCCTCAGATCGAGGATGGGCTGGAGTCCTCCTGTTCTCTTTGGGATAAGGAAGTACCAGGAGTAAACCCCCCTACCTCTGAAGTGTGGTGGGACTGCTTCCACCATCCTGCCTTCAAGGAGGCCTACAAGCTCCTGAGTTAGTAGGGCCTGGTGCAGGGGAAGCTGCCAGGGTTCCTAATGAGGCAGCAACTGGTCCAGATGGAGGAGATAGCCCTCCCAGACAATCTGGAGGACCCAGGCATTGGTGGTAATGAATTCCCACCTGAGGGCAAAGTGTATCAGCCTTCCCCCTACTGGCATCTGGTCATCCAGTGGTTGAGAGGCAATGCCGGTGGCATCAAAACTCCGAGGCCAGCTGCACAGGGGCTGGCGATTGGGTCTTTTGTCCCTTCGGCTTACGGGGACCATGGGCCGTGCTCTTACCCTGACCGCCCTGGGACAGGATCAGTGTAGACGGGTAGGGAGAGTAGCCCCAGTACAAGTACCCCTTTCTGGTGAAGAAGGGTTTCTTGCCCTGCAGTTCTTCCTGGGGAGGGAAGAGGTCTTCAGAGAGAGCAGAGTAAGGGTGACGCACTGTGTCTCAATCTTGGCCGCTTTATCCTCCATTGGTTTGCCAAAGAGCTGCTCCCAGAGGCAAGAGATGTCGAGGAGCTTCTCCTGGACCCATTGCGCCAGGTCAGAAGATGGGAGCCAAGCTTGCCTGCGGGCACCAATGCTGGCCGCTGCTACTTGGGCAGAGGACTCGAAGCAGTCGTATGTTGTTCATGAGAGGTACTTAGAGCACTCCCTGACAGATTTCAAGACCGCTTGGAAGCGCCGGAGATGGTCCCCATCAAGACCTGCTGCAAATCCTCTGAACTCCTTAGTGAGGTACCGGAGGAACATACCAAAATACAATTGGTAGACCTGGATGCGGCATGCTAGCATGGAGCCTTGGTAACCTTACTGCCCAAGGGCATCGAGAGAACGGGATTCTCTGCCCGGGGGAACCAAAGATTGGGTCTTCGGGCTTTTCTGTTTATGCATGGCCGATTCGTCGACCATGGAAGTGTGGGGAAGCTATGCCTTCCGGAACCCCAGTCCCTGATGGACCCTATACATAGCCAGGGTTTCCCACATACAGAGAAGGAACTGGCTAAGGATGGAGGGAACCGGAACCATAAGGGTTTCCTTCGGTGGTGCCTCATATTGGAGGATATAGAGTTCCTCCACTTAGGGCTCCTCCTCCGATTCAGTGGTGAGCGCAAGGGCCCGTGCCGTATCCTGGACAAACTCTAGAAAGGAGGTGTCCTCAGGAGGAGACTGCCACCTCTGGGTTGGCGGAGATGGTTCTGAGGGAAGGTCTCGGTGAGACCGAGTCTCTGGTGAGTTTTCCCCATCGAATTCCCAGTCTGAATAATCCATGGAGAACTCAGGGTTGGGTGGTTCCAGAGGGGTCGTGACCTGCGCTGGGCTCCCGAGGCCGGAGCCTGTCCGGAGCCAGAAGTGCTTGCCTGAGATGATCTCACACACAAGGAACAGGACGGAGACAGAGACCCTCACCGAGGACCCTCACAAGGCATCTGGCTCTCGGGGGTCATTGCGACAGCCCAGATAGCCCTCAAGGTCGAGGTCCCTGCGGTCTCAAGGCACGTGCTGGCAGGGTCAAGCATCAGCACCTGCTGGGCAGTGAGGAACATATTAACGTTGCATTCCAAGGCCAAGATTCGGGCCTCCCACTGGGGAGTGGGGCCCTGAGACACAGACACCAGGATAACCGGGTTGGGCGTCGAGGAGGAGAGGGGGTCCTTGCCGGGACAACCCTCGGGAGACCAGGTGCCATTGCCAGAGGCTTCTGTATCAGTTCATGGTACCTTTCTTTGCTGCTCCCTCTCCGACTCTTTGGATTGCCATGGGGGGCTGAGAGACCGTGCACATGATTTCTCATGCTTGTCTGGCCCCCCGGATTGCATTCTTGCAGCTTTCTTCTTCTTTCACTTATCCAACCCTTGGTTGGAGTGCCTGCGTACCTATGGAGGGGTCTTGGGGGAGTCCAAGGGTTGCAGAGCCATAGAGCACGAGACTACCGGGGATATCGGTGTCAAGTCTGCCTTATGGAAGATATCATCTAGCTTCTGCCAGCGACTCTAGATGGCCTCAGAAGACATCTTTTTGTAGAGGGAGCACTGCTCTGGATTGTAGCAGCGCCCAGGCACCAGAGACAACAGTCATGGTGTCTGTGACAGACATGTTCTTAGAACACCCGATCGCATTTTTTGAAACCGGAGGACATCGGGGCAAAAAGGACCCCTGCAAGGTCAAAGACCCTCGAAGTGACCAGTAGTTAAATAGGAGGTGAAAGCGCAGAAGTAAAGGACAGGAAAAACAGATCCCAAGACCAACAACTGAGGCTGTGGTGCTCGAGATGGCGGGAAGGGAACCGGCGCTAGCCAGAAAAGACAAAATTGTATTGGAAAGAGAAAAAAAATTTCCGGGAACAAGACAGATCTGAAGGGCTCCACGGAAAAAGGGAGACTGAGCAAGATGGCACCCTTAGGTGGGAAGGGGACCACACATGCATGGTGGCATTCCCAAAGGCTTTCTTTGAAAGCTGGGGAAATGCTCCACGTGAGCTCCGTCGGTGCTGACTTCACCCATATGTGAGGACTGACTTACTGCTTGTTCCTGGAGAAAAATAGACTGCATCATATATCAAAACATGCAAACACATAAAACAAACCAAGAAGAATGCAGGAAGCAAGTTAAATTTATTTTAGAAGCAAAAATTGGTTCCTACAACTTTGCATGGGAGACCACCTTGGAATACGAGGTGCAGAAGACTTACTGTGTGAAAGAAAGGTCTGGCAATCTACTTCTGGTTGCACCTTGCCTAAAAGGGCTCAGTCGCCAGGAATCAGCACTGACTCGACAACACACATTAAATAAATTAAATAAATTTATTTATTTCATTTAGTATTTAGCTCATACCTTTCCAGGATGAGTTACATTCAGGTACAGTATGCATTTTCCTGTTCCCAAAGGGCTCCCAATCTAAGTTTGTTTCAGAGGCAATTGAGGGTTAAGTGGATTGCCCAAGGCCACAAGGAGTGCCAGTAGGATTTGAACCCTGGTCTTTCTGGCTTTAGGCTGCTGCCCTAACCACTAGGTCATTAAATGAGGTTCCTCTTCTCGCTCTCTTTTTGTTTAGTAGCTTCCATCACTTTTTTGATCTTCTGCCACCGTCACTATGCTCACATAACCCTCTCAAGGTACTTCATTGGCTCTCTATCCCTTTCCGTATACAGTTCAAACAAAGTACTTGTAAGTCAGTAGGAGCAATCTGCAGCTCCTCATCACCTCTCCTCTCTTATTTATCCTTACACCCATCCTCGTGAACTGCTACTACTAATACTAATCATTGGTATAACGCTACAAGACTTCTGCAGCATGCCTCAGGCAAATTGCTTTTATCTATGTCCTTCTCTTCTATTGGCAGCTCCTGATTCTGTTCGTTCCACCTTGCTGCACTGTATGCCTGGAAAAGACAGAGTTAGTGCGTCAGGCTCCATCTCTGTCCTAGTCAAGTCCAGACTAAAAACCCCCATCTTCAAAGCTGCTTTTGGATCCTAGTCTCCTCCCTCCCCTTCTGTTTAAACACCCATGCGTGCTTTAATCATTTCCCTTAAGAATTACCCTAGCTCCTATTGTCTGTCTTAAATAGACTATAAGCTCTGTAGAGCAAAGACGGTCTCTTACGTATAAAGTGTACAGTGCTGCATATGCTGAACAGCACCATACAAATGATAAGCAGTAGTAATAGTAGCAGTATGCTTTCCAGCTTAAATTAGAATTTGCACCAACAAGGGCTATAATGTCATCATTAGCTTTCATTTGAAAATACTTATGGGTTTTCCACTCCCTTCTCCCAGTTAACCTAATGAATGCAGCAACAGTTTTTTGGCTAAAAGGCATATATTGCCCAATATAAGTATACTGTTAAGATATACATTTTTCAACAGCAATACCTACAGGCTAAGACTCCTTTCCAGAAGTTATGAATGCTTCCTCTGCAGCATGCCGAGACACATCCAGTTCAAGGAAAAGCAGCTAGAGGTTTGAGAACTGTGGCTTGATCTCCCACATGCTGATGCCATGGGGGTCAAGCCAAGAGAAATTATGCGGTAGTCTATTTTAAACAAAAGATATCAACTTGCTTTAATCAGATTCTGAGGATAACCACCATAAATAAGGGGCCTTCAAGTTTTTTTTCAGTAGCAGTTAACACGATCAGAAGTCCATATCAGTGTGTGAGTCATATCAATAAAACAAAACCAAACAATGATTTCTGTTAACTATTCAAAAACGTGGACTTTTTTCCAGCAGTAAAGCATAGTTACTCACCTGTAACAGGTGATCTCCGAGAACAGCAGGAATTTAGTCTTCACATATGGGTATCTCGGTACCGACGGAGCCTGCGCGGGAACGCTCCCCAGCGTCCAATTAGAAAGCTTTTGGGAGCATCCCACAGCGCCTGCGTGCTGCCTTCCTGCCTTTCCCAACTGCCTCTCTCCAGTTGAGTTTAAAGCTGAGACAAAGAGAGAGAGAGGGAAAGAGAAAGAGATAGATAGAGAGATACAACTCCTAGGGGAGGTAGGTGGGTTGTGAAGACTAAATTCCTGCTTTTCCCGGAGACCACCTGTTACAGGTGAGTAACTATGCTATCTCCAGGAACAAGCAGGAATGTAGTCTTCACATATGGGGGACTCCCTAGCTTTAGATGCCAGGGAGAGAACCCCAGAAGTTGTGTGTCCCTGTGAAAGGGCTCCACTTCCCACATGGATCGCCGGCATCCTACCAGGAATGGAGGGTAGGAGTTGATTAGGTATGGAATAGGTGTTGGAGAACAGCCTGACCAAACAAGGCATCCGGCGGGAGTCCTTGTCCAAGCACTAATGGGCTGTGAAGGTATGAACCGAGGCCCAAGTGGCTGTTCGACAGATGTCGTCGATAGACACAGAGTGCAGATGAGCCATTGAAGCTGCCATGGCTCTCACATTGTGAGCTGTGACATGGCCCTCCAGAGGAAGATTCTTACTCTGATAGGCAAAGGAAATACACTGAGCAATCCAGTTGGACAGTGTTCTCTTGGAGACTGGAAGTCCCAAACGAGAAGGATCAAAAGCAACAGAGAGTTGAGAGGACTTTCTATGTTGCTGTGTTCTTTGTAAATAAAAGGCTAAAGCTCTTTTACAGTCCAAAGTATGAAGATTCCTTTCAGCATTTGATGCATGAGGCCTTGGAAAAAACACAGGCAGGTAGACCGCTTGATTTAAATGAAAAGGCGAGACCACCTTTGGCATAAAGTGTGGATGAGTCCTAAGGACTACCTTGTCATGATGGAACCTTGTATAAGGAGGATCAGCCACTAGTGCCTGCAACTCACTGATGCGACATGCTGATGTGATTGCAATGAGAAAGATAACTTTCCAGGAAAGGAATTTCAAAGAGATAGTAGCTAAGGGTTCGAAAGGCGGCTTCATAGAGCAGATAGAGCAGCTTTTAAACTAGATAATAGGGGAAAGCCGACAGTCGCCCAAGAGCGCATGGTTCGGAAGAATGTATCCTTGAAGGATACTACAAAAAGCAGAGAGGTTCCAAAAAAGAGTAAAGTAGCCCAAATGCCCTCGAGTATGGAGCAGACAGAACTTAAAGATCCCAAATTACCCATGTCTACCAATAGCCAAATTAATATGAATAAAATACAGTTTCTAAAATGCTTGTATGCAAATGCTAGAAGTCTACAAAACAAGATGGGAGAGTTAGAATATATAGCACTAAACGAGAGGTTAGATATGATTGGAATATCAGAGACATGGTGGAAGGAGGACAACCAGTGGGACACTGTGATACCTGGGTACAAACTATATCGAAATGATAGAGCTGATCAAATTGGTGGAGGGGTTGCGCTCTATGTTAGAGAGGGCATTGAATCAGAAAGGATTAAAGTTTTGCAAGAAACAAAATTTGCTGTAGAATCTCTATGGATTGAAATTCCATGTAAAAAGGGGAAGGCGATGGCAGTGGGGGTGTACTATCATCCGCCTGGCCAGAATGAACAAATGGATGATGAAATGCTCAAAGAAATCAAGGAAGCTAGCAAAAGTTACAGTGCAGTAATAATAATGGGTGATTTCAATTACCCCGGCATCGACTGGGTCAGTGTCACAACAGGACATGCTAGGGAGATAAAGTTCCTAGATGAAATAAATGACTGCTTCTTGGAGCAGCTGGTTCATGAACCGACCAGAGGGGAAGCAATATTAGACCTAGTCCTTAGTGGAACACCAGATGTAGTGCAAGAGATAAGGGTGTTGGGGCCACTTGGCAATAGTGATCATAGCATGATCGCCTTTGATTTAATTAGTGGAGGAGGGATAGTAAGGAAATCCACAGTACTACCCTTTAACTTTCGAAAGGGAGACTATGATAGAATGAGGAAAACAGTTAAGAAAAAACTAAAAGGAGCAGTTGCAAAGGTTAAAGACGTACATCAAGCTTGGGTGTTGTTGAAAAATACTATCTTGGAAGCCCAGACCAGCTGTATTCCACGCTTTAAGAAAAGTGGAAGGAAGTCTAAAAAATTGCCAGCATGGTTTAAAGCTGAGGTCAGAGAGGCTGTTGTTGCCAAAAAAGCATCTTTCAAGAAATGGAAAAAAGAGCCAAATGATGAAACCTGGAAACAGCACAAGCACTGGCAAGTCAAATGCAAGGCATTGATAAGGCAGGCAAAGAGAGAATTTGAGAAGAAGCTTGCTGCGGAAGCAAAAACGCGAAATAAAGACCTTTTCAAGTACATTCGTAGCAAAAAACCCGTGAGAGAGTCAGTTGGTCCATTAGATGATAAAGGGGTTAAAGGAGCACTAAGAGGCGACAAGGCGATAGCGGAGAGACTGAATGAATTCTTTGCTTCGGTCTTTACTGAGGAAGATGTAGTGATGTTACCCACGACTGAAGTGGTATTTAAAGGTGTGGAAGAATTGAAGGAAATATCGATACATCGGGAAGATGTCTTACAACTATTAGATAAACTGAAGAGTAGCAAATCACCTGGGCCGGATGGTATACATCCAAGGGTGTTGAAAGAACTGAAATATGAGATTGCAGACCTGCTATCAGTAATCTGTGAACTATCATTAAAATCATCTCTAATACCTGAGGATTGGAGGATCGCCAATGTAACACCAATTTTTAAAAAGGGTTCGAGGGGTGATCCGGGAAACTACAGACCGGTGAGCCTGACATCAGTACCGGGAAAAATGGTAGAAACCATCATAAAGAATAAAATTACTCAGCATATAGATAGTCATGACCTAATGGGAGACAGCCAACATGGCTTTAGACAAGGAAGATCTTGTCTTACTAATCTGTTATGTTTTTTTGAAGGAGTGAATAAACAGGTGGACAAAGGTGAGTCGGTTGATATTGTGTATCTGGACTTTCAGAAAGCCTTTGACAAGGTCCCTCATGAGAGACTTTTGGCAAAACTAAAGAGTCATGGGATAGGAGGCAGTGTACTACTGTGGATCAGGAACTGGTTAAAAGATAGAAAGCAGAGGGTAGGGCTAAATGGCCAATTTTCCCAATGGAGAAAGGTGAATAGTGGTGTACCCCAGGGATCTGTGCTGGGTCCGCTGCTTTTTGACATATTCATAAATGACCTGGAAAGTGGAATAACGAGTGAGGTTATCAAATTTGCTGATGACACAAAACTATTTAAAGTTGTTAAAACCCAGGAGGATTGTGGAAAATTGCAAGAGGATCTTGATAAATTGGAAGACTGGGCATCAAAATGGCAGATGAAATTTAATGTGGAGAAGTGCAAGGTTATGCACCTAGGGAAGAACAACCCAAACTATGGTTACACGATGCAAGGTTCCACATTAGGAACCACCACCCAAGAAAAAGATTTAGGCGTCCTTGTGGATACCATGTTAAAACCCTCGGCCCAGTGTGCAGCGGCGGCCAAGAGAGCAAATAGAATGCTAGGTATGATAAGGAAAGGAATGGAAAATAAAACAAAAGATATTATAATGCCTCTATATCGTTCCATGGTGAGACCGCACCTTGAATATTGTGTGCAATTCTGGTCGCCGTATCTTAAAAAGGATATAGCGATTTTAGAAAAGGTTCAGAGAAGAGCCACCAAAATGGTAAAGGGGATGGAAGGCTACTCCTATGAAGAAAGGCTAAAAAGGTTGGGGCTCTTTAACCTGGAAAAGAGACGGCTGAGGGGAGATATGATAGAAGTCTATAAATTAATGAACGGAGTGGAACGGGTAAACGTAGATCGATTGTTTACCTTATCAGAATATAGAAAGACTAGGGGACATGCAATGAAGCTACAGGGTAAACTATTTAAGACTAATAAAAGAAAATATTTTTTCACTCAACGTGTAATCAAACTCTGGAATTTGTTACCGGAGGATGTAGTAAAGTTCCTGGAGGAAAGGTCCATAAACCATTATTAAGAAGGGACCCAGGATATCAATGCTTGAACCAATACAAGCATTGTGGAACCTGTGTCCCTTGGGGAAACTGCTAGGTACGTATGACCTAGATTGGCCACTGTTGGAAACAGAATACTGGGCTTGATGGACCTTGGTCTGACCCAGTATGGCATATCTTATGAGCTGGCCAAGAACCAGGTTTAAGTCCCATGCCACCGGTGGTGGCCTAATGGGAGGTTTAGTTAGAAGAAGGCCTCTAATAAATCTTGCTATAAGAGGATGGGAGGAAATAGGTTGTCCATTTAAAGGCTTGAAAGAAGCTACAATAGCACTCAAATGGACTCTGAGTTAGTCTTAACTCCTGCATTGGATAAATGAAGGAGATACTCCAGTAATGATTCCAGAGGTATCGCAAGGGGGCTAAGACCCTTCTGCGAGCACCATATGGTAAACCTTTTCCACTTGAGAGCATAAGAGCGTCTTGTGGAAGGTTTTCTGGAAGCATAAAGGATATCCTTTACTTGCTGAGGAAGGTTAAGATCATGAAGATCTAGGCCTTCAGCAATCAAGCCCTGAGATACAGAGACTGGGGATTGAGATGCCATAACATTCCGTCCTCCTGAGACAGGAGATCTGGAGCAGACCCTAACTCCAGATAGGGAGCTTGAGAGAGATGTAGAAGCAGGGGGTACCACATTTGCCGCGGCCGATGTAGAGCTATGAGAATCATCTGCCCCCTGTCTCTCTGAAGCTTGAACAGGGTTTTGGGAATTAGGGGAATGAGTGGAAAGGCATAAAGGAAGTCCTGACCCCAGTGAAGGAGGAAAGCTTCCCTGGTCTGAGAACCCTGAGCTGGAATTCTGGAACAGAACCGGGGAAGTTTGGCATTCAATGGACTTGCAAAGAGGTCTATGTCCGGGGTTCCCCAAATTTGAAAAATCTTGGCCACCTGGTCTGCATGTAGAGACCATTCGTGTGGAAGCAGAACTCGACTGAGTCTGTCTGCCCAAGAGTTTTGGATACCTGGAAGATACACTGCCAGGAGATGAATCTGATGCTCTCTGGTGAGGGCCCATAGTCGCAAAGCTTCGTTCACGTAGAACATGGCTACTTGATTGTCCGTATGAATAAGGACTATCTTGTAGCTGAGCAAGGTGTGGAACACTCGAAGAGCAAGGAAGATTGCTCTGAGCTCTAAGAGATTGATGTATTGATGAGTCTCCTGTGGAGTCCAAGTGCCTTGGGTGGAGAGGTCTTGCAGATGAGCTCCCCAACCCATTGGTGAAGCATCTGTTGTGAGAGTTGCCTGGGGTAAAGGTTGTTGAAATGGGGACCACAGCAACAGGCTTTGAGTGGACTGCCACCATTGGAGTGACAAAATAAGGCGATTTGTGTTTGCTATTTTGTCTGACAGGCACCCTGATGCCTGGGTCCATTGAGTGGATAAAGTCCACTGGGCTGCGCTCATATGGAGGCGAGCATAAGGAACCACATGCAAGGTAGATGCCATGTGGCCTAGTTGTTGTAACATATCTCGAGCAGTGAGGTGAGACTAACACTGCTTGAGAAGCTAATTGCATCATGCGAAGGCAACGGGTCTGGGGGAAGATAGGCCCTTGCTTTTCTGGTATCCAGCAAAGCTCCTATGAACTCTAAAGACTGAGTGGGAGTTAGGCTGGATTTTGGGATGTTTATGACCAGACCCAAATACTGAAGGATACGCATTGTACAAGATAGAGAAATCCTGGCCTCTGACTCTGATGGGGCTCGAATGAGCCAGTCGTCTAAGTAGGGGAAGACGAATATTCCTAGAGTGCGAAGAAATGCTGCCACCACAGCCATGCATTTCGTAAACACCCTTGGTGCTGAGGCCAGGCCAAAAGGAAGCACCCTGTATTGGTAGTGCTTTCCTTGAAAAAGGAACTGAAGGAATTTCTGTGAGTTGGATGGATGAGAACATGAGTGTACGCATCCTTGAGATCTAGAGAACAAAGCCAATCCTGACTCTGAAGGTATGGCAGCAGCGTTCCCAGAGAGATCATCTTGAATTTCTCTTTGAACAGGAATTTGTTCAATTCTCTGAGGTCTAAAATAGGTCTGTGTCCCCCTGTTTTCTTTGGGATAAGGAAATAGGGGGAGTAAAACCCTGTACCCTGTTGTGGAATGGGTACCTCTTCTATTGCCCCTTGGGCAAAAGAAGCATAGTGACCTCTTGATCTAACAGGTTGATGAGAGAGGTCTGAGAATTGAACTGTCTTACCATTGTGGGAGGGGGCATGCAGAGAAAGTGAAGCTTATATCCCTCTTTTATAATGGAGAGAGTCCAATGTTCTGCTGTTATCTGCCCCCATCTGAGGGCAAAGTGACACAACCTTCCTGGAATGGTGGAAGGTTCTGGTCCGTTGGGGGCCAGGAAGGCTAAGTGCTCTAGATGGAAGTCAAAGGCCTTGTGGAGGCTGAGACTGCTGAGACGGTTGAAGCTTAGCAGTCTTTGCTTTCCTTTGTTTAGGTGGTTGCTGACTCTTCCGGGCAGGTTGACCTGCAGAACGCCCCTGCTGAGAATAAGAGGGATAAAACCTCTTCTTTTTGGAGAAGAAAGAAATCTTTCAAGAAACCATTCTTGCAGATCAGCTGTGGCTTTGGATAATCTACCCAAAGTGGAGTTGTCAGCATCCAACTCATTGGCTTTCTCTTGCCAATTTTTGCCAAATAGATTCTCACCTGTACAAGGGATATTGCCCAGTTTGTCCTGCACCCAGAGCTCCAAATCGGATGCCTGGAGCCAGACAATTCTACGTGCACCTATGGCAGTGGCAGAGGTTCTGCTTATGCACTCAAAACAGTCAAAAGCTGCACGATTGACAAACTTAGAAACATCCTGGGCATGTTTAACCAGTGTGAGAAAATCCTGCCTCTTATCATCAGGAAGAAGAGGGCTCAAAATCTCAAAATCTCCTCTGACTTCCTTAAGGAACATTCCCATATATAAATTATAGGAACTGATCCTGGCAGAAAGCATGGAAGCCTGGAAAGTACGACGTCCAAAGGCATCCAAAGTTCGACACTCACGTCCTGGAGGATTAGACGCATGCCTCTTTGCAGTTCTGATCCTTCTCATAGTTGATTCCACTACAATAGAGTGGTGAGGAAGCTGAGTCTTCTGGAAGCCAGGACACGGAGGTACTCGATACATGGTATCTAGTCTATGAGAGTGAGGAGAGGTGGTAAGAGGTGTTTCCCACATTCTTAACATGAGATCATGTAAGATCTCATGCATAGGCAAAGTAGCTGCCTCCTTAGGAGCCTTGGGATACGGTAGAATCTCCAACTCTTTTGCCCTGGGCTCTGTTTCAGGAGCCACAGTAATGGAAAGACCTCGAGCCACCTCCCTGATAAAATCCTGAAAGGAGATATCTTCTGGAGGAGAAGGCGCCTCCGGGAGAAGTACTCCGGTACCGACGGAGCTGTCAGAATCCTCAGACTCCTCCGAGGATTCAAAGTACCTTCTATCTGGATGCTCTTGTAGATCACGATACCGGTACCGACCAAAGTCGGTGTCGGGGGAAATCGGTACCGGTGTATCGGTACTGGAAGGCATAGCATGACTGGGTGCCGGCAATGCAGACACTGATGTCGATGTTGTCGGTACCGATACCGGTGCCGGAATCGGTGCTGGTGCCGGTTGAACTGTCTGACGCGGTTCCGAGGGTGTCGATGCCGCAAGGAGAGCCGCCAGACTGCGTTCAATAGCCAGGAACCTCTGGTCTATCGATGCTGCCGATGCCTGGGTATCGGTACTGGAGGAAGCAGCCGGTACCCCAGAGCATGGCACCAGTAGTTCTGCCAAGGTTGAGGCCTTGAGAACATCCTGGAGCCCTGATAATGCTTTGGAAGCCGAAGCCTCCTGCCGGGGCAATTTTGCCGGTACAGAACCCTCAAGGGCAACGCCAGAGGCATCTCGATGCTTGGAAGGAGATCTACCCTTTGAGGACTGACCAGACTTATATTTAGTTACCTGAGATCCATGGGAGGAAGACGAAGCCCTGGAAGACATCGATGCCACAGAGGCTGCATCGGAGGGAAAAAGGGTGCTGAGCTTAGCAGCTCGGTTTTGTCGACCCCTCTTGGACATCATGGCACAGGCCATACACTCCGAAATGGAGTGGTCAGGACCTAAACATTTGAGGCACCACTCATGGGTGTCGGTGACGGAGATGGTACCGCCACACTTGGTGCACTTCTTGAAACCCGAAGCGGGTTTTTCCATAGTAAAGGAAATTTTGGGCCTAAGGCCCAAAAAGGCGCATGCACCTGAAGAAAGGTTTGGAAATTTTTTTTTTTTTTTTAAAAGAAAGAAAGAACCGGTGGTACCAGTATAGCGTCGAGGGAAGGCAGACGCGACCACAAAAAAGAAGGAGAATAGGAAAAATTTTCTGCGGTGACAGGAATGAAAACCTGCTGGCTCCGCGGAAAACGAAGAACTGGAGAGAGGCAGTTGGGAAAGGCAGGAAGGCAGCACGCAGGCGCTGTGGGATGCTCCCAAAAGCTTTCTAATTGGACGCTGGGGAGCGTTCCCGGCAGGCTCCATCGGTACCGACAATACCCATATGTGAAGACTACATTCCTGCTTGTTCCTGGAGATTACATTAGTCCAAAAACAGTCTAAATCAACTTTATTTGGATAAAAATAGGTCTAATGTTATTCTCTAATTTTTGTAGCATCAATAAGAACATTGGTATTTTACAGACTTAACACCATTTGCCAACTGTGGGAAGTATCCCTATTTTGATTCCAGATTTACATTGCTAATTTCAGTAGTTTCATGTCATAGAGCCAGGTGAACCCAAATACTGCCCAGAGTTTGGCCACAAAAGCAGAATTTTCAGGACTGTTGTTAATTCATATATTCATCTTCAAAATTCCAGGTATTCTGTATTTTCCTAGTGGGTACAGTTCACTTTCAGCTCAATCAGTTCCTCTGAAACAGTCAGTAAGGGCAGATTCATAGAAGGTTTTGTGGGGGGGGGGGGGGGGAGGGGGCGGATCTCAGCCATTGCTCAACAAATACATCTTGTGGCTAGAATTACAGACCATGTTAGCTAAGTTCTGGAACCACCCATGGTTTTTATGTTCCTTGGCCAAGGACTATAGCTGCTGTCTGAACTGGGAAGGAAATATAAATTAAGTGGGGAAAGTACATGGAGCATGGCGTGGGCGTGTGTGTGTCTTTCCTTAGATGAGAAAAGGAAGGAGGGTGGGGTAATATTGAGATAAGCAGTAGTATTGGGGGCGAAAGATAGTTGCAGTGAGAAGGGATAGAGGGGAAGTAGAGAACAGAGGTGTGGCAGTTTTGAAAAAAAGGAAGGAATTCCCAACTGTGGTGGATTACTGTTTCTAACTTCATATGCTACAGACCAAGGACTTCCTACTCCCACAGAAATGCATTGGGCCATTCATTTTGAAGTTGGGGGGGCTTATTTCTCAAACCCCCAGTCTGGTCTGGCCTATTTTCAAATCGTATTCGTCTTTTCACAGTTTTTTCCAGCATGCTAAATTTGATCTCATTCCATCAAATTTCAGAGTTATTTTGACCCCAGGCAGCTAGACAACCTCACAACCAGGTTAGAATAATGGTACACATCAATTCCTGCAAAAATTGACAACAATGTCAGTCAATTAACTTAAATATGTGCACTGTTTTCCAGGGTGCTTACCTGAGCACACCTTCCCAGCTCTACCCTGCCCAAATACTGGAATATCTGCAATGCCAGTTCATAAGGTAGCTGGATGTCAAAGAAGGGAATCTCATTTATTTCATTCTGGAAAAAAAATATAAGAGTTAAATTCAAATTGTAACAAACTGCATTAACCAAAATTATAATGCAGTCATTTTACTGGAACCTTAATAATGCTACTCATTACTACTACTAATCATTTGTAAAGCGCTAAAAGACATACACAACACTATACAGATACATATCCGAGAGCCCTGCTCAATCGCAAAGTCACATCCAGTATTGCTCAGATGCCAGTACAGATTGCTGCCATCGCAAAAAAAGCACACACTTAAACCCATTTGAAAAGAAAAATTAACCGAATTTATCTCGGGGAGAGGGTTTACTAGGAGGAAAGCATAGTTACTCACCCCTAACAGGTGTTCTCTGGGGACAGCAGGAATCAGTCCTCACATATGGACGATGTTGGCGCAGATGGAGCCTGTGCAGATCCACTCCCCAGCTTTCAAAGAAAGTTTTTAGGAGATACACCGTGCATGCGCGGTCACCTTCCTGCTCAAAGATGCCATCTTGCCTCAGCATAATACCACAGTATTTAAAGATCTGAATCATATCTCCCCTGTCCCTCCTCTCCTCTTGAAGACCAAAATATGAACACTCTGGAGGAGAGCAGGGACAGGGGAGATATGATTCAGACCTTTAAACACTTAAAGAGTATTAATGAACAAACAAACCCAACGACGGGGAAGCTGTAAAACTAGAGGGCATAACATGAAGTTGCAAGGGCGTAAACTGAAAGGCAATGTCAGAAAATATTTTTTCACCAAAAGGGTGGTGGATGCTTGGAATGCCCTCCCAATGGAAGTGGTGGGGGCAAATACAGTGATGGAATTCAAAATGGCATGGGACAGACACAGTGGATCCCTTTATAGCAACAGGATAAAACCAAAATAAACGTAACTATCTCAACAAATAAAGGTGACCTACACAGAGTGGTGGGTACACCCCTAAACAAAGGCACGGCGAGGGGTGACCTGCACAAAATGTCAGGTGAACCTACTCTTGCCCCTGCCTTGCTGGGCAGACTAGATGGATCATACTGTCTTTATCTGCTGTCATATAGAATATTACTATGTAAGATGGCAAAAAGCGAACAAAAAGAAAAAACAACTGCCAGGGGAGGAGGAAGGGTTGTGAGGACAGATTTCTGCTGTCCCCAGAGAACAACTGTTACAGGTGAGTAACTATGCTTTCTCTGGGAACAAGCAGGAAGTCAGTCCTCACATATGAGACTGGCAAGCTACAGGCTACTGAAAAAAATCTGTAAAAGCCATGGGCGACCCAAAAAGCGGACCACAAAGGGCAGCAGGGGGTGCTGGTTGGCTGGTAGTCTGAACTGCAGCAGCAGCATCAAAGATGCAATCCAACCCTTGGAAGCTGGGACACAGAGGGCTGGAGGGAAGGAGTTGCATTATTCCCCAAAGAGATGACAGAGCAGCCTGGCCGAAGGCACTATCCCTCCGGGAGATCTCCTCCAGACAGTAATGCGCCACGAAGATGTGCGCAGAGGACCAGGTGGCCACCCAGCAGATGTCCAATAAGGGCACCGACCGCAAGCTAACTACGGAGGCTGCCATGGAACGCTGCAACTTGTCGTTCCAGGGAGAGTCCCTCCTGCTAGTAGGCAAACAATGCAGTCAGCCACCCACCTTCAGGGAGTACACTTGGAGACTGCCACCCCAAAACAGCTGGGATCAAACGAAAGAGTTGCATCAACCGGTGGTGTGGCTGGGTTCTCTGGATGTAGAAGGGCAGTGCCCACTTGCAGTCCAAAGTGTGCAACGAGGCTTCTGCCCTCAAGGCATGAGGCTGGGGAAAGAAGATAGGCAGCACTATCTTCTGGTTCAGATGAAATGCTCAGACAGCTGTGGGTAAGAACTATGGATGCATCGAAAAGACCACCCTGTTATAGAACCTGGTGTAGGGCTCATGGGCCACAAGCACCTGCAATTCGCTTACTCGCCTGCCGGAGGCAAGTGTCACCAGGAAGACGACCTTTCAGGAAAGGTACTTCAGGGGGCGGGTTGCCAGAGGCTCAAAGGAAGCTTGCATGAGCTTCCCCAGGATGACATTGAAGTTCCACACCACTGGCGGTGGGCGAATCGGAGGCCAGGAAAGCATAATTCTCCACATGAAAGGGGTAGATGGACACAGCCTGGCCCTCCACTGCATGGTGATGTGCCGAGATGGTGCACAGGTGCACGCTAACGGAACTGGATTTCAGGCCTGCGCCTGATAGGTGCAGCAGGTACTGCAGCACCTCCGCAAAAGTGTATGAAAAGGGATCAATGTCCCGCTGCACGCACCAAAGGAAGAACCGGCGTCATTTAAAGGCATAGATTCCTTACGCGAGGCCAGGAGAACATCCTCTATCATCCACGGGAGGTGGTAGTGTGCAACTGCTAGGTACTTGTGACCTAGACTGGCCTCTGTTAGAAACAGGATACCAGGCTTGATAGACCTTGGTCTGACCCAGTATGGCATCTCTTATGTTCTTATTTTCTTAATGGCTACCCTTTCAGCAACCAGGCCATTAGGGCCAGCAATCGGAGGTTGGGGTGATGCAGCGCACTGCCCTCCTGCAATAGCAGGTCCGGGGCACACCCCAGTGGCCAAGGGTTCCCCCACGACAACTGCAGCAGCAGGGGGAACCAGGGTTGTCGCGGTCAGTGTGGTGCAATGAAGAGCATGGAAGCCGCTTCCGCACGAAACTTGAAGGTGGCCAGCGCTATCAGGAGCATCAGTGGAAAAGCATACAAGACTCCCCTGGATCACGCAAGTAGGAAGGCATCCTCCGCCTCCAAGCCCCAGCCCAGTTCCCTGGAGCAGAACCTCAGGAACTGTGTGTTCTTCAGGCTAGCAAAGAGATTGATCTCCGAAGTGCCCCACAGCCAGAAGATCTTCACCAGAACTGAGGGATTCAGTCGCCACTCATGCGGCTGGAGAACGCGGCTCAGGCGGTCAGCCAGAATATTGTCCTGGCCCAGTAAGTACACTGCCTGTAGGCTTATGCCCCTCACCGCTGTAAAATTCCAGAGGCGGATCGCCTCTCAGCATTAGAGATATGAACCTGTGTCTCCCTGCTTGTTGATGTAGAACATTGCAACCCGGTTGTCCGTTTGGACCTGGATGACCTGTCCCTCAAGATGGCCCTGGATGACCCTCAGCGCATAATAGACCACTCAGTTCAAGCAAGTTGATCTGTGAGGCACTTTCCTCCAGGGACCAAGGTCCCTGCAACTGGAGGTGGATGCAGTGAGCTCCCCAGCCCATCTTGGAGGCATCCATGGTGAGGACGTTTTGAACTAGACCGGCCTGGAACAGCAGCCCCACTCTCAGGTTGCAGAGGTCCTGCCAACATGCTAGGGAACTTGCCAAGGCAAACATGATCTGGATGTGATCCCCCAGGTAGCCCGTTGCCTGGGCCCACTGGGCACTGAGGGTCCATTGGACTTGCCGCATCGGCAGGCAAGCAAAGGGGGTCATACGGACAGTGGATGCCATATGCCCGAGGAGGTGAAGCATTTACCGGGCAGTCACAGCAATGCCGGCCTGCACTTGCTGTGCCAGAGTGGCGAGAAACTGAGCCTGGCTCAGGGGCAGGAAAGCCTTTGCCTGAGTGGAGTCAAGCAATGCTTCAATGAACTCCATGGACTGCGTCGAGACGAGGTTGGACTTTGGAAAGTTCACCGCGAACCCTAGATGCTGCAGCAGCTCCAATGTGTGCTGGGTGCTCCGGACCTCGATGGTGTCGGAGCCAGAGTTGACTCCCTGGCCGGGGAATCCCAGATGGTGAGAGTCGGAAGTGAGTTGCTGCTCCTTTGACACTGGTGTCTCGTCCCTGTGGGGCTGCTTCGACGGGCACTCCCATCCGTCATCCCCCGAGTTGCTCCGATGCCAGGTCAGTCCTCTGCGTTGACCTCAAGGGCAGCGTTGATGTCCATAGGAGGTCGCCCGACAATGACTCTGACATCCTGTGCCCCCTGGGCTCCAACTGGCCCCTTGCCAGTGTCCAGGGAAGGGATTCCGCCCCCGATGCTGAGCCAAAGCCAGACTTGCCAAACAGCTCCCCTCTGCCGCCTTTCACAGTCCCTCTGGGTTTTAGCAGACATGAGATGGCAAAGCGGACAGGAGATACCATCGTGGTCTGCCCCGAGGCACTTTATGCAGGTGGAGTGACGATCCATGTGGGACATTGTGCAATTGCAATTACCACACTGCTTAAAACCTCAGGGAAAATGAGGCCCGCAGGGTCAAACTCTGACGTCTCAACTAGGTAGGCCGCGAGAAAAATCCCAGATGCCCAAAAAGTAAAAAATTAATGGAAAGAACACCTGAGCAAAATACCAGGACACAGAGGAGAGACCCTGGCACGGAAGGTGATCAAATCGAGCACTCGGTAACAGTAAAGAAAACACCATTAGGGTAAAAAATAAATCAGCTTTTACCGGGGTGAACAGAAGGGATATCTGAAAGGCTCTATGGAAAAAGACAGACTGAGGCAAGATGGCAGCTTTGAGCAGGAAGGTAACAGCACATGCGCGGTGTATCTCTCAGAAGTTTTCTTTGAAAGCTGGGGAGTGGATCCACACGGGCTCTGTCAGCGCAGACGTCACCCATATGTGAGGACTGACTTCCTGCTTGTTTCCAGAGAAAGGACAAGGTTATTTTTCTGGTGGCGGGAGAGGGAGGAAGAGTGGCAGGCATGGTGGAGAAGGAAATCAGGAAGAAGCGTTCAGGAATATTAGCCAAGTAATCCAAACAAATTGTGCCTTGTAAGAAGAGGTATATGGGTTTCTGACTCAACTTCAGTTCATCTGATGTACCATTAATAAAACATTTCATGCTTCATCATAATGAAAGTCAAGGCTCAGTTATTATGGAGTTGATAATAACTCCCTGGGTTACTGAAAAGTATGCATGTTCTTTTCACTTTGCAGATTCTGCTGGATTTTTGAAGTATGTACGTATGTACTTTCACTTATAAAGTTACCCAAGAAATAATATTGGTCTTCTCCCTAGGACCATTTGAATGGGCACCACACAGCTGATTTTACTGACTGTCCCACCTTGCTAACTTAATCTGATGAATTGACATGGCAAAATAAATCATTTTTCTATTCCTATTCATTTTCGAGCAGCTAGCAAATGCCACATTCTGTGAAGTTAGCTATCTCTGATCGTGCCCAACTCCGAGTTGGCCATGCCTCTGCTGTAAAGACGTGCATCTCCTAAACTGCTGTGCTCAATGACAGTAGTTTGCTGATGCATACAAGACATAGAAACTGATGATAAATGCATGCTGATGCAAACTAGATCATATCCTAGTCCCTACATGCCCAGAATAGTGCTAGGTAATCCCAGCACACTCTAAAATAGTATAAGAGAAGGTAAATATGAACATGTATGATCGAACATACCTTGCATCAAATGGTACCTGGCATCATAGCCGTCATAATACCCCTACCCCTTCCATAAAACCAGCTAAATCCACAGGACATTAATCATGCTCCACCTTTATGCCCTCTTCTACTCCCCTCCTTGCCCTACTCATCCTTTCCTCCACCACAAACTCCCTCCTACCCAAGCCCCCTCCATCGCTCATTCCCCCCCCCACTAAAACCTATATCCTCTATCCCCTATCAGCATACATTGTTACCACCCTCCTCCACCCGCAACACACAGCACCTCATCACAATCTCAATAAATAAGACCCTGCTCCCCTACACAAACAACCCCCAACCCAGCATCCCTCAACTGCGCATTCATCAACACCCATTCCGCAAAGAACAAAATGTCTGTCATAAGAAACCTCCTCTTCACCCATAACCTCGACATCCTATGCATCACCGAATTCTGGCTCACCGAAAACAGACACAATCTTCCTAAATCAAATCAGACCCCCCAACTACAGCCTCTTCCTCTCCATGTATACATAGAAAAGGAGGCGGTGTCCTCATCCTCACTAAAAAACTCTGAACTTCAAAAACCTAGTCACAGAAAGCACTGCAACACTGAACACACTCATGGTTTCAAACACACAATTCACCATCTGCCTAGCCTACCGCTCTCCATCCACTCCAACCAACGATCTCTCCGATCTACTACACATCATTCTCGCAAACACCACAAGGACCTAATTTAACTAGGACACCTTTAACCTCCAATCTGCCCCAATAAAGGGAGGGGAGGAGTAGCCTAGTGACACTCCCACATCTGGACTACTGCAACATAATCTACCATGGCCTTCCAGCCACACACACCAACCCCCTCCGAACTGCATTAAACACAACTGCGAGAATCATTCAGAGGGCGAAGAAAACCAACCATATCACCCCAATTCTGAAAGAACTTCACATTCTCCCCCTCGAAGCACGGACAAAATACAAAGCCATCCTACTCACCCACAAAGCTATCCATCAAACACAGGACACCCAACTTCGCACCCTACTGGCTCGTCCAGCCCACAGCAGATCTACCAGACAAACCTCCAGCATTTTCCTCACTGTCCCTCACAAAAGAACCAAATGCTCGCAACGGACCTGCAATCGAGCCTTTGAACTTTATGCTCCATCCTTATGGAACTCTCTACTGAGCTATCTCAGAAACAATGCCGACCTACTATCTTTCAGAAAACAGCTAAAAACCATCCTTTTCCAGGAATACTTCAACTCGAACCCCACCGAAAAACCCACAAACCTCTGATCTCACCCACAATGAACCTCTAACTTAAAGCTACACTAACCTGTCTATGTCCAACATCTGTCCTATGTCCAAAAGTCTTTCCTATGTCAAAATCATCAATGTTGCCTCCCCGGTGATGGCCCTACCCTTGTACTTAATTCCCCCACCCCTATGTAACACCGCTTTGACCCGGTGAAAAGCGGTATATAAATACAGCTAAATAAATAAATAAACAAAAAATAAAATAGTGGTTGGGGCAAGGTACTTCAGGCCGGAAGGTCAGGGGTTCAAATCCCACTAGAGGACAGCAACCTTGGGCCGGAAGGACTGGGGTTTCTAGTCCCATAGGTGCTCCTTGTGGTCTTGGGCAAGCCACTTAACCCTCCATAGCCCATGTTCCCTGTAAAATAGTTATCTCCAAGTTATAATGCCCTGTTCAATGTAATTTCAGTTTGTTCAATGTAAACCGCACTGATGCAGAATAGCGCGGTATATAAGAGAATGTAAATAAATAAATAAATAAAACAAGTGTCAGCCTTCCCTGAAGCTATGGCAGCAATGGATATTTCACAAATCGTGAACTCTCTCCAACTCACAAAGGCAACATCCTCGACCACATCTTCACAAAGAACCTCATCCATGCCAACCAGAACCTCTCAGTACCCCGGTCTGACCACAACCTAATAATCTTTCAACTCCCCGTGAATGCTCCCCAAAAACAAACCTCATCCCCCAATCAGCACAGAAGACGCTTCAAACAATTCAACAAAGAATGCTTTCTCGCCCACATCTCCCCAGTTCTCAACACAGAAGTCCTGGACTTGAAGACAACTATGACGTCCTGGAACCAAACCATCAGTGTATCAGCCTCAGCCTCACCCCCACCCCACCCAGAGCTCTGTTCACAAACTGACTCCATGGTACACCCCAGACCTCCAAAAACAAATCGCAACTACACAAACAAGAAGTGGAGGAGTGGCCTAGTGGTTGGGGTAAGGTACTTCAGGCCGGAAGGTCGGGGGCTCAAATCCCACTAGAGGACAGCAACCTTGGGCCGGAAGGACTGGGGTTTCTAGTCCCACAGGTGCTCCTTGTGGTCTTGGGCAGGCCACTTAACCCTCCACAGCCCATGTTCCCTGTAAAATAGTTATCTCCAAGTTATAATGCCCTGTTCAATGTAATTTCAGTTTGTTCAATGTAAACCGCACTGATGCAGAATAGCGCGGTATATAATTGAATGTAAATAAATAAATAAATATATATAAAATAAGGATGTAAATCGAGGAAATCTCGCCAACCCACAGACTAATCATGCTACATGACTCTCTTAAGGGAACACAATTACGATACAACCTGATCCAAGCCACACCAAACGAATCCAAAGATCACAAACGCCCGAGAGCTATTTTCACTAGTAAAATAACTAAGAAAACCACCCTGCGACAACACATCCAACAGCTCCATCACCCCACAACTCCTCGTCGACTACAACTCTGCTCGCCATCTTCAACCAATGGTCCAAACAATCTCACCACCACAACTCAACTTACCAGTACACTCATGGACTACTTTTGAACAAATTTCTATTGAGAAGATAGACAATGTCATCTCATCCCTCAACATTACAACATCCTCACTGGACCCCTGCCCAGTAAGCTGAATCAAAGCTACTAAATCTGAACTCTCCCCATTCCTCACAAATATCACCCAAAGCTCCCTGCTCCACTACGACATACCAATATATCTATAATCCTCCTCAATCTGTTAAAAAAAAACACACCTAGAACCCTCTGATCCCTCCTCCTAGCAAGCCTATCATTTATAGCCAAAGTAATTGAGAAGACCATCCAAAACAAACTCCAAGAATACCTCAACACTCATTCCCTACTTGATCCACAGCAACATGGATCCTGCCTGCACTATTGAGTGGAAACCTTCCTAACTTCCCTCATGAACAATCTCATAAAAGAAATCCAGAACACTCACCAAGGTTTCATATTCCTTGATATCTCAACAGCCTTCAACACCATCAACCATAACATCCTCCTACAATGCCTCCAGTCAATAGGAATACAAGATGCCGTATTCAGATGGTTCCCAGCCTTCCTACACAATAGGCTCCAGCAGATAAGGATCAGACCATTGCCATCAACCCCAGACACCCAGACCCAAGGTGCCCACCAAGGACCCACCCTCTCAGCACTTCTCTTCAACATCTACATGCAACCACTCTACACAGTTATCCAATCCCACAACATCAACTATCACATCTACGCAGATGATATCATCTTTATGCTTCATTCTACCTGAAAAAAATCATCATTCAAGGAGATTCAACAATGCTTCTCAATGTCTTGCAATGGTTGACCTCAAACCAGCTATCCATAAACGTCAAGAAAATGGAATCCTTAATCGTCACCAAAAATGAATCAATCATTCCTCCACCCCCCCGTCCCCCCACCATCTATTACTCTCAACCACACAGAAATTCAAATCAAACCTGAAGTAAAATACATGAAAATTACACTTACCTGGTAATTGTTGTTCCTTGAGGAACTCCAGTTCAGTCCTCCACCTCTGGGTTGTGTACCTCCTCCTGCAGCATGGAGACTGGACAAGTCAAACTCATGACGTCACTGGATATACACTGCCGGTCTTCTTCCATCATCCCCCAGTGAACTATTGACAAAGCAAACTCAAAGGAGCAACAAATAAGCAGCTAAATAATTAAATACAACTCTAAAACTTAAAGGTTAAGTTTTAAAAACTAAAATCCCCTAAAATAAAGGGGAAAGCAACCACCTCCTTCTTGCCCCTGTCCTCCTCCTCCCAGATCAGAAAAAGACAGCCAGAAAGAAGGAAGGAAGACCAAAAGAGGTCAGAGAAAGAAAAGATACCACCGTGATCTCCAGCATATCAGACCTATTACACTCTTAGTGATTGAAAACCCTCTCCAAACTTTAGAACCACGACTGAATAGCTCATCCCCAGCCGGGAATGAGGACTGAACTGGAGTTCCTCAAGGAACACCAATTACCAGGTAAGTGTAATTTCCATTTCCTTACCATTCCTCCAGTTCAGTCCTCCACCTCTGGGATGTAACAGAGCAGTAATCATTGGGAGGGACCTTTCCAGCCGGGTCGCAACACCGCCAACCCAAAACAGGCATCATTCGCCATCTGAATCTCCAGACGATAGTGCTTACTGAAGGTATGGAAGAATGATCATGTCGCTGCTCTGTGAATCTCCACCGGCGGAACCAAACTACGTTCCTCCCAGGAAGTCGCATGCCCCACAGGCGCCTGATGGTCCAGCAAGAGATATGCCAATGCTATTGCCTCCCGGAGCCAACTGGATTTTGGAGCTCTGGCTGCTGCTGCACCTTTCCGCAGACCCCCGAAAGAACAAGGAAACAATCTGATTTTCAAAAGACCCCCAAAACTTATAAGTATGGTCGCAGAGCCCTTTTTATGACCAAACCGACGCAGACTGCGAACTGAAGCATCCTCCTTCGAGGATCATAGAACTGGTAACAAGACTGACTGATCCATGAGAAAGTAGAACTACTTTGAGCAAAAAGAATGGAATTGTCCGCAAAACCACTATTTCCCTAGAAAAGGAGAAGAACGGTTCTAAACAAGACCAGGTCTGAAACGTGACCCTCAGCGAGCCGGACAAATAGCCACTAAGAGCACTGTTTCTAAAATCAAATCCTAGATTGAAACCTGATACAAGGGCTCGAAAGGTTCTCTAGTCAACGCTCCCAGGGCAAAATTTAAACCCCATGCCAAAAGATTCGCCATTGTGGGTAATCATCAAGGCTTCCAGTCCAGCAACCTGACCAGGTCAGCACACTACAGACGCCTCGGCCAATCTGTCATCAGCAACACCACTCTCCCCCGAAGTGCCTCGATGCGCTGAATCACTTGCCCTGTGAGCACCATGGGGGAAGGCCCTAGAAAAGGCTGGGCGACAGTCCTGGTTTCACCAGAGCATCGACGCCCTCCGACATCATCTCTCGTCTTCTGCTGTGAAAACAAATTTCCTTGGCCAAATGAAAGGTCGCCATGGGAACCATGATCGGAGGACCTCATCTGATGACTATTTGTGTGAACATTTCCGGATGAAACTCCCACTGTCCAGCATCCACCCGGACTCCTCTGAGAAAATCCGCCATCACCTTGCCTGATCCTGCAAAGTGCACCGCCAAAAGCGCCTGCAGTTGAGGCTCCACCAAGACGAACAGAGCCTCTGATTCCTCTTCCATGGCCGCACTGTCTGTGCACCCCCCCCCCCCCTGCCGGCTTAGGTAAGCCACTGTTGAGGAATTGTCGGACAGCACTCGCCCTGCCCGATCCTTCACTTTGGAATCGAACGCTTGAAGCGCCAGCGCTACCGCCCTCAGCTCCAACTGGTTGAACGACCAATGGAGCTCCTGTTCGCTCCAAACATCATGAGCAAAAAAAACCACAATGATCTCCCTAGCCTGCGAGACTCGCATCTGTCAACATCAGGAGACACAGCGGATGTTCCAGCGGCCTGCATGCCGCAAGAGCTCCTGGGATGAGCCCCCAATGAAGGGATCGCCTGACTTGCGCGGTACATGGGAGACGTTTGTTCAGAGAACAGTTCCGGTGCGACAACCGTCTTAACAAGGACCTTTGTGAGGAGCGCATGCGAGCTGGCCTACAGAACTACCTCCAAGTCACCACCACTGGCCGAAGATAATTCCAATCCGGCGGCACCGGATCCGCCAGAAAACCTGCACACTAGCTGTTGAAGGGCCTGACCTCTCCGGTCCAGCTGAAACCCTGTTCCCTAATGGTAGACGAACCATAACCCCCCAAGTACTCTAGGACTTGAGACAGGCTAAATGACATTTGACCGCCTGAAGAAAAAAATTTTTTTTTTTAAACTCTGTCTGAAATCCAGACACTCTAGGCCCAGAACTGTGGTCGAATCAGCCAATCGTCGAAACAAGGGTGAACTAAAATTCATTCTTTCCGAAAAGCCGCCACCACCACCACCATAATCGTGGTGAAGGTACGCGGGGCCGTCGCCAAAACGAAGGGCAAGGCTTGAAAGTGAAAATGCCCTCACGGGAAGGCAAGCCTTAGAATCTTCTGACGTGCTGCCCATATTGAAATGCGTAAGTATGCCTCCATAAGACCTAGGGATGTTAAAAAAAAACCTCTCCCTGCAGGACCATCACCACTACGGACTGCAATGGTTCCATTCAAAAGTGAAAACGCTCGGAGCGATTTAATTCCTTGAGATCTAACACCGGGCGAACGCACGCTAGGGTATACCCTTCACGTATAGCACAGTTACTTACCTGTAACAGGTGATCTCTGGGAACAGCAGGAATTAGTCCTCACATATGGGTACGTCGGAACCGACGGAGCCTGCGTGGGAAAGCTCCCCAGCTTTTCAGAAGAAAAACTTTTGGGGCTTCCCACAGCGCATGCGCGCTGCCTTCCCGCCTTCCTGACCAGCTCTCTTCAGTTCGAGTTTATAGCTGAGACAATAGAGAGAGGAAAGGAAGATAGATAGAAGATACAACTCCTAGGGGAGGTGGGTGGGTTGTGAGGACTAATTCCTGCTGTTCCCAGAGATCACCTGTTACAGGTAAGTAACTGTGCTATCTCCAGGAACAAGCAGGAATAAGTCCTCACAAATGGGGACTCCCTAGCTAAGATGCCGGGGAGATCCCCCTCCAAGGGTAAACCATCTTCGTATGGATCTCAGGCATCCATCCAGGGAAGGTGGGCAGGAGTTGTTTAAGTATGGAACAGGTGTTTGAGGACAGCCTGACCAAACAAGGCATCCCGGCGGGAGTCCTTGTCCAAACGGTAATGGGCTGTGAAGGTATGAACCGAGGCCCAAGTGGCTGCTCGACAGATCTGATCTATGGATACAGAGTGAAGATGAGCCATAGAAGTGGCCATGGCTCTCACATTGTGAGCTGTGACATGGCCTTCCAGAGAAATGTTCTTACTCTGGTAAGCAAAAGAAATACACTGAGCAATCCAATTGGAAAGTGTACGTTTGGTGACTGGAAGTCCCAAATGAGAAGGATCAAAAGCCACGAAAAGTTGGGAAGACTTTCGATGTGGCTGAGTCCTGTTGAGGTAAAAGGCAAGAGCTCTTTTACAATCAAGGGTATGAAGGTTCCTCTCTGCACTGCATGCATGAGGAGCCAGGAAAAAAACAGGTAGATATACCTCTTGATTAAGATGAAAAGGCGAGACCACTTTGGGCATAAAGTGGGGATTCGTCCTAAGGACCACCTTATCATGATGGAATCTGGTATAAGGTGGATTAGCCACCAAAGCCTGCAGTTCACTGATGCGGCGAGCCGAAGTGACTGCAATAAGGAAAAGAACCTTCCAGGAAAGAAATTTCAGGGAGGTAGATACCAACGGTTCAAAAGATGGTTGCATAAGTTGACCCAGAACTAGATTCAAGTCCCATGCTACCGGAGGAGGTCGGATGGGAGGCTTACTGAGGGTCAGGCCTCTCAGGAATCTTGCAACAAGAGGATGAGAGGAGACAGGTTGTCCATTTATAGGTTTTAAGGATGCTGCAATAGCACTTAAATGGACTCGCACTGAATTCGTCTTGAGGCCTGCATTGGAAAGATGCAGGAGATAGTCCAGTAGAGAATTTAAAGGAAGTGCTAGAGGGTCAAGACCCTGTTGAGCACACCAAATGGAAAAACGTTTCCATTTGAAAGCATAGGAACGCCTGGTAGAGGGTTTCCTAGAGGCATGAAGGATAGCTTTCACTGGTTGAGAAAGATGAAACTCATGAAGGCTTAAGCCTTCAGTAACCAAGCTCGGAGATGTAGGGACTTGGGGTTTGGATGCCACAAAGTCCCCTTCTCCTGAGACAGAAGGTCTGGTGCAGCTCCCAGGTCCAGGGAGGAGCCCTGGGAGAGCTGTAGAAGTAGAGGGAACCACACTTGACGTGGCCAGCGTGGAGCGATGAGGATCATCGATCCGTGATCCCTCTGAAGTTTGAACAGAGTCTTGGGAATCAAAGGAATGTGTGGAAAAGCATATAGGAATTCCTGACCCCAATGCAGGAGAAAGGCATCGCTGGCCTGAGCTCCCTGACACGGAGTCCTGGAACAGAACCGGGGAAGTTTGGCATTCCACGGACTTGCAAAGAGGTCTATGTCCGGGGTCCCCCATTCCTGAAAGATTCTGCGTATCTGGTCCATATGCAGGGACCATTCGTGTGGAAGCAGAACTCGACTGAGTCTGTCTGCCCGAGAGTTTTGAACTCCTGGAAGATATACTGCCAGAAGATGAATTTGATGCTCTCTGGCGAAGGCCCATAATCTGAGAGCTTCGTTGCAAAGCGACAGAGAGCCCGTCCCTCCTTGTTTGTTGACATAGAACATGGCTACCTGATTGTCTGTCTGGACTAGGACAGTCAGGATGACAAGGAGGGTGTGGAAGACTGTGAGGGCAAGGAAGATTGCTCGCAGTTCCAGAAGGTTGATGTGAAGGGTGGTCTCCTGGGGAGACCAGGTGCCCTGAGTGGAGAGGTGTTGGAGATGAGCTCCCCACCCTGTTTGGGAGGCATCTGTTGTGAGGGTTGCTTGGGGCAACGAAGGTTGGAAGGGGGTCCCCAACAACAGATTTTTGGATGATGTCCACCACTGGAGAGACCAAAACAGACGTTTTGAGGTGAGTACTTGGTCTGAGAGCAGTCCCGATGCTTGAGACCACTGGGTGGCCAAAGTCCATTGAGCTGCTCTCATATGGAGACGAGCGTAGGGCACCACATGGACCGTGGAGGCCATGTGGCCCAGAAGTTGCAGTATTTCTTTGGCTGACAAGTGACTTCAGGACTGAGCCTGGGAGGCCAAGCTGAGTAGCCGTTGGCCTCGGACCAGAGGAAGGTAGGCCCTTGCCGTGGTGGAGTCCAAGCGGGCCCCTATGAATTCCAGGGACTGAGTAGGGATGAGTTGGGACTTGGGAATGTTTACCACAAGTCCCAGATATTGAAGAATACGCCTTGTACGGTCCAGGGATATCTGAGCTTGTGACTGAGATGGAGCTCGGATGAGCCAGTCGTCCAGATATGGGAACACGAAGATTCCCATGCCTCTTAGAAATGCGGCTACGACTGCCATGCATTTGGTGAATACTCTTGGAGCAGAGGCTAGACCGAAGGGAAGTACTCTGTATTGGAAATGTTTTCCCTGGAACAGAAAGCGAAGATATTTTCTGTGGGATGGATGGATGAGTATATGAGTGTACGCATCCTTGAGATCTAGAGAACAAAGCCAATCCTGACTCTGAAGGTATGGAAGGAGAATGCCCAGAGAGAGCATTTTGAATTTCTCCTTGAATAGAAACTTGTTCAATTCTCTCAGATCTAGAATAGGTCTGAAGCCCCCTGTCTTCTTTGTGATGAGAAAATAAGGGGAGTAGAAACCTAACCCCTGTTGAGGAAGAGGAACCTCCTCTATTGCCCCTTGGGCAAGGAGAGAAGAGACCTCCTGACCCAACAGGGTCAGAAGAGATGGGGGAGAACTGAATTGCCTCACCATGGTATGGGGAGGAAGGCTGGAGAAATGAAGCTTGTAGCCCTCCCTGATAATAGAGAGGGTCCATTGCTCTGATGTGATTTGTTCCCATCTGGGAGCAAAGTGAGCTAGCCTTCCAGGAATGGTGAGGGGCTCTGGTTGTTCTAGAGCCAGAAACGGTAAGTTCTCTAGGGGCAAGTCAAAACCCCTGAGGGGGTTGAGCCTGCTGGGGTGCAGCAGACACTGCAGGCTTTGACTTTACTTGCTTAGATTGCTGACGCTTAGCAGCAAAGCGAGGCTGAGCAGATTGTTGGCCAGTATTTGTGGAAAATCTGGCCTTCTTGTAGTAAGGCCTTTTAAAAGGCTTATTTTTGGCAGGAGTAGAAGTAGACTTAGAAAGTCTATCTAAAGTGGCATTTTCTGCGTCCATTTGAGCAGCTTTAATTTGCCAGTCCTCACCAAATAAGTTTTCACCGGTACAGGGCAGATTCCTGAGGCCATCTACAACCCAGGGTTCTAGGTCAGAAGCCTGGAGCCAAGCAAGACGTCGGGCTGCAATAGCAATTCCCGAAGCCCTGCCAGCAACCTCAAAGGAATCAAAGGCTGCCCTGTTGGAAAACTTGGAGACCTCTGAAAGTTGTGTCACCACAGAAATGAAGGCTGCCTTGTTATCCTCAGGGATAAAGGGGGCAAACTGCCGTACCTTTAGGGCAAGTTCTCTGAGAAACATGTCCATATAAAGGCTATAAGAATTGATCCTGGCTATAAGCATACTAGCCTGGAAAATCTTTCTACCAAAAGAGTCAAGGGTTTTACATTCTCGCCCTGGAGGGGTAGAAGAGTGTCTTTTAGGACTCTTTATCTTCTTCATGGCAGACTTCACCACAATGGAGTGGTGAGGCAGCTGAGTTTTTTGAAACCCAGGAGAAGGAGGGACCCGATACATAGTGTCCAACCTACGGGAATGGGGAGACAGTGTTAGAGGAGTCTCCCACAAATCCATCAAGTGTTCTTGAAGGATTTCATGGATAGGCAGAGTAACTGCCTCTTTAGGAGCTTTAGAGTATCCTAAAATATCCAATTTTTTTGACCTGGGTTCCTTTTCAGAAGATGTAGCAATAGAAAGTCCTTTAGCTACATCAAGAATGAAATCCTGAAAGGATAAATCCTCTGGAGGAGACATCCTCCTCTTTGGAGAAGAGGGCTCCTCAGGAAGATCAAGCTCAGCAGAGTCATCAGAGGAATTGAACTCATCAGAAGAATCTGAGTATTCTCTCTGTGCTTGCAATGCACGATACGCGTACCGATCGATATCGACATCGGGCGTATCGGGCATGGGATCGGTATCAGGCGAAAGCCTGAATCCGGCATGCGGAACCGATCGACGCTTGGAAGTCGATGGTCTCGGTTCCGGTGTGGATACCGGAACCCGAGTCGGTACCGATGGAATCGGTACCGAGGGCGTCGCAGCCTTAATGAAAGCCAGAACGGCCTGCTGCATGGTCTGGACAGTATTGCCCATGGACGCCACTGCTGCCTGGATGTCGGTACCGGTATCGACCGGTACCCCAGAGCAGTCTAACAGGTGATCAGTCGAGGCCGTGCCATCGATGTCAACCTGTAACCCCATAGGTGGTGCTTTGGAGGCCGGAGCCTCCCGCCGGGGTTTTTTGGCCTGGGCAGAATCCTCGAACTCAAGATTGAGAGCCTCTCGATCTTTTGAAAGAGATTTTCTTTTAGAGGATTTGCCCATAGAAAGTTTAGTTACCTGAGATCCATCCGGAGAGGAAGACCTGGAGGACTGTGATGCTGGATTATCTGAAGCAAACAGCACATGGAACTTGTTGGCCCGGTTCTGCAACCGACGTTTAGACATCTGGGAGCAGGATGGGCAGTCCGGTATGGAGTGGTCAGGTCCCAAACATTTAAGACACCATTCATGGGTGTCTGTGACAGAAATGACAGCACTGCACTTGGTACACTTTTTGAAACCAGGGACTGGCTTCTCCATGAGGAAAATTAAAGTAGGCCTGAAGGCCTAACAAAAGTTACCAAGCTGTGCTGAAGAAAATAAAGATTTTTTTTTTTTTTTTTTTAGAAAGAAAGAAAGAGAGACCGGCGGTACCGGTTTCGGTATGGGGAAGGCAGGTACGCGGTCTAAAGAAACAAATAAAATTAACAATTTCTTCTGCGGTGACAGGAACACAACCTGCTGGCTCCGCGGAAAAAGAGAAACTGAAGAGAGCTGGTCAGGAAGGCGGGAAGGCAGCGCGCATGCGCTGTGGGAAGCCCCAAAAGCTTTTCTTCTGAAAAGCTGGGGAGCTTTCCCGCGCAGGCTCCGTCGGTTCCGACGTACCCATATGTGAGGACTTATTCCTGCTTGTTCCTGGAGATTACCTTCAACACCCACTGCCCTGCCGTTATCCGGACCCCGGCAGGAAAAAACTCCCGAAAACGTCTTCCTATCGACTAAACTGCCACCTGGGCCCGCCTTGCTTCATTGTGGTTTTCGGGCAGTTGCGGATGAGGTAGCCAAGGATCCCCTTCCTGCACCTTGAAAGCCCAAAACCCTTGAGCTCTGGATGCATATGTACCTCGTTGAGGCACTCCCAAACGGGCATTACTTACAGACCATAGACAGGTTCAGAGAAGAGCCACCAAAATGGTAAAGGGGATGGAAGGATACTCCTATGAAGAAAGGCTAAAAAGGTTAGGGCTCTTTAACCTGGAAAAGAGACGGCTGAGGGGAGATATGATCAAAGTCTATAAATTAATGAACCGAGTGGAACGGGTAAACGTAGATCAATTGTTTACGTTAACAGAATACAGAAAGACTAGGGGACATGCAATGAAGCTACAGGGTAAACTATTTAAGACTAATAAAAGAAAATATTTTTTTCACTCAACGTGTAATCAAACTCTGGAATTTGTTACCGGATGATGTAGTAAAGGCTGTTAGTGTAGCTGGGTTTAAAAAAAGTTTGGACATGTTCCTGGAGGAAAGGTCCATAAACCATTATTAAGAAGGGACCCAGGATATCAATGCTTGACCCAGTACAAGCATTGCGGAACCTGTGTCTTTTGGGGAAACTGCTAGGTACGTATGACCTAGATTGGCCACTGCTGGAAACAGGATACTGGGCTTGATGGACCTTGGTCTGACCCAGTATGGCATATCTTATGTTCTTATGTTCTTAGATGGAAGGATCTTATCACTTTCTATCCACTATCTTTCTAACTAGATACATTTCTTGTATGTAGGCGCCTCCTGTTTTCCACAGAACTGAAGCTGCTACAAACCTATATGCAGTTTTTTTTTAAACAAATCTTTATTCCTGTCTCTATCTATCAGATCCTTCTCAGGAGAAAGACACAAAGTATCAACCGTTTAGATCACCTGACCAAGCACGCAGCACTCTGAAATCTGCGCGGTAACAACCATGGCCTATCGGATTAGGCCTTTCCCCACCTGTTTGCATCAAGCTATTGTGCAATGAATAAGTTTTGAGCTGCATAACCCCAAGAATGCTTAAGGATTAGGTGGGAGTCGCATCCCTTGATACCCTCCCATACCAGGCACTGTGGTCTGCCCGGAATGGTGAGAAGGGCTGGGAACACTCCCCAGAAGCTCCCTCTGGACCCGGGAATGTAAATCAGATCCCCAGCACAGTGCACCTCCACAGGCTCAGTCACATAGCCTTTGAAGTAATTAAAATAAAATCTAACTGAAACTAAAAAGGAAACTGCACATGGCCCCCTAGGAAGAAACTGCTCCATCCTGCTTCACTCTCCGGTGGCTGCCTCCCCCAGGCACCCAAACCACAGCCAGGGTGAAACACATGCGGGCCTGAATAAGAAGACATCGCGCCTAAATGCAGAGGGGGAGTTTCCCATTCAAATACTGCCCTGTTTCAATCCTACCGAAAACTTATGAATCCCGGGCCAAAGGAAAGACGAACAACCAAAAGGTTTGACTATATTCCTGCACGAACAGCTATGAGGCGGGCCTCACTCAGAGAAAGGGCCCCAAGGAGAACAATGGATGTGTGTATCTCCCTGAGTATTACAGCTTTAGAATGATTAATTAAAATACATGCATTTCTTCAAGCGAAATACCTTTGATAACGTCATATAGGAAGCAGAAGATTTCATCTCTGGGATCATCTGCCGCTGCAATTTTAAATTTGGAATACTTGTTGCCGGAGATCTAGAGAGAGATTTCCCTTCCTGAGAAGCAGAACTTGTAATATATTTTCCATACAGCTCTAGCAAGCCTGACGCTTCCCTTGTCCTGAGGGCTGCAGCTCCCCCTTCTGAACCAATTGTGCAGCCCTAAATATTTCATTATCTGATTTGGAACATCCAGTCAGCAGTGTAACCACAGAGGAAATCCCCGGGCAGACTTTTCCTTATTGCTTTCTGTATACTGAAACTTAGTTGTCTGCACATACTCCGAGCTGGGGCCAGACTAAACCCAGGTGAAGAAACTGTCCCAGCTCATGTTCTGGTGGCAACCTCCAGAAAATCCCATTTTAGCTAGGACGGGACAATTGAAGACTGGTGGACCGCCAGTGCCACTATCGGTAACTTTTCTTCTCTATAAACCCGATAAGTATGGAGTGCCATCCCCACTGTGCCTTCCAGTATGTAGCAGAAGGGAAGGAAACAAAAAATGTAGGCAGACTCCTGGAAAGGCAACAGTGCTTTGCCTTAGCGTATAGAACATACAGACCATGGGACCAATAAACGGATAAATAAATAACAGGCCTATAAGAAAATATATAATATTTATTTATTTAACAAGTCTTGTATCCCGCTTTTTCCTTCAATCAAAGCGGTCACAAAACAATACAAAGTTATACAAAGGTAAGGATACAGGAAAGTGGGAAAACATCACACAGAGAAAACATGACAACATGAACTATGGTACATAAATTACATTACATTACATTTAAACTACAATAAATATAGCGGTAAGCGGAACCAACCATGAGGCAGTTCATCTCCCGCTGATTGCTCAGCTCCGCTCTTGTGGAGGGACACCAAATCAGGACTTTTGGTGGCTGCTGCCATTCACCCTTCTCCTGCAATTGCAGTCATCTGCGAGGGATGAAAAGCGACCCCGCCATTCGTGCCCTGCCTAAGGGCCACGCCAAAGGGCTCTTTGGCGTGGCCCTTAGGCACGGGCCTGCCTGCCGGGTCCAGCATTTAAATGAAGTCTGTTGCGCTCCGATTGGGCCTTGGTGGGGAGCGATATATATAATTAAATAAAAAAATCAAAATGAAGGAAGTGAATATCACTTGACTAATGTCTTTTTACATGCAGGGCCTGTCAGCATACCTGAAGATAAGGCCCCATCGCTGCTCCTGCGTTTTGTTTTTGTTTTTTTAAGCAATAGATAACTGGCAAAAGAAAAAAACGAAACAAAATGACACTAAGTCAAACCGGCTTCCTTAAACAACTGCCCCCCCAAGAAAGAGAGGCTCCATGAGAGCTCAGTTGACTGTAGGAATCGCTTCATCCACTGACTCGCTGAGCCATGCTGTCCCTGCCACGCGGCTAAATAGCGCAGGAAACCAACAGGGACAGTCTAAATATCAAAAATTCAAAATTTCTTTCCCCTGCTTAAGAAACTCTTCGGACGCCCGCTCCACGAGCTGAAACATGCCTCCGCTGATCGATGGCTTCTTCCCTCCAGCCGACTCGCTGAGGCGCGCTACCCCATCCACGCGGCTGGAGCGCATGGGCAAAAACCAGCCTTCCTTACCTTCAGGTTTTCTTTGCGGGGAACTCACTGTGCCGACACTCACCTCACCGGTGTTCTGACCACCTGCGTGTCCCCGCTGCGTTTCTGGCCCGCCTTCAAGTCCTACAAACCGTACCGCTGCACAGACACGATGCCGGCAGCATCCACGGTGAGGGCGAGGCTCTTGACCTAGCTGTCTCTACTCCACCTCCCGCAGCGCTCTGAGGAAGCAGCGGATCAGCTGGTCTCTCCTTCTCCTGCTGGGTTCCCCACCGTACTTTACTTTCTAGGAGGCGAGAGCCGACAGAGAATGCCGATGGGGAGAAGGGTTCAAGTCGCAGAATCACAGGATACATTTTTTTTTTTTTAAACTGACAGAAAAAATACAAATGAAGTAAAAATAAAGTGTAAATACTAAGCTAGCTATCAAACGCTCCTTATTCGTTCCTCAAGTAAGCCTCCACCTAGGCTGACTAAGTCCTCCTGCTGCATGGAGACTGGACACATTGGGGGATGATGGGAGAAGACCAGCAGTGTATATACAGTGACGTCACGAGTTTGACTTGTCCAGTCTCCATGCTGCAGGAGGAGGTACACAACCCAGAGGTGGAGGACTGAACTGGAGGAACGATAAGGAACTGGGCATTACCCTTGATCGCCACCTCACCCTCTAGACACAAACAACAAGAGCAATCTACTACAAAACCCAATCCCTCTAGCACCCCCTTCTTCCATCAGATTTCTACTTGGGCCTACAGGCTCTCCTTGTGCCTCACATCAACTACTGCAACTCAATATACCATGGACTATCAGAATCGATGTTCATTCCTCTGCATACAGCCCTCCACACGACAACTCAGATAATCCAAGGCACTTCCAGATATGAGCACATCACCACCATCCTCAAACACCTTCACTGGCTCCCACTGCAGAGCAGAATCCAATACAAAATCCTCCTAATGATATATAAAACCATCAACCTCCAATCATCTCCCGACCTTCAAACCCTCATTGCCCCACCTCAGACAAACAGACCACGAAGATCCTCCACAAGAGACACTCTTGCCAACCCCCAATCAATAACAAAAAGAAATCAGCAAACATACACCAGATCCTTTGAGCTCTATGCCCCCCACATAAGGCACACCAAGGACTTCAGCACCTTCCATAAAGTCCTCAAAACCCACCTATTCACCCTCTACCGGTCCCACTCTGTCTAACCCTCCCCCCCCCCCAAACCTCCTCCTCCTTGAAGAACACTCTGTATATACTTGAAGTTAATATAGTTAATACAGACATATTGCCTACCTAAACTCACGGCAATAATTCTATGTTCCTCAACCCTTATTGTATAAAGTTATCGTTCTATATAAATGAAATTCAGCCTGTTCAATATACAGCGATTTGACCCTTGCGAAAAGCAGTATAAAAGTTCAGCTAAATAAATAAAATCATAAAAAAGCTTCAGTGAGACATGCATTGGTCAGCTCTACATACACCCTTAAAAACGCTTAGGAAGGACCCTTCATCATGTGCACAAAAACCAACATTAATATAATGCCCCAAGTGATGCATACAATTGCTGAGCCACAAATGTATGCCCTGGGTATAGCATTCTGCATGGCACAATCTGGGGACTGTCTATTTAAATTTTATTTACTTAAATATTTATTTATTTATTTATTTACATTCTCTTATATACCGCGCTATTCTGCATCAGTGCGGTTTACATTGAACGAACTGAAATTACATTGAACAGGGCATTATAACTTGGAGATAACTATTTTACAGGGAACATGGGCTATGGAGGGTTAAGTGGCTTGCCCAAGACCACAAGGAGCACCTGTGGGACTAGAAACCCCAGTCCTTCCGGCCCAAGGTTGCTGTCCTCTAGTGGGATTTGAACCCCCGACCTTCCGGCCTGAAGTACCTTGCCCCAACCACTAGGCCACTCCTCCATTCCAGATTTATATCCCGCCTTATCCTAAAATCAAAGCGGTTTTCAAAAGATTAAAATTTTAAGGGGGGGTGTCTGCATGCAGTGGTTGGATAGTAGTGTTTGTGTGGGTGTATACAGGTGCAGCTTAATTAATAGGTGCAATATATACAGCATGAGCTATTTACAAGGTGCTCTTGACACTACATCAGTCAAGTCTCCCAGTGCCTAGCCCTCCTCCCTGATATGTAGATCAGCATACCAAATCCTCCCATGCAACCCCTCAAACCACACACACTCTCACGTTCTATCACAAAAGACATTTTTTCTGGGAAACAGCATCTCAGCACCTACAGATTAAAACTAGTATATCATAAAAGCATGGAGTGCCAAGACTACATATGATCCCCCTCTCTCACTTAAACTCCTGTGGCAGACTCACTCATACTTATAACATCAACAGTCCCATTTTACACTTGTCAGGGTCCCCCAGATTAACTCATGTAGCACAAACAGCAACTGTCAGCATAGTATAAGGGGCCTGTGTGGGTGCCAAACCACTTACCTCACCTTACACAAACACACTCCAGAACTCTATAATTATGAAACACAAATACTTCTTTATTCATTAGGGTACCCTTCTTACATAGGCATAAGGTAATACTGTAAAACACAAAACAGAAAAGGTTAGTGAGGGCAGGAGTACCTGGCAACTCTAGCTATGTGAGGCAGCGAGCTATCCATTTTCCCCACTACTACTTGGACAGAGTGCACTTTTTTATACAGTTTGGTTTATCTGCATATGTGCTTACTGACACAATTTGCCACATGCTTTGCTTAGCATTACAAGCTTAGCAACATGCTTTGTTTGTCCACTTGGGTGTTTGCATTTTTTTCCAGAGTTTTTATTCTAGTCCTCTTTTGGCAACAAGATATTCTGTAGTCAGATTTCAAAAATCCCCTTGCCATCCCCACTTGTCTGCTCTCATGCTCTGTCCCCATCATCATGTACACCTGCAGCCTTAAAGCTGACATGTGCCATTTCCTCATGAATTCTGGTGCGTCTGTCTGTGTTCTATTTTTATTTCCTTCCTGTAGATGTGTGATTTGTGCTTTTGAAAACCTCTGCCTCTCCTCCGGTTCTTCTGCTTGTCTGAACATTCCCAGCGAGACCAAAAAAACCCATTTCCACAGGTTCCATAGTCCACTAGAACATAAAGCATGCCATCTTTTTCCTACAATAGCCACCATATTCACTATTGTTGGTTTTCAAATGTCTAAGGGTGGTTATTAATGACCCTTAACTTACAAGTTTCTCTCACCCATGATTTCTGTCCCATATTTATTTTATTTATTTGTGCTTATTTACCGCTTTTCGTGAATCAAAGCCGTTTACAGAGAACTCAAGGATTGATCATCACATTAAACAAAAAATATATGTAACATCTTAACAGGGAGTGAAAGGGGAAAAGGGACGAATTAACTTAAATCAGCAACAGCTGATTTAAGTAATAACTATGTACAGAGAACTAAGTAGATATATATATACTACTGGCATCCACACTATGGAACTCTCTCCCAACGAGCCTAAGGGCATTAGAGGACATCGGAGACTTCCGCAAGGCCCTTAAAACCCTGCTCTTTACAGAAACCTATGAGCAGATAGACAACAGTCCCCACCCGAGCGGTATTGCAACGTAAATACCCCCGCAAACTCAATACCCAATCAACCCAACTAGACTCACGAAAGCACCGTCATGATAAATGTAACCCTCAAATTGTGCTGTCTTAATATTGTTAAATACCCTCATGTTAAATGTTGTAAAGCACCCACATGTTAAATGTAACCCCAATTGTGATGTGATGTAACCACTTTGATTGTAGGATAAGGTGGTATACAAATCTGTCTAAATAAAATAAATAAATAAATATACATGCATGATTATACATGCATCTAGATGTGTTTTACAGATTGCAGTCACACCAGTTTGAAGCATACTTATCACAACCTCTATACAAGCATAGCAGAAATATTTCGAAGTACTGGCCTTATTCCACATCTGCAGGGAACACAGAAAACATACACAGGCCTTTACTGAATATGCTTTATACATCTTGCAAACCATGCCCCCATTCTGCCCCTCCCAGGCACGTTCTGAGATCCCCATGTTCGCGCTGTGGATGTGCATAGGAAAAGAGTAGTTACTCACCTGTAACAGGTGATCTCCGGGAACAGCAGGAATTTAGTCTTCACATATGGGTATCGTCGGAGCCTGTGCGGAAACGCTCCCCAGCGTCCAATAGGAACGCTTTTGGGAGTATCCCTCAGCACATGCACGCTGCCTTCCTGCCTTTCCAACTGTCCCTCTTCAGTTAAGTTTGTAGCTGAGTGAAAGGATAGAGGGAGAGAGGAAAGAGACAAAGAGATAGAGAGATAACTCCTAGGGGAGGTGGGTGGGTTGTGAAGACTAAATTCCTGCTGTTCCCGGAGATCACCTGTTACAGGTGAGTAACTACGCTATCTCCAGGAACAAGCAGGAATGTAGTCTTCACATATGGGGACTCCCTAGCCAGGGAGATAGCCCCAGGAAGGTGCCACCCTAGAAAGGTGGGAATCCTTCCTCCCATGGATCTCTGGCATTCCACCAGGGTTGGTGGGTAGGAGATGAATTAGGTCTGAAAGAGATTTTGAACAGCAGCTTGGCCAAAGAAGGCATCCCGATGGGAGGCTTTATCCAGGCAGTAGTGGGCTGTGAGGGTGTGTACCGAAGCCCAGGTGGCTGCTCAACAAATGTCATCGATAGACACAGAGTGGAGATTAGCCATGGAAGTTGCCATGGCTCTCACATTATGAGTTGTGACATGGCCTTGAAGAGGAAGACCCTTACTTTCATAAGCAAAGGATATGCATTGGGCAATCCATTTAGATAAAGTTCTTTTGGAGACTGGAAGTCCCAAATGACTAGGGTCAAAAGCTATAAAACGTTCCCAGGACTTTCTATGTTGCTGTGTTCTCTGTAGGTAAAAGGCTAAGGCTCTATTACAATCCAAAGTATGAAGGTTTCTTTCTGCATTAGAGGCATGAGGCCTCGGAAAAAATACAGGAAGATAAATTGTTTGATCTAAATGAAAAGGTGAAACCACCTTTGGCATAAAGTGTGGATGAGTTCTAAGAACAACCTTATCATGGTAAAACCTAGTATAAGGAGGATTAACCACTAAAGCTTGCAGTTCACTAATGCGACATGCAGAGGTGATTGCAATTAGGAAGATGACCTTCCAGGTCAAAACCTAAGGGCTCAAAAGGCGGCTTCATGAGCTGCCCGAGAACTAGATTTAGATCCCATGCCACCAGTAGTGGCTTAATGGGAGGTATGGTTAATAGAAGAACTCTCATAAATCTGGATATGAGTGGATGAGAGGAAATTGGTTGTCCATTCAGATGCTTATAAGAAGCTGCAATTGCACTAAGATGGACTCTTAACGAATTGGTCTTTAGACCAGAATTCGATAAGTGAAGGAGATACCTTTAGAATTGATACTAGGGTATGGACAAGGGGGTTTAATCCCTTCTTGGAGCACCATATAGTAAAACATTTCCACTTGAAGGCATAAGATCTTCTTGTGGAAAGTTTTCTAGAAACCTGAAGGATATCCTTTACCTGTTGTGACAGGTTAAAATCCTGGAGGTCTAAGCCTTCAGCAACCAGGCCGTGAGATGCAGGGACTGGGGATTCGGGTGCCACAGCATCCCGTCCTCTTGGGAAAGGAGATCTGGAGCATTCCCTAACTCCAGAGGTACCGCTTGAGAGAGATGTAGAAGCAGGGGATACCACGCTTGGCATGGCCATCGTGGCACTATGAGAATCATGCGAACCCTGTCTCTTTGAAGCTTGAAAAGTGTTTTGGGGATGAGGGGAATGGGTGGGAAGGCATAAAGGAAGTCCTGACCCCAGTGAAGGAGGAAGGCATCCCTTGCCTGACAATTGTGAGCTGGAATCCTGGAACAGAACAGGGGAAGTTTGGCATTCAGTGGACTTGCAAAGAGGTCTATGTCTGGAGTGCCCCAGAAATGAAATATCTTTGCCACCTGGTCTAGGTGGAGGGACCACTCATGAGGCAGCAGTACTCGACTGAGTTTGTCTGCCCAAAGGTTTTGAATGCCTGGAAAATATACCACTAGAAGGTGAATTTGATACTCTCTGGCGAGGGCCCACAGTCGTAAAGCTTCGTTGCATAACGACAGAGAGCCTGTCCCGCCCTGCTTGTTCACATAGAACATGGCTACTTGATTGTCCGTCTGGACTAGGACTGTCCTGTAGCTGAGCTGGGTGTGGAATACTCAAAGAGCTAAATAGATTGCTCTTAATTCCAGGAGGTTTATGTGTAGACCAGCCTCCTGTGGAGTCCAGGTTCCCTGGGTAGAGAGATGATTCAGGTGTGCTCCCCAACCCACCTGTGATGCATCTGTTAGGGTGGCCTGAAAAAGGGGTTGAAGAAAAGGAGACCCCACTGTCAGATTTTCTAGTGATTGCCACCATTGGAGGGACAAAATTAGACGTTGAGAGTTTATTATTTTGTCTGATAAAAGACCTGTGGCCTGTGTCCACTGTGTGGATAGGGTCCACTGAGCTGCTCACATGTGGAAGCGCGCATATGGGACTACATGAACTGTGGATGCCATATGTCCCAGCAACTGTAGTAGTTCTCGAGCAGTTAGGGAGGATTTCCCTGCTGCTTGAGAAGCTAGTTGCATTATGCGAAGACTCTGGGCCTGTGGAAGGAAAGCCTTTGCCTGTCTGGTATCTAAACAGGCCCCTATGAATTCCAGGCATTGGGAAGGAACAAGTTGGGATTTTGGGAAGTTTATTAACAACCCCAAGTATTGGAGGCTTTACATTGTGCGAGACAGTGCAGTGTTGGCCTCTGCAACTGTAGGGGCTCGAATGAGCCAGTCGTCTAAGTAAGGGAAAATTAATATCCCCAGGGTTCGCAGAAATGCAACTACTGCTGCCATGCATTTCGTGAATACCCTTGGTGCTGAAGCTAGACCAAAGGGAAGAACCCTGTACTGGAAATGTTTTCCCCTGAAAAGGAATCGTAAGAATTTCCTGTGATCTGGATGGATCAGAATGTGAGTGTATGCATCCTTTAAGTCCAGAGAGCAAAGCCAATCCTGGCTTTGAAGGTATGGCAGAAGAGTTCCTAGAGAAATCATTTTGAACTTCTCTCAAAACAGGTTATTTGTTCAATTCTCTGAGGTCTAAAATGGGTCTATGTCCTCCTGTTTTCTTTGGAATAAGAAAATAGGGGGAGTAGAACCCTGCACCCCATTGAAGAATGGGTACCTCCTCTATTGCCCCTTGGGCAAGAAGTGTTGAGACCTCGTGATCTAGCAGATCGTCTGCGGAGGTTGGAGAGTTGAATTGTTTTAGAATTGTAGGAGGGGGCATGCTGTGAAAATGGAGCTTGTACCCCCTCTCCTACAATGAACAGAGTCCAATCTTCTGCAGTTATCTGATGCCATCTGTTGGCAAAGTGGCAAAACCTGCCTGGGATATTGGGAGGGTTGGGGACCCCTCAGAGGCAGGAAGGCTAAGCTCTCTAGGAAGGAGTCAAAGCCCTTGAGGGGGCTGAACCTGCAGAGCTGGTTGGGCTCTCGGGCCTTTTGGCTTCTTTTACTGTCTAGTTTGTCCCTTTTGGGCAACCTGACCCTGAGTTTGACTCTGCTGAGTATAGGAAGGATAAAATTTCCTCTTTTTGCTGAAAGAGGGTTTTTTTATTAGGGCTTCTTTTTGGCTGGAGTGGCTGTAGATTTCGACAATCTATCTAGAGTAGCATTGTCAGCATCTAACTCGTTAGCTTTTTCCTGCCAGTTCTTGCCAAAGAGATTCTCTCCTGTGCAAGGAATGTTGCCTAACTTGTCCTGTACCCAAGTCTCCAAGTCTGATGCCTGAAGCCAGGCAATCCGTCGTGCGCCAATGGCAAATAGCAGAGGTTCTGCTATTGCATTCAAAGCAGTCAAAGGCTGCACGATTTACAAACTTGGAGACATCTTGAGCATGCTTAACTAGAGCAAGAAAGTCTTGTCTCTTGTCATCTGGGAGAAATGGGCTCATAAGCTCCAAATCTCCTGTAACTTCCTTGAGGAACATTCCCATATACAGTATAAATGAACTGATCCTAGCTGAAAGCATGGAAGCCTGAAAAGTTCGGCGCCCAAAAGTGTCCAGAGTCCTGCATTCAAGACCTGGAGGACTGGATGCATGCCTCTTTGCACTTTTCACCCTACACATGGCTGACTCCACCACCATTGAATGGTGTGGCAGCTGAGTCTTTTGAAATCCAGGACATGGAGGAACTCGATACATAGTATCAAGTCTCCTAGAGTGAGGAGATGTAGTCAAAGGTGTCTCCCACATTCTGAGCATCAAGTTATGCAGAATTTCATGGATGGGCAGAGTGGCTGCCTCCTTTGGAGCTTTAGGATATTGGAGAATTTCCAATTCCTTTGCTCTGGGTTCCTCTTCAGGAGCCACCGTGATTGAAAGGCCCTTGGCCATATCACGAATAAAATCCTGAAAAGACATGTCCTCTGGAGGTGACATTCTGCGTTGGGGAGAAGAGGGATCTTCTGGGAGAAACCCTCTAGTATCAGCGTCTTCGGAATCAAAGGATTCTAAGTATTCCTGACCACGAATCTCATACAAAGCACGGTCCCGGTATCGATCAAAGTCGGTACCGAGTTGATCCAGTACCGATCTGTCGATTCCAGCCAAAGATGGCATGGGAAGAATTCCCACCGGGGCTGGTACCGTCAGTGCCGGTATCGTCGGTACCGGTACCTGTACCGGTGTAGGTACCGGCATCGGTGCCGATGTCGGTACCCATGCCCGTTGGACCAACGGTACCGCAGCTGAGAGAACAGCTGCGATGCTGCGTTCAATAGCGAGGAACCTCTGGTCTATCGATGCTGCCGATGCCTGGGTGTCGGTACCGGTGAAAACGGCCTGAACCCCTGAGCATGGCACAGGTAGTTCTTGCGAGGTCGAGGCCTTGAGAACATCCTGGAGCCCCATTGATGCTTTGGAAGCTGAAGCCTCCCGCTGGGGCTACTTTTCTGGTGTGGTTCCCTCAAGGGCAATGCCAATGGCCTCTCGATGCTTAGCAGGAGAGCTACCCTTTGAGGACCGGCTTTTATGTTTAGTTACCTGAGATCCATGGGAGGAAGAGGAGGCCCTTGAAGATATTGATGCAATGGATCTGGCATCCGAAGAAAAGAGGGTACCGAGCTTTGCAGCCCGGTTCTGTCTTCCTCTTTTAGTCATCCCCATACAGGAGAGACATTCAGATGGAGAATGTTCAGGGCCTAAACATTTAAGACACCAATCATGGGTGTCAGTGACGGAAATGGTACCGCCACACTTAGTACATTTTTTTTAAAACCAGTAGTTGGTTTTTCCATGTTTTAGGAATATGGGGCCTAGTGCCCAAAATGGCGCCTAGCACCGAAAAAGAAAAGTTTCTGAAGAGAAACAGTTCAAAGTATAAGTTTATTTTATTTTTTATTTTTTAGAAAAGAAAAGAACCGGCGGTACCGGTAAGCGTCATGTGGAGGCAAACGCGACCACAAGAAAACAATTTTAAAGATGGAATTTTCTGCAGTGACAGGGTATGTATCCTGTCGGCTCCGCGGAAAATGAAGAACTGAAGAGGGACAGTTGGAAAGGTGGGAAGGCAGCGCGTATGTGCTGAGGGATGCTCCCAAAAGCATTCCAATTGGACGCTGGGGAGCGTTCCCGCACAGGCTCCGACGACGATACCCATGAGAAAACTACATTCCTGCTTGTTCCTGGAGATTAATCTTAGCTGCCCTAAGAAAACGTTGTATATCCGGGTGAGCTGACAACACTCTTCCCAACACTTTTCCCCTATAACATGCCAGGGCAGCCAGCTGCACTTTCAGAGTGCTTAGAGCCAAGCCCTTTTCTAGCCCCCCTTGCAGGAAAGACACAATGAGCGGTAATGACGTGGAGAACAGCCTAACGTTACGCTCTCTGCACCAGCCTTCAAAAATGCGCCAAACGCGGACATATGCCAGGGAAGTCAACCTCTTTTTGGATTTCAATAAGGTAGCAATCACCGATGCGAGTACCCTCGGTGCCGGAGCCGCTCCCTCTCAATAGCCAGGCCGTAAGCAAGAACCCATCCACCTGTGGTATTAACACCGGTCCCTGACTCAAAAGATTGATCCAACTGGGAAGTCTCCACGAATGATCTATAAGCAGTCTGATCAGATCCGCATAACAAGGCCTCTTGGGCCAATCCGAAGTAATGAGAATTACTTCCCCCACGTGCCCCGCAATTCTCCGTATCACCCAGCCGATCAATGGCCACGGGGGCAATACATACAGCAGCTCTCCTATCGGCCAGGGCTGAACTAAATCATCGAGCCCCTCTGACATGTGTACTCTGTATCTGCTGAAAAAACGAGACGCTTTGGTGTTCGAGGGTAGCCATGAGGTCCATGACAAGCTGCCCCCAACGAACGGTGATCTTGTGAAAAACTGCTGCATTTAGCTCCCACTCTCTGGGATCTAGGACATTCAGACTGAGGTAGTTCGCCTGCACGTTGTCTCTTACGGCTACATGCACCGCCGAAATGGCTAGCAGATGGTCTTCTGCCCACTGCATCAACCTCCGACTCTCCACCAACAGAGCTGCACAGCCCGTGCCTCCTTGTCTGTTGATATAAGAGACTGTCACCGCATTGTCGGAGAAAACTCGAACCGCTCTTTCTCTGACCAGTCCGACGAACTCCTGGAGCGCCAAGCGTACTGCTCTCATCTCTAGACGATTGATCGACATACCACTCTCCTCCGCGACCAGAGCCGCTGTGTTATTTGCGACAAACAATGAGCTCCCCAGCCCGACAGACTGGCATCTGTGGTGACCAGTAACCACTCCGGCTCTACCAGCGAAACTCCTGCGCGAACACCATTGCAGACTGCCACGCACGACCTCTGAACATACCAGTCTCTGGGCCAGGGACTGATGCTGCGGGGACCATCTGGACAGCAGCGCCTGCTGAAGTGGCTGCATATGAGCTCTGGCCCATGGCACCAAATCCAATGCCGCCGCCATGGTCCCCAGCAGTTGCAGGTATCTCCATGCCGTGGGTGCCTGCAGGTGCAAGAAGGCCCTCACCTGCTTCCAAAGCTTCTGTACTCTGTCCTCTGGCAGAAACACCGCTCCTTTCTCTGTATCGAACAGGGCCCCAAGATAAGTCAGCTACCTCATAGGATGCAACTGACTTTTGGTCTGGTTTATCACCCAACCGAGCTGTTCTAAAAGCTGAACCGCACGCTCGGTCGCAGTGACCGACTCAGTCTGAGACCCTGCCCGAATCAACCAATCGTCCAGATAAGGATGTACCTGAACTCTCTCTTTCCGCAATGCCGCTGCAACCACCACCATCACTTTCGTGAACGTATGCGGGGCCGTAGCCAGACCAAACAGCAACGCTCTGAATTGAAAATGGCCCATGGGCACAGCAAACCTCAGGAATCTCTGATGATCCGGCCGGATCGGAATGTGCAGATACGCCTCCGTCAAATCTATGGAGAACAGAAATTCTCCCGGCTTCACCGCCTGAATTACGGCCCTTAGGATCTCCATGCGGAAATGCGGCACCCTCAAACATCGGTTTACGTGTTTGAGATCCAGAATGGGGCGAAATGAACCTTCCCTTCTTGGGGATCACGAAATAAATGGAGTATTGACCTAATCCGTATTGGTCTTTGGGGACCGGTACTACCACTTTGAGCTAGAGCAAGCGTTGAAGCGTGTCGTTTACTGCTTTCCTCTTTAATAGGGACCCGCAGGGAGACCTTAGAAAAGCTTCCGCCAGCGGTTGAGCGAACTCCAGCGCATAGCCCTTGCGGATGATTTCCAAGACCCATTGGTCCGTCGTTATGTCGGCCCAGACGGAAAGAAACCCCTGCAACCGTCCTCTCACCGGAGGCTCCACCTGAGCCGGCCGCCCTTCATTGAGGTTTCTTGGGGGCATTCTGCTGGGAACCAAAATATCCCCTGCCGAACCCCCGCGCTCCTCGAAAGGACCGCCCTCACGCTACAAAGCGGCCTCTCTGGTAAGGAGCAAACCGAGTAACACAGAATCTGCAGAAGTCCCTACCTTGTCCTCTTGCTAGAGTCATGGGTCTAGCACCCCTCGGGCGGATCCTCCGGGAGCCGCCCTCCCTTGGAATCTCCCAAATCTTTAACTATCTTTTCGAGGGTCTCCCCAAAAAGCAGCTTGCCCTTGTAGGGGAGCTTGCTAAGTCTAGTCTTAGAGGACGCGTCTGCCACCCAATTCCGCAACCAGAGAATCTCCACGCCGCAATCACGGAAGCCATGGACTTCGCCAAAATCCAGATCAAATCATAGAAATCATCTGCTAAATATGCCGCCACTGATTCTAACCTTGCTCCTTCGGAGAACGACCCGTCCTCCTTCTCGGAAACCGAATCCTCTTGTAGCCACCGAATAGAAGCCCGAGAAACATATGCTCCACAAATAGAGGCCTGAAGCGACAGCACACTCAAATCAAACGTCTGCTTAAACAGCGCCTCCAACTTACAGTCTTGCAGATCATTCAGGGCAGCACTGCCTTCCACCGGAATCGTAGTTTTCTTTCTCACCGCTGCCACCAGCGCATCCACCCTGGGCATACGCAGTAACTCCTTTTCCTCCTGCGGCACAGGGTAAAGGTGCCCAATAGCCCGGCTACCTCTCAGGGAAGTCTCCAGATCCTCCCATTCAGAATCAATCATCTGTCTAATCACACTATGAACTGGGAAACAACGCTGTTCCAGCTTAAACCCCTGGAGTAAGGGATCCTCTAGTGCAGGGGTCTCAAACTCAAATTGCTTTGAGGGCCAAATGAGGACTTGTAAAGTAACCCGGGGGGCCTCACAAGACGCGGGCCTCATTTGCATAAGGGGCATCATTTGCATAAATATTTGCATAATGTTACCATACAATAACGTTTAGTAAACATGCCTCTTAATGAGTGTATGGATAAAGAAAGACTAAAAGACTTCTACATTACTAGAATCCAGTGCCAACCGCCAGGCACATTAGGAACTACTACAAACACTGCCCATTTAGAACCCATAGCAAACCCGCCATATCCTAACAGCACTACCAGGACTCACAAAGCACCATACTCTACCTATCAAAAGGCAACACTGCAAATATTAAATCAATATATTTCAGGGAATAACAATACATGACCTACTGGGGAAAGAGAACAAGTGGCAATGTCAAATAGGAATTACATAAACAGAATACCTCGGCTCAGTTACACATGCAGGACATACAACATCACCAAACCAGGAATCACAATTTAGAAACAGGAAGACAATAATTAAACTGGGAATGTACAACACTGTAGAAATAAAACTATAAATTAATTTCCTCTTGTATTAAACAAAGCGCAGACGTTAATGATGCACATTTCCAAGAGCTGACATATTCCAGTTAATAAATTCAAAATAAAGAGATATTTTTCTACCTTTTGTGCATTTTTTTTCAGTTGCAATTGTTCCAGCCACTTTCTTCTGGTTTCTTCGTGTCTTCTGCTAACTCTCCATTGTCTGCTGTCCATTTGTCCTTTCTTCTCTCTTCTAGTTTATTTTCCATTCTCTCTCTACATCTGCTTTAACATACTAATCTTTCTCCTTTTGCTCTTTTCTCATTCCTATTTCATCCACTCAAATTTTACCCCTCCATCCTCAATCCACACTTACTCTCCCAATACCCGGCCAATTGTAGATTTTTCTTCCCTCCCACATAAAATATTTTTCCCCTTCCCATTTCACTCTCCCAGCCCTATCCCATTCTAATCCTCCCCCAACATCAGCTCCCTTCTAGTTCCAGCCCCACCCAGCATCCGCTCCCTTCTAGTCCCCGCATCATCAGCCCATTTCCAGTCCTATCCTAGCCCCACCATCAGCCCATTTCCATTCCAAGCCCCCTTCCACTCAGCCCATTTCCATTCCAAAACCCCGTCCCCATTAGCTATTTGCAGTTCAAGCCCCCCCCTTCTACTCAGCCCATTTCCAGTCCTAGCAACACCCCCCAGTCCATTACCCGTTCTAGCCCCCCCATAGCCCATTACCAGTCCTAAGCCCCCCAACAGCCCACTTCCAGTCCTAACCCTTCCATCACCCCATTTTCATTCTTAGCCCCCCATAACCCCATTTTCAGCCCCCAATCAGACCACCTCCAGTCCTAACCCCCACCATAGCCCATTACCAGTCCTATCCCCCCCATCACTCCATTTTCACTTAGCCCCCCCTCCATTACCAGTCCTAACCAACTCCCCCCCATCAGTCCAAGTAAATTTAAAAATTAAAAACAAAACAAACCCCTGGCTTCTGCAGCTGCCGCCGAGGCAGCGGCAGAATCAACTCTCCCGCGGCCCCTTCCCGTCTGCCCGGCAGAGCCCTCAGCTGTCAGCTCCATCAGCGGCGGGCTTTTCAAGCTCGAAGAGAAGAGTGATTTCCCTCTCACGGCTCTGTTAAGCCTGCCGGGGCTGATGGGAACCGTGGGAATCCATCAGCTCCGGCAGGCTTAACAGAGCCGCGAGAGGGAAATCACTCTTCTCTTCGCAGCTTGAAAAGCCCGCCGCTGATGGAGCTGACAGCTGAGGGCTCTGCCGGGCAGATGGGAAGGGGCCGCGGGACAGTTGATTCTGCCGCTGCCACGGCGGCAGCAGCAGAAGCCAGGGGGGGTTTTTTTGGTTTTTATTTTGTTTCCTCTCCGTCGCGGGCCACACAAAGTTCTCTCATGGGCCGCGTGTTTGAGACCCCGGCTCTAGCGTCTCCTACTGTGCTACTGGTAAAGAAATGTTCAGGGCCCCTAGGGACTGGGCAATAAGAGCCCCCAGCTCTTCCTTGCGAAAAACCCTAAAGACATTAGGGTCTTTGCCCGGCACAATCTCCCCTTCCTCCAACTCACCAAGTGCCCAGGAATCCAAAGCCCCTTCCGAGAGAATTTCTCCCTCTTCTGTTCCCTGAGGCACACAGGTCTGCTCCCCGAGGGCATCGGAGCCTGCTTCTGTCCTTATAAGTTTAGTAAAGGGACCTTCCCCCGGATCCTGCAACAAGGCTTCCCCTTTAGGAGCGCCCACCACGCTTGGTGAAGCAGACTTGCTCAGGCCCTGTTCTAGCTTTAAAACATAGGCCTTATGCAATGACAGGATAAAATCCGCCGAAAACACCGATTCCAAGCCAGCCTGAAAATCGGGAAAAGGACCTTGCACCTTATCTAAATCTGGGGAAGGCCTTTTTGACTTAGCTTTCCGCTTTCCAGGCTTGCTAGAAAGCGCGGGAGCCACTGGTGCCATAGACAAAATGGCCGCGTTCCCACCTTCTCCGCCTTCTCCTCCTGTCTGTGTCTGTATTCTCTCCCTGTTGGTAGCCTCTTTATTTTACTGTCGTGTTATTTATTATTTTAGACACTGCCCTCCCATCTAGGGCCAACAGTTCCCGTTGCTGTTTGGGGTCCTCCCCTTCCGGTTCTCCCGCAGCCGCGCGCTTGCTGCCGCGTTCCAGACGGTACGCTGCCTAAACTGTATATAACAGCAGCGCCTGCGGCGCTTGTCGCCGTGGCGCGCGACGGGGGTGCGCTCCTTGGGGCCGCTCCTGTGCCGCAGGTCCGTCCTCTTTAATGCACTGGTCAGTTTTAATTCTTCTGTCTGTTCTCCTCGTATCCCCTGTTGGATCTGACTTTTCGCCGCTGTTACCCGCACCACTATCCGATCCCTTCCCTGGTTTGTTCCTGCCCTCATACTCCCCACCTCGTTCCTCCAGGTCCTCTCTGTCATCTCATTGGACTATGGCCTCAATCCCTGTGATTTGGGGCAGGCGACCCTATAAACCTTTACATCTGCGCTCTCGGTGCACTGCTAATCTGCATTTTTGTTCTCTTTCCTCCTCCCTCCCTCCTTCCTTCCTCACTCCCTCTGCTACATCATCTACTTTTTTCTCCATTAGTCTCCTAAACTGCCGCTCCCTCCGTAATAAAGCCCCCCTCGTCCAAGACCTAGTTCTTAGATCCTCACCTGGGGTCACTCTCCTGACGGAGACCTGGCTCCGTGACGGGGAAGATGGTCTTCTTGCACGCTGTCTCCCCCCTGGTTTTTCAGCTATCTCCGTTCCTCGTCTCGGCCGGTCAGGCGGTGGCGTGGCAGCTATTTTCCATCCCTCTCTTTCTTACTCCCAGGTCCCTTCCCCATCATTGCATTATCCCGATGCTCTCTTACTCCGTCTTCATACTTCCCCATCTATCCACATCCTTCTTGTTTACTCCCCTCCAGCCCTCCGGTCCCATCTCTGGGAGGCCCTTACGCTAACCATCACTGACATCTCTCTTGCTTTTCCACACCTAATCATCGCTGGTGATTTCAATCTCCATATGGATTCTCCCTCTTCGTCTAGAGAACGTCTCTTTCTCTCATTTCTCCAGGATCTATCGCTTCTCCAACATGTTACTGTTCCCACCCACCATGCTGGCCACATTCTTGATTTGCTTCTGACTCCAGCTTCCTCTCCCCTCACTCTTTCATCTCTTTCTACTACACCTCTCCCCTGGACAGATCATTTTCTTCTTACACTATTCTGCTCTTTCTCCAGCCCTCTACCTTCTGCCTCCTCTACTATCTCCCCATCCTCTCCACTGAGATTGTCCCGGGCCCTTACCCCTTCCACCCTACAAAAGTTTCCTCCTGTCTCTGAGCTCCTACCTACCGACTTTCCACTCCTTTCACCTAATACCCAGGCTGCCCTCTGGTCCTCTACTCTCTCCACAACCCTCGACCTTCTAGCCCCTCTACATCCCCGCCCACTTCACCGGCGCCCCTCTCACCCTTGGTACCACAGCGGACTTCGGTTGCTCCGTTCACACCTCCGGAGAGCCGAGCGATTGTGGCGCAAGTCCCCTCTCCTGCCAGTTTATCTGCTTTCAAATCTCACTATGTTTTCTATCGTTCCCAATTACACTCTGCTAAACGTGACTATTATTCTACTACGATCTCACAGGCTTCTAACCATACACGGCATCTCTATTCTTCCTTTCGCTCTCTTCTCTCTTTACATGCTTCGCCAGCCCCTCCTGCTTCCCAGTCATCTCCATCTCCATCTCAACTGGCTTCCTTCTTTGTCTCCAAAGTCACTTCACTGAGAGCCCAGCTTCCCTCGTGTCCTGCTCCCATCACCTCCCCGCCCCCTGTTCCCTCCCCACCACCCGTTTCTCAACTCTCTCACTTTTGGGCTACCTTTTCCCCTATCTCTGCAGCTGAACTTCATCATCTCCTCTCTTCCTCCAAAAAAACCTCCTGCCCACTTGATCCTATTCCCTCTTCTTGGCTCCTCACTCCTTCACTGGGTGCCTTTTCATCTATCCTGGCCATGTTTAATTCCAGCCTATCCACAGGAACTTTCCCTAGTCTTTGGAAACACGCTTTGGTATGTCCCATCTTGAAAAATCCTACCCTGGATCCCTCTCTCCCTTCTAACTATCGCCCTGTGTCTAATCTTCCTTTCTTATCCAAACTTCTAGAAAAATTTGTCTTCGCCCAACTCTCTCACCACTTGGATTCTACTAACTTCCTTCACCCTCGTCAATCTGGGTTCCGTCCAGGGCACAGTGTTGACACGGTTCTTCTTGCCTTCACTAACTCACTGCATGTAGCCCATGATCACGGTGATATCTCAGTGGCAGTTGCTCTAGATCTCTCAGCAGCTTTCGACCTAGTTGATCACTCCCTTCTCTTCCACCGTCTTCGGGAAGCTGGTCTCTGCAGCACAGTTCATCACTGGTTTCATTCCTTTCTCTCTTCTCGTTCCTGTGCAGTTCTCTCCTCTTCATCTACTCTTCCCCCCTCCGATTCCCAGCACCTCCCCTGTGGTGTTCCTCAGGGTTCTGTCCTTGCTCCTCTCCTTTTCAATCTTTTCTTGGCCCCCCTCGCTCTCCTTATACAACAGTCTGGTATTTCGGCTTTCTTCTATGCTGATGACATCCTTCTACTCCACCACACATCTCCTTCTTCCCCCGATCTCTCCCCTCTCAATTCCTGTCTCACCTCTGTCGCCAATTGGCTCACCTCTAACTGTCTTCACTTGAATCTTACCAAAACTCTGGCCATATGGTTCACTCATGGTGGCCCTTCTCCCTCACTAGCCCCTTCTTTCTCCAATTCCTCAGTCCCACTAGTTCCCACCTTTCGGTATCTGGGTGTCCATTTTGATTCGGATCTCTCCTTCTCTGCACACATTTCTCATATCACTAAAACCTCATTCTTCTTTCTTCGACAAATTCGCTCAATTCGTCCCTTTCTTTCTTCCTCAGCTCAGACCACACTGGTCTTATCTTTGGTAATGTCTCGTATTGACTTTTCTAATTCCTTATTCCTTGGTCTTCCTCAATATCAGTTGTCCCGCCTTCAACGCATACAAAACACTGCCGCACGTCTTATCACCCGCTCTTCTATTCGCGATCATGTCACTCCTATACTTCTCCACCTTCACTGGCTGCCTGTTCCTTTCCGTTCCCAATTTAAGATGTTAATCCTACTACACAAGGTCTTTCACACTGGTACCCCTTCTTACTTAGCTGACCTACTATCTTTCCATTCTCCCAGGTACACCCCCCGTTCTTTCCATCTTAATCGTCTTGCCCTCCCTTCCCCCGCTCGTGCCCGCCTACAGCTCACCCGTTTCTCCGCCTTCTATTTTGCTGGTCCTGCTCTCTGGAACTCTCTCCCTCCCTCCCTTCGCCTGGAATCTCAATATGTCACCTTTAAACACAACCTCAAGACCCACTTATTTTCCCTGGCATTCGACACCCCTTCCCCATTTGTATGACCCCCCCCCTTCTTAGTACTATACGTTTGCCTCTTGTGTCCTGTCTTGTCCTTGTCTTCTTTACTCCTTCTGTCCTATTTACAAATTGTACATTTCTTTTCCTTTTCTCGGCCTTGGCCAAGTTTTAATGTAATTTTATCATTGTACACCGCCTTGATTATCCCAGAAAGGCGGTTTTTATCAAATAAATAAACCTTAAACCTTAAGATTCACCTCCGAGACATCCCCCAACGCCGCTTTAGGGTCCATCACGCCCTCGAAGAGTCTCTCCACACAACTTCCTGCGCGAAAACAAATTCGGCAGATGCCAGACCCCGACAGCCCCCGCCGACTTCCGCACTGTGCGCACGCTGCCGGTCCGGCCAGCATGCACCTGAAGGGAATGAAAAACAACTCGTCGCTCTCAATGGCCGATCAAACACCCGTGATGGCGAAATAACATCTCCTGCCTACATTTAACATGTGCTTGCAATCTGCCAGCTCCCTTCACTACCGCTGTCTGCGGGTGAAGCGGAGGAGGCACTGAGGGCAGAGGGCTGCAATCTGGGGCTCCCAGATCCTCTCACTCTCCCTCCGGGGATGACTGCCGGAGCCAGCTGAGACAGGCTCTGCCTCTAGCTCCAATCACTACACTAATCTTTTTTTTTTTTTTTTTAACTCAATTCCCCTCTGTTCCAACTTAGCAGCCCTGCTAGGACCGACTAGCCAGAAAACCCAACACTTTCACAGCACTCCAACTAACTATTCCTTTTCTTCACTCCGGAGCCTATTCAGCTGCTGAGGACTGAAAGACTGAGTCTCTGACACCAGAGGGAGCTGGATAGGCTGTCAGCAAGACTTTGAAATTTAGTCCTCAGCTGCTGAAGGAGATTGACAACCCTACGGTTCCTGGACTGGCCCGGAGAGACGAAGAGGAAAACAAAGGATATTATAATGTCTCTGTATCGCTCCATGGTGCGACTGCATCTTGAATATTTGGTGCAATTCTAGTCACCATATCTTAAAAAGGATATAGCATAATTGGAAAAGGTACAGAGAAGAGCGACCAAAATAATAATAATAAAGGGGATGGAAGACTTAAAAGGTTAGGGCTCTTCAAACTTGGAAAAAAAGTACAGTTGAAGGAAGATATAATGGATAAGGTAAACAAATTGGTTGTTTACTCCTTCAAAAATGTAGAAAGATTAGGGAACACACAATGAAGCTAGAATGTAGCACATTTAAGATTTATTGAAAAGCTATTTTTTTCACTCAACGCATAATCAAACTGGAATTCATTACTGGAGGATGCAGTAAAAGTTACTAGTGCAGGTGAGTTTAAAAGAGATTTGGATAAGTTTCAGGAGGAAAGGTCCATAAAACCATTATTAAAGAGGACTAGGGAAATCATGGAATCTGTGTATCATGGAATCATGGAATCTGTGTATCTTTTTGGGAACCTGACAGGTTCTTGTGACCTGGATTGGCTGCTGTTAGGAACAAAATACATACGGGTCAGATCAAGGGGCTTGATGGACCCTTGGTCTGACCCGTATGGCATATCTTATGGCTAACTAAATTAATATGCTATGTAAAAATAAATAAAAATTTCTGAAGGCAAAAATAAATAAATTATTGTGAGCGGGGAGTAACACTATATACAAGATACATTCCCCGTCTTTGTATTCTGAAAAGAATGGCTGGAGCTACATCTACTTTCAGGTCAAAAGTTTTACTACTATTTGATTAAACATAGGAAAAAGGTAAAAACCATATGGCCCATCTGGTCTGTCCATCCATACCTACTACCAAGCTGTACCGTCTCCTTCCTTTCCCTTAAGAGATCTTCTGTTTGTCCCATGCATTATTGAATTCAGATAGCGTTCTTATCTCTACCATCTCAACTGTGAAGCTATTCCATGCATCCGCTACTCTTTTCATAAAGAAATATTTCCTCAGATTACTCCCGAATCTATCCCTTTTCAAGTTCATCCTATACCCCCTCGTTCCAGAGCTTTCTTTCAATTCAAAGAGGCTATTTGTGCATTTATTCCATCCAGTTGTTTAAAAGTCTATCTTATCTCTCCTTTCCCCCCTTTCTTCAGAGCATACATATAGAGATCTTTCCATCTGTCTCCATATGCTTTGACACAGACCACTGACCATTTTAGTAGTTGCCCTCTGCACCAACTCCATCCTGTTCACTTCTTTTTGAAGATGCAATCTCCAGAATTGCACATAGTACTCCAAATGAGACCTCAGAGACTTAAACAGAGGCACTATCATCCTTCCTGCTGGCCATTCCTCTCCATGTTCACCCAAACATCCTTCTAGCTTTTGCCATCAACTTCTCCATCTGTTTGGCCACCTTAAATTCATCAAAAACAATCACCCCCAGGTCTCGCTTTTCTTTCATAGAAAGAAGTTTTGGTACTTCACACCCTATATACTGTACTGCAGGGCTCAACAAACCCCAGGTGCCAGGTCACCATGGTGACTGAAATTGGGCCTGGCGCCTGGAGTTCAGAGCACATATGGGCAGAAGGGCAGCAAATGGCTGTGATTGTGGCCGAGACCTGCACTGTCTGTCTGCAGGAATCTCTTCTCCCACAGGCAGAAGTTCTGCAAAAACCTATGATTGAAGCTGAGACAGGCACTGTGTGCCTGCAGGAGATGGGATTCCCAAGGGCAGATAGTGCAGGTCTCTGTCAGGATTGCAGCCTTTTGTAGCACTTCTACCCATGGGAGAAGGGATCCCCGTGAGGAGAAGTGCTGCAACGCCTGAGCCTTAAATAATAAAACAAAACAAAAAAAACACAAAAAACACAGCCTGCAGACACTTCAGTCATTCCCGGCCAGTAAAAATGCCTCTGGCCTTCTCAATCAAGCCTACACATCACTACAGCCACCCCAGAGGAGCCCCGCCAATGTCTTCAGCCAGCTCCTGAACCAATCCAGCTCTTGACAGCCAGAAGCAGAGCCGGAGCTGGCCAACAGTATCAGGCCCATGTAGCTCCTCACCTCTCTAGCTCCAGGCCAGACCCAGCAGCACAAGCACCGCTGCAAACTGCGGCCGACTGGTTGAGGCAATCTTGGCCCCCAGTGAATCTTCTGGCTGCAATCAGCAATCTCAGCTTCTCCAGCCTTCAGCGCCTCACAATTCAGGCTCTCTGCCCCCCCCCCCCCACCCGAGCACGACTGCAGCAGTCCCAGCAATGCAACACATGACTTGAGCTGCTCTGCAGCTACTGATAGCATCCCAGTACCTTTAGTTTTGTTTTAAAAATGCTGCCTTGCCTTCTCTCTAGCCCCTGTCACCTCCAAACATGACCATTCTTCAAGCTAGATCCCTCTTCATGTTATCTACACCTTCCTGGGGTCTATCCTATTGTGGATTTTTATATCATCCACAACGAGGCAAACCTTAGTTGGCAGCTCTTCTGCAATATCACTTGGGAAAAAAAAAGTTAAAACACAGATCATAGACCGATTCTTGCGTCGTCACTATCCTCCGAGTAAACTCCATTAACCAGTACCCTTGGTCATCTTCCACTTAATCATTTTCTAGCCCAGTCTGTCACTTTAGGGTCTATCATTAAGGTGTTCAATTTATTTGAAAGTCACCTGTGCGGAACAGTCTCAAAGGTTTTGCTATATCTAATTCATCACATCTACCACTCTCCCCTCAGTACAACTCTCTGGTCACCCAGTTAAAGAAACAAATCAGTCAGATTCATCTGATAAGACTTGTTTCTAGTAAAACTATGCTGCCTCGGATCCTGCAATCCAATGGATTCCAAAAATCTCACACTCCTCTCCTTTATCAGCACTTCCATTAATTTGTTCGTCGCAGAAGTCAGACTAACTAGCCTGTAAGTTACCAACCTCTTCTTCCTTACTTCTGCTTTTGCATAGAGGGACCATATACACCCTATCTTCAGTCCTCTGGGACCACCCCCCACTCTAAAGAAACATTAAAAAAGTCAGACAGCGAAACTGCCAGAACTTCCCTGAGTTCCTTAAGTACTTTAACCTGGAAAAGAGACGACTGAGGGGAGATATGATAGAAGTCTATAAATTAATGAACGGAGTGGAACGGGTAAACGTAGATCGATTGTTTACCTTATCGGAATATAGAAAGACTAGGGGACATGCAATGAAGCTACAGGGTAAACTATTTAAGACTAATAAAAGAAAATATTTTTTCACTCAACGTGTAATCAAACTCTGGAATTTGTTACCGGAGGATGTAGTAAAGGCTGTTAGTGTAGCTGGGTTTAAAAAAGGTTTGGACAAGTTCCTGGAGGAAAGGTTCATAAACCATTATTAAGAAGTGACCGAAGATATCAATGCTTGACCCAGTACAAGCATTGTGGAACTTGTGTCTCTTGGGGAAACTGCTAGGTACATATGACCTAGATTGGCCACTGTTGGAAACAGAATACTGGGCTTGATGGACCTTGGTCTGACCCAGTATGGCATATCTTATGTTCTTACTCTCCGATGTATCCCATTCGCCCCATTGTTTTGTTGACTTTTAAGTTACCTAGCCCCTGGAGGTGTAGCCTAGTGGTTAGAGCAACTGCCTAGTACCCAGAAGATCAAGGGTTCAATTCCCACTGGCACTCCTTGTGACTTTGGGCAATTCACTTTACCCTCCATTGCTTCAGAAGAAAAGGCTGCTGGCAGACTACTTCCGGTGATACATTGCCAAGAAAACCCAGAGGTAGCTGGGTCGCTATGAGTCAACGCTGACTTGATGGCACTAAAAAAAAAAAAAAAAAAGCCCCTCACAAATTCTTCTGATAATCATTGATGATCTGCATCACTTCTGTTCCTATTTGCATGAGCGTTTATAGGTCCCATGCCCAGTCCTTCATCTGTAGGCATGGAATATATATTTGTTAAGCATTTTCACTTTATTCTCATCAGCTTCTACACATTCCTCCCTTACACCTTTGCTTTTGTTAATACACCACTTTAGCACTTCCTCCTGTCAGTAAAATATCTAAAAAATGTCCTATCCCCACCATTTTACTGCACTTGCATCTTTGCTTTCCTGACTTTCCCAGTTTCTCTTAGCTTTTCTAAATATTGTTGCTCGCCTTTCTGTGATCTCTTGTACTTTATTGAAGGCCACCACCTTTTTCCTTACCTTTTCAGCAACTTTTTTTGAGAACCATAGTAGCCTTCTTTCCCTTTTACATTTATTTACTGTCCTAACAAAGAGGTTTGCTGCCCTTAAAATATCTCCTTTTAGTTTTGCCTACTGCTTTTCTATATCTCAGGATGGGAACAGCTGCAGTACTGATGAGCCCAGATCTCTTGCACGTGCAGGAAGGTCACTGCAACCACTATGACTTTCGTGAAGGTACAAGGGGCTGTGGCAGGACCTGGAAATGGAAATGGTGGCCCAGGATGCAGAAGCAGAAAAATCACAGATGTTGATCCTGGACAGGAACATGGAAGAATGCCTCAGAAAGATCCAAGGAGTTTAGAAAATCCCCTTGCTGAACCAATGCAATGACTGACTTGAGGGTTGCCTTCAAATCCAAGGGGATGGAAGGGCTCATCTTTCTTTGGTACCACAAATGAAATGAAAAGTTACCCCTAGTCTTGTTTTGCAGAGGGCACAGGTACAATAGCCTGCAACACCCAATGCTGATCCTGACGTCATCACAGCCCTCTCAATCGGTGCAAGCACACCTGGCCCTCTTCCACAACCAAATGCCAAACCCCAGGGAAGAAAGGAACCGCAAGGAACAGTGAAATACATTGCATGGAGGTGAGGTAAGCACCACTGGACACTGCAGAAGCCATTAGAAAAACGCACGCTAGGTGCACCCATGCCTAAGGGCCACACCAAAGGGCCATTAGGAATGGCCTTTAGTGTGACCTTAGCGCAACAAAAGGCAATCCATATGCCCAACCATCATTGCGAACACCAAGCTCCCTGAATGAATACCACTTGCAGCATCACACATTGTAAAAAAGGAAAACATGAACCATTTGCTGTCTTTGTTCTCATGCCGTGCATTACACTACTCCTCACTCAAACCGAAGCATTCACACCACAACCAGGTATTATACCCATCATACAAGGACTCTGATACCGAACCCATTTCAACCCACTGAACAACTCAGACACATCCCATAACAGGAGTTGCAACTCGTTAATCCACATAGACCTCCAATCAACAACAGTGTACAGCCACCATAAGCTCCCAAGAAGAGGCAATTTGAGATGCCTCATGATCAATGCTCGCTCAGCCAGAAAGCAGTTACTCACCTGTAACAAGTGATCTCCAGGAACAGTTGGAATCAGTCTTCACATATGGATGACGTTGGCACCAACTGAGCCCATGGGGGAATGCTCCCCTGTGTCCAATAGGAAAGCCTTTGGGAGCACTCAACTGTGCCTGCGCATCTGCCTTCCCAACTCCTCTCCTCAGTTGAATTTGTAGCTGAGAGAAAGAGAAAAAAAAATAAATCAACCCTACAACTCTGGGGGAGGAGGACGGGTTGTGAAAACCGATTCCTACTGTTCCCGGAGATCACCTGTTACAGATGAGTAACAACACTATCTCCAGGAACAAGCAGGAATAGTCTTCACATATGGTACTCACTAGCTCCCAGGTACCAGACTGGCATATGAGGGGGAGGGGGAAGAGAAGTGTGATCCCTGAGGCTAAAGCTTAGAGCTGAAGAGCGTGAACACGATGTGGCACATTGGACTCAATTCCAGGAGGCTATACCCCATCTAATGACAGTCTGGTCTTTTGTAAAAGTCCAGGACAGAGGGGTAGGAGTTGAGCTTAAGTCCCACAGAGGTGTTGGAGTACAGCTTGGCCAAAGACAGTGTCCCAACGGAGTCCCTGTCCAGACAATAATGTGCAGCAAAAGTATGAATGGAGAACCAGGTAGCTGCACGACAGATCTCCTCAATGGAAACTGAACTGAGGTTGGCTACAGAGGTTGCCATAGCTCGCACATTATGAGCAGTAACATGACCCAGGAGAGTCCAGTATGTGCATAAGCAGAAGAAATGCAATCTGCTATCCATCTGGATAGAGTTCATTTTGTCACCAATAGTCCAAGGTGACTGGGATTGAAGGAAATGAACAACTGAAAGGATCTTCTGTGAACTTTAGTTCTATTCAAGTAGTAAGCCAGCGCTTGCTTACAGTCTAAGGCGTGTAGCACTGCTTCAGCCCGAGACACAAGTGGTCTTGGGAAGAAAATGGGTACTATTACTGCTGGTTCAGGTGAAAAGAGACGACCATCTTCGGAAGGAAGTGTGGATGGGTACGGAGGACCACATTGTCATGGTGGAACAGAGTATATGGCATATCTCTATTCTGTTCTATGTAATTATCTCTTGTATATAGTTTACCCCGGTTCTCCAAGTTTGTACTCCTGTTCGATGTAAACCAAACAGCTTGTTGTTATGGTCTTTATGTTATAATGTAAACCGCGCTGATGCCGAATAGTGCGGTATATAAGAACTTGTAATAAATAAATAAATAAATAAATCTGCTACCAAAGCCTGCAGTTTGCTGATGCAGCAAGCTGACGTAAAGACAATGAGGAAAATTATCTTCCAAGACAAAAACATCAGTGAAGTGGTGGCTAAAGGCTCGAAAGGAGGCTTTTGAAGTTGAGCTAGAACCACATTGAGGTCCTAGGGCTGGGTGGCTTGACAGACCCCACATGAAGCATGCTACTAAGGGGTGTTGAGGAGATAGGCTGTCCGTCCAATGGTTTGCAATAAGCCGCAACGTCACTAAGATGAACTCTGAGTTAGTCTTAAGACCTGCCAAGGACAAGTGGAGGAGATATTGTAGAAGGGATTCCACTGGGCTTGCAAAGGGGTTAAAGTACCTTGGGGAGCACCAGATGGCAAACCTTCACCATTTAAAGGCATAAGATCACCTGTTGGACTGCTTGCATGATGCAAGCAGGATATCCTTGTCCTCCTATGCCAGGTCGAAGTCAGCAAGTACTAGCCCTTCAGCAACCATGCCATGAGGCGAAGGGCATGAAGATTGCGATGGAGAAGCATCCTTTGGTCCTGGGAGAGGAGTTTGGGTGCACATTCGAGCCTGAGAGATTGAGTCTGTGTGAGATGAAGAAGCAGAGGAAACCATGGTTGACAGGGTCAAAAAGGGGCTATGAGGATCATGTAGCCCTTGTCAGCCTGTAACTTGAACAGCATTTTGGATATCAAGGGGATGGGAGGAAATGGATAGAGCAGACCCTGTTCCCAATGGAGAAGGAAAGCGTCCAGGGCCTGTCGGTGCAGGGACGGAAACCTGGAGCAGAAGAGGAGTTTAAGCTGTGTGTTCTGCGGAGTGGAAAAAGGATCTATGAGTGGGGTTCCCCATATTTAGAAGATCCAAGCAACTGTCTCCCAATGTAAGGTCCATTCAAGTGGATGAAGGATTCGGCTTAGCCTGTCTGCAAGTATATTGAGCTTTCCCAGGAGGTACACTGCTCTGAGGTGAATGCAGTGTGCGATGGCAAAAATCCATAGGCAAAGTGCTTTTCTGCTTTGGGGATAGGATCCTGCCCTCCCCTCCCCATTTGATCACACAGAACATGGCAACCTGGTTGTCCGTCCTAACTAATACCTGTTGCCCCGAATGTTTGGAATGAAAAACTCGAACAACATTTGTTAGTGCCCATAATTCTAGGAGGTTGATCTGCAGAGCAGTTTCCTGTTGTGTCCACAGGCCCTGTGTGGTTAAGATCATTCAGATGCACTCCCCAACCCAGTTTGGAAGCATCCTTTGTCAGGGTGCATCGAAGTGGAGGCTTCTGAAAAGGTGACCCGCCGAGTAGGTTCTGTGGAGAACATCAACACTGAAGAGACTTGGTCAGTTGAAGGGTGATGTGGATCTCATTTACGAGATGCCCGTTTGCTTGCATTCATTGAGAAGACAGAGTCCATTGGGCTTGACGCATGTGTAGTCGAGCATAGGGGACGACATGGACAGTGGAGGCCATGTGTCCCAACAGATGGAGCATTTCTCGAGCCGTTACACAGCTTTGTTGTTGCATTTGTTTTGACAGCTCAATGAGACAGGCACAGCGATCTTGTGGAAGAAAAGCTCGGGCCTGTTAAGTGTCTAAGAATGCTCCAATGAACTCTAGTCTTTGGATTGAAACGAGGTGAGACACTAGGAAGTTTAGGATGAATTCCAGATGTTGGAGCACTGTGATAGTGCGATGTAGGAAGAGTTTCACCTCCTGGGGGGGGGGTCTCCACTGATTAGCCAGTCATCTAAGTAAAGGAAGACGAAGACCCCCAAAGTACAGAGATAGGCCACAACTACTCCCATTCATTTTGTGAATACTCTCGGTGCAGATGCTAAGCAAAGGGCAGCTCCCGGTATTGGTAGTGGTTTTGTTAAAAGAGGAAACGCAGATATTGCCTGTGCTGAGGATGGATCAGTAAGTTTGTGTACCCCTCATTGAGGTTTAGAGAATATAGCCAATCGTGTCTCTGGAGGTATGACAGAATAATTCCCAGGGAAATTATTTTAAATTTTTCTCAGACCAGGAACTTGTTTAGGTTTCCGAGATCCAAGATGGGCCTGAACCCTCCTGTTTTCTTGGAATGAGAAAATATGGAGAGTAGAAATCCATCCCTTCCTGATGGGGAGGAACTGTTTCTAGGGTGGACACCTCTTCTCTTAAGAGAATGCTGTAAAGGGGATGAATGGGATAGTCTCCTGTGAAGCTGGTCGGGGGTAAGCTTTCGAAGTGAAGCAAATATGCTGTTTTGACAAGGTTGAGAGTCCACTGCTCTGGAGTTATGAGTTGCCACCTCCAGGCATAGAAACATGTGGAGGGGCTGGGGACCATGCAAAGGCAGAGTGGCAATGCCCTCTAGGAAGGAGTCAAAAAACAGGCGTAGGTTGTGCCTGTGCCACTGGTTGAGACAGAGTCATCTTGGGCTTCTTGGGTTGGCGAGAACCCTGCTGCCGCTGCTGGTAAGCAGTTGCAGGTGGGTAGGAAGAATAAAACAGTTACTCACCTGTAACAGGTGCTCTCCGGGGACAGCAGGAATCGGTCTTCACATATGGGTGATGTCGACACCAACAGAGCACACATAGAAGCATCTCCCCAGCTTTCAAAGAAAACCTTTTGGAGATGTACCACACATGTATGGTCCCCTTCCTACCCAAGGATGCCACCTTGCTTCAGTCTAATGATATAGCTAAGACAGCAACAATTAAAATACAGTAAAGAAGCAACTCCAAGGGAAAGAGGGAGAGTTGTCAGGACTGATTCCTGCAGTTCTCAGAGAACACCTGTTACAGGTGAGTAACTACGCTTTCTCCAGGAACAAGCAAGATGTCAGTCCTCACATATGGGACTCCCCCACCTACAGGCTACCAAGAGCCTGTATAAACGCCACAGTGATCTGCAAAGGGTGAGCCATGAACTATAGCAGTCGAGTCCCAAGTGAGAGACACTCAACACCCAAGTGTCCGGCAGGCCACCCACATTCTGGTAGCCTGAACACAGAAGGGTCAGAGGGCAGAAATTGCCTACACCCCGAAGAGATTACGGAATATGGCCTGGCCAAAAATGCTGTCCCATTGGGACTCCCTCTCCAGGCAGAAGTGAGCTGCAAAGGTATGGAGTGAAGACCAGGTGGCAGCCCGTCAGATTTCAGTCACGGGGATGGAATGTAGATTTCCCATGGTGTGCCACAACTTGTTGGTCTAGTGGGATCCCAGCTTGTTCATAGGCAAGGGCAATGCAGTCTGCCACCCAAGTGGACAGAGTTTGCTTAGTCACTGGGAGTCCCAGTCAACTAGGGTCATAGGTAACAAAAAGCTGATGTGCTTTACAGAGGCCGTGGGTCCATTGCAACTTGAATGACAGAGCCCTTTTACAATTCAAAGTATGGAAAATGGTCTCTGCCTTGCCGGTGTGATGCCTCAGGAAGAAAGTGGGGAGCACCACCTCCTGATTGAGGTGGAATGGGGACACCATCTTCAGTAGAAACTTGGGATGTGTGTGGAGCGCCACCCTGTTCTCGTAGAACCTCATGTAGGGAGACTCTGCCATCAGAACCTGGCGCTCACTAACCATGTGAGCTGATTAGAGTGCCACGAGAAAAATGATCTTCCAGAAGAGGTACCGCAAGTGGCAGCTTAGTAAGCTGTGACAGCACCATGTTCAGATTCCATTCCTCCTGGTGGGTGGACAGGGGGGGGTTTGGATAGCATGAGGCCCTGCTCAGGAGCTGAGCAGAGAGGGGTTTTCTCTCAGTGGAATAGTGGTGCACTGTGATAGCGCTCATGTGCACTCTGACCGAGTTAGACTTCAGTCCCACCTGCGACAGGTGGAGTAGGTACTGGAGCACTGTCTGCACCGAGCAGAGAATGGGTTCGCTTGCCTCTCAACGCACCAGACTGAGACCAGCACCACTTGAAGGCATATGCCCTCTTTCTGGAGGCCTTTTGGGAGGCCAAAAGGATATATTACTCGTCCTGTGGGAGGTTGAAGGGACCTAGCACTACCTTTCAGCAGCTAAGCCTGGAGTAACATGGGCCCCAAGTTGGGGCGCAGGAGAGAGTCATCTTCCTCCTGTGAGAGTAGGTCAGGGGCACAGCCCAGGAGAATTGGCAACTGTCACCAGGGAGAGAAGCAGTGGGAACCAGGATTGCCTGGGCCACCGGGGGGCTATCAGTATCAGTGATGCCCTGTTGTGCTGGGTCTTGAAGGTCTTGGCATCCAGTGGTGTCGGTGGGAAGGCATAGAGGAAGCCTTCCATCCACTGCTTAAGGAAAGCATCCACCACCACCCGGGACAGGTGCTGTCCTGGCTCGGGAGGTATACCGCCCTCAGGAGCATCTCATTGTGCATCTCATATGAGCAGAGGGCTACCACTTCTTGGCAAAGGAAGTATGACCCCGTGCCCCTTTGTTTGTTGACATAGAACACTCCAACTTTGTTGTTGGTCTGGGCCAGCACTGACTGGCGTTGCAATCGGTGACAGAAGGCTCGTAGAGCTAGAAATATCACCCGGAGCTCCAGAAGGTTGATCTGCAGCCTGCGTTCCATCTGGGACCAGCTGCCTTGTGCGTGGAGGTTCCCACAGTGTGCTCCCCAACCATCTCTTTTCAGCCATCTCTTTTCCAGGTTGAAGAGCCCTACCTTTTTAACCTCGCTTCATAGGGCTATTCTTCCATCCCCTTTACCATTTTGGTAGCTCTTTTCTGTACCTTTTTTAAAAGGATATAGCATTATTAAAGATACAGCGACCAGAATTGCACACAATATTCAAGATGCGGTCGCACCATGGAACAATACAGAGGCATAATATTCTCCTTTGATTTATTCTCCGTTCCTTTCCTTATGATTCATAGCATTCTATTTGCTTTCTTGGCTGCCGCTGCACACTGGACGGAGGGTTTTAACATGTTATCCACAATGACACCTAAATCTTTTTCCTGGGTGGTGGTTCCTAATGTGGAACTTTGCATCGTGAAACTATAGTTTGTGTTGTTCTTTCCTAGGTGCATAACTTTGCACTTATCCACATTAAATTTCATCTGCCATTTGGATACCAAGTATTCCAATTTATCAAGGTCCTCTTGCAATTTTCACCATCCTCATGGGTTTTAACAACTTTGAATAATTTTGTCTCATCTGCAAATTTGATTACCTCATTCGTTATTCCCATTTCCCGGTCATTTATGAATATGTTAAAAAGCAGCGGACCCAGCAGAGATCCCTGGGGTACTCCACTATTCACATTTCTCCATTGGTAAAATTGGCCATTTAGCCCTACCCTCTGCTTTCTATCTTTTAACCAGTTCCTGACCAACAATACTAGACTGCCTCCTATCCCATGACTTTTTAGTGTCACCAAGAGTCTCTGATAAGGGACCTTGTCAAAGGCTTTCTGGAAGTCCAGATACACTATATCAACCGTCATCTTTGTCTACCTGTTTATTCGCACCTTTATAAAAACATAACAGATTAGTAAGACAAGATCTTCCTTGTCTAAAGCCATGTTGGCTGTATCCCATTAAGCTATGACCATCTACATGTTCAGTAGTTTTGTTCTTTATGATAGTTTCCACCATTTTTCCCCAGTACTGATGTAGGCTCACCGGTCTGTAGTTTACCGGATCACCCCTGGAACCCTTTTTAAAAACTGGCATTACATTGACCATCCTCCAATTTTCAGGTACAGATGATTTTAATGATAGTTCACAGATTACTAATAGCAGGTCTGCAATCTCTTATTCCAGTTCTTTCAACACCTTTGGATGTATACCATCTGGGTCCAGGTGATTTGCTACTCTTCAGTTTATCAAATAGTTGTAATACATCTCCCCGGTGTATCGATATTTCTTTCAATTCTTCCGCAGTTTCACCTTTAAATACTACTTCAGTCATAGGTAACATCCCTACATCTTCCTCAGTAAAGACTGAAGCAAAGAATTCATTCAGTCTCTCCGCTATGGCCTTGTCCCTTCTTAGAGCCCCTTTTACCCCTCTATCATCTAATGGCCCAACTGATTCTCACAGGTTTTTTGCTATGAATGTACTTGAAAAAATATTTATTATGCGTTTTTGTTTCCATGGCAAGCTTCTTCTCAAATTCTCTCTTTGCCTGCCTTATCAATGCTTTGCATTTAACTTGTCAGTACTTGTGCTGTTTCCAGTTTTCATCATTTAGCTTTTCTTTCCATTTCCTGAAAGATGCTTTTTTGGCAACAGCAGCCTCTCTTTAAACCATGCTGGCAGTTTTTTTTTACTTCCTTCCACTTTCCTTAAAGCATGGAAAACAGCTGGTCTGGGCTTCCAAGATAGTCTTTTTAAACATTCAAGCTTGATCTAACTTTTTAACCTTTGCAACTACTCCTTTTATAGTCTTTTATTAACTATTTTCCTCATTTTATCGTAGTCTCCCTTTCGGAAGTTAAAAGGTAGTACTGTGGATTTCTTTACCACCCCTCCTCCATTAATTAAATCAAACGCGATCATGCTATTATCACTATTGCCAAGTGGCCCCAACAACCTTATCTCTTGCACCAGATCAGGTGAACCACTAAGGACTAGGTCCAAAATGGCTTCCCCTCTGGTCGGTTCATGAACCAGGTGCTCCAAGAAGCAGTCATTTATTTCATCTAGAAACTTTATCTCCCTAGCATGCCCTGCCATGACACTGACCCACCCAGTCAATAACAGGGAAATTGAAATCACCATTAGTACTGTGCTGTAACGTTTTTGTTAACTTCCCTGATTTCTTTGAGCATTTCATCATCCATTTGTTCATTCTGGTAAGGTGGTCGATAATTACCCCCTCCCCCCCCCTCCTCCCCCTCCCCCCCCCCCCCCCCCCGCCATTGCCTTCCACTTTTTATATGGAATTTCAATCCATAGAGATTGAACAGAAAATTTTCTTTCCTGCAAAACTTCAATCCTTTGTAACTCAATGCCCTCTCTAACAGAGCACAACCCCACCACCAATTTTATTATCTCTGTCATTACAATACAGTTTGTACCCAGGTATCACAGTGTCCCACTGGTTGTCCTCCTTCCACCATTTCTCTAAGATACCAATCATATCTAACTTCTAGCTTAGTGCTATATATTCTAACTCTCCCATCTTATTTTTTAGACGTCTAGCATTTGCATACAAGCATTTTAGAGACTGTATTTTATTTATATTAATCTGGCTATTGGTAGGAAGGGGTAATTTGGAATCTTTAAGCTCCGTCTGCTCTGTACACAAGGGCATTTAGGCTACTTTTGTCTTTATAGGAACCTCTCTGATGATATGTCCTAACTTCATTCTTTTGGTAATATCCTTCAAGTATACATTGTTCCGAACCATGTGCTCTTGGGCGACTGTTGGCTTTCCCCTCTTATCTAGTTTAAAAGTTGCTCTCTCTCCATTTTATAGATTAATGCTTTGCACCATCGTCTCATCCACGTATTGAGATTCCGGAGCTCTGCCTGCCTTTTGGGTCCTGCGCGTGGAGTGGGAAGCATTTTGGAGAATGCTACCCTGGAAGTTCTGGATTTCAACTTACTACCTAAAAGCCTAAAATAGCCTCCAGAACCTCCCTACCACATTTTCCTAAGTCACTGATATTGGCATGTACCAAGACAGCAGACTCCTCCCCAGCACTATCTAAGACCTTGTCTAGGTGGCGCGTGAGGTCTGCTACCTTCGCACCAGGCAAGCATGTTACCAGGCGGTCCTCAAGTCCACCAGCCATCCGTCTATCTACATGCCGAATGATCGAATTACCAACTAGAACGGCTGTTCTAACCCTTCCCTCATGGACACATGGCCCTGGAGAAACTTCCTCGGTGCGAGAGGCTTTTACATCACCTAGAGAACAGATCCTAGCTACAGGATCACTTCCTGCCACACCAGGATGATGCTCTTCTTTCACGTGACCTCTCTCCTCCACGGCAACAGGGATGCTGCCAGACTGGAGGTGGGACTTCAGTACTATACTCCTGTAGGTCTCATCTATGTACCTCTCTGTTTTTCTTATCTCCAAGTCTGCTACTCTAGCCTCCAGAGATCGGACTCGTTCCCACATATTAGACCCCTCACCAACTGTGAGAAAATCATTCATGTGACACTCAATGCAAAAGACTGAAAACCCCCCATCTCACTGCTGGACTGCATCTTAATTTTAAGGTTGTGTTTAGATATTTAAGTTCCTTACTTACTAAGGGTTGCTGGGGATACTTATATTAATAAAACTATACCTAATACGTTTAATGCACTTTGTTCACCTGAAGCTTAATTAATCTCAGGTCCTTAATGTATGCCTGATGAGAATGGGGGGGGGGGGGGTCCACCAAAAAAGCACGGTACCACGTGAACAGAAGAAACCCAGTACTAATTTGTGGTATCAGGGAAGGAGAACTTTATTGTACACAACATTAAAAGGGGTTATTTATCATCATTCCTGCTGGTTCTGGAAAACCACTAGTTTAATATCACTCCTGCTTCATTGTTTATACTGTTCCTGATACCGGCGGCTCTTTTTCTCCTTCCCTTTAGCACAAAGTTTATACAATCATTCTGAACCTGTTGGAAAGGTACTGTATTTTTTAAAAGAACTTAGAGTTCTTTTTAGTAGTCACACCCTTTTTTGTTCTTTTTATAAGTTATTATGTTCTTTTTTTAAGTTATGTTCTTTTTATTATAGTTTATATTTATGTTTATATTTGATGTTTTTATCATTGTATATGTATTTATGGTATTTTGTTTTTGGGCATTCCAACATTTTTATTAATTTTTATTAATGTTTAGTATTATTCATCATTATTGAGTTTTAGGTTTTTATCATGGTTTTATTTTGTTCATTTGTTATTTTTACATGTTTTTTTTTTATTTTTACATGTTTTTTTATTTTTAATTGATTATGTTGTTTTATGAACTGTATTTTTCTATTTATTGTTCATGTTTTTATGAATGTAGTACGCCTGAATTCCCCTGACGAAGAGGATTCGAAACACGGCCTGTGTCGGGCATTTGGGCTAATGTTGTGTACAATAAAGTTCTCCTTCCCTGATACCACGAATTAGTACTGTATGCCTGATGAGGATGAACAGCTGCACCTGAGAGTGAATATGGCACCTCCTTTAAGAGGTGTAAGCACCTATAAAGCTACGATTATCCCAGGAGTGGGTGGGTTTGGTGTCGGGGAGGGAAGGAGGGAAAAGACTTCTTAAAAGCTGGTTGCTACACAGTACCCTGTCCTGTGCTTCTAAGGTAATCTGTGACCAATTTCCAGGGGGAGTCTTACAGTCCTTGCTTGAATAGAGGGAATCTTGTGGATTAAATTTAACCAGAAATCTCTCTTCTGTGTTTCAAATTTAAACTGAAAGCTCTTTGCAGCTACTAGGCCCTGACTGATTTAACAAATACACTGGGTTCGCAGATCAGCCAGCTTTAATCTAAAGCAGTGGTTCCCAAACCTGTCCTGGGGAACCCCAGCCAGTCAGGTGTTCAGGATAATCACAATTAATATGCATGAGAGAGATTTGCATACATTGCCTCCATTGCATGCAAATCTCTCTCATGCATATTCATTGCGGTTATCCTGAACACCCGACTGGCTGGGGGTCCCCCAGGATAGGTTTGGGAACCACTGATCTAAAGAATTCCTTTTCCCCCCAAGATTTAGAAAAATTCCCATAAGTAAATACTTACAATTGCAGATCACTCTCCAGAAGTAGCAGTCCCCTTTTGTAGTCCTTCAGGGACAGCAGGAATCAGTCCTCACAACCCTCCCTCCTCCCCTTGGAATTGCTGTATATTTTTGCCATCTTCTTGAAGGGGCTATAGCTATGGCACTTGACTGAGTAAGATGGCACCCTTGGGTGGGAAGGGGACCATGCATGTGTGGTGTCATTCTCAAAGGTTTTCTTTGAAAGCTGGGGAAATGTTCCCTGAGGGCTCCGTCGGTGCCGATGTCACCCATATGTGTGGACTGATTCCCACTGTCCCTGGAGAACACCTGTTACAGGTGAGTAACTACACTTTCTTACCACTCCCCCGGCCAGCCAGAGCATGACACGCCACCAATGAAATCGCCCTGTTCTCTTACGCAGGCCAATTTCAAATACTGCACAGCGTTGGGCCACAGGAGCCGGGGCATCGAGCTACTGCTTGGCCGCCGCAACCCTGGCCCTGTGGCCTGCTCTATGAATTTAGTTTTAACTGTTAAATCATGGATAATCCTAAAAATCAGACTTATCTCCTAAATATATTACCTTGTATGTGCTACTAAATCCAACTTCTAATAATAATTGTTCTTTACACAAGAATAAACTGAAATTTCTTGTTACAGTTTACAGTTTGATATCCCACTGATCAAGCGTAATGTCTCAGAGGTTACAATAATAAAATAAAGAAAAAAACTGCAATAGCTTCTGCTAAACATAAAACACAGACAAAGACAGAATAAAGGGGGAAAGGGGCCCTAAGCTATTACAAAAGTAACAGCTAAGACCACAAAGGGAATGAACAAACAATTTTGCCTACAAAGCCGGTACAGATAGACAACAGGCGATAGCAGTCAGAAAAGGAAATTCGCGAAAAAGGAAAGGCCTGCAGAAAAAGATGGCATTTAAGAGGAGCCTTGAAACATGCTAAAGAAAACAGACTATGAAGTTCAAAGGGTAAAGAATTCCACAATGTAGGTACTACCATCCGAAAAGTCGAGGCTCGGGCGGCGGATGAGAAGAGCACTCCAGGGCCTAGTATCACCAAAAGATTAAGCAAGGATGAACGGAGGGAGCAGGAGGGGATATATGACTGGCTCAATGAAGGAAGGAAAGGAGGGTGATCAGCGTAAAGGGCACAAAAGGTAAGAAGGAGCACTTTAAAAGAAATCTGATAAGAAACAAGGAGCCAGTGTTCAGAAGACACAGTCGTCACATGATCGGTCTGACAAGAATTATGGAGCAAACGCACAGCCATAGTGCATCTGCATTTATGCTAGCAGTAATTAGTAACAAGTTTTATTTGAATCTGCTTCTCCTAGACTATGGAATGTTCTTACCCTAGACCTGGGGTCACCAACCTCCAGAGGGCCGCGGGCCGCACAGCCGACTACCGGGAGCCTCGTGAGCCGCACCCCCCTTCTCCCTGCCCCCGCGAAAAAAAACAACAAACACAAAATTATGAAAACAATGGCTGATCACCTTTATTGAATTTAATGAGATGGCTGATGATTCATGCTAGCAGACAAACGCTTAAAGTCCGGTTTCACAGATGACACTGACAGGAGAAGGGACACTTGCAGGTGGTCGTCACGTGCCGTTGAACCCGCCGAGCATGCCGCGGGCCGCAGATACAATGGCGGGAATCCTTGGAGGGCCGCACGTAATGTTAACTGGGGTAGAGCCTCGCGGGCCGCACGAAGGGACCTCGTGGGCCGCATGCGGCCCGCGGGCCGCAGGTTGGTGACCCCTGCCCTAGACTTACATAACATGATCTTTTTTAAAATTTCAGAAATCCTTAAAACATGCAATGCAATGCAATGTGTGCCTTCGAGTCAGTCCTGACTCCTGGTGACCCAGAAGCTCCTGGGTTTTCTTGGCAGTGTCACCGGAAGTAGATTGCCAGGCCTTTCTTCCGAGGCAATGGAGGGTTAAGTGACTTGCCCAAGGCCACAAGGAGTGCTAGTGGGAATCGAACCCTGGTTGGTTGGTTACCAAGCCAGTGTTCTAACCACTAGGCTACTCCTCCACTCACCTTAAAACATGACTTTTCATAAAATATTTTGATATCACTGAGTGGCTGATTGGGTTTTGATATTGGTATGGTTCAGTTGGGGCAGGCATTGATTTCGATTTTTGCATTTTTATTTTATGTAGTTTGTAATGTTGTAATGCATTATGTGTTACTATGTTGTCATGTATATGGTAAGTTTTCGTTTGTTTTTAAATGCATTTTATGTATTTTATTACTGACTTGAAAACTACTCTGAGCTAATGGTATGGATGGATTAGAAAAGGCTGGATTAAATTAAATTTTGTGCATTCTAAAATCCAATTACTATATACTGGCCCCCCTTACCTCTTTAAACTCCCAAATGATATCAACTTGGATCAAGTTTTCTGCAGCATTTAAATGATGGGTCTCCATAATGCTGTAGTCTGCACATGACTTTTCTGCATTATGCATGATTAAACACCGAATTATCGCTCTCTAGATCATGTTCTCATTATCTTGCCAGCAATTAAGATGATGTATCCTTACATCTTAAAATGTTGAAGAATTTCAATTACTATAAACAGATTTTGATTACATAAATTAAGCAGATAATCTGAACACAGTACTACTTACTTTCTTAACTGGTTAAACACTGAAAGTCCTGTGTGCTGAGTTCTAGTTGCCTTGGTGATTGCCTAAGAAATCTGAAGTAATGCCCATTTCTTGATCATTTTCTGAGTCTGAGTTATGGCTCTTGAAAGAAAAATAGAAAGGGAGTGGCTTATATCTCAGAGCATGAAAAAAATTAGACTAACCTATAAAGCTAGCTCCATTAATTCAGCATTTATAAAGCACTGCAAATTGTGTTTTAGTAGTTATGGTTTATGGTCTACTGCATTTGCATACCTCTTCATATGTATGCAAAGCGGTTCACAAAAACAAAATTAAAATTAGAGAAATGGAAAGGAACTCCAATGTGAATGACAAGACAGAGAACCCTCTCGCACAGAGGAAGTTTCTCCAGGGCCATGTGCCTATGAGGGAAGGGATAGGACAGCAGTTATAGGTGGTGTGTCGATCATTAGGCATGTAGATAGCTGGGTGGCTGGTGAACGTGAGGATCGCCTGGTAACATGCCTGCCTGGTGCGAAGGTAGCAGACCTCACGTGCCACCTAGACAAGGTCTTAGATAGTGCTGGGGAAGAGTCTGCTGTCTTGGTACATGACAGTATCAATGACTTAGGAAAATGTATTAGGGAGATTCTGGAGGCTAATTTTAGGCTTTTAGGTAGGAAGTTGAAATCCAGAACTTCCAGGATAGCATTCTCCGAAATGCTTCCCCTTCCAGAAGCAGAACCCAAAAGGCAGGCAGAGCTCCAGAGTGTGAATGCGTGGATGAGATGATGGTGCAAGGATGAGGCTTTTGGATTTGTTAGGAACTGGGGAACATTCTGGGGAAAGGAAGGGCGCTAACGAAGGGATGGGCTTCACCTTAACCGGGATGGAACCAGGCTGCTGGCATTAACCTTTAAAAAGGAGATAGAGCAGCTTTTAAACTAAATAATAGGGGAGAGCCGACAGTCACCCAAGAGCACATGGTTCAGAACAATGTATCCTCGAAGGATACGACCAAAAGAATGAAGTTAGGGCATATCAGCAGAAAGGTTCCAATAAAGACAAAAGTAGCCTAAATGCCCTTTAGTATGGACACTGTGATACCTGGGTACAAACTATATCGTAATGATAGAGCTGATCAAATTGGTGGAGGGGTTGCGCTCTATGTTAGAGATGGCATTGAGTCAAAGGATTAAAGTTTTGCAGGAAACAAAATTTGCTGTAGAATCTCTATGGATTGACATTCCATGTAAAAAGGAGAAGGTGATAGCAGTGGGGGTGTACTACCGACAGCCTGGCCGCAATGAACAAATGGATGATGAAATGCTCAAAGAAATCAGGGAAGCTAACACAGCACAGTAAAAATAATGGGTGATTTCAATTACCCCGGTATTGACTGTGTTGGTGTCATGACAGGACATGTTAGGGGGATAAAGTTTCTAGATTAAATAATTGACTACTTCTTGGAGCAGCTGGTTCATGAACCGACCAGAGGGGAAGCCATTTTGGACATAGTCCTTAGTGGAACACCAGATCTGGTGCAAGAGATAAGGGTGTTGGGGACACTTGGCAATAGTGATCAAAGCATGATTGCGTTTGATTTAATTAATGGAGGAGGGATGGGAAGAAAATCCACAGTACTACCTTTAAACTTTTGAAAGGGAGACTGATAAAATGAGGAAAATAGTTAAGAAAAAACTAAAAGGATCAGGTGCAAAGGTTAAAGACTTACATCAAGCTTGGGGGGTGTTTAAAAATACTCTCTTGAAAGGCCAGACCAGCTGTATTCCATGCTTTAAGAAAAGTGGAAGTCAGTCCAAAAAACTGCCAGCATAGTTTAAAGTTGAAGTCAGAGAGGCCAATAAAGCATCTTTCAGGAAATGGAATAAAGAGCCAAAGGATGAAAACTGGAAACAGCACAAGCACTGGCAAGTTAAATGCAAGGCATTGATAAGGCAGGCAAAGAGAGAATTTGAGAAGAAGCTTGCTGTGAAAGCAAAAATGCGTAATAAAGACTTTTTCAAGTACACTGGTAGCAAATAACCTATGAGAAAGTCAGTTGGACCATTAGATGATAGAGGGGTAAAAGGGGCACTAAGAGGGGACAATGCCATAGCGGAGAGACTGAATGACTTCTTTGCTTTGGTCTTTACTGAGGAAGATGTAGGGATGTTACCCATGACTGAAGTGGTATTTAATGGCAATACTGCCGAAGAACTGAAAGAAATAGCGATACACTGAGAAGATGTATTACAACTATTTGATAAACTGAAGAGTAGCAAATCACCTGGACCGGATGGTATACATCCAAGGGTGTTAAAAGAACTGAAATATGAGATTGCAGACCTGCTATTAGTAATCTGTGAACTATCATTAAAATCATCTCTAATACCTGAAGATTGGAGGATCAACAATGTAACACCAATTTTTAAAAAGGGTTCCAGGGGTGAAACTACAGACCGGTGAGCCTGATGTCAGTACCGGGAAAAACGGTAGAAACCATCATAAAGAATGTAGATAGTCAGGGCCTAATGGGAGACAGCCAACATGGCTTTAGACAAGGAAGATCTTGTCTTACTAATCTGTTATGTTTTTTTGAAGGTGTGAATAAACAGGTGAACAAAGGTGAGTCGGCTGATATAGTGTATCTGGACTTTCAGAAAGCCTTTGACAAGGTCCCTCATCAGAGACGTTTGGCAAAACTAAAGAGTCATGGGATAGGAGGCAGTGTACTATTGCGGATCAGGAACTGGTTAAAAGATAGAAAGCAGAGGGTAGGGCTAAATGGCCAAATTTTCCCAATGGAGAAAGCTGAATAGTGGTGTACCCCAGGGATCTGTGTTGGGTCTGTTGCTTTTTGACATATTCATAAATGACCTGGAAAGTGGAATAACGATTGAGGTTATCAAATTTGCAGATGACTATTTAAAGTTGTTAAAACCCAAGAGGATTGTGGAAAATTGCAAGAGGATCTTGATAAATTTGAAGACTGGGCATCAAAATGGCAGATGAAATTTATTGTGGACAAGTGCACAGTTATGCACCTAGGGAAGAACAACCCAAACTATGGTTACACGATGCAAGGTTCCGCATTAGGAACCACCACCCAGGAAAAAGATTTGGGCGTCATTGTGGATAACATGTTAAACCCTTCGGCCCAGTGTGCAGCGGCGGCCAAGAGAGCAAATAGAATGCTAGGTATCATAAGGAAAGGAATGGAAAATAAAATAAAAAAAGATATTATAATGCCTCTGTATCGTTCCATGGTGAGACCGCACCTTGAATATTGTGTGCAATTCTGGTCACCGTATCTTAAAAAGGATATAGCGTTATTAGAAAAGGTTCAGAGAAGAGCCACCAAAATGGTAAAGGGAATGGAAGGATACTCCTATGAAGAAAGGCTAAAAAGGTTAGGGCTCTTTAACCTGGAAAAGAGACGGCTGAGGGGAGATATGATAGAAGTCTATAAATTAATGAACGGAGTGGAACGGGTAAACGTAGATCGATTGTTTACGTTATCAGAATATAGAAAGACTAGGGGACATGCAATGAAGCTATAGGGTAAACTATTTAAGACTAATAAAAGAAAATATTTTTTCATTCAACGTGTAATCAAACTCTGGAATTTGTTACCGGAGGATGTGGTAAAGGCTGTTAGTGTTGCTGGGTTTAAAAAAGGTTTGGAAAAGTTCCTGGAAGGAAAGGTCCATAAACCATTATTAAGAAGGGACCCAGGATATCAATGCTTGACCCAGTACAAGCATTGTGGAACCTGTGTCTTTTGGGGAAACTGCTAGGTACGTATGACCTAGATTGGCCACTATTGGAAACAGGATACTGGGCTTGATGGACCTTGGTCTGACCCAGTATGGCATATCTTATCTTCTTATGTTCTTAAAGAACAACCCAAACTATGGTTACAATATGCAAGGTTCCACATTAGGAACCACCACCCAGGAAAAAGATTTAGGCGTCATTGTAGATAACATGTTAAAACCCTCCACCCAGTGTGCAGCGGTGGCTAAGAGAGCAAATAGAATGCTAGGTATCATAAGGAAAGGAAAATAAAACAAAGCATATTATAATGCCTCTGTATCATTCCATGGTGAGAGCGCACCTTGAATATTGTGTGCAATGCCGGTCGCTGTATCTTAAAAAGGATATAGCATTATTAGAAAAGGTACAGAGAAGAGCCACCAAAATGGTAAAGGGGATAAAAGTATACTCTTATGAAGAGAGTCTACAAAGATTAGGGCTCTTCAACCTGGAAAAGAGACTGCTGATGGGAGATATGATAGAGATCTATAAATTAATAAATGGAGTGTAACGGGTAAACGTAGATCAATAGTCTTTCTAGATTCTTATGACATAAACAAAGGGACATGCAATGAAGCTACAGGGTAACCTATAGAAAGGCTAATAAGAGAAAATATTTTTTCACTCAACGAGTAATCAAACTCTGGAATTTGTTACCAGAGGATATAGTGAAAGCTGTTATTTTAGCTGGGTTTAAAAAAGGTTTGGACAAGTTCCTGGAGGAAAGGTTCATAAACCATTATTAAAAGGGACCTGAGATATCACTGCTTGACCCAATAGAAGCATTGTGGAACCTGTGTCTTTTGGGGAAACTGCTAGGTACTTATGACCTAGATTGGCCACTGCTGGAAAAAGGATACTGGGCTTGATGGATCTTGGTCTGACCCAGTATGGCATATCTTATGTTCTTATGTACAGGTTAGTAACTATGCTTTCTCCAGGAATAAGTAGGAAGTAAGTCTTCACATATGGGACTCCCTAGCTACAGGCTACCAAGGACCTATAGAAAAAAGCATGGCATCGCTATGAGCAGTTGCCAGTGAAAGCCGAAGACAGCCTGGGTCCATCGATGAACATGCTCCCGGTAGCCGAAACCATAACGGCTGGAGGGTAGGAGTTACTTAAACCACAAACAGATTACAAGTAGAGCCTGGCCGCAGTCAGTGTCCCGACAGGACTCCCTCTCCCGGCAGTAATGCACCGTGACGGTGTGCGTGGAAGACCAGGTGGTGGCCCGAAAGATGTATGCCAGTGGCATCGAACGCAGGCTGGCGACAGATGTCGCCATTGCTTGGACATTGTGAGCAGTGACTCGGCGTTCCACGGGAAAACCGGCCTAGGCCTGGGCAAAGGCGATGCAGTCCGCCACCCAGATGGACAAGGTATGGTTGGTGACTGCCAGCCCCAAATGGCTAGGGTCGAAGGAAACTAAGTGCTGCCTGGATCTACGGTGGTCCCGAGTCCGCTGCAGGTAGAAAGAGAGCCCTCTTACAATCCTGGGTTTGGAGAATTGCCAACGTCCTGTCGCGTGGGGCTTCAGGAAGAAAATGGACAGCATTATCTCTTGACTGAGATGAAAATCTGAGACAACCTTCGGAAGGAACTTGGGGTGAGTCCACAGGACCACACAGTTCCTATAGAACCTTGTGCTTCAGCCATCAGTGCCTGGAGTTCACCGACTCTCCAGGCGGCGGTGAGAGCTATCAAGAAGGCCACCTTCCACAACAGGTGCAGCAGTGGGCAGGTAGCCATGGGCTCAAAGGGCAGCTTGGTAAGCTTCGTGAGGACCACATTGAGGTCCCATCCCGCCAGAGGAGGATGGGTAGGGGGCTTGGAAAGAAGCAGGTCTCGCATGAAACGAGACACAAGCGGTAGCCCCGAAAGAGGTTTGCCCTCGATGGAGTGGTGGTTTGCTGAAATGGCACTCAGGTGAACCCTGACCAAGTTAGACTTCAGCCCAGACTGCGAGAGGTGGAGCAGATACTGCAAGACCAAACTGGTAGGGCATGAAAATGGGTCTGCTCGGAGCTCAGAGCACCACACCGAGAACAGATGCCACTTGAAGGCGTAAGCCCGTCTGGTCAAGTCCTTTTGTGAGGCCAAAAGAATGTCCTCGATCTACATGGGGAGATGGTAGGAAGCTAGAGTGACCCGCTCAGTCGCCAAGCTGCGAGGGACAGGAACATCAGATTTGGGTGAAAAAGCAGACCCTCCTCCTGCATCAGCAGCTCCAGTGAGAACCTGAGTGGGACCGGGGGCTCTGTCGAGAGATGAAGCAGCAGGGGAAACCAAGGTTGCCTGGGCCACCTCGAGGCTATGAGAATCATCGAGGCCCTGTCCCACTAGACCTTTAGAAGGGTCTGGGCAATGAAGGGCATGGGGGGGGGGGGGAAAGACATATAGTAGCCCTGTGTCCCCCAAGATGAGGAAGGCATCAGGGGACACCCTGCCCGGGTGCGGGAAGGGACTGCATAACAGAAGAAGCTGCGAGTTCACCGGGCTGGCAAAGAGGTCCAGGTCCGGAGTCCCCCAATTCTGGAAGAGGCGCTGCGCCATTCGGGGACACAGGCACCACTCATGCAGCTGGAGAACTCTGCTGAGCCGATCCGCCAATGTACTGTCCTTACCTGGAAGGTAAGTGGCCCGGATGGTCATGCCCTGGCTCACTGCAAAGGAGCACAGGGCTGTCACCTCTGAACAGAGGCTGTAGGAGCCGATGCCCCCGTTTCTTCATATAGAACATCGTGACCCGGTTGTCCTTCTGGACCAGCACCGCTCGTTGCTGCAAGCAGTCACTGAAAACCTTGAGAGCGAGGCGAATTGCCCGGAGTTCCAGCAGGTTGATCTGCTGCCGGGACTCCTCGAGGGATCAGGACCCCTGAGTGCGCCATCCCTCACAGTGGACTCCCCAGCCCGCCAGGGAGGCATCCGTGGTCAAGACCACGCGCTGGGGCTTGGAAGGGCATACAGTGAAGCAGGTTCCAAAACTCCTGCCACCAAGCCAGAGACTCCACCGTGCTGGGAAAGACCGAGATGGGGGTCTCTGAGGTGGCCGGTCGACTGCGCCCATTGCACTCAAAGGCACCACTGCGTCACCCGCATGTTGAAATGGGGGCTGGGCATTACATGGACCGTGGAGGTCATGTGGCCGAGAAGACGAAGCATCGTTCAGGCTGGGACGGCACCACGGCACCGCACCTTGGATGCCAGAGACAGGAGGCAGTCTGCCCTGTCCTGAGGGAAAAAAACCATGGCTCAAAGGGTGTCCAAGCGAGCCTCGATGAACTCCAGGGACTGAACTGGAGCAAGTTAGGACTTTGTTCATGAACTCCAGATGCTCCAAGAGGCAAATGGTGCAGTCTGTGGCCTGCCTGGCTTTGGAGGCCGCTCCCCATGTTACAAGCCAGTCATCTAGATATGGATAGACAAAGGTGCCCTGCAGCCACATATGAGTCGCAGCCACAGCCAGGCACTTCGTGAAAACCTACAGGGTGGAGGAGAGGCTGAAGGGAACTAGCAATAGTTTCCCTGAACCATGAAGCGGAAGTACTTTCTGTGAGCGTAGGCATCCTTTAAGTCCAAGGAGCATAGCTAATCACCCTGCTGGAGGTAGGGCAGTAACGTTCCAAAGGAGAGCATCTTGAACTTCTCCCACACAGGTACCTGTTGAGGTTCCACAAGTCGACGATAGGCCTTAGGCCCCCTGTCTGCTTCAGGATGAGAAAGTAATGGGAGTAAAACCCCCTTCCGCAGGAGTGCAGTGGGACTGGTTCTACTGCACCTTCCTTGAGGCCGCTTGCAAGCTCCTGACTCAGGAGGGCCTGGTGCTGGGGAAGCCGATGTGGCTCTCCGGGAAAGTACAGAGAAGGGGCCTGATCTAGATGGAGATGATAGCCCTCCCAAATGACCTGGAGAACCCAGGCATCGGTGGAGATGGACTCCCAATCTGTGGGAGAAATGGACCAGATGCCGCCCCCCCCCCCCCCCCGATGGATTACCACCCTACCAGAGGGGGAGACTCTATGCCAATGGCATCAAAACCCCGAGGCTGGTTGAGCCATTGCAGGGGGTTGGATCTTGAGGTCCTTTGGCTTACGAGGGCTATGGACCGCAAATTTGCCCTGGCTGCCCTAAACGGGGGTCGACACCAGTGGATAAGCTGGCTAGCCCCTGTATGGGAGCTCCTTCTGATGGAAGAAAGGTTTCTTGTTTTGCTGCTTCTTCCTGGGGGAGGGAGGAAGTTTTCTGGGAGAGGCGAGTATGAGTCACGTACTTCATCTCGATCTCCGCAGCCTTATCCTCCATGTGCTTGCCAAATAGCTGCTCCCTGAGGCAAGGGACATCCACAGCCGCTTCTCCTGGACACACTGTTCCAGGTCTAAGGACTGAAGCCAAGCCTGCCGGCGGGCTCCGATGCCAACCGCCACCACCAGGGCGGGAAGACTAAGTTGTCGAATGTTGCTCGCGAGAGGTATTTTGAACATTCCCTAACGGACTTTGAGGGGGCCTGAAAACGCTGGAGATGGTCTCCGTCAAGGCCTGCTGCGAAGCCTCCGAGCTCCCTAGCGAGATCACGGAGGAACATCCCAATGTACAATTGGTAAATTTGAATGCGGCATGACAACAGAGCCCTGATAAGCCTTGCACCCGAGGGCATCATGGGTATCAGACTCTCTGCCCGGGGGAACTAACGAATGAGTCTTCAGGCTCTTTGGCTTCCACATGGCCAATTCAACTACCATTGAGGTGTGGGGGAAGCTGGGCTCTTCGAAACCCCTGACCTCGAAGGACCTTATGCATAGCGTCCAGGCACTTACTCACAATCGGGACAGAGGCCGGGGTCTCCCACATACGGAGTAGGAGTCGGTTCAGAATGGGACGAACTGGCACCGAGCGAGCCTTCCTCGGAGGAGCTTCATATTGCAGAATATCGAGTTCATCAGCGCGGGGCTCCTTCTCAACTTAATGGCGAGCGCTAGGGTCCGTGCCATGTCCCGGACGAACTCCAGGAAGGAGGTGTCCTCGGGAGGTGACCGCTGCCTCTGGATCGGCAGGGAGGAGTCATCGGAAGGGAGGTCTCGGTGGGACCGAGTCTCCGGGGAGGTCTCCCTGGGCTCCCAGTCTGAGTAGTCTGTGGAACACTCTAGGTCAGGTGGCTCGAGACAGGTCAGTGAGCGGTGCTGGATCTCCAAGGCCAAAGCTTGTCCGGAGCCGGAGGTGCTCGCCTGCGAAGATCTCATGCCCGAGGAACGGGACGGAGATCGATACCTGCACAGAGAATCCTCACAAGGCTTCTGGCTCTTGGGGGTCACAACAGCGGTTCGGGAGTCCGAGGTCGAGGTCCCTGCGGTCTCAAGGCACATGTCAGCAGGGCCGGGCATCAGCACCAGATGGGCAGTGAGGAACACAGAAACACTGCGTTCTAAGGCCAGCATTTGGGCCTCCCACTTGGGAATGGGGCCCTGGGACACTGACGCCGGGATGACCAGGTCAGGTGTCGAGGAGCTATTAGTGATTGGCGGCTCCCCGTCTCTCATGATATATTTCTCCAGATATGGGAGGCTTTGCCTAAAGTTACTATCTTTGCATTCTTCCAAACTTCCTTAACATCCCTTATTTGACTATTTCTTTTTGACAATCCGCTGAACTAATTCTGCTGAATACAGTCCATTCTAGCTCCCAGAGTTTACTGCCAAAAATGCAAGGTTTGTATTTTTGGGTTTAGATTTTGTTTTAAGATTTAACATGCCACAGAATATCTTTAGTACATTTTTAAGCCTTTTGCTCTAAATTTTTACTGGCTCTCTTAACTATTAGCATCCCAGTAGAGGAAAAAAAAAACCTCAGCTTGCTGTAATGTTCTGTTATAAATGTGAGCAATTGTGAAGGCCTGTTGATACTATGATGGTCAAACTGCTTGAGCCACTGCTGCTCCTAAAGTGGGTGCTTTCCATGAACACAGTGGTACCTCCAAGACCACCACTACTGTTTTGGGAACAGGAGCTAACTACCACTACTAAATGCAATGTGTGCCTTTGAGTCAGTCCTGACTCCTGGCGACCCAGAAGCTCCTGGGTTTTCATGGCCGTGTCACCGGAAGTAGATTGCCAGGCCTTTCTTCCGAGGCAGTGGAGGGTTAAGTGACTTGCCCAAGGCCACAAGGAGTGCTAGTGGGAATCGAACCCTGGTTGCTTGGTTACCAAGCCAGTGTTCTAACCACTAGGCTACTCCTCCACTCACCACTACTAAAGTGGTCCCTTAAAAGCCAACATTATTTTGTCTTGGGTAGGAAGTGATTGCTGTTACCATGGCAATACCTCCACCACAACTACAGTTACTCCAGGGAGGAGATACCAGCCAATACCATAAAGGCTCTGCAAGAGCAGCTGCTGATATTTGGCACTAAGAGCTAGTAAGGGACTTATACTTAGCATGGGCCTATTGTTATTCAGAAAACTATACAGTATTGCCTCAGATTTTTGTTGATGCTGGGCCAAGATCACAACCTCCCGGCACCACAAATGCAAAACAGAATAAGGCCACTACAACTTGGTAAGTCTAGCTAGAAAGATGGCAGAGCTTCCAAGGTAGCTCTCAATGCAGTGGTCTGTTTGCTTTCTTTTTTTTTTTTTTTTTTTACATCTGCAAAGATGTATTTCAACTTCACCTAGCTAGACACAGTACAAAATAAAGATAGAGGAAGCAAATTACGATTCAAAACAGGGAAGAAACTTCTGCTTAATCCCTCTTCCATCCATAGTTTTGGCTACAACTACTGCACATCTAATAACCTTGCAGCAGAATTAATAGTAAACCAAAACAGAATTGTAAAAAAATGCTTTCAATAAAGCAGTAAGAAAGAGGGGTTGGAGAAAGGAGGTAAAGAAAAAGGACCCAATGATCTTTGTCTATATTAAGTCTATGATTAGTTGAGGACAAGATCTAAATTAGTCCATCAGATTGGAAACTGCAGTTTCAGTTCATCTTTTGTGTTTAAAGACCTAAGAATATAGAGATCCAAACAACATGAAGTATTGTTTTCATGTTTCATACCAATCTATCACGTTTGCAATTCTTATAAAATTAATGGCAAGCATTAATAAAATACTGTAAAAGATAAACAGAATTATTTTTGAAGGGAAAAAGGTTATAGAAGTGGGAAAACCTCCCACAACGCTATGAATTAGAGTATGTAACTCACAGTACTGTCGGCTGGAGCCAATAGAAGCACACATCGGCACCACACATGGAAAAAAATCATTAACTTCTTTAGAAACTGAAGTTTTAGAAACACAGAAACGTCAGCAGAAAGACTATATGGCCTATCTAGTCTGCCCTTCCATATCAAAAACTATAGTCCCTTTTTAACTTTAGAAATCTTCTGTGTTTGTCCCATGCTTTCTTGGATTCAGATACCATCCTCATCTCTCTAACTCCACTGGGAGACTATTGCATGCATTTACCATTCTTACCATAAAGAATTATTTCAGCATATTACCCCCGAGTCTATCCCCTTTCACCCTCATCCTATGCCCCCTCATTCCAGAACTTACTTTCAATCAAAAGAGGCTCTCTTCTTGTGCATTTATGTCACGGAGAATTTAAATGTCTCTATCCCGCCTTTCCTCTAACATATACATATTCAGATTTTTAAGTCTGTCCCCATATGATTTATAACTAAGACACTGATCATTTTAATAGCCACCCTCTGCACCAACTCCATCCTGTTTATATCCTTTTAAAGGTGTGTGGTCTCCATGAGGTCGCACCAGAGACTTATACAGAGGCACTATCACCTCCTTTTTTCTGCTGGCCATTCCTCTCTCTATGCGCCCAAGCATCCTTCTGGCTTTGAAAGTCTCTTTTTCTACCTGTTTAGCCACTTTAAGATCTTCAGAAACAATCACACCTACGTCCCGCTCTTCTTTCGTGGACAAAAGTACTTCACCCCCTACACTGTACCGCTCCCTTGGAATTTTGCAGCCCAAATGCATAACCCTGCATTTTTTTAGCATAAAATCTCAACTGCCAAATTAGAGTAGTTACTCACCTGTAACAGGTGTTCTCCAGGAGCAGCAGGAATCAGTCCTCACATATGGGTGACGTCGGCGCCGACGGAGCCCCCGTGCGGAGCATTTCCCCAGCTTTCATAGAAAGCCATTGGGAATGCAGCGCGCATGCGCGGTCCCCTTCCCGCCCAAGGGTGCCATCTTGCTCAGTCTGATGACATAGCTAAAAGACAGCAAAAATAAATCATATGACTGCAACTCCAAGGGGAGGAGGGAGGGTTGTGAGGACTGATTCCTGCTGCTCCTGGAGAACACCTGTTACAGGTGAGTAACTACTCTTTCTCCAGGACCAAGCAGGAAGTCAGTCCTCACATATGGGATTCCCCAGCTTAAGGCTACCGGAGAACCCAAGCTGAAAAAATGAGCTCCCTCTAGAGCGTCAGTACGTAAGGAAGGAATCTTCTCTGAGAACGCCCCCGACCGGTAGCCCAACATTGGGGCCGGAGGGAAGGAGTTGCCTAAACCTCAAAGAGATTATGGAGTACTGCCTGTCCGAAAGCACTGTCCCTGCGGGACTCCCTCTCAAGGCAGTAATGGGCCGCAAAAGTCTGGCTTGAAGACCTAGTAGCGGCCCAGCAGATGTCTGCCAATGGAACAGTGCGGAGATGAGCCACTGACGCAGCCTTCGCCCTGACACGATGAGCCGTGACTCGACCCTCCAAAGAGAGGCCGGCTGCCCTGTAAGCCCAGGCGATACAGTCATATGGACAAAGTACGCTTGGAGACAGGTAACCCCAACTTATTGGGGTCAAAAGAAACGAAGAGCTGAACAGCCCTCCGGTGCTCCCGCATACGGTCAAGGTAGAAGGATAACGCCCTCCTACAGTCCAGGGTATACAAGACCATCTCAGCCCGGCTGGCATGCGGCCCGGGAAAGAAAGTCGGAAGAACCACCTCCTGATTGAGGTGGAAAGAGGAGACAACCTTAGGAAGGAACTTAGGGTGAGTCCGTAAGACTACTCTGTTCCTATAGAACCTAGTGTAAGGGGCATCAGACACTAGTGCCTGAAGCTCACTCACACGTCTAGCAGAGGTGAGGGCTACCAGAAACAAGGTTTTCCAGGAGAGAAAACGTAGAGGACAGGTAGCCATGGGTTCAAATGGCGGACAAGTAATCCGCTGTAAGACCACATTTAAGTCCCACTCAGGGGCAGGTGGACGTAGAGGAGGCTTAAGCAAAAGTAGGCCTCTGAGGAAACGAGCCACCAAAGGATGGCTTGAAAGGGACCGCCCTTCCACTGGAGAGTGGTGTGCTGAAAGAGCCCTGAGGTGAACTCTGATAGAATTGGACTTAAGGCCTAGGTTGGATAGGTAAAGCAAATATTACAATACTACCGCTACCAAGCACAAGAAAGGGTTCTCGTTGTGCTGAGTACACCATGCAGAGAACCTACGCCACTTAAGAGCGTAAGATTTTCTGGTGGATTGTCTTCTAGAGGCTTAGACCACGTCTTCCACCTCTGTAGGCAGTAGTAGGGGAGCTAGAACTACCCTTTCAGCAGCCAGGCCAGCAAGTGAAGGGACTGGAGGTTGGGGTGTAAGAGAGATCCCTGTTCCTGCGACAGGAGATCATGTTGTATCCCCAGAGGAATAGGAGTGTCCACTGCCAGTTGTAGCAGAAGTGGAAACCACGGTTGCCTCGGCCATCTGGGGGCTATCAAAATCATTGAGGCCCCGTCCTTGAGCACTTTGAACAGTGTTCTGGATACTAGAGGTGTGGGAGGAAAGGTATATAGTAGGCCCTTGGCCACGGGATTAGAAACGCATCCGCTGCTACTCTGAGAGGATGCGGTTGTCTGGAACAGAATCTTGGAAGTTGCCGGTTCAGAGGACTGACAAAATCAAAAAATCACCAAACAAACCCCCAGAAAAATGTATCAAAAAAATCTTTCTTTTTGTCGGATGTTTACAGGAAAGGAACATATATCAGTGTTATGTCCACCACTCAGTTACATCCATTTTATTATAATAAATTTCATATAAAACCATGAAAAACTCTACTTAGCTGGATTAGCAAGTCGCAGACTACTCAAGCATGCTCAAGCACGTCGTGCACGTTTCGGGTCAGAAACCCTGTTTCAAGTGCTGCCATAATCAGATTCAACTGTCATTGAAACACCGAAATCAGCTGTTTCCTTCAAAAGGGTCTGATATTTCGCAGAATGGCTGTGCTTCGCTGTCAATCACCTCAACCCACCAATGAAACACCAGGGTCACCCCACCAACCAGGGGAAACCCAGGGATCATCAGTGGCGTCAGTGAATACTGAGCCAATCAATCTCTTTATTTAGACCTTCAGGAGATACAGTCCTCAATTGAAAAATCCAGCGCAGTTCGCAACTCTGTAATTTATTGATGCGGTCCCCACCACGTGGATCAAGAGGTACATGGTCGATGACCGACCATCGTAAATCCTGAAAAACATGACCATGGGCTAAACAATGTTCTACTATTGGAGCTGTCACAATCCTCTGACGTAGACGGGAAGCATGTTCACTCAAACAAAGTTTGATCATCCGAGTAGTTCTACCCACATAAGCCAAAGGACACGGGCAGTAGATTAAGTACACAACAAAACTCGAAGCGCAATCTGTTTCCCATCGTCGGCGGAAATGCCGGTCCGTATCCAGGTAGTTCCATTCCACCCCCGTCATAGCTGAAGAGCAATAATTACAGTTACCACACGCTTTATGACCTCCGTGTGGAAAAATAGGTGGAGAAGGTCTATCCTCCACAACTGCAGAACTAGCCAATAGATCTCCCAAATTAGCTCCCCCTGTAAACGCTACCAAAAGAGATTTTTGGAAACAAGGGTGTAAATGTAGAATCGGCCAGTGTTTACGGAGAATGTCAACAACACCATTACTAGATGTCATATAAGGCAAGATACCCACCATCGATGAAGAAGTATGTTCTAATGCCACTTCAGATCGATTGTCAGCCAATAGCCATTCACGATAAGTGTATAATGCACGGCAATAAGCAAGTTTAATCACTTTAGGTGGGTAGCCCCTATCCAAAAGACGAGTGCGCAACTCGTCAGCATGAAGTTTAAAATCCATCGTTGATAAGCAAATTCTCCGCAACCTCAAAAACCGACCGTATGGAAGACCCCTTTTCAACGGACCAGGATGAAAACTTTGAAATTTCAATAAACTGTTGCGTTGGATTGGTTTTCGATACAACGAGGTTCGGAAACGACCCTCCTCCAAATGTATGGTGATATCAAGAAAATCAATCTGATGATCATCAATATGGGCCGTAAACATCAAATGAGATTTTAAACCATTAAGCCAAGTCAGAAAAACATGTAGATCATCCAAAGTCCCCATCCACAAGAAGAAGATGTCATCCAAGTATCGTTTCCAAAATCTAATATGTTGAAAATATGCAGAAGGATAGAGATATCGCTCCTCAAAATCAGCCATGTATAGAGTGGCTATAGATGGTGCCGCAGAGGCGCCCATGGCTATCCCAAAGGTTTGCAAATAAAATTGTCCCTGAGACAAAAAATAATTACGAGTTAAAACCAACGTAATTAACTCCATCAAAAAGTGTCGAGGAAGGCATGAGGGAGCTGTCGTAAATTTAGTCTGAAGAAGTTTTTAAAGCCTCGTTCTGGTTAATATTGGTGTACAATGCGGCAACATCAAGTGTCACCATTTGAAAAGTACAAGCTGGAACCTCCAAAGCCTCCAATTGTTGGAGGAATTGTGCTGTATCTCGTATATATGAAGTAACCAAAATGGCTTCTTTTTTCAGAAAGACGTCGCAAAACTGGGACAGAGGTTCCAACACAGACCCTCTACAAGAGACAATTGTAAATGTGTGTTCAACTGCTGAAAAGTGATAAGAGCCGGATCCGTAGCTTCAGGAGGAATCCATGTAGATTTCGGACGTACCACTGAACTATCTACTTCAGCAGTTGGTTTTACGAGATTTGGCAATTTTTGAACAACAACTGGGGTCTAAGTGGGTCAATTTAAATAAGGAGAGTTGGACCACTTTAAGACAACTTCAGCGCGACCCTGATCTTACCATTCGTAGGGCTGATAAAGGAGGAGCCATTGTGGTTCATTCCACAGCGGATTATTTGAATCTGTTGAACACACATTTATCAGACACTGTCACTTATCGGGTCCTATCATATAACCCCACTTCGGAACTGCAGACAACAATAAAAACACTGGTGGACGGCGTGTTCGCCCAAGGGTGGATTACGAATAAAGAACATAAATTTCTTGTGACAATGTATCCTAAGGTTCCAATTCTCTATTTGGTTCCTAAAGTACACAAAAGTCTCTCACTTCGCCACCTAGTAGACCAATTGTCTCTTGTTTTTCTGACTTGGCTTAATGGTTTAAAATCTCATTTGATGTTTACGGCCCATATTGATGATCATCAGATTGATTTTCTTGATATCACCATACATTTGGAGGAGGGTCGTTTCCGAACCTCGTTGTATCGAAAACCAATCCAACGCAACAGTTTATTGAAATTTCAAAGTTTTCATCCTGGTCCGTTGAAAAGGGGTCTTCCATACGGTCAGTTTTTGAGTGAACATGCTTCCCGTCTACGTCAGAGGATTGTGACAGCTCCAATAGTAGAACATTGTTTAGCCCATGGTCATGTTTTTCAGGATTTACGATGGTCGGTCATCGACCATGTACCTCTTGATCCACGTGGTGGGGACCGCATCAATAAATTACAGAGTTGCGAACAGCGCTGGATTTTTCAATTGAGGACTGTATCTCCTGAAGGTCTAAATAAAGAGATTGATTGGCTCAGTATTCACTGACGCCACTGATGATCCCTGGGTTTCCCCTGGTTGGTGGGGTGACCCTGGTGTTTCATTGGTGGGTTGAGGTGATTGACAGCGAAGCACAGCCATTCTGCGAAATATCAGACCCTTTTGAAGGAAACAGCTGATTTCGGCGTTTCAATGACAGTTGAATCTGATTATGGCAGCACTTGAAACAGGGTTTCTGACCCGAAACGTGCACGTCGTGCTTGAGCGTGCTTGAGTAGTCTGCGACTTGCTAATCCAGCTAAGTAGAGTTTTTCATGGTTTTATATGAAATTTATTATAATAAAATGGATGTAACTGAGTGGTGGACATAACACTGATATATGTTCCTTTCCTGTAAACATCCGACAAAAAGAAAGATTTTTTTGATACATTTTTCTGGGGGTTTGTTTGGTGATTTTTTGATTTTGTCAGTACGATTTATCACTGAAAATTGGGGTTTTTTTGTATATTGTATTAGGTTCAGAGGACTGGCAAAAAGATCCATGGCCGGAAGGCCCCATCTCAGAAAAATCTGTTGAACCACTAATGGATTCAATCTCCATTCGTGTGGTTGCAAGATCCTGCTTAGTCTGTCCGCCAGGTAATTCTCCTGGCCTGGGAGGTAGACTGCTTTGAGAAGGATGCCGTGATCGACTGCCCAGGAGCACAGTTGTTGTGCTTCTTGACATAGAAGGAAGGAGCCTGTGACTCCTTGCTTGTTCACATAAAACATGACAACTTGATTGTCCGTTTGGACCAGTACAGACTGGTGAGACGTGAGATGGGAGAAGGCTCTCAGAGCTAAGCGGATAGCTCGCAGCTCCAAGAGACTGATCTGCTGTGCAGCCTCCCAAGGGGTCCAGAGACCCTGAGTACATGCCTCTTGGCAATGTGCACCCCAATCTTGAAGAGAAGCATCAGTTGTCAGCATTTGAGAGTGTGGAGGTGTTTGAAAAAACACTCCGAGCACTAGATTCGTAAGATGAAGCCACCATTGCAGAGAGGAGGCAAGCAGTGTGGATACCCCCCCCCCCTCGTCTGCAAGAATTCCCGTGGCCTGATGCCACTGAGTTCTGAGACTCCACTGAGCAGGCCTCATATGCAGGCGGGCATTGGGGGTTACATGAACCGTGGAAGCCATATGGCCGAGAAGCTTCAGGAATTGCCTGGCGGAGACCAGGGAATTGCTGTGAAACTGCCTGGCTATATCCATCAATCTGTGGGCTCTGTCCACGGGTAGAAAAGCCTTCGCCTGAAGGGTGTCCAGCCTTGCCCCTATGAACTCCATGTTCTGGGACGGGTGCAAAGTGGATTTTGCGAAGTTTATGACAAACCCCCAAGTGCTGAAGTAGAGCAACAGTGCGAAGGGTGGCTTGACTGGCCTCCTGTGAAGACTGGCCCCTTATGAGCCAGTCGTCCAGGTATGGGAACACAAAAAGGCCTTGAAGCCTCAGGTAGGCCGCCACCACCGCCAGGCACTTTGTGAACACCCTGGGGGCGGAGGTTAGGCCAAAGGGCAGTACTCTGTACTGGTAGTGGTTTCCCCCCACGATAAACCTGAGATATTGTCTGTGGTCTGGATGAATGAGGATGTGAGTATACGCATCCTTTAGATCAAAGGAGCATAGCCAGTCTCCCTGCTGGAGGTAGGGCAGCAGAATTCCAAGGGTGAGCATCTTGAACTTTTCCCTCTCCAGGAACTTGTTGAGGTTTCGCAAGTCTAGGATGGGTCAGAGGCCTCCTGTTCTTTCTGGTACTAGAAAGTACCTGGAATAAAAGCCTTGACCTCTCAGGTGGTGGGGCACCGGTTCCACAGCCTGTTCCTTTAGCAGACTTGCTAACTCCTGTAGGAGTAAGTCCCTGTGCAGAGGGAGTCTTGGAGGCTCCCCTGGAAAATAGGAGGGAGGTACCTGGTGAAAATGGAGAAGATAGCCCTTTTGGACTATATGGAGTACCCAGGTATCCTGTGTGACGGCTGTCCACCTGTGGGCAAATAGGGCCAGCCGGCCTCCTGTGCTGATGTGAGCCAGCTGAAGAGGAGAGGCTATGCCTTTGGAGTCAAAAAACGCCGCCCTGCTGTGCAGGAGCCGGTGTTGGTGGCTTGGGGGCCTTCTGCCTACGGGCCCATGACCCTGCCCCTTGGCCTGCTGACCCTGTTGGGCAGCTGCAGAGGCCTGATAATGAGGGTATTGTTTATAGGCAGATGTCTTCCTCGGGTAAAAGGTCTTTTTTCCCGAGCCCTTCTTCTTCTGAGAAGGGGCAGAGGTTTTTCTGGACAGCCTAGTCCGGGTCAGAGTCTCGGTCTCGAGTTCTGCAGCCTTTTCAGCCATGGGCTTGCCAAAGAGGTTTTCACCTCGGCAGGGGACATCAACCAACTTGTCCTGCACCCATGGCTCGAGGTCTGATGACTGTAGCCAAGCCTGTCGGCGGGCACCGATGCCGGCCCCGGCTACTCGGGCCGCAGCCTCGAAGCCATCATAGGCTGCTCGAGAGATAAACTTCAAGCACTCTCTAATACCCGTGGACAAGGCATTGAACCTCTGCAAAGGTTCCTCGGAGAGACAAGCAGAGAACCCGGCAATCTCCTTTGCCAGGTCTCGAAGGTACATGCCCATGTACAGCTGATATGTCTGGACACGGCAAGCAAGCATAGAGCCCTGGAAGCACTTCTTACCGAGGGCATCCAGGTTCTGGGCCTCCCAGCTGGGAGGCACCGAGGAGTGCATCTTCTGACTTTTCAGACGATGCATGGCCGATTCCACAACCATGGAGTGGTGCGGTAATTGTGCCTTTTGGAACCTGGGGCTCTTGCGGACTTGATAGATGGAATCGACCCGCTTGCTTAACACCGGCATCGAGGCCGGGGTCTCCCACATGCGGAAGAGCAGCCGTTCCAGCATTGGCGGAACCGGTACAGTAAAGGCCTCCTTTGGGGGAGAGTGATACTGGAGGGTCTCGAGCTCTTCAGCTCCTCCTCGGGATCCGCGGGGAATGCCAAGGCTTTGGCCATATCCCGCACGAAGTCCGAGAACTGAGTATCCTCTGGTGGGGATCATCTCTGAGGTTCGGACTCCGGTGAGTCCGATGGGACACACCGAGTCCGAAAGGTGTCGGGTGACTCCTCACCCTTCGTTTCCCAGCCCGACTCCTCGGAGGAGGAATCGAGCGGTTCCAGTCGGGCAGGCACTGATGCCATCCGCACCGACGCCGAGGGTACCGGCGTCGACGACCTCGGTCCCGAACGGGAGGCCGAGGGAGACCTTGGTGAACGGGAGGCCGAGAGAGACCGTGGCCGAGGATCGACTCGAGCTCGCATGGAATCGAGGATCGGCTCGGCCTCCAGGGTCGACTTGGATGTCGATGTCCCGGTGGTCGGGGCAGATGCACCGGTGAGACCGGCGATCAATGCCCGCTGCTGTTCCATGAAGGCAGCCAAGCTGCTCTCCAAGGCCGTCAACCTGAGTCCGAGCTCAGGAGGCTCAGTAGCCCCCGACTCGGGCCCCGACGGCGTCGGGCCCAACGTTGGCTCCCCTGGAGGAGAGTCCACGAGGACTACAGTACTCACGTGCCCAGGAGACTCCATCTCGATACGGGGTTGTTTTGCAGGCCTCTCCGACTCCGAAGACCCGGGACGGCGGTCGGGGCTATGCGACTTGGCCCTCAAGGAACCAAGTGCGTCCACCGATGCCGCCCTCATGGGTTTCTTCTTCCTGCGCTGCTCCCATGAGGGAGACCCCCTCTCAGAGGAACCCCGACGCTGCTCGGGCCCGGAGTCCCGAGACGTCGAGGCCTCTGACGAAGTCCGGGCCCGTCCGGACGTGGAGTCAGAGAAGATTCTTTCCTTTTGGTGCTGCCGACTCCTCAACGCCTTCGAGGACATTTTTCCACACGGACCACAGATCATCGGGTCATGATCGGGTCCGAGGCAGCAGTCATGTGTGTCGGTGAGAGACATAAGTTTCATACACCGATCACACTTTTTAAACCCGCTGGCAGCCATCGGGGGAAAAAGGGCCCCTGCGAGGTCAAAAGACAGGGCTGCCAGTGAAAAAATAAAATGGAGCGAACGCTAGTCACTAAGGACAAAAAACGAAAATAAGAGATTGGGCTCGATACCGGTGTATCGGGCCCAGGCGGGAAAAGGATCCGGCGTCGAACCGAAGAAGCAGGACAAAAAAACAGGGTAAATCAACTTTTTCCTCAGCGAAAAACAAACTACGTCCTTCGGGCTCCGCGGAAAAAAGACAACTGAGCAAGATGGCACCCTTGGGCGGGGACTGCGCATGCGCGCTGCATTCCCAAAGGCTTTCTATGAAAGCTGGGGAAATGCTCCGCATGGGGGCTCCGTCGGCACCGACGTCACCCATATGTGAGGACTGACTTCCTGCTTGGTCCTGGAGAACTTGACCATTCTTCAAGCTTAGCTAGATCCCTCCTCATGTTATCTACTCCTTCCTGGGTGTCTACTCTATGCCAGATTTTGGTATCATCCGTAAAGAGACAAACCTTACCCAACAGCCCTTCCACTATATCACTAACAAAGTTGTTAAAAATAATCTGACCCAGGACAGATCCCTGGGTCTGATTCTTTTTAACATCTTTGTTAGTGATATTCTGAAAGGGCTGTTGAGTAAGGTTTGCCTCTCTGCAGATGAAAGCAAAATTTGCAATAGACACCAAGGAAGGTTTTTAAATCTGTGCCCACTTTTCCCCACAGTATTCAAAGGAATGGGAGAATACTAAATTAAGTGAACGGTTCCCCTTAGTTGTAATTTAATATCTGGCTCCATAAGCAAATTTAAATAGGATCTTTGACCCTTTTAGTTTGTTTTAAAAAATCCTTAGCAAGCAAAAATAGACCCCAAATTAAAATGTATGGTTTGCCCATGGACCAGCAAAGGAAAACTTATATCTACATTAAGTGATAGCAAAAGGTAATACAATTATGCAAATATTAATTATTCAAATGCCTATTATCCAAACTTGTGTGAAGACAGTACGCACAGCTGGAAAGCTCATGTTGATTCCACAGCTGACTCCAGTTTCAGTTGTGTAAAGCACTGTGGACTCCCTGACTTTTTTTATGCATTCAATTATCTTGATAGTCAAAGATACCCAATAGGATAATCAACACTCTATTGCATCTTCATGAACTCACACCAATGGGTCATTAGGAGTGTTGCACATCACCCTGAGGAGCTTTCAAAGCCTAAATTTCTAAAAATTTAGAACCCTGGCTCATAAGCATCTCCCATCTGTTCACTTCTTCTGTCCTTCCAGTCTAAGCAAGTTTACATCTAAAGAGAACAGCAAGTGCAACTCCCTGAGGGAAGATGAATGACTTATAATAAAGTTACTTTCCTTCTTCCAAAGGAAAGTATTTCACTGATGAATCTATAAAGAAAAGTCAACAGGCCTCTGAAGATCTACTAAAAGTAAAAGTGGTCTCAGAAGAAAAATTGCATACACTCAGCGAAATCTACATATCAAAAACTAAACGCTAGAAATCAGTGGGGAACTGTTTAGGAAAAAGAGCCTGGGAATATGCTTCAGCTAGAACAATGAGGTGAAGCACATTTAGAATCCTCCCCTCTTAACCCTGCAAACTATGCTAAGGTCTTGAAATATTTTGCAGTCTAAACAGAAAAAATATCTAGAAACAGACTGCAAGTATACTCTATTAACCTAAAATCACATACACAAAATATGACGTGTCAAATTCTAATTTAGATGGGGAAAAAAAACCCTATCACCTTGCATCAAGGTAAAAGTAATATGAAAATGATTGCTTCTTATCCTGCTAGACCAGTCCAAATGTGTGAGGTTTATGTTCCCTGCCAGTAGATGCAGACAGAGACCACAGTTCTTTCCTGTTCCGACACCTGTAGTATAAGGAGACATGCAGCACAAACACGTGCTAGCATATTTTTGTCTCCAGCAGACGGTGGATATGCTGGAGTGGAACAGCAGGACCTACTACGGTACTATTAATTATATAGCGCTACAAGGCATACACAGTGCTGTACGACATAGTACCTGCATCAAGACAAAACACAACAAAACTGGGGACTAGAGTATGGTAAGATACACATAAGTAGTGGACAAGAGAGAGAGGAGAATCAAGATGCAAAAGCAGCTTCAAAAGAGGTGGGTTTTTAGCCTGGATTTGAATAGGGCTAGAGAAGCCCGATGCACATGTGGACTTAGGTAACTTGTTCTAGGCATACAAGTATGGAGCAGCAAGATGGAATGAACAAAGTCTGGAGTTGGCAGTGGCAGAGAAGGGCACAGATAAAAGGAATCTGACAGAGGTTTGGAGTTCGAGAAGGGGTGCAGAGTGAGATGAGAGGAAAGGAAGTAAGTGAGGGGCCACAGAATGAATGCACTGTGCTAAGATCCCAGGGCCAAACTCCCTGGTCAAGCCAGATTTTATTTTGAGCTCCTGGGGCCATGGTCTGTATGCTGTGCTCCTTGATAGAACTAGGTCCATCCTTCCAGGGCAAAAGTCTGCAAGTCACCTTTCCCTAGTTGTAGGTTCCCTCATCAGCTCTCAAATTGGGTACACTGTTTGGTGGTGGGGTTTGTCGTCTTCCAGTTTCATAGCAGTGAGGCACCACATAGAAAGGCTACAAGGACCTAAGAGGCTGAATGTTTGGGTAACAGCAATCAGAATGGCATGGTAGAGAAGAAGTGCATTAGAAAAGGTCACTAGAACACCAAAGGACTGCCAGCATAGTTAAACGGTGAGGTAGCAGAGGCTATAAAAAGCCAAAAGGTTATATTTAATGTGAATTGAAATGAAGAATATAGAAAACAGCATAAGCAATGGAAAGTTAGAAGTAAAGGTTTGATAAGGAAGGCTAAAAAGAGAATGTGAGAAGAAGCTTGCTATGAGACAAAAAATAAGAATTCTTTCAAGTACATTCACAGCAAAAATCATGCAACTGAATCAGTTGTCTGAGGGTTGGGTAGGCCCAAGTGCTGAGCACATCTGACTGCACCCCTCCCTAAACTTTGGGCCTTAGTTATGTTCTTGGCTTGTCAGTTCCTTAATCTATCTCTGTTGTCCTCTGAGGATACCAAGGCAGATTCTGCCCAAGAACATAAGGTATGCCATACTGGGTCAAACCAAAGACATATCAAGCCCAGTATCTCGTTTCCAACAGTGGTCATTCCAGGTCACAAGTACCTGTGAAGTTCCCAAAAAGGTATACAGATTGCATTCTGTTTGTCCCTTTGCCCTAGGGAAGCGAGTCTTGTCCCCTTCCAGCACACACTTACCACTCAAATTGATGGTAATCTTCAAAATCCTATCCCCTCAGGTGTGGGGTTCCCCAAGATTTGATTCTTGCCCCAACTCTCTTAATATCTTCCTGACTCCTCTTGCTTACTTTAGTTCAAAGTACCGGAACTGGTATCTATGTTTACGCAGACAACATCTTCCTGGTTTCTTCCAATGATAGCATTACCCCAGATCTCACTCCCATGAATCACTGTCTGACCATTTATTTTATTTAACAATTCTTTTATACCGCTTTTTATAATATCAAAGCCGTTTACAATGAATGTTAACAAGGAAATACATGGAACAAGGGTCTGTAAATCAACTTTGGTCTCAGAGTGGTAACAAGATAACTGTCTACAACTCAATCCGGGAAAACCCATTGTCACATGATTTCCAGTGGGATCCCCAGCCCCTAAGATTGCTCACATCATCCAGGAGCAACCTGTAACATTAACCTCAGTTTTCAGATACTTAGGTGTCCAACTGCTCAACATATCAGGTTCTAAAATCCTCTCTTAACTCATTGCGTCATTTCTGGGCAATTCGTCCCTCTCTCAAGACATTAGCACAAATCACGGTTGTTCTCTGTTCAGTAATTTACAGGTTTGACTATTGTAATTCAATTTATGCTGGTTTGTAATGCTCAAGCCTTAGAAAACTCCAAACAATTCAAAACAACGCTATTCGTATACTCTCACAAGCTCATAAATCTGATTATGTAACTCTGCTTTACACCTAGTATCATTGGCTCCCACTGAAATTCCATATTCAATTTTAAGTTATCATTTTGACCTTCAAGGCTCTGCATCAAATAGCTCCAGATTATCTGTCAATCCTGGTTATACCCTACTGCCCATCATCTTCCCTATGGTTGATTCATGGAAATCAACTTTGTTTATCTTCTCCAGCCAGAGTATGGTATTAATCTACAAGGCATTCCACCTTTTTCTTTCTTGCCCCTTCACTTTGGAATGCCCTTCTGTCCTTCACCTTCAGGCATCTTTTAAGTGTGATGGCACTTTAAAAAAAAAAAAAAAGGCAGAACTAAAAACTCACCTACTCAAACAAGCATTTGAACTCCTAAGACAGGTTAGCCTAGTCAATAATGTGCCATGTGCTTTCCCCACCTAGAAAGACAATATTAAGTATGCCTGACCCTTTGGAATGATTGTCATGCTGTTTCAGACATTTGTTCTTTTTTGCCTCTCTTTCTTTTCTGCTGTCCTATTAATTGATTAGCGTTCTTTTCACTTTCTTGGGTTTTTCTTTTTTTTTTTTTTTGTAAACCACTTTGCATAACCGGAAAAAGGCAATATAGAAAGTTGAATAAAGCGTAGTTACTCACCTATAACAGGTGATCTCTGGGAACAGCAAGAATTTAGTCTTCACATATGGGTGATGTCAGTACCAACGGAGCCCACACGGGAACGCTCCCCAGCATCCAATAGGAAAGCTTTTGGGACATCCCTCTGCACCTGTGTCGCTGCCTTCCCGCCTTCCCAATTCTCCCTCTTGAGTTTGTAGCTGAGAGAAAAAGAGAACGAAAACCTACAACTCCTAGGGGAGGAGGGTAGGTTGTGAAGACTAAATTCCTGCTGTTCCCGGAGATCACCTGTTACAGGTGAGTAACTACGCTATCTCTAGGAACAGGCAGGAATGTAGTCTTCACATATGGGACTCCCTTAGCTCCCAAATGCCAGAGAGAATGACCTCGGAAATGGTAGGTTTGCCTCAGGGCAGCGATGAAGAGGCCATGGATCCTTCATGGATGTCTGGTATCGTTAGATTCTGGGACGGCGGGTAGGAGTTGCTCTAAATCTGAAAGAGGTGCTGGAGCACAGCCTAACATGGCATCCGGGCAGGAGTCCTTGTCTAGACAGCAGTGAGCATCAAAATTATGTTCTGAAGACCAAGTTGCTGCTTTCCAGATTTTGTCAATGGGTACAGAGCGAAGATTTGCCATTGAGGTAGCCATGGCATGAACATTATGGGCAGTGACCTGACCCTCAAGGGATAGTCCTGCTTTATCACAAGCAAATGAGATGCAATCTGCTATCCATTTAGAAAGAGTATATTTGGATACTGGCAACCCTAAGTGACTGGGATCAAAGGAGATGAATAACTGAGAGCCTTTACTGCGTTCAGCTGTCCTTTGAAAATAGAATGCCAAAGCATGTTTGCAGTCAAGGATATGGAGGGATGCCTCTGCCTTAGACAAATGTGGTCTTGGAAAAAAGAAGGAAGGTAAACTGATTTAAAAGAAAAGGAGACACCACCTTTGGCATGAAATGGGGGTGAGTTCTTAGGACGATCCTGTCATGGTGAAATAGTGTGTAAGGTGCTTCTGCCACCAAGGCTTGAAGCTTACTAATGCATCTAACTGGAGTGCAATAAGAAAGATGATCTTCCATGTTAGAAACTTTAGCGAGATAGTGGCTAAGGATTCAAAGAGCGGCTTAAGACGTTGCCCCAAAACAACATTGAAATCCCAGGCGACTGGAGGTGGTCTGATGGGAGGTTTGGTGAGCAAGAGTCCTCTCATGAAGCACGCTACAAGCGGCTGTGAGGAAACTGGTTGTCCATCCAGGGGATGATGAGAGGCTGAGATTGCACTCAGGTGAACTCTTACCGAGTTGGCCTTGAGACCGGATGAGGATAAGTGGAGATGATACTGGAGGAGAGCCTCCACTGCAGCCAAGAAAGGATTAAGGTTCTTCTGGGAACACCATATGGAAAATCTTCACTATTTGAAAGTGTAAGAATGTCTGATGGATGGTTAAGAGGATCTCCTTTACTTCCTGAGTAAGGTTAAGATCCTGCAATACTATGCTTTCAGCAAGCATACCGTGAGGTGGAGATACTGCGGATTCAGATGCAGCAGTGCCCCTCCTCTTGAGAGAGAAGTTCTGGAGCATATCCGAGATCTAGGGACTAAGTGAAACAGACGTAGTAGGAGAGGAAACCACGGTTGACATGGGCAACGTGGGGCTACAAGTATCATGAAGCCCCCGTCCGCCTGGAACTTGAAAAGCGTCTTGGGAATCAGGGGAATAGGAGGAAAGGCATACAGAGTGAACTCTTGACCCCAGTGGAAGTGAAAAGTATCCACCTTTTGGTTGCCCGACATGGGAATCCTGGTACAGAAGCAAGGAAGTTTGGTGTTTTGCAGAGTGACAAACAAGTCTATCCCTGGAGTCCCCCAGGTTTGAAAAATGAAGGATGCTGTCTCCATGTGGAGAGACCATTCATGGGGAAGGAGGATCAGACTCAATCTGTCTGCTAAGACATTTTGCTCCCCTGGAAGATACACTGCTTGGACAATGGCAAAGGACCAGAGATGGACAGCCTCCCTGCAGAGGAGCCATGATCCTGCTCCCCCTTGTTTGTTCACATAGAACATGGCCACCTGATTATCCATCTGGACCAGGACCCTCTGGGATTGTAGATGTCCCTGAAAGACCTTGAGGGCATTGTAGATTGCCTGAAGTTCCAATAAGTTTATCTGGAGCTTGGACTCCTCTTCTGTCCAGAGGCACTGAGTGGAGAGGGTCTCTAGATGGGTCCTCCACCACAGCTTGGAGGCATCTGCTGTCAGGGTACATTGATGTGGAGGCATCTGAAGAGGTGACCCATCGAGGCGATTCTCTGGGGGAATACCACCATAGAAGAGATGTGGCCAGAGGGGCAGATACTGATATTTTGCCTGTGAGATGGCCTGAGGCCTGTGTCCACTGGAAGGCCAAGGCCCATTTGGGCTGTGCACATATGCAGGCGTGCATGTGGTACTACATGTACTGCTGAGGCCATATGACCTAGAAGCTGAAGCATCTCTCGGGCAGTTAGGTGTTCTCAGACACGGGCCTGAGATGCCAGCTGAATTAGATGAGAACAACGGGGCTGAGGTAGAAACGTCCTTGATTGTAGAGTATTTAAGAGCTCTTATGAACTCTACTGTCTGAGTAGGAGCGAGATGTGACACTGGGAGATTTATCACAAATCAAGTGTTGAAGTACCTGCATGGTACAAGAGAGACAGTTGAATCTCTTGGGAGGTTCTTTATGAGCCAGTTGTCCAAGCAAGGGAAGACGAATATCCCTAGAGATCTTAAAAATGTGGCCACGACCGCCATGCACTTTGTGAATACTCTTGCGGCAGAGGCAAGTCCAAATGGCAGGACCTTGTACTAATAATGTCTTCCTTGAAACATGAAGTATAGATATTTCCTGTGTTATGGATGAATCAGGATATGTGTGTACGCTTCCTTTAGAGCTAGAGAACAAAGACAGACCTGACTCTGGAGATAGGAAAGGAGGGTTCCTAACGAGACCATCTTTAACTTCTCGCGGACAAGAAACTGGTTTAGGTTTCTGAGGTCCAGAATGGGTCTGTATCCTCCTGTTTTCTTTGGTATGAGAAAGTACGGAGAGTAGAAACCCACTCCCTGTTGGGATGTTGGGATCTCCTCTATGGCACCTGCCGATAACAGAGACGTGACCTCTTGTAGCAGAAGGGCAGTGAGAGGAGGATATTCCCTTACCAGTGTGGAGGGGGGCAGAGTTCATAAGTGAAGTCTGTACCCTTCCGCCACTATGGACAAGGTCCAGTGCTCCGAGGTGATTAGATGCCACCTATGGGCAGAGTGACAGTTTTCCGGCAATGTTGGGGGGGGGGGGGGGGCGCGTCTCCAGAGGCAGAGTGGCTACATTCTCTAGGAAAAAGTCAAAAACCAGGCACAGGTTGAGTCTGTGAAGCTAGTTGATTTTTAGGAATCTGACTTCTTTTGCTGCTTAGGAGGCTGTTGCCTCTTTTGAGTACCCTGAGGTTGGAACTGGGAAGCAGGGGTGTAAGAAGGGTAAAACTTCCTTTTCTTATTGAAGAAAGTTTTCTTTACAGCTGCTTTCTTCTTAGCCGGGTTGGCAATGGTTCTAGAAAGCCTACTTAGGGTAGTATTTTAAGATTCCAAGACAGACACTTTATCGAGCCATCGATTATGGGGAGATATGGTAAGGGGCATCTCCCACATCCAGAGCATGAACTCCTGAAGGATGCGGTGAACTGGAAGGGTGGCAGCCTCTTTAGGAGCCTTAGGGTGTTGGAGGATTTCCAATTCCTCAGCTCTAGGCTCTTTTTCCGATGTTACGTAATGGACAGGCCCCTGGCTAGGACCCGAATGAATTCCTGAAAAGACATATCCTCAGGAGGGGACATGCACCATTCCGCAGAGGGAGATGGATCCTCCAGTATATCTTGAATTCCTTGGGTATCGATCGATTCATCATCGGATGAATCGGAATCAGAGGATTCAAAGTATCGATGAGAGTGATGTCTGCGCCGATATGGATTTGATCAGAACAGATGCCAAGCTGTGCGTGATGGTGAGGATATGTTGATCCATACAGCCTGCCGATGTTTGGGTTTCGGTACCAGACATGCGGGCTACTATCCCAGAGCATGGCACCAGGAGCTCTCCAAAGGTGGAGGCCTCGGGAGCATCCTGGAACCCCTTGATGGCTATGGAGAAAAGGTCCTCCCGCCGGGGTAATTTGGTTGACCAATCTACCTCTAGGGCAACGCTCAAGGCATCTCGATTTTTAAAAAGAGAACTACCCTTGGGGGATTGGTGTATCTGCAAAAACGACTTAGGTTTTGATATCTGAGATCCATGAGAGGAAGACAATGCTCTTGAGGACGTTGATGCTAGAGACACCGAGTCTGAGGCAGAGTGTGTCTAACTTTGCAGCTCAATTCTGCAGGCCTCACTTTGACATCTTCCTAAACAAAGGACACTCTGAAGGATGGTGGTCAGGCCCAAAACACTTGAGACACCAGTCACCACCACACTTAGAACATGTCTTAAAACCACTAGCTGGTTTTTCCATTATGCTAGAAGACAAATGGTAGGCTGAAGGCCTAAAATGGCGCCGATACGCCCAAGAATGTTCTACTTCACTGTTTTAGAAAAAGAAGAAAAGAAATGAACTGACGGTAGCTGGTTCCGGCGTCGATGGGAAGGCAGATGTGACCACAAAAAACAAAAGAAATAAAATTAATGAATTTTCTGCAGTGACAGGATTTGCTTTCTGCTTGCTTCATGGAAAACGAAGAAATGAAGAGGGAGAGTTGGGAAGGTGAGAAGCGATGCAGGCGCAGTGGGATGCTCCCAAAAGCTTTCCTATTGGACGCTGGGAAGCATTCCCACGCAGGTTCAGTCGGTACAAACGTCACCCAGTTGCGAAGACTACATTCCTACTTGTTCCTGGAGATCCCATTAACCATAAGGTAGGCCGAGTTGATAGCTTCCTTAAACCAACAGATAATAGCAGACTTGGCTGCCACCAGTCCTTTGCTTGGGCAGCTGAAAAGCATAGAGAGATTGTCTGACCAATAGAATAATTTAGGAATCTCCAGATATATCAACACCCTCCATACATCCACCAGACATAGCAAAGAGTCTTTCCAAAGACCATCTTCAGAATAAGCATAGTTACTCACCTGTAACAGGTGATCTCTGGGAACAGCAGGAATTTAGTCCTCACATATGGGTATCGCCGGTACCGACGGAGCCTGCGCGGGAACGCTCCCCAGCGTCCAATAGGAAAGCTTTTGGGAGCATCCCACAGCGCCTGCGTGCTGCTTTCCCGCCTTTCCCAACTGTCCCTCTCCAGTTGAGTTTAAAGCTGAGACAAAAGAGAGAGGGAAAGAGAGAGATAGAGAGAGACAGAGAGAGATAGAGAGAGACAGAGAGAGACAACTCCTAGGGGAGGTGGGTGGGTTGTGAAGACTAAATTCCTGCTATTCCTGGAGATCACCTGTTACAGGTGAGTAACTATGCTATCTCCAGAAACAAGCAGGAATGTAGTCTTCACATATGGGGACTCCCTAGCTACAGATGCCAGGGAGAAACCCCAGAAGTTGTGCGCCCTTGTGAAAGGGCTCCACTTCCCCCCATGGATCTCTGGCATCCTATCAGGGATGGTGGGTAGAAGCTGATTAAGTATGGAACAGGTGTTGAAGAACAGCCTGACTAAACAAGGCATCCCGGCGGGAGTCCTTGTCTAAGCAGTAATGGGCTGTGAAGGTATGAACCGAAGCACAAGTAGCTGCTCGGCAGATGTCGTCAATAGACACAGAGTGAAGATGAGCCATAGAGGCTGCCATGGCTCTCAAATTTTGAGCTGTGACATGGCCTTCCAGAGAAAGGTTTTTACTCTCATAGGCAAAAGATATACACTGTGCAATCCAGTTGGACAGTGTCCTTTTGGAGACTGGAAGTCTCAAATGACTAGGATCAAAAGCAACAAAAAGTTGAGAGGACTTCCTATGTTGCTGTGTCCTTTGTAAGTAAAAGGCCAGAGCCCTTTTACAATCCAAAGTATGAAGATTCCTTTCTGCATTTGAGGCATGAGGCCTTGGGAAGAAGGAAGGTAAACCGCTTGGTTTAAATGAAAAAGTGACACCACCTTTGCAATAAAGTGTGGATGAGTCCTAAGGACTACCTTATCATGATGGAACCTTGTATAAGAAGGGATCAGCCACCAATGCTTGCAATTCACTGATGCGACTTGCTGACATGATTGCAATAAGAAAGATGACCTTTCAGGAAAGGAATTTCAAGCAGGTAGTGGCTAATGGTTCAAAAGGCGGTTTCGTAAGCTGCCCAAGAACCAAATTTAAGTCCCATGCCACCGGCGGTGGCTTAATGGGAGGCTTAGTCAAAAGAAGAACTCTCATAAATCTCGCTATGAGAGGATGAGAGGAAATAGGTTGCCCATTTAGAGGCCTGAAAGAAGCTGCAATAGCACTCAAATGAACTCTCACTGAATTGGTCTTAAGCCCTGCATTAGATAAATGAAGGAGATTTATTTATTTATTTATTTAACACTTATTTATATACCGCATCTTCCAGCGATCAGTTGCGGTGTACAATTAACAACAATTAACAATGCAGAGCTTGTTTTACATAGAACAATTATAACTTTTTACATAGAACATCTTAACTTGTACAACAAAGGGTTTAAAAGACTAAGCAGAATAATTCAATAAATCAACTAACACAGTTTGTGTTACAATTTAAACAGAAGTACTGTCCCTAAAACAGTTGTAACTATATACAAGTGGGTATCAATGCATAGGAATGGGATGATTATTCATTTATGTTTGTACGTATTGATTGTAGTAGGGAGTATAATCTAGTTTTTGGGCAGGTTCATGTTTAGCCTTTATCTAAGTTGAGTGGAGGGTTTTCTATGGTGTTATAGTGTTTAGTGAATAGGTAGGTTTTCAATTTTTTTCTGAATTCTATTATCTCTGTTAGTGATCGTAAGTCTTCTGGTAAAGAGTTCCAGACTGTTGGGGCTATGTGTGAAAAGGCTCTATTATTTGTTAATTTGTGAGTTCGTATATATTCTTTTGGCATCTTAAGTTTATTTGATTGTCCTTTTCTATGAGTGGGCTTAGGTGGTTCCTTGCTTATTAGGTTACAGAGTGTCTTCGGGGCCATGTCATATAGGGCTTTGAATGTAGTTATTATTGTTTTGTATGTTATCCTGCTTTGTATTGGTAACCAGTGAAGGGATGCTAGTATTGGTGTAATGTGTTGGAGTGAATTTATCTTTAATATAATTCTAGCTGTGGCATTTTGTGCAAGTTGGATCCTTTTGATGTTTTGTTTTGAAATGCCTATAAGTATTAAGTTGGCGAAGTCGAAGTGTGGAGTTATGGTAGCCTGTATTATATTGATAAAATCTTGTATAAATACAAGGGGGCGTAATTGCTTGAGGATTTTAAGTTTGAAGTAGATTTTCTTTAAGGTATTTCTAATGTGCGTTTCCATAGTAAGGTGTGTATCTAAAATGACACCTAGATATCTTATTTCATTTTTTATTTTAATTTCTTGGTTTTGTAATGTTATGTGGGTTGGAGGAGTGAATGTTTGGTTTTTTGTTACGATTAGGACTTCAGTTTTAGCATGGTTTATATGGAGGTTTTGGGTTTTTAGCCAGTATGTGATTTCATTGTAGCAGTCTGATAGAAGTTGAATCGGTAGGTTAGGAATTGTGAAAGGTATGTACATCATGATATCATCCGCATAAAGGTGATATTGTACTCCAAATTTTTTAAAGATATTGCAGACCGGTTTTATATAGATATTGAAAAGTAGGGCTGACAGTGCTGAGCCTTGTGGTAAACCTATTTCTTGTTTGTATGTGTTGGATGTTTGATTACCTGCTCTTACATTTTGTGTTCTGTTATGTAAATATGATGTGAACCATTTATGTACGGTGGAGTTTATGCCTAACTGTCTTAGGTTGTTGAGCAATATTGAGTGATGCACGCTATCAAAAGCTGCTGATATGTCAATGAAAAGGAGAATGAACGCCTGTTTGTGATTGTCAATTCCTTTTAGGAGTGTATCTATTAATACTGCTAGTAGTGTTTCTACTCCATGGCGGGGCCGGAAACCGTATTGTTGTTCATCGAGTGGGTAAGATAAGTCTATGAATTCCTGTGTCTGTAGTTGCACTACCTTTTCAATTACTTTGGCCAAGAATGGTATGCTAGAAATGGGCCTATATGATGTTGGCAATGTTTTATCTAGTTTGCAGTTCTTTAAAATTGGACGTATTTGTGCATGTTTGAGCGGGGATGGAAGGTATCCTTGGGTGAGTGAGAGGTTTACTATTGGGAGAATATAGGATAGTAGAGTTGGTAGTGTGTTTTTTATCCATGATATTGGGCATGGATCTAAGTATGAAGTTGTGGTATTTAGGCTGGAGATGATTGTTTTTAATGACGCTTTTGAAATGGGGTAAAATTCTGACCATTCATCAACAGGTTGATAAGTGATGTTGATATTTTCTGAGGGCATGGCAGGTTTCTTAGATTTGTTTTGATAATGGTTAGCTAGGGTTTGAACTGAGATGTCTGGGATTTCGTTGCTAGAAGTTTGCTCATTATTAGTTAATTTTCTGACTATGGAAAATAACTCTCTAGGTCTATTGTATGATTTTGTTAAGATTGCTGCGTAATAGTTTTTCTTTGTGCTGTCAATTGTTTCCTTGTAATTTGTTAGATAGTTGTTGTATATATCCTTGTGTACAGACAGCTTGGTTTTTCTCCATTTCGTTTCAAGTTTTCTTAGTTCTTTTTTCAGGAGATACTCAAGTAATGATTCCAGAGGTATCGCAAGAGGGTTAAGACCCTTCTGTGAGCATCATATGGTAAACCTTTTCCACTTGAAAGCATAAGAGCGTCTTGTGGAAGGCTTCCTGGAAGAATAAAGGATATCCTTTACCTGCTGAGAAAGGTTAAGACCATGAAGTTCTAGGCTTTCAGCAACCAGGCCCTGAGATGCAGAGACTGGGGATTGGGATGCCACAGCATCCCGTCCTCCTGAGAAAGGAGATCTGCTGGAGATGTAGGAGCAGAGAGTACCACATTTGCCGTGGCCGATATGGAGCTATGAGAATCATATGACCTCTGTCTCTCTAAAGCTTGAACAGGGTTTTGGGAATTAGGGGAATGGGTGGAAAGGCATACAGGAAAGTCCTGGCCCCAATGGAGGAGGAAAGCATCCCTGGCCTGACAACCCTGAGCCGGAATTCTGGAACAGAACCAGGGAACTTTGGCATTCATATGGGAGTAGCAGCCTAATGGTTGGGGCAAGGTACTTCAGGCCGGAAGGTCGGGGGTTCAAATCCCACTAGAGGAAAGCAACCTTGGGCTTGAAGGACTGGGGTTTCTAGTCCCACAGATGCTCCTTGTGGTCTTGGGCAAGCCACTTAACCTTCCATTGCCCATGTTCCCTGTAAGTATTAGTGTATGTCTCTCATATCCCTGTGTGTTAAATGTATCCCCCAATTGTGTTGTGACCGCTTTGATTGAAGGATAAGGCGGTATACAAAACTGTCTAAATAAATAAATAAATTCAGCGGACTTGCGAAGAGGTCTATGTCCTGGGTTCCCCAAATTTGGAAATTTTGGCCACCTGGTCTGCATGGAGAGACCATTCGTGTGGAAACAGAACTCGACTGAGTCTGTCTGTCCAAGAGTTTTGAATGCCTGGGAGATACACCGCAAGGAGATGAATCTGATGCTCTGGGAAGGGCCCTTAGTCACAAAGCTTCGTTGCACAGCGACAGAGAGCCTGTTCCGCCCTGCTTGTTCATATAGAACATGGCTACTTGATTGTCCGTTTGAACTAGGACTGTCTTGTAGCTGAGCTGGGTGTGGAATACTCGAAGAGCAAGGAAGATTGCTCTAAGTTCCAGGAGATTGATATGTAGATAGGTCTCCTGTGGAGACCAGGTACCCTGGGTAGAGAGGCCTTGCAGGTGGGCTCCCCAACCCACCTGTGAGGCATCTGTTGTTAGAATGGCTTGGGGTGGAGGTTGCTGAAAAGGGGACCCCACCAAAAGGTTTTGGGGTGACTGCCACCATTGGAGGGACAAAATAAGGTGATCTGAGTTTGCTATTTTGTCTGACAGGCAACCTGACGCCTGAATCCATTGAGTGGATAAAGTCCACTGGGCTGCCCTCATATGGAGGCGAGCATAAGGAACCACATGCACGGTGGATACCATGTGGCCTAGCAATTGTAACATTTCCCGAGCAGTGAGGTGAGGTTTTAGCACTGCTTGGGAAGCTAACTGCACAATGTGAAGGCAGCGGGGCTGTGGAAGGTAGGCCCTTGTCTGTCTGGTATCCAGAAGAGCTCCTATAAACTAGGGACTGAGTGGGAGCAAAGTTGGATTTTGGGAAGTTTATGACAAGTCCCAAATACTGAAGGATGTGCATTGTGTGAGAGAGAAACCCTGGCCTCTGGCTCTGAAGGGGCTCAAATGAGCCAGTCGTCTAAGTAAGGGAAGACAAATATTCCTAGGGTGCGAAGAAATGCTGCCACCACAGCCATGCATTTTGTGAACACCCTTAGTGCTGAGGCCAGGTCAAAAGGAAGAACCTTGTATTAGTAGTGCTTCCCTTGAAATAGAAAGCGAAGGAACTTTCGATGAGTTGGATGGATGAGAACATGAGTGTACGCATCCTTGAGATCTAGAGAACAAAGCCAATCCTGACTGATGGTATGGCAGCAGAGTTCCTAGAGAAATCATTTTGAACTTCTCTTTGAACAGGAATTTGTTCAATTCCTAACTGGTCGTTGAGAGAGGTCTGAGAATTGAACTGTCTTACCATTGTAGGAGGGGGCATGCTGAGGAAATGAAGCTTTTACCCCTCTATTACAATAGACAGAGTCCAATTTTCTGCTGTTATCTGACCCCATCTGGGGGCAAAATGACATAACCTTCCTGGAATGGTGGAAGGCTCTGGGCCGTTCAGGGCCAGGAAGGCAAAGTTCTCTAGATAGGAGTCAAAGCTCCTGTGGAGGCTGAGTCTGCTGAGCCGGTTCAGGCTTAGCAGGTTTTGTTTTTCTTTGCCGAGGTTGTTACTGCTGTCCCTTTTGGGCAGGCTGACCTAAACGATGCTCCTGCTGGGGTATAGGAGGGATAAAACAACTTCTTACTGAAAAATGGTTTCTTGTAGGATTTTTTCCTTGCAGGATCAGCTGTAGATTTAGACAATCTATCCAAAGTGATATTGTCAGCATCAATCTCATTAGCTTTTTCCTGCCAATTCTTGCCAAAGAGATTCTCTCCTGTGCAAGGAATATTCCCTAGTTTATCCTGTACCCAAAGTTCCAAGTCAGATGCCTGGAGCCAGGCAATCCTACGTGCGCCTACGGCAATAGCAGAGGTTCTGCTTATGCACTCAAAGCAGTCAAAGGCTGCACAATTCACAAACTTCGAAACATCCTGAACATGTTTGACAAGAGCGAGGTAATCCTGCCTCTTATCAGGAAGGAGAGGGCTCCATAAGCTCTAAATCTCCCGTGACCTCCTTAAGGAACATTCCCATATATAATACATAGGAACTGACCCTAGCAGAAAGCATGGAAGCCTGGAAGGTTCGATGTCCAAAGGTGTCAAGAGTCCTACACTCACGTCCTGGAGGGTTAGATGCATGCCTTTTTGCACTCTTGATCCTTCTCATAGCTGATTCCACCACCATGGAATGGTGTGGTAATTGAGTCTTCTGAAACCCAGGACATGCAACCCAGGACATGCAACCCAGGACATGCAAGATCTCATGAATAGGTAAGGTAGTTGCCTCCTTGGGAGCTTTAGGGTATTGTAGGATTTGTAATTCCTTTGCCCTAGGCTCTTTTTCAGGAGCCACTGCAATGGAAAGACCTCGAGCCACCTCTCGGATAAAATCCTGAAAGGACATATCCTCTGGTAGAGACATCCTATGCCGAGGAGAAGAAGAATCCTCAGGAAGAAGTACTCTGGTATCGGCAGAGCTTTCAGAGTCTTCAGACTCATCCGAGGATTCAAAGTATCTCCGATCCGGGTGATTGTACAAGGCATCTTACCGGTACTGGTACCGATCAAAGTCGGCATCGGAGGGGTCCGGTACCGACTTGTCGATACTGGATGGATAAGCATGACTCGATCCCCGTAGAATACCTGCCGATGTCGATGCAGTCGGTACCGGTACCGGAGACGGTGCCGGTACCGGTTGAATTGTCTGAAGCGGTTTCAGGGGCATTCAGGCCGTGAGAAGAGCTGCCAAACTGCGTTCAATAGCCAAGAATCTCTGGTCTATCGACGCTGCCGATGCTTGGGTATCGGTACCGGATGAAGCAGCCAGTACCCCAGAGCATGGCACCAGTAGTTCTGCCGAGGTTGAGGCCTCGAGAACATCCTGGAGTCCCGTTAGTGCTTTGGAAGCCAAAGCCTCCCGCCGGGGCAATTTTGCCGTTGAAAGTCCCTCAAGGGCAACGCCAGAGGCATCTCAATGCTTAGAGGGAGATCTACCCTTTGAGGACCGGCTAGATTTATGTTTAGTTACCTGAGATCCATGGGAGGAAGACAAAGCCCTGGAAGACATCGATGCCACAGATGCTGCATCGGAGGGAAAAAGGGTGTTAAGTTTAGCAGCTCGGTTCTGCCGGCCCCTTTTCGACATCATCCCACAGGCAACACACTCTGAAATAGAGTGGTCAGGACCTAAATATTTGAGGCTCCACTCATGGGTGTCGGTGACGGAGATGGTACCGCCACACTTGGAACACTTTTTAAAACCCGAAGCAGGTTTTTCCATTTTAAAGGAAAAAGTTGGGTCTAGTGCCCAAAATGGCGCGTGGCACCTGAGGAGAAAATAACTGGAAAAGACTCCAGAAGAAAGGTTACCGGTGTAGCATCGAAGGAAGGCAGATGCGACCACAAAAAAGAAGAATAGAAGGGAATTATTTTCTGCAGTGACAGGATGTGCGACCTATCGGCTCCGCGGAAAACAAAGAACTGGAGAGGGACAGTTGGGAAAGGTGGGAAGGCAGCACGCAGGCGCTGTGGGATGCTCCCAAAAGCTTTCCTATTAGACACTAGGGAGCGTTCCCACGCAGGCTCCGTCGGTACCGACGATACCCATATGTGAAGACTACATTCCTGCTTGTTCCTGGAGATAGAGTAGTACTACAATCTGGTTAAGATGAAAGGGCAATAGAACATTTGAGAGAAAAGGACAGAATAGTCTGCAAGAAGACAGGTACCACTGAAATGACCAGAAAGGACTCCCTGCAGAACAAAGCCTACAACTCTTACACCTGCCTGGCAGAGGCAATAGCGATCAGAAAAACCACCAGGAGTATCAAATCCTTGAGAGAGGCTTTTGGCAAGGGCTCAAAAGAGAACCTTTCATTGCCTTTAACATCAGAGAGAGACTCAATTGAAAAATTATCAGACGTACTGGAGGACACATCTGCTTCACACTCTAAGGACGTGAGAGACATTGTAGCGCACTGCCAAGGACATCCTTTGAATTCAGGACCAGTATCATGATAGGGCTGCAACCTTCAGACAGTGCAGCACTAATCTTTGATCCAAAATGGACTGCAAGGAGGACAAAATGGTGGTGATGGTCACCTTCCTGGCCCTGAAGGAACACCACCGCTCGAAGACCCGCCTGACATTCATATAGGCCAAAGACATAGAAGCCCTCTGGTCCCAGAGCAGGATAAGAACATGAGATATGCCATACTGGGTGAAACCAAGAGTACATCAAGCCTAGTATCCTGTTTCCAATAGTAGCCAATCCAGCTCACAAGTTCCTGTCAAGTTCCCAAAAAGGTATACAGATTCCATGCTGCTTATTCCAGGGGTACGCAGTGGAATTCCCTGGTCCTCTAATAATAATTTATGGACTTTCCTTCAGGAACTTGTCCAAACCTTTTTTAAACCCAGCTACACTAACGGCTTTTACCACATCCTCCAGAAATGAATTCCAGAGTTTCTTCTATTAGTCTTCATTCAGCTACATTCCAGCTTGCTTGGGTGTCCCCTAGTCTTTCTACTTTTTGAAGTAGTAAACAGCCAATCTATGTTTACCCGTTCCACTCCATTCATTATTTTATAGACCTCTTATCATATCTCCCCCTTCAGCCATCTTTTTGCCAAGTTGAAGAGTCCTAACGTTTTAAACCTTTCCACATTGTGGTATCCTTCCATCCTCTATCATTTCGGTGGCCTTTCTCTGTACCTTTTCTAGTTCTGCTATATATCCTTTTTAAGATATGGTGACCACAACTGCATACAATCTTCAAGGTGTGGTCTCCATTCCTTTCCTTATGATTCTTAGCATTCTATTTGCTTCCTTGGCCGCCATTGCACACTGGGCAGAGGGTTTCAAAGTATTATCCATGACAACATCTAAATCCTTCCCAAGGTGGTGGTTGCTAATGTGGAACCTTTCATCATGTAACCATTGTGCAGTCATTCACATTAAATTTGATCTGCCATTTGGACACCCAGTCTTCCAATTTATCAAGATCCTTTTGCAATTTCATAATCCTCGTGTGTTTTAACAACTTTGAATAATTCTGTCTCACCTGCAAATTTGATCACCTCACTTCTTATTCCCACTTATAAATATGTTAAAAAGCAGAGGACCCAGCACAGATTCCTGGGGTACTCCACTATTCACCTTTCTCCACTGAAAACAACTGGCCATTTAGCTCTACTCTCCATTTTCTATTTTTTAACCAGCTCCTGATCCACAATAGTGCACTGCCTCCTATTCTATGACTTTTTAATTTTGCCAGGAGTCTTTCATGAGGGACCTTGTCAAAGGCTTTCTGAAAATCCAGATAAAAGGTGATCTATCTATTCACACCTTTAAAAAACAAGATATCTCCAGGAACAAGCAGGAATGAGTCTTTACATATGGGTACGTCAGTACCGACGTAGCCTGCGCGGGAACACTCCCCAGCGTCCAAAAAGAAAGCCTTTGGGAGCATCCCACACGCATGTGCGCTGCCTTCCCGCCCATTCACTTCCCTCTCATCAGTTTTCCGTTTTCCACAGAGCCGGCAGGACGTATTCCTGTCACCGCAAAAAATTCTTTTTATTCTTGTTTTTTTGTGGTCGCGTCTGCCTTCCCTCGACGCCACCGGTACCGCCGGTGCTTTTCTTTCTTTTTACTAAAAATTTCTTCTTTTCTCTAGGAATTTTTCCTGTTTAGTGCCTGACGGTTTCTAGGCCACTAGGCCTCTTTCCTTCCATTATGGAAAAGCCAGCCACTATCCTTAAGAAATGCTCAAAGTGTGGCGGTACATATATATTTTTAGACACTCATACTTGGTGTCTAAAATGTTTAGGTCCTGACCATTGCCCACTGGAGTGTCTCTCCTGCTGGAGCTCAAACAGAAGAAGTCTTCGGGATCGAGCACAACTCGATACCCGGTTCACATCGGACTCGATTTCACCAGCAAGAATATCTTCTTTTTCACAGGATCAGGTAACCAAACAAAAGTCTGTTAAGACTAGCCAGTCCTCGAGTGGTAGATCTCCTTCTAAGCATCGAGATGCCTCTGGCGTTGCCCTCGAGGACATTTTGGCAATAAAGCCCCGGCGGGAGTCTTCAGGCTCCAAAGCATTAACAGGGCTTCAGGTTGTTCTGGAGGTTCTTATCTCCATGGACATACCTGGGCCATGCTCGGTGGTTGTGGCCGCTTTGAGCGGTACCGACACCCCGGCATCGGCTATGGTGATGGATGAAACACTCCAGCGCTCTCAGCTACGTCGGTACCGCTAGAGTTGCTGCAGACCGTTCCTCGAGTATCGGTATCGGCTTCGGTACCAGTATCGACATCGTCACCGGTGTCGGTACCGTCAATGTTTTCTTCGACAGACTCACTCCCTTCCATGCCAAGCCTGGAATCACTCTCTAGCATGGAGGATTCGGTACCGACTCGTCTCGGTACTGACCTCGGGCGGTACCGAAGACATCTCTTTAAAGAAAATCCGATGCTTCATCCTTTCAAGTCTTCCGATCCCGATGACTGGGATGAATCCATTGGTGCCAAGGCTGAATTTTCAACAATTTCAGCCTTTACCCCTCATTTCAGAGGGTCCTCCTCAGGAGAGTTTCTTTTCAAGCTTTTTTGCTTGATATGGCAAAGTTACTTGCCATTTCTATACCTGCTAAAGAATCTATACCAAGGGATTCAGAGACTCTGCAATTCCCCTGGATTCCAAAGGATGTGATCATGCTTCCTGTGCAGCATCTACTATTAAAAATGTGGGAAACTCCTTTAATGTTATCCCCAACTTCTAAAACACTTGACACTGTGTACAAGGTGCCACCTTCTCCAGGTTTTCAAAAGACTCAACTTCCTCATTATTCTATTTTTGTAGAATCAGCAATGAGGTGTATTAAGAGTGCAAAGAAGCACTCCTCTTATCCGCCAGGTCGTGAGTCTAGGATTTTAGATGCCTTTGGACGTCGATGCTTCCAGGCATCTATGCTTTCAGCAAGAATTATCTCATATTTTCTATATGGGATTGTCTCTTGAAGAGGTCACAAAGAATTTAAAACTTTTGAACCCTTTGCTTCAAGAACATAAAAGAGCAGACTATTTCTTATTAGTCAGTCATGCTCAAAATGTCTCTAAGTTCCTTAATCGTGCTTCCCTGGACTGTTTTGAGTCTATTAGCAGAACTTCTGCTATAGCCATAGGGGCACGAAGTATGGCCTGGCTCCAAACTTCAGACTTGGACAAAAGGGTACAAGAAAGGCTAGCAAATACTCCTTGTACTGGTGAAAATCTCTTTAACAAGGATGCTTTATTCCAAGCTAATCAGTTAAGCACCGATATTGTTGCTTTCAGAGGATTGTCAAAACGTTTCTCTATGCCAGCTAATAAAAAATCTCCTAAAAAACCTTATCCCCCTAGGGGAAAAAAGTTTTATCCATCTTTTACCCATCATGCAGATGTTTCCAAAAAAGGGCAACATCAAACCAGGCTAAGAAAATCAAAACCTCAACAGGCTCAGCAAACCCAGCAGTCGCAGGGTTTCTGATATTTTATTCATTAAATCTCTTTTTCCTGTTTGAGGTTTAGAACCGCTATCCTTCTTCTTATCAACAGAAGCATCTACAGTTCATCTCATCCTTACTGAGAGATCAGTGATACACTGACTCAATCCTCGACTCTAGGCATGAATCTCTTGCCACAAGAGAAATCCATTCTTTTAGCTCCTAGAGCTATTGAGGATAATCATGCCCTACAGGTAACAGGTTTCTCCTCTCCTTTTTGAAGGAAAAAGAGGAGTAACAACTAATAAGGTGGGCTATGCCCTTCATCTTGACAGTTTTCCTGTACGAGGATATCTCATAGTTTTGACTGCAAGGGGGCTTTACCTTTTTCAGGGACTTACCAAATTGTAAGTCTTCTCAACTCTGTATTACTTTCTATCCCTCTTAGTCGAGACATTCAGTCTAAGAGTGATACTATTCAACTGGAGGGTTTACTTTTTAAGCCCATAGGATTTTCTTCAATACCTACTCCAGTAAGTGGTTTCCATACAGAGCTTTCTTCCCCTTTGCAATCTTCTCAAATATTTATTTTAAGACAGCTTATCAGACGATAATTGAGTTTTACCACTCCTAATTATGTCTGTCGGTCCTTTTCCAATCTATAGGACCTAACTTTTTCTGCTGCCTTAACAAATAATTCCAAGAGAGGTTCCAAAACCCATTTGGACAATTTATCATTGCAGGCAACCGGCCTGCCTGCTATTCTTAGCCATCTTCAATTCTTTTTGGCTCCAACAGAATAGATTAGGTTGCACACTGGCAATTAAACAGCCAGATCTCACCTAAGCAACCTACAACATGCTCTCTGCAATTATACAAAAAAGCTCTACAACTATGGGCCTTTGCCAGAGAGCGTCAGAGCCATTCCTAGTAAGTAACTTCCAGATGGTTAAAAAGGCTTTGCCCAGTCATGCTCCTACACGACTGGTTTTTTCCTACTCTTACCATCTTCCTTTAATTTCCTTAGACCACGTGAAAGCATAAAGAATTGCTCAATTCCCTGGGTTGTTCCACATCTCCAGTGGAGCTCTTACAACAGGGATGCATTCCTTTTCACTGCAGTCGGTCCTTGTCTAGTGCATTCCTTCTAATTCCCAATACTTCACTGAAGTTTATGCTGAACAAAGAACGCATGATACTCATATTGCCCTCATAGAGGGGCAAACATGGTATCCCCTTATATTGCGTCTTCCTCTCCACACTGAAGTTATAGAAGGATCCAGACTTGTTGTCTTAAGACTAAGGATCTCCTCTGCACCCCTTCACGTAGGTCTCCATTTCTGGTTATTCAAAGGCTAGAATTTTTAAAGAAATCTAGACCTCTCCTTCTAAGTAAGAACTTTCCACTGGTTTACATATAACCTTCTTCATGGTTTTTCCATTTGCAACCAGAAAGAGATTCCCTATCTATATTCTCAAGCAGGTCCTACCCCTTCTTGCTATTAGGTGAATCAATCTATCTATATATCTGACTCTGAAAGATTTGTTACTGTCCATATTACTGCTGTTTCAGCATACCATAGAGTTTTAAATGGACAACCAATTTCTATGGTAATAAGATACTACCTTCTTTTACTGTAACCTTTCCGGTTACATTACATCTGAAGCTCTCCATGTAAAGTCATTATCCTAAGTGACAACACTTAGGGAAGACATTACTGATCTTCAAGAAATTGGAGGCTACACCACCTACTACAAATGTTTCTTTCTTTCATTTGGATAGAGAGGTCTTAAAGACCCATCCTTTTCCTGCTAACCAGTCAGATTTATCTCCTCTCTTTCCAAGGACAAAGAGCTTCAAACTTTGGCCTACAGAAGCTTTAGCTTCTCTTCCAAGGTCCAACCTCATTAAACTCCCCCAGTTTTTTCTTCTGGGATTAGTTCTAACCATTAAGGCTTCTGACCTCTGCCTGTATTGCAACATTTATTTTCCTCTACTTCACAGGGAGGTAATTTCTTTGAGGCTAATGTACTGGGCTCTTAGCACCAGACCCATATTAGCCTCAACAAATACTTTCGCAATACGTTTGAATAAGGTCCACATTAGAAAATTGGAATTCAATATTTACTAACACTTATGATCTACACAATGACTCCCCTCTAGATGCCTTGTTTAGTCAAGCTGTTCAACAGCACACCCTTTTTAATTCAACTCCTACCCTCCATCCCTTGGATGCCTGAGGTTCTGGGAAATAGCATGGCCCATCTATTAGATTTGCAACATGCTGGGATCTTCTCTAGGCATCTCTAGCTTGGGAGTCCCCATATGTGAAGACTCATTCCTGCTTGTTCCTGGAGATAGCACAGTTACTTACCTGTAACAGGTGATCTCTTCACACGCCTTCTTCTAAACACATTGAAGACACCATCTCCTCACTCAACACGACCACTGCACAAACCGATCCCTGCCCAGCCTTTTGGATAAAGGACCTGCGGGGTGACTTTAGCACCTTCATTGCAAGAATCATGAACCTCTCTTTCACTACTGGCGCCTTCCCATCTGCACTAAAACTCACATCCATCAGGCCACTACTGAAAAACGCTAAACTGGATCTAAAACGGCCAGACTCCTACAGGCCAATAGCCAGTATCCCCCTCTTAGCAAAGATCTTTGAGAAAGAGGCACAGCGCCAAATCCAAGACCACATCGACTCCGTAGCCCCTCTAGACTATTCTCAACACGGTTTCAGAGAATTCCACGGCGTCGAGACACTGCTTACCACCCTCTTCAATGATATTCTCAATACCATAGACAACATCCGACAAGGCGTCGTGCTAATCTTCTTGGATATAGCAGCAGCGTTTGACTCGGTAAATCACGAAATTCTCCTCGGTCGACTGGAAGGAAAAGGCATTTGCAACTCAGCACTTGAATGGTGTAAATCATACCTCGACACCAGAATGCAATACGTCAAATCCGCAACAGGAGAATCAAAACTCTTCCATCAAAGACAAGGCGTTCCGCAGGGGTCCTCACTCTCATCCCTCTTGTTCAACGTCTATATGCAGCCTATCTGCAATATCATCAGGTCCTTCAATGTGAAATGTATGATATACGCTGACGATATCCTACTCTACATGCCATTTTCCACAATGCAAATGGACTTACTGCCTATAACAAACTGCTTCGATGCAGTATCACAATGGCTCCTGTCACAGAACCTCCGCATTCAGCATAAGAAAACTGAGGTTCTCTTTATCACAAGAGACCCCAACTTCACCCCACCACCACATATAAGTGTCAAGGGAGCTGACCTAGGCACCAAGGATACAATAAAATACCTCGGAGTCACACTAGACCATAGGCTCGACATGAAATCACACATAAACAATATCGTAAAATCTGTATACTTCAAAATACGCACTCTTAGACACCTGCGTCCCCTACTAGACCACGAAGACTTCAGAACCATCTACCAAGCACTGATACTGCCGCACTTCGACTTCGCCAATTCCATTCTACAAGGACTCCCACAATAAGCTCCTTGCAACTCGCAATGAACACCGCTGCCAGGGTTCTTCTAGGAGCGGCCAGAAGTGAACACATTACACCTATTCTCAAAGAGCTCCATTGGCTCCCTATACACGGAAGACTTACATTCAAAACCCTCCTTCTCACATTCAAGGCCTTAAATGGTTTATCGTCCACATCACTTACCAAACTCATCCAATCCGTCCCATCAAATAGAAATAGGAGACATGCAGCATTAAACTCACTAACAACCCCAAAGGCTATAACAACGTGCAGCCTATCAACATCAAACAGAGCTTTCGTGTTTAGCGCACCAAAATACTGGAATGCTCTCCCACCTGATCTCCGCGCCATAACCGACCTAACCCAGTTCAGAAAGGCCCTTAAACTGCACCTTTTCATCAAATACTACCCTACATGAACCGTAACATAACAGCCTCACCCTAGTATAATCCACAATATCCCTCTTGTTCCAAGCATCACTGCTAATTTTATGTAAATAGTTTGAGCATGCTATCTAGCTAACAGATTATATACTCCATGTAAATAGTTCTCCCATGTTATCCAAGTTGATACTCCTGTTATATGTAATACCAAACAGCCTGTTGTTCTGGTTCCTTTCTGTTATTTGTAAACCGCGCTGATGTCAAAGAGTGCGGTATATAAGAAGTTGAAATAAATAAAAATAAAAAAAATAAATAAACAGCAGGAATAAGTCTTCACAACCCACCCACCTCCCCTAGGAGTTGTTCTCTCTCTCTCTCTCTCTCTCCAATTAGTCTACTTCCCTCCTTCGGTTTCAGCTACAAACCCAACTGATGAGAGGGAAGTGAATGGGCGGGAAGGCAGCGCACATGTGTGTGGGATGCTCCCAAAGGCTGGACGCTGGGGAGCGTTCCCACGCAGGCTCCGTCGGTACCGACGTACACATATGTGAAGACTTATTCCTGCTGTTCCCAGAGATCACCTGTTACAGGTAAGTAACTGTGCTTTTCCTTGGCTAAAGTGGCTTTCTCCTATTAAACCACGAGTATCTACATGTTCAGTAATTTTTTTTCCTTATAATGGCTTCTACCATTTTGCCCAGTAATAATGTCGATCTCATCGGTCTGTTGTTTCCCAGATCACCCCTGGAACCATTTTTAAAAATTGGTGTTCCATTTATTTATTTTTATTTAGGTGTTTTTTTTATACCGCCCCTTCCCCCATCGATCAAGGGCGGTTTACAAAGAACAGAACAATTACATTAAACGTTTTAAAAACATTAGTGGAACATGTTTACAATCAACATATTTACAAGGAACTATTTTACATTAATTACATACCTAAATTAAATGTATTATTGGGTGGAAGAAGAGAAGGCTGTTCTTTATGCGTCTGAGATTAAGTATGGGTAGCTATAGTTATAGGAGGAGTAAGGGGTTGGGGCTAGGAAGTGCGGATCAGAAACTATGTTGGGTAGAGCTGTTCATGGTTATCATCATCTCCAAAATGTTCAATGAATAACGGTCTTAATTTCTTTACGAAACAGTTGAAGGTCATTAATAGCTCTCAGTTTGCCCCAATCTTATGGAATGCTCTCCTGGATAAAGTATGAAAATGCTCTATTGCTCGTGGATCGGTTTGTGTATCTGTACTGGGTGGGGACTGCAATATTATTTTGAGTACATATTCTTCTTGTTTGCTCAACAGGGGAAATATTTATGAGGGTATTAAGATGTGTTGGTGAAATGTTCTTCAGAGTTTTAAAAGTGGTCATTAGTATTTTATATCTTATTCAGCTTATAATAGGAAGCCAATGTAGCTCATATGGTATAGACGTGATTTTCTGCCCTATTTGTCTTGTTTATCAAGCGGGCAGCAATATTTTGAGTTAACTGCAAGGGTTTCAGTGTCTGTTTGGGGAAGCCTTGTAAGATACTATTAGAAAAATCAAAATGTGGGAAGATCATGGCTTGTAAAACTGAACGAAAGTCAAAGTTGAATAGTAGTGGTCTAAGGTGTTGTAGGAGTTTATAGTAGACTGATTTGGTGATGTTCTTTATATGGGCGAGCATACTAAGGGTCTGATTAAGGGTCACCCCAAGGTATCTCACTTCCTGTTTCACTGTTAAGTCAATCTGTTGTAATGTAATTTTTGGGGGAGGTATGAAGGAGTGGAGGAGTAGCCTAGTGGTTAGAACACTGGCTTGGTAACCACGCAACCAGGGTTCGAGTCCCACTAGCACTCCTTGTGGCCTTGGGCAAGTCACTTAACCCTCCATTGCCTCGGAAGAAAGGCCTGGCAATCTACTTCCGGTGACACTGCCAAGAAAACCCAGGAGCTTCTGGGTCGCCAGGAGTCAGGACTGACTCGAAGGCACACATTGCATGAAGGTTTGGTTCCTTGATATGAATAAGACCTCAGTTTTGATATAATTAATCTTCAGATTATGTAATGTAAGCCATTGTGTTATTTCGGTCAGGCATGCATCTAATTGATGATAGTCTGGGTTGATAATGTCTACAGGCAGATAAATCATAATATCGTCCGCGTAGATGTGATAGTGTAGATGAAATTTCTTGAGGATGGAGCAAATTGGTTGAAGATAAATGTTAAAAAGTAAAGCAGAAAGGGAGGAACCCTGGGGTATACCCTGTTCTTCTTTGTAAGAATTAGATGTTTGTTGACCTATCCTAACTTGTTAAGTACGGTCCATAAGATATGACTCAAACCATCTTAAATGTTAATGTTCATTCACTCTATATATATCTTAAAGGCTCATGTATTTTTAGAAATTTCTGTAGTATTTATTTCCCAGCCTGTTCTTATCTCATGGTTATTTATACCATAGTGTGGGAGGTCTCAGACTTATCGGCACTCATTTTAGACTTCATCCATGTCTATCTATAGTGCCTGCTTGCATCAATGACCTTCCCAAACAGTAATACACATGAAACGGGTTAAAACTTATAGTGTGCTTGAAGAATGCTTATTTTTAATTCCCAGCGCCTCTCTTCCTAGTTTCTTCAGGGGTTTCCGCAGAGATTTTCACAGCACAATTCTCTATAAAGACAACAAATAACCTCTACTACTAAAATCGTTACTCTTACACTCTATCATAGCCCAATTTTGTCCATTATGACTATCTTAGTAAAAATATCCACCTACCGGTTCTAACGATGCTGCAGACGTCCTACTTTCTTGTGAGGCATACGGCCTTCTATCGTTTTTCCTTGCCAAAAAATGCTGTGCATTCGAACTGTTGTCAACATCCACCCTAAATACCTCTTCCTCAACAGTGCACCAAAGAAACCCTACCTACTCAAAAACCATTAAGGCTATCCATTTATCATTGTTTGACAATCCACCTCAAACTGATATATATATATATATATATATATATATATATATATTTCTCATATATATATGAGAAATAATAGGTATATATATTTATTTATTTAATTTTCTTATATACCGCGCTATTTGTCATCAGTGCGGTTTACATTGAAACAATACAACAGTTGGTCAGATATAACAGACCTATTGCAAGTAACAAGAAAATTAACATGGAAGTAAACAGGGAAATCATTTATATTTCTAGAAAATACATGTTGGAGATATATAAAATCTATACAGTTAGTTAGGGTAGGTATGAGGTTAAAAGGATGGGGGAGGGGAAGGGGTGTTTAGGTGTTTGAAGTGTGCAATGAAAAGGTGGTGTTTAAGGGCTTTTTTGAATTGTTTGATGTCTTTAATTGCTCTGATATTGGGAGGGAGTTTGTTCCAACATCTAGGAGCATAATTCGAAAAAGCCCTATTGATGGATGATTGATTAGCTTTTAAGGAAACTTTTGGTATAAGTAGTGTGTCAACAGCTGGAGATCTCCTGGACCTGTTATTTGTTGTGTGCATGATGAGATCAAAGATAGAATCTGGAGAAATATTATTGAAGGCCCTAAAGGTGGTAAGGATGGCCTTATATTGGATTCTACAGTTTATATGTGTCCATAAGATATATAGAGTGAATGAACATTAACATTTGACAAATTTTATCACTCTAAGAGAAGACCAAATTGATTTGTGAGTTCAAACCATCTTAAGACATTACTCTGCAGACCAATTTGTTGGAGCCTTGACAGTAGGATCTTGTAGCTAATATTATCAAAAGCAGAAGCTATATCCAAAAATAGTAGTACAAAGGCTTGTTTTATGTTGTTGATCTCTCGAAGCAAATTATCAAAAAGTGCAAGCAATAACGTCTCAACACTGGAATGGTCTGAAACCATATTGTTGTTCATCTAAAGGGGAATTAAGGTCAACAAAGTCTTGCAATTGAATCTGAACAATTTTTTCAATTACTTTAGCAAGAAATGGAAGACTGGATTTAGGGTGGTCCACTGCCATAGGGGAAAACATAAAAGTAGGAATTTCTTTGCTCCCTGGCCTGATTCTGGTTCCATTTATGTAGAAAACAATGTGTGCAAAGTTTGAAGCCAATCAAATAATATTTAGGGGTGGCTCAAGGTCCCTATCTATCAGGCCCCTGGATCCCCCCCAGGGTTCGTCAGACCACTGGGTATTATCCGCTCATAGACGGGGGTATCATGCTTGCCAAGCACTCAATGTGGTCCAGATGCTAGTAAGGACTTTGACGATGTGGGGAACATCTTACGGTGTTGTGAGACAATACCCAGAAGGAACTGGAGTTGCTCTTCTTTTGTGGTGTGTCGGCCGTTGAACTCCTCAATGAGTTTGACCCCTCGCTCAGCCACATCATTGATCACTGGAAGATTTTTTACTTTCTTCAGACCGTCTTTGAATGATGCATTCTCTTCCCAGTCTTCTGGGTCTGCATTAAGAAAATCACTGTTGATGTTGAGGTGTTTCAGGAAACGGATTGACTTGCGAGTTGCAAAAGATTCAAGTGGTGGAATCATGGAACTTTTCAATTCGATCCGCTTTGGGGGAACTTCATCTTCGTCATCATCCTCATCGCTTTCATCTGATTCTGCCGGGATCATGGCCGACACTATGGCCCGCTTTGTCGGTGCTGAAACAGCTTCATCGAACAGTGACAGTGCCACAAGCTCCTCTGACACATACCACAGATGCTGTTGCAGTTTGTCTCTGGCCGCTTTTCCAACACGGTCATTTTGGTAAGAGTGTAGTTCCTTCAGCATCTCCAAATCTGTTCAACTGCGGCATCAGGGGCAGAAAACCAGGCTTCCACATGAATCAGGATGGAGAAAATGCTCACATCACGAACACAGGACTCCTCCCGTTGGGTAAGATCTTTGAGTTGTCCTCGGAACATCCAAATCTTGAGACAGTAGAAGACTTTTGCCATCCATCTGGCATGATGGAAAGCTCCGGGTTTCTTGAAATTGAAACTAGGAAGATTCCCTCCAAGGCAGACAATCGTTAACTCCAAGAATTCCAGGTAATCATCTCGGTGATTGCCCTGTGCCAACTTGGATTCCGCAAACTTCATGATGCGATCCCTGTCAGGTTGCAGCACCTCCAAGTCTTTTCCAGTTTGATAGTTGGACTTGTCAAGGGAGCCCCAATTCTTTTGGAACTGGTGAAAGAGTTGGACATCGGGACCCGATGAAGCTCCAGAGCATGTAGAGAATACTGCACCTAGAATTATTTCATAAATGTGATGGCGGCATGCCAAATGAAGGACTGTGCTCCTGATCAACGTCCCGTGTTCGATGCAGTTGTATCAAAGCAGAAGCCTGCAACCTTTTCATCCAAACACCATTCCTGTAACAGTTCATAAACTGCTGCAGCTTGATTCTCGCCCGTTCCTGATGTCAGTTTTGGTACACCAAGAAGTTGTGTTTCTCCAGTGGAGACAGCCTTTATCGGAACTGGAAGGCGGTCAACGGATGTGGTTGAACAGAGGAGAGATGGCAATAACTTGCTATCCCAATGCATGTTTTGCCTTCGGCTTTGAATGCGTTGTGCAGGTCCGTCCATTGTTGCTGATGGTGCTTTTCTCTATGGCGCTTGACGCTGGAGCGGCTGATATTGAGCTCCCCAGGATAATGTCCCAGACTTCTGGCGGTTTCAGCTATCACAAACAGAGCATTGCGATCCGTTGTCCCTGTCCGATCCAGGGCTGCTGTAAGCTCTGGGGTCCAGACATTGTTAGGTCGAAACTGCTTCGTTTGTGGAGTTGCTTTCTTCTGTCCGTTATCTGAATCTGCAGATGTCGACGAGTCTTCACCTGACTCTGCTGAGGAAGAAGATCCTTCCAGCTGAACTTGGCTTGTAGTTGCCTCGGCTTCGGCAACATGTTTTTGTCTGCGCCTTTTCAGTTCTTCTCGCTGTTGCGATCTTGCTTTCGTGTTGGCCAGTTTCTTGTCCATCGCGCACATTGAGCCGCGGCGCCCTGGTTCTCGTTGCGCTATTAAGAATTCTTTGTCTTCTTGAATATGAATTAAAGACATTGCATTGGCATGCGCCACATCAAATAGGTTTTTCATTGCAACCTGGAATTCTTTTTCATTTGCCTCTTGTTTCCCTCCTCTCCCTTTGTTTTTCTTCAAAGGTTTCCACTGATTGAACAATTTCTTTACTTTTTCTTGAATTTTGTCATTTCTTTGAACAGGAAGCCTGGTCTTTTCCCAGTAAGCTTCTACTTCACTTGTTACAATAGATGCACTTTCACTAACGCCTTTGTTTAATGTCATATGGTGATGTAAAAATACACTTAACACTTGCTCCTTGCTGGGGAGCTTGGCCCCCAGAATTGTGGTGGACATTTCTTCAATGAGATAAAACCCACGTTTTTTCGCCATCTGAAAAGAATAAAGATACAAAGATAATAGTACAATGTCTTTGCCACCTCTCAGAGACGAGATTAGTTCAAATATGACGCAGTCAAATGTAATCAGCGTGGAACTGAGTGGATGATACAAGATGATGCAACATTTCGTCATCTGCTCCCAGGGGGAAATCTCAAGACTTGTTGAGCCACCCCTAAATATTATTTGATTGGCTTCAAACTTTGTACACAGTGTTTTCTACCTAAATGGAACCAGAATCAGGCCAGAGAGCAAAGGAATTCAGGAATTCATTTTTATGGACCACCCTACTGGATATAGGTCTGTATGAATTGGGGGTTATCTATCTCTAGGGATTTATGCTTTAGAATTGGTCTGATAAGAGTGTGCTTGAGGGCATTGGGCATGATTCCTTGAGTGAGTGATTGGTTTACCACTTTGAGTATACAGTCAAACCTCGGTTTTCATGATTAATCCGTTCGAAAAAGTTTGACTAAAACCGAAACGTATGAAAACTGAAGCAATATTTCCCATAAGAAATAATGTAAATCCAATTAATCCGTTCCAGACACCCAAAAATATTCACAAAAAATACATTTTATAGAGAATAACTATATTTTTACATACAGAAAACAATGAGAAATAAATATAAATGACTAATGAAATGGATAAATGAACATTTAACATCACTGAAAGCAAGCTAAGTACAGTACTGTACAGTACAGTATGTTAACATCTGGCCTTAGCCACCCCTGATAAGCTGCTGTGCCCAGCTCTCTTCAGAATCACATTGGATTCAGCCCATTAAAATACCTTTACATTATCTGCTCAATGCTTCAGAATGGCAGAAAATCTTAATGATATAGCTTCAGACGTACCCTGCAAGAAAAAGAACTGCCTCCCACATTCATGCAACATCTCCTGCTTACGTTGACAGCTTTTCTTCCCTGCTACCTCCGAGCCTGAGGGGGCGCTTCAGAGAACGGGCAGGCGGTGGACGAGATCGGGGCCTTCCTCTCTGCGCAATCCTTGCCTCTCTGACTCTGACCAGGCTCGAGGATGTGTTTCATTTACGTGCTCAGCTGGCTTTCGCTTCTCATCACACTGGCGATCGGTGAGTCCGGGGGGCAGTGCTGCCGGGACCGGGCGGGCGTTCCGGCAGTGTATACAGACCGGTGTGCAGCGCGAGGGTGTATGTATTTACAGTACTGTACTTTACGAAAACCGAGGCGATGTACGAGAACCGGGACAAAATCTCAGTCAAAAAAGACGTTGAAAACTGAAGCGATGTATGAGAACCGGGACAAAATCTCAGTCAAAAAAGACGTTGAAAACCGAAGCGTATGAAAACCGGGGCAAATGAAAACCGAGGTTTGACTGTATAAGGTGCTAATTCTGCTTTAGTTGCCATTAACCAACTGACGGGGCAGGGATCTAATCTAGATGTTGTAGTGTTTATTTTAGTTATAGTGTTCTTAAGATGTTTTAGGTCAACTAAATGGAATTCGTCCCATTTTTTGTCAGGGAGTAATGGGGTAGTGTTGAGCTGTAGGTTAGACTCGATGTCTGTGATTCTTAACTTGTGCATATAGTGCAGGGCAAGTGTCTGTGGTTTTATTGAACTATTTGTTTCTTCTGTCGAAGTGTGAGAGATTTGACAATTTCAAATAGCTCTCTTGGTCTGTTTAGGGATTTAGTTAGGATATTTGTGTGGTGTTCTCTTTTACTATGGTTTATGGCTTCCTTGTATTGTTGTAAGGAAGTCATGTATTTAGTTTTGTCATGTGGAGATTTAGAAAGTCTCCATTTATGTTCCAACCTTCTTAGTTTTTGCTTTAGTAATTCAGGGGTATACCATTTTTCGGAACTCTTTTGCTTTTTTGTGTTATGTGGTTTTAGTTCAGTAGCAGCTGTATGTATAGCTTTGTTCCAACAAGCTAGATTGTCTTCTAAAACTGCATGAGGATTGTCTAACTGTGGAAAAATCTTGTTAAGGAAGTTGTCTTTGTCAAATTTTTAAAATCTTTTGGACCAGGGATTTTTAATGTTAAGTAATGTTGAGGGTAGTGTGTGTGGCATTGTAAATTGAACTATATAGTGGTCAGTCCAAGGTACTGGAGATGTATGGGGGGGGGGTGTAAAGGGAATGATGAGTGATCTCACTGGGAATGAATATAAGGTCAAGTGTGTTACTTTTTGTGTATGTTGGAGAGTTTACAATATGTTGAAGACCCATATTGTTCAAGGTGTTAATGAAATTCACAGAGTGTGATTGATGTAATAAAGGGAGACTGAAGTCACCTAATAGTAATATGGGTTTCTTTAGGGAGGTGGAGCATACCGTTTCAAGGATTGGGACAAGGCTGTCTGGGTTAGGAGTGGGTGATCCGTATGTGAGGCAAACTGAACGCTTAAGAGTTTTCTATCTGGAGGAGATCTAATTCATCTATGCTTTTTGTTAGGTGTTGTGATGTTTTAAGATGCTGCTTTGTTAATATGAGAACGCCTCTACCATGACTGGTGGTTCGGGAACAGTGAATTAGGTCATATCCAGGAACTTTCAGCTGATTAGTTAGGACTGTGTCAGATTCTGAAAGCCAAGATTCTGTGATGCAGCATATGTCTGACTGGTTGTCATTCACCATGTCAACTATGATTGGAATTTTATTTTGCAGAGATCTTGCATTGATAAGAAGTAATTTAATAGGTTTAGGTCTATCTGTAAGTTTGGAGTAGATTGTGGTTGTGATGTAATGTAAATAAGCCTGTTATAACGTGTATGCGTCCTGAACATTCTATTTTGGTATAGTGTGAGAGTGGGTCTGTCATGGTTATGAATAATAGGTATATTATAGACCTGTGATGAGGGCAGTGTGAGGGCATTCTCAGTAGGTACTAAGCTAAATATAAGGTATAAGAAGAGAAATACTTTTATCAGATCTCTGGTATCCATGACTAACATGTATATGTTTCTGATATAATTGAGAGGCGTAAATGACCGTTTGATTGAGAGCAGTTACAGGCTGTGGAAAACAGGTTGATTGAGAGCAGTTAAAACAATTACAATAATATCACTAAATATTGCAGTATTAAGCTTATAGATATGCTAATTAAGGCAAGTGAAGTTATTATAGGAACTGAATTGCATACAGTATGCAAAACTCAGATTGACGAAAGTCACAAACTAATGTAGAAATTACCTATGCTCAAGAATGTGCTATGTTGCAACAGAGTGTGGAAAGTAAGTTTATAAGCTAGAAATTTACCTTACCAGAATAAATTTTGTATATGCGACGTAAGGGTGTCATACATCAAGCATAGGGTTCGGAGGGGCCACTCTTAAGGGCCACGTCAATTTATACAGTTAGGGAAGCCAGAGGTGATGTCAGAGAGGGGCGGGGAAAGGTGCCGCGTGACAGCAGGCTTACCTTCCCCGGCTCTGAATCAGGCTACTGCTGCTTTCTTTGTGCTGTCCGATGTCCCACGTCTCCGATGTGAAGGGAAACGCCCTGTCCCTCTTTCCCTGAGGGGGCACGGCTGCAAGAGAGTGGCAATTCTCCAATCTTTAGGTACTAATGATAGTTCATAGATTGCTAATATTATGTCTGCAATCTCATATTTCAGTTCTTTCAGCACCCTGGGATATATACCATTCAGTCCAGGTGATTTGCTACTCTTCAATTTATCAAATAGCTGTAATACATCTTCCCGGTTTATAAATATTTCAATTCTTCACCTTTAAATACCATTTCAGGCATGGGTAACTTCCCTACTTCTTCAGTAAAGACCGTAGCAAAAAATTCATTCAGTCTCTCCACTATGGCCTTCTCCTTCCTTACTGCCTCTTTTATCCCTCTATCATTAAATGGTTCAACTGACTCTCACAGGCCTTTTGCTACAAATGAACTTTAAAAAGTTTTTATTATGCATTTTTGCTTCCACGGCAAGCTTTTTTTTCAAATTCTCTCTTTGCCTACTTTATCAATGCCTTGCATCTAACTTGCCAGTGCTTATATTGTTTCCCGTTTTAGTCATTTGGCTCCTTTTTCAATTTCCTGAAAGATGCTTTTTTGGCCAAACAGCATTTCTGACCTCACCTCTAAACCATGCTAGCAGTTGTTTGGCCTTCCTTCCATCTTTCTTAAAGTGTGGAACACATCTCATCTGGGCTTCCAAGACAGTATTTTTAAAACACCCATGCTTACGCCGCGAGGGCTGGAAGCAGCCTTTGTGGCACCCCACTCATTGGAAGCGGTGTTGCATCTCCCGCGGACCGTCTTGCCGCCGCGCTTGACAGGCAGTGTGCTAGTGCAGGCCACCCGGCGTACGTGGCAACACTTAAATAAACGCTGGGGCAGCAATGCTACGGTGTCGTGCTGGTTGCCCCTGCGTGGTAATGCCTGTTTTCTGCCTGGATCCGAGTCGGCCCCCTTCCGTCAGTGGTGGCGGGCAGGTATACGACGAGTAGGCCATGTGGTGGACCGAGATGGTAGCTGCAAGGCCTTGGGGGCGATTTGTAGGGAATATGAGCTGCCCATAGGCGCCTCCTTTTTTGCGCATATCCAGGTTTCCCACTATATCGGCTCTTTGCCGACCCATGAGCTTACAGTGGCACATTCCGAGCGTATCTTGGAGTTTCTTGCGATAGGGGCGGAATCCCCGCCGACGATAGCTGATTTGAAGAAACGTTTGGATCGGTTGGATACGCCCCCGGACTACTCGGCGCTGGAAAGCCTCTGGGCGCGAGAGTTGGCTCAGGACATCGCCCCGGGTTCCGTTCGAGCGGCCTTGGGTCGGATTCCGCAACTCGTGGGTGGTGCTCGGTGGCGGGAGTTGCAGTATAAATGTGTTCTTCGTGCTCATTTCTCCCCGCGGCGGGCATTTCGTAGTCATATTGCCCTCCACGGACGGTGCCCTAAATGTCCGTGTGCCTTGGCAGATTTGGGTCATATGTGGTGGGGCTGCCCTTTGGTGCGTAGATACTGGCAGCGCATTGAGACCTATCTGAGCGGTCTACTGAGTCAGAGGCTTTGCTGGTCAGGGACGTTGGTAGTGCTGGATCAGTTGGGACCACTCCACCCGAAGGGTAGATGGGAGAGGGTATTGGTTCGCAAGGCCTGTCTGGTGGGTAAAGGCCCCCTTCTTAGTCATTGGAGAGAACCTACGGCCCCTACCTTTTGTGAGTGGCGCAATAGCCTGCATCAACTTATGCTCCTGGAGAGGAGAGCGGCGTTACGGCATCCTCGGGCATGGGCCGTTTTCCTGTTGATATGGATGCCTTATATTCAGCGCTTGGGCCCTAAGGCTCGTAGCGACGTGCTTAAAGTCGGTTGATGCTACTCGGGGGGTTGGCTGTCTCTGGTTGGTCGGGCTGGTGCTGCGCTCTCTGCGAGGGGAAGGGTGGGGGGCGGGGAGGGTGGGGGGGGAGGGTTCTTTTGGGTTGTGCTGGTTGTTAGGATTGTTTTCTGTTTGTTCTTGCTGAATGCCCAGGGCGGTGGACAAGACACAGCCCCGCCCGGGTTCTGTCTGTTTGGCCTACTTTGGAAAAATTGTAACAGTCGTTCTGATGTGTGCTGTTTGTATCTTGTGAACTTTAATAAACAGAACTGGAAAAAAAAAAAAAAAAAAAAAACACCCATGCTTGATGCAAACCTTTAACCTATGCAGTTGCTCCTTTTAGATTTTTCTCATTTTATCATAGTCTCCCTTTTGAAAGTTAAAAGCTAGTGCTGTGGATTTCCTTGCTGTCCTCCCTCCATTTATGAAATTAAATGCAATCATGTTATGACTACTATTGTCAAGTGGTCCCAACACCATTATCTCTTGCACTAGATTCTGTGTTCCATTAAGGACTAGGTTTAAAAGAGCTTCTACTCATGATGGTTCATGAACCAGCTGCTCCATGAAGCAGTCATTTAGTTCATCTAGAAACTTTATTTCCCTAGCATGTCCTGATGCGGAATTGACCTAGTCGATACCGGAGTAACTGAAATTACCCATTATTATTGCGTTGTAACCTTTATTAACATCCTTGATTTATTTTAGCATTTCACCATCCATCTGTTCACTACCATTCCAGTGTAACCCTTCTTGGACAGTCTGCTCCTCTCAAAAGCCAGGCCTTAAGCGAAAAGGGAACATTCCTCCATCAAAGAGGTTCCTGCCACGGAAGGCCCATATCTTGATTTTTTTATTTTATTTATTTATTTTAGTTTCTTATATACCGCACTTTTTGAGATCAGCGCGGTTCACAGGGAACAATAACAAAACCAGAACAACAGGCTGTTCGGTATTACAGATAACAGGGGTGACAACTTGGTTCAAACTGGGAGAACTATATACATGGAATATGTAGTCTGTTAACTAGATAACATAATCGAACTATGTACATGATTTAGCATGGTTGTTGGGCGAGAATGAAGTAGATTTGGAGGACATAAGGAAGAGAGTAAGAGAACAAGAAAAAATTGGAAGGATAAGTGGTGGGACTGTTAAGCTATGTTTTATGTGGGGTAGTATTTGGTGAATAGGATGAATTTAATGGCCTTTCTGAATTGGGCTAAGTTGGCTATGGCACGGATGTCGGAAGGGAGAGAGTTCCAGCATTGTGGTGCGCAAAACAAGAAAGCTCTGTTCGCTGTAGATAGATTGCATGTTATTATGGCCTTTGGTACCGCTAAGGAGTTTAGTGCTGCCTGTCTTCTAATTCTGTTTGATGGAACTAATTGGATGAGCTCAGAAAGTGAGTTTGAGGATATACCCTTGATGGCCTTGAATGTAAGAATCAGGGTTTTGAATATTAGCCTTCCGTGTATGGGGAGCCAATGGAGCTGTTTGAGAATAGGAGTGATATGTTCACTTTTGGAAACTCCTTGAAGAATCCTTGCAGCAGTATTCATCGCGAGCTGTAATGGGCTCAAGGTGGATTATGGGAGCCCTTGAAGAATCGAGTTGGCGAAGTCAAAATGTGGTAAGATTAATGCTTGGTAAATGGTTCTGAAGTCTTCTGGGTCAAGTAGGGAATGAAGGTGCTTGAGCGTGTGTATCTTGAAGTACACAGCTTTTACGATATTGTTTATGTGTGGTATCATGTTGAGCCGATGGTCAATTGTTACTCCGAGGTATTTTATTGTTTCCTTGGTGTATAGTTCAGCACCCTTGACGTTTATATGTGGTGGTGGGGTGAAGTTGGGGTCTCTGGAGATAAAGAGAACCTCAGTTTTTTTGTGCTGAATGCGGAGGTTTTGTGACAGGAGCCAGTCAGAGACTGCATTGAAGCAATTCGTTATAGGCATTAAATCCATTTGCTTTGTGGAAAATGGCGTGTAGAGGATATCGTCTGCATATATCATACATTTCACATTGAAGGATCTGATGATATTGCAGATCGGCTGCATATAGATATTGAACATGAGGGAAGAGAGAGAGGACCCTTGTGGGACGCCTTGTTTTTGATGGAAGAGTTTGGATTCTCCTGTTGCGGATTTCACAAATTGCATTCTGGTGTCGAGAAGCAAGGGGGGGGGGGAGAAAGTCTGGCCAACAAGTTCAAGAGATCCACATACTATGGCCTGCATAACCAGTCCAGTGCCACAAGAATCACAAAGCCTGGGTGAGATTGAGCTTTGCAAATATGACTATCCAGCAAGGGCCACAGGGAGGAAAGCTTATATATGAGCCCCTCCTGGTATCACTTCTGAAGTAGGGCATATAAGACTGCTGCCTGGATCTTTGTGGCATTTGCCTGGGTGGCCATGAGGTCAAATACTAGAAGGTCCCACCTCCTCACAGTGAAGGCACGGAATGGTGACAAGAATTTGGCCTGCACATTATCAAATGCCTGCTATTTGGGCCACAATAGGGCAATCACCTCGATTGTCACCATGGCACTGTGAGTTCTGCCTTGCCTGTTGACCTAAGTTATGGCATGGCACTGTCCAAGAACACATGGACTGCTTTGGCCAAAACCTCTCCAATACGGGGAAAATAAAAAGGCAAATCCACCCGTAAATTAACTGGAAAAAAAACAAAGTAGAGCGGATGTTAAAAAATCAACACACAATTTAATTAGAAATAATAGCCAAACAGACCCTGCATGATTATGTTTCAGCACTTGCTTTCATCAAGAGTATACTGTAACAGCGTATATCTGTAAAAGATAGCAACAAACACTCTTTGGACATAAAATATATCAATAAAAAAGTTAGACAAACATAAAAAGGACACAAAAGTGATACGTTCTGCATCCTACATAAGGGTTCATCCTTTTGGAAAGAGTTTTTATGATATTGAAAACAAAACACCCCAAACATAAGATGTAAGTTTTTTGCATCCTACATATTACAACAAGATGAAATTAGACCTTACCTGCTAAATTTATTTCCTGGGGTCCCTCCAGTCCAGTTGAGTGGGTTATTTTCATGCACCAGCAAGTAGAGACTGAGAATACAACTTAAGTGTGCTATAAGTAGCTGTGCCCACTGACAATAGCCAATATGAACTTCAACAAGAGAAAAAGTCGCGCACAAAACCCCAATTCTCTGACAGCCATACCCAAGCAGGCATCTTACACTGGTCTCTTTTCTTTGAGCATGATGGGATACATTGTGCTTCTGCATTTTTTTCTTCTTTTGAAAGCCAGAAAAAAATCAGAACAGAAAAATGCGAAGACCGAAGCAAACACACACAGAAATATGACGGCAGAAAAAGAACACTTGACCTATCTAGTCTGCCCTTCCATCAACTACATAGTGCCCTTTTTTCCTTTAGAAATCCTCTGTGTTTGTCCCATGCTTTTTTGAATTCAGATACCATCTTCATCTCTACCACCTCTACTGGGAGACTATTCCACTCACCTAACACTCTTTCCATAAAGAAATATTTCCACATATTACTCGAGTCTATCCCTGTTCACCCTCATCCTATGTCCTCTCGTAGCAGAGCTTGCTTTCAATCGGAAGAGACTCTCCTCCTGTGCATTTATGCCACGGGGGTATTTAAATATCTCCCCTATCCCACCTTTCCTCTAAATAGATATTAAGATCTTTAAGTCTGTCCTCATATGCTTCATAACGAAGACCACTAACCATTTTAGTAGCCACCCTCTACACAGACTGCTTATATCCTTTTGAAGGTGTGGTCTCCAGAATTGCACAAAATACTTCAAATGAGGCCACACCAGAGACTTATACAGAGGCGTTATCACCTCCTTTTTTCTTCTGGCCATTCCTCTCCCTATATATCCAAGCATCTTTCTGGCTTTCGTAGTCACCTTTTCTACCTGTTTAGCTTTAAGATCATCAGACACAATTATGCAAAGGTCCCACTCTTCTTTCGTGGACAGAAACACCTCACCCCCTACACTATACCACTCCTTTTTGCAGCCCAAATACATGGCCCTGCATTTTTTTAGCATTAAATTTCAGCTGCCAAATTCTAGATCATTCTTCAAGCTTAGCTAGACCCCTCCTCATGTTATCTACTCCTTCCTGAGTGTCTACTCTATTGCAGATTTTGCTATCGTCCACAAAGAAGCAAACCTTACCAGACAGCCCTTCCGCAATATCACTAACAAAGGTGTTAAAAAGAATCAGGCCAAGGACAGATCCCTGTGGCACACCACTGGTAACCCTCCTTCTCCTCAGAGTGAGCTCCATTTACCTGTACCCTTTGTCACCTCCCACACAACAGAGAACAAGCCAAAGCTATCAAAACTGAACACACACTATCCCAAACATGCTCACTCAAATCCAATTCTGCAAGAGCCAACACAAGATAGTGGACCCTGCAAGAGACATAGTGCGAGGGTCCAGGACTGGACTGGAGGGACTCCAGGAAAGAAAAGCAGCAGGTAACATCTAATTTCACCTTCCTGGTCGTCCCACCAGTCCAGACAAGTGGGAAGTAGCAAAACAGTATCAACGACTGCAATCCTGGACCACATACACTTTGGCTATAAATTCCACACCCTGACGAGCTTGCACATCCAGAGGGTAATGGTGCACAAAGGAATGCAAAGAGGACCACATCGCCACCCTGCAAATATCCTGAGGAGGAACCAGATCAAACTCCACCATGTTATTTATTTATTTTTATTTAAAAGTATTTCTATACCGCCTTCTCCTTCAATCAAGGCGGTTTCCACAGCAAACAATCATAAGAGTGGTTCAAGTGTGTTCATGCAGTGATATAGGAAGTGTGTTTGTGGTGGTGTATATTAGATTCTTGTTGAGCTATTTACATCATGCGCTATTATACATTCTTATGTACAAGGGTCAGGGGAGGAGGGTTTATCTTTTGTTCTTGTTTGGTGAGTGGATCATGTGATGTGTCCATAGTGGTCAATGAATAGTGTTGTCTTAAGCAGCTTACGAAGGTCTTTGAGGTCTGTTAGTCTTAGTTCGTCTGGGAGGGTGTTCCAAATTGCTGGTGCAGCCAGGGAAAGAGCTCGTTCCGCGGTGTCCTTGCGGGCCTTGGTGAGGTCTTTTGGGGTGTTAACACGATTGGAAGTGCCTCTCCTCCTTGGTCGTGTGCTTCGGTTAGGTTATATGAGTGTTTGTAGGCTGAGGGCTGATGACTGTTTGATCTTGAAGATGTTAATGACCGTCTTATATTTGATGCGCGAGCTGATTGGGAGCCAGTGTAGATCTTTCAGTATGCGTGTGATGTGTTCTTGTCTTGTTGTACCAGTTATTATGCGAGACGCTGTGTTTTGTGCAACTGAGTGTTGGTCTATCAAAACAAAGGTAGATTGGGTTGCAGAAGTCTAGTAGTGAGGTTATTAGTGCCCGGCAGACTGTACAGAAGTGCTCTGGGGCAAGGAGGGGCTTGAGGTATCGGATAAGTCTCATCCTGTGGTATGCGTTTTTGGTGGTTCTGCTTATGTGCGATTGTAGATTTAGTTCCTTGTCCAGGGTTACGCCGAGGTACTTTACTTCCGGTTTTATGGGTATGGTTGTGTCTTTTATCTTGATGTTTGGTGGAGGGACGAAGTCGGTGTTTCGAGTGATGATTAGTGCCTTAGTCTTGCTACAGTTTATGGCGAGGTTGTTGTTTTGAAACCAGCTGGTCATGTGTATGAGACAGTTTGTTATTTTGGAGTAGTCCGGGTTGTCGACTGTGATAGGTGTGTATATCATGATGTCATCGGCGCAGATTGTGTATTATATATTGTGTTCTTTCATGATGTCGCATATTGACTGGATGTAGAGGTTCAATAAAAGTGCTGATAATGCTGATCCTTGTGGTACTCCTTGTAGGACTTTTATGGGTCGGGAAGTGTTGGGGCCTACCTTGACCTGTATCTGTCTGTCAGATAGGTATGAGTGGAACCATTTCAGGGTGGATCCATGTAATCCTATGTTCTGTAGTCTTTCCAGTAGAGTTCTGTGATCCACTGTGTCAAATGCTGATGACATGTCAATGAAGATCATTAGTATTCCTTTCTTGGAGTTATCTATGAGGCGGAGAATGTTATTGAAGAGGTATAGCAGGAGTGTTTCAACCCCATGGTTGGGGCGGAAACCGTGTTGGTTGATGTCTGGTGGTGCATGGTTGTCAATGTGGTCTTGTAGCTGGTGCTGTACTGCCTTCTCAATTATTTTCGCCAGTAGGGGTATGCTTGAGATTGGTCTGTATGCTGCTGGATTGTTCTTATCGAGTGTGGATTTCTTCGGGATAGGTCTTATTGTGGCGAGTTTTAGTTGATTTGGCATGTTCCCTTGAGTCAGAGAACTGTGCACAATGTTCTGTATGGTGTGGATGAAGCTTTGATCCATGTCACTGGGCATGGGTCTGTTGGAGCTGTGCGGTGATGATGTGAGAGCTGCTCTGTGGATGGGGTGCTGAATGTGCCCCAGGTTTTCAGTGGAGAGTTTGGTTTTGTGGTTGTGTTGGATCTTGGTTGTACTGCCGAGTGGAATTTTTCTTGGATGTGGTCGGCGAATTTTTGTGGGTCTACTTGTACTTCGTTTTCTGCTTTCTGTTCCTTGGTGAGGGTTTTCACGATTTCGAATAGCTCTCTGGGTTTGTTGTGACAATGCCTGAGCCCATGTAGAATAAGCCCATAACCGAGGGTTCTGAGATGCTTCTTCACCAGATACACTGACGTGATGTCCATTTCTTGGTGGATTTGTGAGGCTATCTTAGAAGCCACCTCAACTCTCCGAGGGCCACCAAACATAATAAAAAGCCTCTTGGTGCGCTGAAAGAGTTGAGTCACCTTCAAGTACAGCTTGAGACAACTGTGGATGTCCAGTTTAAAAAATGGTCCTCCTCAGAGTCCTGTGACGCATGGAAGGCTGGCAGCAAAACCACCTGGTTGAGATGAAAACTGGTTACCACCTTCAACAGAAAAGAAAGGAATTGGCCGCAACACCACCTTCACCTGAAAATCTGAAATTATAAGGGCCAAACAAATCGCAATCAGAAATGCCACCTTCAAAGTCAAGTCCTTCACTGTTGCACTCTGCAATGTCTCAAATGGAGCCGCCCCCAAGGTAGAGAGCACCAAACTAATGTCCCATGAGGGAACCACAGATTTGACTGTGGGAGGGGTGGGGATGAAGATACTTCACCCCTCGAAGGAAACAGACCACGTCCCATGGGAAGCCAGTGCCTGCCCATGACCTGAACTGGGCCCCTGAAACACACCAGGGCCAAAACATTGACCCTCAAGGAGCCCAAGGCTAAACTCTTTTCCAGCCCAGCTTGCAAAAAAGGCCAGAATATCCGAGCGTGATGCTCTAAGGGGACACACATCACGTTCTCCACACCAAGCCTCAAAGATAACCTTTCTGGCCTATGTGCCAGTTCTGGTGTAAGTGCCTGCAAACCTGCAGCAAAGTATCAATGACTTGAGATGAGTAGCCTCTGTGCCTCAGCCGAGCCCTCTCAATAGCCAAGCCATAAGTGAGAACTAACCCACATTTGGCATTTGCATCATCTCCTGAGTGAGCAGATCCAGCTCCACCGGCAAAAGAAATGGCTCTTTTATTAGTAGCCACACTAGAGCGCATATCACGGACATTGAGGCCAGTCCGGTGCTATCAGCACCACTCACTCCTGATGGGACTCTATGCACTGCAGGACCCAATCAATCAGAGGCCACGGGGGGGGATGGGGGAGAGACACAAAGAAGATCTGCCCTTGGCTAAGGATGAACTAGGGCATCCAGTCCCTTGGACATATGCATCCAGCAGCAGCTGGAGAAGCGGTAGACTTTGGCATTCGCCAGAGATGCCATCAAGTCCATCATGGCTGCCCTCAGTAGGACACAATCCACTGGAATGGCGATTCCGACAGCGCCCTCTCCCCAAGATCCAGAGTGTAACAACTCAGATAATCCATCTGAACATTCTCCTTCCCGGTGACATGGGCTGCCTAGAGCACCCGCAAGAGAACCTCCACCCACTGCAGCAATGATATGGCCTCCACTGACTAGTTTAGAGTGCCTCCCCCTGTCGGTTGGCATTGTCCAAAAGCACTCACACCACCCAAGATGCAACAACAGGAGAAAGGCCTCCAAATGACTGATTGGCCACCGACACTCCTCCTAGAACAATCTGCCCTGGGACACCTCAGACAGACAATGACCATGCCAGCTTGAGAGGCTGGCATCCACTGTCATGACCACCCAGTCTGGGAGCTCAAGAAGCATCCCTGCTGTGAGCCTCTCTGAATCTAGCCACCACTGCAAGCTTGCTTGGGCCTCCGCCCAAAAAGGGAGATGAACTTCCATGGACTGCAACTAAAGAGACCACCTCGATAGGAGGTTCATCTGATGGGCACACGTGTAAACTCACCCAGGGCACCAGCTCCAACTTAGCTCACATAGAACCCAGTACCTGAAGGCAATCCCACACCCGCAGGCAAGGAACCCTCTTCAATTCCCATACCTGGGCCTTGTAGGGATTATTAGTAGCAAACAAAGTTAAGTTAGGCTCTCAGTTATGTCCAGGGGAAATTAGCTACTAATACTCAGCCCGAAGTTCTATGGTAATGAGCCACGAAAGAAGTCTCGTCTGTGTGTGTGTGTGTGTGTGTGTATATATATATATATATATATATATTCATTATTTATTATGGTCAGCGAGGTAGAAAATTAGACAGACATTTATTTAACAGGTTTTATATACTGCTTTATGCTTTATCATTTCAATCAAAGCAGTTTACATTGAAATAAACTTGGTAAAGTAGATTAAACAGGGACATTGATAACTTGGATTTATATACTAAAGGTATATAATTAGAAACATGAAGTAGCAAATTGTAGCAGCACAAAATTACAGTTAGACAAAGTGATAAATCACCGATTAGTAACCAGAAGTCACTGATTCGCTCTGCACTGAAAAGAGAGTTATGGAATAAGTTTCTAACTAACCATCGCCCATCCGGAGGAGGAGAAATAAAATGGTACCTTAGCTCCTGCTGGCACTCTGGTAGCTAAGGTCCGATAAGTCTCCGGAGCAGCATGGGTCCAAAGAGGCAGCTAAGCTAGATAACGCAGGCTACAGCCCTTTCAGAGGCAAGCCACGTGAGAACACAGAACCAAAGATATCTGTGAAAGTCTTCTCAGTCCTTAGGAGAACGGCCTTGCACACATGTAGTGTGTATCTGTCTTGCAAACAGGTCAGGTAGCAAACACAAGGTACACAGGGCACAAATGGCAAAAAGGTGCACAAGTTCTTCTGTGTAGACTGTATTCTTTGTGATGAGTCTCAGTCATAGGTCTGGTGATTGGTTGGCACAAGACAGTCCGAGGTGTTTTCTGCAAATCAGAAGGTAATGAACAGGTGTTCATCAAGCAGGCCTAGGAGCCATGAGGGAAGATAATAGTATGCAGTTCTAGACATCCCAAAGCCAGTAGCATCGTTAGCGGATGATGAAGATCAGAAAAGCAGATGTTGTTGCATGTAGACAACTAATTGGCCTGAGAAACTAATTGGACAGAAACAATAGTCTTCTGTATGCTCAGGTATGATCACTTGTCAAGCATTTGTGTGAAGGTCAGGTCTGAGACTGTAAGCACAGCAAAAGTCCTTTGTAGCAGGAAACCATCTTGTTTGGTCAGCTTTGGTGCAGGCTTCAGCATCTGAGTAGGCCGGAGATCTACAGGTGCACAATTGCAGGGGTACCAGCCCTAAGACCTGTAACTTGGCTATCTTGCCCTCCTGGAGGAAAACCATGCCCTGGTCGAACCGAGCTCCCAAATACTCCAGAGAGGGTTCCAATGTACTCCTGGTCAAGTTGATCACCCAGCCTAATATCTGCAGGCACCAGATCACCAGGACCATTGATTCAAGACTCTCATGGAATGATTTGGCCCGAATCAGCCAATCGTCCTGATACGGATAGACAAGGATCCCTTGTCTGAGCAAGTCAGCTGCCACTACTACCATAACCTTAGTGAACACTCAAGGCGCCGTGGCCAGGCCAAAAGACAAAGTCTGAAACTGGAAATGCCCCCTCGTCACCGCAAACCATAAAAATCAGGCAGAATTGAAATGTGTAAGTATGCCTCTGTCAAATCCAGTACAGTCAGGAACTCGCCCTGTTGCACTGCAGCTATCACTGAGCGCAAGGTCTCCATATGGAAGCACGGGACCCTTAAGGCTCTGTTGATGTCTTTGAGATTGAGAATGGGATGCCAAGATCCCTCCTTCTTGAGGAACACAAAAACAGATGGAATACCGGCCCAAGTCCCAGACATCATATAGAACTAGGACAACTGCTTCCAGCTGCATCAGGCACTCTAGCATTTCTTCCACCACTTGAAACTTGCCAGGAGCCCATCATGGAGAGACCATGAAGGCATCCGAATGGGGCCTGGCGAGTTTGAGGCCATAATCAGCCTTGATAGCTTTCAGCACCCAGGCGCTTTATGTAATCTGGACCCAAGCAGGAAGGAACCACTGTGGGTGCCCGCCCACTGGCTAGATTCCTGCTAGGGCTTCAATACCTTATTAATGGTATTTGAGCTTCAGTGCCCAAAGACACTCCCACACACCCAAAGTAGGTGATTGGCAAATTTGGGCCTCCTTCCCCCAAACGGCAGCTACCAGACCAAGTAAGGCAATCAGTCTGCACCCCCCCCCCTAAAAAAAGGAAAGGGGGGAGAGGGGAGAGGGGAGGGGGGAGGGGAGGGGGGGTTACAACCAGGTCCTGAATTAAGGAATATTCAGATGGTTGACAACTATATATAAAGGGGCCCTGAATCAGTCAGTCATACATCAGCTACTACAGCATGTGTTTGAAGTAAAATCAAATCCCTGCTGCCGAACATGTTGAAAATCTTGTACAAGAATGAAAGCAGACAAGTTTTGGCTGTAATCCTTGCTGCTAACCCAATTCTTATTTCAGATACTTTATATCACTCTCTCAAGCTAAGACTCCTCCTTCTCTCTCCCCCCCACCCCCACCCCAAATCTCCCTTTCCTGTTATCTGTTGCACTCCTGAAGTCCCCAGGACTCAACCACCACATTGCAGATGGGGACTCTGCCACAGGACTCGAGGCTAGAGACACCTCTATAGCTTGCGAAAAGGAGCTCAGAGAAAAGGCAAAGACTGGACACAGCCAGCCCAAACACTTTCATTATGTTTATATATATTTTAAAAAAAAAAAAAAAAAGGGAAGGATTAAAAAACAGACTGCCAGGTAGGCAGGAAGGGCAAAAGCCAGACATACAGTTAGAAACCAGATTAGTTAGCATGTGAGCCTACAAAATAGCAAGTTTTAAAAAGCACAAACATCACTCTTGGAAGGGGAGGTCGGAAAGCAGGAGCTCAGCTGTTGCCACGTCCTGCCACACCCAAAGAAAGTGCAATGAACCTGGACATGCCCGTCAGTGAATAATGCTACATATGAGAGGAGGGGGCAACAGACAACGTATCACCAGCATGACACAATCTGTGTGCCCTGACACCCTGCAAACCCAGGCAGGGCTTCCACAGAGATTACAGCAGCACATCCACACTGCTCGCTAAGAAGCTGCCAGGCCCATCCTCCATCCTGGCACCAGTTTCTCTAATATAAATAAAAAATTGCTCCACTCTAACTTATTGCTAGATGTAAAATATTTGTAGGAATGTTCCTCATTCAACTTATAATGCCCAATTTGTAGTCTCAGATTCACACGGCACTGATTATCATGAGATTCAATGAAAATCAACGTACCTACAAACATCAATGACTACTGGGCTTTTTTCTTTTTTTGTATAATGCTGATACAACCCTTCTGTGCTTGTCTTCCCTTATGAAAAATATATATATATATATCTTTAAAAAATGTCTTCAAGATGCCATTTCTCTTTGTTGGTTACAACTATGCTTTTTTGCAGATAAATATATATATATTCATATTGATAAACTTATCTTTTTTGTGTTGATTCGTCTTGTGCTTGAGAACACTAATTTCTTCTCTTGGCGATAAGCACTGATTTGTCTGTACTCTAGCAATAAGTTAGAGTGGAGCAATTCTTTATTTATAATAGATATATATAGCTCCGAAAAGACCACAAAAAAATTTTTGTATCTCTACCAGTTTCTCTAAGGCAAGCTTCATTTCTTTACAGTTCTTCAGTCTTTATTTCATCTGAAAAACAATTGGCAAACCGAGTGCGCTCTCTCTCTTACAGTCCTAGAAATTAAAAACTGAAAACAAGGGTGTTGAAAGAACTGAAATATGAGATTGCAGACCTGCTATTAGTAATCTGTGAACTTTCATTAAAATCATCTGTAATACCTGAAGACTGGAGGATCGCCAATGTAACGCCAATTTTTAAAAAGGGTTCCAGGGGTGATCCAGAAAACTACAGACCGGTGAGCCTGACGTCAGTACCAGGAAAAATGGTAGAAACCATCATAAAAAACAAAATTACTCAGCATGTAGATAGTCATGGCCTAATGGGAGACAGCCAACATGGCTTTAGACAAGGAAGATCTTGTCTTACTAATCTGTTATGTTTTTTTGAAGGTATGAATAAACAGGTAGACAAAGGTGAGTCGGTTGATATAGTGTATCTGGACTTTCAGAAAGCCTTTGACAAGGTCCCTCATCAGAGACTTTTGGCAAAACTAAAAAGTCATGGGATAGGAGGCAGTGTACTACTGTGGATCGGGAACTGGTTTAAAGATAGAAAGCAGAGGGTAGGGGCTAAATGGCCAATTTTCCCAATGGAAAAAGGTGAGTAGTGGAGTACCCCAGGGATCTGTACTGGGTACGCTGCTTTTTGACATATTCATAAATGACTGGAAAGGGAATAACTAGTGAGGTTATCAAATTTGCAGATGACACAAAACTGTTTAAAGTTGTTAAAAACCAAGGAGATTGCGGAAAACTGCAGGAGGATCTGGATAAATTGGAAGACTGGGCATCCAAATGGCAGATGAAATTTAATGTGGACAAGTGCAAAGTTATGCACCTAGGAAAGAACAACCCACACTATGGTTACACGATGCAAGGTTCCATGTTGGGAACCACCACCCAGGAAAAAGATTTAGGCGTCATCGTGGATAACATGTTAAAACCCTCCGCCCAGTGTGCAGCAGCGGCCAAGAAAGCAAATAGAATGCTAAGTATCATAAGGAAAGGAATGGAAAATAAAACAAAGCATATTATAATGCCTCTGCATCGTTCCATGGTACGACCGCTCCTTGAATATTGTGTGCAATTCTGGTCGCCATATCTTAAAAAGGATATAGCGTTATTAGAATAGGTACAGAGAAGAGCCACCAAAATGGTAAAGGGGATGGAAGGCTACTCCTATGAAGAGAGGCTACAAAGGTTAGGGCTCTTCAACCTCGAAAAGAGACGGCTGAGGGGAGATATGATAGAGGTCCATAAATTAATGAATGGAGTGGAACAGGTAAAAATAGATCAATTGTTTACGCTATCAGAATATAGAAAGACTAGGGGACATGTAATGAAGCTACAGGGTAAACTATTTAAGACAAATAAGAGAAAATATTTTTTCACTCAACGTGTAATCAAACTCTGGAATTTGTTACCGGAGGATGTAGTAAAGGCTGTTAGTGTAGCTGGGTTTAAAAAAGGTTTGGACAAGTTTCTGGAGGAAAGGTCCATAAACCATTATTAAAAAGGGACCCAGGATATCAATGCTTAACCCAATACAAGCATTGTGGAACCTGTGGTCTCTTGGGGATACTGCTAGGTACGTATGACCTAGATAGTCCACCTTGCCAAACGCACATACTTCTTCTCTGACGCCATTTCTAACGCCCCCAATCAGACCCGTCATCTTTACTCCACTCTCAGATCTCTCACCTCGCTTCGCCCCTCAACCTTCCCCCTCCCCCTCTTCGCTGGCATTTATTTATTTATTTATTTGTTTTTCTATACCGCACTATTCGGCTTCAGCGCGGTTTACAAGAAACAGGTTTGTACAATGTGGAACAGCCATACATTGAACTTACATAAAACAGGGAATTTAAACATGGATAACAGGTGAACTTTATACATTATATACAAGAGGGGATTGCATCATAGCTGAGTTTATGATACAGGCCCTAAAGGAGATGGTTGGATGAGGTGGAGAGTTATCATAGGAGATTGGTTAGGCGGCGGTGGATTGAGAGACTGTAGGGTCATGTGATACTGTCTAGGTGATGTTGTCGGAGTTACAGAAGTGTTGTATAAATAGGTACTGTTTGAGGGCTTTTCTGAACTGGGAGAGGTTGTTTATGGTCCGGATTTCTGTTGGGAGGGAGTTCCAGCATGAGGGGGCAAACAAGGCAAAGGCACGCTTTCTAGTGGATTTGTTGCATTTTGTGATGGCTTTTGGAAGGAGGATGGCATTGCAGGATGTGGCTCTTCTTAATCTGTTGTCTGGTGTAGGTTGAATCAGATCTGACAGGGTAGTTGCGGTGATACAGTTGACAGCTTTGAAGGTCATGGTTAGGATCTTAAATGTGATCCTGTATTGGACGGGGAGCCAGTGAAGGCTCTTCAGAATAGGGGTGATATGGTCTCTGCGAGACGCTCCATAGAGGGTTCTAGCTACGGTGTTCATCGCAAGCTGCAAGGGGTTTATCAAGCTCTTTGGGAGGCCAAGTAGGATGGAATTGGCGTAATCGAAGTGGGGCATAATTATGGCCTGGAAGACTGTTCTGAAGTCATTTGGATCCAGAGTGTTCTTTATGAGGCGTAGTGTCCGTAATTTATGGTAGATTGTCCTGATGGTATTGTCTATATGAGCATGCATGTCCAGGTGCTGATCAAGTGTTACGCCTAAGTATTTGATCGTTGTCTTGGAGATGAGTTCTGCGTTGTTCACCTTGATTGATGAGGGGGGAGTGAATGACTGGTCTCTTCCAATGAATAAGACGTCTGTCTTTTTTAGATTTATTCTGAGCATTTGGTTGTGTAGCCAGTCTGTGACGGCATTGAAGCAAGAGGAGAGCTGGTCAAGGTTTGAATGGTCTGTGTCTATTGGGGTGAACATTAGGACATCATCAGCATATACTAGGCAGTTGATGTTAAAGGACCGGATAAGGCTGCAGATGGGCTGCATATAGATATTGAATAATAGGGCTGAGAGGGATGAACCTTGCGGGACGCCTTTTTCTAGTGGGAAAGGGTCTGATAATGAGGAGCCGGAGCAGACATGTTGCCATCTGTTACTCAGGTATGAGGCGCACCATGCTAGAGCGTTGCCATGGCATCTTTCTTTAATAACAGGATCTCCTCCTTAAGAGCCTCCCTACCCTCCTGCCCAAACCCTATCCTTTCCCCTCCCCCTGCTGCATCCCCCCTCCCACCTCCCAGCTCTCACATACCTGGTCGTCCTCCTCACTAACCCCACCGCAGAACTCCATCAACTGCTCTCTTCCTCCAGAAAGACTTCCTGTCCTCTAGACCCCATTCCTTCCTCCTGGCTACTCACTCCCTCTTTAGCATTTCTACCCTATATCCTCTCCATATTGAATTCTAGTCTTTCTACAGGAACCTTTCCCCACTCCTGGAAGCACGCCTTGATCCGTCCCATCCTTAAGAATCCCTCTCTCGACCCCTTGATTCCTGCTCACTATCGTCCTGTTTCCAATCTTCCCTTTCTCTCCAAACTCCTAGAAAAAATTGTCTTCGCACAACTCTCACACCATCTTGATTCCACTAACTTTTTACACCCTCGTCAATCTGGATTCCGTCAAGGCCACAGTGTTGAGACTGTTCTACTTGCCTTCACCAATGCACTACATGTGGCTCACGATCACGGGGATATCTCGGTGGCGGTAGCTCTTGACCTTTCTGCTGCCTTTTATTTAGTCGACCACTCTCTCCTCCTTCGTCATCTATGGGAAGCGGGTCTCTGTAGTACTGTCCACCGTTGGTTTCACTCCTTCCTTTCCTCTCGATCTTGTGCAGTTCTTTCCTCCTCTCCCCACACTCCCACTTCAGACCCCTTTCCTCTCCTATGTGGGGTCCCCCAAGGTTCTGTTTTGGCTCCCCTTCATTTCAATCTTTTCTTAGCTCCTCTCGCCCTGCTAATTCAACAGTCTGGTATCACCGCTTTCTATTACGCAGACGACATAGTCCTCCCTCCACCACACTTCCCCCTCCTGCCCTAATCTCTCTGCACTAAATTCTTGTCTCTCCATCGTTGCAGACTGGCTGACTCAGAACTGCCTCCACCTTAACCTCACTAAAACTACTACTGTCTGATTCTCTCATGGTAGTCCACCTCCCCCTCTAGCCCCCTCTTTCTCTGGCATTCCCGTACCCTTGGTTTCCTCTTTTCGTTATCTGGGGGTGCACTTTGATTCTGATCTCTCATTTCAGACACACATCTCCCACATCACTAAGACCTCCTTTTTCTTTCTCCGTCAAATCCGTTCAATCCGCCCCTTTCTCTCCCCATCTGCTCTTACTACCCTGTTATTATCTCTTGTTATGTCGCGCGTTGACTTTTCTAATTCAATCTTTACTGGTCTTTCTAAAGCCCAATTGACCCGCCTTCAGAGGATTCAGAACACCGCCGCACGCCTCATTACTCACTCTTCCTCGCGCGACTATGTAACACCCCTTCTTTTTCATCTTCATTGGTTACCAGTCCCCTACCGTGCTCAATACAAACTGCTCTCCCTTGTTCACAAGGCTCTCCATACCAGCACTCCACAATACCTAGCAGATCTCATCACCTTCCATACTCCAAGATACACTCCACGCTCCTTTCATCTCAACCGTCTCACCCTCCCCTCTCTCCCCCTTGCCCACTTGCACTCCACCCGCTCCTCAGCCTTTTTCTTTGTCAGTCCTGCCCTTTGGAACTCCCTTCCCTCTGCTCTCCGCTTAGACCCCCATCCTGCCACATTTAAGCAAAACCTGAAAACTCACCTATTCTCTCTGGCCTTTGACCTTCCCTCCCCCTTTGTATAACTGTTTTCTTCATGCTTTGTCTATTCTTCTTTTCCCTTCACTCTCCTGTCACCAATTGTAGTTCCTTTTCTTTTCTGCTGGCTTGTGCCTCTATTGTAATTTTATGAATTGTAAACCGCCCTGCTTATCATGGAAGGGTGGTATATCAAATGAAATAAACATAAAACATAAACATTGGCAACTGTTGGAAACAGGATACTGGGCTTGATGGACCTTGGTCTGACCCAGCATGGCATATCTTATGTTCTTACCTTCATTGGGAGGGCTTTACAGTCCTGCGGGTACCAGAGGCACCTCCCTGGCCCCTATGGGAATCACCTTGAAAGGCTGGTCTCCACAGAAGGAAACAGGCCTCTGCGGATTCATTGCCAGCTTGTTGACATGCCATGCCATGGAGAGAATCTCTTTGGAGAACAAGTCAAAGAGAAGGCTGGCTTCATCAAAAAACAGCATATTTATTTATTTAACAATTCTTATATACCGCCTTTCATGATATCAAGGCGGTTTACATTGAACAAACTGAAATTACATTGAACAGGGCATTATAACTTGGAGATAACTATTTTACAGGGAACATGGGCTATGGAGGATTAAGTGGCTTGCCCAAGACCACAAGGAGCACCTGTGGGACTAGAAACCCCAGTCCTTCCGGCCCAAGGTTGCTGTCCTCTAGTGGGATTTGAAACACCGACCTTCTGGCCTGAAGTACCTTGCCCCAACCACTAGGCCACTCTTCCACTTATTACCCTTCATAATCTTTCAAGGTGCATGTCCAAACTGGCCTATCACAGGAGGTACACCAAGGAGAAAGACAGAAAAAGACTATTACTCTCATAGATGTAAGTATTTTCCTGGGCTCCAAACCTCCCAAGCCCAGGCTCTTCACCCATAACGGCATTGTAAGTAGCCTCAAAAGGTTCAGTCAGTTCCTTGGCCAAAATAGAGGCAGTTCCCGTCAAATCCACCAAACCTCCACCATCCACCCTCCGGCCTCCCAACTCTTGCTGCACCATGCTCCAGCTCCTCTGAGCCTCCCCAAGGCAATCCGTGGCTGCCACGTTCTATTGGAGGCAGCCGCAGCAGAGCCCGACTTCAGCACATTGAGCTCTGCAGCTGCCACACGCGATGCACCAGCCGTGATCTATGGCCCCGCAGCTGAAAAAAAAATCTCCCCCAGTGTCCATCCCCTGGCACTGGACCTCAGATTTATCCGAAGGCTGCTCCCCAGAAAGACCACCCCTGCTTCTGTGGTTGGTCCTCGATGCTATTGGCATCTGTTCCTACTGTTCACTTTCTTCCTCCCCCCACCCCCACCCCAGTTCAACCCCTGGCCGCCTCCCAAAGGTTAGGGAGGAGGATAGAAAGAGCCCAAGGTAGGGAAGCGGCTGAGAGAGAAGACAGAGGCAGACCCTACACGACCAGGTTCTGTACCCCAGGCCCGACACAATCATGGGTCCCAGGTCTAGCACAGACTATGCTCACCACCTGCTGGAGACTGAGAAATACTGACTATTGTCAGTAGGCACAGGCTACGTATAGCACACTTAGTTGTGTCCTCAGTCCTCTACCTGCTGGTGGATGAACATAACCCACTCATCTGGACTGGACTGAAGGGACGAATTAGAAGCATAAAATGTTGAAAAATGCATAAAAAGTTGAAAAATGTTTACTTCAGGACATCATCATTGTGGTTTCTGGAGCATTGAAACAGGGCATTCATAGCCTTAAACGTATTACTGTGTCCACTGTTTATACCGTATTATTTTCTGTGAGGGATTGTGGTTGAACATTGCAACATTGTAGTTTGGAGACTCTATACTCTATTTAAAGAACAGATCCAGGACATTTGGAGTCATTTCTTCAGATAAGTTCACTGTGTCTACTGATTCGCACAGAGGTGTCTTTTTACACAATTTTTGAGTTAATTTTGTATAAGGCACACAGTTGTGTTTTTTGCACATTTTTAACATAGGTTCACTGTTTAAAATTAAGTAAACCTTTATTAGCACAGAAAAGGAAGAGTTGTCATGAGAGGAGATTTCCTCAAGACAAATTTTCCAACAATTGATATTATAGTGCTTGGCTATTACTGCTCTTGGTTTCCTTCTCATAATTTTTTTGTAATAGTAGTGTTTGATTTTGAGAAATAAGTCACAGCTTTTTTCCATGTAATTGGTTCTGAATTGTTAGAAATATCTGATATTTTTGTTTTCTCAGGATTGATTCAAATTTTTAAATCATTAAATATTTTTGATATCATCTATTACCATTGCATGCATAATTTGCAATTACTTTTTTGTCATATTTGCTGATTTGGAACATTTTCAATAGTTCATTAGATGAATGGATAAAACCCTCATCCTCTTTGCTCTAGTGGCACGAGCTCAATCGCAAGATCTGAGAAGAGGGCAGTGATTTCTGTCTGAAGCAGTTCCTCATGCAGAGAGTCAAGGTGATACACCCTTGGGGGGGGGGGGGTGCAATTTGGTAGCAGATCTAATAAATGTAGCTTATAACCGCTTTGGATTATCTGTAGAACCTATAAGTCCAAGGTGATCAGGGACCACCTTTGGGCAAAATAAATGAGCCTTCCCCTAACTGGAGGGTTGTCCAACTGTGGTTACTGATAGAGTGGCTATGCTCCAAAGGAACAAGTCAAAACCCCACCCCAAGCTTTGGATGAGGAGCCACTGGGCCTTTTGAGGCTTCTCACGAAGCTGTTGTGGGCGAGGAGCCTGGGCTGGGAGGTTTGGAGCTCAGGAAAGTACCTATGTCTACGATTGTAATAGGTTTTTCTCTGTCCCCCCCCTCCTTGGTACCTACTGCGATAGGAGGCCAGCTCAGACGTGCATCTTGAGATACTACAAAGGGTGACATGCTGCTTTTCAGTGAAACCAGCCAGCATTCTCTTTGACCTGTTCTCCAAAGAGATTCTCTCCATGGCACAGCACATCAGCAAGCTTGTTCTGCACCGATTATCCCAGGTCTAAGGACTGGAGTCAGACAGGTCTCCAGGTGCCAAATCCTATGGCAGAAGCTCTTGATGCAGTTTTGAAGATGCTATAGGCCGCCCGGACCATGAACTTCAAGAGGTTCTTGCCATGAGCTAGTAGGGAATGATAACATTTTCAATTTCTCTGGAGGAAGAAACAGATAGCTCAGCAAGGTCACATGATGTGCTTCAAGAACATGTCCATGTAGAGCTAGTAAGAGGCCATGCGAGCTACAAGCATGGAACTCTGAAATAACTTCTCCCTAAAGAGTCCAATGTCCAAGCCTCCCTCCCTGGAGGTGCCAAGGAATGAGCCTTGGTACTCTTAGACCTCTTAAGGGTGGATTCAACCACCAAGGAACGGTAAAGGAAGCCGAGGACTCTCAAATCCAGAAGCCTGAATTGTACATGGAGTCAAGCCTTCTACTGGAGGCACAGTGAGAGGGCTTTCCCATATTCTCATCTGCACTCTCTGCGGGATGCAGTGCATGGGCACTGTCACCGCCTTCTTAGGGGCTGAGGAGTTCTGCAGGATATCCTTCTACCTCAAGTTCATCCTCAGTCCTCAAAGAAAAAAAGCATGGCTTTCACCATGTCCCTTACAACCTTACAAAATCCTCAAAGGTCATGTTCTCAGGAAGGGACTTACGACGCTCATGAGGTACAGAAGGGTCCGATGAAAGTTCAGGAGATCTGTCCTCTCTATGCCATGCCTCAATGAGCTCCGACGCTGATGCACCACTCAGTGCTCGGTTCGAGCACCCTTCGACATAGACGAAGATGATGCCGAATCCTTCCTCATCTTCAGGTGGAGACAGATTGATGGCCAATGCTTCAGGGCACTATAGATGCTCGGCTCCAAGCGGGCTCGAGAACTCCTAGATATCAATGCACCACCAGCTTCCAATGTAGTCTTTGAAGCCAATGAGACCTGTGCTGCCGATGCCAATGGACTGGATTTGTGAATGCCAATAAATGATTTGCACTACTTCTCTCTACCTTTTTATCATCTGCAAAAATAAATTACAAGAGGGCTAATGATTGGGATCAAGTTACTGAAGGCCCAACTATGGGTATCCATGGTGGATATGATCCTAGCACACTGGGAACACTTTTGAACCTGCTGGCAAGTTTCTGGGACATGTTGTCTAGAAGGATAGTTGCAATGAAATTAAGCTGCTTGATTTTTAATAGAGAGCTTCGGCCGGTGTCCTGGTGCCTAAGGGGGCTAAGGTGCCATGGAAAAAAAGAAAAATTAAATGACCCAGAGGAACAAAACACAAAATGGAAAAGAGAAACCCGCAATGGCAGGCAATCTTTGAGTGAAATCAGAAGTGCAGGATCTCCCGTAGGGGAGAAAATGAATTACCAAGCAGAGAAGAATGAAACGAACTTGTCGGGCTCCACGGAAAAATAAAGACTGTTTCAAAATAGTGCCATTGCAGCAAGCAGGAAGGAGGAAGGAAGCGCACAGGCGTGGTGGAGCCTCCCAAAAATTCCAATAGGAGCTGGGGGAGCATTCCCATGAGGGCTCCATCGGAAGACATCACCCATAACGTAAGGGCTCATTCCTGCTTGTCCATGGAGAAGTGTTTACCATACAGGATTTTATATTATAACATCATAATTCTTTCAACATTGTTCACACCTTTGTCTGAGTTTGGTTTATTGGTAAGCATGATGCCATTTGGTATAGTGCACTTTTTGAATATGGTTCTTTCTAGTGTTCACAATAGGTTTTTAATAGTTGGGCTATTAATTGTTCTAGACTGATTCATGGTGGTCACTTGTAATTTTGTACATAGCTATATTAATATTATTAATTATACGTTTGCTTAGTGCTTATGGTCCTCACAAAATATATTGAAATCAGATTGTAGTCACTTTTCAATGCATATTATTTATCAGTTGGAATAAATTCTTTTGGATTTTATCCCTATGGATTTTAGTTGTTTGCTACTGTTTGGCTAACAAAGCGGCATTTTCATCATAGATTGTAAATAGATGCTGCAGAATTGCCAAAGTATCAAATATATATTTGCAATTAGATTTTTTATGGTGGTTTAATTTTATTCCATCATTTCAATTTTTTGGATATGTTCTGAGCCCTTATGTAAGATGCAGGACCTATTACTTTTGTTTCATTTTTGTGTGTCTACATTTTATATTGACATATTTTATGTTCAAAGATTATTCATTTTACAGATATAGCTGTTACAGTATATCCCCAACAAAAGCAAGCACCAAAACATGACCACATAGGATTTGTTTGGCTATAATGTCTAATAAAGTTGTGTTTTTACTGTTTATACCACCTTCACTTTGTTTTTCTTCTATTTGAAACCTCTCCAGTATCAAGTGGATTGCTCTGGCCTACAGCCAACTGACCAACCAGGTGGCTTCCCGAGGGGACCAGAGACCCAGAGAAAACTGACTCAGACAGTGAGCTCCCCAGAACTTACCCTCCAGACGCACCCTTTCAGAGGGCAAGGGTGAAACCACCAATCTAACTGCTTCTTGGTGAGAGGAAGGTGCTGAACGAACAACTGGGAACTTGGAGTCCAGTGCAGCAACAGAAGCTTCTTCAAGAGAAGCAGGTGCACCCTTGTCCATGGAACCAGCACCAGGATCAATGCCATGCCTCCTAGGATTTGCAAGTAAATACATGCCTGGGGGAGCTGGCCTAGCATAAAATTCCTGTTCCTGATGCAGCTTAAGCAACCTCTCTTGCATGAGAAACGCTCTTCCAAGCGAGTGTTGAACAGAGCACCCACATACGCCAAGTTCTGGAAGGTAACCAGGCTGCTTTTGAGATCATTGACCACCAACCTCAACCATTCCAGCCAGTCAACCACCAAGGTGTCTTCAGTCATCCATATATGGATGAACTTGAAATGTTTTGCTTGAGTAGGAATGCTGCCACCACTACCCCTATCATCACCTTCAAAAATGGATAAGATGAAGATGGAGATGGAGGCCCAGGACACAGAAGCAGATGAACCGCTAATGGTGTTCCTAGATGGAAATGTGAAAGTATGCTTCAGCAAAGTCCAGGGAAGATAGAAACACCTTTCCAGATCTATGCAATCACCAACCTGATGGTCTCCATGTGGAAGAGGGACTCTCAAAGCCTGGCAATGACCGTCTTACTACTACTACTACTTTTTATCATTTGTATAATGCTACAACACATATGCAGCACTGCACATGTATAGGAGAGACAGTCCCTGCTCATCAGAGCTTACAATCTAATTAAGACAGACCATATAACAACAACTGGAGATTAGGGGAATTCAAGGGGAATTGCAAGACACAGATAGGCGATAAGCAGGAGAATAAGGAGACCAGGATCCAAATGCAGCCTTGAAGAGGTGGGGTTTTATCCTAGATTTGAATAGGGCAAGATAAGGAGGCTGGAATACTAACTTGGGTGGTTTGTTACAGGTATATGGAGCAATAAGATGAAATGAACGAAGGCTAGAGTTGGCAGTGGCAGAGAAGGGCACAAATAAAAGGAAATAAAAGGGATGTGCCAGAGAAGTTCTTGAGGAAGGGTACAAGGCGTGATGAGAGGAAAGGTAGCAAGGAGCTGCAGAATAAATTCACTTATAAGTCAGTAGGCAAAGTTTGACTTGAATGAGAAACGAATACGAAGTCAGTTAAGTGATTTGAAAGGAGTGATTTATGTGAGCATAGCAGGACTGGCAAAAAAATTAACCATCGTCTCTTTTGTCGGTCTTTAATTAGAGCAATGAAAATATCAGCTACACTTATAAGGAATGCTCCACTTCTTAACTATCAAAAATACAATGCTCAATTGGTGAACAGGTCTCAGATTAAATCAGGGGGGGGGGAGGGGGGTTTGTCAGGTAAATTACCTCTGATCACGATAACCCTCCTGTTTTGCATCATAAGAACATAAGATATGTCATACTGGGTCAGACCAAGGTCCATCAAGCCCAGTATTCTGTTTCCAACAGTGGCCAATCTAGGTCATACGTACCTAGCAGTTTCCCCAAGGGACACAGGTTCCACAATGCTTGTATTGCTTCAAGCATTGATATCCTGGGTCCCTTCTTAATAATGGTTTATGGACCTTTCCTCCAGGAACTTGTCCAAACCTTTTTTAAACCCAGCTACACTAACAGCCTTTACTGCAGGGGTCTCAAACTCAAATTGCTTTGAGGGCCAAATGAGGACTTGTAAAGTAACCCGGGGGCCGCATAAGACGCGGGGCCTCATTTGCATAAGGGACCTCATTTGCATAAATATTTGCATAATGTTACCATACACTAACTTTTAGTAAACATGCCTCTTTAATGAGTATGGATAAAGAAAGACTAAAAGATTTAGAAACAAGAAGACAATAATTAAACTGGGAACCCCAAAAGCCAAACTTGGAATGTACAACAACACTGTAGAAATAAAACTATAAATTAATTTCCTCTTGTACTAAACAAAGCGCAAACATTAATGATGCACATTTCCCAGAGCTGACATGTTCCAGTTAATAAATTCAAAATAAAGAGATATTTTTCTACCTTTTGTGCATTTTTTTCAGTTGCAATTGTTCCAGCCACTTTCTTCTGGTTTCTTCATGTCTTCTGCTAACTCTCCATCGTCTGCTTCCATTTGCCCTTTCTTCTCTCCTAGTTTTTTTTCCATTCTCTCTCTACATCTGCTTTAACATACTAATCTTTCTCCTTTTTCTCTTTCCTCATTCCTATTTCATCCACTCAAATTTTACCCCTCCATCCTCAATCCCCACTTACTCTCACAATACCTGGCCAATTGTAGATTTGTCTTCTCTCCCAGACAAAATATTTTTCCCCTCTCCATTTCACTTTCCCAGCTCCATCCCATTCTAATCCTCCCCCAACATCAGCTCCCTTCTAGTTCCAGCCTCACCCAGCATCCGCTCCCTTCTAGTCCCTGCATCAGTCCATTTCCAGTCCTATCCTAGCCTCACCATCAGCCCATTTCCAATCCTAGCCCCCCATCAGCCCATTTCCAATCCTAGCTCCCTCCCCTCACAGCCCATTTCCATTCCAAGCCCCCCTCCCCATCAGCCATTTGCAGTTCAAGCCCCCCTTCCACTCAGCCCATTTCCAGTCCTAGCAACCCCCCCAGCCCATTACCAGTCCTAGACCCCCCCATAGCCCATTACCAGTCCTAACCTCCCCATAGCGCACTTCCAGTCTTACCCCCCATCACCCCATTTTCAGTCTTACCCCCCCCCCATCTGCCCATTTCCAGTCCTAGCCCCCACCATAGCCCACTTCCAGTCCTAACCCCCCCCTGCCAATAGCCCACTTCCAGTCCTAACCCCCATCTGCCCATTTCCAGTCCTAGCCCCCACCATAGCCCATTACCAGTCATAACCCCCCCTGCCAATAGCCCACTTCCAGTCCTAACCCCCATCTGCCCATTTCCAGTCATAACCCCCCCCCCTGCCAATAGCCCACTTCCAGTCCTAACCCCCATCTGCCCATTTCCAGTCATACCCCCCCCCCCCGACAGAGGAAAACAAAAAAACCCCAAAACCCTGACTTCTGCCGTTGCCGCCGTGGCAGCGGCAGAATCAATTGTCAAATTAAAAAAAAAAAAGACTTCTGCTGCTCAAGCAGCAATATCACCTGTCCTGCGGCCCCTTCCCCTGTGCCCGGAGATCCGAATCTGCTCATCAGCGGCGTGCTTTTCAAGCCGCGAAGAGTATTCCCCTCTCGCGCGGTTTCAAGCCGCGCGAGAGGGGAATACTCTTCGCGGCTTGAAAAGCACGCCGCTGATGAGCAGATTCGGATCTCCGGGCACAGGGGAAGGGGCCGCAGGACAGGTGATATTGCTGCTTGAGCAGCAGAAGTCTTTTTTTTTTTAATTTGACAATTGATTCTGCCGCTGCCACGGCGGCAACGGCAGAAGTCAGGGTTTTGGGGTTTTTTGGTTTTTCTCTTTCGCGGGCCGCACAAAGTTGTCTCGCGGGCCGCATGCGGCCCGCGGGCCGCGTGTTTGAGACCCCTGCTTTACTACATCCTCCGGTAACAAATTCCAGAGTTTGATTACACGTTGAGTGAAAAAATATTTTCTTTTATAAGTCTTAAATAGTTTACCCTGTAGCTTCATTGCATGTCCCCTAGTCTTTCTATATTCTGATAAGGTAAACAATCGATCTACGTTTAGCCGTTCCACTCTGTTCATTAATTTGTAGACTTCTATCATATCTCCCCTCAGCTGTCTCTTTTCCAGGTTAAAGAGCCCTAACCGTTTTAGCCTTTCTTCATAGGAGTATCCTTCCATCCCCTTTACCATTTTGGTGGCTCTTCTCTGAACCTTTTCTAAAATCGCTATATCCTTTTTAAGATACGGCGACCAGAATTGCACACAATATTCAAGGTGCAGTCTCACCATGGAACGATATAAAGGCATTATAATATCTTTTGTTTTATTTTCCATTCCTTTCCTTATCATACCTAGCATTCTATTTGCTCTCTTGGCCGCCGCTGCACACTGGGCCGAGGGTTTTAACATGGTATCCACAATGACGCCTAAATCTTTTTCCTGGGTGGTGGTTCCTAATGTGGAACCTTGCATCGTGTAACCACAGTTTGGGTTGTTCTTCCCTAGGTGCATAACCTTGCACTTGTCCACATTAAATTTCATCTGCCATTTTGATGCCTAGTCTTCCAATTTATCAAGATCCTCTTGCAATTTTCCACAATCCTCTTGGGTTTTAACAACTTTAAATAGTTTTGTGTCATCTGCAAATTTGACCACCTCACTCGTTATTCCACTTTCCAGGTCATTTATGAATATGTCAAAAAGAAGCAGACCCAGCACAGATCCCTGGGGTACACCACTATTCACCTTTCTCCATTGGGAAAATTGGCCATTTAGCCCTACCCTCTGCTTTCTATCTTTTAACCAGTTCCTGATCCACAATAGTACACTGCCTCCTATCCCATGACTCTTTAGTTTTGCCAAAAGTCTCTGATGAGGGACCTTGTCAAAGGCTTTCTGAAAGTCCAGATACACAATATCAACCGACTCACCTTTGTCCACCTGATTATTCACTCCTTCAATAAAACATAACAGATTGGTAAGACAAGATCTTCCTTGTCTAAAGCCATGTTGGCTGTCTCCCATTAGGTCATGACTATCTACATGCCGAGTAATTTTATTCTTTATGATGGTTTCTACCATTTTTCCCGGTACTGACGTCAGGCTCACCGGTCTGTACTTTCCCGGATCACCCTTGGAACCCTTTTTAAAAATTGGTGTTACATTGGCGATCCTCCAATCTTCAGGTATTAGAGATGATTTTAATGATAGTTCACAGATTACTAATAGCAGGTCTGCAATCTCATATTTCAGTTCTTTCAACACCCTTGGATGTATACCATCCGGCCCAGGTGATTTGCTACTCTTCAGTTTATCTAATAGTTGTAATACATCTTCCCGATGTATCGATATTTCCTTCAATTCTTCCGCACCTTTAAATACCACTTCAGTCATGGGTAACATCCCTACATCTTCCTCAGTAAAGACCGAAGCAAAGAATTCATTCAATCTCTCCGCTATCGCCTTGTCGCCTCTTAGTGCTCCTTTAACCCCTTTATCATCTAATGGACCAACTGACTCTCTCACAGGTTTTTTGCTACGAATGTACTTGAAAAGGTCTTTACTTCGCGTTTTTGCTTCTGCAGCAAGCTTCTTCTCAAATTTTCCCTTTGCCTTCCTTATCAATGCCTTGCATTTGACTTGCCAGTGCTTGTGCTGTTTCCAGTTTTCGTCGTTTGGCTGTTTTTTCCATTTCCTGAAAGATGCTTTTTTGGCAACAGCCTCTCTGACCTCACCTTTAAACCATGCTGGCAGTTTTTTGGACTTCCTTCCACTTTTCTTAAAGCGTGGAATACAGCTGGTCTGGGCTTCCAAGATAGTATCTTTCAACAGCAGCCAAGCCTGATGTACGTCTTTAACCTTTGCAACTGCTCCTTTTAGTTATTTCTTAACTGTTTTCCTCATTTTATCATAGTCTCCCTTTCCAAAGTTAAAAGGTAGTACTGTGGATTTCCTTACTAGCCCTCCACCACTAATTAAAGCAAAGGCGATCATGCTATGATCACTATTGCCAAGTGGCCCCAACAACCTTATCTCTTGCACTAGATCTGGTGTTCCACTAAGGACTAGGTCTAATATGGCTTCCCCTCTGGTCGGTTCATGAACCAGCTGCTCCAAGAAGCAGTCATTTATTTCATCTAGGAACTTTATCTCCCTAGCATGTCCTGAAGTGACACTGACCCAGTCGATACCGGGGTAGTTGAAATCACCCATTATTATTACTGCGCTGTAACTTTTGTTAGCTTCCTTGATTTCTTTGAGCATTTCATCATCCATTTGGTCATTCTGGCAAGGCGCTCGATAGTACACCCCCACTACGATTGCCTTCCCCCTTTTACATGGAATTTCAATCCATATAGATTCTACAGCAGATTTTGTTTCCTGCAAAACTTTAATCCTTTCTGACTCAATGCCCTCTCTAACGTAGAGAGAAATCCCTCCACCAATTTGATCAGCTCTATCATTACAATATAGTTTGTAACCAGGTATCACAGTGTCCCACTGGTTGTCCTCCTTCCACCATGTCTCTGATATTCCAATCATATCTAACCTTTCATTTAGTGCTATATATTCAAGGACCTGAAACTTCACCTTTTACTATAAATACACAGCCCAGCTTCCTGGATCTTTAAGCAAATGTGCTTTAAACCAATGTGCTTAGTTTAACTATTATTGTCTCCTTCTGTTTTTCAAATGAATAGCAAAATATGCTTATCTGCAGGGTATGAAGGAGTCAAAATTTCAGCCCCAACGCGAATCCTCAGCACTTTTGCGTTTCACTGACCCAGCGGCTTCTTCAGGGGGTTTTGCAGCACTTTATCAATGTACAGCCAACGGCTCATAAATTTTGAATTCTAAATGAAATAATCAAAAAAGAACTCTTATCTACTCGCAGTATTTTGTTTAAAAAAGATATTTCTAGACTATATTAATGCTTAGTTGAACATTCATGCCATCCAAGAGGAAGGCGCACATACCTCTCTTCACTCCACATAGGACTGGTCTTTGCTAAAAAAATGCTGCGCATGCGTATTACCTACATGGGTGACCTAATTTTATATAGGTGCCTCCCATTACTCCAATTCGGTTTTCTACGTCAATTTCTCATTTTTACATCTCTTATCTGATTATATTCAGTCAATATTATCTCCTATATCCATAATCAATAATCTAATAAGTACTTCATTTTCTGTTTTTTCAATTTTTTGTTTTTTCAAGCACAGACCGTCCAATCGATTTGTGCATTTAAACCTTCTGGATAAGTGGATTGTAAAGTGTATATCCAGCGTTGTTCACATATCAGAAAACTTTCGTCCCTTGTTTTACCATTGAGACCAGCCATCACTTGGTCCACACAAAAGCAGCGAAGCTGTTCAAATTGATGATTTAAAGTTAAACAATGGGCTACTATCGGTGCTTCTCTCCTCTTGCACCGCAATTTACTACGGTGTTCATTAATTCTGATTCTTAGCGGGCGGATGGTTTTTCCTATATAAAGTAAATGACAAGGATTTTGAATGCCATATACCACGTATGTTGATCCACATGATGTTTGTTTTCTTAAAAACTAAGTTTTGCCATGATATTGAAATTCGGTTATTTCTAGAGTAATCTCACAAATGTTACAATTGCCACATTTTATATGGCCATGTTGCTTGTTGCCCTCCTGATTTTCTATGGGCCTTAATACTGCCGGACTCAGAAGCTCTTTCAAATTCCTGTGTCGTTGCCATACACACCGAATCAATTTTTCTTCTAATCCAGGAATGTTGTGAACCACATTCATATGGCGTTTTAAGATCTTTTTAAGATGATGACTATAAGGTGAATATTTTGTTAACAGATTCACATTTTCTGTGTCATGTTGATCTTTATTGCCACTCTGTAATAAAAGGAACAGAAGCGAGGGGCTTCTTGAACAATTTTCAGAAGACGGTGTTCGTGAGAAACTAGCTAAACTTAAAGTAAATAAAGCAATGGGACTGGATGGGATACACCCGAGAATACCAAGGGAACTTGGGGACGTTCTAGAAGCTCCATTGAATGACCTTTATAATGCCTCGGAGTCGGGAGTGGTGCCAAAGGACTGGAGAGAGGCTTATGTGGTCCCTTTACACAACAGTGGAAGTAAGGATGTGGTTGAAAACTACAGGCCGGTTAGTTTAACTTCAGTGGTGAGTAAATGATTGGAAAAGCTGCTGAAAGAGAAAATAGTGAAGTTTCTGGAATCCAGTGGATTACAGGATCTGAGGCAGCATGGATTCACCAGAGGCAGGTCTTGTCAGATAAATCTGATTGATTTCTTCGATTAGGTTACCAGGGAGTTGGACCGAGGGAGAGCCCTTGATGTGGTGTATTTAGATTTCAATAAAGCCTTTGACACCATTCCTCACAGGCAACTTATAAACAAATTGAGCACTCTAGGGATGGGCCCTAAAGTTACTGCTTGGGTTGGAAATTGGTTGAGTGGGAGGCGACAAAGGGTACAGGTAAATGGAGCTCACTCTGAGGAGAAGGAGGTTACCAGTGGTGTGCCCCAGGGATCTGTCCTTGGTCAGATTCTTTTTAACATATTTGTTAGTGATATAGCGGAAGGGCTATTGGGTAAGGTTTGCCTCTTTGCGGATGATACCAAAATCTGCAATAGAATAGACACCCAGGAAGGTGTATAACATGAAGAGAGATCTAGCTAAGCTTGAAGAATGTTCTAGAATTTAGCAGCTGAGATTTAATGTTAAAAAATGCAAGGTCATGCTTTTGGGCTGCAGCAATCCAAGGGAGTGATATAGTATCAGGGGTGAAGTACTTGTGTCCATTAATGAAGAGCGGGACCTAGGTGTGATTGTGTCTGATAATCTTAAAGTAACTAAACAGGTAGAAAAGGCGACAGCAAAAGCTAGAAGAATGCTTGGGTGCATATGGAGAGAAACAGCCAGCAGAAGAGAGGAGGTGATAGTGCCTCTGTATAAGTCTTTGGTGTGACCTCATTTGGAGTAGTGTGTGCAATTCTGGAGACAGCACCTTCAAAGGGATATAAACAGGCTGGAGTCAGTTCAGAGGGTGGCTACTAAAATGCTTAGTGGTCTTCATTATAAAGCATATAAGGATAGACTTAAGGATCTTAATATGTACACCTTAGATGAAAAGGCGAGATAGAAGTGATATGGTTGAGACATTTAAATACCTCCATGGCATAAATGCACAGGAGAGTCTCTTTCAATTGAAAGCAAACTCTGCTACGAGGGGACATGGGATAAGAGTGAAAGGGGATAGATTCAGGAGTGATATGAGGAAATATTTCTTTACGAAAAGAGTGCTGGATCCGTGGAATAGTCTCCCAGTGGAGATGGTAGAGATGAAGACAGTATCTGAATTCAAACAAGCATGGGACAAATACAGAGGATCTCTAAAGGAAAAAAGGGGACTGTTGTAGTGGTTGATACGGAAGGACAGACTAGATAGAAACACGATGACACAAAAGACCACATGGCCCATGTTTCTATATCATTGAAACCTGGGCTTTTCATTGGTTCTTTGTCTCCATCCATCTGCTGGTAGGAGAACACAACCCACTTGTCTGGACTGGTCTAGCAGAACAATACAGAATTCCAATTGCAAGTACCTTTACGTGGTGACTCATATTGTTGTTAAGTGCCGTCGAGTCGGAGTTGACTCATGGCGACCCTCTGGATAGCTATCCTAAACTGTGTTCGGTCTTCAGTCAGGCGGCTCATTGTTGACAGACTGGTACCCGTAGCTGCTGCTATTGTATCGATCCATCTCATTGCTGGCCTTCCTCTTTTGCGCTGACCACCTATCTTGCCAAGCATGATGTCTTTCTCTAATGATCTCTCTCTTCGCATGATGTGTCCAAAGTATGAAAGTCAAAGTCTTGTCATCGGAGCTTCTAAAGAAAGCTTAGGTTTGATCTCCTCTAGTACAGACTGGTTTGTTCTTCAGGCAGTCCATGGTATACGCAGTATTCGCCGCCAGCACCATAATTCAAAGGCATCAATTTTCTTCCTGTATGTCTTTTTCACTGTCCAGCTTTCACATCCATATGATGTTATTGAAAATACCATGGCTTGAACAAGTCAAATCTTTGTATGGAGAGACACATCTCTGCTCTTGAGAATCTTATCTAGGTCTTTCATAGCCATTCTGCCAAGAGCAATGCATTGTTTTATTTCTTGACTGCTTGTTGCTTCCTTATTGATAGTTGATCCAAGTAGGTTAAAGTTGTTCACAATTTCAATTTCTTCTCCTTCAATGATGAACCTGTTGATTATGCCAGTTGTCATGATCTTTGTCTTCTTTACATTAAGGTGCAGGCCCATTTTGAGACTATGTTCTTTGATTGTGAGAAGCAAATGTTTCAGATCATCTTCACTTTCAGCCAGTAATGTATCATCATCAGCATAGTGAAGGTTGTTGATGAGTCTTCCACCAATCTTCACACCTCTGTTGTCTTCATACAATCCTGCTTCTCTGATGATTTGTTCTGCATATAAATTAAACAGGTAGGGGGAAGTATGCAGCCTTGTCTTACACCTTTGCTTATTTTAAACCATTCTGGTTTCTCCTTGTTCTGTTCGAACTGTTGCTTCTTGATAAATGTACAGATTGCGCAAGAGAACGATCAGGTGTTCTGGTATACCCATACTTCTTAATGTGGCCCAGAGTTTCTCATGATTTACACAGTCAAAAGCCTTGCTATAGTCGATAAAGCACAAATAGATATCCTTTTGGTATTCTTTAGTCTTTTCAAGGATCCATCTCACATCCGCAATGTCGTCTCTCGTTCCTCGCCCTTTCCTGAACCCTGCTTGCACTTCAGGTAGTTCTTGTTCCAGGTATGGTTGTAGTCTTTTTTGAATAATCTTCAGTAGAATCTTGCTGGCATGTGGGATCAGAGCGATTGTGCGATAATTTCCAGAGTCAGTTGGATCACCTTTCTTTGGTATTGGTATAAACACAGATCTTTTCCAGTCAGTTGGCCATGATGTTGTCTTCCATATTTCTTGGCTGAGCCTTGTAAGTATGGTAACAGCTGCATCAGATTGCTGCAATACTTCTTTTGGAATGCTATCAATGCCTGGTGCTTTGTTCTTTAATAAGGCTTTCAATGCTGCTTCAACTTCTTCTTTCATCACCAATGGTTCCCAATCATAAGGTACAGGTTGAAATGGCTGTTGGTCCACTTGATCTTTATCATATTAAAAACTCTGTATATTCCTTCCACCTTTTCTTGATCTTCTCAGCATCATTCAACATAGAACCTTGAGCATCTTGTTACATTCCAATTTGAGGATGGAACTTTTTCTTTAACTCTCGTAGCTTTAGGAAAGCCGATCTTGTTCTTCCTCTAATAGTTTCTGCTTCTATTTCCTTGCAAGTGTCATTGTAGTACTTTTCCTTGTCCTGTCTTGCTGCACGTTGGAAATCTCTGTTGAGTTCTGCGATTGTCTTTCTTTCTCCTCTGGCTTTAGCTTCTCTGCGTTTCTGGGCAATTTTCAGAGTTTCTTCCATCATCAATTTTGGCCGTTTTTGCTTTTTCACCTTTTGTAGAGACTTCTCGCTTTCTTCCAACACAACCTTCTTGATGTCATTCCATAACTCTTCCGGAGCTCTGTCATTTGTATCTAAAGCAGCAAATCTATTTTGCAGGCAGTCTTTAAATTCCAGTGGTATATTCTCAAGGTCATATTTTGCTGCATTCATGAGTGGTTTGCTCTTTTTCAACTTTAGCTTGAGTTTGCATACTAGTAGTTGATGATCTGTATCACAGTCAGCTCCAGGTTTTGTCTTTGTTGATGTTACAGAGCTTTTCCATCGTTGACTTCCACAGATGTAGTCAATTTGATTTTTATACAATCCATTGAGTGAAGTCCATGTGTACCATCGCCGCTTGTGTTGCTGGAAGAAGGTGTTTGAGATGAATAGATCATTGGTCTTGCAGAATTCTATCAGTCTTTCTCCAGCTTCATTTCTGTTGCCAAGTCCATATTTTCCAACTACTTTGCCTTCTTCTTTGTTGCCAACTTTTGCGTTCCAGTCACCCATGACTATCAGGATATCCTGTTTGCATGTTCTGTCAATTTCAGCTTGTACTTGTTCATAGAACTCTTCAATTTCATTCTCTTCTGCAGCTGTTGTTGGAGCATATACTTGAATTATAGTTGTGTTGATAGGCAATCCTCGTAGACGAATAGAGATTAAGCGTTCGCTGACTGCATTGTATTTCATTACAGTTCTTGCAAGTTTCTTCTTTATTATAAATGCAACACCATTTCTTGTCTTTCATTCCCAGCATAGTAGACCATGTGATCATCTGATGCAAAGTGCCCGATGCCAGTCCATTTCAGTTCGCTGACACCCAGCAGATCAAGTTGTACACGTTCCATTTCATTCTTGACCACCTCCAACTTCCCTTGGTTCATGCTTCGTACGTTCCATGTTCCAATGTGTAAGACATCTTTACAGCTTCTGACTCTCATTTCATGCATAGCTACATCAGCAGTCAGACTTCCCGAGGGCTTTGATCCAACCACATCATAAATGCTGGCTTTACTCTGAAAAGTCTTCAGCTCTTCCCCAGTAGCTAGTTGAGTGCCTTCCGACCTGGAGGTCTCATCTTCCAGCACCATAGCACAATTTGTTTTGTTGTAACTATCCATTGGGTTTTCATGGCAAGATACAGAAGTAGATTGCCGGGCCTTTCTTCCGCGCAGTTTAAGTTGGTTTGCAGCTTGTCGTGCTGTGAGGGCTTGCGTGCATCAGTGATGCTGAGAGCTAACCTATCGGTAGTTGAACTACTGGCAGGGTCTCCCAAGATGGACAGGTCTCAGCTGAGGTGCCAGACCAAGACAAATCACCCATCTGGGCAGCAGCAGAATGGGATAGTGTTGACGGCGGAGGATCACATTTTTGTGACTCATATTACATCTGCAAAATCCAAAAGGATTTTGTTAAGTGGAAGATTCATTTATTCATTCATTTATTTAGTTTAGTATTTAGCTCTCGCCTTTCTAGGGGATCAAGGCGAGTTGCATACTGTACCTGAATGTATTTCTCTGTCCCCCAAAAGGCACACAATCTAAGTTTGTACCTGAGGCAATGGAGGGTTAAGAGGCTTGCTCCAGGACACAAGATACTGTATCAATTAAAACCATTTCAAAGGGAATATCATCAGTTTAAGATGATTAAAAAATAATCGATTTTAATTAGCACAAGAACCCCACATCAGCATGCAGATTGCAAAAATTGTGTGAAAGCTTTTACATACTAGGTGATGAACAACAAAATTTAAGAGGTAGATATAAAAGCATAGACATAAAATGTGAATATCCTTTTAGAACATTAAAGCCAAAGTGGAAAAAACTATTTAAGTATATCCAGATCTTAGTTCTCATCAACTAAATGCACCAAGAGGTTTTGTACAACACAGAAGAAGAATTAAACCCAATCTCTACTAAGATCAAGTAGAGGAATAGCTTAATGGTTAGAGCAACAGACTAGGAACCAAGGAAGCCTGTAAATGTCACCGGACACCCCTTGTGACCTTGGTCAAGTCACTTAACCCTCCACTAGCTCAGGAGCAAACTTTGCCCTCTGGAGAAAGGGAAATACTGACTGCACCTGAATGTAACTTGTCCTGACCTATTGGTAGAAAAGGCATGATCTAAATACAAACAAATTATAAAAATTCTCAACTCAGAATTTTAGAGCTCAATTTAAGAAGGATCAAAAAGAAAAAATACATTGAAGCGCTGCAAGTCTTTCCATGTAGTTATTTAAAAAAAAAAAAAACACCTCAGTATTTTATTTTCAAAATGATTACAACAATATGGGACCTATAACCAGATTTGCATAAGCATAAACAAAAGAAGATTTCTAACACATTGTCACAGCATATGCATCCTGAAACTTGCATGTGTCAGCTTTGAAAACAAAATGCCACAAACTTTTAAAAGACCACCAAGTAAACTGCAATTAACTTCTAGTAATATCATTTAGGGAGGAAAGGGGGGGGGAGGGTTAAAAGAATACTTATTTACCTCTGGTGATAGATGTCTAAAAGTGCTGATCAGACAGTATACGGATAGTGCCAGAACAAAAATTCATCCAACAGCGCTAGTGTTGAGCAGGGGCAAGAATAACAGCCCTAAAGTAAAACGACTATGCTACCTGTCCTAGCATCAAAACCATGATATGGAATACAGATAGTGACTGGCACTCAGCACCAAACACATATTTAGCAGTGCTAAATATATGTCATCTTTTAAACACAGAGGCCGGCATTTAAAATAACCAACCACCACCACAGCTGAAAACTGATCCCACCAGGGCTGGCTCGTCCACTAGGCGGGCTAGGCAGCCACCTAGAGCAACAGACCTCTATAGGAAGCATGGTGCCCACAGCAGGCCATATGTTTTGGCACACATGGCCTGTCACCTCCTGCTTAAAAACCTGGATTTTCTCCTGGATATGATAAAAGCTTAAACAAATGAATGGCAGTTAATTGTCACCGTGGGTGCTTTTATATATTTAAAAGTATTTGATATACCAATTTAGTTTTATTTTAACTTAACTGATTGCACACAGAAAAGCATGATTTATCAAATTTTATATATTCAAACATTATAACATGAAACCTGGCAGGTGGACATAACCCACTTGTCTGAACTGGTCTAAAAGGATGATAAAGAAAATTACTGCAAGGATTTTCTTGCAGGGACTCCAAAAGGGGAGAGGAACCGAATCAGACAGCGAGGCCTACTATTGTACTGTGAAGTAATGATCAGAAAGCTCTAAAATCAGTCCCAGTTAGCTCAAACCAAATGAAAAATACATTTTTCCTCCAGTAACTGCTTATGCATAAATAAACGTCAGCAAATGCCCACTGACAACCACTAAGATAATGAAAATATAAATATTTCACTGTGTTGTATGTAAGAAACCCTTGGATTTTGATAACAGCCTCAAATTCAAATTACTATGAAAGCGGTGAACAGCAGCAGAATTCTTTATATATCTTCAGCCATCAACAGCAGAAGTATGCAAGATTTTTTTCTCCTGTTTACTCCTCTACCTCCACTTATCTTGCTGCAACATCTCCAAGAAAGAGTAGGTACTCACCTGTAATAGGTGTTCTCCAGGAGCAGCAGGAATCAGTCCTCACATATGGGCGACGTTGGCGCCGACGGAGCCCTCGTGCAGAGCATTTCCCCACTTTCAAGGAAAGCCTTTGGGAATGCAGCGCGCATGCGCGGTCCCCTTCCCGCCCAAAGGTGCCATCTTGCTCAATCTGACAACATAGCTAAAAGACAGCAAAAAGCAAAATGAAGTATATGACTGCAACTCCAGGGGAGGAGAGAGGGTCGTGAGGACTGATTCCTGCTGCTCCTAGAGAACACCTGTTACAGGTGAGTAACTACTCTTTCTCCAGGACCAAGCAGGAAGTCAGTCCTCACATATGGGACTCCCCAGCTCTAGGCTACTGGGAACCCTAAGCTGAAAAAATGGCTCCCTCTCAAGAGCCTCAGCATTCGTGATAAGAATATTCTCTGAGAACGCTCCCCAGTTGCCTAAACCTCAAAGAGATTACGGAGTACCGCCTGTCTGAAAGCACTGTTCTTTCGGGACTCTCTTGAGGCAGTAATGGGCTGCAAAAGTCTGGCTTGAAGACCAAAGAGTGGCCTGGCAGATGTCTGCCAACGGAACAGAGCGGAGATGAGCTACTGACGCGGCTTTCGCCCTGACATGGTGGGCCGTGACTCGAACCTGCAAGGGGAGGTCGGCTGACTTGTACACCCAGGCGATACAATATGCTACCCAAGTGGACAACGTACACTTGGACACAGGTAACCCCATCTTATTAGGGTCAAAGGAGACGAAGAGCTGAGTAGCCCTTCGATGCCCCCATGTACGTTCAATGTAAAAAGACAACGCCCTCTTAAAGTCCAGGGTATGCAAAACTGTTTTAGCCTGGCTGGTATGCGTACTGGGAAAGAAGGTCGGAAGAACCACCTCCTGGCTGAGGTGGAAAGGGGAGACCACTTTTGGAAGGAACTTGGGATGGGTCCGTAAGACCACCCTGTTCCTACAGAACCATGTGTATGGTCTATCAGAAACCAGAGCTTGTAGTTCACTCACACGTCTGGCCGAGGTAACAGCCACCAGGAAGAGCGCCTTCCAAGAGAGGAAGCGCAAATGGCAGGTAGCCATCGGCTCAAACGGTGGGCGAGTAAGTTGCTGCAAGACCACATTCAAATCCCACTCAGTTGCCGGTGGACGAACCGGAGGCTTGAGTAGAAGCAGACCTCTGAGGAAGCAGGACACCAAGGGGTGAGCCGATAGACTGTCCTTCCACCGGTGAGTGGTACGCTGACAGAGCACTGAGGTGGACCCGAACAGAGTTAGACCTAAGGCCTAGGTCTGAAAGGTGAAGTAGATACTGCAGTACCACTGGCACAAGGCAAGAGAAAGGATTTCACTGCGTTAAGCACACCATACTGTAAACCTACGCCACTTGAGGGTATAGGACTTTCTGGTGGACTGCCTCCTAGAGGCCAAGACCACCTCCTCAACCTCCTTAGGTAGAAGTAAGGGAGCTAGCATTATTCTTTCAGCAGCCAGGCCATCAGATTGAGGGACCTGAGATTGGGGTGCAAAAGGGAACCCTGATCTTGAGACAGGAGATCGTGTTGCAACCCCAGAGGGAATGGAGTTTCCACTGCCAACTGCAGCAGAAGTGGAAACCACGGCTGCCTCGGCCATCTGGGGGCTACCAGAATCACCGAGGCTTTGTCCCGGAGGATCTTGAACAGAGCTCGGGCCACCAGGGGCGTGGGAGGAAACGCATACAGGAGGCCCGTAGACCAAGAGATCAGAAAAGCATCTGCCGCCATCCACAGGGGATGCGGCTGTCTGGAGCAAAACCTGGGCAGCTGACGGTTTTGTGGACTTGCAAAAAGATCGACGGATGGAAGTCCCCAGCGGAGGAAGATCTGCTGGACACCCATGGATTCAACTGCCATTCGTGAGGCTGGAGGATCCTGCTTAGCTTGTCTGCTAGGAAATTCTCCTGACCGGGTAGATAAACTGCTTTGAGAAACATGCCTTGCTTGACTGCAAAGGAGCAAAGGGCGAGTGCCTCCAGACATAGTAGCCTGGACCCCGTGCCCCCTTGTTTGTTCACATAGAACATTGCCACCTGATTGTCCGTCTGAACTAGGACAGACTGGTGAGAGAGGGCATGAGAAAACGTTTGCAGAGCTAAGCGGATTGCTCGCAGCTCCAAAAGATTGATCTGCTGCGTGGCCTCCCGAGGAGACCAGAGGCCTTAAGTGTATGTGCCCTGGCAAAGTGCACCCTAGCCCTTCAAGGAAGCATTGGTCGTCAGCACCCTTGTGTGTGCTGAAGCCTGAAAAGGTACCCCCCTGAGAAGGTTTGGGATATGTAGCCACCACTGTAAGGAGTCCAAAAGTGGTTTGGACACCTTTACTCTGTCTCGAAGGTCACCTGTGGCCTGCACCCACTGAGCTCTGAGGCACCACTGAGCAGCCCGTATGTGCAGACGGGCATTCAGAGTCACATTTACCGTGAATGCCATGTGGCCCAGGAGCCACAGGTAGTGCCTGGCGGAAACATGAGAATTGCTGAGAAAATGGTTGGCCAAGTCCATCAGTCTGTGGGCCTTTTCCTCGGGCAAGTAAGCTCTTGCCTGCCGGGTGTCTAATCTGGCCCCTATAAACTCTAAGTTCTGAGAGGGGAGCAAAGTGGACTTTGCGTAGTTAATGACAAAGCCCAGATGCTGAAGAAGAGAGACTGTGCGAAGAGTGGCTTGTCTGGCCTCCTAGATAGACTGGCCCCTGATGAGCCAGTCGTCCAGGTATGGGAAGACAAAAATCCCTTGATTCCTGAGATAGGCCACCACCACCATCAGGCATTTGGTGAAAACTCTGGGGGCAGAGGTTAGGCCAAAGGGAAGTACCCTGTACTGAAAATGGTTTCCTCCCGCCACAAATCTGAGATATTGTCTGTGGTCTAGATGAATGAGGATGTGAGTATAAGCATCCTTTAGGTCTAAGGAGCATAGCCAGTCTCCCTGCTGGAGGTAGGACAGCAGTATCCCAAGGGTAAGTATCTTGAACTTTTCCCTCTCCAGAAACTTGTTTAGGTTTCACAAGTCTAGGATAAGCCGGAGGCCTCCTGTCCTTTTTGGTACCAGGAAGTACCTGGAGTAAAAGCCTTGCCCTTCCAGGTGGTGAGGCACTGGTTCCACCGCCTGTTCCTTTAGAAGACCTGCAAACTCCTGAAGGAGGCGGTTTCTGTGTAGAGGGAGTCTTGGAGGATCCCCTGGAAAGTAGGAGGGGGGTACCTGGTAGAAGTGGAGCATGTAGCCCTTTTGGACTATGCTCAGTACCCAGGTATCCCCTGTGATGGCTGGCCACCTGTAGGCGTACAGGGTCAGCCGACCTCCTGTGCTGAGTAGAGCCAGCGGCGGCGAAGAGGCTAAGCTGTAAGAGTCAAAACCCCACTCCCTGCTGTGCAGGAGCTGGAGCTGGTGGCTTGGGGGTCTTCTGCCTATGGGGCCCATGCCCCTGCCTCTTGGCCTGCTTGGCCCTGTTGGGGAGCTAGATTGGCCTGATATTGAGGGTAGGCAGTACCCATCCTCGGGGAAAAAGAGCTTCTTTCCCGAGCCCTTCTTGTTCTGAGAAGGGGCAGAAATCTTCCTGGACAGCATTGTCCTGGTGAGAGTCTCAGTCTCGATTTCTGCAGCCATTGCAGACATGGGCTTACCGAAAAGGTTTTCATCTCGGCAGGGGACATCGACCAACTTGTCCTGCACCCATGACTCCAGGTCTGATGACTGTAGCCAGGCCTGACGGCGTGTACCGATGCCGTCCGCGGCTACCCGGGCCGAAGCCTCAAAGCTATCATAGGCTGCTCGAGAGATAAACTTTGAGCACTCTCGGATCCCTGTTGACAAAGCCTTGAACCTCTGCAAGGGTTCCTGGGAGAGGCCAGCTGAGAATCCGGCAATCTCCTTTGCCTGGACTCGTAGGTACATGCCCATGTACAGCTGGTAGGTCTGGACACGGCAAGATAGCACAGAGCCCTGGAAGCACTTTCTACCGAGGGCATCCAGGTTCCGGGCCTCCCTGCCGGGGGGGGCACCGAGTAGTGCATCTTCTGACTCTTCAGGCGGTGCACGGCCGATTCCACAACCATGGAGTTGTGCGGTACCTGTGCCTTCTGGAACCCAGGGCTCTTACAAAATCGATAAATGGAACTGACCCGTTTGCTAAGAACCGGCGCCGAGGCCTGTGCTTCCCACATACGGAAGAGCAGCCATTCCAGCATCGGAGGAACCAGTACAGTAAAGGCTTCCTTCGGAGGAAAATCATACTGGAGGGCATCGAGCTCCTCCTCAGCGTCCGCAGGGAAGGCCAAGGCTTTGGCCATGTCCCTCACGAAGTCCGAGAACTGGGTATCCTCCGGGAGGGGGACCGTCTCCGAAGATCGGACTCCAGTGAGTCCGAAGGGACACACCGGGTCCAGAAGGTGTCCGGTGATTCCTCGTCCTCCGTCTCCCACGCCGACTCCTCCGAGGAGGAATCAAGCGTCTCTGGCCGTGTGGGCCTCGGTGGCACCCGCCCCGACGCCGAGGGTATCGGCGTCGACGACCTTGGCCCCGCACGGTAGGTCGAGGGGGACCTTGACCGAGGATTGGCTCGGTCTCCGGAGTCGACTTGGACGTTGAGGTCCCGGTGGTCGGGGCAGATGCACTGGTCAGACCGGCGATCAGCACCCGCTGCTGTTCCATGAAGGCAGCCAAGCTGCTCTCCATGGCCGTCAACCTGAGTCCAAGCTCAGGAGACTCAGCAGCCCCCGACTCGGGCCCCGATGGCATCAGACCCAACATCTGCTCCCCCGCCGGAGAGTCCACGAGGACAACAGCACTTACGTGATTCAGGGACTCTGGCTCCACACGAGCTAACTTGGACGGCCTCTTCGATTCTGAGAGCCCGGGGCGGCAGTCAGGGGTACACGACCTGGCCCTCGAGGACCCAGGAGCCTCCACCGATGCCACCCTCGTGAGCTTCTTCTTCCTCCCTCTCAGAGGAACCCCGACGGCGCTCGGGGTCAGACTCCCGAGATGTCGAGGCCTCTGACGAAGTCCGGGCCTGACCGGACGCGGACTCTGAGAAAATTCTCTCACATTGATGCTGACGGCTCTGAAGTGCCTTCGATGACATTTTGCCGCACGGGCCACAGGCCAGTGGGTCATGGTCGGGCCCGAGGCAACGGAGGCAGCAGTCATGTGTGTCGGTGAGAGACATAAGTTTCTTGCACTGATCACACTTTTTGAACCCCCCGGCAGCCATCAGGGGAAAAAGGGCCCCTGCAAGGTCAAAAGACCGGCTGCCAGTGAAAACACAAAAAGAGCGTGAGCGCCAGTCACGAAGGACAAAAAACGAAAATCAAAACTCCAGACTCGATACTGGTGTACCGAGCCCAGGCGGGAAGAGGAACCGGCGTCGAACCGGATCAGAAAAAGCCAAAATAGACGAAAAAAAATATACTTTTCCCTGGTGACACAAACTCACGTCCATTGGGCTCCGCGGAAAAAGAAAGACTGAGCAAGATGGTACCCTTGGGCGGGATGGGGACCACGCATGCGCACTGCATTCCCAAAGGCTTTCCTTGAAAGCTGGGGAAATGCTCCGCACGAGGGCTCCGTCGGCGCCGACGTCACCCATATGTGAGGACTGACTTCCTGCTTGGTCCTGGAGAAATTGGCCTACACAACACCACCTTAAGATGGTTTCAATCCTACTTCAGTAACCGTCAACAATAGGTCAAATGCGGAATGAACAGATCTACACCTTTCGCCTTACAACAAGGAGTATCCCAAGAATCATCAATCTCATCTCTTTTATTCAACATTTATATACGGCCCATTGTGAAATCATCAAAACACACAAAATTCAGTACCGGCTATATGCCGACGATATCATGGTATACGCCTCAATTGAGATACACCAGCCTAATATCTCAACCATAACTATATGCATGGAAGACATGTTCACCTGGCTCAGCAACAACAACTTATCTGTAAACTACACAAAAACAGAACCACTCTTCATCATAAGAAATGCCCTATTCACTCCATCTCAATCAATTAACATACTTCAAAAAGGTCCATACCAGTAAAAAATGAGGTCCGATACCTAGGGATCACATTGGACTAACATCTCACCATGCAGTCCCAACAAACAAAACCACCACAAACGCCTATATAAAATGAAGGTTATCAGAAGACTAAAACTGTTCCTAAGCCAAGAACACTTGATCAGTATGCCAGGCAGTAATCACCCCTATACTTGACTACTGAAACTCACTTTACCAGGGACTCCAAAAACAAGCCTTCATGCCACTCCAGATAGCACAAAACACAGCAACACGAATTATCACCAGAACCTCCAGACAAGAGCACATTTTCCCCATTCTTAACCAATTACGTTGGCTCCCAATACATTCACGCATCAAGTTCAAGACAAACGTGCATCTTTAAAATCATCCATCACTCCTCGGCCAACATCTTACAAGACCTAATCTCAAGAGACTCAAGCACTCGACCCAGGAAAGACATCAACAAGAATAAGATCATCACACCCCACAAACATCAAAAATCCAAAAAAAATCTACATCCAGAAGAGCACTGTTACTGTATGCCCCGTCAATTTGGAACTCCCTATCGGACAACTTACGAGCCATGACAAAGACTTCCGAAAGAAACTGAAAAATAAACTTTCCTTTACACAAACCATCTGGGAAATGGTTCCAATCCCCCCTCCCCCACCCCCGAACCCAAGAACAAACATTATTTCCCTATCACCACAGACATAAGATATACAAACATTATGCCTTATATGTTGACTTGTACATAAGTTAGTCTGTTATCCACAGACCTAAGTGGTACAAACGTCATGCCTTATGCCTTTCATGTTGCATTGTACGTTAATCTGTTATCCTATCCCACATACCCATTCCCCCCTCCCCAACTGTTCAGCGTTCTTTGTATACAGTGAGGTTTAATGTAAACCGCTTTGGATTGAAGGATAAGGCAGAAAAAAAACTAGTTAAATAAAATAAATAAATCTCTAAAAGATCATCTATATAAAAGCATCATCTCCAAAACAGAGCTGCAATTTCAACTAATCAACGCCACCAGCACAGCCCACCTGGACACAATTAGCATAGCCAACAATCATTCCATCAAACTACTCTACCGAGCACCGGTGGCATCACCAGACGACCTCTCGACTATAATTGACCTCGCCTGCAACTCCAGTAGCCCACGCTCCCCAAACTGGTTACTAGGCAACTTCAACCTGCCCACCCTGCAGGACACCCATGCCACAGCCTTCCTCGAAGCTCTCAAGGAGCTTGGATACAAGCAACTAGTCAACGCACCCACACATGCTAAAGAAAACAAACTGGACCTGGTCTTTGCCCCACAAATGGCAGTGGAAGCAACCCACAACTTTGATATGGCTATAACCCCAGTACCTTGGTCTGACCACAGCCTGATAAGATTTCAAATGCCTGTTCACTGCCACAACCACAACATCGCCAGCAGACCTACCGTCTTTCCCAAAGCAGTAGCAAGACATTTCCAGCCTTTTCACAAAGAAGAAATCCTGGAAAACACCCTTCCCCTTCTCAACGCAACAGCTCCTAGCTTGGAGGAAATGATCTCTAGCTGGGACGACAGCCTCAGTGCCATCGCTCAGCTCCCACCCATGAACAAATCACCAAGGAGACGAGAGTCTGCCCCATGGTATGCCACTGAGCTGCGGTCGTCATTACTCCACCTACATAAGCTAGAGAGACGATGGTGCCGATCACGCTCCACCGAAGCCCGGAGTGCATATAACTTATACCTAAGAAAGCACCGAGAAGCAATAATGGAGAGGAGGAAGCAATTCCACACGGACCTTCAGAAACGTTCGTTGAACAAACCACACGACTTCTTCAATATAGTGAAGTCCCTAGCAAAAGAACTATCCCCACACCAACCTAACTTGCAGACTATCTCCACTCAAAATCTCAGCAAACCAACAAGACTACAAGCCCCACCACTTTACACAAACTCCCCCATCCAACGCCACTGATGAAATTCACCACCCTATCAAAGAGGGACGTCGAGGACACCATCGCATCCATCAAACACCACCACCGCACCAAATGACCCTTGTCCAGCATTCTGGATAAAAGAACTACGCAGTGATCTCAGCCAGTTTCTGACCAAACTCATGGATCTTTCATTCTCATCAGGTTCATTCCCACAAAGGCTGAAACACACTTCCATCAGGCCGCTGCTGAAAAACAGCAAACTGGACCCCCTGAAGGTCTAATCCTTTTCACCAATCTCAAGCATCCCACTTCTCGCCAAGATAATAGAAAAGGTAGTCCAACGCCAAATTCAACACCATATCGAGACAGCATGGATTCAGAGAAGCACGTGGCATCAAAACCCTCCTCACCACCCTCTTCAATACAATAATACTAGGAATCGACGACATCCAACAAGGGTTTACCTTTATCTTCTTGGATATCGCAGCGGCTTTTGACTCTGTGAGCCACGAGCTGCTATTGGGACATCTCGAGGAAAAGGGAATACAGGACTCAGCTCTAAGCTGGCGCAAATCCTACCTGACCAACAGATGGCAGTACGCAAGAACCGGCACCTCAACCTCGGAACCCTTCCAACAAAAACAGGGTGTGCCACAGGGTTCCGCGCTATCGGCACTGATGTTCAAAATATACATGCAGCCCATCTGTGCCCTGATCCACTCTTTTAACGTCACCTGCCTGGTATATGCAGACGACGTACTGCTCTACATGCCTTTCTCAACGGACCAGCCTGACTTCTCCCCACTAACAAGCTGTTTTGATGCTGTTGCCGACTGGCTCCATACTCAAAATCTCTGAATAAACCACAAGACAACAGATGTCCTCTTCATTATGAGGAACCACGGCTTCACCCCTCCAGCCTCCTTAAAGGTGAAGGATGCCGAGCTGACTACCAAAGCCACAATCCGCTACCTAGTAGTCACTTTGGACCAACGGCTGGACTTGAAAACCCATGTAGGAAACACAGTTAAGGCGATATACCATAAAGTAAGGACACTACGGCATCTGCGACCTCTATTGGACCCAGATGACTTCCGCACAATCAAGCTCTCGTAATCCCACATTTCGACTATGCTAACGCAATCCTACACAGACTCCCACAGGCGTCACTAAAACCACTCCAGCTGGCAATGAGCTGAGCCGCCAGAATTCTATATGGAGCCTCAAGAATAGACCACATTACACCAATCCTGAAACAACTCCACTGGCTACCAATCCACAGCAGACTAGCTTTCAAGATCCTAGTAATGACCTTTAAGGCCATAAACAACCAACCTATCACCTCCATCACTGGGCTAATCTACCTCACACCCCCGACCAGATCCAGAAGATCCACAGCAGTCAATAAACTGATAAAACCTAACAAAATAACAAAATGCACACACGCAACATCCAATAGGGTGTTCATGCTTTATGCACCCCGATGTTGGAATGCCCTCCCTACAGCCATTCGAGCAATCACCGACCTGGCCCAATTTAGGAAGGCGCTGAAGCACCACCTCTTCTTACAGTACTACTCAGAAGACAGCTCGCAGTCAGACACCCCCCCAAGCTCCAGGACCTCTCCAACAACACACCCAGCACACTGTCCTGCAGCTAACCTCAATGGAGCCACTCCATGTAAATATTAGTATGTTCAGATCGTTACTAATGTAAATAATTTGTAGATAGCTACCCCAGTTATGTCCAAGTTATAGTCCCTGTTCATTGTAAATACAATACAGCCCAACTGCATTGTATATGTTCTGTTATAAGTAAACCGCACTGATTTGAATAGCGTGGTATATAAGAGAAATCAAATAAAATAAATAAACAAAATCATTTACAAATCCACATAGGATATGATTTTTCTCATCAGATACGCCAGAAAAAAAATTAAAATCTGGAAGAGACATTCTCCAGTAACAATCTTGAACACGCTTTTAGCTGGACTATGCATCTAGTTTTTACCTCCTACACTTCTGCTATTTGCTCAAGAAGCTGAAGACAAGACAGCTGTGGAAAAATACTGAGAGAACTTGGGTACAAGATTTTTTTTTTCTCTGCAGACTCTTATTCTTGCCAACCCCACAGAAGTTGTGAAGAATTTTATAAAATAGGTCAAGAATGTCTGTTGGTGTTGGTACAAAATAACTCTCCAAGAATTAGAAACATAGAAATATGATGGCAGAAAAAGACCACATGGCCCATCAAGTCTTCCCTTCCATATCAACTATAATAGCCCCCTTTTTTCCTTTAGAGATCTTCTGTGTTTGTTCCATGCTTTCTTGAATTCAGATACTGTCCTCGTCTCTACTGCCTCCAATGGGAGACTATTCTACGCATCTACCATGCTTCCAGTAAAGAAATATTTCCACATACTACTCCTGAGTCTATTCTCTTTCACCTTCATCCTATGTCCCCTTGCTTTCAATCAAAAGAGGCTCTCCTCCTGAGCATTTATGCCATGGAGGTATTTAAACTTCTCTATCACATCTCCTCTATCCCACCTTTCCTCTAAAGTATACATATTGAGATCTTTAAGTCTGTCCCCATAAGCTTTATAACGAAGACCACTAACCATTTTAGTAGCCACCCTCTGCACCCATGCCATCTTCATTAAATCCTTTTGAAGGTGCAGTCTCCAGAATTGCACACCGTACTCCAAATGAGGTCGCACCAGAGACTGATACAAGAGGTACTATCACCTCCTTTTTTCTGCTAACCATTCTTCTCCCTATGCACCCAAGCATCTTTCTTGCTTTCACTATTGCCTTTTCTACCTGTTTTGCCACTTTTAAGAACATCAAACACAATCATGCCCAAGTCCTGCTCTTCTTTCATGGACAGAAGTACTTCACTCCCTACATTTTACCGCTTTTGGATTTTTGCAGCCCAAATGCATGACCCTGCATTTTCTAGCATTAAATCTCAGCTGGGAAACGCAGGGTAAACTGCCCCAGGCTGCCCTACTGACCTCTACTCTGATTACTTCTTGGTCCATTGGATGCTTTTATGCTTCGCCAGGAGCAACAGTCAGCTGTGGGAGTTGATAGCTCAACTAAGAGACTTTTGGAACTGGGTGGTTCAGCGTCTCTCTCAAGCAACAATCTCATGTCTCCAGACATGCAGAGACCTCTGAACCAGGTGTGCCCTGAGCTGGCCCCTGAAGACATTGGTGTACTGGGCTCCCTTTGGTTGGTTCTTCAGTACCCTCACAGGGGCCATCTCGGGGGCTTGTCATGAGTGCTGGAGGTGCCATGCGGAGTCAGCTTTTGCCAGGGTCATTGCCCGAGGATAGAAGCTCCACTTCAGCATTAGACGAAGATGCTGGTCTCCTGCCTATAGATCCATTAGCTGCTGCAGAGGCTCCTGACTTCAGATCATTCCTTTGTTCTTTAGCAGCCTGTGCAATTCACTTTAGAATCAATTTGGTCTGCAATCAAGCAGCTTGGAGAGGCCATTGTTACACAGATTAAGGTGATGCAAGGTCAGGTACAGTTGAATACAGAACTGACTTCTAAGAACTCAAAAATGATTGGAACGATTAGGAACACTTTAGATGACTTGACTTTGAGAATTGAGTGCTTGGAAAATTTGTTAGATGATTTTGTGAAAGATTCCACTTTAAATTTGAAAGCTCATCTGGAACAGCTGGATAATTACACTAGATTGCCGACGTTTAATTAGTTTTCTGTTCTCTTCCTCTATAATCAGCGAAAAAAAATGTTTAAGCTTTATTTGGTTGAAACATTGGGTGTTCCTGTAGAAGCTTGTCCACCAATTGTAAAGATTTACAACCTGCCTAAGGTTCTGGCTAGTGCCGGGAGCCCTAGCCCTGCGTAGGTAAGTGTTTTGAATGTGTCTGAGCTGTTGGAATCTTCTAACACTGAATTATTCCTGCAACATGTTTAGCTACTTTTGTACTAAATTTCAGATAGAGAATGGCTTCTCAAACTGTTTTTTTCGTAAGAAGAATTTGAGTTTTAAAGGCTGCCTTGTCTGCATTTTTCCAGACCTCGCCAGGGAAACCAAACGTCACAGGAAAGTGTTTCTGATCCTGCGGCCATAGGTTTTGCTGCTTGGGGGGGATATTTTTTCTTAAGTATCCCTGCAAGTGTCTGGTAAAGCTGCAGGGCAATTCCTATATCTTTTTGTATGCCTCACAATTAATTTCCTTTTTGAATGCTAAAGGATCCATGGGGGTTGAGCAAGGGGAGCTTTCGGCTCTGTAATACTGTATTGTATTCTGGCCGGTAATATCTGCTTTTTCCTTGCAAAGTATCGTAATGAGTTCATTCTTCAGCTTGAATCTCCATGTAATGGGCTAGAGGCGGGATTGTTTCGTTTATATTTCCTTTGTTTTCTTTCCCTTTGGAATATGAATAAGTTTACTCAGGCAATCCCCATTTCCTGTGCAAGTGCTGTAATTTGAATTGTTTGAAATTTATAAATATTAAATAAATAAACAAACATAGTTTATTTATTTAACAATGCTTATATACCGCTTTTTACTGGATCAAAGCTGTGTACATTCAGGTACGGTATATTTCCCTTGTGCCTAAAGGGCTCACAATCTATGTTTTGTACCTGAGGTAATGGAGGGTTAAGTGGCTTGCCCAAGGCCACAAGGAGCAGCAGGGGGACTAGAAACCCCAGTCCCTCTGACCCAAGACAACTTGTCCCAACCACTAAGCCACTCCTCCCTCCTCAGCTGCCAAATTCTTGATTATTCTTCAAGTTTAGCTAGATCCATCCTTGCCGTATCTACTCCTTTCTGAGTGTCTACTCGATTGCAGATTTTGGTATCCTCAAATAGGCAAGCCTTACCAGACAGCCCTTCCGCAATATCACTAATAAAGATAATAAAAAGAATCTGACCAAGGACAGATCCCTGCGGCACACCTTCTCCTCAGAGCAAGCTCCATTTAGCTGTACCCTTTGTCGCCTCTCACTCAACCAATTTCTAACGCAGTCATTTCAGGGTCCATCCCTAGGGTGGTCAATTTGTTTATAAACTGCCAGTGTGCAATGGTGTCAAAGGCTTTGCTGAAATGTAAGTACACCACATCTAGGGCTCTCCCTTGGTCCAAACTCCCTGGTCACCAAGTCACCCATTGCATGTGGGAAAACGAGGTATAAAAGTGCACAGAATTCAAAAAATGGACCAAAAGAGACCTGAGGTTCCACAGAACTAAGCCCTACAAAATCTAGCACAATTATTTCTATGAGAGAAGAAATTCAAGCTTCTGTAGCATAGAAACATACATATAGTGAAACACAACAGTAAAGGAGGAGAAATTAGACCTTACCTGCTAATTGTCTTTCTTTGAGTTTTCTCCAGGCTAGTCCAGGAACCATTGGGTAGTCAATCCCCTCCAGTGCCGAGTACTGAATTGCAAAGTCTTGCTGACACCATATCTAGCTCCCTTCTAGAGCCTCCGACTCAGTCTTCTCTTGATAAAGCAGCCTATGATGACTAACTACGAAACACTATACTTGAACAAAACCAACACACAACCGTACTCTCTGAGAATCCAGGGAGCCCCGTGCCGCCCCTTTTGGGTTTTTTTGGGTTTTTTTTTTTTATGAAGGCACCATGTGCCCCAACGACAACGCTTACCCCCCTCCCCTGAAAGGGGGAGTAGGTGAGCAGAACCAACCGGCACAGCTGGCTCCCAGCCTCCAAACACATCCTTGCTTTGGACTCAAAAGTAGAATTCTTTAGCCTCCGAGACCATCAGCCACATCTTCGCCGGCTTGACACGCCCACTAGCAACCCAGCTGAACCGCGCAAATATACAGGATGGGCCCTGGACTGGTCTGGAGAGAACTCAAAGAAAGACAATTAGCAGGCCAGTCCAGGAACCGTTGGGACGTACCAGAGCAGTACCTAGTCCCGGGTGGGACCAGCAAGCCTGGCCAGAATAGCCGAGGCCCAACATGTGTGTCCCCCCTAGCCTGCACGTCTAGCCGATAATGTCTCGAAAACGTGTGGCGCGATGACCAAGTTGCTGCCCAGCAGATGTTCACTGGCGGAATCAAGGAGTGCTCCACCCAGGACATCGCTTGGCCCCGAGTGGAGTGAGCTCTCAGACCCAAAGGAGGGGCCCTCCCACATGAAGCATACGTTACCCCAATAGCCTGCTTCACCCACTGGGCAATCGAGGCTTTGGAGGCCCCTTTACGGGGCCCGCCAAACATGACAACTGGTCCATCTAGTGAAATGGCTCCGTCTGCTTGAGATATCTCTGGAGCACTCTACAGAGATCCAGCCGATGAAGCTTACGATCCTCCTCCTCCCTTCCGAGGTTAGGAAAGGTCAGAAGTGAAAAAGCCAGATTCAAATGAAACCATGATACTACCTTCAGAAGGAAGGATGGCACTGGACACAGCACCACTTTCTCTGCAGTAAACTGGATAAAGGGCTCCCTACACGAGAGCACCTGTAGATCGGAAATCCACCATGTGGAACATAGCGCAACCAAGAAAGCAGTTTTCCATGAGAGATCCCTCAAACTCACTGCGGGCTCAAAGAGTAGTTCTGCAGTGCCTCCAGAACCAAGTTCAGATACCAGGGTGGCACTAAAAGCCGAAAAGGCGGGCCACATACTTAACTGCTCAAAGAAAACAAACCATGTTCAGGTGCGTTGCCAGCGAGCATCCCTGCACTTGGCCCCGATTCCAGGCCAGCGCTGCCACCTGCACCTTCAGAGAACTAAGGGTTAGTGCCTTGTTCAGGCTGCCCTGAAGAAACAGCAATATGTCTGGCAGCGTACAGACAAATGGCTTAGAGCCCCTATCTGCGCACCAACCCTCAAATATGCGCCAAATATGGATATAAGACAAGGACATGGAACGTTTCTTGGAATTTGACATTGTCGAAATGACCGCCGCCGAGTAACTGCAGCACCGCAAACGCTCCCTCTCAAGAGCCAAACCATAAGCGAGAACCGATCCACCTGTGGCATTAACACCAGGCCCTGGCTCAACAAGTTGACCCGGCTGGGCAGTTTCCACGGCTGATCCACCAGTAGCCGAACTAGATCCGCATACCACAGCCTCCGCGGCCAATCTGGCACTATGAGAATCACCTGCCCGTCATGAGCCTCTGCAGGAGCCAACCGTTCAGCTCCATGGCAGAAACACATACAGCAACCCTTCCACCGCCAAGGCTGTGCAAGGGCATCGAGCCCCTCCAACATGTGTTCTCTGCACCTTCTGAAGAACCATGCAGCTTTGGTATTAGATAGCATGGCCATGAGGTCCATGACCGGCTGTCCCCGTAATGTCATGAAACACTGCTGCATTCAGTTTCCACTCCCCGGGGTCCAGGGCATGACGACTGAGGTAGTCTGCTTGAACATTGTCCTCTCCTGCTACATGCGCTGACAATAAGGCCTCTCTGCCCACTGTAGAAGCAGCTGACTCTCCTACACCAAGGTGGCACTGCCTGTGTCTCCCTGCCAGTTGATATAGGACACAGTTGTCGCATTGTCAGAGAAAATGCAGACGGCCTTCCCCACTACTAGGTCTCTGAAATCCTGCAGCGCCAACCGCACCACCCTCATCTCCAAAAGACTGATCGACCACGTGGCTTCCTCCAACGACCAGCAGCCCTGATTCACCTGGGATAAACAGTGTGCCCCCCAGTCACAGAGTCTTGCATCTGTGGTCACTAAAATCCACTTGGGCTGCTCCAACGGCTTGCCTGCTTGGAAATGAGCTGAATCCAGCCACCATTCTAAACTGGACCTTACCCCTTCCGGACATACCAGCCTCTGAGATAATAGGTGCTTCTGAGGCAATCACCGCGAGAGAAGCGCTTGTTGAAGCGGACGCATATGGGCCCTGGCCCACGGCACAAGGTCCAAGGCAGCTGTCATCGAACCCAGCAGCTGCATGTAGCGTCACGCTGTTGGGGCCGTCATGTGCAAAAACCTCTGAACCTGCACCAGGATCTTTCGCACCCTGACTTCAGGAAGCGATACTGAACCGGCCTCCATATCTAACAAGGCCCTGAGGTATACCAACCGCTGCACTAGCCGCAGCTGGCTCTTGATCTGGTTGACCACCCAACCGAGCTGTTGCAGAACTCCAGAACTCGCTGCGTAGCCCTGATAGTCTCCGCCTCAGACCTTGCCCGAATAAGCCAATCGTCCAGATAGGGATGCACCAGAATTCCTTCCTGTCTCAGCACCACCACAACTATGACCATCACTTTTGTGAAAGTGCATAGCGCTGTAGCCAGTCCGAACGGCAGTGCCCTGAACTGGAAGTGTCCCATAGGGAGGGCGAAGGGCAAGAATCTTTGATGGTCTGGCCTGATGAGAATATGCAGATAAGCCTCTGTGAAGTCTATGGAAGAAAGCAACTCGCCCTGTCTTACCGCCAGTATCACAGAGTGTAGCATTTCCATTTGGAAATGCGGTACCCTCAAGCTCCTGTTCACGTGCTTGAGATCGAGAATGGACCAGAAGGAACCCTACTTTTTGGGGACCACAAAATAAATGGAGTATCAACCGGATCCGCACTGGTCTCGGGGCACCAGAACCACAGCTTGAAGCTGCAGTAAGCGCTGAGGCATAGCACCCACTGCTTCCCTCTTCTCCGGTGCCTTGCACGGTGAGGCGACAAAGGCTTCAGCCAGTGGTCTGAAGAACTCCAGAGCATAGTCCTCACGGATGATCTCCAAAACCCACTGATCTGTTGTAACTGCGGCCCACGTGGAGTAGAACTGCTGCAAACATCCCCCTATTGGAAACTGCAGCTGGGCCTGCCTGGCTTCATTGTGGCTTTTTGGGTGGGGCCTGCTGGGAGGCGAAATAGCCCCGTCCAAACCCCCAGGATTCCCGAAAGGTCTGCCCTCTGGCCAAGAAGCGACCCCTCTGGTATGGAGTATACCGAGGTGCCCGAAACCTGTGGAAATCTCGTTTGCCCTCTCTACAGCCCTCCTGGCTTCAGGCCCTTCGGCCAGTTCTCCAGCAGCCGGCCCCTCTTGGAACACCCAAATCTTTCACAATCTTTTCCAGTGCCTCCCCAAAGAGCAGCTTGCCCTTGTAGGGGAGCTTACCGAGACAAGCCTTCGAAGACGAGTCTGCCACCCAGTTTCTCAGACAGAGGAAGTATCTGGCTGCAATCAAGGATGCCATAGTCTTCAAGGATATCCTCACCAAATCATAGAAGACATCGGCCAAATATGCGGCTGCAGATTCCAATTTGGCTCCCTCTGTGGGAGCACTCCTCTCCAAGTCGGAAGAAGCCTCCCCTTGAAGCCAACAAATGGAGGCCCTGGAGACATGGAGCCAACAAATGGAGGCCTGCAGGGATAGGGCACTCGAGTCAAATGCCTGTTTGAGTATAGATTCTAATTTCCGATCCTGAAGATCTTTAAGGGCCACGCCCGCTTCCACTGGAATAGTAATCTTTTTGGTTACTGCCGAGACCACCATGTCCACCTTGGGCATCCGCAATAGGTCCTTTCTCCTCTTGCAGAACTGGGTACAGGCGGCCCATGGAGCGGCTACCTCTCAGGGTAACCTCCGGACACTCCCATTCCGATTCAATCATCTGCTTGATTACTCTGTGAACCAGACAGCATCTCTGCTCCGTCTTAAACCCCTGGAGCAGAGGATCCTCAAGCGGCTCCCTCCTGGACCACTGGCTGCACTATATTTATAGCCGCTAGGGAGTGAGCAATAAGAGCCCCCAAGCTCCTCACTGCGAAATACCCTGAAAATGTTCGGATCCTCCCCTGGAGCAATCTCACCTTCTTCCAATTCCATGGCCCACAGGTCCAGACCCGTATCAGAGAGGTTCTCCCCATCCTCCGCCACCCACAGCCCCGGGGTTTCCTGTGCCAACCAATTTCCGCCAGCCTCCATCCCAAGCTCCCCCTGCGAAGGCCCCTCCCTGGGGTCTTCTTCCATCACTATCTCACCTACCGGAGGAGCTGACAACTTGGTAGGAGGACCAGAGCCCTGTGCCAGCTTTCTTTTTAAACAATATGCCTTGTGTAGAGATAATATGAAATTCACTGAAACAGTGACTCTAAGCCCTCCTATAGCTCTGGCAACAGAGGCTGAGGTGCTCGTACTGTCGGCACAGGCTTTCTTGACTTAGATTTGCCCTTTCCTGGCTTTTTCTGTACTTTGGGAGAAATGGCTGCCCCCTGCAAGATGGCCGCCTTTCCCACCTTCTCCGTGGATCCCAGAGGCTTCGCTACCGCGTTCTCGGAGGGCCCCGCCATCTCCATGGAGCTGGCGAAACTGCACTCGAAATTGCTGCCCTGCCAAAAACACGTGTGGCAGAGACCTGGCCCCGACAACCCCTCCCCCCCTGCTGCTCCCACACTGAACGCACACTGCTATGACCGGCAACATGCACTTCCAACTGCCAAAGAACGTGCTGATACCCAGAAGGCCGCGACGTGAAGAAACCGATGAATCCCGCCAAGAAAACCGCCCCTCTGCCCGTGGTCCCGGAGCAGCTTACCTAATGGGGAACTGTGCCATTTTCTCTCATTCAGCCAGATTAGGTAAAGTCTCCCCACCCACCACTAGCGGGAAACTGAGACACGGCTTGGAGGAACAGAGGAGTGTCCCGGGACTACCAGGCACATCCTCGTCTGGGCAGTGTTTGTGGATGAGCACCAAGGCGAGGTAGGCTCTGCCTCTGCTGCCCCTTCCAATCTCCCAAAGGAAGCAGTCCGCAAAAAAAAAAAAAAAAAAAAAAGGACTTCTCTGTCACCTCCACTGAATTTACAGCCCTGCTAGAGCAAACCAGGTCCTTCGTCCTTGATGGGTTTTTGGGGGGGGGGTTGCCAACTCCCATCTAAACCTCTCTCTCTGCCCAGGGAGCCTGTCCTAAAAGGTCCTTCCCAACTGCTGAGGACTGAAAGACTGAGTCGGAGGCTCTAGAGGGAGCTAGATATGGTGTCAGCAAGACTCTGTGCAATTCAGTCCTCAACTGCTTTAGGGGGCTGACTACCCCGACTACCCAACGGTTCCTGGACTGGCTTGGAGAGACAAAGAGGAAATTACTCCTTTCAAACCCCCTCCCTCTTTTCTCCCAACCCCCTAAAATTCCACCACCACCACCAAAAACTGCCCCCTCCCCACACACTGCCCATACCCCTTAAACACTATCCAAGCATGTGACACCACCGCACATATAACCACACACTGTGTCCTTTGGAGGCATTTCGGAGGCCAAAAACAGCCAGGATGATATCTTCTGAATTATATATATCATAAAACTCACTAAGAAAATTTACATCATTTTGTTTTGGTGCAAAAGATACGGAAGGGCAAAGGCTTTAAGATCTCCGAGACTTTAAAAGGGCCTCTGGATAAATATCTAATGGCTAAGGGGATTCCAAAGAAAGGATTGTTTCATCCGAGTCTGTCTCTCTCGAGTCCTGGACTTCCTTGCGTTCTGGGGACCCAAAGACAACTCTCTCCTCCAAATAAATAGTTTTAGGGACAAAACTCACCCTCTTGCATATCTCTGAAAGTGGGTCAGAGCAATGGCGAGATTGGTTGGTCCTCCCTAGACTCTTTTCTGGAGGCAAGTGTTCATGTTCCAGCTTCTGTTCTACCTTCACCCCCTTGGATTTAACAGCTTCTGTAGCAGAACCCCCAGCGGTCAAGCCTATCACTAGTGGATATTTGGAAGGCGACTTCCTAGACGGAGTATATAAATGCTTCAAGGGTCAGTGATTAAATTGTGCCATATTTACTGCTGATACCGCCACCAAATTGAGTGAAACAGATGGTGTCGTTAGGACAATGGTTAATAACATGAAGTCTTTGGATCAGTGCATTGTGACCTTGCAGGCTATTGTAGGATCTGCCATAAAAGATGGGTTATTCTATTTTCGGAACCTAATCAAAGAATGAAGTTCAATATCTATAGAAACGAAAAGGAAATGCATTCATTCAATTATTCCTGGGAGTTTAAATGTTATATTTTCAATCATCACAAAATTAAGTCTGAAAATTAGGAGGAAAAAAATCTCAGGATCCCAAGAGCAGTCTTTGATATTGGAGAAAAGAATTAATTATATCATCGATCTGAAAAAACCTCCTTTAATATTTAAACTGTTTCCACTGTATACTCCTTATGAAAATAAGGGTTATATTTACTAAACCGTGGTAAAGTCACCAGCAATAAGGTGCCTGAAGCCATATAAGGCTAGGGGAGGGTAGGGGGCATGCCGGCATTAGGGTGCCTTGGGCCATTTAACGTGATCTAACAGGACCAAGTGCGGTAAGGTGTCAAGACGTCTTAAGGAGAGACACGGCATCCTAAGAGGCGATAAAGTGCCTTAACAGGAGATAGGACACCTTGTCTCTGCTTAGAACGCCTTAAGACAGGAAAATGGTTGTAACCCAAATGCTGGATAGAGCACCAAGGAATGCAATGTAAAGGTGATGCTAGGAAGGACAGGCGGAAGTTGATGGACCTGCCATGTCAGTGGGAACCCTATGTGGCAGCCAGTAAAGCGGACGAGCATGTGTGAGGCAGCTATACCGATGCACTGGGCAGTGCTAATGTAAAAGTGCTGCAATGACAGTGTGTGGCATAGGATGGGGAAGACGTTTCCCCAAGAGAAGGCAGAAGCATCAGGATATTTGCAACGACAGGAGGACAGAGTACTAGTGGTTACGTGCAGATCAGGCACAGGAGAGGTGAGCACAAAGAGCTGTAATGCGGAAAAAAGTACCAGTATAGTTCATGGAATAGCAGCCTTCAAAGAGGACAGGACTGTACACAGCCGACAGAGGCATAGAGATGGGCTGAAGGATGGATGGAGGCTGAGGAGAGGGTGGTATGGGCTGACAGCACCAATCCGCAGAGCCCTGACTGTTACAGGCATGAAAATGACCTGAGTAGCACAGTCACAAAAAGAACAGGTAGGAATTGAACCCCCTGTACCCTGCTTACAGAGACCTTGCACTAACCAGTAGGCTACATTTCCACAACTCTCTGGCCTGACAATGACTTTATACAAAGACTGCAGGTCACCACCTAAAATGTCTGCTGTGTGCGCCAGCATAGGGTAGCCTCCAGCGGTACCCATGATGCAGTGCACATGCAGAAAAGCAGTCTACAGCTGATCCCGAATGGAGAATGCACTTATCCATCATCTCAGCTCAGTAAGAGGCACCGACAGTGTGTTATACTAGCAAAGAACAGCTACAAACCATGCTACTGAGCAATTTCTGCAGTCACCCTGAGGGTGAGGATGGGCGCCCAGCACCAGGTCCCCAGTACCTGCAGTGCTAGAGATGGTCTCTGCCGCCTGTGCTGCAGGTCATCACCGCCAGTGTATAGCACGTATTGTCTGCAGTGTGATATGCCAGTCATCATGTGTTATGCTGTATGCACCAGTCACATCTGGCCTGTGCTCTGCCCCTGTTGGATGGGGACCCACCAAGAACAGTACATGTCAATATCCAGTGTTACAATGCTGATGCCATGGTGGCCAACTACCGGGTGGGGGCGGGGGGGGGGCACGCACTTCTAGACTTGCATGGGGTTGTTACCAGGGTCCAGCTGGTCCTATCAGTACCACTGGGAGTAGGCCTGGAACACCTCACATCCCAAACACCTAGGTCTAACATTCACCCACAGCAAGCAGTGTCAGACTGCACCTGCTGCCCACCCCTGGTTTTCCAACCATGCACATACCAACTGCCAACAGTCCGCTGGTCAGTATGTATTGCAGCATGGACACCCAGCAGTTGGTTCAGTGATTGGGCCCCCAGAACAGGAAGTGCACCTACATCACTAGAGCCAGACACTACACAGCACTATGTGGATACATATCCGTGCCATGGTCACTGCTCAGAGTGAGAGTGCCCTCCCAGCATGACATGCTGTGGCCAGCTGGCCCTTGCAGGTGGCAGTTGGGCACTATGAAGTCCAAGCCATTGCCCTACCCCCCCAGTGCAGACACATCCTGGCCAATCCACCCTGTTTCAGACCATATCCATAATACTTTGCTCCTCATCATGCACATTTGCAGGCTAACGCTGAAACAGCTTAGGCACTGCCAGGCTCAGTGAGATGTAGAAAGCCACAAAACAATGGACAGACATACACACACACACATCGATGCACTACACAAAACTGGGTATGGTTGGCATTCCTGCCTGCCACTTTGGTCCTAATCTCTGCTCAGGCATTGTTAAGGTGTGCTAAGAATAGTGGAGCCTGTCTGTGTGGGTGTTTGTACCTTTGTTAGCCGATTCATTGCGGGTTGCACATATTGGTGTTGTGGCTAAATTTTATCCCACAGTGCAGGTACAAGGACATGCACCGTCTGATCCACAGCCAGGGCTCAAACCTGTGACCCTCTGCTCATATACACATCAACTGTGTGCAGTGTAAGACAGTGCTGCCACATGGTTACAACAGTCCCTGGGGATGACATGCTTCCCAGACAGACAGACTTTGGCACATGTTGCACTGTGCATGACACATTGGATCAGGGCATGGCGGGTGCCACTGCCCCCTCTTCAACACCCCCCACACCATGCTGACATGCCCATGTGCTGTCAGTGTTAGTGGTGCACAGTCCCAGGCCAGCCAACATGCGGTTTGGCAGGTGCCTAGGGCACAGGTCGGGGGGGGGGAGGGCGGGCAGATGCATACATGGACGACTACACATCTCCCCCACAACCATCTACCTCTCCAAGGACCCCATCACTGCCTGCCAACATTCTGTCTCTTCAAACTGGGGAAGAGACAGCTGAGGGGCATTATGTTAGAGGTCTATAAAATATTGCCTGGAGTGGCTTGGGTAAACGTAGATCGACTGCTTATGCCATCAAACTGTAGTAGGACTAGGGGACATGCAATGCAGCTACAGTGTAAGCCATTGAGGACTACTGGGAGTGAATGGTTTCTCAGTCAACGCGTATTCAAACTCTGGAATTCATTTCCAAAGGATGTTGTAAAGGTAATTAGTGTAGCTGGGTTTCAGGAATATTTGGACAGGTTCCTAGGGAGCGGTCCATATATCATTACTAATGAGGAGCCCAAAATATCCCCTGCTTTCCCAATATACGCACTGTGGATCCTGTGTGTCTTTTGGGGAAACTATTAGGTACTTGTGACCTGGATTGGCCACTGTTGGACACAGGATATTGGGCATGATTGACCTTGGTCTGACACAGTCTGGCATATTTTCAAGTCCTATATTTCTTATGTGCCACCTAGGCAACTGCCTGGTCCACCCTGTGCACCAGCAGCCCCCACTACGTGATCCACGTGCACCCTCCTTTACCCCATTTGCACCATCAACATAATGCCCTTTCATACTGGGACACTATGCTGTTGCTAACGGAGCACTACTATCACTCTTTGGGCTCCCCTGTTAGTGCATCACATTGCAGACGTTTAAATAGGCTCTCTCTCTCCTCAAAATACACCCTTTATTTATTTATTTAGAAAGATTTGTATACCACCTTATCCTACAATCAAAGTGGTCACTTCACAATTGGAGGGTTACATTTAACATGAGGGTGCTTAACAACATTATACAATGAACTCATTTGTCTAGTTGGGATGAGTGGGTATCGAGTTGGTGGAAGTAGTTGCATTACCGTTCGGGTGGAGACTGTTGTCTGTCTGCTCATAGGCTTCTGTAAAGAGCAGGGTTTTAAGGGCCTTGCGGAAGTCTATGATGTCATTTAATGCCCTCTGGCTCGTTGGGAGGGAGTTCCAAAGTGTAGACGCCAGTAGTGAAGGAGCTTTTCTTGAAATTGTTTGTTTAGTCTTGTGCTATCCTGCAGGTGTGCCGATCATGTTGTCATTATTGGTCCTTCTTGGTCTATTGCTGATATCCCTTGTTATGATATCTTGGAGTGCATCTGCCGAGAGATGATGAATGATTTTAAAGATAATCAGGTTTTGCTCTGGCCATCATTGGGAGCCAGTGCAGTTGCTGTAAGACGGGGGTGATGTGCTCAGTTCTTGGAGTGTCTGTAATGATGCGTGCTGCAGTGTTTTGCACCATTTGGAGTGGGTGTAATGCTGAGGGAGGCCTTGATATAACAAGTTTCCGTAATCAAGCAGAGGTGTGATGAGTGCTTGGCACACCATGCAGAAGTGGTCCTGGCGGAGTATTGGCTTGATCTTTCTGATGGTCCTCAAACGTTGATAGGCCTTGTTTGCGGTTTTGGTGATGTGGGATTTCAGGTTCAGAGCTCTGCCCCCATTGTGATGCCCAGGTACTTAACTTCATCTTTGACTACTATGAGTTTGTCTAGAATGCTGATAGTTTGTGGTGGAATGAAGGTGGGGTTCCTAGTGACTAACATTGACTCAGTTTTATCGTAGTTGAGCCACGCATTCATGTCTTCAAGGCATCTGGTTATTGTTGTGGTGTTAAGTGCTAGTAGATTGATTGGAGCATACACCATGTCGTCGTCAGCATAGAGGTGATAGTGGAGTTTGTGTCGTTTGATGATGTTGCATATGGGTTGGATGTAAATATTAAAGAACATTGATGACAGGGCTGAACCTTGTGGTATTCCCTGCGTGACGGGGCACTGCAGTGATTTCTTTTGGGCGCATTTGACTTGTTGCATTCGATCTTCCAAGTAGGAAGTAAACCACTTCAGAGTATTCTTGCATACTCCTATCTGCTGCAGGCGTTGCAGTAACCTAGCGTGGGACACAGTGTCAAAGGCTGCCGAGATGTCCATGAACACTAGCAGGAATCTGTTCTTTATGTCATCCATGCCTTTTAGGAGATTGTCAAAGAGGGAAGTGAGTAGTGTTTCCACACCGTGCTGGGGTTTAAAACCATGCTGATGGATGTCCAGTGGGGCATTCATGTCAATATGGTTTTGAAGTTGGCTTTGCACTGTCTTTTCAACGATTTTCACAAGGAATGGTAGGCTGGAGATGGGACGGTATGATTTTGGTTCAGAGGGGCTTAGGTTGTTGCTTTTAAGTATCGGTCGTATCATGGCGTGCTTCAGGGATTGCGGCATGTATCCTTGTTGGAGTGAATCTTTGATGATTTTGTGAATGTGATGGGAGAGCTGGTTTCTTGTGGCTTTGAGCCAAGACACTGGCCATGGGTCTGACGGTGAGGTGTTGTGTCCATTTATTATGTCCTCTACTTGATGTGTCGATGCTGAGGTACTCCCAGGTTTGATGCTGCTCTTTCATTTCATGGTCATCTGGTGTGATGGAGCATGTCTGGATGGTGTTTTTCGATTTCATGTAGTCCGCAAATTCCTGTGGGTCAAGATGGTGGGTACAGTGCTGCGTGGTGTCCTTAGTGAGCTTTTGGACAAGGCTAAAGAGTTCTCTCGTTCTGTTGACAGATTTCATGATTAGGTTGCTGCTGTTTACGCTCATTTATCAGATTGTTATATTCCAGTTGCTTGGCTCTGTATTGAGTCAGGGAGTTATGCGACTTGTTCCTCCTCCATTTTCTCTCCAGTCTTCGGAGAGTGCGCTTTGCAACTCTGATATCCCTTGAATACCAGGGGGCGTTGGACCTCCTGCGTGCTTGTGGTTCTGTACTCGTAGGGGCTGATGCTGCATTAGATATTATGGAGTTCCATTTCTCTATGATTAGGTCAAGGGTGTCGTATTCCCACTGGAGTTGTGGAATGATTTTGTTTATGAATGATTCTTTGTTGAAGGCTCTAAAACACCTGGCTATGCTCTCATCTTCCATGTGTTGGGTGGGGTTATTCAGGGTCAAGGTGAAGTCAATCACATGATGATCTGACCAAGGGACCGGCGTGATTGTTGGTGTTGTGGCCTTTCCCTGCTCCACCAAGTGCATTGGAATAAAGACCATATCCGGAGTTGTACCATGCTGGTGCGTTGGGGCGTTGATTGTCTGACAATATTTTAGTGACTCCATGGCTTTTAGGAATGCTGCGGTTTCCTTGGTGGGTATGGAGGTTAAGTTGTAGTCTCCTAGTACAATGAGGGGTTTGTGTTTTCTGTTGTGTGCACATATTGCTTCAAGTACCGTGGAGAGATGTTCAGTTGTGGCTCCAAGAGGTCTGTAGGTGAGGGAGACCCTTAGGTGCTTGTTAGCTATGATGATTGTGTTGAAATCAATCGCATTAGTAGTAGAGATTGTTTTAAATCTGTATTCCTTTCTGGCCAGTATTAGCACACCTCCTCCTCTCTTTTGTGCTCTGATGCAATTGAATGCTGAGTAGCCTGTTGGGATTACTTGATTTAATATGACCTGGTCTGAGACATCTAGCCAGGTCTCGGTGATGCAGATTATATCCAGTTTTTTGTCGAGGATGAGGTCAAGGATAGTATTCGGTTTGTTCCTGATTGATCTGGCATTTATTAAAGCACACCTTATGTTGGCCATTATGATTGGGTTGGTGTGTACACCATTTGTGAGATGAGTGGGCGTAGTACCTGTGGCATTGTGTGATTTATGAACTACATGAGGTTTTGATATGCGTTAGGGTTTCTGCCGTTAAGGCGCCATCGTTAAGGGAGTAAGCCTTGTTCCCGCCCACTCCCCGCCCATTGACCCCCACTCTCTGCCTACTCTCCGCCCACAGGATGCTTTACGATGCTGGTACCCTTAGGGTGTGCTATTAGAGCACAAGCTAACAGCGCATGTGCCCTATTAGCATGTGCTAATGGCACACTTGCTATTTTAGCGCTGTTTAGTAAACATACCCCTAAGTGTACCCCTACTGGTACACAGGGGTACACTTATCTTGTTAACTTGTGTTGCCACATACACCCCAACGCTATCAATGAAGTCACAGTGTTTCGTCTGAGGCTTCATTAGGGAGTGACCCAAATTTCTCTTTCAACAGTGATACACTATATAAAGACGACAGAAGAAACATTATATATAATTTTCAAAAAGAGTAAATCTTAAATATCTAATCCAAACCTCAGTCTTTTTCAGATTGATGATATAAGGAGCAATTATTTGGGCTGAAATTATTTCTTTTTCCCCCAATATCAAAAACTGCTCATGGGATTCAGAGATCTTTTTCCTCCTATTTTTCAGACAAATTTGTGAGGAATAAGGATATAATGTTTAAACTCCCAGGAATAATTGAATGAATACATTTCCGTTGGGTTCTATAGATGAAGGATAGCTTGACATATCACAAGAAAGAGGCAGAAAATGCTATGCGTTCTAAAAATATTCATATATTAAATTTTACAGCAATGTCAGATTGTGCTTAGAAAAATCTCAATCTAAATTTAAACATTTACATGGGTATTTCAGAAAGAATGTAGACAGTACTGCAGATTTCATTGATAAGAAGTCTTCCTTCTAGCTTGGGTGGCCCTTAAAACACCTGTAAAACTCTGCTGTGAATAGCTACAAAAGGGAGAATCCGTCCTGAAATAATACTTGAAATATTTGACCCATTAAAACATGATATCAGAGTTACCAACAATGTAGCATGAATATAAACTGCATTCTGTGATGACTCCAAGAAATTAGTCAAATCCAAAGAAGAAAAATTAAGATTAGTCACCTGCTCTCTAAGAAAAGATTTTGGAAAATTACTAATAATTAATAAACTAACTCTTTAACATCTGGCATCAGCAAAACCTCCTCAAGGGACAGAAATACATTTTCTTTGAATCGATGCAGCTAAAGCAGTTTTTGCTGCAGCAGAAGGGTCAATATAATGGTACTTTGTTTCCAGATTTGGACTGAAGGATTTATAAAGATATTGGATGGATAAGTTGGCTGGTTATTTTAGCTAATGCTTTTTATATTTTTTTTTAACTTGCTTTCCTCTCATTTCTGTGGGCTAGATAATCTAATATAGTTTTTTTAAGAATTGTTTCCCTTTTGTGTTTTCTTCTGTATAGTATGTATTTTCTGTTTCATGAGTACTGTATAACAAAAACATACAATTAAACAAAAATATGCAAACCCCACAACAACACACACAAGTTGGAAAGAATTCCATAAGCCATGCACTACATGCGTTCCCCACTTGTTTCAGTTGCATCTTGTTTGGATTTTTTCAGTGCTATCCCTGTCCTGTTGTAGCCTGATCTCAGCTGATTTTAGAAGCTGAGCAGAATCAGGCCTGGCGAGTACTTGAATGGGAAACCATCTTGGAATGCCGTGTGCTGTAGATTTACTGCGCAGAAGAAAGACCTGGCAATCTACTTCCGGTTGCACCTTGCCAAGAAAATCCAGGGACTGGGTCACCAGGAGTTAACATAGGTTTTGTATATGCTGTCTAGCCAATTATTTTGGATTTCTTTTTATTATTTCTGCTTGTCATTGTTATTTTGCTTGGAATTTCTCTCTATTCATAAACTTTTTTCTTGTTTTTTCCAAGTCCCTTCCAGCCTCTTTTCACTCTCCTGAAGCCCGTTCTCCATCCCCACTTCCCATCTACCAGTCAGTATCTCTTCCAGGGGCAGGAATTAGTCTCTTGCAGCAATTCCTCCCAACACAGAACCCTGAAGCTCGCTGTAGACAGTGGTCATTTTTATTTGGCCTGCCACAGCACAGAAGCGCCACCTGGGCCAGAAAGCAACACCAGGTGCTAATTTTTAAGAACTGGGAAATTTTACATACCGTACTTGACAACACATGATTACATGAAATTACACACTTCATTCCAAGTAGACTATTTCAAATGGAGAAATGTACATATCTGATCATTTCCGTTCCTTGAGTCACGAGTAGGTTATGCTCCCCAGTCAGCAAGTGGAGGCAGACCAGCACAACTTTCAGTGGTGCCATCACTTGGGTGTATGTACTGGGTGTATGTACTGGTGGTAAAGATGAGGACAGTAACTGAATTCAAAAAAGCATGGGACCAACACAGAGGATCTCTAAAGGTAAAAAGTGGACTGTTGTAGTTGTTATGGAAGGACAGACTAGATGGGCCTTGTGGTCTTTTTCTGTCATCATGTTTCTATGTTTCTATGGTGCAGCACGAACAGAAGACATCATGCTTAATGCTTAGGAAGTTTGAAACGGAAAAAAACTCAGAAAAAATATGCAAGTTAACATTATAACTGTACAAACCATTTTGCTCTTTCAGCAAACTCAGTTCTGTGTTTAGAAACAAACTGACTGCTCCATGAATAGGCAGCAGGGTCCCCAAACCTGTAGAAATAATCTTCCAAGGCAGATTCTAGCAGGATTCAAGAAAAGAAATTCATCAGATATGCAAATTTCTCCTTCCTTATCATCCTGCTATACTAGTCCAGGCAGTTAGGACTGAGGTGGGAGGGATAAGATGCTCTGGAAGTAACATAGTAAATGACAGCAGATAAAGACCAGCATGGTCCATCCAGTCTGCCCAGCAATACAGTAAGAGTAGGTGAACCTGTCGCTCTGTGCAGGCCACCCCTCCCCATGTCTTTGTTTAAGGGTGGACCCACCACTCCATATAAGACACCCCTATTTGTTGAGAAGTTAGATGGTTCAGTTTATTTTGTTTTTATCCTGTTGTTGTAAAGGGATCCGCTGTGCTTGTCCCATGCTGTTTTGAATTCCGTCACCGTGTTTGCCCCCACCACTTCCATCGGGAGAGCATTCTAAACATCCACCACCCTTTCAGTGAAAAAATATTTCCTGACATGGCCTTTCAATTTTCCACCTTGCAGCTTCATGTTATGCCCTCTAGTTTTGCAGCTTCCCTGTCTTTGAAGAGGTTGGTTTGTTCATTGTTCCTCTAAGTATTTAAAGGTCAGAACTTCCGGTGACATGGTGGGCTGAGTAGTGTAGGAGTTAAGGACGGGTTTAAGGACTAATTTGGCTTACTTAATTTGGCTCACTTTGATAATGATGTTGAAAGTTATGATCCTATCCCAAAGAGCTGACTAACTTCTAAATTGCACAGAAGAACTGCATGTGGGCTGTGATTGACAACATGTATAATCCCTGCTGAAACATGTAGGATACCAGACTCTGGACAGGAGTGTGCAGAGAATGGACTTACAGAATGGAGCAGATGCCAGCCTAATATAAGGTTGATGAAAAAGTTTGCAGAGCCTTGAAGATTCTAACTTGTGCTTGAAGCGAAAAGAAAATCACCCAAGCAAAACTACAGTGAAACAAAGAAGAAGGTGCAGGGCGGGGACCGAGCAGCCCAGCAGGGAACGGCCTACAGCACATTTAGTTATATGATACTGAGTGAAGGGCCTCAAGACAGAAACAAAGACAGAAACCTGATAATGGGGAGGGGTCTCAGGGTAGAGCCTGCAAATATATGCAGAATGTTCTGGAACTATTTGCTGCAGAGGAGTATATAACAGAGGTAACGGCCGAGTGTGGGCGGGACAGCCTTCTCTTTCACTATTATTCAGAGCCAGAGAACTCTGTCCTCATCAGGCAGACTGTTTATAGCTTTGCTTGTAACTTTCTTACTATTTTTTTTTGCCCAAATAAATTATTTTATTATGGAATAAGCAGAGTGTCGCCTGATTGATTATTGTATCCACCCCAGGGGAGATTTGTCCGAGCACCCTGGCGGACAGTAGGACGTCTCCTTCTTAGCTCCGGAGCCCGCCCGCTCCCCCCCCCCCCCGGCCATCTACCTTGTTTTTTAGCCTCTGAACTTTACCGGAATGGGGGAGAACAGCAACCTTTGCTGGGGGCGCCTGGCTTTGTGATCCTCGAGGGACGGCGACCCCATGGCAACAAAAGCTCCCCGGCGAGAGAGGCCTCGAGGAGGAGAAACCAAGATGGCTGACGGAGCTCCTGACGGGAAGCTGCTGGTGACTGCGCCGACAATGGTGGCAGAGGTCTCGAAGGCGGTAGTGGAGGCCTTGGAGGACCGCCTGGGAGGCTTAGCATCACAAATCACCGAGGTGGCTCAGGCAGTCAGTGCCTTTACCAGCCGGGTGGAGCAAGTGGAGCATCGTATCGGCTCCCTCGAGGACACAAGCGTGCAGGATGAGGCCCGCATTAAAAAGCTAGAGGAGGCCCTGGCAAGGCACGAGGAGAAATTGGAGGATCTCGAAAATCGGAGTGGGCGAAACAACCTCCGCTTTATTGGGATAGAGGAATCGGTGCAGGAAAAGGATCTTCGGCAATACTTGGAGCGGTGGCTGCCTGCAAACTTACCTCTGGAAGCGGAGTTAAGGTGCCATAGTCTTGGAGAGAGCACATCTGTTGGGGCCACACAGGCCTGGAGATAACAGGCCCAGGGCGGTGATTGCACGTTTTCTGAACGCTATGCAGAAGGAGGGAGTCTTGCGAGCCTCGCAGCAGAAGCGACGCTCGGGGGGTGAAGCCTGCAAAATTCTGATCTTCCAGGACTATTCTGCCAGGGTTTCGCTGCGCCGCCGAGCTTTTAAGGAAGTCTGTGGTCGACTGGTGGAGCGGGGACTGCGCTTCACTATGGCATATCCAGCGACCCTGCGCGTCGACTGCGAAGGAGGCCGACGGACATTTACGACGCCGGAGGCAGCGATGGACTACTGTAATTGCCTAGGCTGAATGAGGAGGCCTCCCCGAGTTGAGCTACTCGCAACTACCCCTGCTACCATTCGCAAACTGCTAATTGGGGAACTCTGAACCCAGCCCTATCTGTTTTTGATGGTGGTGACGGTGCTGTTCATGGGCGCGTATGGCCCTGGAGGGATTACTTCTCTCCTTTCCCTCCCTCTTCCTTCTTTTAATGAGTTTTTGGGGTTTTTTCTCATTGGTTATAACTTCTCCCTTTTCACCATCTTTCTTGTTTTTTCTCTCTCATTTTGCTCTAAATTTTATTTGGTTTATTGTCTGCTTGGTTATTTTCGTTATTTTCAGTTTTCCTTCATGTGTCTTCTGGTTATTGATCTGTGTAAGCTCGGAGATGGACAGTTCCTTTCCCCATAGTACTGTATGTAATTTGTATGCCTATTACTGGGAACTGGCCAGCCGAGCTGTGCTGTGGCAGTACTCAGTGCGGTGTTCGGGGGATAGTACTCACAGCAGCTATTGCAATGAGGTGATTGGAGGCTGGGCTGCTGTGCGTGCTTCCTCTGGCCTGAGGCGGTGAATCTTTGGGTACCCAGAGAGGGCCCACTAAGACCGCGCCGCCTGGTTTGTAGGGGCCGGAGCCATTCTCTCTCACTATGGCATATATTATTGTCTGGGCTATGGGCTCCCGATGACTTGGGCGCGTATATGTTACCACCTCTTCAGCTTGTTGGGAGTCTGATTACCCTGTTGTATTTGTGCCCATGTTGGAGAGAGAGTGGGTGGGAAGAGGAATGGAGCTTGTGCACAGTTATATATACATGTCCTATTGTATGCTTTGCACTTGTAATACCTTGGCGGTCAGTGGTTGGGAGTTAATGTATTGTGACCCATTGGGCTTGTTTATCTTCTCTGTAAAGGGTCGTTGGAATGGACAGCAAGGAGGGGGGAGTAAGCATGCAGTGGGGCCCTTGTAGCGCCTGGGAGGGCGTGGGTGGAGTCATGAATGCCTCGGGGGAGGGGGGGCTCTGCATGATTCGGAAGTCGTGGAGTAGCCAGTGGTGGAGGAGGGCTGCTGGTTGGTGCAGGTTTGAGATGCTAGGTGGGGGGGAGGGGGGGGCTTGTTGGGGCCGGGGGGGGGGGGACTATGGTTAGCTGGGGTGGGGGGAAGTGTAGGGGTTGGACTAGGGTGGGAGGGGTGTGTATCTGGTGTGCTGGGTTTGCTAGGGATGTTGGATGGCTGTTTTGAATGTTTGTGTGTGGGCATAAGAGTCTTCCGGGATCTTGTTGTGGATGGTGGAGAGGACCCTAGGCTGCGGGGGTTTCTGCCACATGGAGCATTGGTTTTGTGTTTCTTGGTGGTTTCTGGATACAGTAAGCAATGAGTGCTGGTACTAAGATAGCCTCTTGGAATGTCTGTGGTCTAGGTTCCCCGATAAAGCGATATAAAGTGCTCCAGCAATTGAAACGCAAACAGCTTGGGGTGATTATGCTACAGGAAATACACCAGTCCGCTGCGGAGCATGAGAAGTTATGTAAAGGTAATATAACTAAGGTTTATGGATCCCCGGCAGTAGGGAAGAAATGGGGTGTGGCCATATTAATCACCAGGTCGGTGAGCTGGGTTGAAGAAAGAGTGGATATTGACTCCGAAGGCAGGTATGTTTGTGTGTGGGGGTTGCTGGCAGGTTTGAAAGTGGCTCTCTGCTCGGTCTATGCACCTAATGTGTTTGAGGCACGTTTTTTTCAGGCTCTTACCAGGATCCTGGCGGACACTGCTGGATATCAGGTTATACTCGGGGGTGACTTTAACGAAGTGCTGGATGCGTGTTTGGATCGCTCTGGGCAAGCTGGGGGTCGGAATCAGAGGACCCGACGGCGTTTGTGGGGGTTGTGTGAGGGGCACTAACTTCTGGATATCTGGCGGGTCTTACACCCGGGCGACCGGAAATACACTCATCTGTCTAGGGCGCATGGCTCCTGGTCTCGAATTGATTATTTTTTGATTTCGGATTCACTATTTAGCTGGATTCAGTGTGCGGAGGTGGGTCCCTCCGTTCTTTCGGACCATGCGATGGTAATCTTGGAGATACGAGATTGTAATCCTGGCCGGGGTCGGCTCTGGCGCTACCCACTGGAACTTAGTGGAGACGTACAGTTCGAGCGGTATCTCAGGGATCGGTGGAGGGACTATGCGGCCCTTAATGATCAGCCTGGAATCTCCTCTGCCCTATTCTGGGAGGCTGGCAAGGCCGTCATGAGAGGTGATATTATTAGTTACACTAGTTTGCGGCGTAAGCGGTTGAATCAGCAAATCCTTTGCCTAGAAAAGGATCTGGGGAAAGCGCGGAGATTGGTGGCTGGATGCCGAACTGCGGTGAATCAGCATAAGTTGCGGGAGATTCAGACGGAGCTGGAGATGCTTCTTCATCGGAGGGCGCAAAAATCAATGTTGTATTATCGCTACAAGCTATATCAACATGGGAATAAGGCAGGTAGAATGTTGTCTTCTCTGGTGCGGCCTGAAGGGGGGACGAGAACCATTGGTGCAATTCGGCAAGCCGATGGGACCCTTAGGCGGGGAGCAGCGGATATTGAGGCGGTTTTCACTGATTTTTTTTGACAGCTTTATGCAGGTGAAGGGGTCCAGGAAACGGCGGGCCGGGACTTTCTCAAGGGTTGTCTTTTGCCGAAGCTCAGTGAGGAGGGCCTGCAGGCTCTTAACCAGCCGCTAACGGGGCGGGAGGTGCAGGAGGGGATCAAGAATTTAAAGATGGGCAGGGCCCCTGGGGTTGATGGCTATCGGAGTGAGTTCTACAAGACCATGGGTGATGTGGTAGTGGCGCCCCTGGTGGGGTATTATGAGGAATTGATTAAGTTGGGGAGGTTCCCCTTTGAGGCCAATAAGGCATTGATTACAATATTGCCAAAGCCCGGGAGAGATCCGCTTTTGCCCGGCTCGTGCCGTCCTATTTCGCTTCTCAATGTGGATATTAAGCTTTTAGCCAAAGTCATGGCGGTTCGGTTAGCTCGATTCTTGCCGGATTTGATACATCGGGATCAGGTGGGCTTCGTGCGGGGCTGTCATGCGGCCTTTAGCATGCAACGGATCTTGCTTTCGATGTGCACAGGGCAGCTGGCTGAGCACGGCTCTCTCCTTATAAGTTTTGACGCTGAGAAAGCGTTCGATATGGTCAACTGGGGATTCATGTACCAGGTTCTGGAGGCGATGGGGATTTCTGGTTTTTTTGTGGATGTGGTCCGCTTATTATATGCTGAGCCACAAGGGGCTCTTCTGGTGAATGGCAGTATGACAGCAGCTTTTAACATTCAGAAGGGCACTCGTCAGGGTTGTCCCCCGTCTCCGCTCTTATTCGTTTCGACGTTGGAGCCCTTGCTGATCCAGATTCGGAATGCCAAGGGGTTTCGGAGTGTTTCTGTGGGGAGGGAAGAATTTAGAGTTGCAGCTTTCGCCGATGATTTACTTGTACATCTGGGTAGTCCTCGGGAGGGGCTGCCCCACTTGTTGCAACTTATCAGGGAGTATGGAATACCCTCGGGGTTCCGGCTGAACCTGGACAAGTCGGAAGCAATGGTGTTAGGTTCTGCAGCGCAGCAGGGTTGGCCGGGTGAATTTCCTTTGAAGTGGGCTGCGGGACATTTCAAATACTTGGGTATCTATCTGCCGGCGAACTTGAAAGATCTTTATCATCTCAATGTTTCTAAATTAGTGACAGCCGTATCGACTAAGGTGGATAAATGGCGAGACTTACCGATATCACTGGGGGGCCGTGTGGCATTGTATAAGATGGCACTGTTTCCTAAGATCCTATATATGCTCCAGCTTCTCCCGTTGTTTTTACAACGCTCTGACCTTCGGCAATTGAACGTTCTCCTCAATCGATTACTTTGGCAGGGGCGGAAGCCCAGGGTGAGATTAGAGGTCTTGCGGCAACCCAGATCATTAGGTGGCCTGGGCCTCCCGGACATTCGGAAATACAACATAGCCTGCCTATTGCGCTTTGTGCGAGATTGGCTCTGGGATCTCAAGGACTGCTAACCCCTGGGATTGTTTCGGGAGGCGGTTAGACCCTTTCATCCGCGGTATCTTCTCCATGCCCATAAGGTTAGGGGTTTAAACTGTGATCTCCGTGCGGTGATATTGGACCCCGTGCGGAAGGCATGGAGGTCTTTTTGCGATGGACGTCGGTTCTTGGCACGCTATTCCCCCTATCTCCCTATACGGGGCAATGCTGACTTCCTACCGGGTCTGGATGGGACTCAGTTTGAGCGGTGGGCACAGATGGGGATAGAGAACCTGGAACAGGTAGTAACGCAGACCGGGGCGGTGGAGGATTTTTCCCTGCTTTGCCGGCAGTATCCTTTGAGATTGTGGGATGTTTTCCCCTACATGCAAATTCGCAGCTATCTTCGTGGTGTCCCCAGTGCAACTTTGCAAGGGGAGGTCAGTTCTGACTTAGAGGTGGCGCTCCGGGGGGCAGATCAAGCGGTGAGGGTCTCATGGCTTCATAAAATGTTTTGGGAGTTCGTGGGACCGCTCGCTGTGGATGAGCTGGCGAACGCTTGGGCTCGGGAATTGGGGGAAGAGGTAACAGCGGACGGGTTGCTCCGAGGCTTGGTAGCCATTCCTGAGTTGAGCGTGCTGGTGCTATATCGGGATGCTCAGTTTAAAATACTGCGCCGTTTACATTTTTCACCCCATCGGGCGTGGAGGGCGGGACTTGCTGCCACCCCTGGATGTCCTCGATGTGATGAGCCCCGTTGGTGCATATGTTTTGGAAAGGCTCGCAGGTTCAGGTCTTTTGGGGGAAGGTGGTGGCCCACTTGGTTAAATGTGTGCAACAACCCCTACCCTTGAGTGCTGGCAATGTGGTGTTAGATGTGTGGGATGATACGTGGAAGGGTGACCTGGGACCAGTAGTGCTGCGTTGGCTACGCTTGGTGTTGATGCTTGCGCATATGACTGTTACAGCAGTGGCTGGATGCAAGAGGCCCCGCCTATGGTATTTGGAGAGTGAAACTCCATGGGATGTTGCTCATGGAAAGGATATATGCTGGTGGGCACCCGAGGCGTTGGCAGAGGTTCTTGGAAGGTTGGGGATCCCATCTTTCTCTCCTGCCTCCCCGAGTGCGTAGTAGGGTCATGGGTGGGATCTGAAGTTTAGGACGTTTTTTTTTTGGACATTCCTTTCTTATCTGCAAACCTGGTCTGGTAGATGTTGGCAGTGATTTGGGGATGGGGGGAGGTGTTCTTGGGGGGTTGGGACGGTCGGGATCGGGAGGGTGTGCATGTTTGGGAATGACAGAGAGGTGCTGCCTGTTCTACTTCTGTCTGAGGGCGGGCCCGGGAGAAGAGCTCACCCCGGGCCTGTCCTGGTTGTGTTTGGATTGCTGTATCCTATTTTGGGGGGGGGGGGGGTGTAAGGGGATTGGGGGACATTTTGGGATACTATCTATATTGAGTTTGTTCTCTGTTTGCTCTGTTGGGTGTGTGGTTAGTTGATGGGGATTAGAGGGTGGAGGAATTTGTGATCTTGACTATTACTATCAATCTACCGGGAATGCCCATCTGCTCTGTCAGACAAGGGGGGGGTGCCGTTTTCCAGTCTCGTGCTACGGCGCATCTGATGTATTTAGTTGTTTGTTACATATTATGATGTTATCTTGGGGCTCTGGGTGCTTGTTCTCCCCCCATCTTCTAAGAGGGATTGTTTCGAATGTATCTTGGTTTGTATACTTTCTTTACTTTTGTACTTGTCTGGCTGCATTACTTCTGGGTATTGCTTGTGGAAATTGAATAAAACAGATTTGAACATAAGTATTTAAAGGTCTGAATCATATCTCCCCTGTCCCTCCAGCCCTACCAAATGCGCCATCTGCTCCAGCACCAACATGTAACCTGTAGTAGTTCCCAAAAGGTGTTCAGCGATGAACAGGTATCACCTTACAGATGTCTTCCAGGAAGAGGAGGCATGTGTGGAGTGAGCCTTGACTCCTTCCCACACCCACTCCACTCAAAAGTGGCTGAGCAGATAGCCTCCTTAATCCAGCAGACAATGACTTCACTGCCACCAGAGAACACAACCAGCAAAAGGAATTAGTCATCTCTAGATATATCAATGCCCTCCACTCATTCACCAAATGCAGCAAAGGGTCCACTTGTAGATCCTCCTCAGAAAAGGAGGGTTGTACGACAGTCTGGTTGAGATGAAAGGGTGACAGCACCTTTGGGAGGAAGAATGAAACAATCCTGCTAGGGGAATGACACAATCAAGATGACCAGAAAAAGCTCCCTGCAGCACAAGGCCTGCAACTCTGACACCCGCCTGCCAGAGGTGACCGCCCAGGAAAACCACCTTGGGAGTCAAATCCCTGAGAGAAAGGCCGCTTGAATAAACTCAAAAAAGAGAGCCTTTCAGAGTCTTCAACACCAGAGAAGTTCTCCACTGAGGAACAATTGGAGAATGGATGTTTCACCCCTCCAAGGAAGCAAGAAACATCAGGGTGTGCCGCCAAGGATACCCTCTGAATTTGGTACTGGTAGCATTCTAGAGATATAGCCTGCACATTGAGAGAGTTCAGTGCCAATCCTTGGTCCAAACCAGACTGCAAGAAGGACAGAATGATAAGGATGTCCACCTTCAAGGTCTGTAGGGCCTGAGATTAACACTGCCTCTCAAAGACATGCAAGACTCCCACATATGCCAAAGAAATAGAGGCACTCTAGGCCCAGAGCTGGGTATTCACTAGCACTACAGAGTAGCCCTTGCTGGACCGTAAGTCAGAAGGGAACGGGATCTTCGATCACCAGAAGTCCCTGTCACAAAAAGCCCTTCTCTTGAAGAAGCAAGAGAGCAGCTCTGGCCAACAGGCTAAAAAGATCCACGTACCATGGTGTCCATGTAGAAGTGAAGTAGTCAAAGCCTGGCACTGATCAGGCTTTGAGTGCCCTACCCAAAACCATCTGCAGGACAAAGAAAAATGGAAATTACACTTACCTGGTAATTGTTGTTCCTTTAGGAACTCCAGTTTAGTCCTCTACCTCTGGGTTGTGTACCTCCTCCTGCAGCTTGGAGACTGGGCATGTCAAAATCGTGACATCACTGGATGTAGCCTGCTGGTATCTCCCATCAGCCCCAGTGAACTACTGACAAAGCAGACTCAAAGAAGCAACCAATAAGTAGCCATAAATTAATTACAACTGTATCCATAACCATAAGTGAAGACTAAATTATCCATTCTTCAACAAGGATTTTTTTTAATTTGTTTTACTTTCCCTGTTCCACTCCCTAAAGCAATTAAGATATAAGGACAGTAAAACAGGATAGATCATAATACTCACTGCAATCCAGAAACCGAACGGATTTTTTTTTCTCAGTCTTCAAAAACTGATGCTCCTCCCCATCTGAAAATAAACGCTGGATAGATCATCCCCCCCAGGCGGAAATGAGGACTAAACTGGAGTTCCTAAAGGAACAATTACCAGGTAAGTGTAATTTCCATTTCCTTATCAGTCCTCCAGTTTAGTCCTCTACCTCTGGGACGTATCAGAGCAGTAATTATTGGGAGTGACATTTTCACCCGGATCGCCACACCGCCGACCCGACACAAGCATCATTTGCTGCCATAACGTCCCGGCGGTAGTATCTACTGAAGGTATGAAGCGATGAACAAGTTGCAGCTTTGCAAACCTCCACTAGCGACACCAAGCAGTGTGTCACCCATGACGTCGCTTGCGCTTTAGTAGAGTGAGCCCTTAACCCCTCTGGCGCCGGACGACCTTGCAACATATAAGCCAATACCATAGCTTCCCGGACCCATCTGGAAGTAGATGCTTCAGGAGACGCTTCCCCTTTATGAGGACCTCCGAACAGAACGTAAAGCCATTCAGACTTATGAAAGGCCTCAGAGACCTTTAAGTATTGGTGCAACGCTCTCCTTATGTCCAAGCGAGGAAGGTTACCGTCCGGTACGCTCCCCTCTGCGGACCCCAATACTGGTAAGGACACCGGTTGATTTAATTGAAACGGAAAAACTACTTTGGGTAAAAAGAACGGAACTGGCTGCCACACCACCTATTCCCTAGAAAATGACCAAAAACAGTTCCCGACAGGAAAATGCCTGCAACTCCGAGAACCGCCTAGCTGAACAAATGGCCACCAAACACACCATTTTTAACATTAAATCCTTAACTGAAGCTTAGTGTAGAGGTTCAAAGGGTTTCCTAGTTAACGCCCCTAACAGCAGATTGAAATCCCAAGATGGTACTAAAATCCTGCGAGCAGACCGCCACCTAGACACCGCTTTAAGGAGACGCACCACGTCGCTGTGTGAACTCAAAAGCCACCTCTTGAACCTTTCCTCTATAGCACGCCAGCACTACTAGCTGCCCTCTTAATGAATAGACTGTCAGGCCTTTCTCAAAACCAACTTGCAGAAAGCCCAACGCAACGGGGACAGAGACCGTAGTTGCCGGAACCTGTTGCCGCAAACACCAGTCCTCAACTATATACCCCATGTGGACCTCAGCAAGGGAGGTGGCCCCATTTTTTTTTTTTTTTTTTTTTTTAACCTTGCCCTATCACTGACCAAGCCATAAACGAGAATCGACCCACCTGAGGCATTCAAAGTGGACCCTGAAGCAGCCCATACTCCCATATCGGCAATCTCCAAGGCTTCCCTTCGAGTAGGCGAACCAGATCGGCAAACCACGGTCGCCTCGGCCAATCCAGAGCTAGCAACCAAATTCTTCCACAATGAGCCTCGATGCGCTGAACCACTCACCCTATGAGTGCCCACGGAGGAAAAACAGAGGAGACCCGACGCTGGCCATGGCCGGAACAGAGCATCTATCCCCTCCGACATCCTCTCTCAACGCCTGCTGTAAAAGTGACTCATCTTGTCCGAATGAGAGGTCGCCATGAGATCCAAGAATGGAGGACCCCACCTGATGACTATCTGTGCGCACACTTCCGGATGAAGCTCCCTCTCTCCGGCATCCACCCGGACTCCTCTGAGAAAATTCGCCATCACCCTGTCTGCTCCTTCAATGTGCGCCACCAAAATCACCTGCCGTTGAGGTTCCACCAAAGTGAACTGAGCCTTTGCTTCCTCTTCCATGGCCGCACTGCCTGTGCGCCCTTGCCTGTTTCGGCAAGTCACCATTGCAGAATTATTGGACAACACTCGCACTGCCCGAGTCTTCACTTCGAATTCAAACGCTTGAATCGCAATAGTTACCACCTTCAGCTCCAAACGGTTGATCGACCAATGGGCCTCCTGTTCACGCCAAACATCATGTGCGAAAAGATCCTCGCAATGATCTCCCCAGCCTGCAAGACTCGCCTCCGTCAACATCAGGAGCCCCTGAATTGCTCCAGTGGCAAGCTCACAAGCTCTCCTGGGACTAGTCACCAGTGACGGAACCACCTGACCTGCGCGGAACATGGGAGAGGTTTGCTCAGAGAATCGTTCTGGTGTGACCATCGTCACAATAAGGACCTTTGTAAGGAGAGCATGCGAGCTCTGGCCTACAGAACTACCTCCAGAGTCGCTGCCCTTGTCCCGAGCAACCGAAGATCGTTCCAATCCGATGGCGCCGGACCCGCCAGAGATCTGCATACTAGCTGTTGAAGGGCCTGATCTCTCCACCCCGGCATCAACACTGCTCCTCATTGGGTGTCGAACCATTCCCCCAAGTACTCTAGGACCTGAGACGGACTAAGCAACCTTTGTGCGCACAGACTACCCAGCCGAGAGCCTGAAGAAATTATACTACGCTGCCCGTAATCTGGACACTCTCGGTCCTGGACTTTGGTCGAATCAGCAAATCGTCGTGGAAAGGGTGAACTAAGATTCCTTCTTTCTGCAGAGCCGTCGCAACCACCACCCTAACCTTGGTGAAGGTGTGCGGGGCCGGTGTGAAACCGAAGGGCAAGGCTTGAGATTAAACATGCCCCCACGAGAAGGTGTTCTGATGTACTGCCCTCCTTGTAATGTGTAAGTATGCTCTGTAAGATGAAGCAATTGTAATAATTCCCCCTGCCACTCCATCACTATTATCGCTCGCGACAGTTCTATCTGACGGAGAGCTATCCTGAGACAGCAATTTACTTCTTTGAGACCTAGAAAGGACAGAGAGGCCCGTCATGCTTTGATACTAAGAAAATAAATAGAGTAGCGTCCTACACCGAAAGACTCCTGCTGTCCCAGCCCAGCCGCTCCTACCTGCAAGAGACGATCCCCAGTGTGCCGATTTGCGGACGTTCTTCCCTGCCCATTGTAGGGAGACAGAACCACAAATCTAGCACCGGGCAATCAAATCTTAGGGCATACCCTCTCTTTTCTTTTTTTTTTTTTTTTTTAAACTTTTAAGGACGTCTCTGAAGCAGAGGAATCTAAGTAAGCAACGGACTAGGCAGTGATGTGTTTGGACTTAAGCCCCGCTTGCTCCCAAGACAGTGGGGATGACTAAAACCCCGTCCTTGCTTAGGCTTGCTACCGATCCAAATGGACCCCAGGAAGAAGCTGGGAGTAGTCTCAGTTCAAACGGACAATAATAAGGATAATACGCCTGGCCCTCCTGGCCCCAAGGCACTACTCCAACCACTAGGCTGTTAGACATCTCAAATCAGAAATACTATTCCGGGAAAGTTGATCAGTCACACAACATCCTGAAATTTGGGCGACAACCACCATAGCCTAAATGATTAGACCTTTCTCCATATGTCTACCTAAGGCCATGGCCCACCGAAGAAGTTTTGAGCCATGAAAGACACGGAATGAGAAAGAATTAGGTGGAAAATACATCCCTTGAAACCATCCTCTACCATGCACTGAGGCCTGGCCGACATGGGAGAAGAGCTGGGAATGCTTCCCAGAAATCCCACTGAAACCAGGAATGTGCCTTTCCACAGGATAAGGTCCAGCGCCTTTGATGTACCTAAAAGAAAATAAAATCTAATCCAATTAACCGACACTAACTAGAAAACTGCAAATGGTCCCCTAGAAACGTTTCAAAAGTCCCCTTTAGACTAGATAATTGAGCTTTCCAAATGGATTATAGCACTCCTTTGTGCCATCCTGTACTTTTCAAGGTACCCTACTTTATGATGCAAGCAGATTTGACTTGATAGCTTAATTTCTGATCGCCAAATAAGCAGTGCCTTATCTGCTGGAAACTGGCATTCCAATTTCAACCCCACTCTTTTGGTAATAAAACCGTGACACTTAGATGACCGCTTCCTTGCAAGCGCCCCTATTGCTAACCAAAAACCATTAATATTGTCCTGCAATTGTCCCCTTTTGAATTACTAGATAGCAAATATCAATTTAAAATAGAGTAGATCTGCAGATGAAAAAGAATTTGAAATTATATTTTCTGCCTAGTACAATGGCAATATACAGCCATATGCTAAATTGGTGCACTAGGCCTATTAAAGCAAAACTAGCTATATGCTAGACTCAAGCGCTGGTTGCAAAATTGATAGAATTGAGGTCAGCCGTTGTATCAAACAAATATTATATAGATTTATAATCGAAGTGTATAGTAGCTTGTTAAACTGACACTAGGGATGAAACATACTCTTACAATGTAGTACGTTTGAATGTACTTCAATTTTTTATTTATTTTTTTTAAATAAGATGCCATAACTTAAATGAAATTAAATGAAATTAAACCTAAATTGTCTGTGGAAAATAAATTAAGTTGCTAGACAAGTCAGTTTCCAAAAAGGATCGAGAAAAATGACCGAAACAGTGGCCATGGTTAGAGAAAGCAAATTAGTCAGCCTCGCGCCTGCAAAAGCACAGGAATCAACGGCTCAGGCTTCCGTTGGGCTGTTACCGTAACACAACACCCCCAATTGAAGCGGAGACTATAAAATGTCCATAGAACGTCCACACCGATGCCACCGGCCTGCCAGAAAGACATCTGCCTAACTTCCTTAAAATGCATGGGAGCAACGTCCCACGACTCCTCAGGGCATGCATCACCGCAAACACTCTCGATTAGGCCTGGAAGGTCTTACCGCACATTAGAGGCGCGTTGGGAAACTTACCCAGCTTAGGACAGAATTTGCCCCTCCCCACTGAGTCTTCCGTCTCTTCGGACAGTCGCCCTGCGATCCACGGTGCTGCTCTGACGCACAGAGCAGCTACCGCTGAGAGGGCCTTTCTGAAGCGGCTGTTTCTGTCGATTCAAAAGGAAATTAACTTGGGGCAGCACTGCCGCTGAAAAGGCAGAGCTTCGTACTGCGGCTTAACTCCCCCCCATCCAAACTAGGAGGGGAGATCAGCCTCGATGAACGGAGGAACCCGAGTTTAAAAGGGGTTACGTCAGCTCGGTACCCCGAGTCGATCCCCTGGCCTCCAAAAAAAAAAATCATTTTTTTTAAAATTACTTAAGCCCCACATAACTGGAATTAAATCAAAGTAAATTAAAATATAGTAAGAAAAGGAAATATTAACCCTGTCTCACTATGCTGCCTTTCTTATAGTGAGCCCAGCACCTAGGCTCACTATGTCCTCCTACTGCATGGAGACTGGACACACTGGGGCTAATGGGAGATACCAGCAGGCTATATCCAGTGATGTCACGATTTTGACATGCCCAGTCTCCAAGCTGCAGGAGGTGGTACACAACCCAGAGGTAGAGGACTAAACTGGAGGACTGATAAGGGACCACAAGCTCCAGAGCCTTTTCTTTAGCTGCCCCCACCCTCTGGAATGAACTTCCACTAACTCTCCGCATGACAAAAAACCTCCAACTATTCAAAAAAGGACTCAAAACACTCCTTTTCACTGAACACTTTGAAAACCCAACTGAAACCCCCCACCTCCCACGAACAATCTCTCAACAAATACAAAACCAACTTACTAACCTCCCCCTCCCTCGCCCCCTACTTAAACAATCCCAGAGCCTTGCCCCACCCATCCAAAGAAAAAGCTAAGTTAAGTTAAGCTAAGCTAAGTTACATCTAGACTTTGCAAATATTATCCTTCATGGCCTCCCTCAGTCAACACTAGGACCTCTTTGCCTTGCAATGAATGCTGCAGCAAGGGTACTTGCAGGTACATCAAGAGCTAAACATATAACCCCAGTCATGATGGATCTCCACTGACTTCCACTTCAGGCTAGAATCCAGTATAAGTCCCTAGTACTAACATTCAAAGCCCTAAGGAACCAGATCACCTCACCCATCAGCAAACTCATTCAAAGACGGCCGTTCAACAGGATCAGGAGATCTAATCAAGCAAACACTCTAGAGATCCAACATTCTAACTAAGTGCAAAAAGGCTACTGCCAATAGAGCCTTCTCCCTATTTGCACCCATGACCTGAATGCCCTCCCCACTGAGCTCCGTTCCACCCCAGACCTATTGTCATTTAGAAAAGCCCTCAAACACCTTTTCCTCATCCATTACCCAGAATCCAATCCCAGAAACAACCACCCATCCTCACATCCTACTCCACCCCACCCAAAATCCAACACCATAAAGAAAATGACTAGCTCTACCACCATATCCCCTCTCTTATTTATTACTGGTACTGATCACACATCTTATTGATTAAACCTCTTATAAATATGTTGAAACCAAGCTATACTATATGTATAATTTCTCACCATACTCCATGAATAATTACTCTGTAATTAGTTACCCCTGTTACCTCCAGGTTATCTCGTCCATGTTCAATGTAAAAACTCAATTGTCGTGTGACAATGCAGTATGTTTTTTGTTCAATTGTAAACCGCACTGATTTTAATAGCGCGGTATATAAGAGAAGTAAAGAAAGAAAGAAAGAAAGAAAGAATAGGCTAACTCCTGTACATATGTAAATAGAAAGTTGACACACAAGTTTGTTTGTACAATATGTTCCCTGTAAATAGTTAATACCAATGTTCCATGTAAAAGTTGTTCAATTGTTAACTGTAAACTGCCCTTGATCTCTGGAAGGGGCAGTATAGAAGGAAGGAAGGAACGAACAAATAAACAAACAAATAAATAAATAAATAATCCTGACCAAGGACCTCTAGAACCCATATGGCCCGATATGGGTCCATTTTGAGTAAAAAAAAAAAAAAAAAAAAAAAGCCATATCCCAACTGCTCCTCCTCAACTGGCTATACCTCAGAAGGGATGCACCAGATCACATTGTAGAGGCTTACTGGCTCCTGAGGAAGCCACTGCCGAGTCTCAAGAGACAGTTAAAACCCAAAAAGGGGCAGCCCTTTCATGGCTTTCAAGACCATAGAGAAGTAAGCCTTGCCCAGACTCTTGCTTGTCCCAGAGCTTCTCCAAGAACCATGCAGAGTCCTTTGAGAGGCACTCTGGGTACCCCTGGGCCTTTCTTTCAGAAGCCTTTGCAGGCAAGGCTCACTGAGAACTTCCAACAATTTCTTGGGCTCCTCCCCAAAAATCAACCAGTCCATGAAGGGAAGCTTGTTCAGGCATAACTTAGAAGCATCATGCATGGCCAGCCTTTGAACCCCAGCCACTGCCTGTCAACCACTACCATTGCCATGAGTTGGAGGAAAACCTGATAGGCTACATACAAAGCTCTAGACTCCAATCTTGCCACATTGGGCTGTCTCGTAACTGCTGGAGCCAGAGTAGGAGGGCTATGGCTACCAAGACTAGTTGCACATCCACCTGAGTGCTCAAAGCCAAAGCTGTAAAGGCATTCTTGAGGAGGGCTTCCACTCCCCTATCATGAGACTCCTTCAGCATAGCATCCCCTTCCACTAGCATGGTTGTGCACTTTGTCATTGCCATGACCCAAGACACCCAAGGAAGCCCAGAAAGTTGATCCAGCTCACCTAAAACACGGAATTCAGCTAGGTGAGGATATTAGGACTCCTGAGGCTCACTTCTGGTGTCTCCCACTGGGAGACCACAAGTTCATGCATAGGCTCTGAAAAGGGGAAAAAATCCAAATGGATGCCTAAGACCTTCCAAAATAGGGTTCTGGGAGGCCTGCTCAGGAGCAGGCTCCACAATGCGCCAAGTCAGCATAATATCCTAAATGAGCATGGAGAGATCTTCCCTGTGAAGCAGAGGGATCAGACAGATCTTTGCCTCCTAGAAAAGGAAGCTTCTCGTCCTCCACTTACTCACCCACTGGAAACTGTGAATCTTCTCCATCCCAACCAATACCCCATAGATGTTTGGACAAGGCTCTTGGATGAAAAGACAGGTGAAAGGGCAGAAAAGGGGTGTTCAACACCCATGCCGCCAGCAAAAGAGTCATCAGAGAGCCCAGGGCCTCGGAACCCCTGAGGGAGGAGGGGGCTGCCATGCAGTTAGCAGAGACTGAAAACAGTCCTTAAGCTGTTTCAGTACCTGCTGCTCAAATCTGGCTGAGAAAGATCCCCGAGGCACCAGAAGGCCCGCAAGGTCTTCTGGCTTGAGCATGCAGCCTCCTCACCACCCTCCCCCTAGACCATTCGGCCATCCAGGATGATCACAGTTCTCACCAGAAGGAAAATCATGGAAGATGCAGCAAAGACCTGCAGATTGGCACTGCACCCTGAGCCCAAAGGCATCTACCATACACTGGGACAAGAGAAGCTAGCCATGCAGCTGACCTAGCAGAAAAAAAAAAAAAAAAAAGGGGTCAACCGCTGCAAAAAGGGAATCCCAGCACCTGTCAAACTGGCCGGGGAAACGCTAGAAGAGTAACCCCAGCCATCCCCACATGTCTGAGAACCCTGGCTGCCGAAAAGCAAAGAATGCTTTGTTGCTGCTAAATTTAAAAAAAAAAAAAAAAGAGTCAAATGGAAACCAATTGAAAACCAATGGAGAGAATACAAAAAAATAGCAGAAATTTTCACAGAAGCGGAGGACAGAAAAAGGGGAGGAGGGGCCTGAGCCCAATTTACCCCCTCCCCCCCTCAAAGGCCCTATAGGGTCCTCCTGTCCACTCTCCAGCCCACTAGCCTGGAACCCATGGAAATAGCGCTGGACATGGGGCACCTATCAGCTTGAGGAGACAGGGGCATACCTGAGCTCAAAGCAAACGGTGGGCCTACTAGTCTCAGTCTCACAGGCTGCAGGATCATGGTCTGGGCCTGGGGAGACAAGCCTATCTGCACTGCAGCATCAGATTAGACACCTTGCCACCTGCTGGATGCCTACAAATACTGGCTTCTCTCAGTGTTGCACCAGTAGATATAGTAAGTGATGACATCACTGAAAGTTGCTCTGGTCTGCTTCAACCAGTTGACTGAGGAGCATAACCCACTCATCTGGAATGGTCTAGCAAAATGATAAAGAAAATTACATTCTTGATGCATACAGAATATTTGATAGCCAAATACATGGAGACTCTGGTATATATATTTGGAAGGCGATGTAGAACAGAAATGAATAAAAACAAATGTATTACATTCCTAGTAAATGAAGTTCCTTTATTACGTGGGTCCCTAATTAGTAAGTAAAACACTTTTCCTGTCCTGTATTCTGCCTTTCCAATATAATTTGATCCATTTTCAGTGGTTAAAGAAAAGAAGAGCTACTATCAATCCAATAATAGTTACCCAACAGTTGCTGGATTTGTACTTCCTTCCCCTCACATACTTGCACTAAAATGCTAGCTGCATTTAAGATACTAGATTTGCCAAAATTTACCTGCTTAAAACTTACCAGCCAATAAAATTGAATTTTTCCTCTGCCTTTATCTAGAAAAAAATAGAAATTACACATACCTGGTAATTGTAGTTCCTGGAGGGTCCAGTTTAGTCCTCCACATTCGGGTAGTGCACCTCCTCCTGCAGCCTGGAGACTGGACCAATCAAAAACTTTCTGTATGATGTATGCAGACGGAGCTCCCATAAGCCCCCAGTGAACTAGTAACAAAGCAGACTTAAAGAAGCAACACATGAGACTGTTAGAAAAAACATCTTCAGAACAAAAGGCCAAAACTATGCCCCTCATGAAAATATCGACCCCCTCCCCAAACGAGGAAGCCAGAACGCTGCACAGCGCCGCTACCGACGCACCGTCAGAGAAAGAACAGCCAGAAAAACCCAGACGCTCAAGGCTATAGGCTGGAAAGTAGACAAAAAAGGCAACCGACAGAAAACGCAGTCAAAAAGAGAAAAAAGAGAAGAGTAGGCCGCACCCAGTCCGATCCGTCCGGAAAGGCGCGCCGCAATAGAAAATCTGATACTCGGGCGGGAAGGAGGACTAAACTGGACCCTCCAGGAACTACAATTACCAGGTATGTGTAATTTCTATTTCCTGAGCGGTCCTCCAATTTAGTCCTCCACATTCGGGATGTAGCAGAGCAGTCAACACCGGGCGGGACCTTGCAAGCCGGCGCGCAGTACAGCCGAACCAAAACAAGAATCCCGAGCGGCCAACACATCCAAGCGGTAGTGCTTACTGAAGGCATGCAGTGACGACCAAGTAGCCGCTTTACAAATCTCTACTGGCGGAACCAAACAATGCTCCGCCCAGGACGTCGCCTGTGCCCTAGTGGAGTGGGCTCGCAGACCTTCCGGAACGGGCCGATGCTGCAACAGATACGCAGACGCTATCGCTTCCTTGATCCACCGAGCAATGGAGGCCTTAGCCGCCGCCTCACCTTTCCGAACACCGCCAAACAGCACGAACAAGCGGTCGGACTTACGGAATTCCGCGGACACCTTCAAGTAATGCCGAAGAACGCGACGTACATCCAGACAGTGAAGTCCTTCGTCCGTCGGGTTCTCGGGCACGTCACGCAGAACCGGAAGGAAAACCGCCTGATTTAAATGAAAAGGCGAGACCACTTTGGGCAAAAAGGAAGGAACTGGCCGAAGGACCACCCGATCCAGAGTAAAGGACAAAAACGGTTCCCTGCACGAGAGCGCCTGGAGTTCGGAAATGCGCCGTGCAGAGCAGATGGCAACGAGAAAAAACGTCTTCAGGGTCAGATCCTTAAGAGACGCACGTCGGAGGGGCTCAAAGGGCTCGCGAACCAAGGCACGCAACACGAGGTTCAAATCCCACGAAGGAACGACCACCCTACGCGAAGGCCGTAAACGGAAAACCGCCTTGAGAAAACGCTGAACGTCCGGATGAGATCTCAGGGGAAGACTCAGCACTTTGCCTCTGTAACAGGAGAGCGCCGCCAGCTGCACCTTCAGAGAGCTAGCCGCTAAACCTTTGTCAAAGCCATCCTGTAGAAAATTCAAAACGACTGGCACGGATACCGTCGCCGCCCGAACACTACGCCGTGAACACCAGTCCTCAAAGATTCTCCATACCCGCATATACGTGAGGGAGGTGGAGGTCTTCCGCGCTCTAAGGAGGGTGTGCCTTCACCGCAGGGGAAAAACCCCTCTTTCTTAACCGAGCCCTTTCAATGGCCATACCGTAAGCGAGAATCGATCCACTTGGGGCATCCGCAACGGACCCTGAAGTAGCAGATCCGATAACGAGGGCAGAGGCCAAGGAACGCCGTCGCGCAACCGTACCAGGTCGGCATACCACAGTCGTCTGGGCCAATCCGGAGCCACCAGCAATACCCGTCCCCGGTGGCCCTCGATGCGCTGAACGACTCGACCGATTAGCGCCCACGGAGGAAAGATATAAAGAAGTTGGGACTCCGGCCACGGCTGAATGAGGGCGTTGAGTCCCTCGGACATGCGTTCCCTCCGTCTGCTGAAGAAGCGCCCCGTTTTCGCTGACTGAAAGGTCGCCATGAGATCCATGACGGGCGGTCCCCATCGACAAACTATTTGCGCGTAAATCTGCGGGTTCAGCTCCCACTCCCCGGGGTCTACCCGCACTCTGCTGAGAAAGTCTGCCGTGACATTGTCCGTGCCCGTGATATGCGCAGCCGAGATTGTCGGCAGACGGGTCTGCACCCAAGTGAACAAAGCTGTCGCCTCCGATTCCAGGGCCACACTTCCGGTGCCCCCCTGTCGATTGATGTATGCTACCGTCATCGCATTGTCCGAGAGAACGCGAACCGGCCGCCCTCGCACCAACACTTCGAGGGCCAACAGGGCTAACCGCACCGCTCGCAGTTCGAGCCGGTTGACTCGACCAAGAGGCTTCCAGGGGACACCACGTTCCCTGTGTGAAACGGTTCTCGCAGTGAGCCCCCCAGCCCGAAAGGCTGGCATCCGTCGTGAGCGGTACCCAAAGGGGCGGTTCCAAGGGAAGACCCATCCTCAGGTTCTCCGAACACAGCCACCAGTGGAGCGACCGACGAACCGGTTTCGGGCAAGGCAAGCGCATGTTCAACGAGTCGAACTGGTTCGACCAATGACGTAATAGGGCACTCTGGAGCGGACGCATATGGAACCTCGCCCAAGGCACCACCTCCAGAGTCGCCGCCATCGTGCCGAGGAACCGGAGGTACCACCACGCGGATGGTGCTGGCATCCCCAGGAAAAGACGGACGAGGCCCCTCAAGGCTAGAACACGGCGCTCCGGCAAACATACCAATCCCCTCGCCGTGTCGAATTGCACCCCCAGGTATTCGAGGTTTTGAGTGGGAAACAGACGGCTCTTCCGTTCGTTGACCACCCAGCCTAGGGAGCGCAATAGAGAAACCACTCTGCTCGTGACTTGCACACATTCGTCGTTGGACTTTGCCCGAATCAACCAATCGTCGAGATAAGGGTGAACGAGAATACCCTCCTTCCGCAAGGCCGCCGCGACCACCACCATGACTTTCGTGAAGGTGCGAGGTGCCGTGGCGAGGCCAAACGGCATGGCCCGAAATTGAAAATGGCCCCACGGAAACGCGAACGGGAGGAACTTTTGGTGAGACGCCCGGATGGGAATGTGCAAATAAGCCTCCGATAGGTCGAGAGAGGAGAGAAACTCTCCTTGACGCACCGCCACGATGACCGACCTTAAGGTTTCCATCCGGAAGTGCGGAACCTTGAGGGCACGGTTTACGCCCTTGAGATCCAGGATTGGGCGGAGAGAACCGTCTTTCTTTGGAACGACAAAATAGATGGAGTAGTGCCCGGCGCCGCGCTCGGAAGGAGGGACAGGGATTACTGCACCCAGAGATAAGAGCCGGTGCAACGTCAAGCGGATGGCCTGAGTCTTCTGGTCGCCCTTGCTGGGAGACAGAACAAAGGAATCTCGGAGTGGACCAGCAAACTCCAGCGCATAACCCTTTTCGATAATCTCTAGCACCCACTGATCTGAAGTAATTTGGGCCCAAGAAGGAAAAAAATCGCGTAAGCGACCCCCGATGACCAGACTTCCCCCTGGGGCCCGCCTCGCTTCATTGCAGCTTGCGATTAAAGGAAGAGGGCAAGGAAGAGGAGGATCCAGAGAAGCCTCGTCCCGCTCCGCGGAATCCACGAAACCCCTTGTGAACGGGATCCGAAGCGACCACGCTGAGCACTCCACAGGCGGGAAGAGCGAAATCTGCGAAAATCCCGAAATTGGCCGCGAGAAGGAGGCAAGGTTCTATTTAGCTTAGGCTTATCTTCCGGAAGTCTACCGCCCTTAGATTCTCCAAGGTCCTTAACCAACTTATCCAGAGCATCACCAAATAATAATTTGCCCTTGAAGGGCAGCTTACTGAGTCGAGACTTAGAAGAACTATCGGCCGCCTAGTTTCGCAACCAGATGGACCGGCGCGCCGACACCAAGGAAGCCATACTTTTAGCCAAGGATCTAATTAAGTCATAATGAACATCCGCCAAATACGCCGACCCCGACTCCATGCGGGTCACCTCTAATAGTCTCTGCTTATCCAATCCGGAAGCGGAGCGCAGGTGCTGAGCCCAACGTAAACAGGCCCGAGCTACCCAAGCGCCACAAATAGAGGCTTGCAGAGACAAGGCATTGGTGTCGAAGGCCTGTTTCAACAAATTATCTACTTTCTTGTCTTGCGCATCCTTCAAGGCAGCCCCGCCTTCAACAGGTATCGTGGTCTTCTTAGTCACAGCCGACACCGCAGCATCCACCCGCGGTGACTTGAACATCTCCTTGTCTTTATCAGCCAAGGGATACAGACGGTTCATAGTTCTAATCCCCTTCAAACCTGAATCCGGTTGATCCCACTCAGTTTGGATCATTTGCTCTACCACACGGTGCACAGGAAAGACCACCTGAGACTCCCGTACCGCCTGTATGAGAGGATCCTCCAAGCCGTCCTCCTCCCTAGGGCAAGTTACGGCCAGATTAAGGGTCTGAAGAGATTCTGTAATCAACGGCACCAGCTCTTCCCTACGAAACACACGAATAATCCGAGCCTGGTCCTCCGGCTCTGGAATCTCACCGTCTTCCAATTCCTCAGTCTCAGCATCAGGATCTCCCTCCACCTCCAAATCTGGGTAACTCAGGGCGTCCTGCTCCGGGTCCACTGACCTGAAACGTTTGGCGGCAGGCTGAGAAACACGCCGGGTCTCCTCCGATGCAAAGGAGGGGAGGGGCGCTGGCCAGGCCTCCGGTAACTGGTCGGAACGGCTCAAGCGAAAGGCCTGGTGCATCAGAAGTACAAAGTCTGGGGAAAAGTCCATAGGGGATTCAACAGCCGTACCAGGCAACGCACTAGCATGCCCATTAGAATGGGATGCGGCACCAGACGGGCAAGAGCCAGGCGAGAGTTCTCCCTCCGCCAGAACAGGGGGGCCCTCAGGGCCAGGCAGCTCCTTCAGTTCTATTTGATGTTACAAGTCTGAAGAAACCGAGGCACAGCCCCGGCAGATGCCAGACTCCGCAACCGCTCCCCTGCGTGAACCACAGATTACGCACTGCGGTTTGGTAGTCATGCCAGCGTAGAATCCGCTCCAGGCAGAAACCCACAGCTGATCCCCACAGAGAAGGAAAAGAAACGCTGGTGCAGTTAGCCTCGTTGGAGCGCTTTAAGTTTGGTTTTTGGGGGTTTTTTTGTTTGTTTTTTTAGAAAATAAAGTACCCCCTAGCACCCCGAGAAGGTCCCGAGTAAAATCGCTAGTGCCAAAAGCCTAAAAAAACGCAAGGAAAACGCATGCCCTACTGTTGAAGCCGGCGGGAAAAAAACCTCCACACAGAGCTACAAAATGGCCACCGGACTCATGCACCCGCGCTGAAAAAACGGCGCGAAAATCCAAAATAAAGAAATAAAACTAACGGAGCAAAAGAAAGTAAAATGAGGAACCCCTCAGACAGGGCACTTACCGCAGGGACAAAATGCCGATGGCATCCGACCCACCGCGGGAATCTGAAGCGGGAGCGCGCTGTAAATGCTGAGAGAGAGGAGGGACACAATTACCTCCGGAAGACACCCGCAGGCACAGAAAGCAGCCCAAGCAAAAGAGCTGTCCGGGAAAGGCAGAACTCTTCCCCGTGCAGTCTAGGGGAGAGTTCTAACCTGACTGGCTGTTAAATGTCATCGGTAAGGAAGGCAGGAGCCCAATGCAGGACTGGCTTCTCAAAACCGGTAAGCCCCTCCGGATGCCACCTGACTCTTTAAATTTAAAAAAACAAAAACAAAAAAAAAACCCAAACAGCTACCTAATTAAATGAAATGAAAAGAAATGATATGGCAAAAGAAACCCCCAAAACAATAACTATCTAGTGTTGCTCCTCCAATAGCCACTAAGTGTGCCCAGACCAGGCACACACGTCCTCAAGCTGCAAGGAGACTGGACACACTGGGGGCTTATGGGAGCTCCGTCTGCATACATCATACAGAAAGTTTTTGATTGGTCCAGTCTCCAGGCTGCAGGAGGAGGTGCACTACCCGAATGTGGAGGACTAAACTGGAGGACCGCTCAGGAAATTCTGATTTAAAACATTGTGTAAGGTGTTTTACTATTTTAAATTATGTAACTTCCATCAGTGTCCTTAGAACTAAAGCTACAACATTCATATGGTACACCACAGCTGAAACATCTCTGCAGGTCTTCAGCTACTCAAAAGCCATCACCACTTACTGGTGATGTCCTGCCTTTATTTATTTATTTAACCAGTTTTCTATACCGCCTCATCCTTCAATCAAAAGCAGTTTATATTATGTAATCACTACAAAAAGGTACTTGTCCCCAAAGGGCTCACAATCTATGTGTACCTGAGGCAATGGAGGGTTAAGTGGCTTGCCCAAGGCCACAAGGAGTGTCTATAGGACTAGAAACCCCAATCCCTCCGGCCTGAGAATGCTGTCCCAATGGCCTTCCAGCCTGAGGTACTGTGTCCTAACCACTAGGCCACTCCTCCCTCCAGTCTTCTGTTTGTAAGAACAGAAGACGACATATGAAATAATCTTGTTATTGTTAGCATATAGCTTTTGTTTTCACAAGACCTGTGAAAGCAAAGTTAACTTGATAAGGAAAATGCTTCCTGTAGTACAATGAGTTTGGACTGGATTTTCTACAATTAGGCACTGCAGTTTTGTTTTAGGTTGGGCAGTCCACCACTTTAGTTAAAAATACCAAATTTCAGAGGGGCTAAAATATTTTATTTATTTTTATTTATTTACATTTTCTTATATACCGTGCTATTCAACATCAGTGCGGTTCACATGAAACATAAAACTTGCATATTACATTGACTGATCAGTCCTTACAAGGAACAGGTAATAAAACTTGGATAACTTGGGGTAACTATGTACATTGAGGCATCATGAGAAATTTATTTAGCTGTATTTATATCCCGCTTTTCACCGGGTCAAAGGGGTCAATTGGGGGATACATTTAACACGAGGGGATATGAGACACATACGCTAATACTTACAGGGAACATGGGCAATGGAGGGTTAAGTGGCTTGCCCAAGACCACAAGGAGTGCCTATAGGACTAGAAATCCCAGTCCCTCCGGCCTGAGATTGCTGTCCCCAGGTGGGACTTGAACCCCCGGCCCTCCGGCCTGAAGTACCTTGTCCTAACCACTAGACCACTCCTCCCTCCTTATCTCGCTAGTCGTATACATGGTTGTCTTGTAGGAAGACTACAGCTGTAAGGCCAGTCTAGATCGTGGATTGGGCTATTGTATCGCTGACTAACGGGAAGTACATGAGGAAAAGGTAGTGCTTCAAAATAACTTTGAGCGAGGCATTGTCCCCTTGAGGATCTTCAGCCACTTAAGCAAACAAACACTAGTAACATAGTAACATAGTAGTTGACGGCAGATAAAGACCAGCATGGTCCATCCAGTCTGCCCAGCAAGATGGCAAGAGTAGGTGCACCTGTCGCTCCACGCAGGCCACCCCTCCCCATATCCTTGTTCAGGGGTAAACCCACCACTCCATGTAGGACATCCCTATTTGTTGAGATGTTACATGGTTCAGAAGTTAGATGGTACCGTTTATTTTGTTTTTTTCCTATTTCTGTAAAGGGATCCTCTGTGTTTGTCCCATGCCTTTTTGAATTCCGTCACCGTGTTCGCCCCTACCACTTCCAATGGGAGGGCATTCCAAGCATCCACCACCCTTTCAGTGAAAAAATATTTCCTGACATTGCCTTTCAATTTACCCCCTTGCAGTTTCATGTTATGCCCTCTAGTTTTACAGGTTCCCCGTCTTTGGAAGAGGTTTGTTTGTTCATCATTTCTCTTTAAGTATTTAAAGGTCTGAATCATATCTCCCTTGTCCCTCTTTTCCTCCAAAGTATACATATTTAGGTCTTCAAGTCTCTTCTCATAAGGCTTCTGACGCAGGCTCCAAATCATTTTGGTCGCCTTCCTCTGAACAGTCTTTTTACATCCTTTGCAAGATATGGTCTTCAAAACTGAACACAGTATTCCAAGTGAGGCCTCACCAGTGACCTATACAGTGGCATAAGTACCTCTTCTTTTCTGCTGGTAATACCTCTTTGTATGCAGCCCAACATCCTCCTGGCTTTTGCCACTGCCTTGTCGCACTGTTTTGCCACCTTGAGATCAGCAGAGATAATCACACCAAGGTCTTTTTCCTGAACTGTGCATACCAACCTTTCTCCCCCTATCGCGTACATTTCTCTTGGATTTCTGCTACCCAAGTGCATGACACTGCACTTTTTTGCATTAAATTGTAGTTGCCAAGCTTTAGACCAGTCTTCCAGCTTTTGTAGATCTTTCTTCATGTTAACCACTCCCTCGGGGGAGTCCACTCTGTTGCAAATTTTTGTGTCGTCTGCAAAAAGACAGACCTTTCCATTCAATCCTTCAGCAATATCACTCACAAATACATTGAACAGTGCCGGGCCCAGTACCGAACCCTGGGGCACCCCGCTAATCACCTTCCTCTCATCCGAGTGAGCTCCATGTACAATCACCTTCTGACGTCTGTCAGTCAACCAATTTCTAATCCAGTTTACCATCTTGGGACCCATCCCCAAGCTACTGAGTTTGTTGACAAGCCTCCTATGAGGAACAGTATCAAAGGCTTTGCTGAAATCCAGGTAGATGACATCCATTGCATGCCCCTGATCTAGTTCCCTGGTCACGCAGTCAAAGAACTCGATCAGATTTGTTTGGCAAGATCGTCCTTCGGTAAAACCATGTTGCCTCGGGTCTAAGAATGAAGAATGCCAGGTACAGGAACCTATCTTCTGCTGAAAGCAGATGGGTACAGATGGTTGCAACTAGGGAGGCACAGCGCTGGAAATGTGTTTTGAATAAAAATACAGAATATGGCAGATGAAAAACACAAGGTCTTCCACCAGTAAAAACATTTGATCTCCAGCTTTATCATCATTGTACAGGGAAGCTATGCCATGCACACATCATTCTTTCCATAAAGCACCCTTCTTGGCTTCATACCATCACCTCTTGCACTATAGTATCTTTCCCTTTACATAGAAAGCATAGTTACTCACCTGTAACAGATGTTCTCCAGGGACAGCAGGAATCAGTCCTCATATATGGGTGACACAGAGCATTTCCCCAGCTTTCAAAGAAAGCTCTTGGGAATGCTACCACTCATGCGTGGTCCCTTCCCACCCAAGTGTGCCATCTTGCTCAGTCAGATGACATTAGCTTAGGCAACAGACAAAAAGGTAAAGGAGGCAACTCCAAGGAGGAGGAAGGATTGTGAGGACTGATTCCTGCTGTCCCTGGAAAACATCTGTTACAGGTGAGTAACTACACTTTCTCCAGGAACAAGCAGGAAGTCAGTCCCAAGGGAAGTCATGAGTTGCAGAAGGCGAGTCCCTACCAAGAGGCTCTACAGACTCAAGCGTCCAGCATCACCATAACTCCGGTAGCCTGAACTCTAAAGGGTTGGCAGGCAGGAGTTGCTTATACACCGAAAATGCTTCTGATCACTGCCTAGCCAAAGGCACTGTCCCTGCAGGACTCACTCTCAAGGCAGTAGGGATTGCGAATGTATGGACTGAAGGCCAAATGGCGGTCTTACAGATTTCTTGCACCGGCACTGCACGTAGGTTGGCCACTGATGTGGCACTCCAGAGAAAGGCCAGCTCGCTCATAAGCGAGGGCAATGCAGTCCACCAACCAGGTGGACAGCATTCACTTGGTCACAGGTAGCCCCAGTCTGCTGGGGTCATAGCAGATAAAAAGCTGAGGAGTTTTTCAATGGGCCTTGGTCCTCTGTAAATAAAAGGACAGGGCCCTCTTGCAATCCAGGGTATGCCAGACGACCTCCTCCCTGCCAGCGTGCGGCCGTGGGAAGGCGGTGGGGAGAACCACCTCCTGATTGAGGTGAAAAGCAGACACCACCTTTGGAAGGAATTTGAGGTGCGTACGAAGCACCACCCTTTTCATATAGAACCTGGTATAGGGAAGGTTCACCACCAGGGCCTGCAGCTTGCTTACTCTGCGAGCAGATGTCAATGCCACCAGGAGAGGTGTCACAGGTGGCCAAAGGCTCAAACGGCGGTCTAGTGAGCTGGGAGAGCACCACATTGAGATCCCATTCCGCTGCTGGAAGGCAGAGAGGGGGATTGGATAGCAGGATGGCTCTGAGAAATCTGGAGACCAAAGGCTGGCCTGAGAGGGGCTTCCCCTCTAAAGGGTGATAGTTAGCCGAGTTAGATTTCAAGCCCTAGTGTGAGAGGTGCAGCAAGTTCTGCAGCATGAGCTTTACCTGACAGGAGAACAGGTTCTCATTCCTTTCTGCACACCAGATGGAAAACCTCCTCCACTTGAAGGCGTAAGCCCTTCTGGTGGATGGCTTCTGGGAAGCCAGGAGAATCTCCTTGACCTCACCTAGGAGGTTGAAAGGGGCCAGTGCTACCTTTTCAGCACCCACGCTGTCAGTGTTAGGGACCCCAGGTTGGGACAGGAGGTCCGGGTTCCAGCCCAATGGTACTGCGGTTGCCACCAACAGGGAGAGCAGCAGCGGGGAACCAGGGCTGCCTGTGCCACCTGGGCGCAATCAGGATTGCTGAGGCATGCTCGCTCTGGATTTTGAAAGGCACTTGGCTATCAGAGGTGTCGGTGGGAATGCATAAAGCAAGCCCTGTGACCAGGAGATCAGGAAGGCATCTGCTGCCACCTTCCTGCAGTGTTGATAAGGACAGCAAAATTTGGGCAGCTATGAGTTGTCCGGGGAGGCAAACGGGTCCAACCAGGGTCTTCCCAAAGGTGGAAAAGCCTCCGGGTCACTTTTGGGTCCAGATGCCACTCGTGAGGCTGAAGGACCCTGCTGAGATTGTCCACCAGGCAACTGTCCCAGCCCAGTAAGTACACCGCCCTCAGAAGGAAATGGTTGCGCACTGCAAAGGAGTGGAGGGCAACTGCCTCCTGACAAAGGGAGCAGGAGACAGTACTCCCCTGCTTGAACATGGCAACCTGATTCTCTTGTCTGTACGAGGACCGGGAGGTCGCTCAGAAGGTGGCCCCGAGTTCAAAGAGATTGATTTTCAGGAGGGATTCCTCTGAGGACCAGGTGCCCTGGGTGCACTGGCCCTCACAATGTGCGCCCCAACTCACAAGGGAGGCATCTGTCATCAGGACCCTCTGAGGGGTTGGTGCCTGGAAGGGCATCCCTGCCCTGAGGTGATGTAGGGATTGCCACCAGGTGAGGGAGGCTGCCAGCTGGTGGGTGACCTTCACTCTGTCCCTCAACATGCCTGTTGCCTGCGTCCACTGGAAATGGAGGCACCACTGAGCTGCCCACATATGCAGGTGGGCCAGAGGCGTAATGTGAACTGTTGAGGCCATGTGGCCTAACAGGTGGAGGAGTAGGTGAGCTGACACTGAACTGGAGCTCTGCACATCCCTTACCAGCTGCATCAGGCGGTGGACTCTCTCCACAAGGAGAAAGGCCTTGACCCACAAAGTGTCCAGCTGGGCCCCTATGAATTCCTTGGGCCAGGGAGAGGCTGGACTTGGGTAGTTGATGATGAACCCCAAATGCTGCAGGGTGTGGATAGTGAGTCTTGTGGCCCACCTGGCCTCAAGAAGTGTACGGTCTCTGATGAGCCAGTCATCCAGCTAAGGAAAGAAGTGGGTTCCTTGGAGGCGTACAAGGATGGCTACAACCGCCAGACATTTTGTAAAGACCCTTGGAGAGGAGGCAAGGCCGAACGGCAGCACCCTGTACTGGTAGTGCCACCCCCCCCCCTCCCCACCACAAATCTCAGGTAATGCCTATGGGAGGGGTGGATCAGGATGTGGGTGTAAGCATCCATGAGATCAGAGCCAGTCTCCCTGGCGGAGGTAGGGCAGCAATGTCCCAAGGGAGAGCATTTTGAACTTTTCCCTCACCAGGAACTTGTTCAAGTTGCACAGGTCCAGGATGGGCGGAAGGCCCCTTGTTATTTTTGGGACAAGGAAATACCTTGAGTAGAACCCCTATCCCCAGAGGTGATGGGGTACCAGTTCCACCGCCATGTCCCTGAGCGAGCAAACCTGCGAGTTATGTGGCAAGTGGAGGAGAGGCTGTAGTAACTCTCCTAGGAAGAAGTCTGGAGGATCCTGCTGCAGATGGAGAAAATATCCCTCCTGCACCACCCACAGAACTCACTGGTCTGTAGTGATGTTGGCCCATCTGTGGGCGAAAGAGACCAGTTGGCCCCCTGTGGGCTGAGGTGGGACTCCCAGGGGGGGGGGGAGGCCCAGCCCAGGAAGTCAAAAGCCTCCCCCCAGTTGGGTGGGAGCTGATGTCTAGGGCTTGGGAGACTTGGGCTTCCTAGGCCCTTGTCCCTCGCCTTTTGGCTGTAAGGCCCGGTGAGGTTGCCCCGAGTAAGGCCGGTAGTGATCAGCCTGGAAGTAGCTCTTTCCCCCCCCCCCCCCCCCGGGAAAAAGGGCTTCTTTGGGCGCTTCCCCCCCCCCCCCCTTGAGGAATTTTTCCTTGAGCACGCCAAGGTCTTTTTGGACAGCCTCTGCCAGGTCACCACCTCAGCCTCAATCTCCGCAGCCTTATCAAACATTAGTTTCCCGAATAGGTTCTCACCATAGCAGGGGACATCCAGGAGCTTTTCCTGTACTCACTGCTCCAGGTCAAAGGTCTGTAGCCATGCCAGGCGCCGATGCCGGCAGCTGAAACCCTGGTCACAGACTCAAACCCGTCATAGGTGGCCTGGGAGAGGAATATGAAACAGTCCCAGATGCCTGCTGCTAGGGACTGGAACCTTTGCAGAGATTCCCTGGCGAGGCCCACCAAGAACGTCGAGAGTTCCTGTATCAGGCACTTAAGGTACATTCCAATGTATAATTGATATGCCTGTATTCAGCATCTGAGCATGGAGCCCTGGTTGCACTTGTGCCCCATGGCATCAAGGGCCCGGGCCTCCCTGCCGGGGGTGGGGTGGGAGGAACTGAAGAGTAGATCTTTTGACTCTTCAGTTTTTTGCATGGAGGACTCAACCACCATCGAGTTGTGGGGGAGTTGTTGCTTATGAAATCCAGGGCCCTTCCGGATGTAATAGATGGCGTCCAGGTGCCGACTCACCAGCGGCACCGAGGCTAGGGATTCCCATATCCGGAGGAGTAATCTCTTGAGGATGGGTGGAACTAGCACCATGAGAGTCTCCTTGGGAGGGGACTCATATTGTAGGATCTCGAGCTCCTCGGTGCGCAGGTCATCCTCCGACTCAGTCTGGATCGAAAGAGCCCGGGAGTGGAGGAGTGGCCTAGTGGTTGGGGCAAGGTACTTCAGGCCGGAAGGTCGGGGGTTCAAATCCCACTAGAGGACAGCAACCTTGGGCCGGAAGGACTGGGGTTTCTAGTCCCACAGGTGCTCCTTGTGGTCTTGGGCAAGCCACTTAACTATTTTACAGGGAACATGGGCCATGGAGGGTTATCTCCAAGTTATAATGCCCTGTTCAATGTAATTTCAGTTTGTTCAATGTAAACCGAACTGATGCAGACTAGCGCGGTATATAAGAGAATGAAAATAAATAAATAAATAAATGTCACGAACAAAGTCATGAAAGGCCACATTCTCAGGCAGGGAGGGGCACTGAGGCTCCAGGGGAGATGGCTCGGAGGAGACAACCCGGTGTTGGGAGGTCTCTGGGAGGCCCCGTCCTCGGTCTCCCAGACAGAGCCCGAGGGCGTTGAGGAGTCAGCCCCGGGGGCAGCTCCAAGGAACCGGGCCCCCCCTGAGGACCTGGGGTTGGACTACCGGAAACTCGCAGGAGAGGACTGAAACCGTGAGAAGCGTGATAGAGACCTCGATTGACGCCGAGGATTTACCTGAGGCCGGTGGCGCTCAGTGCCAAGTTTGGTGCCCAGAGGCTCCCCTGAGGTCGCCTGCTGGCCCCGATGTCAATGCCCGCTGCAAGGCCACAATGGAGGAGAAGCTCTACTCCATGGCCACCATGCGGGACAAGGCCTGATGGCTATGCAGCGCTTGGCATGGACACCGAAGCCCTCGGGTCCAACGCCAGCATGCTGGAGAATGCGTCCTCGAGGAGGACTATAGGTTTACGGGTCCTGCCGCAGCCTCCGCCGGCCGAGGACTCTTGTCTCAAGACTTTCCAAGGACACTGTTCAGAGTCGCCAGCGTCCTGTCGAGGGACCTCCTTCGGGACCTTCTTCTTTATGGGAGGGTCCAGGGCCGCACCAGAGGATCCGCCACCGCGGGACTCCAAGAACGCCCGGACCTCTCCTGAAGGGCCGGCTTCGGGGCTCGGCGATGGGGAAGCCAGGGCAGAGTCAGACCTTGGGAAAAGCTTCCCCTGCAACTCAGACTGCCTCCTATTGGTTTTAGGGGTCATGGCCTGGCACCGGTCGCAGGTGGAACCATCATGGTCCGGGCCCAGGTAATTGATGCAGCAGTCGTGAGTATCAGTGACTGAGATAGTCTGAATGCAGCGGTCACATTTCTTGAACCCACCGGGAGTCATGGTGGGAGCACACCCAGCTGGGGTCGAGGACTCCCGGGCAAAAATGGCATGAAGGCCAGTCGAGGTGGGACCTCAAGGGAACATGGGAAAATAAAGGGAGCTGAGATCGGCACTGGTGGTGCCTCCTCGAGGCGGGAAGGGAACCGGTACGCAAACTGGATAAAGGGAAGGAATTAAAGAACTTTTTCCAGGAGAGTAGAGGACCACGTCCATTGGGCTCCACAGAAAAAAGGAGACTGAGCAAGATGGCACCCTTAGGCGGGAAGGGAACTACGCATGCGTGGTAGCATTCCGAAGGGCTTTCTTTGAAAGCTAAGGAAATAGGAATTACACTTACTTGTTAATTGTGGTTCCTTGAGTGACTCCCAGTTTAGTTCTCAACCTCTGGGTAGTGAACCTCCACCTGAAGCTTGGAGACTGGGCATGTCAAACTCATGACATCACTGGATATAGCCTGCTGGTCTCTCCCATCAGCCCCCGGTGAACTATTGACAAAGCAGACTCAAAGGAACAAAAAATCAGTAACTTTAAAAAACAAAAATATATATATATATATTTTCAAGGGCACGCTGAACATATAACCTATCTACTTACTACTCCCCTTCCAGAAGGAAAGGGACTGCTTCCTGCATGCTCTCCTTTCCGTCGAATACCTAGCCCTAAACAATCCATATATATATATATATATAAATATATATATATATATATATATATATATATATATATATAATATAGCAATATAGCACAAAACAAATGGAAGCATCAAAACGACTGAACACCAGTGAAGGCCTATGTCCACTTCTAACCATGCACTTCCCCCAACAGAAACACCACTGCTAAGACCAGACCCCATCCCCGGGCGGGAATGAGGACTAAACTGGAGTCACTCAAGGAACCACAATTACCAGGTAAGTGTAATTCCTATTTCCTTATCGTTCCTCCAGTTTAGTCCTCAACCTCTGGGATGTATCAGAGCAGTAATCATTGGGAGGGACCTTTCCAGCCGGATCTCAACACCGCCTCCCTGAAAACGGCATCCTTAGCTGCCAGAACATCTAGGCGGTAGTGCTTACTGAAAGTATGGAGAGACACCAAGTGGCCTCCCTACAGATGTCCACTGACGGAACCAAACTGTGCTCCGTCCAAGAAGATGCTTGCACTCTGGTAGAGTGAGCTCGTAAGCTCCCTGGTCCCGTAGAAGATAAGCTGACGCACTCGCCGCTCCAATCCATCCAGAAATGGACTCCTTCACCGACGCTTCCCTTTGCGGGGCCCTCTGAATACCCCGAAGAGACACGATCCGCCTTGCGAACGTTTCTGAAACCTTTAAACACTGCCGCAGCGCTCTTGACGTCCAAAGAGCGCAAACTATGGTTCAATACGCTCCCCTCCGCCGCACCTATCACTGGAAGAGGGACTATTTTAGTTAGGTGAACGTAGAAACCACCTTTGGCACCTTTGGAACCAGCCGCCAGGCCACCTTCTGTCTGGAGACAGACAAAAAACGATTCCTGACAGGTCAACGTCTGCAACGCTGAAAATCGCCTCGCCGAACAGATGACCATCAAACATACCGCCTTCAAGGCAAAACCCCTAACCTACGCTTGTTGCAAGGGCCCCAATGGCGCGCTAGCTAACGCTCCTAAAACCAACTTGAGCTTCCCCGGTGGAATTAATATCCTACGAGAGGGCTACAGTCTGGTAACCGCCTGAGAAAGTGTACCACATCGACCTGTGCATGAGAGCCACTCCCTGTCCTTTGCCCCTATAGCAAGACAGAGCTGCTAAATGAACTCTCCAGGACCTGCCTTTACCAAACCCGTCCTGCAGAAAACCTAATACCAAGGGGACTGACACTGTAGTCACGCGAGCGTGCCTCCGGGAGCACCTGTCCTCAAAGATGCGCCATATACGCACATATGCAAGGGACGGAGACTTTTTTTTTTTTTTGGCGGCAATGTGGCAAAGACTGCTGCCAAGCAACTCTTTTTCCTTAAGCTTGCCCTTTCAATGGCCACCCCGTAAGCGAAAACCGATGCACCTGAGGCATTCGAAGGGAACTCCGTAGCAACAGAATCTCCAATGTCGGAAACCTCAATGGATTCCCATCGAGCAACAGTATGAGGCAGGCATACCACGGGCGCCTCGGCCAGCCGAGGCCCCCAACCACACGTTTCCCCGAAGTGCTTCAATACGCAGAACCACTCAACCTATTTGTCTGCTGAAGAAGCGACCCGTTTACGCAGAGTTGAATGCCGCCATGAGGTCCATTACTGGCTGTCCCCATATGCCACCGATCTGTGAGAACACCTCCGGATGCCACTCCCATTCTCCAGCATCTACTTGGACCCAGCTGAGGCAATCCGCCATCACAATGTCCTTACCCGCAACATGCGCCACCGAAAACGCTGGCAGCCAAAGCTCCATCCACACACACAGACCCTCTGCCGTAGCCTCTATGGCAACACTTCCGGTTCTGCCCTGCCGATTGATGTAGGCCACCGCCGCGGAGTTGTCGGTCAGTACTCGCACCGCTTGACCTTGCACCGTAGCTTTGAACGCCTGCAACGTCTGGCGTATCGCTCGCATTTCCAGTCAGTTGATTGACCACTGGGTCTCCTGTGTACTCCAAGAGCCTTGCGCAAAACAATCTCCAAACGTAGCGGAGTTTACAAAGTTTTTGGCCAAGCTCCCGGAGGAAAGGTCCATAACCTTTTATTAGAGAGAAGCTGGAAAATTATTTAAATTTTTTTTTTATACCAACTTTCACCAATTCAAGATGTTCTACAAGGCACACAACCCAACAGAGCGTCACATCTGTTGTACATGCAGAGGAACCCTTAAAATATGAGCATACATGAATCCACCGCTTGCCCCGATACAAGCATTGAGTAGCCTATTCGTCTTTTTGGAAACCAGCCAGGTCTTTAAGATCTGGATTGGCTACCCTAGGAAACAGGATACTGGACCTGAAAGCGCTTGGTCTGACCCAGTATGGCATTTCTTGTATCCTTATGAACGGAACCTCCACAAGGTCTCTGCCTTGGAAGAAACAGGCTGCGCCTGGCCCTATGGCTAGCTCACACGAAGCAGTGCGGCCTAGTAGTTGAGGCAAGTTACCAGAGGACCAAGGGTTTGAATTCCAATCAAGACCACCAACCTTGGGCCATAAAAACTGGGGTTTCTGGTCCCACAGGTGGTCCTTCTGGCCTTCGTTAAGCGACTTAACCCTCCACCTCAGGTACCAAAACATAAATTGTGAGCCCTTCAGGGACAAGGTAAATAGAAATACCGTAATCGACTGTATGCCATCCTGACCTGTAGGCAATCAATATACTCAAATAAATAACTGACTGGCAATATGTGACCGTAGCAAACACTGGCAGTGAAGAGACATCAGAGCTGGTGCTGGTTCCTGGTCTTCCTTTCTCGCTCTCCCAGTCCTTCTGCCAGCATTGAGAAAAGGCTGAGAATAGATTGTCCAGTGGGCCAGGGACCTTGCGTCCTGGACATCAGAGAGAAAGAGGGGCTAGGATCTCGGAGCAAAGCCCAAAGAGAAAGGGAAACTGGTGACCGTGACACTGTAGCTCCTCCGGGCGGCTCACTCCACAGCAGATCCCACGACTGCATCTCCAACCCCATGTAACACCAAGAGGACCTCACGCACTTTATTACAATCGACATCCCCCCATTACTGGAGAAATTACCTTAGCCTGATAATACAGTCTGTGCAAAGAAATGCAGTCTCACTCTGCAAAGGTTGCATCCAAAAATCATGCCTAAGCAATTGTGAGCACATACCAAATGCACATCTACATATACAGGTGACCCAGCACCTGTCACCCAAACACAGTGCAGTGAGCACGCTTGAACATAGGCTGAATGCATGGAGCATACACAGAGTATTGACTTCCGCCATGAAACATTCCAGTGCCCTGGAGCGCTAAGCCCCAGACTGTGCTACCTAGACGTCCTTCTCTTCACCTCAGCACTGGCCCTTTAACAAGATGGCACAGATGGGTCAGTGCCCCTGCTAAGTGCTTAAAGCCCTGCTCTGACAGCACAGGCTCTAGAAATAGATGAGAATTTCCTGGGAAGGGCATGCTAAGTGGGGCTATGAAACACACACAGACACCCCCCCCCCCTCCCCGGCCTTCCTGCAGTCAGAGAAATAACGGTGGCATACACCGACAAAGTGGAGGTCTTAGAGGTTGCTGCCTGTGTGAACCTGATGAAGAATATGATTTTGTATTTTACAAACCCCCCCCAGGGATGGGGGCACTGAATACTATATGTGATTCATGAGCAGCACTGCTATCCGGTGGTCTTTAGGGCACCAGAGCCCGACAAACAATACAGAAGTTAAGAGCTTTAAATCTTGGTCATATAATCTTGATTTGCAGAACTTTACAGTTGCTTGTTTAGTCACTAACCCGAGTGCCCATGAGGTGGCCCTGTGGTTATTTCTTCCCTGACTTGCAGAGATCAATCTGATGATGGCTGCATACACACGGTCACAGAAAGGCACTATTGAGTGTACCAGCTGCCCTCTGGTGGCCATGGACCATCGCACAGGCACTTCTTGGTTAACAGTTTAACTGTAATTATTATTATATATTTTTTTATATCCTAAGGTTTCCTAAAACTGTCCCTGTGAAACCACAGGCGTTTGGGCAACTTTCACTATAGAATACACAAAAGCACACTTCCAGCCTGTCCCTCCTTCCAACTACAAGTTAGGGCTCTGCTCTTGAAGAACCTAAAAGCTGGCAATTTGCCTATTATCCCGGGACTTAACAGATGCTCCTCAGAGACATGATTAGGAGGGAGAGAACATGTGCCATCAGAGATCAATGCCAAAACTGCTGTCCTATAAAACTAAGAATAAACTTAAAAGTAAAAAGGACTGACAACAGCCCCCTTAAGGATGAGGAACCCCCTGAGCCTCAAAAAAACCTACAAACAAAAGAAAGAAACACTAGACCTAAAAATCTAGCTATTCTGCCTGATGTCTTCCTCACACAGGCAGCTCGCAGCAACTTCCGCCACGCGGTCCAAATACCTAGAGAGAAAATGGCCGCCCCTTTGCCAACGAATTTTGGCACCAAGAACAACAGCCGCTGCAAAAAAAGAGGCCTCAGCAGACTGACAGAGCCCGAAGGCCTTACCTGCAGGGCCGAAAGCCACGCAGCCTGCTCCTACCGCCTTGAATTCATCCGATCCTCAAGTCACGCTGCTGCGCCCAGCAGCCACGTCGAGGACCGCTCAGCCGGTTCCACAGAGTAAAATTAAAATCCCGCAGCAACAGAGAGGCTCCGTCTCACACAGCTTCAGTGTGGCTGTACGGGTCCCGGAGCTCTCTCCCGTACCGTCCAGGGAGAGAGATCTGCACCAGCGAATGTCTGCAGTAAGTGAAAATAACTGACAAGGAGGGAAGGTGAGAGCTGCTACTAATTTAAAGAGCCAGGCTCAAATTTAAAATTACTGTAAATATAAGGAAATTTGCTCCTAACAACTAAAGGGAACTAATCCCTGATTGCCAACCAAAGGTAACTGAATTAAAAGTAAAATTAAAGGCAAAAATCAAAAGTAAAATCAGAATAGAATTTGTCACACTAAATGCTCCTTATCTGTTCCCCCAAGTGAGCCCAGAAGATAGGCTCACTACGTCCTCCTGCTGCATTGAGACTGGACACACTGGAGGCTGATGGGAGAGACCAGAAGGCTATATCCAGTGATGTCATGAGTTTGACGTGCCCAGTCTCCAAGCTGCAGGAGGAGGTTCGCTACCCAGAGGTTGAGGACTAAACTGGAGGAACGATAAGGAAATGCTACGCGCAGGCTCCATCGGTGCCAACGTCGCCCATACATGAGGACCGACTTCCTGCTTGTTCCTGGAGAAAATATTGTTTTGTGGGGTTTATTTATGCATCTAACCTATTTCTTTTTATCATAACTACCCTCTCCCCTCCCCCCACAGCCTTCTCTTCTCTAGAATAAACTGGAAAATTCCCAAGAACCTAAATGTGGCAACTGCATCCATGAGAGTGGCTCTGGACAGCAGGCAGGAAGAGAAACTGACTCAGGAAGGTGAAGAACCACCATCACAAACTGGAAAACAAAAGGAAGCTTGAGGGAAAAGAAGGAAAACAGTAGAAAAAAAAAAAGAGACTAGGGTACAATGTTTTAGAAAAGATAAAGAATTGCAGACAAAGCAAACACTTTATTCTTTCCAACCCATCAGAAAGAAATTTTACACCAGGCGATCAAGAATAACTGCCTGACCATCTCTCTACAGGTAAAATAATTTGCTGAAAACTTAATGGAACTGGACAAAATTTGGTAAGGGGAGAAAAAAAATAGTGAAATAGTAATTACACTTACCTGGTAATTGTAGTTTATTGAGAGACGACAGCTTAGTCCTCCACGTATGGGTAGTGCACCTCCTCCTGCAGCATGAAGACTGGACCAATCAAATTTCAGCATCACTGGAAACAGCATACTGGCTACCCCTTCAACTCCAGTGAACTACTGTCAAAGCAAACTCAAAGAGATAGCTAACCTTTAAGATGATATGCAATGGTTTTTTTTTTTGTCCTATAGAAAAACCAGACGGAATCCATCCCAAAAAAAACGGGAAGGAGAAAAACAACAACCCAGAGTGTCCCGCACCTGCCGCACCATCAGCAGACAGCGAGAAAAAAGAGCAAAAAATGGAGAGCAAAGAAGAAACAACTGAAACACTCACCTGTGAAAACTGTCCTCTGAACCAAATGCGTGCCGAGCCAAAGAACCGTCCTGAGGGAGGGAAGGAGGACTAAGCTGTCGTCTCTCAAGGAACTACAATTACCAGGTAAGTGTAATTACTATTTCCTTATCGTTCCTCCAGCTTAGTCCTCCACATATGGGATGTAACAGAGCAGCCTTAACGGGAGGGATTCTGCCAGCCGGCACGCAAGACAGCGGAGCCAAAACATGCATCGCCTGCCGCCAAGACATCAAGTCGAAAGTGCTTACTGAAAGTGTGCAGGGAAGACCACGTCGCCGCTTTACAAATCTCCACCGGCGAAACCAAGCTATATTCAGCCCAGGACGCCGCCTGGGCTCTAGTAGAATGAGCCCGCAGACCTACCGGCGCAACCCATCCATGCAACAGATAGGCCGAGGCAATCGCTTCCTTAATCCACCGAGAAATGGAGGCTTTCACTGCCGCCTCACCTTTCCGGAAACCTCCGAACAGGACAAACAAATGATCCGACTTGCGGAAAGTTTCGGTGACCTTTAAATATCGACACAAAACTCTCTTAAGGTCCAAGCGACTAAGACCGCGATCAGAAGCCTGCTCCCCCGACGCATGCAAAACGGGGAGCGACACCACCTGATTCAAATGAAAGGGAGAAGACACTTTAGGAAAAAAAGAAGGTACTGGCCGCAGAACCACCTTCTGATCCGAGAAAGACAGGAAGGGCTCCCTGCAAGAAAGAGCTTGAAGCTCAGAAATGCGTCGTGCCGAACAAATCGCCACTAAGAACACAGTCTTAAGGGTCAAATCCTTCACCGAAACTCGAGAGAGAGGCTCAAACGGAGCTTCACTGAGCGCCCGCAAGACCAAGTTGAGATCCCAAGAAGGAACAGAAACTCGGCACGCTGGGCGTAGTCTAGAGACCGCTTTCAGGAAACGCACAACATCGGCATGGGCACCCAGCGCTACGCCCTGTACCTTACCCCTGTAACAGGAAAGCGCTGCTAACTGCACCCTCAAGGAACTGGCGGCCAAGCCTTTAGCAAAACCGTCCTGCAAAAAATCCAACACCACAGGAAGAGAGGCCGTAGCTGCCCGAACCTGACGCCTGGAACACCAATCCTCAAAAATACGCCAAACTCGGACATAAGCTAGCGAAGTGGACCTCTTCCGTGCTTGAAGCAAAGTCGCCACGACGGATTTCGAATAACCTTTCTTCCTTAGCCTCGACCTTTCAATAGCCAGGCCGTAAGAGAGAATCTCTCCACTTGCGGCATGCGAAGAGGACCCTAACACAACAGATCCGGAGCAAGTGGAAGGCGCCACAGGGAGCCGTCCAATAACCTTACCAGGTCGGCATACCAGGGACGACGGGGCCAATCCGGTGCTATCAACAACACTCGTCACCTGTGAGACTCGATTCGCTGAATCACTCGCCCCAGAAGCGGCCACGGGGGCAACACGTAAAGAAGGCCTACCGAGGGCCAGGCCTGCAACAGAGCATCTATGCCCTGTTCCCACCGTCGACTGAAAAACCGAGCCGCCTTCGCCGACCGAAAAGTGGCCATCAGGTCCATGACAGGCTGACCCCAACGAAGAACGACCTGCTCGAACACCTCGGGATTTAACTCCCATTCGCCTGCATCCACCTGAACTCTGCTGAGAAAATCCGCCGTCACATTGTCCTTCCCGGCAATGTGTGCCGCTGATATTGCCTGTAACCGGGGCTCTATCCATGCGAACAGCGTCTGGGCTTCCGCTTCCATGCCCACACTTCCGGTACTGCCCTGCCGATTTATGTAAGCCACGGTCGCGGCATTGTCGGAGAGAACCTGCACCGCTCGGTGCGTTACCTGGACTTCGAAGCTTTGCAGTGCCAACCGCATGGCCCTCAGCTCCAAGCGATTGATCGACCAGGCGCTCTCCTCCGGGGACCAGAGACCCTGCGTCACGTGCACCCCGCAGTGCGCGCCCCAGCCCGACAGGCAGGCATCCGTCAACAGCGGAACCCAGTCTGGCTGCTCCAAGGGCATTCCCGCCCGAAGCGAGGACGGTCGAAGCCACCATTTCAGGTCCCGACGTACCGTCCGTGGGCAGGGAAGACGCTTGTTCAGCAAATCGACTTGATTGGACCAGCGACGGAGTAAAGCCCTCTGCAACGAGCGCATATGGAAGCGAGCCCAAGGCACTACCTCCAAGGATGCCGCCATCGTTCCCAACACTTGAAGGTAGTGCCATGCCGACGGGGCTGTGATTCGCCGAAAGCGGTGCACGAGAGCCCGGAGACCTAACACTCTCCGTTCCGGGAGAAACACGGAACCCCTGCAAGTATCGAAGAGGACACCCAAGTACTCGAGAGACTGCGTCGGAACCAAGCGGCTCTTGCCCGGGTTGACTACCCAGCCAAGACACTGCAGAAGCTCCACGACTCTCGCCGTGGCTGTCTCGCTCTCCGATCGAGATTTTCTGTGAATCAACCAATCGTCCAGATACGGATGGACCAGCACTCCTTCCTTGCGCAATGCCGCCGCCGCCGCCACCACCACCACCATGATTATGGTGAACACCCGAGGAGCGGTTGCCAGGCCGAAGGACAATGCCTGGAACTGGAAGTGACCCCAAGGAAGAGCGAACCTGAGATACTTCTGATGAGACTCCCGGATAAGAATATGGAGATAAGCCTCCGTCAGGTCGAGAGAGGTGAGAAATTCGCCTCTGCGGACAGCGACAATTACGGATCGCAGGGTTTCCATCCGAAAATGTGGAACCCGAAGACACCGATTCACCCCTTTGAGATCTAAAATGGGACGAAGAGAACCATCTTTCTTTGGCACCACGAAATAAATGGAATACCTGCCGAATCCATATTCCGCCGGAGGAACGGGAACCACCGCTCCCAACTGGAGTAGGCGATCGAGGGTTTGCCGAACCTGAGCGGTCTTTCGAGCGCCCCGGCAGGGAGAAGCCACAAAGGAATCCAATACGGGCCTGGCCAGGTCCAGGGCATACCCGTCCCGAATGATCTCCAAGACCCATCGATCGGACGTGATGTGGGTCCAAGCAGAGAGAAACAGTCGAAGACGGCCTCCGATCGCTGTGATCTCCGCCTGGACCCGCTGCCCTTCATTGGGACTTGCAAGCGGCTGCAGGGGCAGCAGCTGCGAATCCCCTACTGGCTCCTCGAAAGCTCAGAGACCTGGAGAGAGATACCTTCCTCTCTGTGATCCCCCAAAACGGGGCGACCGAAACCTACGAAAGTCCCGAAACTGACCCCGAGGGAAAGGAAGGGACCTTCCTCTCTTCGGGCGATCCTCCGGTAGACGACCGCCCTTGGATTCTCCCAAATCTTTGACCAACTTGTCAAGATCCTGACCAAACAACAGTTTACCTTTAAAGGGCAACTTGCCCAGACGCGACTTAGAAGATCCATCCGCCGCCCAATTCTTTAACCAAAGGGCTCTGCGCGTTGCCACCAAAGAAGCCATGCTATTAGAAAGCGCCCTGATAAGGTCTTAATGGACATCCGCCAAATACGCCGAACCAGACTCCAAGTGCTGAAGCTCGTTTAACTCCTCAGCTTCCAAGGACGCTGCCTGCCGAAGACGCTGAACCCAGCGAAGACAGGCTCGAGCAACCCAAGCTCCACAAATTGAGGCCTGCAATGCTACTGCATCCGCCTCAAAGGACTGCTTCAACAGACCGTCCATCTTTCTGTCCTGCGGCTCCTTCAAGGCCGCACTACCTTCCACAGGGATCGTGGTCTTCTTAGTCACGGCCGAAACCGCTGCATCAACCTTAGGCGAGCGGAACCGTTCGAGGTCCTTGTCCACCATAGGATATAGCCTGTGCATGATCTTTACACCTTTGAGACCAGATTCAGGAGTATCCCACTCTGCTTGAATCATCTGATCAATGACTCTGTGAATGGGGAAAGCCACCTGAGTCTGACGCACCACCTGAATGATGGGATCCGCACCATCCGCCTCCTCGACAGGCGGCGCTGGAGCCAGACCAAGAGTCTGAAGTGCTTCTGAAATGAGCACGGGCAACTCCTCCCGGCGAAACACTCATATGATCTTTGCCTGATCTTCCGGCTCAGGGAGCTCGCCTTCCTCTAAGGCCTCACCATCCACCTCCAAGTCCAATTCCGGATCCTCTCCCTCCGGCCAATCCGAATCAGACAAGAAGGGCTCCTGAAGGCGCTGCCGCTTGAGCGCTTTGAGGCCGGACAAAACACTCCGCCGCAGCAGGCTGCGCGGTCGCTGCTGGAACAGGAAGGGAACTTACCCCAACTCCCTGGCGCCGACGACAGAACGCCTGATGCATCAGTAAAATTAAATCTAGAGAAAATTCTTCCAAGAGTAAAGCACCCCCGAGGTCTGACTGCGCCCCCGCGCCTAAAGGAAGAGCGGAAGCCGTCCCCGATGGACCTTCTAAGGGCGAGTCCAGCTCCACAGCTGCGGGAGCTGGCTGAGAAGAAGACGCCAAGGAACTCTCCAGGCGCTGTTCCATACTGAGGGATACAGAGGCACAGCGCTGACAGATGCCTGTCTCTGTAGAAGCGTCCCTCCGAGATCCACAAATAACACACAGGGTCCCCGATGACATGGAACCCGAACTACTCGGCCCCCAAGAGCGTAGGAAGCGATTCACTGCTCCCTAGATCCTGAAGAGAGACAACGGTCTGTCCCAGAGGAACCAGCACACTGGCTAGGCACTGGGCGGCTGCCGTGAATGAGGAACTCCGCTTGTTTGCTGCCAAGTAGTAATAATATTATTATTAGTATTTTTGTAAAGCAGACAGCCCCCCTGGAAAGGCAAGAGGTAGAATCAAGCAGCTGTGACACAACCGCCGCGGCTGAGGGACCACAGAACTCTGAAACAAAAGAAAAAATGAAAGTAAGCCTAGAGTTAAAAAAAGGGAAAAGCAAAAACACAGGCATGTCTCACCGGACCTCTGGAGAGGATCCCGGTGACCCCTGGCCAGCTCAACACAGCCGCGTTTACTACATGCTGGTGGGAGCCGCGACGCTCAAAATGGCCACGGCTGCTCACAAACTTTTGGCGCGCTGCAGTTTTGGCACCGAAGCAGACAGTGCGGAGAAGGCCCCGACTGCTGAATGCCCCCCCCCCCCCCCCCGTGGACTCAAACGGCCAGGAAAAACAGCAAACCAAGAAATTAAAGAAATTAACGAAAATAAAGAAAAAAAGAAAAAGAAAAAACGTAATAGAGCCAAGGCAAGGAACAGTTTCCTAACTGTCTCTGCCCCTGAGCAGCTCGCCGGCACTTTCAAGCGCACAAACTCCTACCTCATAGGAGATGCATCGCAGGACAGCCACCGCAGGAGCTCTGCCCCAAACAGCCCAGGGAACAGAGATCCTAGCAAAGTACTACTAATAAGCATGCAAACTGAAAGCGGCTTTGGCTGGGCAGGAGAGAGACCTCTTCCGGGCCCCCCCCTCCGGAGTGCCGGTTCTCATATAAAAAATTTAAAGAAACAGGTACTCTTTCCTACACCAAATAAAAAGAAACCCCAATAGGGAGTAAATAAAGAAAAAACAAAAGGTTAGCTAGAAATCTAAGTCCTAACTGACTGACTAGTGAGCCCAGCCAGGCTCACTAACATCTTCCTGCTGCATGAAGACTGGACACACTGGAGTTGAAGGGGTAGCCAGTATGCTGTTTCCAGTGATGCTGAAATTTGATTGGTCCAGTCTTCATGCTGCAGGAGGAGGTGCACTACCCATACGTGGAGGACTAAGCTGGAGGAACGATAAGGAAAAGGATTAAGCTCTATAAAAAGTGGTACAATGCATTTCTATAGGAAAGGCAGTTTCAGCTTCTGCAGTATGTAAACTCTGAAACACAGGCATTAGGAAATGTTTTTTCTCACCTCAGCTCTCCCAAACACAGAAACATACACAAATAAAAACAGACACACAAGTGTAGATCAACTGAAAAAAATTCCATAAAGCATGGTCTGCATACTTTCCTCATCAAACTGCTCCCTACCCCTCAGCCCCATTGCTACAACTCCCCTATGCTTGCTAGGCTGGTTCCTAGTGAATCAACTATGTATCTCATTTTCTTCGTTGTAAATTTTATTGTGAAACCCAGTAAACAAACATAATGGCTGCTATGTGCAATGACACCTAGTGACTGAACCCTGTAGTTTGCTATTGGTTGCTGCATATATAGCCTCCAAATAGTGATGAAGCACAGTGGTACAATGTAGCTAAACTGTAAATCCATCCTTTGAAATCTATTGAGTTAATTCTAATTGCTAGAGCAGCAGTTCCCAAACTGTGGGTCGTGACCCCAAATAAGGGTCGCAAAATTCTCATTTGGGGCCGGGGCCATGGCCGTGGCCGCACGCAGAGTTCAGGAGGAAAGAACAGACTGTCACCAATTACCCCTACTGCCTTCCATCAATTTCCCCAACCTCCAATCCAGTGTCAGTCTTCCCTTTCCTTCTGCAGCCAATTGAACTGCACCCCTCCTTTGTTCCTTGGAACCTGCATCAGCAAGTGCTCACGAAACAGATAAGAATTGTGGGGACCTCAAGCTGGAGTCTGTGCATGTGCAGAAGTCTTAGGGGCTTGTTTACAAAGCCGCGGTAGCGGTTTGCGATCGTAATCGGAGCCGCGGCCCCATTGATTTCAATGGGGCCGCGGCTGCGATCGCGATCGCGAACCACTACCGCGGCTTTGTAAACAAGCCCCTTAGCCTCCGTTGTGTCCTGCCCTCTCTCAGACTTCCTATTCCCATGGGGCAAGATGCAGCCATGGTTGAACCTTTTGCTCATGCACAGATTCCAACATGAGGTCCCCGCAGGTCTCATCTGTACACTGAGTGTTGATGCAGGTTCCAGGGGAAGGAGGAGTGGCGTGATTCAGTTGCCCCGCAGAAGGAGGGAGGAAGGCTGATGCTGGATCGGGAGTGGGGGAGGTTGGCCGAATCCAGCAGTGGCACTTCATATCTGTAATGCAAGTGCTTGCTGCTGCAGGTGTGGAGAAATACAGCAGCATGATGCAGTCTGCCATGGCCTGGCTAAGAGTGCAGGATTTGGGGAGGGGAAGGGAACGTTGTATGCTGGACCACCAGGGGAAGGAGAAATAGGAAATAAGCTGGAAATGATGGGGGTTGGAATAATTTGATTGGCAGGAAGATGTTTGACATGGAGGTGGTACAGTGGCAGGTAGACAAAGGAGATGCGTGATATGGAGAAGGGGCAACTAGGGAGACAGAAGAGATCCTGGACACGGGAGGAAGGGAGATAGGAGATGTTTGAAATTTGGGGGCTGGGGAGAGGGGAGAGAAAAGAGCTGCTGGACATGGGGGCACAAATACTGGTGAGACTGACAGGAAATATTGAACTTTAGGGGTGGGGCTAGGGAGGCAGAAAGCATAGTCAATCACCTGTAACAGGTGTTCTCCAGGGACAGCAGGAATCAGTCCTCACATATGGATGATGTTGGCACTGACGGAGCCCTCGCGAAAGCATCCCCCCAGCTTTCAAAGAAAGTCTTTGGGAGATGCCACCAGGCATGCATGGTCCCCTTCCAGCCCAAGGGTGCCATCTTGCTTAGTCAGATGACATAGCTAAAAGACGGCAAAAATAAAAGGTAGTAAAGGAGCAACTCTAAGGGAAAGAGGGAGGGTTGTGAGGACTGATTCCTGCTGTCCCTGGAGAACAGCTGTTACAGGTGAGTAAGTACGCTTTCTCCGGGAACACGCAGGAAGTCAGTCCTCACATATGGGACTCCCCAGCTACAGGGGCAAAGGCTAAGCTGAAGGCGAGCACCCTGTATTGAAAGTGCCTGCCCCCCCCCCCCTATGAATTGCATGTACTGCCTGTGGTTGGGGTGGATGAGATGTGGATATAAGCATCCTTGTGGTCTAAGGAGCATAGCCAGTCTCCCTGCTGGAGGTATGGCAGCAATGTTCCAAGGGAGATCATCTTGAATTTCTCCCTCACCAGGAATTTGTTGAGGTTGCGCAGGTCGAGGATGGGCCATAGGCCCCCTGTCCTCTTTGGCATGAGGAAGTACCTGGAGTAGAAACCCTTGCCCTTGAGGTGGTGGGGCACCGGTTCCACCACTTTGTCCTTGAGAAGACCTGCCAACTCCTTCAGAAGGTGGTCCCAGACCTAGATTGGCCACTGTTGGAAACAGGATACTGGGCTTGATGGACCTTGGTCTGACCCAGTATGGCATATCTTATGTTCAGTGGAGGGGAGACCCGAGGAACTCTCCTGGGAAATAAGGGGGAGGTGTCTCAGGAAGAGGAGATAACCCTCCCTGACTACCCGAAGTGCCCAGGAATCGATGGTGATGGACATCCACCTCTGTGCATAGAGGGCCAGACGTCCCCCTGTAGACTATGCTCAAGGAGTCAAAAGCTTCCCCTGGCTGGGCCAGGGCCGGTGCCTGGAGTTTGGGAGCCTTCTGCTTACATGGGCTATGCCCCTGTCCCTTGGCCTGTTGACCCTGTTGGGGAGCCGAGGAAGCCTGATAAGATGGGTAGTTTCAGCAAGCAGCTCCCTTCCTCGAGCAAAAGTACTTTTTACCTGAGCCCTTCCGTCGGGGAGGGGCAGCCGTCTTCTTAGAGCCTGGTCCTCATCATGAACTCGGTCTCCAGCTCAGCAGCCTTGTCGGTCATGGGTTTGCCAAAGAGGTTCTCTCCTTGGCATGGGACATAAATCAATTTGTCCTGAACCTTCTGCTTGAGGTCGGACGACTGAAGCCAAGCTTGGTGGCATGCACCAATGCCCCCCGCAGCTACCAGGGCCGCCGACTCGAACCCGTCATAGGCCGCTCGAGACATGAATTTGGAGCACTCTGACTGCCTTGGCCAGGTTCTTGAACCACTGCAAAAGGTTACTCAGGGAGACCAGCTGAGAACCTGTCGAGTTCCTTCGTCAGGTCTCTCAGGTATATGCCCATGTACAGCTAGTAGGCCTGGATGTGGCAGATGAGCATTGAGCCCTGGTAGCATTTTCTGCTGAGGGCGTCCAAGGTGCAGGCCTCCCTGCCGGGAGGCACCGAGGAGTGCTTCTTTTGGCTTTTCAGCCGACGCATGGCCGACTCCACCACCATGGAGTTATTGCGGCAGCTGTGACTTCTGGAATCCAAGGCTCTGGCGGATTCAATACATCTAGTCAAGCCATTTGCTCACCACCAGTACCAACACCGGTGTCTCCCACATTTGGAACATGAGCTGTTCCAAGATGGGAGGAATGAGCACCGTGAGCGATTCCCACGGAGGGGCCTTGTACTGGAGGATTTCCAACTCAAACCGCCCAAGGGTCCTCCTCCAACTCGGTCGGGAAAGCCAGGGCCTTAGACATGTCCTTGACAAAATCCAAGAAGCCCATGTCCTCTGGAGGAGACTGCTGCCGAGGGTCCGAAACGGGAGAATCAGAATGGAAGTTACGGTGGCAACGGATATCGGGGAATTCCTCGTCTTCCGTCTCAGACTCGTAGGAAGGCTGCTCCGCGGGCCTCAAGGCCCATGATACCCTGCAGCCGGCGCCCAGCAAGCTTGCCGTGGATGACCGTGGTCCCATTGAACGGGACGCAAAGCACGACTTCGGCCAAGGATCGATTTGAGGCCGAAGGACCTCAAGGATCGGCTTGGCCTTTGGGGGACGTCTTGGATGTTGAGAGCCCAGTGGTCAGGGCAGATGAACTGGTCATGCCGGACAACAGTGCCCGCTGCTGGTTCATGAATGCAGACAAACTGTGCTCCAGGGCTGCCATTCTGGACGTCAGACCAGAAGGCTCTGCAGCCTTCAGTGTGGGCACCGAGGGACTCTTGCCCGACGCTGGTTCCCCCGAAGGGAAATCCTCAACGAGGATGGTGTCTGGGAACAGAGGCCGGTCCACAGTCAGATCATTCCGGGGGACCTTCACAGGCCGCTCCTTCTCAGACTGCGGGACCGGGCCCAGGGAGCCCCCGGCCGGTCGAACCGTCCAAGGATACCGCCTTCGAGGGTTTCTTCTTCTTCCTGGGTTCCCTCGAGAGAGAGAGAGAGAGAGAGAGAGAGAGAGAGAGAGACCCCCTTTTTGAGGGCCCACGGCGAGGCTCAGGTTCGGAGGGTTCCACCCAAGATGTTGGGGCCTCAGACGAGGCCCTGGCCTTCAGATGCATCGGGGATTCGGCGGAAAAAAACAAAAACAAAAAAAAAAACCCCACTTATCCTGCTGCTGCTGTTAGTGGCTCTTGAGAGCCTTCTTGGACATCCTCTTGCAGAGACCGCAGGCTGCTGGGTCGTGGTCTGGACCAAGGCAGTAAAGATAGCAGTTGTGTGTGTCAGTCAAAGACATGATTTTAGATCACCTATCACACTTCTTAAAGCCACTGGTAGCCATGGGGGGAAAAAAGTACCCCTGCGAGGTCGAAGATTCTCCGGGCTGCCAGCGGAAGAAAAAAGGCACAAAGACGCCAGAAAAAGAAAATAGCGAAGACTACAAAAAAATGGACCGAACCCGACGCCAAGGTACAGAGGTCGGTAGGCAAGAAGAGCACCGGTGGAATACCAGAGGCGAGTGTGAAACTCAGAGAGAAAAATCAACTTTTCCGGGGACAAGCCAGACAACATCTGAAGGGCTCCATGGAAAAAAGGAGACTGAGCAAGATGGACCCTTGGGCAGGAAGGAGACTATGCATGCATGGTGGCATCTCCCAAAGGCTTTCTTTGAAAGCTAAGGGAATGCTTCCGCAAGGGCTCTGTCGGTGCCAACGTCACCCGTATGTGAGGATTGACTTCCTGCTTGTTAAAGAATAATATTGGTGTTCACGAATATTATTCTGAGCAGCACTTTTGCATAGAATATTGTTGAGCGCCAGATAGCATTCCAAGTTCAAGGGGGGGGGGGTTTATGCATAAGATATAAGTACTGCTAATGTAGACTCACATGCACAAACATTTGGATTGCTCTCCTTGTTTATCACAAAACGTTTTGTGCACATTTGCATGCTGCTTGCTTACAACACTGGAGAACAAAAACTCCTGCATTAGATTTACATTAGGAAACCTTGTGCTGAGCTTTAAAAATAGGGCTCTAATAAAGGGCTTCTGCATCAGCCTGCAAGTGCAAAATGATCCATATGACTCAAGGATGATATTCTGATGTCCCGAGCGCAGCATGATATCTTTATGTACAAATATAAAACTATACCACTGGGGCAATTGGGCAGGTAAAATGCTGGCGTACTTAGTCCAAAACCGGCATGGGAAGAAAATCATCTCGCAAATCAAGAATACTAGAGGGGAACTCAAAACAAAGGTGGCAGAGGTGGCACACTGCTTTATGGATTTTTACCAGACTCTGTATGCAGACGAAGCGGCTAATAGCCCCAACAGGGGAGGATTCTTTTGGAATATACAGCTCCCACAACACACACACGAGGAGATGCGGACTATAAATCAGCCAATTAAGACAGCGGAAATACAATGTGTAATTAAGAAGCTGAAACTTGCAAATAACCCGGGCGGCCTGGGAGTGGAGTTCTATAAAAACATGCAAGATCTGGTGGGAGGGGCCCTGAGGAACATGTACGAGTCAGTGTTGTGTGAAGCAAAACTTCTGCCAGAGAAAAACAAAGCTCATAGTATTTGTGCTTTATTGATTACAGCAAGGCTTTTCACTGTGTAAACCGTGAGAAATTCTGGGCCACATTAAGCAGCATGGGTATACCAGAACACCTGATCGTTCTCTTGCACAATTTGTACATTGATCAAGAAGCAACAGTTCAAACGGAACAATGAGAAACAGAATGGTTTAAAATAAGCAAAGGTATACAACAAGGCTGCATACTTTCCCCCTACCCTGTTTAATTTATATGCAGAACAAATCATCAGAGAAGCAGGATTGTATGAAGACAACAGAGGTGTGAAGATTGGTGAAGATTCATCAACCACCTTTGTTATGCCAATGATACCACATTACTGGTTGAAAGTGAAGATGATCTGAAACATTTGTTTTTCACAAAATGGGCCTGCACCTTAATGTAAAGAAGACAAAGATCATGACAACTGGCAAAAATCAACAAGTTCATTGTTGAAGGAGAAAAAATTGAAATCGTGGACAGCTTTAACCTAATTAACTATCAATAAAGAAGCAACAAGCAGTCAAGAAATCCGATGACGCACTGCTCTTGGCAGAATGGCTATGAAAGACCTAGACAAGATTCTCAAGAGCAGAGATGTCTCTCTCCATACAAAGATTAGACTCATTCAAGCCATGGTATTTTCAATATCATATGGATGAGAAAGTTGGATGAGAAAGTTGGAAAAAAGATAGACAGGAAGAAAAATTGATACCTTTGAATTATGGTGCTGGCGGCAAATACTGCGTATACCATGGACTGCCCGAAGAACAAACCAGTCAGTACTAGAGGAGATCAAACCTAAGCTTTCTTTAGAAGCTCAGATGACAAGACTTCGACTTTCATACTTTGGACACATCATGCAAAGAGAGAGATCATTAAAGAAAAACATCATGCTTGGCAATATAGAAGGTCAACGCAAAAGAGGAAGGCCAGCAATGAGATGGATTGATACAACAGCAGCTACTGGTGGCCAGTCTGTCAAGAATGAGCCACCTGACTGAAGACCGAACACAATTTAGGACAACTATCCAGAGGGTAGCCATGAGTCGACACTGACTTGACAGCACTTAACAGCAACAGTGGTACTGCCGAAACCAGGAATGGACCATTTGGAGGATGGGTCCTACAGACCTATCTCGTTGATAGATCAAGATATAAAAATCCTTACCAGTGTGCTGGCCAGTAGGTTACAGAGGTTTCTGCTTAAACTGGTCCATGAAGATCAAGTGGGCTTCACTGCTGCCCTTCTCCTCTTAAGGCCCTGGCATCAATACAGGCCAGCCATGCTCAGAAGGGAAGGGCAGCAATAGTGAGCTTGGACACTGAGAAGGCCTTTGATAATGTATTGTGGCCATATCTCTTTTGGATGTTGGATCAATATAACATGAGGGAGGTCTTCTTGAAATGGGTACCTATATTATATGACACCCCAACAGCTCAAATTATAATAAATGGTCGCAGGTCACCTGAATTTCCAATCTTGAGGGGCACCAGGTAGGGCTGACCCCTATCACCGTTATTATTTGTGTTGTCCCTGGAGGTCCTGGCAGTAAAGCTGATGGGGGGCACCAGATATTCAAGGGATCACTATGGGGACGAGTAAATCAATGGCTTAATTTCTTCACTGAAGACATGCTAATGGTTACAGCACTGGCTTGGTAAACAAGAGACCAGGGTTCAATTCCCAAAAGCACCCCTTGTGGCCTTGGACAAGTCACTTAACCCTCCATTGCCTCAGAAAAAGCCAAGTTATCAATGTCCCTGTTTAATGAACATTACCAAGTTTAAGTTACAATGCAAACCACTTTGACTGAAATGATAAAGCGGTATTAAAAACTGAAATAAATATTCCTAGGCAATGTGCGCAGGGATGTGGGGAGGGTAAATAGAGGTAGTGGAGAAATTTGGGTCTTTCGCAGGACTCAAAATTAATTTTGGCAAATCAGAGGCTTTGGAGCTTGGGACGATGGGGTGGGGGGGGGCTGGTGTGGAGTGACCCTTTCCCACTACAGTGGGTGAAGCACAGTATTAAATATTTAGTTGTAGATGGCTCAAGAACAGATAGATGCCCTATACAAATTTAGGCTATAAGCCGAAAAACAGATATCCAAGTCTAGACATTCAAAATTTGCAAGGTATTTTCCAAAAGGCTCATTGAACCCAAAGCCTTTTGTAAGGAGTAAATTAGACCTTACCTGCTAATTAGCATTCCTGAAGAAACTCCAGTCCAGTCCCTTTCCTCTGGGTTGTGCTTCCCTTTCAGCAGCTTGGATACTGAGCATGTCATCTTCTTGATGACACAAGGATATAAATACCACTGGCAACTCCCACCAGCTCCAGTATCCTATTGACAAAGCAGACTTAACGGAGAGACAATTAAGCAGACTACCAAACCAACTAACTACTGCTAATTGAAAACTCCAAATTATTACCTCCCCCCTACCCCGGAAGGGTTTTCCCCCCCCCCCCCCAAAGAGGAGGCTTACCTGATAAGCAACTCGCCCCGAAACACTCAGTTCCAAGGGCACCCAGCTTGTCTATTCCGCCGCACAACCTCAACTCCCTCAGTGCTGAGCCTTCTGAAACTTTACTCCGCTCCTGCATGCTAAGCCTTCGGGCCGGCAACTCCTCATCCACATCTAAGCAGAAATATTGGCGGGATCAGGGACTGTTCTGGAGTTCCTTCAGGACCGCTAATTAGCAGGCAAGGTCTAATTACTCTTTCCTAAGCATCCCTCCAGTCCAGTCTGGGATGTAACAGAGCAGTTCAAGAATGGGAGGGGCCTGCGAGACAGGACCGAAGAACCGCTCCCCAAACCTGGCATACCCCACTCCCTGAACATCCAAACGATAGTGTTTGGCAAAGGTATGCAGGGAAGTCCACATAGTCACCCATTAGCTATCCAGCGGCGGAACCAGACTAAACTCCGCCCACGAGGCCGCTTGGGCTCGCATAGAGTGCCCAGAAAACCATTGGAACGGGCCTTCCTTTCAGGATGTATGCTGAAACACTGGCCTCCCTAATCCACCTGGAAATGGAAGTCTTGGCCACCGCCTCCTCTCTATGTGGTCCCCCAAACAAGACTAAGTGGTCCGATCTGCGGAACGCCACCGTTCTATCAAGGTAGCGCTTCAGCACCCTGAGAACATCCAGACGGTGCAGCCGACCATCGACGGACCCCTGCCCCAACCTCTGAGAAGGATGGGAAACACACCGGCTGATTCACATGAAAAGGCGAGACCATTCTGGGCAAAAAGGAAGGCACCGTCCGCAGGACCACCTTTTCCTTGAAGAAACAGAGGATGACACGAAAAGAGCCTGAAGCTGAACAGATAGCGACCAGAAATACTGTTTTAAGGGTCAAGTCCTTCAGAGAGATTCGCCCTACCGGCTCATAGGGTTCCCCAGCTAGAGCGTCCAGCACGAGATTGAGGTCTCAGGGAGGAACTGATGACTTTTGCTGCGGCCGCAGGTGCCTCACAGCTCTCAGGAACTGCCCTAGATCCGGATGCTCACCTAATGACTTACCTTGAATCTTGCCCCAGTAACAGGAAATCACTGTCAATTGCACCTGCAAAGAGCTGGCAGCCAGGCCTTTCTTGAATCCTACCTGTAAGAAGTCTAGAACCTCCAGAACTGAAACAGCTATAGGCCTTTTCTCCCGGTCTGCACACCAGCCCTCAAAGATGCACCAGATTCTCACATAGGAGAGGCAGGTCAAATGCTTCTGAACCTTCAGTAAGGTCACAATCACCACCCCGGAATATCCTTGCTTTTGCAGCCTTGCCCTTTCAAAAGCCAAGTCGTAAGCAAGAATCGATCCACCTGCGGCATCCGAACTGGGCCTTGAGTTAGGAGATTGCCTCTCACCGGGCAATCGTCCAGCAGCCGCATGAGGTCGGCATACCACAGCTGCCTTGGCCAGTCCGGGGCTATCAGAACAACCAACCCTCTGTGGGCCTCTACGCGTTGGAGGACCCTGCCTATGAGAGCCCACAGAGGAAACACATACAGAAACCCCTCCATGGGCCACCTCTGAACCAGAGCATCCAGACTCTCCGACATCCTTTTATTTCTCCTGCTGAAGAAGCAGCTTGCTTTGGCCGACCCCCATCTTGCCATGAGGTCCATGATGGGAGGACCCCATCGGCTCACCCACCTGCTCGAACACCTCCTGACAGAGCTTCCATTCGCCATGATCCACCTTGAACTGACTCAGTCCGCAGTGACGTTTTCTACCCCGGCTACATGCACTGCTGATAAGGCATGCAGATGGGCTTCGGCCCAATCCAGCAGACTCTCTGCCTCCTCCTCCAAGGGAGGACTGCCCGTGCCACCCTGAAAGTTAATATAGGCCACCGTGGTCACGTTGTCTGAGAACACCTGGACTGCCTTTTGGTGGACCCAGTGCTCGAACGCCGAGCACCACCGCTCGCATCTCTAGCCTGTTTATGGACCATTGGGCTTCCAGCGCACTCCAGCAATCCTGGGCAAAGTGCCCCTCGCAGTGGGCCCCCCAAACAACCAGACTGTCATCTGTCATCAACTGAATCCATTAAGGGGACTCGAGGGGCATGCCCTGCTCCAGATTCCCTGGCTGAAGTCATCACTCAAGGGCTCTCCTGGTCACCGGGGGACAGGGGAGTGCCCTGGACAAGGGCTGATGCGACCGGCGATGGAGAAAGGACTGCTGCAGTAGTCTCATGTGGGCCCTCGCCCAGGGCATGAGCTTGATAGTCACCGCCATGGTCCCCAGCACCTATAGATAATGCCGAGCAGAGGGTTCCCTCATGGCTGGGATCTGGTACACCAGACGCCATAGCTCCCTTACCCTCTGAACCGCCAGGAACACCTTGATCCTGCGGGTGTCAAACCTTGCCACGAGATACTCTATCTCATGAGAGGGAACCAATCTGCTCTTGGTCAGATTGATCACCCACTCTAAACTCCTCAGGAGCTGTTGCCTTTACACTTTCCTCCTTGGACTTGGCCCAGATCAACCAGTCGTCGAGGTATGGGTGGACAAGAATCCCTTCCTTGCGTAGAGCCGCGGCCACCACGACCATGACCTTGGTAAAAGTACGAGGAGCCGTCGCCAGACTGAATGGCAATGCTTGAAACTGGAAGTATCCCATTGGTACTACAAAACGCAGAAACTGCTAATGTGACGCGCGGATGGGAATATGGAGATACGCCTCAGTGAGGTTGAGAGAAGTTAGAAACTCTCCCTGTTGAACCGCCACTATCACCAAGCTCAGGGTTTCCAGGCAAAAATGAGGTACCCAGATGCAATGATTGACTTGCTTGAGATCGAGGATTGGGTGAAAGGAACCCTCCTTTTTGGGTATCACAAAACAGATGGAGTCCCAACCGCAGCTGCGCTGACCTTCAGGGACCGGTGCGACCGCTCCTAGGAGCAGAAGCCGCAACAAACTTTCCTTCACTGCTGCGACCTTGGCCAGAGCCCTGCAAGGAGACTGAATGAACAATGGGGGGGATTGGTCTTGCAAGTTCGAGGGCATATCCTTCTCGAACAACCTCCAGAACCCACTGATCAGAAGTGACCCAGGCCCAGGCGGAGAAGAACTGCCGCAGACGCCTCCCCCCCTGGCCCCCCCCCTCGCTTCATTGTGGCTTCCTAGATCCCAAGGCGGAGGAAGAGGTACCAAATCCCCTTCCTGCCCCTCGAAATCCCCGGAAACCCTGCCCCCTCGAGGTGAAGCATCCCCTCTGAAAGGGCGCCGAACGAGCAGACCGAAACTTACGGAACTCCCGTGGCTGGGACTGCGCAGGCGTGGGGTTGCGACTCCATTTCGGCTTATCCTCAGGGAGCCTGCCTCCCTTAAGACTCCCCCAGCTCCTTCACCAATTTGTCCAGGTCCTCCCCAAAAAGCAACTTTCCCTTAAAGGGGAGTCTGCTGAGCCAGGCCTTAGAGGAACCGTCTGCCGCCCAGTTGTGGAGCCAAAGGTAACGACAGGCCGCCACCACCACAGAAGCCATACTCTTTGCCAGACTCCTGATGAGATCATAGCGACTATCTGTAAGGTAGGCCAATCCAGACTCAATCCTTGCCGCTTCACTTGCCGAGCCACCTGGGAGGTCACTTGGCAGCTGAAGCTACTGAGACCATCGCAGGCAAGACCTGACCACCCAAGCCCCACACACGGACACCTGGAGAGCCAGAGCATTGATGTCAAAGGCCTGTTTTAATAAAGTATCCAACTTCCTATCCTGGGCATTCTTAAGGGCTGCACTGCCCTCAACTGGGATGGTTGTCTTCATGGTTTACTGCCGACATGGCTGCATCCACCCTAGGGGACCGAAGTAAATCTCTCTCCTGCTCCAGCAAGGGGTACAACTGTGACATGGGCCACACTCCCCTTAAGCCGGACTCTGGCTGGTCCCATGCCTCTTGGATCATCTGTCAAACCACCTGGTGAATCAGGAAGACTTTTTGCGACTTCCTAACTGCCTGAATCAACAGGTCCTCCAACGCCTCTTCCTCTGCTGGGACGCCTGTGGAGATATTGAGGGTCTTCAAGGACTCGCTGATCAAAACCGGCAGCTCTCCTCTGTGGAAGACACGAACTATCCTGGCCTGTTCCTCCTCTGGAATCTCGCCCTCTTCGAGTTCCTCCTAGTCCTCCCCCTTCTCCCGGTACAAAGACTCCCTTTCCAGAGCTTCCGATGGAGTGGAGAGCTCCATCATTCGCCTGGACTGTTTCACCGGCATCTCTCAGCTCCTTGGGTTCTGCACTTTGCTTCGCCATGCGCTCCTGCACTGGCACCTGACTGTGCGTGCCATGCTGTGGCAGACAGAACGCTCTGCGCAGCAACAACACAAAACTCTGGAGAAAAGCCACCCCAGCCTCCCCCCTCCTCCTCTCCCCTAGAAGTGGAGGGCCTGGGTTGAGGCTGAGGACAAGCAGGCTGATCTGATTCAGAGGGCGGCAGAGACCCAGTTCCAAACATTGCTTCCAAGGGCTCCCCTGACTCCTAGAAGCTAGGGATAATAGCGGTTCCTGGTTTATACTCGCCTGGATTCCCTGTTCCAAGGAGGCAGCCTCCATTGCACAGCCTCTGCACACACCTGTCTCTGATACTGCTCCTCGCCGGGACCCGCATACCAAACACTGCGGTCTCGCCGGCATGATGTCAGGAATGTTCTGCCCTTGATGTGCAAAAAACACAAGGCTGAGTCACACACCCCAAAAATCCTTTTGACCTCTTCTCTCTTTTTTTTAAACCAAAAGAATAAAAGGAATAAAGGGATAAAAGTTAACTAAATCAACGAAACTTACAAACTTTACAAAATTAAAGCCAGAGCCAATATGCAAACATCGTCAGATTCCCAATGCCATTGTGCCAGGCCTAAGAAGAAAAAACGCGCAAAAACAAAAGGCCCGCCTCCTCCGTCACTCCCCAGCACCCAGACCCAGCAGGCCTCCCTGCAACACATGGCTGGCGACCGCGTGGCTGATTCACCTCACCACGCGGTCCACCACCGCATTCCCAGCTGTCCGACGCTCCTCCAAACTTCAAAGGCCTGTTTTACGTGCTCTCCGGCCGACACTCCCAGCGACGCCATCCCGCCCTCGCGCTCAGCCATCCAAGGGGCTTCAGCAACAAGGCGAAACGGAAGAAGTTGAGCAGCTCCAGCAGGCAGAGGATTACGCAAACGGCAGCTCCTCACCCTTCCAGGGATCGGGAGCCGCTCTCGCACTATCTTTCCCCCAAAATTTCTTCCTGCTCCATTCAAAAAGGTGGGGGGGGAGGGAGTCCCCCTCCCCCCTCCCCCCTCCCCCTCCCCCTCCCCCAGTCAGAACTAGCCTGCCTGCAAGAATAGGGAAATAAAGCAAAGAAAAGAAAAGAAAAAAAACCCTACAATCTTTTTAAGTGCCTCTCTGTAAAGCCTAGTCCACTGGCTTACTGACTCCCTCCACCTGCTTGGAGACTGAGCATACTGGAGCTGGTGGGAGGTGCCAGTGGTATTTACATCCCAGTGTTATCAAGAATATGATGTGCTCAGTCTCCAAACTGCTGGATGGGGAGCACAACCCAGCGGAAAAGGATTGGACTGAAGGGACACTTAGGAAAATACATATATTTGGTGTGACTCCTCAGAAGAATTATGCACATGCATAATTTTCTGCATAACTAATGAGCACTCACAACTGTATAATCCTGCATACATTAGCAGGCAATTCAAACACAGCTGGTGCCAACTGCCTTCCTGCATCATACGGCACTTCCAGAGTGCTGCTAAAGTCCTGTGTCGTTCTCGTGAGACTGAGCAGTACAGGATTTTAAGCACCATGCTGATGGCACACTGCTCGGGCCTGAGCACTAACTGCCTTTGAATTTCAGAGAGCCGTAACATACAATGACATGCAGCATGGAGAGCAAGCTGAAGAGATGGAGTTCAGGGCAAGAAGCGAGAGAAGGAACTTACTAGGGGAAGACAAAGTGGATAACAGGACAAGTGTGGAAAGGGAGCTGAGCTGGGCTGGGCTATGGGAGATGGGGTAGAAGAATGTATGGGGATGGAAGGGGAGATAAGCTTAAAGGAGACAGGGTAAGGGGTGTGTATGTGTCTGGAAAGAAGAGCTGGAGATAAGAGAGGGTAAGGGGGATAAGAGAGGGTAAGGGGGATAAGAGAGGGTAAGGGGGATGAGAATGAGTGGCGTCACATAGCCCAAGTCAACACCCTGGATCACAACATCACACCATTCTCTCTCATTTACAAAAACTCTCAAAATGTGCGTACACAAACCTGAACTACATACCTGTAGACACACTGATAGACAGCCCCAGCCTGCACCATATCTTTCACCCATGCTTTTTCCCCACTTCCATAGTCATGGACAAGTACAGTCCCCTACAGTAACCCTTACCCACTAAACGAAACCCTGTTGGAAACGCATCCCATCCACTCATTCCTAGAGCAATCTTACACTACTTCATTCACTAACCATCCAGTCACACACATTAGCAAATACACTGCACCCACTTCCCTGCCTGAACCCATTAACAGTACCAGTGTTGGTGGAGGGGAATGCAACCAGGGCAACTGACATGAATGCCCATACCAGAGGCACTCCCAAGCCTAATTGAAGCTTAAGGGCTGTTGATGGGCTTTGCATCCCCCTAGATTTCTGCCCTGGGCCCCAGCATGTGCAACACCAACCCTGTCCACTAACACAGGACAATGTAGAAGGTTTTAGCCCATCCTGCATTATATTTTTGAACATGTAACCAATTCTGGATACCACAATACTTCAAAGAAGAGCTCACTAATTCGAACACAGGAGGGAGAGAAGGGGAGAGGAAGAGAGAATCTTCCACAAGACAGACCTGAAAAAGAAAAGTGTACAAAGTGATACATAGAGGACAGGAGCAGCGACGTACCAGGTCGCTGATGAGCTGCTCCACCAAGCTGTTAGAGCCCTGCCAAAGGGCAGCGTCCTTCCCAGTCTCTAGGCTTCTGCGCCCTCTCCCCAGAAAGGGCCGTCTCTTCTCCCAAGGTGGGCTAGACCGCACAGAGTTGCTGCCCTCCAGCAGGCTCTCCGCCAACTCAAAGTACCCCTGCGAGCCCCGCGGGGACTCAGAGTCTGCTGCCTGCCGCTTCCCAGCCTCCTGTTGGTCAAAACTCCCGCAGCCCTGTCTGGCAAAACTGTTACACACGGGCTCAGAACGACGCCGGGTGCCAGAACCGTCTAGCCTCCTTCGCTTCAGGTGCTCGCGCCGCTGCTCTATCCCACTCCTAGCAACGGCGGCATTCAGCTCTGCCCGCCAGCACCTGCGGAACTCCTGCAGGTGTCCTTCCTCGGCCATCACCACCGCTTCCAGCGCAGAAGGAGAGACGCATCCAGCCAGCGGCTCACGTAAGGAGAGAACGCTCTCTGCACACCCCTCTCCCGAGGGTGGCAGATAGACCGGTCCATTAGGCAGGAACGCGAGGGTCTCGAGCCGGCTACCACTCGCAAGGCCGTTTCCAAACCGCCAGCTAGGCTGTAGGCAGCGTAACTGCGCCACCTTCTCACTGATCCGCCTCGGAAACACGCGATGCAGCGCTCGCGTACCACCTTCAAACAGTTCCGACGGTGTTGGCCGACCTACTACTATTATTATTATTATCGTTTTGGCTGTTCTGGTTATTGTGATGCGCCTATGGATCAGACTTTCCGTTTTATAAAAACATATTTGTTTCCATTCGTCTCTCTGCTACCATAAGGACCTGCAGTTTGAACTGTGTAGCGCTGAATTTCAGTCTGTGGTGAGTTACACTTGGATTACACAGCTCTCCTATATTGTTTCGTGGAGGAAGCTGATCCTCCGTCCAGGGTTGTGAGCATAGTTAGACAAAAACAAATAACTTCTCTCTCTATAAGGAAAAAAAATCCGTAAGAAAAAAAATAACTCTAAAATCATGCAGAGAACGCGCATTGCCGTTCGTTACTAAAGAGGTTCAATGCACCATGGCGTTCATATTCATGACACACAAAGGTAGAACTACAATGATAGTAGATCCTCCTTTAGGCAATTCTTTCCCCTTATATTTTACTTTAATATATAATTCTGATAGTGTAAAGAGCAATGAACTAAATAAACGCAGGTCATGCACGCTTATATTTAAAATATGGAAAGAGGCGTCTCTGCAGAGTTACTAAGTTAGGGAGTGGGTGCCGGAAGAACTTTTGGCCAATTCTAGTTTTAAAAGTACATCTCAGAGCAATATGGCATTTGTAGTTCCCGATTCTACCCACAATGCGTCTTAAAAGGGTTGTCAAAAACCTAAGAATCTTCCCTCTGGTACTGGTTAACTTGGCAGCTCTTTCTCTGGCCAGTAAGGAAGGAGCAGTTGGAGGAGCGATGAGGTAGATCACATTGTAGTAACTGAGTTTATGGAAACAGGTGGAATAACTAAAGAGTGAATGGAGGAATAGCCTCGTCGTTACAGCAGCAGAATGCAAACCAAGATACAAAACAGATGAAATGTAACGTTGTCGAGTACAAAGTTATGCGCTTAGGGAAGAACAACCCAAATTATGGTTACACGATGCAAAGTCCTACATTAGGAACCACCATCCAGGAAAAGGATTTAGGCATCATATTGGATAATACTTTGAAACCCTCTGCCCAGTGTGCAGTGGCGGTCAAAAATGCTAAGAGTCATAAGGAAAGGAATGGAGAACAAACCAAGGACTGGTATTATGCCTCTATATTGTTCTTTGGTAATACCGCATGTTGAATATTATATGCAATTCTGGTTGCCATATCTTTAAAAGGATATAAAGAATTGAAGAAGCTACAGAGAAGAGCCACCAAAATGGTAAGAGGGATGGAAGGATTACCATATGAGGAGAAGCTTAAAAGGTTAGGGCTTTTCAGTTTCGAAAAGAGACTGCTGAGGGGAGATATGATAGGTCTATAAAGCATAGTTACTCACCTGTAACAGGTGATCTCCAGGAACAGCAGGAATTTAGTCTTCACATATGGGTATCGGTACCGACGGAGCCTGCGCGGGAACGCTTCCCAGCGTCCAATAGGAAAGCTTTTGGGAGCATCCCACAGCGTCTGCATGCTGCCTTCCCGCCTTTCCCAACTGTCCCTCTCCAGTTGAGTTTAAAGCTGAGACAAAAGAGAGAGAGAAAGAGAGAGATAGAAAGATACAACTCCTAGGGGAGGTGGGTGGTTGTGAAGACTAAATTCCTGTTGTTCCCGGAGATCACTTGTTACAGGTGAGTTACTATGCTATCTCCAGGAACAAGCAGGAATGTAGTCTTCACATATTGGGACTCCCTAGCTGCAGATGCCAGGAGATGGCCCCAGAAAGTTGTGTGCCCTTGTGAAAGGGCTCCACTTCCCCCCATAGATCTCTGGCATCCTACCAGGGATGGTGGGTAGGAGTTGATTAAGTCTGGAACAGGTGTTGAAGAACAGCCTGACCAAACAAGGCATCCCGGCAGGAGTCCTTCTCTAAGCAGCAATGGGCTGTGAAGGTATGTACCGAAGCCCAAGTAGCTGCTCGACAGATGTCGTCGATAGACACAGAGTGAAGATGAGCCATTGAGGCTGCCATGGCTCTCACATTGTGAGCTGTGACATGGCCTTCAAGAGGAAGGTTCTTACTCTCATAAGCAAAAGATATACACTGTGCAATCCAGCTGGACAGTGTCCTTTTGGGGACTGGAAGTCCCAAGTGACTAGGATCAAAAGCAACAAAGAGTTGAGAGGAATTTCTATGTTGCTGTGTCCTTTGCAAGTAAAAGGCCAAAGCTCTTTTACAATCCAAAGTATGAAGGTTCCTTTCTGCATTTGAGGCGTGAGGCCTTGGAAAGAATACAGGAAAGTAAACCGCTTGGTTTAAATGAAAGGGCGAAACCACCTTTGGCATAAAGTGTGGATGAGTGATAAGGACTACCTTATCATGACAGAACCTTGTATAAGGAGAATCAGCCACCAACGCTTGCAATTCACTGCTGCGACATGCTGATGTGATTGCAATGAGAACGATAACCTTCCAGGAAGGAATTTCAAAGAGGTAGTGGCTAATGGTTCAAAGGGCGGTTTCATGAGCTGCCCAAGTACCAGATTCAAGTCCCATGCCACCGGTGGTGGCTTAATGGGAGGCTTCGTTAAAAGAAGGCCTCTCATAAATCTTGCTATGAGAGGAAATAGGTTATCCATTTAGAGCAATGGTTTTCAACCTGTGGGTCGCGACCCCCATGGGGGTCGCCACAGGATTTAGCGGGGGTCGCCTCACTCCGCCGTTAAAAAAAAAAAAAAAATGTGCACAAGTTGCTGCCGCTGCCAAGTCCACTTCTCGGCAGCAGCAAACTCACAGACTCCAGTCTTCTGCAGCCGCGGCTCCCTGCCTCTTAGGGGACCGCGGCTATGCCTGTAAAACTGTTGCGGAGCCCTTCCTGTCTCTCGATGGGCTCCGTGCAGCATTGTCCCGCCTCCAAAGGAAGTTGTTTACCACTTCCTTTGGAGGCAGGACAATGCTGCACGGAGCCCGTTTAGAGACAGAAGGGCTCCGCAACGGTTTTACAGGCATAGCCGCGGTTCCCCTAAGAGACAGGGAGCCACGGCTGCAGAAGAAGGAGGCAGACATGGGGAGAAGGGAGCAGGGAACCTGCAACGGGGCTGACATGGGGGGAGGGAGGGAGGGAGGGATGGGGCTGATATGGATGGAGGGAGGGGGGCTGACATGGAGGGAGGGGGGCTGACAGAGGGAGGGAGGGGGGGGGCTGACATGGATGGCGGGAGGGAGGGGAGGGCTGACATTGATGGATGGATAGAGGGAGGGAGGGCTGACATGGAGGGAGGAGGGCTGACATGGATGGATGGAGGAAGGGAGGGCTGACCTGGAGGGAGGGAGGGCTGACATGGACAGAGGGGGACATGGACAAAGGGAAGAGACAGGGGGACGTGCTGGACAGAGGGGAGAGATAGTGCGGGTTACGATTATAATGGCAGATGGGGAGGCTAGGACTGGTAATGGGTTGATTAGGGAAGGCTAGGACTGGGAATGGACTGATCAAGGGGGGGTTGGGTCTGGTAATGTGCTGATAGGGGGGTAGGACTGGTAATGGACTGATGGGGGGCTAGCACTGGAAATCAGCTGATCGGGGAGGCTAGGACTGGTAATGAGCTGATGGGGGGGGTAGGACTGGTATTGGGCTGATTAGGGGAGGCTAGCACTGGTAAAGGGGTTGAGGGGGGACTAGCACTGGAAACAAGCTGATTGGGGGGCTTCGACTGGGAATGGGCTGTTTGTGGGGAGGGGAGGATAGAACTGCTGGCCCTGGAAGAAAACTGGGGGCTAAGGCTACAAATGGGCTGATACGAGGGGATGGGAGAATGGAACTGGAAGGGAGTGGATCTGAGAGGGGCTGCCATGGTATTCGTACTAGAAGGGACTGGTCAGTGGGGAAGGAGGGGGACTGGAAGGGAATGGACACCAGTGGCAGTCATGGGAATGCAAGTTGACATTGAAGGTACTGAGAGTGAGGACTGGAAAGGGGCTGATATTGGGGAGGGATACTGGGACTGGAAATAGGCTGATGGAAAGAAGTGAAGAAAACGAAAGAAGAGAGAAGAAATGGCAGATGGACCATAGACCACAGAAAGAGAGCTAAGAGAAGACAGGAAAGCAGAAGCCTCAGATTGGGACCAGCATGATCAGAGAATAAATTGGTCAGACAACAAAGGTAGAAAAAATAATTTTATTTCATATTAGTGATTGAACTACAAAATCATCATAATTTTGAAATCAAATATGGTTACTTGTTATTGTGATTAATTATTGTGGTTTAAATAAGTAAATGTTATAAATAAAAACATATTGCAAAGGCCTATAATATATTAATGATTACAGCGACAATGCGTTAACGGTAAAGGAAGAGAGACGCATTTGATTTTATCATTGGGGGTCACCACAAGTTGACCAATGGTAAAAGGGGTCACGGTACAAAAAAGGTTGAGAACCACTGATTTAGAGGCTTGAAAGAAGCTGCAATAGTGCTCAAATGGACTCTCACTGAATTGGTCTTAAACCTTGCATTTGATAAATGAAGGAGGTACTCCAGTACTGATTCCAGAGGTATCGCAAGAGGGTTAAGACCCTTCTGCGAGCACCATATGGTAAACCTTTTCCAGTTAAATGCATAAGAGCGTCTTGTGGAAGGTTTCCTGGAAGCATGAAGGATATCCTTTACCTGTTGGGAAAGGTTAAGACCGTGAAGTTCTAGGCTTTCAGCAACCAGGCCCTGAGATGCAGAGACTGGAGACTGGGATGCCACAGCATCCCGTCCTCTTGAGAAAGAAGATCTGGAGCAGATTCTAACTCCAGAGGCGGAGCTTGAGAGAGATGTAGGAGCAGAGAGTACCACGGTTGCCGTGGCCAACATGGAGCTATGAGGATTATATGACCTCTGTCTCTCTGAAGCTTGAACAGGGTTTTGGGAATTAGGGGAATGAGTGGAAAGGTATACAGGAAGTCCTGACCCCAGTGAAGGAGGAAAACATCCCTGGCCTGATAACCTCGAGCCGGAATTCGGGAACAGAACCGTGGAAGTTTGGCATTCAGCGGACTTGCAAAGAGGTCTATGTCTGGGGTTCCCCAAATTTGAAAAATTTGGCCCACCTGGTCTGCATGGAGAGACCATTCGTGTGGAGACAGAGTCTGTCTGCCCAAGAGTTTTGAATGCCTGGAAGATACACCGCAAGGAGATGAATCTGATGCTCTCTGGCGAGGGCCCATAGTCGCAAAGCTTCGTTGCACAGCGACAGAGAGCCTGTTCCGCCCTGCTTGTTCACATAAAACATGGCTACCTGATTGTCCATTTGAACTAGGACTGTCTTGTAGCTGAGCTGGGTGTGAAATACTCGAAGAGCAAGGAAGATTGCTCTGAGCTCTGGGAGGTTGATATGGAGATAGGCCTCCTGTGGAGTCCAGGTACCCTGGGTAGAGAGGCCGTGCAGGTGGGCTCCCCAACCCACCTGTGAAGCATCTGTTGTTAGAGTGGCTTGGGGTGGGGATTGCTGAAAAGGAGACCCCACCAGAAGGATTTTGGGTGACTGCCACCATTGGAGGGACAAAATAAGGCGATCTGAGTTTGCTATTTTGTCTGACAGGTAACCTGACGCCTGAGTCCACTGAGTGGATAAGGTCCACTGGGCTGCCCTCATATGGAGGCGAGCATAAGGAACCACATGCATGGTGGATGCCATGTGGCCTAGCAACTGTAACATTTCCCGAGCGGTGAGGTTTTAGCACTGCTTGGGAAGCTAACTGCACAATGCGAAGGCAGCGGGGCTGTGGAAGGAAGGCCTTTGTCTGTCTGGTATCCAGAAGAGCTCCTATAAATGCTGCTACCACAGCCATGCATTTTGTAAACACCCTTGGTGCAGAAGCCAGGCCAAAAGGAAGAACCCTGTATTAGTAGTGCTTCCCTTGAAACAGGAATCGAAGGAACCTTCGGTGAGTTGGAGGGAATGAGAACATGAGTGTACGCATCCTTGAGATCTAGAGGAGAAAGCCAATCCCGACTCCGAAGGTATGGCAGCAGAGTTCCTAGAGAAATCATTTTGAACTTCTCTTTGAACAGGAATTTGTTCAATTCTCTGAGGTCTAGAATGGGTCTGTGTCCTCCTGTTTTCTTTGGAATAAGGAAATAGGGGGAGTAAAACCCTGTACCCCCTTGGGGAATGGGCACCTCTTCTATTGCTCCTTGAGCAAGTAGCATTGTGACTTCTTGACCTAACCGGTCGTTGGGAGAGGTCTGAGAATTGAACAGTCTTACTATTGTAGCTGAGGAAATGAAGCTTGTACCCCAATTTTCTGCTGTTATCTGACCCCATCTGGGGGCAAAATGACATAACCTTCCTGGGATGATAGAGGGTTCTGGGCCGTTCAGGGCCAGGAAGGCAAAGTTCTCTAGATAGGAGTCAAAGCCCCTGTGGAGGCTGAGCCAGTTGAGGCTTAGCTGCTTTTGGCTTCCTTTGTTGCCTAGGTTGTTGTTGCTGTCCCTTTTGGGCAGACTGACCTGAATTATGTCCCTGCTGGGTATAGGAGGAATAAAACTTCTTCTTCTTACTGAAGAATGGTTTCTTAGAGGATCTTTTCCTCGCAGGATCAGCTGTAGATTTGGACAATCTATCCAAAGTAATATTGTCAGCATCTATGTCATTAACGTTTTCCTGCCAATTCTTGCCAAAGAGATTCTCTCCTGTGCAAGGTATATTCCCCAATTTGTCCTGTACCCAGATTTCTATGTCAGATGCCTGGAGCCTGGCAATTCTACGTGCACCTATGGCAATAGCAGAGGTTCTGCTTATGCATTCAAAGCAGTCAAAGGCTGCACGATTTACAAACTTGGAAACATCCTGAGCATGTTTAACAAGAGTAAGATAATCTTGCCTTTTATCATTAGGAAGGAGAGGGCTCATAAGCTCTAAGTCTCCTGTGACTTCCTTAAGGAACATTCCCATATACAAGATACAGGAACTGATCCTAGCAGAAAGCATGGAAGCCTGGAAGGATCGACGTCCAAAGGCGTCACGAGTCCAACACTCATGTCCTGGAAGATTAGATGCATGCCTTTTTGCACTCTTCATCCGTCTCATGGCTGATTCCACCACCATGGAATGGTGTGGTAATTGAGTCTTCTGAAACCCAGGACAAGGAGGAACTCAATACATGGTGTCGAATCTTTGAGAATGAGGAGATGTGGTTAGAGGTGTTTCCCACATCCTCAACATAAGATCATGCAAGATCTCATGAATAGGTAAGGTATCTGCCTCCTTGGGAGCTTTAGGGTATTGTAGGATTTCTAATTCCTTTGCCCTAGGCTCTTTTTCAGGAGCCACTGTGCTGGAAAGACCTCGGGCCACATCTCGGATAAAATCCTGAAAGGACATATCCTCTGGTGGAGACATCCTACGCTGAGGAGAAAAGGAATCCTCGGGAAGAAGTACTTTGGTATCGGCAGAGCCTTCGGAGTCTTCTGACTCATCCGAGGATTCGAAGTATCTCCAATCCAGGTGATTGTGCAAGGCACGGTACCGGTACTGATCGAAGTCGGCATCGGAGTGGTCCGGTACCGACTTGTCAGTGCCAGATAGAGACGCATGACTCGGTTCCGGTAGAATACCTGCCGATGTCGATGCAGTCGGTGCCGGTACCGGTTGAATTGTATGAAGCGGTTTCAGGGGCATCGAGGCCGTGAGAAGAGCCACCAGACTGCATTCAATAGCCAAGAATCTCTGGTGTATCGACGCTGCCGATGCTTGGGTATCGGTGCCGGTTAATGCGTCCGGAACCCCAGAGCATGGCACCAGTAGTTCTGCTGAGGTTGAAGCCTTGAGAACATCCTGGAGCCCCGTTAGTGCTTTGGAAGCCGAAGCCTCCCGCCGGGGCAATTTTGTTGATGAAAGTCCCTCAAGGGCAACGCCAGAGGCATCTCGATGTTTAGAAGGAGATCTACCCTTTGAGGACCGGCTAGATTTATGTTTAGTTACCTGAGATCCATGGGAGGAGGATGAAGAGCCCTGGAGGACGTCGATGCCACGGAGGCTGCATCGGAGAGAAAAAGAGTGCTGAGCTTAGCAGCTCGGTTTTGCCGGCCCCTTTTGACATCTTTGCACAGGCAACACACTCTGAAATAGAGTGGTCAGGACCTTAACATTTGAGGCACCACTCATGGGTGTCGGTGACGGAGATGGTACCGCCACACTTAGAACACTTTTTAAAACCCGAAGCGGATTTTTCCATTTTGAGGGAAAAAGTTGGGCTTAGTGCCCAAAATGGCGCGTACACGACCACAAAAAAGAAGTATAAGAAGGAAATTTTCTGTGGTGACAGGATATGCGACCTGTTGGCTCCGCGGAAAATGAAGAACTGGAGAGAGACAGTTGGGAAAGGCGGGAAGGCAGCACGCAGGCGCTGTGGGATGCTCCCAAAAGCTTTCCTATTGGACACTGGGGAGCGTTCCTGCGCAGGCTCCATCGGTACCGACGATACCCATATGTGAAGACTACATTCCTGCTTGTTCCTGTAGATATTAATAAATGGAGTGGAACAGGTATTTATTTAGCAATGTCTCATGGGGTCAAAGCTCACAAACTGCTTGTTGCACCAGAGGCAATGGAAGGTTAAGTGGTTTGCCCCAAGGAGCTCCTGTGGGACTAGAAACCCCAGTCCCTCCTGAGGTTATTGTCCTCCAGTGGGATTTGAATCCTGGGCCCTCAGGCAACTTGCCCCAACCACTAGGCCACTCCTCCCTGGTAAATGTAGATGGGTTGTTTACTCCTTCAAAAAGTAGAAAGACTAGGGAATACTCAACAGGTTCCCAAAAAGGCACACATGTTCCACAATGCTCCTTCCTGGGTAAGCAGTAGATTTCCTGGGTACTTTTCAATAATGGATTATGGATTTTTCCTCCAAGAACTTGTCCAAACCTTTTTTTAAACCCAGCTACACTAACAGCTTTTATTACATCCTCCAGAGTTTGATTACTGTTGAGTAAAAGTTTCTCTTATTAATCTTAAATGGGGAATCTGTAAATCTCTTTTGACAAGTGAACAATTTTTTTGTAACAGAATGGAGGTTTGGTGCACAGCTATGGATGTCTACACTCTTATTAACAATGGAATTATTACATACCTTTATCATCAGATTAAGACCCTAGTGCTGCATGTAAAACTTGAGGGGTGGCAATAAAATAAAAATTGCCATATTCCAGTTACTACTTTTTTAGCCTTGCAGGATGCTTAATAAACGGTGTCTCATTAAAATGTAAGTACTCTATTGAAATGGAAAAAAATCTAAAACAAATTTCTTCTTGAAATGTTCACTATAATAAAGATTGTATTCATATATTTCTAATTATTGCTCTTTACTTAAACAGAAAAGACAGAAAACACTAATCTTAATCACTGGGAGAAGTTTAGGCATGATCATGGATAACTTGATGCCCCATAGAAAAATAGATATTTGTCTGCTCTAATCTATGTAATTGAGCACCAGCAGATCTTTTATACAAATCAATCAATTTGTCCCATCGTTCTGATTGCAACAACACTGTGGGTTCATCAGTCAAAGATACTTGTAAAATTTTATTCATCTCATCTTCAGTATACATACGTATCGGTCCACTTTGAAGCACCATTGGATCTTTATAGCCAACAATAACCCACAAGATAGATCCCATCAAGATTTGTCAAATTTTCTAACAGACCAACCATAATCCAATCTTGAATTAGGTTAGATCTCCAAAAGACACTGCACTGAAGATTTTTGTCGGACCTTTAACATCATAGCCCAGATACAGCCAGTTCCATCTCTTATGTATAGCAAAATCCATTTAGATTTTACAGTTCAGTTGAAGGGAAGTTTGGGGTTTATTTTTTGTTTTTGTTTTTTGAATTGGTGCTGTTCTTCAATTCAGCGAATTTATTTAATACGAATACATTTCAAATCCACCTGCAATCTCAACAGTTTTTTGTACACAATGTCCATTTGGAGCATGCAAAAACAACTCGGGGACTTAACATTGTGCCTCCAGATTTTGAGGCTATCATTTTCCCATATTCACTTATCCAAATATTAAATCGTTTTCAGTCACTGCATACTGTCATGGCAACTGCTACCAGCCTTTCTATGCTGCCTTTATAACCTGTTACTAGTAATCTACACCTCATAGTATCTAGAAGAAAAATCATTCAGATATGTATGTCTTTTCACTATCATATGATTTATATCTTCCCTGCAGTAATTACAGATCATGTTGGAGCAAATGTTCACAAGTAAAATCCCTTTTTTCGCGTTCTTCTGCTTAAAAGTGGATTTTTAGGTTTAACTAGGTAAAGTAAGACGTTAAAACAATAAAAGGGGTTTGGTTTTACAGATTTCTTTCGCTTGGCTCAATTCCAATGAATGTAGGCACATATTCATAGCTAAAACTTAGCAATAGTTCAAGAGATCTGGCTTAACTTGGCTCTAAAAATAGCTATCTTTGGGGCACTGTTCCCTCTAAGCTGTGCGCGTGTGCGCGCGCACACACACCTCGCCAAGCGAGCGCACATACTTTACAACAGAGCGCACAAAAATTACGGCTCTGATTCTGATAGAGAACAACACAGACATCTTAAAATTTAAAAGTTATGATTGTAATTACTAGAAATTTCCCGCTTCATTTAGTAATCGTCTATTTTCATTTAATTTGATTAAAATCAATGTGGTGTACATACTGTATTCTGACGTGTAGTCAAATTTTAAAGTATATAACTCCGAGTGTCATTATGTGGCACACAAAATTTAACCTTCCTTCAAAAGCTGCACACAGCTGATATTTTATGCGCACACAGCCTACAGAAAATTAGAGGGAACATTGCTTTGGGGGCAATTTCTCCAGATAGGTTAGTTTTGCTCATTCCATGGTAGTCATGAACCTCGCTCCTTAGCCAGAGTATAAGGAGTATTTAGAGAAATCAGTTGTTTTTGCGGCCCATTTTTTTTCTGTCCGGGGGATGGTGGAGGGGGGGGGGGGGGGTCGGTTAAGAAGACTTCACTACAGAGGAAGATTTGAAAACGAAGTGATTTTTTGGTGCAACAAGACCAGAAAGCTGAAGGATTACTAAGAACATCTTTGGAATCAAACGCCTATGTTTAAATAAATGGAACATTCATAACGGGAATTGAATGAACAGGTGATCTTTTCGAAATCGATGCCCTGTCCTGTTGGGAAATCTAGGACTAGTTTAGACTTTTGAACAATACTCTTTAAGAAAAGCCGCTAGCTTTTATCTGCAGGTTTCACTGCATTTCCATTGTTTTTCAGTTTCAGGAATGTCATGTATATTAAAGCTATATCCTATTTCTGGCCAGCTAGTACATCTTATATATCATCAATTTAAAAGTACATGCATCAAAAGTAAGTTGCTGTTCAGGACACGGGCACATACAATTCAGAAACCAAATCTCCCCCCAATCCTATTGGCCTCTTAAATGTTGTTTTCCACTTTATACAAAAGTAGATGATTGTGTAACATTTACACGTAGGTTTTGAAATAATTGCTACTCTAGTTATCTAACACTTTTTTATTTGTAGAAATAGTAATACAAAACCCCTTATTGATCTCAAATCCCCAGAAACCTTCCTGCAAATCATTTTTACGGCAGAGTACCGGTAATTGTGGTCAGCGGTATTTGTAGGATAAAGGAACTCTTACGTATATTCTCCGCCGTGCCTCAGTGTTTATATGCCGCTACTCTCCAATATAGGGCACGTAGATGACCCCAAACTGGAAGAATTAATGTATAAGTCTCTCAGTTTCGCCCTTGAAATAGAATATTCTTGGGCGTATGATCACCTGTAACTAATTTGTTAAGTATGTCCAAAAGGAAATCATCTAATAAAAGTAGCATACATTTTTTTTATTATATTACTTTAAATACAAAGTATGGCTTAATATTTTCTTCATTTCTCCTTCACTTCCCGCCTAGGAAGGAAGGAAAGCTAAACTTTTACAGAGAGAACTGTAAGCGTTTGAATAATGTCAGAATCCAGGCTGCTGAATTAGATCCGTGTGGTACTTACTACCTTGCCACTTCAAAGCAAATACTCTTGAGAGAGGTTTTAAAATACATTTTTCTTTCAAGTACTTCTCAGTAGATTAACACATTGAAACAATGTCTAATCCCATGTCTGTTGTGTAAATTTAACATGTCGAGCTTCCAACTGCTTAAAATTTTTTGTCTAATTATAAAATGGTCTCCACTGAAAAGCAATTACAATAAAATGTGAACAAAATATAGCCTTTCTTACAGTGTTTGTTTGAAATGGTGCTTTATAGTTTTCCACCTTGGACTGAAATTGAACAGTTTTAAAATAATTTTTACCTTCTTATAATGATGCTAAAATATCGCATTTGAAAGATTAAACATAAAATCGGAAACCAATTTTACAGAAAAGCAGGCAAAGGATGGGGAAACCGCTAACTGCAGAGAGGATTACTGCATTCAAATGTAGCAGGAGGTAACATGTATTCTTAGTTCATTATCTATTGGTGTGGTTTTCAGGTTCTTTGTAGTTATATAGTGCAGAGTTCCGAAGAAGGAAACCGTGTGGTCATCAAAGCTCATGTGCAATATCGGCGTTTTGTTGTTGCTGCTGGTCAGTAAAGGTAACACAACCTACTTGAAAAGTATTTACCGTCTCCGGCGAATTTCAAGACTGAAATATTCATACAAGTTCATACTAATGTTCATACTATTCATGCAAGTTCATACTAATGTCTGCGACTTCTTATTGGAAAAATTGTTATTGTTTAGTGAAGCTGAACTTCATGTGATAATTTGAATATTACTGACTATGACGTAATTCGCCGATCTTAGAGAGCATCATACATTTTGTGTTTGATGTATGAATAAACAGAACTTTTAAAAACCATGAAAAGTGTATAAAACAACATCTCTTTCTTTAACAATGAAAATCTGACACGTGGGGATAAGTTTAGCCTTAAAAGAAAACAAAAGGGCAAATTAAGACAATCGGACAACCTTTCCCTTTGAACGATCTGTGAAATAAAGCAGTGTATTTCTTGAAATGGTAGCCAAAGAGCGCATTTTTAAAGATCTGGATCAGACAAGAACAGCAGATTATTCAAGTATAAAGGCTTATACTTGTTCCTTTAAATCATATTGCTCCGATAGAGGAGAAGGAGCGATTTTTGAAGTCTTTCAGTACAATGTCTGAGTATTTCATCAGAATCGACTTTCTTATTTTAACTGCAAAGACAAATATGGATTGCCACATTTATTTGGAAGTAGAGTTCCAGAAGAAGATTGTAGTTATCATAACCGAGAGAGATTTCAAAGACTTCAGCTTTGAAAGTAGGGGTCGCTTAAGTAGACACCAAAAGCCTGCCTATCAATCTCAATTGCACTTTTCCTATGATAATAATTGAGAACCCAGGTATTCATAAATGCAATAAAATATAAGATACTTGCAGACGAGTTATGAAACATTTGCTTTTAGCAGGGTGAAAGAAACAAAGAACTATTCAATGAAAGCTGAAAGCAGAGTCTTCATAGGTCGTTTAGCAAACTTGATTTCACATATCACAACTGAAGAGTTGTAAGTAAAATGAACATATAATGCAATACAGTGCACTGTACATAAGCTTGCTCTATCGGAACTGCGTCTGCGATCCGCTAGCTGCCGATAAAGACAAAGCCAAGCGACAGAAGGGTTAAAGTTACCTTTCAGTTTCAGGTCCCTGAAGTCCCATCGGGTATAGATGATGTAAAGGCTCTTTTCGCCGCCCCCTCCTTCCATCACCATGTGACACTTGAATTAATAATGGTAGTTAGAACAACAACAGCACAGCACAAGTTGACCTGATGTCTGACGTTCCCATCTCAGCTGGAGAAAGAAGGCGAGAAGAATGTGTCCCTTCCCTCTGGCTGCCGGCCCTCCAGCGGTGTGTATCTGCAGCTCTGCCCGGCCCGGAGAGTTCTGCACCGGGGCACAGCTCACAGCCGCCCGCCTCAGGATGGTGGGGGATCAGCTGCAGGAACTGACGATCGGGAGGAGGAACCGGATCCCGCCGATCTCTAGCGGGAGAAAGCTCTGCTCCTATCTCTGCCTGCTCTGCGCCGCGACTCCCATCGCGGTCCTGGTGCTGCTGCTGCGCCGTAGGATCCTGTAAGCGAGGCTTCGGCGTAGCGAGAGAGCTGAGCGCTGAATCAACAGGTGAGGAGATTCCGCCCTCACAAAACTGACTTGACTTAAGCCATGAGCTGCTTACAGCCCGTCCATATGTGTTTGCAAGGCAGCATTTTCGAAGTCATCCAACATCTATCTAGATTCATAGTAAAGACATTTTGAGATATGGATTTCAGATTTTACAGTTGGTATAGTATTTTTTTCAGGAAATGTAGCTATACCTCCTAATATTATTTATTATACTTCCATTTCTCTTGGTAAAAACACTTTAGTAAAATTAATACAGGAAATGGACAATAATAATTACTATTATTGCCTTTCTTTATCTTTTTATAGGGTTATAACACTTCAAACGTGGTGCTCTATTAAGAGCTACAAGTAGTTGGAAAGCTAGATAGGCTTTGTTAGAAGATCAACCCTATGTTTTGTGGCTAGGTAACTGTCTGGATTTTCTTGCCAGGCTGGCATTCTTTATTGGGGTTAATCTATTGTGATTTGTTTGTACATAGGTTTTGGAAGAATAGGCATTCAGGTTTTATTTTAGACATGCATTCTCTTGCTCTGCAGGTGTTTAGCTGTGTTTACTGAGCTGTTGCAGCTGAAGCATGGGTATGGACAGGGAATATTTTAAGATTCCCACTGTACAGCAGCTGGAGCGATTCCAGCTATTACTAGTAGTTTAATTAGTCACACTTCAACAAGAGCAAAGCCATAAGAGAGTGTCTTCAGGTAAAAAAAAAATCAGGCGTGTATAATTAAGCTCACAGTAGTATCTGAAATGGCTCAAACTGGTACGCCCTGGGAGCATTATAATACTTTCTGGATGGAGGGCCTGCATAGGGTACTGCTAACACTAACACAACAGAACCTTTATTTGCTTAGTTCATAAGGGCAAGGCTTTAGAAGTAGGTGTGTTGAAAAACAAAGTTTGAACCTGCAGTAATGGACTATATGGAATTTTAGGTATTGATGCCTATGATCTGAATCTGGAAGCTGCATGATTCTGATTCATGCTGAAAAGGAAGAAAGGGGCATTTTTAATAACATGGGCTAACTGGTAGCAAGGGGCTTGCCATGCAGTAAGCACGCCGAGCTAACAGTGTGCCACACTATCAGCGCAGGGTCCTGTGCTAACTGGGTAGCACATGATTAGGTGGGGACTAAGTGGGTTAGGCGTGGAACAGGAGCATTGATGGTGCTTTGTGGTTAGTGCAGGCATTTTGGGCATGTTGCCATTAGCATGGGTGCACTTAACACTACCTCAAGGGACAGCGGTAAGTGCACCTATGTATCCAACAAAACGGTGCGGCAGAGACAGGCACACACGCCTCCTAAAGTTATCATGGGCGGGCCTCCATGCAAATGTGTGCTACAGGTGCAGCCTTAAGTAAACATGCTTCTAGCTGTAAGAGTTACTAATATGTGCTAACAATTAGCACATACTGGTCTATCACATGTTCCATTTTATACAAGTTACTATTTACTAATTTTGTATGCCAGGAACCAGTTGAAAGTGTGGCACAAAGCTTGACTGTGTTTTAATTGTGCAAATTTCACCAGATTGCTAGAAAAAAAAAGAATATTAAAAAGGAAATTGGGGGGAAAGAGAGAATTATAATGACTTTTCATTCTGTTAACTAAGAGCTTTTTTTAAGATAAGCCTTTTTCTTAGAAGTACTTATAGAGAAGTGATATCGAGGCTGAACTAGCTAAGAATCAAAAGAGAAGAGGGATTATATCTGAGTGTGAACTACAGGGATGTAGTGGCAAGATGCAGCCATAAGAAGGGTAAACACATTCTGTACCAATGGTATGAGTAATGATTTTAGCCAATAGCACTTTTAAAAAATTTCATACTAGTAAAATGAGGGGTTAAGCAATTGGCAGCATATGACAACTTCAGAGCACCTCATTATGACAATTTTTACCACAAACTGTTGTATAAACCTCAAAAAGAGGTAGGGAAGTTATTAGATGTTTATCTTTGCTTCTTTTACTTGTTTTTTTTTTAATTAACTGGAAACTAAAAGTGGAAGAGTAGCCTAGTGGTTAACTGGAAACTAAAAGTGGAAGAGTAGCCTGATGGTTAGGGCAACAGCACCCAAGAGATTAGGATTCAATTCCCACTGGCACTACTTGTGACCTTGGGCAAGTCACGTTACCCTTCTTTGCCTCAGAAGAAAAGGATGGCAATCTACTTCTGGTCATACCTTGCCAAGAAACCCCAGGGACTGCTGGATCACTTAAAAAAAGAGAAGTGTTTAGATTTAATTTCAGTTTGAAAAATTGGAGTTTAATTTGCAGAAAATTAAAGCAAAATGTTAAGAATGTAGTTGTTTTACAAGGTGTAAAGGATCTTTTTCAAGGGGTGATGATATTGAACTGTTGCTGCTAGGCTGAAGAGACCATCAGAGTATCATAAATGGGTTTATGAGATCGTAAGCCATCAAACATAAGCTTTTCCCAAGTGAGAAACCAGAGCCCTGCAATTACAGAGCCAATAGGAGTATAGGTGGAGGGGCATGATCATCTTGGAGAACGTCTATATGATCAGTCAACATGTATGTTATTGTCCAAGTGTCTTTGTTATACTTGCCCTGGTGTCATACTGTCTCTGAATTCCAAAATCTGTGATCAGGAGTTCAAATATGAAACTCAAACTTGTGGAACAAACAAACTTTATGCATCCGGATTTGAAAGGATTCTTATGAAAAGTTTTCTAAATAAAAATAATAATAATTTTTAGATAACTATTTTTAATTTTGGAAGCTTTCATAAGTAAAGCAAATATTTTAAAAAAAAACCCCATACCAACCACCTACAAACTGTCAATGACTGTTGGAAGAGTCTTTGACTACAGAAATGAAAGGATTGCTGCATACTTTGCATGTATGCAATACATAGATAATTATGTTGGGATGAGTCTGTGACTGCAGGAAAATTCTGCTGCTGTTACAATCCCTATGGAAATAGTAACGTGGTATATGATGGCAGATAAAGACATAAATGGTCCTTCTAGTCTGCCCAGAAGAGGATAGGGTGTTGAATTGCCACTATGTGCAGATCATAGCCATCTCTTTTCTGAAAAGCAAAACTTATTTCATAAAAATATAAGAAATTCCATATTGGATCAGACCAAGGTCCATCAAGCCCAGTATCCTGTTTCCAACAGTAATCAATCCAGGTCACAATTATCTGGCAGGTTCCCAAAAGGCACACAGGTTCCACAATGCTTGTCCTGGGGCCTCTTTAATAATGGTTTATGGACCTTTCCTCCAGGAACTTGTCCAAACCCTTTTTAAAACCAGCTACTCTAACAGCTTTTACTATATCCTCCAGTAACAAATTCCAGAGTTTGATTATGCGTTGAGTGAAAAAATGTTTTCTCTTATTAGTCTTAAATGGGTTACATTGTAGCTTCATTGTGTGTCCCCTAATCTTTCTACTTTTTGATGCTTAAACAACCAATTTATGTTTACCCGTTCTACTCCATTCATGAATTTATAGACTTCTATCATATCTCCCTTCAGTTGTCTCTTTTCCAAGTTGAAAAGCCCTAACCTTTTAAGCCTTTCCTCATAGGTGTATTCTTCCATTCCCTTTACTGTTTTGGTGGCTGTTCTCTGTACCTTTTCTAATAACGCTATATCCTTTTAAAAATATGGTGACCAGAATTGCACAGAATATTCAAGGTGTGGTCGCACCATGGAACAATACAGAGGCATTATAATATTCTTGGTTTTATTCTCCATTCCTTTTCTTATGATTCCTAGCATTCTATTTGCTTTCTTGGCTGCTGCTGCACACTGAGTGGAGGGTTTCAACATATTATCCCTGATGACACTTAAATCTTTCCTGGGTAGTGGTTCCTAATGTGGAACCTTGCATTGTGTAACCGTAGTTTGGGTGGTTCTTTCCTAGGTGCATAACTTTGCACTTGTCCACATTAAATTTCATCTGCCATTTGAACATCCAGTCTTCCAATTTATCAAGGTCCTCTTGCAATTTTTCACAATCCTCTTGTGTTTTAACAGCTTAGAATAATTTTGTATCATCTTCAAATTTGATCACCTCACTCATTATTCCCATTTCTAGCTCATCTATGAAGATGCTAAAACGCAGCTTTTCTGAGCTGAGGTGCCCATGCTTGGTTTCAGTCTTCTTGCCATTTTAAGGCAGCCTCTGTGTGTAATCCCATGCCTTTGTGAATTCCATTACTGTTTTTGTCTCCACCACTGTTTTTACTGGAGGCCATTCCAGCCATCCACCGCCTTTTTGATGAAAATATATTTCCTAATATTGCTTCTGACTCTCTCTCCCTGGAGCTTTATATCATGGTCACTAATTTTAGAGCTTCCTATCCTTTGGCCATGGCTTTGTTTCTTATGCATTAATATCTTTCAAGTATTTGCAAGAAACAAACCCGTACCAAACTAGTGACCACATCAAGAAAACATAGGTACTTACTTGTAATAGGGGTTCTCTATAGATGGCAGGGGTATGCAGCCACACTCCACTGGCGATGTCTGTGACAGAGCCATTGGTGCAGGGCTCTCCCCTAACTCAGAAAAGTCATGCCTCCTTCCACCTTGCAATTTCAGCACAGAGTAAGGCAGTTTATAACATAGTTGGTCCTCATAGGAGTTGGATTGGCTTCATGGAGTATTTACATTGTACATTTGTCTTGTCATTTCTTCTTTACTCCTTTTTGTTTTTTGTGGGGATGGCAGGAAGGTGAGTTTGACTGCATGCCCTTACTGTTTACAGAGAACCCCCTTTACAGGTAAGCAACTATGCTTTTTCCGGAGACAAGCAAGGGGATGAAGGCACACTCCAACGGTGAGTCCAGTCAAATATAGTCCTATAGCCTGGGCTAATGCAAGGGAAGTGGACTCCAATGATTAAGATGTGAAGAGATTCCTGAGGACAGCTTCGCCAAAAGCAAAGTCCTGTGCCAAGGAGCTGTCCTAAGCTGTAGTGTTTTGTAAGCATATGCATCAAAGACCGAGTAGCTGCCTTGCAAGATGTCTTGTGCAGATACAGAGGCCAGACTGGCTATAGTGGCAGCTATGGCTCGCAGTTGTCGAGGCCCTATTTGTCCAGGCAGCTGTATCTGGGCCTGATTGTAACAGAAGGATAAACAGTCACCATCCAAGAGGAAATTGTCTGTTTGGAAGCTGGCTGGCCCATATGGTTTGGTTTAAATGTAACAAAGAGCTGTGAGGAGGTCCACAAGTTATCTGCTGCATGCAGGTAATATAAGAGAGTCCTTCTACAGTCCAAGGAATGAAGGGTTTTCTCCAGAGAATCTGCCTAAGTTCCTGAAAAGAAGGTTGGAAGGACAATAGTTTGATTGCGATGGAAGTCTGAGATGGCTTTGGAGAGAAATTTGGGTGAGTGCAGAGGATCACTCTGTTGTGGAGGAACCAAGTGTAGAGAGGGTAGTGAACGAGAGCCTGTAGCTCACTCACCCTTCTTGCTGAGGTTATTGCCATAAGGAAGACGTCTTACAGGTGATGTGTTTCAGTGAAGCTGACCCCAAGGGCTCGAAGGGCAGCTTCATAAGTTCCGAAAGGACAACATTAAGGGTCCACACTGCTGGAAGCATCTTGATTGGAGGTTTAGTTTTCATGAGTTCATTCATGAACCTCATGACTAATGAAAGCATGGAGATGGGCCTGCCCTCTACAGGGGTGTGAGAGGCTGCAATGGCGGAGAGGTGATATCTAACCAACATAGTCTAGAGGCCTAAGTTAGATAAGTGCAAGTAGACCAATACCTGACCAGGGGGTCAGAAGACAGGATCTTGTTTGTGAGACACAGTCCATTGTGTGAAGTAAGACCACTTCCACTGGTAGAAACATTGGGTTGTTGGCTTTCTGGAAGCTAAGATGATAGCAAGGACATCGTCTGACAGGCTTCATGCTTTCTCGACCTTCCATGTGGCCAAGGAGAGACTCTTGATGTTGGAATGCAGCAAGCGGCCGCAGTTCTGGGTGAGGAGGAAGGGGTGGTTTCACAGTGGAAGAGGAATGGTTTTTGTCAGAACAAGTAGGATTGTTGGGGCCACTGGGGATCTATGAGGATGACTGTTGCTTTGTCTTCTCATATCTTGAGCATGACATGAGTCAAGAGTGGGAACAATCAAAAAGTGGCTCCCGGAGACTGAAGGCATCGTGGGCACACAATTGTAAGTGGTCATCTTCTGCTCAGGTTTGGGGCAACACTCCTTGGACTCCGAAGTGCTAGAGAACTACCCGTGATAGCCTTTCCCTGCTATACCTATCTCTTTGCCCCTCAGGCACACATACACATGCTAGCAAGCATACAGAACCAATTATTGCAATGCTTTAACAAGAAATCTTTATTATAAGCTTAAGAGAGATTGAAGACACTATCGCTGCAATCAACCCTACTACCGCACCCAATGACCCATGCCCTGCATTATGGATAAAGGAGTTACGATGTGACTTAAGCCAATATCTGAGTGAATTAATAAACCAATCTCTTACAACCGGATCGTTTCCACCAAGTCTGAAACAAACATCCATCAGACCACTACTAAAAAATAACAAGCTGGACCCATCGAAAGTGGAATCATACAGACCAATTTCAAGTATCCCCATGCTTGCCAAAATAATCGAAAAGTTAGTACAGCGCCAAATCCAACAGCATATTGATACTGAAGCCCCACTGGATCCCTCCCAGCATGGGTTCAGAGAAGCACATGGGGTTGAAACCCTCCTCACCAACCTATTTGACCATCTAGTCTCTGGAACCGACAAAATTCATCAAGGATTCGCCCTCATATTCCTAGACATTGCGGCGGCTTTCGACTCGGTGAGTCACAAGATACTCATACAACGCCTCAGCGAGAAAGGAATTCAGGGAACAGCCCTAAAGTGGTGCAAGTCATACCTGACTAATAGATGGCAACATGTAAGGTCAGGCTCCACAACCTCCGAACCATTTTTACAAAACCAAGGCGTGCCACAGGGCTCGTCACTATCTGCATTGATGTTTAACATCTACATGCAGCCCATATGTGCCCTAGCACGTTCATTCAAGGTCAACTGTTTAGCCTACGCAGATGACATCCTCCTATACATCCCATTCAGGACTAACCAACCGGACCTCTCCCCTCTAACAAGATGTTTTGAGGCAGTAGCAGAATGGTTCAGCACACAAAACATGAGAATCAACTACAGTAAAACAGATGTCCTTTTCATCTCAAGGAACCAGGACTTCACCCCTCCACTCTCTTTAAAAATCGGCAACACAGAACTGAAAACCAAACCCACAATCCGCTACCTTGGCGTTACACTGGATCAACACCTGGATCTGAAAACTCACATAAAAAACACAGTAAAAACAGTATACATGAAAATAAAGACCTTAAAACATCTCCGACCGCTACTCGACTTCAGCGACTACCGATCGATCTATCAGGCATTAATATTACCTCATTTCGACTATGCCAACGTAATTCTACACGGTCTCCCTCAAGCAACGTTAGCTCCTCTCCAGCTTGCAATGAACACTGCTGCAAGAGTACTAACAGGGGCTTCACGGAGAGAGCACATAACGCCAGTACTGATGAACCTCCATTGGTTACCGGTTCAAGCAAGAACCCTCCACAAAGTTCTAACCTTAACTTTCAAAGCCTCAAACACTCTGACCCCCACAGCCCTCAGCAAGATGATACATAAAGTACCACAGAACAGAAACAGAAGAACCATGATGCAAAACACCCTAGAGGTCCCAAAAGTAATGACAAAATGCACAAGAACAACAACAAATAGGGCCTTTACGATTTACGCTCCCAGAGCATGGAATGCTCTCCCTACCTATATTCGAAATATCACTTACCTAACCCACTTCAGGAAGGCAATAAAGCAGCACCTGTTCACTACATACTACCCTGAATCTAGCCTTAGTAACCATACATATGGCCCCCCAGACAATCTCTCATTACAAGTAAACAATCAGACTCAGCATGAAAAAGGATAATCAACTGATCGCTCAGAATGTACCCCAGTGTAAATAAGATGTAGATATGTTCTGCCTGAAATCAGGTACCAGTGTGATACAATGTATAGAGTTAAGAATTGTACATAGTTTCCCCCAGTTACTTCCAAGTTGATCTCCCTGTTTATTGTAAATACAACTCAAAGTTCCTTGTGTTGTATAGTTGATGTTAAATGTAAACCGCTCTGATCTAAAATAGAGCGGTATAGAAGAACTGTTAAATAAATAAATAAATAAATAAATAAATAAGTGTATTATCTAATTACACACAGCAAGCAGGTAGCATATACATAGTAGATAAGAAAAGGAGAGGTCAGTTCAGCACACCTCCATGTCCTGCTCCCACAAACTCTCCCTCATACACTTCTTCTCCTACTTATTTTATAGGTTTTTCAACACATCCTTATGTGTAAACACACATTTTTAGTCATCTCTTTATTTCTTCTTACCCTTTTGTAGTTTGCTCCCAGACTTCATGTCTCATTTCTTTCTACACTATATGTTTCTTTCAGTTACCTTGTATCCCGCCCCCTGGTGTGTTTCAGTTCTGTCTGCACTACTGCACATTCATGTTCTTAACTTCTGTCACACTGTTTTTCTTTGTCTGCAGCTGTTAAGTCTCTCTTTTAACCCTTTTGCTGATGTTATAGCAAACAGATTGGTAGGCCCTTACATGATGGGCCAGATGGAGCAGAAGAGGGAAAATTTGGCGTTCTTGTCTGAGGCCCTACATGTTGAAGATTTACTGGAGGACCTCGGGATCCAGGGATCACTCATGCAGATCTAGCCACTGGCTGAGAGCATCCGCAAGCTGACTTTACAATCCAGGCAAGTATATTGCTCTTAGGATGGTACCAAGGGACTGGATGAAGAGCCAGAGACACACAGCCTCTCAACAGAGTCAGAGAGAGCCCAAGCCACCTTGCTTTTTTGTGTAGAACATGGTGATTTGATTGTCGATCTGCACCAAAAGTATTTTCTGCCACACCCTGCGTTTGATGACAGTGAGCACATGAAATACTGCCTGAAGCTCTATGACACTGATACGTTGAGTGCTTTCCTGGTCTGTTCACACTCCTTGTATGGCAAGGTGCAGTAGGTATGTTCCCCATCAATAGGCTGAAGCATTGGTTGTAAGGATGAGATGCTGTGGAGGCTGTTGATAGGAGCAGCCCTCTTTGAGATATGATGGTGTGGCGGAGGACTTGCCAGAGGCTTTGAGAATTGCATGCCATCATGGTGATTCTTCTGCATAGGGAATGAGTGTGTTGACTCTCATTTAGTTTGAAGCGCCATTGTAGTGGACAAATGTTCAGTCATGCTAGCGGAACAACATGGGCCGAGGCTGCCTTGTGCCCCAGCAGACAAAAGACTCTATGGGCAGAGATGTGTTGGCACTAGTGCTGAGTTGTTGGAGGATCAGGGCTCTATTGCTGGACAGATATGACTTGGCAGCCACTTATCTATGCATGCCCTTATAAAGCACAGTTGTTGGGGCTGCATTTTGGATTTCTGGGTATTCACAATGAAGTCTAACACTTGAAGTGCACCCACGGTGCTCTGCACTGTATAGATTGCCTGCTCCTTGGAAGTGGCGGAGATCAGCCAGTTGTCAAGGTAGGGATAGAAACAATGATCTTGACATCATAGGTGAGCCAAGGCTACCGCTAAGCACTTTGTGATGACTCGGGAGGCCGAATCTAAGCCGAAGAACAGAACTCTTTACTGATAATGTTGGTCCTTGAATTTGAATCAAAAGTATTTCCAATGTCGAGGGTGGATGGCGATGTGGGGGTATGCGTCTTTCAGGTCCAGGGAGGCTAGCCAATCGTTGCAATGCAGCAGTGGAAGAATGGTATAAAGGGAATTCATTTTGAACTTCTCTCACTTTAGAACAGATTGAGGTCACAGAGGTCGAGGATCAGTCAAATTCTTCCCAACGTCTTCGGAATACGGTAGAATTTGGAGTAGAACCCCTGGTTGAGTTGTTCTGTGGGTACTCGCTTAATGGGTTTGCTGCATAGTAGGTCATATCTCCTGCTGCAGGATAGACATGAGCTGAGTTGAGAGTTTGCCACTGCTGGGTGGTATGTGGGATGGAGGGAGTTTTGAGAAGATGAACCTGTACTCCATTAGGTTATACTGAGGACCCAGCCACCCAAAGTTATGGATTGCCAAGCCTCCCTGAAATGTCGGATTCTGCCTTCCACTGGTAGGTAGTCAAAAACTGGGGTTCGGCATGGAGACTGGAGCAGGCACTGCAGGCTGCTGTTCCTCTGCCGAGGCTGAGATCATTGATTGTATGCAAGGTCAGGGAGGTCTGCGCCAGGGGTCTGAGGTATGGCTGGAACTGCCAGTATGAGTAAAATTGCTGGAAGTATTGGTAGTAGTATTCCCTCTGGAACTGAGATAGTTGAGGCCAACAAGGCTGTGACACTGGATCCACTGGTTGTGCTGCAAGTTCCTTGACTGTGGAGAAATTGTCTTTGACTTCAGATATGGCCTAGTGCACTTTTGAGTCAAACAAGCTGTCCCCCTGGCAGGGGACATCGGCTAAGCAATCATACAGGTTCTCCCTGAAGCTGAATACCCGAAGCCAGATGGTGCGGGGGATTGGGCAACAGAATCATAAATGGCCCAAAAGATGTGATATAAAGATTCTTGCAGGTTAGTTTGCAGATGAGTGCAGTTGTCCACAGTAGAGATATATGGGCCGTTCGACTGGGAGAGTAAATCATAGTGGTAATGAGAGATCTGAAGTTGGTGCACCAGGATCTGTATGGCCAACGTGTCATTCTGGTATGACTTTATGCCAATGGCATCTAAGGTCCTCTGTTCCTTGCCAGGTGGCATTTGGGATATTGACTTTGAACTCTTGGAGTTTTTGAGGACAGCTTCTGAGACCACAGAGTGGTGTAGCAGTTATAGTTGATTGAATCCTGGGGCAGATAGGACTTTGTACTTCAGGCCTAGAGATTGGGAAGTGACACGCACCAATTCAGAGGTCTTCCAAATGGAAGCTTGGAGATCCTGGAGGATCTGGTGGATTGGCTGGGCTATTATCTTCTTGGAAACACTAAGTTCTGAGGATGAACTGGAAGTCCTGTTTGTTAGTTGGGGTCTGGAAGTCACTGAGGGCAAGCGTTCTCTGAGCTTTCTTCAGGGGTCCTCTGATCCACTGGGGGAGGGGATGTGTCATCACCCACTAAGAAGGGAGTGTCCTCTCAGTATTAGGAGTAAGATGGACTCAAGGAGCAGGCATTGTCTCCGAGAGGCGGCAGGGTGTGCCAGTCAGTGAGGGAGGGTGAGCTGGAGCGGAAGGTCCCTTGAGGATCTTCAGGTGCGTCATGGGTGGAGGGTTGGCCTCTGTGGAGAAGCGCCTTTCAGGGTAGTGGCACTGTCCTACACAAATCTGAGTAGGGAGATCAGTGTGTAGTTTGGACAGTAGCCCCTTGAGTGGAGGGGGGCCCCTTCAGGGAAAGAGCAGGTATATGGGGTTTCCTGACACCTGTGCAGCTTGCTGGGTGGATTACACTTGTCATCCCTAGCCAGGTGTCACTTAAGTCTGCTGCTGACCTTGCCTGTGTCCGTGGCAGAGCTGCAGGCTGTTCCTCCAGGGACAGCTTTGGAGGATAGCTGTTTTGGTGTGCTTTATTTTGTGCTTTGCTTTTGCCTCAGACTTGCTCAGAGGAGAATCGACCCATGATAGTCTGGATAAAAGAACCATTGGTTTTGGTGGAGGGGGGATAGAACCTCGGGCCTGAGTCTGCAGCTCTGGGCTGCCCTTGTTGAAGCTGGTACCAGGAGGGAGTCTGCCTAACTATCCATGATCATGCCTTGTCTGGGCCTGATGGGATTGAGGATGGAGATCTGAGAGGAGCCACAGCCATGAGGAAACATGTGACTGAGGGATCAGGCCCAGTGATTGGGGAGAAACGTGGTGTGTTCCACAGTTGCCACTTCTGTCTCTGTCTCCTTTTCTTTTCTTTTTGGAGTCTGATGTGTTGCGGCAGTGCCATGTCTGGAGTTGCTATCATGCTGTCAAGTTCTCTCAGTGCCTAGTAGGGTTTCTCTCTCTTTTTTTTTTGTTGTTGTTTAACATGGTAGTTGCTATAGCACATTCTGTTGATTATGGGTAGATTGCGATCTGACGGTGGAGGGAGCGCAGTGGCTGACTGGATGGTGCAGATAGAACAAATAGACTTGCTCTGCACAGGAATAGAAAGGCGAGGCACGCATGCTCAGAAGTCCGAAAGACTTCTCTGAGCTAGAGAAGAGCCTGGCACCAATGGCTTCATCACAGACGTCACTGCAGTGTGTCTGCATGCCCTTTCTTGTCTCCAGAGAAATATTTTTTTTCCTGGAAATAGTAATCAATGCCTGAAATGGCCTCTCAGAGGAGGTTTTGGAGGCATAAATAGTAATGGAATTCAAGAAAGCATGAGACAAACCCAGAGGTTGCCCTAACGGCAAGAAGGTGGAAACCAAGCAACTTAGAAAAGCAGTAAAATAACTTTTGCACCTCAAAGAAGAGATGGGGAGATGCAGGCCTATAAAGTAAGTGCAAATATGAATGCTGCACATGGGCTTTTATACTCGGGATAGTGCTGGAAAGAAGCATCATTCTTAAAAGATGTGGGTTTTAGAGGGATCTGTTGCTGCTGGAAAAGGAGCTAAACAGCAGGGGATACATGAGAAGGCGTATTCTTACATGTCGTAAAGAAAAAGGTATAATGAGGCATCGGTTTTCAGGTGTGGTTTTAACATTACTACCTTACCTTAATTTAGTTAATAATTTGTAAACCATTTGTCAAACTGAATCATAACAGCTCATCTCAGTTGCCTTGTTAGTCATATTTATCTTGCATAGAAACTTGAAACTTTCATCTGTTTAGATTTTAACTTTACAAACTCTCCTAAAAATTGCTCATGAACTTGTTTTTTGGTATCATAAAATAGTGAAATGGAAGACTACCCCTGTTGCAACAAAATTCTGCTTGTTATATCACAGCACCTTTTTCTTTATTCTCAATTTGTTCCTTCCTGAAAATTATTCCTGTTAAAAAAAAGAATATGATCCATAGTAGGACATTTTTTAACTGGTTCTGGGAAGTAATTATACAGACCTCTGCCATAATGAGGAAAATTCATATGAGGTGCCAAATATCCTTGAACTATTTGGGAAAAAGCCTGTTACATGGGCAAAACGTTAATGGCCCGACATTTCAAAAAAATGTTAAGCTCCTAAGTTAGGATTCCAAATTTGAAATCTATTTTCAGCCACACTTAGGAGCCTATGGGGCATGTTTACTAAAGTGCGCTGTGGAGGTTTCAGGACATAGAGCCTGTGCTCTGTGCTGCAGTCAGTACTGGCTTCATAGACAGAGTTGGAGCCAAAAGAGTTCAGTGGGAGAGGAGCATCCAAATTACATAATGCACTTACCGGCAAAATGACAGTATGGCAGCACAACAGCCATCTGACCCCTGCCCCCTCTGCCTGGGGGGGCATGTGGTAGGGCATATATGTACCTGGAGGGCCATGTTGCTGCTATGTGCCGTGTTCTTGTGGGACGACAGCCCCTCACCTTGACTGTGGGAGGATGTGTCTTAGGCCTACCAGCTTTGAGCAGCAGCCTAATATTTCCATTATGAACATGAGCCTCCAGTATTGGAGCTCCCTGATTGGTGTCCTCTGCCTGGTCTCCTTGCCCAGGGGCTAAGACTTTCTATGGATCTGAGGAGCTCTTTTGATCTTCCCAAGTCTGGTGGGCTGTTGTTTCTATGAAAGCTGGGGTGCTCAGCCTGGGGGTTGTTTGGGATTCACCTCTCCCAGGTGGTGTTCTCCCATAGGGACCCTTTTGGGTGGATGGCTTACCTTCCCCCAATGTTGTTGATGTCAGACCACAAGGGCAGAGGGGCCATGGGGGTGGTTACCGATCCTATGGTCCCCATTGCAGGCTGCCCTGAGCAGGTGTGCTGATTGTGCTTGGTCTCTAGACCCTCCTGTCTCTTGCCTCCCCCTTGCTTGGTCTCCAGACTCTTCTGTCCCTTGTCTCCTCCCCCCCACCCCACCTTCCACCAACATGGGAGACACACTTCACAATGCCTATGTTTTTCCCCAAGCCATAATTGGTGGGGGGATGAGCTGTTTAGCCCATCCCCCTTACACACACTCCAAAGACCTTTTACTGTGTTCCCTGCAACCTAAGTGAACAGTCACCCTTGGCGCCTTAAGGTGAGGAGTTCCCTATACCTGTCCCACGTGGATACCCTGCCAGATCCCATACAAGGCCCCCTGCATCTCCAGATGCCACATTTGCACCCTATCACCTACAGTTTGAGATGCAACAAACACTGTCTGCATTTATTTTCATTGGTGATTTGCATGTCCCGCCCTCTTGTACCTAGCCCCTATGTTCCGAGCTGTGCAGACAGTTAAGCCCATTCTCAGTCATCCTTCTGTTCTGGAGTGGTCAGTTGATACTTCCCTCCAAGTGTGCGTGGGGCATAGTTCTTACTGTCCACAGTGAATCCAAAGGCCATAGACGCCTTAATATTGTGCTTGTAGCTTTCTTTTTCCCGGATGCACGTCGCAACTGTGCACACTGTGCGCATGCACTACGGCCACATGTTTGCTACTACTACTCTAGTGACACAACTAGTGCGGTGATAGTAATGTACTGTGGCCACTGGGCTCCAGCGCGGCAGGAATGCCCACGCATTATCCTCACACTTCCTATAAACATGTCCCTATGGTTTCAGCTGAAAATTCATTCTGATTTAGGAGTTTAACCTTTATGATCCTAAAGGTAGGCCTGACATTTTTTTGCCTAGATTTATGAGCCTAATTTAGGTGCCTAGTGCTGAAAATCAGTGTTAAGCCCCTAAATCCTTTTCCCCACCCTAAATCCTCCCCCATTGCTACCCACTTCTTATGTTCCAAAATTTTGGAATTTAGTGATTTTAAGGACAAATTTAGACCCTCGGCTGTAGTAAATATTCAGAGGCCAATTCAGAAGCATAACTCTGAAAGTTAGGAGCATAAATCCTTTGATCATTTTTAATATAGAAGCATAGAAATAGAAAATAACAAGACAATCTAGCTTTTTCTCATTTTATCCCACTCAAAGTTAATTGATTCTGAGGTTGTTTCTGTGCCAGATTTTATGCTTTGTTTGTGTGAGTTTCCAGTGACTGTCCCAGAGCTGCATTATAATAGACCACAGTGTTTTGTAAAATGATTTAATAGAGGCATCTCATAAATGGCAAAATAAATACAAAATTAGATATACTTTTAGAGCCTAGAGTTTCTGATGTGCTCATCATTCTGCATTTGACACGGTCACAGAGTACTCTCTGAAGTGCAGTCTTCCAAATATCCATACACCAACAGCAACCTAAGGTTTCTATGTGGACATTGTTATAGGACATTTATGGTTCTAAAGATATGAATGAGGTGTCAAATATTAAAATAGTTTGCTAGAGTAGAAATGCAAAAAATTGAAGATAAATTTAACAGTTACTACTAACTCTCCAGTAGAGAAGACAAATCCAAGCATGGTGTCTTGCAGTCTGGGGAGAGAAGAGAGTTGAGTAAGTGTGCAAGGTTCTAAGAGGAAAGAGATCTGTAAACTGGGTGCTGTGAATTCCTAGGTGAGGACAAGACATAGAAGTGTCCTGAGGTATGGATCTGAAACATGAATGACATCCAGGGAATGGACGGATCTAAACCGTTGGAGAGAGATTCCATGAGGGGAATGGATGGAGATCCGTTTTGATTGGATGGAGAGTCTATGAGGGGAAAGATCTGAGCTCCCGGTGTGATGGGACTGTGTCTAGGTCAAGAAGCAGAGGCTACATTGATCAGGAGATAGACAGTCACAGAGCCCTGGATATCTTTGCTATTAAGGCTGATCACCATCTCTGTAAATATATTGTTCTTTATGCTGGTATAACTTCTTGAAATGATTTTCTAATTAACATTCAACATTGTTTCTCTTTTCCTTGCTTTACATCTGCTGTGAATGAATAGTTGATCATTCAACATGCTTGGAAATGCTTTCAGTAGGTAGGTATATAATTTTTCTGTTGTTTGCTATTTTATTTTCAATATGCTCCATTTACTATTCTATTTTTTGTAATAGAGGTGAATAAAAGACTTTTTCACCTTAATCTGACTTTCCTGGACAATATATTTCAATAATTTAAAAAAAAAAACAGTTTAAAACTTGAAATGGGATTGGGAAAATGGAACAAGACTCACTTTATAACACATTAAAGGAGCACTGGATATCCAATTTCTAATTGGAAGAGGAAACCGTGTTGGCCTCTGGGTGATGTCAGAACTGCTTGATTTCACAAGGAACAAAGACCTTTTAACAACCAACTGTCCTTACAAATATAGTTTTACCCCAGTCTGAAACTTGCTCTCAGTCCAGCTAAACTACATGCAGAGTTCCATAGTATTTGTACTTTTAGCCAGAATGAGGGGCGGCATTCCCAAGAGTGTATTTAGGACAGGGTTGGAAACAACGGACATAAGTTGGATCTTCATATTTGTAAAACATATCATGTATTATGTGTCAGCAAGAATCTTCCCACAAAAAAGCAGGAGTGAAATACATAGGTCTTTCATCCCCCTAGTCAGCTTTCAAGGAGAAACTACATGCATAGTTTCCTTTAGAAAATTAGGCACAAGATCTACAGGTACAAAATACTCACCTAGGAAAGCAGTTTGAAAATTGTCCCCTATATGCAAAAAAGTGAATACTGTAATGTAGGATTCACTTGGTCATTTATTTATGTAGCATACCTTATAACTGCCCATTCATTGTGGTGTATGATAAACATATACCATGGCAAAATTTAACAAAACTCAGACACAAACAGGTTATGTAATGACAAAGTCCATTGCTGTCATCTTATACATCATATGTTTGAGTAAACAAGTAAGTCTTCAGACTCTTTCTAAACTCAGGAATATCAGTAACGGCACACAATGCATTTGGTAGAGCATTGCAGCAGGTTGGGTCAACAATCAAAAATATCCTAGCATGTGTTTATCTATTACCATACTAATTTTTTCATGCCCTGAAATAACTCCAAAATGTTTCATATCAGCATACTGTAGGGGACCAGATCTTCTGCTAATGAAAGTGCCATTGGTATATTTTTTTTAGTATGTATGTTTTAATACCACCCTATAGGTTTCTTATAATTAATTTCAGATTTTCCTGTTGCAAACTAAATCTACACACTTTTCTTAACAGCCTTTACAATTGTGGATACAGTAATGTGGTTACCATATTGGTTTACTTGAACCACCGAAATAAAGGTTAAAAAATAAAAACAATAAAAATATATCTGGTGATACCTTTTTAAGGGCTAACAATATATTTCTTGACTAACTTACAGAAGTTAGCTCTCTTCCAGAGGCTGCAATAGGACCTAGATGGGGAGGAGGGCAATCAGGGCAGCCGCCCTGGGCTCGCATGTCACAAGGGGCTCCAAGCCTGCATGAAGATGATGGTGCATAGCCTGAAGGCAAGCTTTAGGATCCTCTCACTTGTTTCTGCCCTGTACCCCAGCATGTCTAACACTGGCTCTGCTCCCTTCCTCAGGTCTGAGCAGAATAGCACTTGAAAGCTAATCAAGAAGTATATTAATTTAGTACAATAAAAATATATCATCTGGCTGGCCCTAGAGTTGGTTCAAGATGTTAGTACTTTAAGCCTTATGCCCCCCCTCCCCCCCTTGGCTGTCAGAATAGTTTAATTTTAATGCCCTGCTCTTTGCCGCCCCCTCCCCCTCCCCCAGAAGCTGCTGCCACAGGTGACTGCATGGTTTGTCTAATGGCTGGAACCAGCCCTGGTGACAGACTCCTAGACAAAAAAACCAAAACAAAGAATAGGATGACAAAGCACACCATGGAAAGTATGTAGAAACCTTTGACTGTCCAGAGGTCCCTCCCTACATGTCCGTGTTTTAGCAAAAAAAACCTTCGTCAGGGGTTTGGGACCTCAATTAAAAACATAAAGACATATATCGATAATAGAAAGGAAGTGGTAAACATCATTATTTAAAAACATATAAGTCTTAATGGTAGTAGAACATAAAAGGGGTGTAAAAGCATGCAGACAAAACACAATAAATATAATGACAGAAAATGTCAGGACAAATTCAAATGGTTAAACCATAAAATAACAGTAAAACCCAAAGTAAAACAAGGAGTGCATAAGTAAAATGAGAGGACAAAAAATATGGGTACAACACAGCAATAGGACAACCGATAATACATTAAAATACAAGCATGAACTAGACAGAGTGACATAGAACCAATCTAATAAATTGCTGAGTGCAATAATGAAAGGACAGTGATGTTGTCATTGTATCGTTACAAACATGGTATTCTAACCTATCCATAAAAGCTTTTATACAAAAAAAGGAGAATAATTCACTTACTCAGAGGTGAGAGACTCTCAATAGGGGACACAATGTGTCTGTAGCAGAGACAATAAGCAGCGACTGCAAATATATAAATAAAAGGATAGAAGTGAAACCGAGAGAAACAAATGGCAAATGAGTGGTAATACACAATCACTATTCTTACTGAGGGGGACGGAGGGTAGACATCACATATATGATGGGAAAAAATGAATGAAAAAGGAGGAAGGTGCATCTCGTATAGTGTGTATAATAATATGGCGGGGTTGGTAGCATACTGTTGTAGATAACCGAAGGTGCACAGAAACATCATAAAAATGTAGTCTGTCGGATCGGAGACTATCGTGCTACCAGCAGCGAGCCGGTATTATAAAGTGCATGAAGCACGGGGGATCCCATGTATAGCATCTTAACACAATAAACTATGAAAATAAATGGTACAAGGAGGGAGGACCCATACCTTATGCAATCCAGCAGCCTGAATATTGGCAGTGCATCAGTGTGAGCAGTATCAGCGTTTGGCATAAATAAAACAGGACAGAGTCCAGCGGCCATTTAAAGTAGTGGATTCCCGCTAAAACTCTGGCATATGGTTGTCATAGCAACCTCCAATAAACATTAACAAACTGGGTAAAATATAGATAAATGAGAAAACTAAAATGTTGATAAATAAATAAATGGAAACAAGGAGTTAAAATCAAGGGATCGACAATGAGAGAGAACTAAAATAAGAGGACATAGGTATGGGGTTCTGGGCTGAATCGGCAATGAGATAAAATAGCGCCAAGCCAAAAAACAGTAAACGCTGTACTGTATACGCAAATGTCCCATTTATCATACTGATAAAAAGAGTGAATGGTCGAATTGATTGATAAGTATCCTGGAGTGGAACAGTCAGTCTTGCATTATGCTCCCCAGGTGCCATACATCAAACAAGATGAAAGAAGGGAATGGACAAAGTAATGTTAAAAGACTGTCACCGGCACACAGTGATAAAAGACAGATGAAGTGTAGAAGATAAAAAGTAGAGGACCAACCATGGAGGATAAAATATAGAAAATGGATATATATAAAAAATATATATACAAAAGGGGTTATGTAAAAAAGTGTGTAAAAGGACCAGTATATAAAGGATGGAATGGATACCAAAAAAGAAACCATCAGATGAAACCATGCACAAGTACCATAAAGGTAACATGGAAAAAGAAAACAGAGAGATAAAAAAATAGGTAAAATAAAATATTAAAAACTAAAAATACAATAAACTAAAAAAGGTGGTGGTGTAGAGGCTTCGAGACAGATTGGAGTACAGTTATGTAGGGGGAGATCTGGAGATACCTTGTTTCTGAAACCATATACAGACTATATAAGAACCGTGTAATTGTAGAAAGGAACTTGAAGTGAGGTACTGAGGTCCCCTGGAGATAGTGTGAGAAAGCTCTGAATATGCTGACAGGTTCACAGAGGGTGTTTATGAATAAGTGAAGGCACTCAAAGTTTCATCTTGTGAGACAGAATATTTATGTTTGCAGAATGCTTGTCATGAATAGAAGTGGTCAATATTTATTTATTTAACAGGTTTTATATACTGCCTTTAAATCAAAGTGGTTTACAGAGAACACTAAACAAACTCAAGTGAGTCACAGTTACATAGAACATAAGGATGCTGATAATTTTGAGTTAACAAAGTGGATGGGGATTAAACATATTTCACTAAAGGCAATATGTCTGTGCCCAGCTTGACCTGAAACATGTAGGGCCCGATTCCGTCCCGCACATAGATCCCCTCTGTGCGTCCGGTCTGAACCAGATGCACAGAGAGGATTACGATTCTGATCCCACGTGGCACGTCTAGCCCCGCAGGATCAGAATCGTGAACAGTCCTGCACGTGCAGGCTGGAACTGTGATTCAGTCCAGCCTGCACATGCAGGACTGCCCCTGGCTAACTCAGTCAAGGCTCCTCAATGGAGCTGCGGAGCCATAGCATCATGTTGCTATGGCACCACGGCTCCATTGAAGAGTCGTGATGCCAGCCACCTGAATAAGGGGTTTATTCCCCGCAGCCTGACCCCCGATCTGACCTCTTAAAGCCAGTGTCGGGCTGCAGGGAATAAACCCTGGCCCCGCCTGCCCCATCCATGCCCCAGGCTGTTCAAAAAATCATGTCCAGGGAAGTTATTCCACCCCAGACATTTTGCCAGCCCTGGATATACAGGGCTGACATTAGAATTGGCCCTGTACGTCCAAGGCCAGCGACCACCCACTGCCCACCCAAACTCCACCCCCGGGCTGCCCCTTCCCTGCCCCCCATCTAACTTCCCCACAGAACTGGTGGGGAAGTTAGTCGGCGACAGGAGCCGGCATGAATAGCGTCCATCCCTGCTATTCATAGCACAGAATAACCCCCGTAGTGTTTAGCTTGACCTGTAACATGTAGATATAGATAAACAAAAAGTAAAGCAAAAAGCATGATGCAGAATGATAAAACAAAATTGTACAATGTGGATTTTTTTTCCTAATAAAAAAAAGTGCTGCGGCTAAGTTAAGGAAGGGGTTACAGGAGACTGCTCAAGTTTGCAGGCCTGTGAATTCCTCACTAAAGCTTTAGCAGACTTTGTTATAGTATAATTCTGTGTTCTGTTCTCATTTCTTCTCACTTGTTTCTGAGACAAGAGATAGGAGACCAAGGATCCCTATGTTTGTTGCCCCCGGCTAAGAATTGTTACATGCAACAGTAATAAACCATGTTAGGAATACCAAAGCCATACCACTGATCATGAAACAAGACACGACCTGTAGGATAAATAGAACCAAAGTTAATATGCTAAAATATTGTTTTATTACTTTATCCGTTTTTATGGTATTCACATTTTTTAGATTTTCTTTTTACCCCTTTTTTAAATCTTATTTTTACCATTTTAGCTTTGGTTCTATTTATCTGACCACTAGGCTACTTTTCATGCTTTTACTCTCCTTTTATGTTCTTCTACCATTAAGACTTATTTATTTATTTATTTATTTAACAAGGGTTTTGTATCCTGCTTTTTCCTTCAATCAAAGTGGTCACAATACAATACAAGGTTATACAAAGGTAAGGGAAACATGCACTACTTTATCATTACATCAAAGCAGTAGCAAATGGGAGTAGATAACACAGGGAATACAGTACAGTACATACAGAGCATTACATTTAAATTACAATAAGCATACCGGCAAACAGAACCGACCATATTGCAGCCGTTTCCTCAGTCCTGCTCTGGCCCTCAGGTGTGGGCCAGCAAGGCTTGGGCGTGCTCCCGCGGTAGCAGTTATAAGGTCTGTTCTCGTGATATGGTGGAGGTTCCATGGAGTCACCGGTGTGGGGTGTAGGCCGCTGCATTGTATATATTTTTTAATAATGATGTTTACCACTTCCTATCTATTATTGCTATATGTCCTTTTGTTTTTAATTGAGGTCCTAAACCCTGACGAAGGCTTTGTTTGCCGAAACATGGGCATGTAGGGAGGTACCTCTGGACATTGAAATAAAGGTTTCTACATACTTTCCATGGTGTGGTTTGTCACCCTGCTCTCTGTATCTTTTTGCTCTACTTTGCGGGTGTGTGTGATTTCTTTGGACTACACTACTAGACAAGCCATAGACCTTTCCTGTACTGTCACTCATACCTGTTTTACAGGCATCTTCCCATTACAGCTTGGACTCCCTACTTCACAGGCATAGCTATTTATAGTAGAGCAATTCCCACACAGGGGGAACTGGATTTAGCTCACGCCTTTTCTCAGGAATAAGGAATTTTTACTTTCTTCAGAGGGCTTACTACCTAAGTTTGTACTTGAGGCAATGGAGGGTTAAGTGACTTGCCCAAGATCACAAGAAGTAGTAGTGGGATTCACACCTGGCTTCCCGTGGTCTCAGTCCCCTGCTCTAAACATTAGGTTCCTATCCACAGCCACTGTACAACACCTATCTTCAAAATCAATCCCTTTTCCTTCCGTTTGCAGTTAGGCTTTTTCCCTGTTGATCACAGTCATAATAGTTTGCTAGAGTTTCTGTTTTAGTCATGCCATTTAGCTTTATAGCTGCAATGCAATATATACCTTTACATCAAAGCTGACTCCTGGCAACCCAGAAGCTCCTGGATTTTCTTGACAGTCTGACCTAAAGTAGATTGCCAGGCCTTTCTTCCAAGACAATGGAGGGTTAAGTGACTTGCCCAAGGAGTGTCAGTGTGAATCGAACCCTGGACTCTTGGTTACCAAGCCAATGCTCTAACCACTGGGCTACTCCTCCACTCCAGCTTTATACAGTAGCTACCATAAGATATTTTCATGCAGTTGCCTTGCTTTGCAAATGCACCACTATGTTATAACCATACCTCTCTACTTTATAAGATCTTATATATTGCTTGTTTAGATAAAATCACAAACAGTTCAACCACAAAACACACTAAAATCACTAACACCAAAATTCTAATGCACATATACCCCAACATTTACTACCTAATCAAAGAAGAGAACCCATTAGCGTTGCCATTGAAGCCTATTCCCATCTCAGGAACTGTGGAATGCCTTTTTGTTTGGGGGAGGCCCAAGTTTCACTCCATCTTTGTCCCCAGCTCCCACCCCAATTTATACCAGCAGATTGGTAGAGACAAAGAACCAATGAAAAGCCCAGGTTTCAATGACAACACTCCCATGCTACTATTCGCGTCCGCCACCAGAGGTCCATTCAGTATTCATTCCAAAGCATATGGGAGAAACTTGGCAAGCCTCACACAACCTCAACCATGTGCAACAATGAGTGATGGAGAACTATGTACAGGAAAGCGTAAACATAAGGCTGTTAGTAGATGATGAACCTCCAGAGGCAAGTATAAAAATCATAGAGGACCGAAGGGTACAGAAGAATTTATTTATTTATTTAACTGTATTTATATCCCGCTTTTCACTGGGTCAAAGAAGAACAGAGCAATACAGTTCCATGAGTTCCCTGGCGTGGTCTAGCAGGACTCAAGGAAAGGACATTAACTGGTAAGTAAAATGTCACCTTCCATATCATCCTGCTAGACCAGTCCAGACAAGTCGGATGTACCAAAGGTACAACTCTACTGGGCCGGAAGAAGACACTGCAGCTTGCAAACCTCTTGAGCCAAAGGCCATGTCTGCCCTCGCTTGGACATCCAAGTGGTAATGCTTGACAAAAGTGGAAAGTGATGCTCACATTGCTGCCTGACAAATGGTTGAACATAAGAACATAAGATATGCCATACTGGGTCAGACCGAGGTCCATCAAGCCCAGTATCCTGTTTCCAACAGTGGCCAATCTAGGTCATACGTACCTAGCAGTTTCCCCAAAAGACACAAGTTCCGCAATGCTTGTACTGGGTCAAGCATTGATATCCTGGGTCCCTTCTTAATAATGGTTTATGGACCTTTCCTCCAGGAACTTGTCCAAACCTTTTTTAAACCCAGCTACACTAACAGCCTTTACTACATCCTCCGGTAACAAATTCCAGAGTTTGATTACACATTGAGTGAAAAAATATTTTCTTTTATTAGTCTTAAATAGTTCACCCTGTAGCTTCATTGCATGTCCCCTAGTCTTTCTATATTCTGATAAGGTAAACAATCGATCTATGTTTACCTGTTCCACTCCGTTCATTAATTTATAGACTTCTATCATATCTCCCCTCAGCCGTCTCTTTTCCAGGTTAAAGAGCCCTAACCTTTTTAGCCTTTCTTCATAAGAGTATCCTTCCATCCCCTTTACCATTTTGGTGGCTCTTCTCTGAACCTTTTCTAAAATCGCTATATCCTATTTAAGATACAGCGACCAGAATTGCACACAATATTCAAGGTGCGGTCTCACCATGGAACGATATAGAGGCATTATAATATCTTTTGTTTTATTTTCCATTACTTTCTTATCATACCTAGCATTCTATTTGCTCTCTTGGCCACCACTGCACACTGGGCCGAGGGCTTTAACATGGTATCCACAATGACGCCTAAATCTTTTTCCTGGGTGGTGGTTCCTAATGTGGAACCTTGCATCGTGTAACCATAGTTTGGGTTGTTCTTCCCTAGGTGCATAACCTTGCACTTGTCCACATTAAATTTCACCTGCCATTTTGATGCCCAGTCTTCCAATTTATCAAGATCCTCTTGCAATTTTCCACAATCCTCTTGGGTTTTAACAACTTTAAATAGTTTTGTGTCATCTGCAAATTTGATAACCTCACTCGTTATTCCACTTTCCTGGTCATTTATGAATATGTCAAAAAGCAGCGGACCCAGCACAGATCCCTGGGGTACACCACTATTCACCTTTCTCCATTGGGAAAATTGGCCATTTAGCCCTACCCTCTGCTTTCTATCTTTTAACCAGTTCCTGATCCACAATAGTACACTGCCTCCTATCCCATGACTCTTTAGTTTTGCCAAAAGTCTCTGATGAGGGACCTTGTCAAAGGCTTTCTGAAAGTCCAGATACACAATATCAACCGGCTCACCTTTGTCCACCTGTTTATTCACTCCTTCAAAAAAACATAACAGATTAGTAAGACAAGATCTTCCTTGTCTAAAGCCATGTTGGCTGTCTCCCATTAGGTCATGACTATCTATATGCTGAGTAATTTTATTCTTTATGATGGTTTCTACCATTTTTCCCAGTCAGGCTCACCGGTCTGTAGTTTCCCGGATCACCCCTGGAACCCTTTTTAAAAATTGGTGTTACATTGGCGATCCCCCAATCTTCAGGTATTAGAGATGATTTTAATGATAGTTCACAGATTACTAATAGCAGGTCTGCAATCTCATATTTCAGTTCTTTCAACACCCTTGGATGTATACCATCCGGCCCAGGTGATTTGCTACTCTTCAGTTTATCTAATAGTTGTAATACATCTTCCCGATGTATCGATATTTCCTTCAATTCTTCCGCACCTTAAAATACCACTTCAGTCATGGGTAACATCCCTACATCTTCCTCAGTAAAGACCGAAGCAAAGAATTCATTCAGTCTCTCTGCTATCACCTTATCGCCTCTTAGTGCTCCTTTAACCCCTTTATCATCTAATGGACCAACTGACTCTCATAGGTTTTTTGCTACGAATGTACTTGAAAAGGTCTTTATTTCGTGTTTTTGCTTCCGCAGCAAGCTTCTTCTCAAATTCTCCCTTTGCCTGCCTTATCAATGCCTTGCATTTGACTTGCCAGTGCTTGTGCTGTTTCCAGGTTTCGTCGTTTGGCTCTTTTTTCCATTTCCTGAAAGATGCTTTTTTGGCAACAACAGCCTCTCTGACCTCACCTTTAAACCATGCTGGCAGTTTTTTGGACTTCCTTCCACTTTTCTTAAAGCGTGGGATACAGCTGGTTTGGGCTTCCAAGATAGTATTTTTCAACAACACCCAAGCTTGATGTACGTCTTTAACCTTTGCAACTGCTCCTTTTAGTTTTTTCTTAACTGTTTTCCTCATTTTATCATAGTCTCCCTTTCGAAAGTTAAAAGGTAGTACTGTGGATTTCCTTACTATCCCTCCTCCACTAATTAAATCAAAGGCAATCATGCTATGATCACTATTGCCAAGTGGCCCCAACAACCTTATCTCTTGCACTAGATCTGGTGTTCCACTAAGGACTAGGTCTAATATGGCTTCCCCTCTGGTCAGTTCATGAACCAGCTGCTCCAAGAAGCAGTCATTTATTTCATCTAGGAACTTTATCTCCCTAGCATGTCCTGACGTGACACTGACCCAGTCGATACCGGGGTAATTGAAATCACCCATTATTATTACTGCGCTGTAACTTTTGTTAGCTTCCTTGATTTCTTTGAGCATTTCATCATCCATTTGGTCATTCTGGCCAGGCGCTCGATAGTACACCCCCACTGCCATTGCCTTCCCCCTTTTACATGGAATTTCAATCCATATAGATTCTACAGCAGATTTTGTTTCCTGCAAAACTTTAATCCTTTCTGACTCAATGCCCTCTCTAACATAGAGAGCAACCCCTCCACCAATTTGATCAGCTCTATGATTACGATATAGTTTGTACTCATGTATCACAGTGTCCCACTGGTTGTCCTCCTTCCACCATGTCTCTGATATTCCAATCATATCTAACCTTTCATTTAGTGCTATATATTCTAACTCTCCCATCTTATTTTTTAGACTTCTAGCATTTGCATACAAGCATTTTAGAGAGTGTATTTTATTCATATTAATTTGGCTGTTGGTAGACATGGGTAATTTGGGACCTTTAAGCTCTGCTCCATACTCGAGGGCATTTGGGCTACTTTACTCTTTTGTGAAACCTCTCTGCTTTTGGTAGTATCCTTCAAAGATACATTCTTCCGAACCATCTGCTCTTGGACGACTGTCGGCTTTCCCCTAATATCTAGTTTAAAAGCTGCTCTATCTCCTTTTTAAAGGTTAATGCCAGCAGCCTGGTTCCATCCCGGTTAAGGTGAAGCCCATCCCTTCGGAAGAGCCCCTCCTTTCCCCAGAATGTTCCCCAGTTCCTAACAAATCCAAAACCCTCATCTCTGCACCATTGTCTCATCCACGCATTGAGACTCCGTAGCTCTGCCTGCCTTTTGGGTCCTGCGCATGGAACAGGAAGCATTTCGGAGAATGCTACCCTGGAAGTTCTGGATTTCAACTTCCTACCTAAAAGCCTAAATTTTGCCTCTAGAACCTCCCTACCACATTTTCCTATGTCATTGGTACCGACATGTACCAAGACAGCTGACTCCTCCCCAGCACTATCTAAGACCTTATCTAGGTGGCGCGTGAGGTCCGCTACCTTCGCACCAGGCAGGCATGTTACCAGGCGATCCTCACGTCCACCAGCCACCCAGCTATCTACATGCCTAATGATCGAATCACCAACTATAACGGCTGTCCTAACCCTTCCCTCATAGGCACATGGCCCTGGAGAAACTTCCTCGGTGCGAGAGAGTTTTACATCACCTGGAGGACAGGTTCTAGTTACAGGATCACTTCCTGCCACACCAGGGTGATGCTCTCCTGTCACATAACCTCTCTCCTCCATGGCAACAGGGATGCTGCCAGACTGGAGGTGGGACTTCAGGACTATATCCCTGTAGGTCTCGTCTATGTACCTCTCTGTCTGTCTTATGCTTTCCAAGTCTGCTACTCTAGCCTCTAGAGAACGGACTTGTTCCCTGAGAGCAAAGAGCTCTTTGCACCTAGTGCACACATAAGACCTCTCACCAACTGGGAGAAAATCATACATGTGACACTCAATGCAAAAGACTGGAAAGCCCCCATCCCGCTGCTGGACTGCTGTCTGCATCTTAGTTTTAAGTTTGTGTTTAGATCTAAGTTCTTTACTTACTAAGGGTTGCTATGGATATTTATACTAATAAAACTGTACCTAATGCATGTAATATACCTTGTTCACCTGAAGCTTAAGTAATCTCAGGTCCTGAGTGTATGACTGATTTGGGTAATGAGCTTCACCTGAAAGCACCTCCTGTCTTTTAAGATGTGTAAGTACCTATAAAGCTATGATTATCCCAGGGGAGGGTGGGTGTGGGGAGGGAGGGAGGGAAATAACACTTATTAAAAGAGGGCTGCTACACAGTACCCTGTCTTGTGCTGCTGAGGTAAGCTATATTCTGATTTGATTTAAATTATAGCTCTTAGCTGCTGCTAGGCTCTAACATCTTATGAAATTTAAACTACAAGCTCTCTGCTGGGTTCCAAATGTAACCAGAAAGCTTTCTTCTGTGTTTTAAAACTAAAAGTACTTTTCTGATGCTAGGCCCTGAGTGACTATTAAATGTAAACTACAAGCTCTCTGCTGGGTTCCAAATGTAACCAGAAAGCTCTCTTCTGTGTTTTAAATTTAAACTAAAAGTACTTAGCTGTTACTAGGCCCTGAGTGACTCTTAAATTTAAACTTCAAGCTCTCTGCTGGGTATGAAATGTAACCAGAAAGTTCTCCTCTGTGTTTTAAATTTAAACTTAAACTGCTGCTACTAGGCCCTGACTGATTTAACAAAAAATAGTGGGTTCACAGATTAATTAGCTTTAATACAAAGAATTCCTTTTAGAAAATTACCAGAAGTATATACTCACAGTTGCAGATCTCTCTCCAGAAGTAACAGTCCCTTTTTCTAGTCCTTCAAGAAGGGGCTACCGAGCTCTGCTCCACCCATGAGGATGCCTGCACTTGGGTAGAATGTATGTGCAAACCCTCCGGAACTGACCGGTTCCGTAACAGATACACTAAGACAAAGGCCTCCTTAATCCAGCGTCCCAAAGTTGCATCACACAAACACAGACAGGCAACCTACTTCTGCATCACATGCATATAGGCTCCCCAGCTCTGCAGCATACACACACACATAAACTGCAGCCCTGCATCAAGCCTACACAAAGGTATTCACCAGCACATCCCATGCACTGACAGGCAAACCATAGTTGCACCACATATATATATATATATATATATATATATATATATATATAAAAAAGACACTTGCTGCTACCATAGGGACTGTATGAGGCATCTTTAAATTCTTCCATCCTTCCCAGGCATGTATGAGTTTGCAATTGGAGGAATGTCAGTGGAGAATGGGGGAGGGGGAGCTCCTAAGATTTTGTCCTGGCTACTAAATCCACCAAAATTTGTCAAGGCCTTCTTTAAGCACTTTACACTGTCCGTTTAGCAGCTGAATATGGCTGCTAATCGGGAAGCAGCTTTGGTGGCTGTCGGAAACTGGATATGTTTTGCCACTGAATATCCAGTCTTAGTTCAAGTGGTGGCAACAAAGCATTTTATTTATCCGAGCAGCCACTGTCACTGATTTTGCTCCGTGCATACTGATAACTATATAAAACTAAAATAAAAATTGCTTCTCATTGAGAATGTGACTTTATTCTTTATCCCATATTTCAGTCTCTCTAATTTTATCTAATCTAAAGTTTATACGCCACCTTTCTATCTGATCGAAAGACCATCCAATGCAGTTTACAAGCGAGCTAAATAAATAACTGTTCTTTGTTCTTTGTGCCCTTTTCTTGATTCTGATTGGGAAGTATTCACACTTGGACTCTTTACTGAGACTGAAGAATTTTGCTTACACTTAAAATACTCTGATCTCAACGGGTTTTCCCCATCTAGTATAAACAGAGCTTTATATTCTCTGAGCACAATTGTTATATATATATTTCTTTTGCTCTCTTGAGTTTTAAATCCTAGTGGATTTATTTAAAAAGAACAGTTTATAGACATTGTAGTCTCGGAAGACTGTCACATTACAGCTCTGTGTAATTCACTACAGACTGATTTCAAAGAATACCATTAGCCAAGAATACTTCTGTCCTTTATTTCTTTAGTAGTCAGCAGTTTGCATCCAAGAAGTTGCAGTGCTATCAATTATTCCATTTCTGGATGGAGAGCTTTTGACTAGTATTTGTAATCGTGCTTTTTCCATTTGGTATCAGCACTACATGTTCTAAAACATAATTGTGAGAGGGAGAGGGGATGAAGGGAGTTGGATAACCAGAATTGGCCTAGATTCTGTCACCAGAAATTGGATTATTTGAAATTATAGATGGTAAATAGCAGAGCTGCAGACTTCAAGCAACAGGGACACCAATTCGGTCTTGTTTTTTAATATCCATTTTTGAACAGCACAAACATTTTGCTGATTTTGTCAGTACAGGTGTTGAGAGAAGACAGACCGAAAATCAAAAATGGCTTAAAAAAATTCCTCCTAGCTTACAGGCCGATGCAGAAAGCCAGCGCTGAAGTCGCACGCTATTAGCTGTGTATGTGTGTTCGCAGTGAGTACGAGACTTCAGTGCCGGTATTTATTTATTTATTTTATTTACATTCTCTTATATACCGCGCTATTCTGCATCAGTGCGGTTTACATTGAACAAACTGAAATTACATTGAACAGGGCATTATAACTTGGAGAACTATTTTACAGGGAACATGGGCTATGGAGGGTTAAGTGGCTTGCCCAAGACCACAAGGAGCACCTGTGGGACTAGAAACCCCAGTCCTTCCGGCCCAAGGTTGCTGTCCTCTAGTGGGATTTGAACCACCAACCTTCTGGCCTGGAGTACCTTGCCCCAACCACTAGGCCACTCCTCCACTCCACAGCAAAGAACATGTGCATATGTGCAGCAAAGAACATGTGCATATGTGCAGCAAAGAACATGTGCATATGAGCTGTGTGCAAAACACTGGCATAAAGTCGAAAGGAGGAGAGTCAACGCATGCGCAAACAAGAGACGTGCTGCAAGTGGCCATGTACGCATGCACATAAATGTCAAATGCTCACGTTATACGCACAGGATGTGCTGGTTCTTTTGACGCTCACCCCATAATAACCAATACTATTTCTCCCCAAAACCTTTTTTACGAAATCACAAAAAAGAGACTTAAAATAAAAGATGAATAAAATAAATGAATGCAAAAAGCACACAAGGATAAGCAAAAAAAAATTGTTCTTGAATGCTAAGCTTTCACTTATACACTGAAAAGATACATACAGAACATTTTCACGTTAAAGATAAACCGTTCATCAATATATACCTTGAAATACTCTTTCCCTACACGTGCAAGACTTTTAAGCCACCTCAGACCAGGCCGAGATATTGGCGCTCCTGCTGGTTAGATAATCCACTATGCATTTCTCTGCATCAGGCGCAGATCTTATTAGCATGTTATTTTAATACATGCAGCTCATTTGCATATTATTTAAATATGCTTGGCATTGCTGTGTGCAGATACTTGTCCTTTGCTGTTTACGTGCATGTCAATCTTTTTTTTTTTATTTCGCATGGCGGAATTTGTGCATATAAATTGTGTTATCTGCGCGCAAAAGGCATGTTAGTCTTTCCGTATCGGCCTGTTAGAGTTAGTTGGCAGTTCTAGAAAAAAGAGTAAATCTGCCTCAATAAGCAATGAAAGAATTTGTAGCTCCCTATCTTTTATTGAGACTACAGAAGCCCAAAGCGTTTCAACATCAGCACAGCCTCTTTAACCTTGCTGCTAAACTAGACCAGGAACCATTTCTTGAATGTCGGTGTATTTGACTTTCACACTATACCTTTTTAATGCCTTGGAATGTCTAAAGCCTGGCAGGTTGAGTGGCCTCTAGGCATGTCGGGGACACTTTACTTAAGTTTTCTTTGCAGATTAATGACCATCTGCAGTAGCTTTGTTTTACTTTGTTTCCACATATCGCCAAAGCTTTGCCAACTTTAATTCCAATTGCCCTGAGCTCACAAATCTCAGGGGGACTGCAGCCTGCTGGAAACCTAAAAAAGCACAGTCCAGATTGTACAGTCTTTAGACCATGAACAGATTACAGAAAATCTTTGTGGGGCCTGTAAGTGCAGCAGCTCTGCTCCTCCCATATTTATTCTAAGTAACAAGAACTCGTGGGAGGAGGAGGCCAAGCAGCCACGTGGACTATGCACACACAAGCCTCTGCGCTGATTCTCTCTATGTCCATAACATGAAGATCACCACCATTTCTAATCATCACACGAAACTCCAACTTCATCCCTCCTCGCAACATCAAGATAGACAACACAACCATACCCATACAACCAGAAGTGAAATACCTCGGAGTGACCCTGGATAAAGAACTGAACCTTCAGTCCCACATCAGCAGAACCACCAAAAATGCATACCACAGGATGAGACTAGTCCGACGCCTCAAACCCCTCCTCTCTCAGGAACACTTCCGCACAGTCTGTCAGGCATTAATAACCCCAATCCTAGACTTCTGCAACCCAATCTATCTTGGCCTAACAAAACAGACACTCAGGCCACTGCAACTGGCCCAAAACACAGCAGCTCGCATAATAACTGGCACCACAAGACAAGAACACATCACACCTACCCTAAAAGATCTCCACTGGCTACCAATCAGCTCCCGCATCAGATACAAGGCGATCATAAACATATTCAAAATCAGGCAACAGTCGTCAGCTTTCAGCCTACACCCACTCATACAACCCGACAGCAGCACAAGACCGAGGAGGAGAAGCACATCCAACCATGTCAACACACCTAAAGACATCAATAAGGTATGCAAGGACACCAAAAAACGAGCCTTATCAAAGGCGGCACCAACAATCTGGAATGCCCTCCCTGATGAACTACGGTCAAAACAGACATTAAGGACTTTAGGAAACTGTTAAAGATGACTCTCTTCATAGAGCACTATGGTGACGTCACTTAAACGGTGCAACAGACAATACCCCAACTCAACACCCCACCCTAGCAACATGATTTAGTATTAAAGTCCTGATGTGCATAGTATTAATATTAAAGTAAAGTCCTGATGTACATAGCATTGTAAATAGCGCACGTTGTAAAAAGCTCACCAAGAATCAATGTCCATCTACACACACACGCACTCACTGCTCAATGCATTTGCACACTAGACACCGTATCTTGTTGATTGTTTGCTGTGTAGACCGCCTTGATTGTAGGAAAAGGCGGTATAGAAATCTGTTTAAATAAAATTTCTACCAGCCGGAAGACAGTCAACTATGAGGGGTTAAGGGTGAGTAAGAGGGAGAGAAATTACAAAGAATAAAGGAAGCAGAGTAGGGGGCAGGAGAGAGAGGATATAGGATGGCGCCATGGCTAGGAAGAGCATGCAAAAAAAGGGCCATGTGTGTGGTGGGAGAGGACTTGGGAAGAGGTCATGAAAGGGAGGCAGAAGGAAGAGTACTCAAGAAGGAGATACTGTATGAAGGGTAGAGTAGGAGGCAGAGAACTTGGGAATGGCAGGGAAGGAGTGTGCCTAGGAAATGGGTTCTCTTCCATACTTTTGTCTTGGGCCTCATTGGTGGTAATTTTATAAAATATTTTCTATGTGGAAATCCTGTTTTATGTGTTTCCTTACCAGTCCCCTTGACATTTCCTTGTCCTCAGCTGTTTGTGTTGACCGTCCTAACTAGATTGTAAGCTCTGAGGAGCAGGGACTGTCTTTTACATGTGACTGTTCAGCGCTGTGTACGTCTTGTAGTGCTATACAAATGATCAGTAGTAGTAGTAATGTTTTACATACAGAAATAGTGACTTACACTCACATATTTGGTCAAATATGTGCATATAAAAATGTGCACTGACAAGATGGTGTGTATTATATTTTTTATTAGTATTTTAATCATGTTACAATAATAACAAGAAGAGAACTGAGTGCTAATTGCATCAGAAGAGCAAAGAAAATACTGAGCATCATTTCCAATAAGCACTTCTCAAGCCCACATCAAGGGAAAGCGATACACCATTTATTTATTTTATTTAACAGGTATTTTATACCGCTTTATCCTACAGTCAAGGCGGTTTACATTGAAACAACACTTGATACATTGTAATAGGGCAATGAACTTGGAGAGGAGTTAATACAAGGGGCGAACAATGGTTAAGGGGGGAGGAAGGGAAAAGGAGAGAGGGAATGGGAGGGGGGACAGAGGCAGTTGCATGAAGGTATTATGTCTTATCCTTGGTGAAGCAGACTGTGCATAGGTGAGTCTTGAGGGCCTTTTTGAATGTTAGTAGATCCTTTTGGGCCTGGAGTTTGTATGGGATTGAGTTCCAGAGAGAAGGTGCATATAGGGACAAGGCTCTACTGGATGTGGTGGTGCTGGATCTGGTGAAGAATGCTGGGGTTGCTAGGGTGTTCTGGGCACCAGTTCTTCTTGTGCGGTTATCTTTGGTCGCGTGTTTTATTGTTTGGAGGTGAGTAGCTGATAGACCATTGAGGATCTTGAAAACTGTAAGGATGGCTTTAAATTTTGTGCATTCAATGACAGGTAGCCAGTGAAGCTGTTTGAGCAATGGTGTTATGTGCTCAGTTATGCTGGCATTAAAAAAGGTACATGCTGCTGTGTTGTGGGATAGTTGAAGCAGGTGGATTGTTTTCTTAGGTAGGCCTTGGAGGATGAGGTTGCAGTAGTCCAGATGTGTTGAGATGAGAGCTTGAAGGACTGAGCGGAATTTTTGTTGATTTAGGAGAGGCTTGAGATGTTGTACAGTCTTGAGTTTATAATATATGTACCTGCAGATGTTTCTTATGTGGGCAGAGAATGTTAGGTTTTGATCAAGGGTGATACCTAGATAATGTATCTCTTGTCGTACATGAAGTTGGGTGCCATTTATGTTTATGGTGTCCGGTGGGATGAAACTGCTATCTCTAGTAATATATAGAGCTTCCGTTTTATTGATGTTCATGGTCATGTTGTGGTTGATGAACCGTGATTTGACGTTGTGAAGCATTCTGTTAAGGTTGTGATGTCAGAGTTCTGTATATTGATGGGTGCATAGATCATGATATCATCAGTATATATGTGGTAGAGAACATTGGAGGTTTGCATGATAGTGCAGATCGGCTGTTTAAAGATGTTGAATAATTCTGCAGAAAGGGCGGATCCTTTGGGGACTCCTTGGGTTTGAGTATATGGTCTTGACTTTGTACAGCTTAATTTTACCTAAAGTTGTCAGCTTGATAGATAGGATTTGAACCAGCTCAAAGGGATCCCTGTTAGTCCTATTGTTTGCAGTCTTTTGATGATTAGAATGTGAGGTATGGAGTCAAATGCTGCCTTGATGTCAAGGAATACAAATAGGTAGCCAGTGTGTGATCTGTCTGTGCCTGTTATTAAGTTGTTTAGGAGTGCTATTGTGAGGGATTCTATTCCATGGTGGGTTCAAAAGCTCTATTGTTGGGGGTCGAGAGGGGAGTGTTTGTCAATGTATTCTTGTAACTGGTGGAGTATGATCTTTTCCAGTATCTTGGCCACAAATGGAAAACTAGCTATTGGTCTGTAGGATGCTGAATGGTTGATGTGATTGGTAGTACCTTTTCTTATTGGTCGGATAGAGGCTATTTTGATCTTGGGTGGCACGTAACCTTGCTGCACTGAGAGCTGTGTGATCTTGAGGGTTGTCAGTGAGAGTTCTTGTCTGGCTATCTTGATCCAGCCGACTACACAAGGGCCAAGAGGGGATGATAAATTCCAATTAAACCCAATCCGCATACACACCTTCAAACAAAAAAAAAGAAAGTACTTCAACTAATTCCCTATCAAAAAAACTCTCCAATTGTGATACATCTGTAAAAATATATCATTTACCAGAAAAAGAGATGAGACACTTACAAGGAAACCGTAAATAAAATGTTGCTTCCAAAGTGGGGACCCTAGACTTCAGCTGCAGAAAAGCTCTGCGCCGAAGCTGGGTTTTTCTGGTTACATCAGAAAATATACTAATAGCTTGACCACGAAAAGGAATTTATTTATTTATTTATTTATTTTATTTATTTGCAGTCTGTTTTATACCGCGCTATTCGACATCAGTGCGGTTTACAATGAACATAAGAGTTGCACATCTCAATTTCGTGATTTGTGCTTACAGTGAAACAGGTATAATAACTTGGGTATACATTAAACAGGAAAATTAAACTTGGGTATGCATTAAGCAGGTATAACAGGTAAAATGGGGTATAAATAACCAGTCCCTTAACAAGGAGACACGATGAATAAATACAGTCTACTTTATGCAACAATATAATGAGTTATATTATTATTATTATATTATTATTAGGAAAATTAAGTTTAAGTATAGCACTCTTCTCTTGTTCTGAATTAAAAGACACTAACAGAGTAGCTCACCTGGTCACGTTATCCTGTGAGGTTTCCAAAAACTGAGTTAAATCTACACTATCCTGAGAGAAAATTTTATCCAAACCTTCCTCTTCCCCCACCTCTTCTTTAACTCCTTTTGAAAGCTATGTTTGAAACAGAAAAATTATCATCTTGGTATAACCAAGATTTTCTTTCAGGTATTTCTTAAGAAGTTCTAGAGGGGAAAGTAATCTAATAAAATTCAAAACACAAAGATTTTTTGCCCACATCCCATTTTCCAAATTTTCTAGTTTAGAGTGAATAATCAAACGAATCCTTAACAGAAGCTTTACCTAAAGTTTTCATGCTCAAAGGTGAACCTTCAACATGAGAGATTCTTCTATCTACTGAAAGTTTCTCATCATGCTATTGACATTTTTTAACAGATTCATCTGTAAAGATACATAATTGAGTCAGTGACCCTCTAAGCATATTTTCCGTTCTAGCCACCAAAGTCCAGACATCCTTCAATGAGACTTCAGAAGCTTTTGGTAATAGCAAGGAATCAACAGAACCACAGATGGTGCAACTACTCGTGATGGGGGGGGGGGGGGGGAGTACCAGGAGACAACTACATCTCAGTTCAATTTAGAGACAATTACAGAGTCTTGTGGAGTTGAAGTGGTAGGATTGACCTCCACAGAGCACTCTCTGGCATTTCTCAAACATGTTTAGCAATGAAAAAATTGGCCATTTAGCCTTACTCTATTTTCTTTCTTTTAACCACGTCCTGATCCACAGTAGTACATTGCCTCCTATCCTATGACTTTTTAATTTCTCCAAGAGTCTTTCATGAGGGACTTGAAGGCTTTATGAAAATCCAGTTATACAATGGGCCTGGTGGGATGTGCAGCCCCGCAAGCCATCCTGCCTCGATTCCGCAGTCCTCTCTGCCTGCATGCACAGAGCTGGGCAGACCGTGGGCGGGCCAGTCCAGCAGGATGACAGGACTGATTCAGGTCATGGCCCTGTACATCCAACGGAGTCAGGGGAGATGTGCTGCTCATTCCACCTTTGATGCAATTTCCTATTACTGGGGCAGAAACGCATCAAACATGCTGCATGTACATAGGTTCCAAAGACCCCAAGCTGCTTTTTGATCTGCCTCTCTGCTGTCCATTGCTGCCATTCATCCTACAGCCGGGCCCGGCTGGCTCACTGTGCCGATTGTGCTGCCCTCCCATGATTGCTGCCCTGTGCAAGTGCACAGTTTGCACACTGGGTCACACCAACCCTGTTTTGACTACTGCAACATAGTCTACCAAGGAACACCAAAGTATGCACTGCACCTGCAACAAACGGCCCAGAATGCAGCTGCCTGCATCCTATATGATGCACCAAGATATGTCCACATAATCCCCATACTAAAACAATTACACTGGCTTCTGGTAGTAATCTGTATAAAATACAAAGCAAATGCAATGCAATGTGTGCCTTTGAGTCAGTCCTGACTCCTGGTGACCCAGAAGCTCCTGGGATTTCTTGGCAGTGTGACTGGAAGTAGATTGCCAGGCCTTTCTTCTGAGGCAATGGAGGGTTAAGTGATTTTCCCAAGGCCACAAGGAGTGCTAGTGGGAATCAAACCCTGGTTGTTTGGTAACCAAGCCAGTGTTCTAACCACTAGACTACTCCTCCACTCCAAATACAAAGCATTACTTACAATATTCAAGATATCACACAATCTATCTTCAGATTTCTTCAAGCCTTAGTTCACAAGGCAGCAGATAACTAAACAAGAGGATCTAATACACAAAGCACATTCTCCTTTCCAACCTTCCCCTTTTATTAATCCCTCAGACAATTCCCACAACCATGAACAATTGCTTTCTGGAATCCTTAGCCTTAATAATATTCTCAGTACAAAAATACACTACCTATGTTCCTGTGCTCGCTCTGCTGAGTGGCTGTGGCTAGAATCCCAGGCCCATGCTGACTGCATACACTTCAAGTTCTTGCTAACCTCCTACCAGTTTGCTACAGCAGTCATCAAGCAGAAGACATGTGCAGGCCAAACAAAGATCACTCTGTTTAGTTTCCTATGTCATTTGCAGTTTCATCACTATTTCCCATGTCATTTCAAACAAATGCACATCCCTACCAAGCAGTACTTGGTCTATCTAACAAACTCACTTGCCTCCCACCCTTGCTGTCTCTACCATGCTTGACTTTCTTCTCAAAATGCCTTCGCCTCTGACCCCCTCCTTTGCTTTCTGCCCAGACTTTGGCTGACTATTTCCAAGACAAGATCCAAAAGATTAGTCTTTATTTCTCCACTGGGTCACCACCTTCTCCTCTCTTCATTCTCAAATCCTTTCTTCAAGCCCTACCATACTTTTTTCCTTTTCTAAAATCACTTTCTTCTTTTTCTAAATTCACTAAGTAGGAAACTGCACAAAACTTCTTTCTTCCTACAAACTCACCACCTGCTCCTGTGATCCCATTCCCACCAGCTACTAAGCTCTATCTCCCCCACTATTGTTCTATCTGTCTTATCCTTGACCTATTGCTTTCCACTGCAGCTGTTGCTGCTACCATCAAACATGCTGTGATTACACTGCTCCTCAAAACCTTCACCGGACCCTACTTGCCCTTCCAATTATTGGCCCATCCCCTTCCCCCTTTTGCATCTGAATTTCTTAAACATGCGGTTTACCTCTGCTGTCTTGACTTTCTTTCCTCCCAAGCCTTTCTGGGTCACTATAAATCAGACTCTCATCCTTTATATTCTACAGAAACAGCCATTGCCAAAGTCTCCAGTGTTCTGTTCATGGCCATATCTAAGGGCATTTACTCATTTTTCATCCTTCTTGACCTATCTGCTGCTTTGTACACTTTCAAAAAACCTTTTATTTAATCCACAAAGATCCACACCTTTAACAGAATAACAGTCTCCGAATCTTATATAATATTAAAAGTCCCCTGTCTCCATCAGTTGTTGACGAAATTACTGTCTTCCCCTGGACTGCACATAGTTTAAACTCATTCCTAATCCCAAAATGGTTTCTTCTCTCAAGATCAAGTATGAGATGTGTTCTCATTGTTGGGTTTTTCATTAACCCTTTCCTTCATGAATCCCCAGCATCCTACACTACACACACTTCTTCACTCTCATTCAACCCCTCTCCCTCCCACCCCTTCCTAAATTCTAGTTTACAGGGATCCCACTGTCTTTGGCCTCACCCCTACTTCCTCATCTCCATTATGAATCAGAACCAGATATTTATTTATTTAGCTACATTTATATCCCGCTTTTCACTGGGTCAAAGTGGCCTAACAAAAAGGGGGGGGGGGAGGTGGACAGTAATCAAGTCGACAGAAAAAAGGGGGGGGAGCTGTCTTCAAGAGGGTCAACATTAATGATTCAAACAGAAAGGAACAGATTAGACAAAAGACGTAGACAAAAAGACGTAAGTTTCATAGTTGGTGATAGAGGGGGTCGTTTAGTGGCTGGAGATGCAATCATTGAGAGGAGTCTTTTTCTGGTCCAAGATATTCGTGAAATAGGATGTTTTTTAGTTGTTTTCGGAATGTGGGGAGGTCACTGTTTCTTCGAATCAGGTTCGGGAGGGAGTTCCAGAGGGAGGGTGCGTACAGTTCGAATGCTTTGTTGCAGGTCTGTTGATTGAATTTAGTTCGTTCATGGGGGGATGGTGAGTGTGTTGTTGGTGTTCTGACGGGTTGGTTTGTTGAGGGTGGTCTGGCATAGTAGAGCCCGGAGTTGAGAAGATTGTGTCTGATGGAGGGCTTTGTGGATGAGCAGGATAGATTTGTATTTTATTCTTGCTTTGAGAGGGAGGATGTGGAGTTCTCTTAGGATTGGCGCGATGTCATGTGTTTTCGCTTTCTGGATGATTCTTGCTGTGATGTTTAGTGCTATTCATATGGGGTTGATGTGGGTGGCAGGTAGTCCGTGATAAATCGTATTACAGTAGTCCAGGTGGGGAAGCGTCATGGCTTGCATGACTGTTCTGAAGTCCTTTGGGTCAAGGAGTGGTCTGAGTCGTTGTACCATCTTTGTTTTGTGGAATATTGTTCTGCTAATCTTTTTTATCTGTTGGTTGAATGTAAGCGCTTGATCGATGATGATTCCTAGATATTTTATTTGGGGTTGAATTTGTATTTGGGTGGTGTGGTGGCGGGGTGAAGTTAGGGTCTTTGGTCACTATGAGGGCTTCTGTTTTTTTAATGTTGATGGATAGGCTGTTCTCTTGTAGCCAGCTGGAGATTTCAATGAAGCAGTCTGACAGGTGATTATTTGTTGGGTTGGTGGTTGTGATGGGAGCATACAGCATTATGTCGTCTGCGTAGATGCGGTAGTTGATGTTGTGAGCACATATTATTGAGCAGAGTGGCTGTAGGTAGATATTGAAGAGCATGGTGGATAGTGTGGAGCCTTGGGATACTCCTTGGTGCTGGCGGAAGGCGGGGGGGGGGGGTTGCCATGCTTGTGCGGATCAGTTGTTGCCTGTTGGTCAGGTAGGAGCGGAACCATTGAAGTACATCTTTGATGACAATTTCTTGGAGTCTGTGTAGGAGGGTGTTGTGGGAGATGGTGTCGAAGTCTGCGGATATGTCTAGGAAGAGCATGGTATATCCAGAGTGTTTGGTCTGTGTACCTTTGATGAGGGTGTTCATTAGTGATGTCATGAGGGTCTTGACTCAATGTAGTGGGCAGAATCCGTGTTGTTGCGGGTCTAGTATGTGTTGGTATCCAGGTGGTCTTGGAGCTGTTGTTGGATTATCTTCTCGATTACTTTGGCGGTGAATGGGAGGCGTGCTATAGGTCTGAAGGAGGCAGGGTCGATGGGGTCCAGGTTGGTTTTTTTTTAGGGTTGGGCGAATGATGGAGGTTTTGAGGACTTCTGGCATGTGTCCTTGTTTGAGAGATTCATTGACAATGTGGGTTATGTCTCATGGCTCATGTCTTCTTTAGATTTTTTTTATCCACTCTACCGGCCAGGGGTCTAATGGGGAGGTCGTGGTGTTTAGGCAGGTGACAGTGGATTCTATGTTTCCTTTGGTGATTGTATCGAATGTACTCCAGTCTGTGTCTTTTGTAGCAGGGTAGGTTGTTGTCGTTGTTGTTGAGTTCAATTGTGGGTTGGGTGGTTGTTGGAGTTGTTTGTATTGGCGTGCTAGAAGTTCCGATGGGATGTTTGGGAGCTGGTTGCAGTGCTTTGGTGTCTTTGTTAGCTTTTTGACAATCTCAAAGAGCTCCCGTGGTTTGTTTATTGAAGTATTTATGATTTTTGAGTGGTAGGTCCTTTTTGCTTTGTCTGTTTCTGTATGGTAAGTGGCTAGTTCAATCATGTATTTTGCTTTGTCGGCTTCTTTTTTGGTCTTTCTCCATTTTCGCTCGGTCTCCTGAGTTGGGTCTTTAGTCTCCGTAGGTCGGGGTTGTACCATCGGGCTCTTGTTGCAGTAGCTTTGGTTGTGGTGCCGTTTGTTGTGCATGATGCGGAGGAGATTGTAGTATTCCAGGTGTTGATCAGGTTTAGATATGGTTGAGATATGGTTTAGATTCTTCCTATCACATCTCCATTGGTCTATGATCGATTTTATGGGTTTCATTTCACAGTCCTTGTAGTGGCATCATCTGTGCCAGCTGTCATTTGTTCTTCCTCTGACACCCAGTATTTAGATATCACCCTCTTTACTTCTAGTATCACCGTTTAATAAGAACTTCTTCTTAAATTTAGGTAATCTTGGACTTTGAGTACTCCACACCCGTAACATCAGTAGGTCAAAGGACCAGTCTGTGTCCTCCTGCACCACCTTCTCAATATCTCAAAGGGCTCTTGTCTAGAGCTTCTGTAATGTGAGGCATTCCAACACTGAGTGTACCAATGTGCCTTTATAAGGTTTACATTTCAGACCTTCGTCCCCTTCCCACAATCTCATTTGTGCACCTTTTTCTCTAGTAATATGTAATTTAAATTGCATTTCCTGCAGTTCTACACAAGTAATCAACCCATAACTTTTCTGCCACATTTTCTTTAACTCGTTCATTGTAAATTCTAAGCCCAAGTCTTGTGACCATATCTGTAATAATTGATCCATATGTGTATCCTCCCTGACCTCTTGACACATTGTAAAATTGTGTTAAATTTCTCATGTAGGGAAATGAATTCTTCGTCCACCTGTGCCTTATTTTTCCTTTGCAACATTTCATAATAGCGCCTCCTCTACAAATAATTAATCTGATGCCCCGTGGTATGTCCTATTCCTGTTTAACTTGCTCAAATGTTGGCAAATCCTCTTCCTGCAATTGTAGCAAATCTCCTATCTAATTGCACCTTTTATGCACCCACAATTCAAGCTTCAACTGTCCCAATCCTGATATAAAATTGGAATCATTTATTTATTTATTTATTTATTTATTTAGCATTTCTGATATACCACCTTTCAGTTTTATCAAGGCAGTTTACATTGAACACAACAACAATTTTACATAGAACAGATTAGTAACAACAATAGTTTTACAAGTATCAGCTAACAATACAATTGTGTCTCACAATTAAATGTGCAACCTTTCAATAACTATTTACACTGTATCTTTGGTTTCAGTTTAGTGCAACATAGGTGATGTGGACGGGATGGTTAGCAGGAGTATTTGAGATTACTCTGAATTGCCAACATTGGAGAAATATCTCCTGGGGACCACCACAATCACTTCCACCATCTTCATGCTTTGCACAGTGGCATCAGTATTGCAGAAGTCCATTTCCCCTTATCCTCAACTTGTCTTTGAGTATGCAACAATGAGATAGTTGTATGGCCTAGTCAATGCCTCTACAAATCTCAGGTCAGGCACTTTTATCCTGTCTTTATCTTTGTCAAATGTCAATTTGTGATAATTAATGCAGGCATTCTGATCTCACTATAAGAAAGCTCATACATTTGTCTTAAACCATCTTTCCTCTCTTCCTAGAATCCAACAAGGAATTAATAGGATAGGATACAGGATTTTAGATGTGCGACCATCTTAAATAGGGCATTGCAGTCCATAAGGGAGAGTGGAAGCTCCTTCCATTTGTTGCACAAGCATTTAGGGGGGCATTTTAGAAGCCCTATTCATGAGCTGACCATCTGAAATCAGACACATAAACATGCAAAGCATGGAGATGTTCCCAGAGCCATTTTTATGTTGGGTATATAGACATGCCCACTGTAAGAATGTCTATGTCGGTGGAGCAAGAGAGATGGGCTTTGCAGTGCAATATTTTGAATGACACAAGCATGTCTGACCCTGGTTGGTGAGACATCCATGCCTGTATCTGCTCCTGACCATGAATAAAGTGAAAAAGGTGCTTGTTTCATGGATATAACTCTTTCAGGGGGAAGTGCATAATGCACTTTCATCACTACAAGTATTCTTTCTTCCTCAAAGAAACCTGCATGTAAATACCTACTCCAAATATATTACTGGTCCACTGCCACACATCTGAATATCTGAAATGCCAGGCCAGGATGTGTAAGATTCATAGCAGAGTACCTGGTTCTGAGGCCATGCAATTCAGGGATGTCCACATTTCTAAAATGGCCTACATCTGTGCATGTTCCCAGCCTTGCTATCTGCATGGGGCCCGTCTTCAGAACCGGTTACTAGGACATTCATTATTTGGGGTGGAGATTTAAGGATTTCAGAAGGCATTGCTGCCACTCCCCTGATTTTTGAATGTTCTGCTCTGGACATCCCAGATTCTTATTAGACGTCCCATCTAAAATGCCACTTCACATGTGCTCTATTTTATCCTAATGTTCTTTAGCTACATTACCTAGAAACATAGAAACATGATGACAGAAAAAGACCACATGGCCTATCTAGTCTGTCCTTCCATATCAACCAGTATAACAGTCCCCTTTTTTCCTTTAGAGATCCTCTATTTGTCCCATGCTTTTTTGAATTCAGATACTGTCCTCATCTCTACCACCTCCATTGGGAGACGATTCCATGGATCCACCACTCTTTCCGTAAAGAAATATTTCCGCATATCACTCCTGAATTTATCCCCTTTCACTCTCATCCCATGTTCCCTCATAGCAGAGTTTGCTTTCAATCAAAAGAGGCTCTTCTAGTGGGCATTTATGCCACAGAGGTATTTAAACATCTCAATCATATCAATTCTATCCCTCCTTTCCTCTAAGGTGTACATATTAAGATCCTTAAGTCTATCCTCATATGCTTTATAATGAAGACCACTAACCTTTTTAGTAGCCACCCTCTGTACTGACTCCAGCCTGTTTATATCCTTTTGAAGGTGTGGTCTCCAGAATTGCACATAATACTCCAAATGAGGTCGCACCAAAGATTTACACAGAGGCACTATCACCTCCTTGCTTCTGCTGGCCATTCCTCTCCCTATGCACCAAGAATTTTTCTAGCTTTTGCTGTCACCTTTTCTACCTGTTTAGCTACTTTAAGATCATCAGACACAATCACGCCTAGGTCCCGCTCTTCTTTAGTGGACAAAAGTACTCCCCCCCCCCCCCATACTATATTGCTCCCTTGGATTGCTGTAGCCCAAATGCATGACCTTGCATTTTTTAACATTAAATCTCAGCTGGCAAATTCTATACCATTCTTTAAACTTAGCTAGATCCCTCCTAATGTTATCTACTCCTTCCTGGGTGTCTACTCTATTGCAGATTTTGGTATCATCTGCAAAAAGGTAAACCTTATCCGAAAGCCCTTCCGCTATATCACTAATAAAAATGTTGAAAAGAATCAGACAGATTCCTGGGGCACACCACTGGTAACCTCCCTATTAACACTTAACACTAGAAGCCCCAAAAGAAATTTTACCTAGAAACCCCAAAGTGCGTCAATTGACACATTATCACGATGACTGCATTTAGCATGAAATGCAGATGTGAATTAATATGAAGTTACTTATTTGTTAAATACGTGCAGTATGTGACATCATTACATGACGTCATCGTGTGTGTTTATTGTTTGTAATATCGGAGTAAAACTGTAGGTGGATTAAGAAGCTATAAGAAAAACTGTAGGTGGATTAAGAAGCTATAAGTTATAATATTAAGCGACGTGTTAGAGGTCATTGATGCAAAAAGGGTGCATACTTATCAGATATGTTGTTGTTGTTGTTGTTAAGTGCCATTGAGTCGGAGTCAACTCATGGTGACCCTCTGGATAGCTATACTAAACTGTGTTCGGTCTTCAGTCAGGCGGCTCATTATTGACAGACTGGTACCCGTAGCTGCTGTTATTGTATCGATCCATCTCATTGCTGGCCTTCCTCTTCTGCGTTGACCTTCTATCTTGCCAAGCATGATGTCTTTCTCTAATGATCTCTCTCTTCGCATGATGTGTCCAAAGTATGAAAGTCGAAGTCTTGTCATCTGAGCTTCTAAAGAAAGCTTAGGTTTGATCTCCTCTAGTACCGACAGGTTTGTTCTTCGGGCAGTCCATGGTATACGCAGTATTCGCCGCCAGCACCATAATTCAAAGGCATCAATTTTCTTCCTGTCTATCTTTTTCACTGTCCAGCTTTCACATCCATGTGATGTTATTGAAAATACCGTGGCTTGAACATGTCGAATCTTTGTATGGAGAGAGACATCTCTGCTCTTGAGAATCTTATCTAGGTCTTTCAGATACGTTAAAGTCTGAATAAAAGCACCCACATAAGTCTGAGACCTTATTGCTTATAATTACTGTAATTATTATTGCAGTTTCGGATAGGTAAATATCATAAGTTATTGATATAACAGCACAATTTTGTAGATAATATTGGAGTGCGGAAATTTGAAAAACTAATAGGAGTAAAACTATAAACAGTGATTGAGATGCGCCACCTAGTGGAAACATGAATTTATACCTAGAAGCCCCAAAGTACATCAATTGACGCATCCAAGACAATTGAGTGCGTCAATTGACGTACTTTGGGACTTCTAGGTATAAATTCATTTTCCTGCTAGGTGGTGCACCTGTCATTAATTTTCGATGCACATATTTGAACGTCTTGACCTTGCTAACAAAGTCATGGAACATGACTGACATGGTTCTGTCTAGCAGTGGCGCTGGTATACAACTTCGAAGATGCATTTACGTCAATTGACGCACTTTGGGGCTTTTAGTGTTAAAGATTCCCAAATATTTAATGTATCCTGGCCCATTTTCAAGGAAATGAATACTTCTGCTCTCACAGTCCCTTCAAACATAATACCTCAAATTTATTATAGTTTATTTTTAATCCTGAGAAAGTTCATTTTTTTCAATAAATATAGGGCCCAATATTCAGCAGCGATGGTGACAGCTAGCGCGATTACAGCAGCTAGCCATTGCCGCTGAATCCGAGACCTGGATATTCAATGCTGGAGTCATATCCAGCCACTGGCATTGAATATCCGGATCAGTCAGATAGCTAGGAAGCTAACATTATCCCTGGATGCCACCCCTGGTATGCCTCAATGCTATCCGGTTAGCATCGGGGTGCCTAGCAGCAGCACTTAGATATTCAGCATCAAAGCTCAGGACTTGTGCCAGGTATTGGATGCCCTAGACAAACCTTCAAGCCGTCATTCCTCCTCCCTCTGAGATTTTGATAATTAAACTCAACAATCATGATCATATGAACACCACCCTTCCAACACAATCCTGTAAAAATGCATAATTGGATATCATAGGCCACTGCTGGAAACAGGATACTGGGCTTGATGGACCTTGGTCTGACCCAGTATGGCATATCTTATGATTTTATGAACTCCATAGTCAAAAAGTCGTTATTTGCGTTGTGTCAATCTTGGTCCATCCGCCCTTTTCTTGGCCCATCTACTTTAGTTTCCCTGATACTTACTGTACCTGTGTCATAAGCCATCTGGACAACTGTAATCTTATCTATACTGGTATCCTTCTCTCTTCCTTAAAACATCTCCAAGTATTCCAGAATACAGCCATCGGCATACTCTATTTTGCTGGAAAATTCGACCATGTCACCCCAGTTTTGAAAAACCATCACTGGCTACCTGTATCAGCTCAAATTCAATATAAGTTACTGACCCTCACACATGAAATTCCCCAACTGGTTCTCCTGCTTATCTGTCCTCCTTTCTCATATTTTACACCCCTCCTTGTGTCCTTCACTTGCTTCACAACAATAGATTACATATTCTGTCCCCCAGTTTAGCACGCTTAGAGTCTACATGCTGCTCAGGATTCTGTTTTTACGTACCCATGTTATGGAACTCCCTACAGTCCCTTTGTCTTGAACCTTTATTTGCCTCTTTAAGGCTCAACTTAAAATGTATTTTTTCTCCTGGGCTTTTGGAACCTTGGCTGCTTTTGGAAACACTAACTAATTCCTGCCCTCCCCTTCTGCTGAAACCTTTCTTACTATTGATTTCTCGTTTTCTCTTTCCTGTTAATTTATGGTGTTCCTTTCTTTTTCCTTTTATTTTTTTGTAATTATACTTGTAAACCACTTTGCCTTTGCACAGAAAAGCAGTATAGAAAGTTCTAAGTAAACATAAACATTTTGTGTCAGACAGTGATATGATTATGCTTTACTGATAAAATATTTGTGTTAGGTTAGGGTAAACCTGTTAAATTAATTTTTTTTGTAACAGTGACATGATTATGTATTATATAAGAAACATTTGTGTTAGATATAGTGAATTACATGTTATGGTAATAGGTCAATTTACAGTAGTTTGCTTAGTAGATTAAATAATGAGGAGGGGGAGGATGCAGCTGGAGAAGGGGAAGTAGGGAAAACAGGTTGTTTCTTCTCCATAATATTCCCTGAACAAAAAGGTTTTTAGATTCTTCTGGAAACTGAAGAGATTGTGGAGGGTCTCTATCTTGTATGGCAATATGTTCCAAAGTCCGATTTGGGCCCGATTTCCCCCTCCAACTCTCCACATATGTCCTGATGCTCAGGATGGAGAGAGCCAGCAGGGGGCAGGATCTGGGCGGAGCGAGGTCAGGCCAGTCCAGCAGGACGTACAGGGCCGATTCAAGTCACGGCCCCGTATGCTCTACTGGCCCGTGGGGACACACTGCTTATTCCACCTCAAAAGTGGAATAAGCAACGAAAACCTGGCGATTAGGCCAGGGCCAGGTGCGGGGGGGGGGGGGGGGAGATCCCCTCTCCCCTCTCCCCTCTCCCCTCTCCCCTCTCCCCTCTCCCTTCTCCCCAATCCAGGCCATGGTAGGGTAGCCTTGGGTTGGGCGGTGGGGAAAAGGGGGCCGAGGCCGCAGGAGTCAGGGGCCCCTGCAGGGAGGATGTCCCCACAAGTGGCAGTGGCATGCCTGGCCATCCTCGGGCCCAATTCTGGCCACCGCGGGAACATTTTGTCCTGCGGTTCAGAATGTGGTCCAAATGGGCCAGTCTTGCTTGTGGCCATCCAGACGGCCCAGACGTGCCCTTCTCTGAATCGGGCTCCACATATCTGAAGCTAAAACTTTTGTTATCTGTAATTTTTGTCTAAAGATACTATGAAATATAGGAACTCTGGTACTGGTCTGGTGAGACTTGAGAATATGAGACCAACACGAGAGACAATGGGGAGGGGGGGAATGAGGAGGTCACAAGCATTGGCTCCTAAGATTTTGGACTGGCTCCTAAATCCACACAACATTTATCAAGACCTGCAATAAAGGCACTGCCACTTCAGCACCAGGCCTTGAAATGATTACCTGCACGCACATGCAGTCATGACCTGCTGCTCTTGCCCTCTCAAACAGGAAGTTGCATCAGAGGGGGCATGAACGGCAGGCCATGAGGATGCGCACACATGCATGCGCTTTAAGTCTTGCCATGGTACTGAGGCAGCATTTCAGCTGCCACTTCAAAGGGGACATGACCATGTTGTCCCCATCCCCTAGGTGAGTAGATGGATGCCAAGGGGGTGGCATGGCAGGGCGTGTGGTGCTGCAGACATAGGGGGCAGCATGGAAGGCCTGCCTAGGGCAGCAGAAACCCTTGGGCTGGTCCTGGAAGTACGGTATGTTTGGAATTTTGGCACCAACTATAGGCTGTACAAATAAAGTCCCACCACCATATGCTAGCTTCTACTAGCTATGTAAATGATTAATAGTAGTAATAGTAGTTTTACGTTTGCTGAGCAGTAACATGAAGCACAATTCTCTCTGATCCTACATGCAAGCAAAACTGCCTCTCCCCATGGTCTGCCCACTCCCCTGATCCCGGTGATTGTTGTTCAGAGATGGGCTACGGGGTGAGCCAGTACTGTACCTAATCAGTGATATGACCTCCTCTGAGCAAGAGGTGCTGAGGTTGATGGAGGAGGAAGACTGTGGGGAAAGGCTGTGCTGCCTGCATGTGGGATCAGAGAGGCCTGTGCATCTTATGCTACTGCTCAGCAAAGGTGAGGCAAAATGTTACCAGCCTACCCTATTTTCTGCTTTGATTTTGTTATAATTTATTCTGTACTTGTTGAGGGTCTGTGTTCTGCCTGTGTGACTGAGACAAGTATTCTGTTAGCATGGAGTTTCTATATAGGATCTGTAGTAATTTGGCTTGTTCATTTTTCCGAATAGGTGTAAGGATGGCCCACTGCAGCATTTATGATGCTGCATTTTTCTGGGTAGGCTACCAGAAAGGATGGATGTGGTGTTTTACCAGTGGTGTGCCCCAGGGATCTGTCCTTGGTCCGATTCTTTTTAACATCTTTGTTAGTGATATAGCGGAAGGGCTTTCAGGTAAGGTTTGCCTCTTTGCGGATGATACCAAAATCTGTAATAGAGTAGACACCCAGGAAGGGGTAGATAACATGAGGAGGGATCTAGCTAAGCTTGAAGAATGGTCTAGAATTTGGCAGCTGGGATTTAATGTTAAAAAATGTAAGGTCATGTAAGGCTGCAGCAATCCAAGGGAGCAATATAGTATAGGGGGTGAAGTACTTTTGTCCACTAAAGAAGAGCGGGACCTAGGCGTGGTTGATCTTAAAGTAGCTAAACAGGTAGAAAAGGCGACGGCAAAAGCTAGAAGGATGCTTGGGTGCATACGGAGAGGAATGGCTAGCAGAAAAAAGGAGGTGATAATGCCTCTGTATAAGTCTTTGGTGCGACCTCATTTGGAGTATAGTGTGCAATTCTGGAGACCCCACCTTCAAAAGGATGTGAACAGGATGGAGTCGGTGCAGAGGGTGGCTACTAAAATGATTAGTGGTCTTCATTATAAAGCATATGAGGACAGACTGAAGGATCTTAATATGTACACCTTAGAGGAAAGGCGGGATAGAGGTGATATGATTGAGATGTTTAAATACCTCCGTGGCATAAATGTTCAGGGAGAGAGCCTCTTTCAATTGAAAGCAAGTTCTGCTACGAGGGGACATGGGATGAGGGTGAAGGGAGATAGATTCAGGAGTGGTATGCGGAAATATTTCTTTATGGAAAGAGTAGCGGATCCGTGGAATAGTCTCCCAGTGGAGGTGGTAGAGATGAGGACAGTATCTGAATTCAAAAAAGCATGGGACCAACACAGAGGATCTCTAAAGGCAAAAAGGAGACTGTTGTAGTTGTTATGGAAGGACAGACTAGATAGGCCATGTGGTCTTTTTCTGTCGTCATGTTTCTATGTTTCTTATTGTGTTAATTTTAGAAGTTGTTATCATTATGGTATGCTATATTTGCATTATAGGTCTTCAGTGACATTTGTAGGGTTTTGTGTTAGTTCACAGTCTGCCTTGTACTGGAGAGACTGTTAATGAGATGACACCATAATCAGATTTTTTTTTCTTGTATGTTGGTTTCTGTGGTGAAATGTCCTATTTCTGCTTTGCACCTACTGTTGAAGGAGGGGTTTCATTGGATGTAAAATAGATGTTCAAAAAGAAAAAGAGAGAATCATAGTGCAGTTTCTAATGCCAAAATAAAATTAGTTATAATTTATTTTAGTGTTAGAAACTGTGTTGTGGTACTCTTTATCTTTTTGTCCTTTAGCACGTGAGCACCTTACATCACCTTTGTTTTTGACAGAATATATATTTACAGGGGTCAGTATTTTTTAATCTGAGAGTGCCAGGCTAAATTAAACAGTTACAATGTTTGCTGCATTTTAATTATATAGCCTGGGAATATGTTGTTTCCCTTTTTTTAGCAAAGCCTCTGAATGAGAACCTCTGCTCCTTCTTTGAGTATCTTGGGGGCATCAGCTCATCCCTCACCTGTTTGATATACTAGCTTCCTATCCATCTAGTGTTTTCTTTTAAGATAATCATAATGAATATGCAAATATGTCACCCCAACCTTTGCCCCTCCAAATGAAGCATCGAACTATGCCCATGGTTTGTAGACTTGCAAACTGCCTAAATGCTGCTCAATGGTATATTCAGTGGCACCAAGCAAGAACTAGCTAGTGGCGATATTCAGCTTCTAGCTGGTTATCCTAAAGCCGCTTTGCCATCCGTACAGTGGCTCCACCTTTTCTTTTTTTTGGAGTTTGCCAAAGCTTTATTATAACATAAGTAAATATACAGCGTACTTCACAAAGAGCTTTCCCCATGGACAAGCAGGATAATGTCCTCATGTATCAATGATGTCATCAACATAGCCCTACACAGGAACTGGTTCCCAGTTCTTTTACAAGCTTTTGGAGCTGGTCCTGTGTGTGCCACTTCCCACCAGCCACACAGAAACCTATCAGTCTTTGCTTTTCTGTGGCGCCCAACAAACATGTGGCTATTTTTTCCTATTTTGATTTTTCTGCTGCCTTCATGTGATTTATCACTTTCTTCTACTGTTGCAGCTACATGAGTGTTTTTGTTCTCATAGTTCCCTTGGTTGGGGTTTTTTTGGGTGGATTTCTGCGTTTTCTTACTTTTACTGCATCATTGCTATAGGATGCATTTAAGTCTCGGGTGCCTCAGCCATGTTTAATTTTTCACCATCAAGTCATTTGATTTTGCTGTGGCTATTTTTCCAGATGACATGCTCCAAATATTTTCCAGCAAGTTTAAAAAGTGCTCTAGATGTAACAGGACCATGATATTTTACAGACACACATAACTGTTGCCTGGGGCCTCACCATGATCCCTCTCATTGTATTTTGTGCTCACAGATGAGAGAGAGAGTATTCCGGGGTCGAGATGGGCAATACAAAATTATTTTTGGTGCAGAGAAGACCAGTCCATTGACTTCAGCATTGGCAGCATCAGTCTCCATGGCCCAGGAAGCTGCACCCAAATGCTGGCAGTGCATAGACATTGAGGGGTCATCAAACTCATTCAGAGTCCAGCATTGATTGGGTATCCCAGGAGCAGTCATCCACTAATTCCTACCTAAAGAAGAGGAAGGATTAGTCCTTAGCTTCACTGATACTAAGGACCTGGAACAGCATACACCAGACAGTGGTTGAGCTGCATCAGCATCCCAGCTCATTGGAGCATGATATTGTGAGCTACAAGAAATCAGATGAACCAATACCATTGAAGTGGCCTCAATGTGAGGAACATTCATCCTCCTTGGTGACAGAGGGGCTGTGATGGCCTCTGAAGAACCAAGACCAGCCTGCTGATACTATCCATCGGACTCTGCATACATCAATCAAATCTGCTGACGCCTCTCCACCTTTGCCAATGGCACCTTCTGAAAACATTTGATAAATGGATTAAGGACTTCTTTGCATTGAGACTGGTTCATCCACTGCTACTATTACTACTGCTTATCATTTGTATAGCACTACAAAGCATACACAGCACTGTACAGAGACATGTAAGAGACAGTTCCTGCTTGTAAGAGCTTAGAGAAGTCAAGACATACACCACAACAGTCAAGACAGACAAAACAACAACTGAGGACTAGGATATATCTAGGGGAATGGTAAGGAAACACATAGCAGGTGAACAGGAGACTAAGGGGATTTGCTGGCATCAAGACCTCAAAGGGCCTCAACACTGGTGACTGCCTAACCACAGTCCATTTCCAGTGCATTGGGAGGTGATAACTCTCTGAAACATCAAAGGATGTCAGTGCACCAATACTCTAAATAGAGACACACATCCTGAGTGGAGCAGGGGTTAGAGACTCAGATGTCTTTAGAGTATTTTTCTGAGTCTGGTTCAAAGCACACCTGGGATTCTGAGTATGACTCAAAGTACTTCTTAGAGAAGAAGTCTCCTGTTGCCGTTGGATCCCTCGCCTTCTCATGAGAAATGTAAATCACCATCGGATGAGTTGTCCTTCATTGATTTTTGTGAGAGAGATGGCTGAGTCCAACCCATAGATGGAGGAGCTCAGCGTTGAAGCACTGGAAATCCTCCTATTCTTTGATCCCTCTAAGGAGGCTGAGGCTGTGACATTTCCCTTTCACAGAATCCTGAGAAATGTACAGATGAGAATATAGGAGATTCCCTCTCTCTATGCATTCTATAAATAAGATTGATTGATGTTTCAAGTCCCGAAGATGCACATTACTCCATAGTCAAATCCACTCTCAAAAGGGCCAAGAGCTCCAAGTCACACTGTTCAGTGCCTCCAGGACAGAGGCTCAGAGTTTGGAGTAATTTTGGCAAAAGATGTTTCAGAATGTTATGCTCACTTAATGCACAGCATCCTATTAGCTCTTCATGGGCATGCACTTGCAGGACATCATGCAAGATTTTGCTGACATCCTCCCAATCCAAGCCCCCACCACAGCTCATTTCCAATCTTAGCTCCCCCCAACAGCCCATTTCCAGTCCTATCCTAGCCCCTCCATCAGCCCATTTCCTGTCCTAGCTCCCCCCCCACTCAGTGCATTTCCAGTCCTAGCTCCCTCCCCTCACAGCCCATTTCCATTCCAAGCCCCCTCCCCATAAGCTACTTGCAGTTCAAGCCCCCCTTCCACTCAGCCCATTTCCATTCCAAGCCCCCTCCCCATAAGCTACTTGCAGTTCAAGCCCCCCTTCCACTCAGCCCATTTCCATTCCAAGCCCCCTCTCCATCAGCTAGTTGCAGTTCAAGCCCCCCTTCCACTCAGCCCATTTCCATTCCAAGCCCCCATCCACATCAGCTGTTTGCAGTTCAAGCCTCCCCTTCCACTCAGCCCATTTCCAATCCTAGCAACCCCCCCAACCCATTACCAGTCCTAACCCCCATTCACTCCATTTTCAGTCTTAGTTCCCCCCATAGCCCATTACCAGTCCTAACCGCCCCATCAGCCCACCTCGTCCTAGCCTCCCCATAGCTCATTACCAGTCCTAATCCCCCCATCACCCCATTTTCAGTCTTAGCTCCCTCCCATAGCCCATTACCAGTCCTAACCCCCCTCCCATCAGCCCACAGCCCATTACCAGACTTAACCCCCCTTCCCCCCCATCAGCCCAGGGAAAGTTTAAAAAAAAAAAAAAAAAGCTGGCTGGCTGCTGCTGCTGCTGCCGCCATGGCAGCAGCAGAATCGAGTGTCCCGCAGCCTCTCCTCTGCCCGGCAGAGCCCTTCCTCCCTCCCTGCATCAGTCCCTTTGGCGCGGCTTTCAGAGCCACAAAGAGCTGCCCCAGCAGGCTTAACATAGTCGCGAAAGGGAAATTCTCCCTTCACGGCTCTGAAAGCCGCGCCGAAGGGACTGATTCAGGGAGGGAGGAAGGGCTCTGCCGGGCAGAGGGGAGGCCGCAGGACACTCGATTCTGCTGCTGCCACGGCGGCAGCGGCAGCAGCCAGCTAGCCATGCGTCGTGGGCCGCACAAAATTGTCTCGCGGGCCAGGCCGCGTGTTTGAGACCCCTGATCTAGTCTGTCCAGCAAGGCGACAAGAGTAGGTGCACCTGCCGCTGCATGCAGGTCACCCCTCCCCATGCCTTTGTTTAAGGGTGTACCCACTGCTCCATATAGGTCATCCCTATTTACTGAGATATAAGAGATAGTTATGTTTGTTTTGATTTTATCTTGTTGCTATAAAGGGATCCACTGTGTCTGTCCCATGCCATTTTGAATTCTGTCACTGTATTTTCCCCCACCACTTCCATCGGGAGGGCATTCCAAGCATCCACCACCCTTTCATTGAAGAAATATTTCCTGACATTGCCTTTGTTTACCCCCTTGCAGCTTCATGTTATGCCCTCTAGTTTTACAGCTTTCCCGTCTTTGGAAGAGGTTTGTTTGTTTAATAATACTCTTTAAGTATTTAAAGGTCTGAATCATATCTCCCCTGTCCCTCCTCTCCTCCAGAGTGTACATTTATTTCTTTATTTATATTCTTATATATTTATTTATATACCGCGCTATTCTGCATCAGTGCGGTTTACATTGAACAAACTGAAATTACATTGAACAGGGTATTATAACTTGGAGATAACTATTTTACAGGTAACATGGGCTATGGAGGGTTAGGTGGCTTGCCCAAGACCACAAGGAGCACATGTGGGACTAGAAACCCCAGTCCTTCTAGCCCAAGGTTGATGTCCTCTAGTGGGATTTGAACCCCTGACCTTCCGGCCTGAAGTACCTTGCCCCAACCACTAGGCTACTCCGCCACTCTACATATTTAGGTCTTCAAGTCTCTTCTCATAAGTCTTCTGATGCAGGCTCCAAATCATTTTAGTTGCCTTTCTCTGAACTGTTTCCAGCCTTTTTATATCCTTTGCAAGATATGGTCTCCAAAACTGGAGGGTGGAGGGGGGCTATATAGTCACAGTCTGCAACCCCTGAGGGTTCTCCAAGGCCCTGGGGCCCTTATTTCAGCCAGCTCAAACAACAATTCTTGAAACAGCTTGCAAAATTCTCCAAGGATATATAGGGTCACACTTGACACATCATCCAGAACTGTCCAAAAGTCATCTTCAAGGTAAAAATATGCATCTCAAATGACAATCTAGAGTCAAACCAAATTCTCAGATTGCACACTAACTGATACAAAGGTATCATCAGGCTATTCATCTCAGTCTGGAACTCTAGATGGAGGTCTTCTTTACCAACCCAAAGGTCTTGTTTTTATCTATGTTTAGTTGGATCCAGTTATTTTTCAATCAGTTTGGCACCACCTCATTCACACTTGAATTTACTTGAACATTGGTAGAAAAATCTGTAAATCATATGCAAAGATGGGAAATCACAAGCCTGCTGTCCTTTACCTTACAAAGAGGCATCATATAGATGATAAATAAGAGAATAGGACTCAACCCTGGAGCACACCAAACACCAACTTCCAATGCATAGAACAAAACTGATCTACAGATACAAATAGATAAAAAAGGAAAACCACTGCAATACTGTTCCATCCATGCCAACTGCCATTGACTTGTGATTTCCCATATCAAAAGTAGCAGTCAAATCCAAGAAGGACCTTCATCATGGTATTCCTCCTGTCAATTTCTCAGTACAAACAATCTAAGAGACATCAGAAGTGTCTCTTTACTAAAATTGTCTCTACTCTGCCACTTGTCTGTTATCATCAAGGTATCCAAATAATTTAGTAGTTGTCGTGCCACTACTTTCTCAACCACATCACCTGTCTGTAGAGATTTTTCACTGCTGTATCCACGGCTCGCTTCATTAAGTGTCTTAACTGTCTTAAAGATCTTAGGGAAAATCTCTTTGGATAATGATGTTAGCTGTGAGTCACATTCTTTCTACTAATCCCCCCCCTAGAAGCCTTTTCTAGGGTGGAGGAACATCAGTCAAAATCATACACAGTAGCCTTGATCTTGCTCCTTCTGCTAGGGTTAGCTTCCAAAAGTAGAAGACACATGGGCGTAGGAGGCTCCTTGGGCTTTTCTTTGAGGCAAGATAGCACCAACTGCTGTGCCTGATAAATCTGTCTCAACAGTAGATGGTTGCAAAGCTTCTCAATCTTTTCTCTCCAGGGTTCCCAGTGCAACAGCTGCTAGTTCCTGGCAACTAGCTTTCAATTGGCAATTATATCCATGCATCAGTTCATTAGGCCCTTCCAGTTCTTTTCACCATCAACAGATTTCATTCAAAGGGCATCGTCACTTGAGTCATTTCACCTCCAAAACACATCATTTCTCAATAGCGCCTGGGGCCTACACAATGCCTCGCTACTGTCCTGCTTTATTACATTCCAGATATTTTGATGATCCTGTGTTGCTTCATCAGTATTTTACTATGTACCATTATTCTAAGCTATTACATGGCATATTGTTACCGAATGTATACCTCATAGCAAAATAAATAAATAATAATGGTAGCTGAAAATTTCTGATGGAGAGAGGAAAAGAAGGAAAAACAAAATTACTAACCATATAGATAGACACAGGTTAATGGGATGAGTCGGAATAGGTTTAGCAAAGACAAGCCTTGCCTGACCAGTTTATTCAATTTTTCTAAAGGCATAACAAATGTGGATAAAAATGGGTTGATATTTGGATTTTTCAAAGGCATTTGACAAAGTCTCTCATGAGAGACTCCTCATTCAATTAAACAATCATGAGAGAATGCCTTATGCTGGATTGGAATAAATGGTCAGATTTCTAGCTGGTAAAGGATAAATAGTAGAGTGCCCCAATGGTCTGTACTGGGACCTGTGCTGTTTGGTATATTCATAAATTGTCTGGAAAAATGAGTAATGAGAGAGGTGATTTAAATTTGCAGATAATACAAAATTATTCAAAGTCATTAAAACAGCAGAGAATTGTGAAGAATTGCAAAGGGTCTCAAGAGACAAAGGGCCTGATATTCAGCGGTAGCGGCTAGCGTGATTACAGCAGCTAGCCATCGCCACTGGACACTAAACCCAGATATTCAAGCCAGGGCCATATCTGGCCACCGGCATTGAATATCTAGATCGGCTGGCAAAGCAGGAAGCCAACTGGGCAGCAGCGATATTCAACCGCTGCCTGCTTAGCTTCAGCGGCAAAAGTTAGGGCAGCTTTTTCTGTCGAGGGATAACAGGCCGCTACGTGGTTATCCCCAGGTGCTTGTCTTGAGAATCCAATCCTGAAATTCAAAAAGGGGTAAAAGACTGGCTTTCACACCATGCTTTCTCAAATAAGTGCTTTTTTTCCTTTTGTGAGCTCACAGATTAACATTGCTGTTGCTTGGACATCCTTCTCCCCTTATGTGTGTTTGAGGTTGTAAATTGTTGTTCTATTCCTCTCCCTTCCTAGTATTTCCTGTCTTGCCTTTTATTGGTTCATTGTTGGCTATACTGAAGATTATAAACTGCTATGTTGTCAATTATATTGTTTGAATGGCGATATAGCAAATATTAATAAATGCAAAAAGTAAATGGCAGATAAATTTTAATGTGGACAAATGCAAAGTGATGCATGTAGTGAAAGCAATCCTAACGACAATTACAAAATGCTGGGCACCGCTATAGGAGCCACCAGCCAAAAAAAAGATCTTGGAGTCATTGTGGAATGTGTGTTGATATTTTCAGTCCTGTGTGCTGCAGCTGTCAAAAAAGCAGAGAGAATTTTTGGGATTATTAAAAAAAAAATGGAGATCGAAACTAAGAATATCATGCCTGTGTATAGATCCATGGCGCCATTCATCTTGAGTATTGTGCACGGTTTGTTCGCTCCATCTTAACATAGCGGAACTGAAAATAATAAAGGGGATAAAATCTCCCTTATGAAGAAAGGAAAACGTGGCTAAGATTCTCCAGCTTAGAAAACAGATGACAGAGGTAGAAGTGCAGTGGAAAGGTTAATTAAGGAATGGTTGTTTTAACCTCTGAAACAAAACCAAAACAAGAGGACATCCATGAAACTAACAACCAGCATATTGAAAATAAATGGTATAAAATATTTTTTCACACAATGCATAATTAAGCTGTGGAGGTTTAGTTAAAGAGACTAACTTAGAACGGCTCAGAAGAGATTTGGACAAATTCCTGGAGGAAAAGTCCAGGAATAATTAACAAAAAATGTAATTATTAAGCAGGTAGACATGGGAAAGCCATTACCTGTGAGCTATAGGAAATTTGATATACTTTGTGGGATTTGCCGGGCACATATGACCCGGATGGGCCACTGTCAGAGAGAGAATGCTGGGTTCGATGGTCCTTACAGTAGTCTGACTCAACATGGCTTATTTTATGTTCTTATAGCATTATTAACAGCTGATTACAACTGGGTGAATTGAATCATGGGGCGGCAGATTACAAGGTGGAGCTGATAAATCTCTGGCCTTGTAACAAAACAGAAAGTTACGGGACGCTTCAGTTTTGGTGGTCCGAATGCAGAGAGATCATTCGCACCACTGGAACTGAAGTGTGCTTGTAGCTTTCTGTTTCATTACAAAGCCAGAGACTTAGCCCCCCCCCCCCCATTTGTCCCATGTCCTACAGCAGGGGTTCTTAACCTTTTTATAACTACAGACCCCCAATAGATCGCCAATATATCCCCATACACCCTTCAGCGGACTATCAAAATCATATATTTGTATATAGCTAGATTTTATGATATTTATTCAAATCACAAATATACAAGTTAGCTACAACTAATGAGAGTTTTGCTGTTGTTTTTGTGCAATCAAAACAGGGAATCAAGGTACAATTATTGACAATGTTACTCGCATGTCATCCGACACATAAAGTCAATTTCTCCACTTTGATTTCAGGTTTAATAATGCAGAGAATCCTGTTTCACAGAGATAAGTAGTTGTGAAGGGAACCAAAACATTCATTGCCCTCATCACCAAGCTAGGGTAAGATGTGATTTGCTCACACCAAAATTGCCTGATATCCAGCCCAGCCTTTTCAAAATCAGTTTTCTTTTTTTGGGTCATCTTGTAATTCAATGAAATTCATCCTTTGCTAAATTGTTACTCATCGTAGATATATCAAATGAGAATGAGTTCATGATCCAAACATGCTGAAATCATTAATATCTGAGACGTAACCCTTAAAATTTGTACTTAGGACTTCCAAATGGTTCTTGACTTCTTGAAGCATTTCCGCAGGCAATGTTTCACCATCTCATTCCGTGTTGATAACGGTAATAATTAATAATCTAAATTTTAATCTAACAACATCTTTTAATTGTTCGGAGATCCAGTCCCATACCCCCAAGAGGTATGGATACCCTCGGTTAAGAACCCCTGTCCTAGAGAATGCGTGTGGCAGAGAGTCTGAGTTCTGACCCTCCAGTCCCTATTTTACCAGCTGTCTCCTGGACTGATCTAGGGCACCCTCTCTCCTTTCCTTCCTGTTTTGATAGCAGATGCACCTCCTTGTACTATTTTAAATGATGTAATCGGTGAGAGAGGCTATTACCTTTTATATACCTAACACGCAAAGTGACTCAGAGGGTATACACTCATTTCTCCCTTAGGAGGCTGTAATCCATGGGGGGAGGGGCAACACAAGTAAATAACGCCACATAGCAAGATAAACAGAACTGGCATCTTACTCACCTCATAGCATGCTTATGATGAGATATTTTTATTTGGTGAAAGTTGCTAGGATAGTCCCACATTTAGCCACACTCTTCCAAAAGAGCATAATATGCCTGAAGTGTGCATATTTATATTGCATCTGAGAGGCTCAATGGTTCTTTCTTGCAATCTGCCTGAACTCTGTACTACAGACTTGGATTCTTTGCATACTCTGATATCTTCACTTGAAGTAAAGTTGTTGCTGAACATGAACTTTCAGAGCCACTCAGGTCACTTCTTCAGATATGTCTAACCTTGAAGGCCTTCCGTAAAATGGCTAAACTAAGTCCTGAAAAACATTTAAACCACCATCACCCTTACTACCTACATAAATAATTTGACTGCAGCCTCCATTCCATCCAGTAAGATCTGTGCCTCACTTCATTCATTCTTTTAGATTTGTTCTTTGATATATAGCAAGCTGGGAAATATTTCAAAATGAAAATGACAACATCAGTGTAATATGACATATAGCAGGTACTGTTTCACTGTATTGAAGTCAAATATGGTGGTCTGTTTTTAAATATGCAGCATTATCTCAATAATCTAAATAGATAATCTAATGTAGCCTAATGATTGGGGTAGTGGGTGAGAACCAGGAATAAAAGGGATCAAATCCTACTGCTGTTCTTTATCATCTTGGGCAAGTCATTTAACTCTCTACTGCCTGGGGGCAGAAAAATACCTACTTTTCCTTATGCAACCTGCCTTGAAAAAGGCAGGAGCTAAATCCAGATCTCTAGCCAGCTGGGAGCAAAACATATACATTCAAGAGAGAGATGCACGCATAGGAAACTGGATCAATGCAATTCAATTATGCATATTCACTGTGGCATTTGTGAAATCCTGACTGGCTAGGGGTGCCTCCAGGAGAGGGCTGGGAAATACCGGTCTAGATAATACTTGTATGAAGATTCCCTGCTCTGCGTGAATTAAAAGTGATCTGCTTTTATTCCTCTTAGCTTCAAGATGTATCTGGTTTGCACAGTTTGATAATGGACTGGTTCACCAAAGCTGTGCTCTGCCTCCCTTTGCAGGAATACATACTGCATGCAAGTTCTGCATGAAACCCCATGCCCCTTGTGAAGAGTGCTAGTAGGGGAAAAGAAACAGACCTTCCATTTCTAAATCTCATTTTCCTTTTTCAGGTGAAAAGAAAGCTCACGTCCTTGCAGAAAATATGAGAAGCTGCTATGGGATAGAGAGATGGGAGACAACAGTGGAAGTTGGCTGAGAGGGCATGAACAATGGCAAGCAATCATTGTTATAAGTGTCTACAATCAAAATGGACATGTTTCTCTCTTTATACGTAATCCCAGCAACTGCATACCTTAGGAAATATATGCATGTCTTGTTGGTGATGCAGAATTGTTCCTTAAATGCAGCTATGTATTGAGCAATGCAGCCCAGGAAAGAAAAAGAGGCAACTGGGATGTTTTCTCTGTTGCACTGTACATGTTTGTTGCAGCATATGGTGATAGAGAAGGGGTGCATACCAGTTGCTTAGCATGGAAATACTTCTCTAGGCAAGAACATCCCTTGCAAAAAACAATATCCGTTTCATTAGAAGTCTGTAGAGGCTATGTTTTCTTAACTGGGGAAAATGTTTGCAATCTTTTTCACACATAGTTTTGTGTGTGTCTGTACATACTAAGGTCATTCATTGTGTATACAGAATGGGCTCCATGTCATAGGCAATAAATGAGCCATTCTTGACTTTGACATTATTAAGAACACTGTTCCATTTTCTTCTTTCTCTCTTCATAGTAGAACTGGGCATACTTGGATCCCCTGCTGAAAGATAGCTTGATGAAAAGACTTCTTTCGGTTTGGACCTTCAATGCCGCTTTCAGCCAGTAGGGTTTGCTCATGAAGAACATAGTCATACATACTTCATTTGAGGCTAGAACTTCACTGGCCCTACTGGGTTAGAGATCCAAACCACGTTCTTCCAGATGAGCTGCCTTTTGTTGGATTTTTAATAACTATCCATCCGCATACTGATATTCATAGTTCTAGGTTTCTTAAAAACAACAGGCTCCCACACACCAGAATACATGGAATAACTACCTTCAAAGCTGTAGGAGATGTTCATCTCTCTGGTGCTACATTTTAATATTGATGGGTGCTATCCTGCCTCATTATGGTGCTATTTTATGAAAGGAAAGATCCTTATATTGGTTAATGTATACAAAGAGGAGAGATAAGCAATCATAATGCCCTATTTTATTATCTTCTCTGTGAATGAAGAATCCTTGGCTTGTGCACCATAGTGTGTGAGCATCCTCATAATCCTCTTGGAAGGCACTATATTTGGTGATTAGCACAGTTGCACTACAGATATTAAGGCATTTGTGGAAACATATAAATGCTTAAAGGAGGTTTACCTCTCTGTGGTCTGAATGCTCATAAGAAACCTAAAGACCAATAGTCCAGGAATAGTCATGTCTAAGTTATTCTAACTGAACCATATCCAAGATGGTAGCCATTTTTGTAGTATCTTGACCGGTGTGTAATGTCATGAATAGATTAATGGTGCAACGAAGCTAACATGCATGCCTCATTGTGAATGCCTCATTTCTGCCTCAAGAATTAGTAAAATGTTCAATACATGTTTAGACTTGCATAAATACGGTATGCACAGTGGAAAATACCTACTGTAGCTGTATGTAACTCACCTGAAGTACATCTACATTTCTAGACAAGTTTTTCTTGGGAAGTTTTTGATGAGGGAATCTATAGATTTGATGCACCCTGTAAATCTTTGCTTAAAAGAGTTCCTTGGGGTGCTTTTTCAGACAAGACATACCTTAGTGTGTCGTTGGGTAAAACAGTTTAAAATAAGCTTTGATAAATCATGTACAGTTTCTTTTTACATTTTACCACTTAAGGCCTGGGGCCCAAGTGAGTGTTTACAAGGGCTGAGCTGCAAAATGCTGGGGGCATTGCCCTTGTTGTTATATATACAGAGCCTTATAACTAGGATGCTCACTTGGATTTAGGAATGTTTATTAATGTCATAAGCTATGTGTTTTCCTAGTGTTTTGAAGTGCCTCCATTTGTTGAGCTGGGGCATTATTCTTTCTCACAGGAGTTAATAGCTGGGAACATTTTCCTGATGATAGGGGCTGTCACGTTGCTGTATATTGGTCGCATCCTCATTGCACTATAGCACTGTTGGGAGCTTGCACAGCCAGGATGTGGTACTTTCTTGATGAACAAACAGCCACTTCTAACTCAACCACTTCTCTAATTATTTGCAGTCAATATCAAGGCTGAGAAGAAGCTAAGTATAGCAAGCTTCTCTCAGCAGGGTGCAATTAGTCTTTGTTCCACAATGGTACAGGGGGAAAAGCCAGCAGTAATCCAAGCAGCTGCTGTGCTCCAAGGAGGCCACGTGCTGTTCTCCCACTATTCAGGGAGACCACTGGGTGAAACTATTTCCAGTTGTTTTATTTATTTTTTATACGACTTTCATTTCAATCTCATGGCATGCTGGGATGTTGTAGTCCTAACTTTCTTTGACATTGTCAGACTACAGAACCTGCCATTTAGATTAATGTTAAAAGCCTGTCTTTTTTGACTTAGGTTTTCCTAAGTGAAGAATTTGATTTTATAGTCTGAGGCCTCTTTATTTGTATAAATTATTTATTGGGGGGGGGGGAGGGGGGATAGCTTATGTACCATTCTTGATGGGGGTTTTTTTGGCGGAGGGGTTGTTTATGGGTTTTAGTGTTTTATTTGAAAGTTATATATATATATATATATTTTACTATTGCATTGTTTTTAATTATGTTGTACTTCAGATTTGGGCCATAGGAAAGGCAATCTAGAATTTGCAGAATAAATTAAATTCTATAGGGATTTTAAAAAAAGGATTTGTTCAGCTGTCTCTAACCTGATGTCACCTAGTAAGCTAAGCATTATAACATTTTCTGTCATTGTTATGATTATGGGGCATTTTTACTAAACCTACCCAACACTGCTTACAGAAAAGAAAGATCTCAAGTAACTTGTTTTAAAGATAAAAGATCAGAATCTAAAGATGAGGTTAGCAAAGGGGGTTTATTCGGTGGTGGCGGCTACCATGGTTTCAGCAGCTAGCCTTTGCCGCTGAAACTTAAACCTGGATTTTCAATGCCAGGGTCATATCTGGCCACCAGCACCGAATATCCGGGTTGGCCAGATAGGAAAGAAGATAACTGTGCAGTGGTGGTATTCAGCTGCTGCCCGGTTAACGTCTGTAGCGAAAGTTGGGTCAGTCTTTAATGAGTCTAACTTTTGCTGCTTTGCAATAACTGGGCAGCAGCTCAATATCAATATCACCAGGTGCTGCTCCCGGACTCCCCAGTGCTGGCCGGCTAGCATTGGGGTGTACAGGGGCGGCATCCACAGATATTCAGCGGCATTAACCATATTAGTGCTGTTGAATATCATGGCTAAGGGTTTAACACATTAATCCCTTTCACTATCGGGCCCAAAGATTTTGATTACTGGATCTGTCAACAATTTCAGAATCACTGGAGGAGAAGAAATCAAAGTAATCAAATGTTTTAGCTTATTCGGATCAGTGTCACCAGTCCATCAAAGACCTGTCAATAAATTTGGCAAAGACTCATACTTCGGAAGATGGCTATAAAAGACATGGACAAGATATTCATATATAAGGATACATCATTAAATGCAAAGATATGACTTGTTCAATCTGCTTGTCTCAATCACATCATAGGGCTGTGAAAGCTGGGTGATGAAGAGGCAAGACAAGACAAAGATTGATGGCTTTGAATTACAATGATTTATGAAGAAAATTACTATAAGTACCATGGACTGAAAAAATGTCAAAATAAGTCAACCAAAATGCTCTCTAGAGACCCCACTCCTCCTGATCCTTCTCAAACCAGCCTTAGTAAAGCAGCAGCCCTCCCCCGCCCCATCCCCCACCTCCAGCACTTACAGGGTTTCCCTGGTGGGTTATTGGCAGGGTGGAATAAACCCTGGTTGATCCTACCCATTGCTGCCCAGGTTCAAAATGGCAGCTCTGATCTACTGGTAGACTTGCGGTACTACTGCTAGAAGTCAAATTGCCAAAGAAAGGCATGCACTCTGTATTTGGCAGCCTGATCCCTTAGAGTAATACAGCAAGATCACCTCTAGGAGGTAAGAGTTGCCTTTGTGAATCCAGATGGTAATCCCCTGAAAAGGGCAGGGGGGGGGGGATGGTGGGATTCCTTGTATGTGGGGTAGGTAGAGTGGGGGGAGGGGCATGGATAGTCTTAGGCGATTTGGTGGATCTCCTGAAAATCTTTGATGTTTGGTTTATACCCAATCCCCGAAAGAGGGAATATACTTAATATTCTCTGCCTCATGGTACATATACTAGAATTGACTACATCTTTAGAGCTTACGAGCTAGCCTCAACTGAGTGGAGGTGGGTATAGGGTCCTGGGTGAGGTCTGACTCCTTACGATGTGAGTGGCATGGAGGCGGGCCCAGATATAGCTAGACAGATAGTTTTGGCATTTGAATCATGTGATCTTGAAGACCCTAAAGTGGTTGGGGTAATTGAAAAAGCTATCAAGGATTATGTTTACTCCCCATACTTGGAAGTGGCTAAGTCTAGTCTGTGGTGGGACGCTTTCAAAGCGGTAATAAGGGGGGAACTCTTAAAGTGTGCCAGTAGGAGGTGCATGGAGCAGGAAGCATGAGACACCAGCTGAAACAGGAAATAAAAAAGTTGGAGGAGTTGACCAGAAGATTCTAGTAAAAATTATTGCTGACCGCTTAGCAGAAGTATTACCTTTTTGATTCAGGTCTCTGAAGTGGGATTGTTAAAGGTAGGCATGTGGCAAAGACTATGCATAAGACACTCATTTCTCTAGACTTTTGCCAGGCTAATAGCATACAGTACCATCGTTACTCATCAGTTTTGGTGCCAAAAAGACATCTGACCAGGTGAACTGGACATATCTCTTTTTGACCCTTGAAAGTTTTTTTTTATTTTTTCAAATAATATAACAAAGAAAGGTAAATCATAAAATCATAAGCAAGAAACATATCAGGATATTTAGCTCACATTATGAGGAGCATAATTCACAGGAAAATACAGTAAGGAAAATTGGTAGCAAAAAACTATATAACATAGTTACAAAACTTCTATTACTCCATTACAGCGTCAAAACCCATGACGCTAAACGTCCCCCACTTACCCTCCTGAGAACCCCGATTAGAAGCTTCCTTTTGTATCTAGAGCTTCTCCAAATGGGAAGGATCCAGAAAAACATATTTGACACCCTGAAGCAAAATTAAACACTTGCAGGGATATCTAAGGCAAAAGGAGCCTGTGAGAGCAAGAGCCCTAGCTTTGTAGGAAAGAGGCCCCTGAAAGTTTTGGCTGTGATGGCCAATTCCTAAAGACAGTGTTACTCCTCCATTCCAAGCATTGTTTTGAGGTGTCTGCACGAAACTATTTGCTTTACAAAGAGGTACTAGACAGGGCTGACCACTGTCTCCTTTGCTTTTCCTACTCACTTTAGAACCCCTGTTGAGTAAAATTAGGGAGGTGGAGGGGACCCAGGGGGTCAAAGGTAGGAGGTAAGATTGCTGAATTGTTCCTTTTGTGGATGACCTTTGTGGGGCCCTGTATCCCACAACACATGTTTTCTAGATATCACCAATTACTAATTAGCAACAAATTACTCAGACCACACCTTTGGTACCTATAATGAACGCAATGGATTCTTTGCATACTTTGATGGGATTGTTTTGAGATTTTGGGAAGATGATGTGGTTTTAAATTAAACATAGACAAGTCAGAAGCACTTTAGTATACTGTAGATGCAGCTCTCCAAGCCCAGCTCAGTGATCCTTTTCCACTCAAGTGAGCTATCAAAACGTTTTTGTTATCTTGGCATTCTGTTTTATCTACTGACATGAAAGTGTTATATAAGAGCAATATTCCCCTACTACTACAGGAGATTGAGATGAAGCTCGGATAATGGCGATCATTGTCTATCTTTGAGAGGTAGAGTGGCTTTGTATAAAATGATTCTTTTCCAGAAAATCGTATATGTGCTGCAGGTATTGCTGCTGTTAAAGGAAGGACCTACTTAGATGAGATCGGGCACTCAAATGCTTTTGGTGATCTCTGAGTAGATTGGGTTCATGGAAACAGGGAGGACTAGGGGTACCAGACAATATAGAGCAGCCAGTGCCCTTTGACATCTGAAAGACTGAATGCTTGACAGGGAGGACTACACACCTCTAGCTTAGGAACAAGGATGAGCGTCATGTTTCTCTCTTAGATTCTTGATATATGCAAAGGAGAAGCAATTACCACAAATCAAAGCTTCTTGCCCAATTCTGGTGCTTAATAAAGCGTGGCATTTAGTTTGTTAAGGTTTGAACCATTCAGCAGAGCACTCAGCTTATTTACCGATCCAAGGTAGTAAAAATTTCATACCAGGGATGGAAACAGGTAGATTTCAAGATCGGAAAGATAGAGGATTAGTGTCTTTGGAATAACTGCTAACAGATGAGGGCATGTTGCTTACTTTTATCTCTCTTCAAATTTGTAGCTGTCTGCATAGTTTGGATGTAACTCAGCTCTCCTCAGACTTTTGCTTTAAACTGGAAGATTTCTTGCTATCTGGAGAATTGGGGAAGTTGGAGTATCAATCATATAAAAGGAGTTTCGTAAGTTGTCGCTATCCTTAGATAATAGCATGATGATGGACCAGTGGAATAAGGAATTAGGGACAGCATTGTTGAATGAGGACATTATTAATGCTATAGAGAAAATACTGCCAATCACAGTGAATGTGTGTGTGCCTTTGTGATATGCAGTTTAGGTTATTTAGAAGAGCATATTTTGCCCTGTTGTGAGCATTTTATGTGGCAGTACTCCGCACCTGAATTGTCTTAAGAGTGGAAAATTTAGGGCTTCCTTGGGGCAATGTCCTGGACATGCCCCAAGATACAAGAGTTTTGGAGTCCAATTCCCAGAATGGCGCATAAAGTGCTCTTTGATGAGATAATGCAGAAAGATTGTTGGGAGCTGGAAAATGCTTATTGGGTGAGGCATGCATGGGCTTTGAGTAAAAAATCTATCCTGCTGGCTTGGATGAATTCACCATCTCATTGACAATGGAGGAGCAGTTTGCATTGGTTGCTTACTATAGATCATATGTGGGCTAAAGGGAAATCAAAACGAAAAAAGATTTTTATGAGTATATGGGGAGCTTATTTAGAAACCATGGGAGGGGGGATATTTAAAGCCATTTAGGACGTTTGCAGACAGTTGATGCTGAAAAGGCCTTTGACCAAATGGAACGATCCTTCCTGTATGTGGTATTGAGGAGGCTTGAATTTGGGCCTCTTTTAGAAGGCAGATTGAGGAATTGTGTACAATAGTTCCTCTGCAAGGGTGAGAGTAAATGGGGGTTACTCTGAGTACTTTCCAATCGCAAAAGGGACTAGGCAGGGTATCCCCTCTTGCCCCCTGCTTTTAGCCCTGGGGATGGAGCCATTGGCATCAATTATAATACAGTGGAGGGATATGGGGCAAGCAGTAGGCAATGAGGAGTTATATCCCTTTTTGTAGATGACATCTTGTTTACGCTCATGCTACTACTACTAATCATTTATATAGTGCTAAAAGGCGCACACAGCACTGTACATATAGATGTAAGACACAATCCCTACTCATCAGAGCTTGCAATCTAATCAGGATGAAAAAAACATCCCAAAACTGCGGACTAGAGTATGGTAAGACACACAAGTAGTGAACAAGAGAATGAGGAGCATCAGGATCCAGAAGCAGTTTGGTAATGGAAGAGTTAACAGCTTATGATGCAGTATCAGGTTTCAACAATTAACCTGACAAAGTCTGAAATTCTGGATGTCACTCTAGATCAGCATACCACAGTGGAGGTTAAAAGTAGGTTTCAGTTTAAAATAGCAAAGGACTCAATATGGTACCTAGGAATCCACATCAGTAGGGATTTGTCCTCCCTGTATAAGCTCAGTTACTTATTATTATTATTATTTCAACTTCTTATATACCGCACTCTTTGACATCAGCGCGGTTTACAAATAACAGAAAGAAACCAGAACAACAGGCTGTTTGGTATTACATATAACAGGAGTATCAACTTGGAAAACATGGGATAACTATTTACATGGAGTATATAATCTATTAGCTAGATAATATGCTCAAACTATTTACATAGAATTAGCAGGGGTGCTTGGGACAAGAGGGATATTGTGGAATGTGCTAGGGTGAGGTTGTTATGTTACGGTTCATGTGGGGTAGTATTTAATGAAAAGGTGCAACTTAAGGGCTTTTCTGAACTGGGTTAGGTCGGTTATGGCACGGAGATCAGGTGGGAGAGAATTCCAGTATTTTGGTGCGCTAAACATGAAAGCTCTGTTTGATGTTGATAGGCTGCACGTTGTAATAGCCTTTGGGGTTGTTAGTGAGTTTAATGCTGCATGTCTCCTATTTCTATTTGATGGAACGGATTGGATGAGTGCGGTGAGTGATGTGGACGATAAACCATTTAAGGCCTTAAATGTGAGAATGAGGGTTTTGAATGTAAGTCTTCCGTGTATAGGGAGCCAATGGAGTTGTTTGAGGATAGGGGTGATGTGTTCACTTCTGGCCGCTCCTAGAAGAACCCTGGCAGCGGTGTTCATTGCGAGCTGCAAGGAGCTTATGGTGGATTGTGGTAGTCCTTGAAGAATGGAATTGGCGAAGTCGAAATGTGGCAGTATCAGAGCTTGGTAGATGGTTCTGAAGTCTTCGTGGTCTAGTAGGGGACTTGCTACTTGCTATAGGTAAAGACTTAGATCAGTGGTCTCAGCTTACTTTGACCTGGGCAGGGTGCATTGTGGCTGCTAAGATGATATTATCCAAATTTTTGTACCTGTGTCAGACTTCGCCTCTGTATGTGTCGAGGTCAGTTATTGAGAATGTCTCAAAGAAGCTTCTGCATCTCATTTGGAAGGGGAGACCTTTGAGGGTAGCATGCAGAGTTCTCAACTGCTTGAGGAATCAAGGAGGGATGGGCATCCCGGATTTATATAAATATTATCTAGCAGCGCAAGTACAGGCAGTGATAAGAGTGGAGAAGGAGGGCCATGAAGCAATGAGTAAGAATAGAAAAGATGATGGTTAGGGTGTCATCACTGGAGATGTATCTGGGGAACTCTACGGTTTGGGGAGCTGGGAAGAGTAGAAATGCCACAGTGCTGGTGTGGAGGAGAACTAAATAGGGGCTTCTTGGGTGGGAAGGATCTTTCAAGAATGTTTATGTTTATGCAATTTCTTGATATACCGTCCAGGCTGAAGGACATCAGAGCGGTTTACAATCACTACAAGCAGGTATCGGATACATTCCCTCATCCCTAAAGGGTTCACACCTCTGGGACTGCTTCCATTGCTTCCTGTGGAGCTGAGTCAGACGAAGTTGACAGAGTGGGGGGGGGGAGGGGTGGAGGCTTACAATTGGTGGACCAATTTTTGGAGAGGGGGCAGGTGTAAACTTTTGAGAGCTTGCAAAATAGCTATGATCTACCACATAGGGACATTTTTTATATCTCCAGTTCTGACATATTTTTTTGGGGGGGGGGGGGCGGGGGGAGGGGAGCAGCGGTTTAAATCCCAACTAGGAGTGGAAATTATGAGATTTGAAATCCTTCTTAAAATGGGAGTGGGACAGAGAGGCTCTTTTGGCTAACATTTATAAATTTCTCAATAAGACAGGTGAGGAGAAAACTCAGCATATTCTGCACTGGGAAGTGAATATAGGGGAAGAACTGGATTGACGGGAGCAGGATGTGTTCTTTAAGGTCATCGGATGTTTCTAACTCTGCCAATTTAGTTGAAAATGGCCTAAAGATGCTTTACTGGTAGTATACAATGCCTCAGTGTAGGCATCACATTTACAGAATGATGGATGATAGATGTTGGAGAAAGTGAGCAGCTCGGTACTCTGCTACATGTCTAGTGGGAGTGCCCTCACATAGCATTCTTCTGGAGGAGATTACCGGTATATTCCTCCCCCTCACTGTTCAAGTTTTTCTGCTGCAATCCCTTCCAGAAAGGGTTGAAATTGGGATACCCAGGTTCTAAAGGTATGTATAGTGGCTATAAGGTATGGGGTGACCATTGCTGGTGAAAGCCAGACCTGCTTACTCAGGTTAGGATATGTAGGAGACTATGTTTATGATGGGTTAGCTTGAGAAAGTTGAAATAGGGCTGAAGAGGAGTATGGGTTGAGCGATAATGACGGGGGGGAGGGGAGACTGGCTTTAAGAGTTTGTATGAATGCAAGCTTGTGTATTGAGCCTGGAATATAGGGATTGTTAACAGAATATAATACATGAGATCTTGTCTTTTGTACAATTGGGAGAAGGTTAGTTTGGGGGGATGAGGGGTTAGAGAGACGTTTGAAATGTAGTGTGTTATTTTCTATTGGGGATCACAATTTCTCCAGGACCAAGCAGGAAGTCAGTCCTCACATATGGGTGACGTCGGCGCCGACGGAGCCCTCGCGGAGCAATTTCCCCAGCTTTCAAAGAAAGCCTTTGGGAATTGCAGCGCGCATGCGCGGTCCCCTTCCCGCCCAAGGGTGCCATTTTGCTTAGTCTTCTTTTTTCCGCGGAGCCCTACAGACGCTGTTTGTGATCGCCGCAGAAAAAGTTGATTTTCTTTCTTATTTCTTATTCTTTCTCGGTTCGACGCCGGATCCTTTTCCCGCCCGGACCCGCTACACCGGTATCGGGTCCGTTCTTTATTTTTCGTTTTTTTGTCCTTCGTGACAAGCGTTCGCGCCATTTTTTTATTTTTCACTGGCAGCCCTGTCTTTTGACCTCGCAGGGGCCCTTTTTCCCTCGATGGCTGCCAGCGGGTTTAAAAAGTGTGATCGGTGTAAGAAACTTATGTCTCTTACCGACACACACGACTGCTGCCTCCGCTGCCTCGGACCTGATCATGACCCGATGATCTGTGGTCCGTGTAGCAAGATGTCTTCAAAAGCGTTGAGGAGTCGGCAGCATCAAAGGGAACGAATCTTCTCTGACTCCGCGTCCGGCCGGGCCCGGACCTCGTCAGAGGCTTAGACGTCCCGGGACTCCGGTCCTGAGCATCGTCGGAGTTCCTCTGAGCGGGGGTCTCCTACCCGGAAACATCATAGGAAGAAAAAACCCACAAGGGCGGCGTCGGTGGACGCTCCTGGTTCCTCGAGGGTCAGGTCGCATAGCCCCGATAGCCGTCCTGGGTCCTCGGAGTCGGAGAGGCCTTCGAAACATCCTCGTCTTGAAATGGAGTCGCCTGGACAAGTGAGTACTGTAGTCCTCATGGACTCACCTCCGAAGGGGCCCGAGTCGGGGGCTGCTGGGTCTCCTGAGCTTGGACTCAGGTTGACGGCCTTGGAAAGCAGATTGGCTGCCTTCATGGACCAGCAGCGGGCATTGATCGCTGGCCTTGCCAATGCATCTGCCCCGGCCACTGGGACGTCGACGTCCAAGTCGACCCCGGAGACCGATCCTCGAGTCCATGCGAGCTCGACTCGATCCTCGGTCGCGGTCTCCCTCGGCCTCCCGTTCGGGACCGAGGTCGTCGACGCCGACACCCTCGGCGTCGGGGCGGAGGGCATCGGTGCCTGCCCGACCGGAGCCGCTCGATTCCTCCTCCGAGGAGTCAGACTGGGAAACGGAGGACAAAGAGTCACCTGGTACTTTTCGGACTCGGTGTGTCCCATCGGACTCACCCGAGTCCGAACCTCGAAGACGGTCCCCCCCGGAGGACACCTGGTTCTCGGACCGTGCGGGATATGGCCAAGGCCTTGGCATTCCCCGCGGATCCCGAGGAGGAGCCGAAGAGCCGAAGAGCTCGATGCCCTCCAGTATGACTCTCCCCCGAAGGAGGCCTTTACTGTACCGGTTCCTCCGATGCTGGAACGACTTCTCTTCCGCATGTGGGAGAGCCCGGCATCAGTGCCGGTGTTAAGCAAGCGGGTCGATTCCATTTATCGAGTCCGCAAGAGCCCCGGGTTCCAAAAGGCACAACTACCGCACCATTCCATGGTGGTGGAATCGGCCATGCATCGACTCAAGAGTCAGAAGATGCACTCCTCGGTGCCTCCCGGCCGGGAGCCTGGATGCCCTCGGTAGAAAGTGCTTCCAGGGCTCTATGCTTGCTTGTCGAGTCCAGACCTACCAGCTCTATATGGGCATGTATCTCCGAGATCTGGCAAAAGAAATTTCCGGGTTCTCTGCTGGTCTCTCCGAGGAACCTTTGCAGAGGTTCCAAGCCTTGTCCACTGGTATTCGAGAGTGCTCGAAGTTTATCTCTCGAGCAGCCTACGATGGCTTCGAAGCATCGGCTCGAGTAGCTGGGGCCGGCATCGGTGCCCGCCGACAGGCTTGGCTTCAGTCATCCGACCTCGAGCCATGGGTCCAGGACAAGTTGGTCGATGTCCCCTGCAGAGGTGAAAACCTCTTTGGCAAACCCATGGCTGAAAAGGCTGCACAGATCGAGACTGAGACTCTGACCAGAACTAGGCTGTCCAGAAAAACCTCTGCCCCTTCTCAGAAGAAAAAGGGCTCGGGGGAAAAGCCCTTTTACCCGAGGAAGGCGGCTGCCTATAAACACTACCCTCAGTATCAGGCCTCAGCAGCTCCCCAAAAGGGTCAGCAGGCCAAGGGACGGGGTAATGGGTCCCGTAGGCAGCAGGACCCCAAGCCCACAACACCGGCCCCTGCTCAGCAGGGTGGGGGTTTTTGACTCCATCAGCATAGCCTCTTCCCCTCAGCTGGTTTCTCTCAGCACAGGAGGCCGGCTGGTCCACTTTGCCCACAGGTGATCAGCCATCACCTCAGATACCTGGGTGCTTCATATAGTTCAGAAAGGCTATCTTCTACTCTTTCACCAGGTACCTCCCTCCTACTTTCCAGGGGAGCCTCCAAGACTCCCTCTGCACAGGGACTTACTCCTTCAGGAGTTAGCAGGTCTTCTTCAGGAACAGGCTGTGGAACCGGTGCCCCACCACCTGAGAGGTCACGGCTTTTATTCCAGGTACTTTCTGATACCAAAAAGAACAGGAGGCCTCAGACCCATCCTGGACTTGCGAAACCTCAACAAGTTCCTGGCAAGGGAAAAGTTCAAGATGCTTACCCTTGGAATCCTGCTGCCCTACCTCCAGCAGGGAGACTGGCTATGCTCCTTAGATCTCAAGGATGCCTATACTCACATCCTTATTCATCCAGACCACAGACAATATCTCAGGTTTGTTGTGGGAGGAAATCATTACCAGTACAGAGTACTGCCCTTTGGCCTATCCTCCGCCCCCAGGGTGTTCACCAAATGCCTAGCAGTGGTGGCGGCCTATCTAAGACTCCAAGACCTTTTTGTGTTTCCATACCTGGACGACTGGCTCATCAGGGCCCAGTCTTCCCAAGAGGCCACTCAGGCTAATCATCGCACTGTGTCTCTGCTCCAGCACTTGGGCTTTATCATAAACTTCGCAAAGTCCACTTTGCTCCCCTCTCAAGATCTCAAATTCATCGGCGCAAGGTTAAGCACACTTCAGGCGTGGGCCTTCCTGCCTCTAGACAGAGCACACAGGCTCATGGATCTCGCCAGCCACTTTCACAGCAATTCCCTGGTCTCTGCCAGGCAATTTCTGAGACTGCTCGGCCATATGGCTTCCACGGTCCATGTGACCCCCAATGCCCGCCTGAACATGCGACCTGCTCAGTGGTGCCTTCGCACTCAATGGCATCAGGCCACGGGGAGCCTGACGGACTCAGTACAGGTTTCCGACTTGCTGGTCTCTTCTCTGCGGTGGTGGCTTCATCTGCCAAACCTGCTACTGGGAGTGGATTTTCAATCTCCTCCGCCTTCTCAGGTACTAACAACCGATGCTTCTCTCCTGGGTTGGGGAGCACATTGCCAAGGGACATGTACTCAAGGCCTCTGGACTCCTTGGGAATCTGCGCAGCAGATAAACTTCCTGGAGCTCAGAGCCATCCGCCTAGCTCTGAGAGCCTTCTCCCACCTCACTTCTCACCAGTCTGTGCTGGTCCAGACGGACAATCAAGTTGCAATGTTCTATGTGAACAAACAAGGAGGCACAGGCTCCTTCCTTCTCTGCCAGGAGGCACGAAGACTGTGCTCTTGGGCCGTCCACCACGGCATCCTCCTCAAAGCGGTCTATCTCCCAGGTCAGGAAAATTACCTGGCAGACAAGCTAAGCAGGATCCTCCAACCACACGAGTGGAGATTGGATCCATTAGTGGTTCAGCGGATCTTTCTCAGGTGGGGACTCCCCATCATGGATCTGTTTGCCAGTCCTCTGAACTGGCAACTTCCCAGATTCTGCTCTCGACAACCGCATCCTCTCCGAGTAGCGGCAGATGCTTTTCTGATTCAATGGTCCACAGGCCTCTTGTATGCCTTTCCTCCCATGCTGCTGATGTCTCGAACACTCTTCAAAGTTCTCAGAGACAAAGCCTCGCTGATCCTAGTGGCTCCCCGGTGGCCGAGACAACCTTGGTTCCTGCTTCTAATGCAGCTGGCGGTGGACACTCCTCTTCCTCTGGGGTTTCAGCCCGATCTCCTGACACAGGATCACGGGTCTCTCCTACACCCCAACCTCCGGTCCCTTCATCTGATGGCCTGGCTGCTGAAAGGGTAGTCCTTGCTCCCCTCCAGCTGCCTCGGGAGGTGGAAGAGGTTGTCTTGGCCTCGAGGAGGCCTTCCACCCGGAAGTCCTACGCTCTTAAGTGGCGTCGGTTCTCCATTTGTTGTGCTCAGCAGTCTGAGAATCCCTTCTCCTGCTTGGTAGCAGTGGTCTTGCAATACTTGCTTTACCTCTCTAATCTGGGCCTTAAGTGCAACTCTGTCAGAGTCCACCTCAGTGCTCTCTCTGCACATCACGCACCGGTGGATGGCAGGCCTCTTTCCCACCACCCTTTGGTGGCTCGTTTTCTCCGAGGCCTTCTTCTCCTTAAGCTTCCTTTACGCCCACCAGCCCCTGAATGGGATCTGAATGTGGTCTTGCAGCGGATTACCTGTCCGCCCTTTGAACCTATGGCTACTTGCCCTCTTTGTTTTCTTTCTTGGAAAACCTTGTTCTTGGTAGCCCTTACCTCTGCTAGGCGCGTTAGTGAACTGCAAGCCCTAGTGTCTGATCCTCCTTACACTAGGTTCTACAGGAATAGGGTAGTCTTACGGACTCACCCTAAGTTTCTTCCAAAGGTGGTTTCTCCTTTTCATCTCAACCAGGAGGTGGTTCTTCGGACCTTCTTTCCCAGGCCGCACGCTAGTCGGGCTGAGATGGTCCTGCATACCCTGGACTGTAGGAGGGCCTTGTCCTTCTACCTTGACCGTACGCGAGAGCATCAGAGGGCTGTTCAGCTCTTCATTTCTTTTGACCCCAATAAATTGGGGCTACCTGTCTCCAAGCGTACTTTGTCCATTTGGGTAGCTGACTGTATCGCCTGGGCTTGTGGGGCAGCCGGCCTCTCATTGGAGGATCGAGTCACGGCTCATCGTGTTAGGGCGAAGGCTGCGTCAGTGGCTCATCTCCGCTCTGTTCCATTGGCAGACATCTGCCAGGCCGCTACTTGGTCGTCAAGCCAGACTTTTGCGGCCCATTACTGCCTGGAGAGGGAGTCCCGCAGGGACAGTGCTTTCGGACAGGCAGTCCTCCATAATCTCTTTGAGGTTTAGGCAACTCCTACCCTCCGGCCCTGGTGTTGGGCTACCGGTCGGGGGCATTTTCAGAGAAGATTCCTTCCTTCTGTGCTTCTGAGCTAGAGGGAGCTCATTTTTCCGCTTGAGGCCTCCGGTAGCCTTAAGCTTGGGAGTCCCATATGTGAGGACTGACTTCCTGCTTGGTCCTGGAGAAAGAGTAGTTACTCACCTGTAACAGGTGTTCTCCAGGAGCAGCAGGAATCAGTCCTCACAACCCTCCCTCCTCCCCTTGGAGTTGCAGTCATATGATTTATTTTTGCTGTCTTTTAGCTATGTCATCAGACTGAGCAAGATGGCACCCTTGGGCGGGAAGGGGACCACGCATGCGCGCTGCAATTCCCAAAGGCTTTCTTTGAAAGCTGGGGAAATTGCTCCGCGAGGGCTCCGTCGGTGCCGACATCACCCATATGTGAGGACTGATTCCTGCTGCTCCTGGAGAACACCTGTTACAGGTGAGTAACTACTCTATCTTTGGGATATTGTAAGGTAGTTTTGTTCCTAGAAAACTAGAAGTTTGGAGTTCATACCTGTGGACAGGGGACAAATTTTCAAGATATAGCTTGTTGGGGTTTTTTTGGCAATATTATGCCTGATATCTTTGGTTGTATCTGAATTGTCTGCTCAAGTAGAAAGGTGGGGGACTGCTATGTAAGTTCTTTGAAAAATTCAATAAAGTTGAAAATTAAAAAAAACCCCACAGGTAAGCATATAAGAAATGAAACTAAGAGTCAGATCAAAGGATAAGCAATGCTTAAAGAAATGCTAACTTAGGAACCTACTATTCTCCTCTTTACACTTTACTGCTGTCAATTTAGAGGCAGTTTCCTCCTACTTCCTCCTCCCACCCCTCCATTGCAGAGATAGTAGGTTGATCTGGAAGGGAGAATGAGGTATATACCAGTATCAGTTGCAGAATTTTATTTAAACATAGAAACATTACCAGAGAAAAAGACCACATGGCCTATCGAGTCTGTCCTTCCATATCAACCACTACAACAGTCCCCTTTTTCCCTTTAGAGATCCTCTGTGTTTGTCCCATGCTTCTTTGAATTCAGATATTGTCCTCATCTCTACCACCTCCACTGGGAGACTATTCCACAGATCCACCACTCTTTCCGTAAAGAAATATTTCCGCATATCACGCATGAATCTATCCCCTTTCACCCTCATCCCATGTCCCCTCATAGCAGAGCTTGCTTTCAATCGAAAGAGGCTCTCCTCCTGTGCATTTATGCCATGGAGGTATTTAAACTTCTCACTCATCACATTTATCCTGTCTTTCCGCAAAGGTGTACATATTAAGATCGTTAAGTCTATCCTCATAGGCTTTATAATGAAGACCACTAACCATTTTAGTAGCTACCCTCTGTATGGACTCCAGCCTGTTTATATTCTTTTGAAAGTGTGGTCTCCAGAATTGCACACTATACTCCAAATGAGGTCACACCAAAGATTTATACAGAGGCACTATCACCTCCTTTTTTCTGCTAGCCATTCCTCTCCGTATGCACCCAAGCATCCTTCTAGCTTTTGCTATCGCCTTTTCTACCTGTTTAGCTACTTTAAGATCATCAGACACAATCATGCCTAGGTCCCACTCTCTTTAATGGACAAAAGTACTTCACACTATACCATATATTGTTTCCTTGGATTGCTGCAGCCCAAATGCATGACCTTGCATTTTTTAACATTAAATCTCAGCTGCCAAATTCTATACCATTCTTCAAGCTAAGCAGGATCCCTCCTCATGTTATCTATACCTTCCTGGGTGTCTACTCTATTGCAGATTTTGGTATCATCCGCAAAGAGGCAAACCTTACCCAACAGCACTTCCGCTATATCACTAACAAAGATGTTAAAAAGAATTGGACCAGGGCAGATCCCTAGGACACACCAGTGGTAACCTCCTTCTCCTCAGAGTGAGCTCCATTTACCTGTACTCTTTGTCGCCTCCCACTCAACCAATTTCTAACCCAAGCAGTAACATGGAGTCCATTCCTAGGGTGCTCAGTTTGTTTATAAGTTGCCTGTGAGGAACGGTGTCAAAGGCTTTACTGAAATCTAAATACACCACATCTAGGGCTCTCCCTCAGTCCAACTCCCTGGTCATCCAGTCAAAGAAATCAATCAGATTTGTCTGACAAAACCTGCCTCTGGTGAGTCCATGCTGCCTCGGATCCTGTAATCTGCTGGACTCTAGAAATCTCACTATTTTCTCTTTCAGCAGCGCTTCCAATAATTTACTCACCACCGAAGTTAAACTAACCAGCCTGTAGTTTTCAACACATCCTTACTTCCGCTTTTGTGTAAAAGGACCGCATGTGCCTCTCTCCAGTCCTCTGGCACCACTCCCGACTCCAATGAGGCATTGAAAAGGTCAGTCAGTTGAGTTACTAGAACGTCCCCAAGTTCCCTCAGTATTCTAGGGTGTATCCCATCCGGTCCCATCGTTTTGTCTACTTTAAGTTTAGCTTGTTTCTTATAAACACAGTCTTCTGAAAATTGTTCAAAATGCCCCTCGCTTCTGTTCCTGTTTGTGAGTGTTTTCTGAGGTCCTGTTCCTGGTTCTTCATTTGTGAACACAGAACAGAAATATTTGTTAAACAATTCCGCTTTATCCTCATCAGCTTCTACATATTCCTCCCCTTTACGCTTGAGTCTAACAATACCACTTTTGCCCTTCATCTTCTTATTTAATATTTTTTATATACCACATTTCTAAAGGTCAATGCAGTTTACATAGAACAATTTAACATTAATGTTACATTGAAGAGGGAATATTAACATGGAATGAAAATTTTTAACAATGGGACCAGAATAAGTGTTAACTCATGAGAATTAACCTATGATACGTGGTTGTGTGTATGTTAGAAGGTGATATTGATGAGAAGGTGTACAGAGGTATAATGCATAGATTGGTGTTTATTTGACTTATATGGGTGTGGAGTGTTATTGTCCAGTTCTGCATGTAGGCGAGGCAGTTGTGTGGTATTCGGGTGCAGAGCACTAGCTGGTGAAACTGCGTTACATTTTGTCATCAAACGTCTTTGAATAATAGAGTTTTTAATTGCCTTCTGAATTGGTAGATGTCATCAATGTTTCTGAGTTTTGTTGGGAGATTATTCCAGAGTCCAGGTGCATACAATGAGAAGGCCCATGCACAGGTTGTTTGGTTGTATTTTAGTTTTTCTATAGGTACACTTAAAGTGTTTTGAGCGCATGATCTCCTGTTTCTATTTTCTGGAGGGTTTTTTTAGCATGTTTTGTAGGTGAATGGTGGAGATGTTATGCAAGGTTTTGAAAATAGACATGAGTAATGCAGGCAGGGAGGGGGAGCCAGTGTAGCTTTTTAAGGATAGGGGTTATATGATCTGTTCTGGATGCTCTCTCGAGCATCCTGGTTGCTGTGTGCTGGGCCATTTGCATTGGTGGTAAACATATTTAGGGATATTACAGAAGTCTAAATGTGGGAATGGTGTGAGCCATTAGGCTCATGGTCTAATAAATGTTTCATCTTGCAAAACATCAGCAACTAGGGAGTTTGGGGGGGGGGGGCAGAGATGGCTTTGTGTGGCTCCCCCAACCATAATGGTGTTCTGCTGCCCCATATTCTTAATCCTGTATACTTTACACTGGCCATTGGTTTTGGAAGGGAAACTCCAGGGGGTTTCCCTTTCAAGTGGAATTTCCCTTTCAAATTCCACTTACAGCCCCAAGGTACCCAGGACCAATGGACCTGAAACTTAATTAGGAGGGACAAAAATAGTCCTCCTCAGGGCTTTTTTTTTTGAGGGATGCAGTGGTATAGTGTAAAAATAAAATGTGTGCCTTTGAGTCAATGCTGACTCCTTGCACCCAGCAGCTCCTGGGCTTTCTTGGCACTGTGACTGGAAGAAGATGGCCAGACCTTTCTTCCAGGCAATGGAGGGTTAAGTGACTTGCCCAAGGCCACAAGGAGTGCTAGTGGGAATCGATTTTCATTTAGGTAGGCTATGTGCTATGTCGGCGCACAGCCTGCCCGCCAACCCTCTTAACTCGGATTTTCATTTCCACAGTGAGGGAAATGAAAATCCGTGTCACACTGCACAGGATTTTCGATGCTGCCCATTCAACCCCAGCATTTTAAAAATATGCGCGTGTTTTCCTCTCCTATCTTTAAGGCTCAGAGCATTAAGTGGGCAGCACTGAAAATTGCTGCTACCTGCTTAGTGCATTCCCCGCCTCCACTCCACCCCGGAATGCCCCTAACACGCACCAATGCTAAGCACATAGCTTCTGGGTGCATTAGGGACTTAACTGGGATTTTCCAAAGGCACCGCACCCGTATAGGTGCCTTTGGAAAATCACGGTTAAGGCATTTACACAGGTAACATAGGCTGTTACTCATGCAACTGCCTTCTAAAATTGGGCCCTTAGTTAGCAACCCAGTGCTCCAACCATTAGGCTACTCCTCCACTCTGTGGTATGGAGTACTGGCACCTTTTTCATTGCTTACTAAAACCGACCCACGGTCCTCATGCATTAATGAAAATGCACTGGTACTTCTTGAGCTAAGCGTCTGTGTAGGAATGACACTCTGGTATTGTCCATGCATTCGTACTCTGTTACCTCTAGCTCATAACTGGTCACTTTACAGTTTAAAAAAAAATCACTTTAAAAAAAAAAAATTAAGCTCAGTTTGTACACCGAGGAATATAATGCTCAGAGAGTTTATTTCTTGACCTGGTGTCTCCAATAGGTGGATACTATCTAAAACACTCAGCACTTTGATGTTCCACAATAGCTACAAAATATTCAAACAATACAGAACACCACAGAAACCAAGTTTTAATCAACAATAAGTAATATAGTTCTCACCAAAGCAATTACATACAAACTAAACCAGAATACGTTTATGGGAAATAGGGGACCTCAGTTGGGGGAATCCCACCACTTTAAAGTGTGACGTGGCGATGGGATTAAGTCCCACTACAACAGCTCTATTTATTTAATTTTGTTAATGCATAAAAACCTTAAAAACCAATACTTAGCTGAAGTGTGGATTCCCAAAACAGTGTGTAATGGCTATACCACCGTGTGACCAACAATTGACTCAGGTTTCGCCATAATTATTCATGAGGCTGTGTCAGGCATCTTCTCTGATGCTTTTCAAATCCAGGCTGAAAACTCATCTCTTTGCTGCTGCTTTCGGATCTTGACTCACCTGATCTCCTTTGTGTTTCCTTATCGTTCCCCTTAGATGTATCCCTCTCTACAGCTACTGTGTTGTCTGACTTGACTAGATTGTAAGCTCTGATGAGCAGGGACCGTCTTTTACATGTGTCTGTGAAGTGCTGGGTTTTAGTGCTATACAAATGTGTAGTAGTAGTAGTAATAAATTTAAAATACGTCAGTGACTGCTGCCTTTTTGCCACCCCCAGAATCTCTGTGCTGTAGGCGATTGCCTAGTGAAAGTGCTGGACTAATAATTAAAGAAGAATGGTATATTACATATCTAGAACACCCCATTTTTATGTATTCGTTCATTTACCTTTTAGACCACTTTTCCAGCCTTAGCTCTGTTTCCAGTTTTTATCCAGTGCTTTCTCCTGGAAGTTTGGTTAGCCCCTGAGCTCTGCCATAGATATGTGCTTGCTTTTGCATCTTGGCTACAACTGGTAGTTTGATTTCTTTCAACAGTCACACTATGAGGAGAATTTTAGAAGGAATGTCTCAGTGCAATCTGGGACATCTAAGCCAGCAGGCACGTTTTCAGAAATGTGAACATGCCTGATATGGATGCCTGCGGAGGCATCTTCATAGATGTCCCCAGAACTGTATTTCAGAACGTAGATGTCTAGGAATAAGCTAATGATTAGGGTTCAGATCCCACTGCTGCTATCATTGCGATTGTGCTGAGTACTGGGGATGATGGACTGCTTTCTTCTCTCACCCTCTGGATGTTTTTCAGCCAAAACAAGCACTTTTCAGATGCCTGTTCATGCCTGGAGCAAGTCTAAATGTAGACGTGATGCCAGATGTCCATGCCGTTTCTGAGAATGCCCTGGCCACGCATCCCCCACACCTCCATTTAGACTTGGTTGTCCTCACGCTGGAGACATCCCCCGAGCCAGCTTTTAAAATGGCTCTGGAGACTTCTATGTGCTTTGGATGCCTCTTTACGCGTTTCTGGATGTCCAATGCACAAATAGGGTTTTACTACCTAGGTGTTGTTACAAGGGTGTGTACAGGAGGTGGTCAAGAATAGGGACTTTGTCATTAAGTGTTGATGAGAGGTCTAATCTGCTATTAAATCCTGAGAGCAGAGTGACACAACCATGGATAGACTATACAATGGCAGGTAATGCCTTGTGCAGAGTCCATACCTGCCTATGGATACTGCTGCTTAAATTTGACACATGGATCCATTCCCAGTGCATGATAAATATAATTTTGTTTGGGGGGAATTAGTTTTCCATGTTCTTTTCAGTAAGGTCACTTTGGTACTCAATATATATGGTGGTACTGGATATGGAGGTGATTACAATATCTATAAGAAAAGCCTGAACAGAATGTTTTCCAAGCTTGTGTCCCGAGTACTACTAGTGTATGATATGAGTCATTTTAGGAAGGGAAGGACACAACCTTGCTTTGTATAAAGGACCCCTGTCTTTTTTGTCCTTTCTAAAATGTCCTTTACACAGTAATATTCTTCTCATTAGACAGCTAAGGAATTTTATGCTTAGAAGCAGGAAATAAAATCTGCAGGTGTGTAAGGGGAGACCAAGGTCTTCACTGACTTATGTCTCCAGAATACTTTGATAGTGGCCAGGCAGTCCAGTAATATATTTCAGTGATGACTAGTATATTATAGTGCCATGAATTCAGTTCAACAGAACGCTGCAGTGCCAGTCATCTAGGTCCTATAGTGACAACAGAGTAGCTCAGTACTGCACTGCAATAACAACCACACCTTGCCTAAAACTGAACTACCATCTCTGCAAACTAGGGAAACACTGTAGTGGTGTCCATAGTGGAAGAAAACCAATATTAGAATTCAAGAAAGCCTTGCCGAAGCAGTAACAATTGGATGGAACATGAGGATAAAAGCTAGAGATCAAGTAGGATGGGTGGTATTACAATAGAAAGGACATGGGGGTTGTGTTAGATGCCAAGCCACACGTTATAGAACCTGCCCTGCAGCAAGATACTTGAGCACTTCGATCAGGCCTCAGATTCAAATGGGAAGGAGCGTTCTACTCTTTTGTGATGGCAACATACAAAGCCAGTTATTCTGGAGTGCAAAAGTAATTCTCTTGCAGCACCGCCTGCGCACGGCTCCGATGTACTCAGGAGCCCCTAAAACAGTTCAGCTATAGGTTTTCTCGGTAAAGGGCTTCTCTCATTCTAGTCCACCTCTCTTCTAGCAGGCTCACAAAATGGAAATATTGTGCTCACACTAACATTGCTTCAGTGTATGTATAATCCAAATCTTTCCGCTGATAAGGCAACTTTGAATTCAACAGGCCAAATAAGCAAAGATGTTTCCCCATTTTATGCCTATGGTACAAATTTTTAACTGACAAGAGGTAAACAGCAATGCCCCTGACTAAGCTCTCACCATATGATTGAAATAAGCTATAGCTCCTGTTTTGAACTGAACACTTTTTTCTGTGTCTTTTGTAAAAGAATTTCATACTTTGGAGATTCTCTGTAAATATTTATAAAGTTTATTAAATAAAAATATCAGTTGTTTATTGGCCAATAAAGTCTCTGTGCCTTTCTATGCTGTATTTTTAAGGAGCCTCACTAACCTCTTCTAACTCTTGGGCTTTCAACTCCATTGGAACCTGCTGTAACCCCACTCTCTGCTATTTATAAAGGGCGTGGAGAAGAAAGGAAGTAGGTCAAAAGTTGGGGCACCATGGGACTTTTATTAACACCTGGGGTTACATGTGCTGTCCTGGGAGGTCTCCAGTCTCCTCCACCACATGGAGCAAATGTCTATCTTCTACACTCAGCTGCTGAACAATCAAAATAAAATAAAAATATTCCAATAACAGTCTACATCAAAAAAGGAAAAACTCACAAGAATAGGTGTACTACATACAATCATTTTGGTAAGCTATGACAGACAATTTACAAAACTTATCACAGTATTATAGCTATGGTAACAGTGGGGGAAAGCATGTAGAGCATGGCTTGTGGAATTCTTTCCAACCTCTTAATATGGATGCAAGCACACACCTATCTCTGTATCCACATTGCCTGTGTGTGTGTGTTATGTGAATGTGGTGTCTGCATGTGTGTGTGTGCTATATATCTCTGTTTTTCATGCTTTTGTGTGTGTGTTATGTGAATGTGGTGTCTGCATGTGTGTGTGTGCTATATATCTCTGTTTTTCATGCTTTTGTGTGTGTGTTATGTGAATGTGGTGTCTGCATGTGTGTGTGTGCTATATATCTCTGTTTTTCATGCTTTTGTGTGTGTGTTATGTGAATGTGGTGTCTGCATGTGTGTGTGTGCTATATATCTCTGTTTTTCATGCTTTTGTGTTTGTGTGTGTGAATGTGGTGTCTGCATGTGTGTGTGCTATATATCTCTGTTTTTCATGCTTTTGTGTTTGTGTGTGTGAATGTGGTGTCTGCATGTGTGTGTGTGCTATATATCTCTGTTTTTCATGCTTTTGTGTGTGTGTATGTGAATGTGGTGTCTGCATGTGTGTGTGTGCTATATATCTCTGTTTTTCATGCTTTTGTGTGTGTGTATGTGAATGTGGTGTCTGCATGTGTGTGTGCTATATATCTCTGTTTTTCATGCTTTTGTGTTTGTCTGTGAATGTGGTGTCTGCATGTGTGTGTGTGCTATATATCTCTGTTTTTCATGCTTTTGTGTGTGTTATGTGACTGTGGTGTCTGCATGTGTGTGTGTGCTATATATCTCTGTTTTTCATGCTTTTGTGTGTGTGTTATGTGAATGTGGTGTCTGCATGTGTGTGTGTGCTATATATCTCTGTTTTTCATGCTTTTGTGTTTGTGTGTGTGAATGTGGTGTCTGCATGTGTGTGTGTGCTATATATCTCTGTTTTTCATGTTTTTGTGTTTGTGTGTGTGAATGTGGTGTCTGCATGTGTGTGTGTGCTATATATCTCTGTTTTTCATGCTTTTGTGTGTGTGTTATGTGAATGTGGTGTCTGCATGTGTGTGTGTGCTATATATCTCTGTTTTTCATGCTTTTGTGTGTGTGTATGTGAATGTGGTGTCTGCATGTGTGTGTGTGCTATATATCTCTGTTTTTCATGCTTTTGTGTGTGTGTATGTGAATGTGGTGTCTGCATGTGTGTGTGTGCTATATATCTCTGTTTTTCATGCTTTTGTGTTTGTGTGTGTGAATGTGGTGTCTGCATGTGTGTGTGTGCTATATATCTCTGTTTTTCATGCTTTTGTGTGTGTGTTATGTGAATGTGGTGTCTGCATGTGTGTGTGTGCTATATATCTCTGTTTTTCATGCTTTTGTGTTTGTGTGTGTGAATGTGCAGGGCTGGTGCAAGGAGATGGGGTGCCCCAGGCCGATCCTTATTCCTTGCACCCCGCCCCGCGGCACCGTTTCTGCCGCTGCCACAAACAGCCTGTGCTGCTTACCTGAAAACTTCGGTGCCCTGGGGCTGTTTGCTTCTGCTCCGTCCAATGCCTGATACAGGACAAATGCATACAGCAGTCCGAGGATGCAGAAGCAAACAACTCCATGGCGCTGAAGTTTTAAGGTAAGTGCCACAAGGCTGTTTGTTGCCACTGCCACTGCTGAAGATCCCGAGGATGAAAGCAGCGGCAATGGGAATACCTGGAGGACCGATGCTCTAGGCAACTGCCTAGTTTGCCTTGGAAGCGCCAGCCCTGTGTATGTGCATCTTGATTTTGTTTGTATCTTTATCTTTGTGGGTTGGTATGCCTGTACATGTTTGTATGTTGTTGCATATTTGCTTTTATGTGAGTATGGTTTGTTTATTCTGTGTGTGTCTGTGATCAGCAGAAGAGTCAAGTGGGGAAGTTGTTTGACAAGTATAATAGCTATGTTACCGTTAATCAGTATTAGTATGCTACAGCTGCTGGAACGGCTTCTCCTAGAGAATGCATTGAGGCATTTTTTGGGAGGGTGGGAGTTTAATTTTTCTTCCATGACCCACCACATGCAAAACCTAAAAACTTGTACAGCACAGGAACTTCCCCCACTCACCTCCTCCCTTCCTGTGACTACAAATGATCAGTAGTAGTAAAGAACCATCCCAGTGCTCCGCCCCTACAGTCTTCCCACTGGTTGGACCTCACCTACAGTCTCTGTGGATAGTTACATTGTAAGCAGGCAGGGCAGGGCCATCTCAACCATCAGGCAAGAACAGGCAGCTGCCTAGGGCATCAGCTTCTGAGGGGCAGTAGTCAAAGCAAAACAATTAATCCTGACAGCCCCACAAACTCACACCAACACACTCTTTTACCTACATGGAGAGCAAGCACATCCTTAAAAACAAAAAGAGTAGTTACTCACCTGTAACAGGTGTTCTCCAGGAGCAGCAGGAATCAGTCCTCACATATGGGTGACAGTGACATCGACATCGATGGAGCCCTTGCGGAGCATTTCCCCAGCTTTCTATGAAAGCCTTTGGAATACTGCACGAATGCGCGGTCCCCTTCCCGCTTAAAGGTGCCATCTTGCTCAGTCAAATGACATAGCTAAAAAACAGCACACAAAAATGCAAAATAAACTATGTACAACTGCAACTCCCAGGAGAGGAGGGAGGGTTGTGAGGACTGATTCCTGCTGCTCCTGGAGAATACCTGCTACAGGTGAGTAACTACACTTTCTCCAGGACCAAGCAGGAAGTCAGTCCTCACATATGGGTGACTCCCTAGCTCTGGGCTACCAAGGAACCCAGGCTGAACAAGAGAACTCCCTCTAGTCCCAGCATCAAAGAAAGGCTTTTCACTGAAAGAACCTCCACCAGTAGCCCAACGGAGGGCTGGAGGGCAGGAGTTGCCTAAACCTCAAAGAGATTCCGGAGTACTGCCTGGCCAAAAGCACTGTCCCTACGGGACTCCCTCTCCAGGCAGTAATGAGCCGCAAAAGTCTGGCTTGAGGACCAAGTTGCAGCCCTGCAGATGTCTGCCAACGGTACAGAGCGGAGATGAGCTACTGAGGCAGCCATTGCCCTGACACGATGGGCCGTGACCCAACCCTGCAAGAGAAGGTCGGCCACCCTGTAAGCCCAGGTGATACAGTCAGCCACCCATATGGACAAGGTACGCTTGGACACAGCTAACCCCAAATTATTAGGGTCAAAAGAGATGAAGAGCTGAGTAGCCCTTCTATGTCCTTGAGTACGGTCAAGGTAGAAAGATAAGGCTCTTCTACAGTCCAGGGTATGGAGAACCGCTTCAGCCTGGTTTGCATGAGGCCTAGAGAAGAATGTTGGAAGAACCACCTCCTGGTTGAGGTGGAAAGAGGAGACAACTTTAGGGAGGAACTTTGGATGAGTCCTAAGGACTACCCTGTTCCTATAGAAGCGAGTGTAAGGCCTGTCACAGACCAGGGCCTAAAGCTCACTCACTTGTCTGGCCGAGGTTAAGGCTACTAGGAAGAGTGTCTTCCAGGAAAGGAAGCGGAGAGGACAAGTAGCCATCGGCTCAAAAGGTGAGCGAGTCAGTTGCTGCAAGACCACATTCAACTCCCACTCAGGAGCGGAGGACAGACAGGAGGCTTGAGCAAGAGCAAGCCTCTGAGAAACCGGGACACCAAGGGGTGAACCGACAGAGTGTCCTTCCACCAGTGAGTGGTGAGCTGCTAGAGCTGAGAGGTGGACCCGAACAGAATTGGACTTAAGGCCCTGATTGGATAAGTGCAGCAGGTACTGAAGCACCACTGGTACAGCACAGGATAAAGGATCCTCTGTACGCAGCTGACACCACACAGAAAACCTCTTCCACTTCAGGGCATAGGTTTTTCTAGTGGACTGCTTCCTAGAGGCCAGGACGACCTCTTCAACTTCAGGAGTTAGGCCCCAAGGAGCCAAAACTACCCTTGCAGCTTCCAGGCCATCAAATTGAGAGATTTGAGATTGGGGTGCAGAAGAGACCCCTGGTCCTGAGAAAGAAGGTCGGGCTGCAACCCTAGAGGTAGTGGAGTGTCCACTGTTAGCTGAAGCAGAAGTGGGAACCAAGGTTGCCTCGGCCACCTGGGGGCTACCAGAAGGACTGAGGCCTGGTCCTGTAGAATCTTGAACAGGGTTCGGGCCACCAGAGGCGTGGGAGGAAACGCATACAGGAGGCCCTGGGACCAGGAAATCAGAAAAGCATCTGCTGCTAGTCTCAGAGGATGCAGTTGCCTGGAGTAGAACCTGGGCAGCTGTCTGTTCAAGGGACTGGCAAAGAGATCTATGGATGGAAGTCCCCATCTCAGGAAGATCTTCCGAACTACCAAGGGATGGAGCTGCCACTTGTGAGGCTGCAGAATCCTGCTCAACCTGTCTGCTAGGTAATTTTCCTGGCCAGGGAGATAAACCGCCTTGAGCAACATGTTGTGCCTGAGCGCAAACAAGCAAAGGTCCTGCGCCTCCTGACAAAGGAGCCTGGACCCAGTGCCTCCCTGTTTGTTCACATAAAACATGGCTACCTGATTGTCTGTTTCCACTAAAATAGACTGGTGGGCCAGGGTTTGAGAGAAAGTCTTGAGGGCTAAGCGAATAGCCTGTAGTTCCAGTAGATTGATCTGCTGCTGGACCTCCCAGGGAGACCACAGGCCCTGGTGGCACTTGCCCAGACAGTGTGCACCCCAGCCCTGCAGGGAGGCATCGGTGGTCAATACCACTGTGAAACCAGGTGACTGAAAAGGCATCCCTTTCAGTAAGTTGGAAGGATGCAGCCACCAATGTAGGGAGTGCAGGAATGGTCTGGACACCCTTACTCTGTCGCTGAGGTTCCCTGTGGCCTGCGACCACTGATTCCTGAGACACCATTGCGCAGGCCTCATATGAAGCCTGGCATTGGGAGTCACATGTACTGTCGAAGCCATGTGGCTGAGAAGCCTCAGGCAGAGCCTGGGGGAGACCAGTGACCTGCTGAGAAACTGGTTTGCCAAGGTCATCAGTCTTTGGGCTTTGTCCTCTGGCAAGAAAGCTTTTGCCTGCAGAAAGTCTAGCCTTGCCCCTATGAACTCCAAGTTTTGGGAGGGGAGCAAAGTGGACTTTGCAAAGTTTATGACAAACCCCAGATGTTGGAGTAGAGAAATCGTTCGGAGGGTGGCTTGCCTGGCCTCCTGGCACGTCTGACCCCTGATGAGCCAGTCGTCCAGATAGGGGAAGACAAAGATATCCTGATTCCTTAAGTAGGCCGCCACCACTGCCAGGCATTTGGTAAAGACCCTGGGGGCGGAGGTGAGGCCAAATGGTTACTGATAATGGTTTCCTCCCACAATGAACCTGAGGTACTTTCTGTGGTCTGGATGAATGAGGATGTGAGTGTACGCATCCTTTAGATCTAAAGAGCAAAGCCAATCTCCCTGGTGGAGGTAGGGCAGAAGTGTTCCAAGAGTAAGCATCTTGAACTTCTCCTTCTGTAAGAACTTGTTGAGATTTCTGAGGTCGAGAATAGGCCTGAGATCCCCTGTTCTCTTTGGTACTAGGAAGTACCTGGAGTAGAAACCGTGACCTTGTAGGTGGGGAGGCACAGGCTCCACCGCCTGGTCTCGTAACAGACCCTGGAGCTCCTGCAGGAGGAGGGCTGTATGGAGAGGAGGCCTTGGAGGTTCTCCTGGAAAATAGGGAGGAGGCAACTGATGAAAATGAAGCAGGTAGCCCTTGTGGATTATGCTTAAGACCCAGTTGTCCCCTGTAATGGGTGGCCACCGGTGGGCAAACAGGGCCAGTCGACCTCCTGTGCAGGGATGGGACAGCAGAAATGGAGAGGCTATGCTTGGGAGTCAAAACCCCCCACCCTGCTGAGTGGGAGCAGGAGTTGGAGGCTTGGGGGCTTTCTGCCTACGGGGCCCATGTCCCTGCCCCTTGGCCTGCTGATCCTGTGGGGGAGCGGGGGAGGCCTGGTAAGGTGGGAACTGTTTGTAGGCAGTCGCCTTCCTCAGGTAAAAGGACTTTTTACCCGAGCCCTTCTTCTTCTGTGAAGGGGCAGAAGTCTTTCGAGACAGCCTTGTCCTCGTGAGGTGCTCGGTCTCGAGTCTCAGCAGCCTTCTCGGCCATGGGCTTGCCAAAAAGGTTGTCACCTCGGCAAGGGACATCGACCAACTTGTCCTGAACCCATGGCTCGAGGTCCGATGACTGCAGCCATGCCTAGTGTCGAGCCGCGATGCCGGCAGCCGCAACACGGGCCGAGGCCTCGAAGCCATCGTAGGCCGCTTGGGACATGAACTTAGAGCATTCCCGGATCCCCGAAGACAAGGACTTGAACCTCTGCAAAGGTTCCCCGGAGAGGCCAGCAGAGAACCCGGCAAGCTCCTTTGCCAGGTCCCGCAAGTACATGCCCATGTACAGCTGGTAAGACTAGACACGGCAAGCAAGCATCGAGCCCTGGAAGCACTTTCTACCGAACGCATCCAGGTTCCAGGCCTCCCTGCCAGGGGGCACCGCGGAGTGCATCTTCTGACTTTTCAGACGATGCATGGCCGATTCCATCACCATGGAATGGTGCGGTAGCTGCGCCTTTTGAAACTCAGGGCTCTTACGGAGTCGATAAATGGAATCAACCCACATGCTTAGAACCGGCGCCGAGGCCGGTGCCTTCCACATCTGGAAGAGGAGCCGTTCCAGCATCGGAGGAACCGGCACAGTAAAGGCCTCCTTCAGAGGAGAGTCATACTGGAGGGCCTCGAGCTCTTCGGCTCGAGGCTCCTCCTTGGGATCCGCCGGGATCGCCAAAGCAGCGGCCATATCCCTCACGAACTCCGAGAACCGGGTATCCTCCGGAGGGGACCTACTCCGGGGCTCAGACTGTGGTGAGTCCGATGGGACGCACCGAGTCTTGAAGGTATCGGGGGACTCCTCATCCTCCGTCTCCCAGACGGACTCATTCGAAGAGGAGTCGGGCTCCGACTGCGCGGGGCCCGGCAGCACCCGCCCTGACGCCGAAGGCACCAGCGTCGACGCCCTCGGTCCCGACCGGGAGGTCGAGGGTGACCGCGACCGAGGACGACCTCGAGCCTTCATGGTCTCAAGTATCGGCTCAGTCTCCGGGGTCGACTTCGACGTCGATGTCCCGGTGGTCGGGGCAGATGCGCCAGCGAGGCTGGCCATCAGCACCCGCTGCTGATCCATGAAGGCAGACAGTCTGCACTCCAAGGCTGTCAGCCTGAGACCCAGCTCAGGAGACTCAGCAGCCACCGACTCAGGCCCCGGCAGCGCCGGGTCCGACGTCGGCTCCCTGGAAGGAGAGTCCTCGAGGACAACAGGACTTACGTGTCCAGCAGACTCCGGCTCCACCCGAGGTACTTTTGACGGCTTCTCCTGTTCCACGGATCCAGGATGGCGGTCGGGGGTCCGAGATCTAGCCCTCGAGGAGCCAGGGACCTCCTCCGACGCCGCCCTCACGAGCCGCTTCTTCCTCTTTCGCTCCCGCTCGGGGGACCCCGACGATGCTCGGGGTCAGACTCCCGAGATGTCGAGGCCTCAGACGAGGTCCGGGCCCAGCCAGAGGCCGAATCAGAGAAAAGCCTTTTCTTTTGGTGCTGACGACTTCGAAGTGCCTTAGTGGACATTTTCCCACATGGTCCACAGATCTTAGGATCATGATCAGGACCGAGGCACCGAAGGCAGCAGTCGTGTGTGTCGGTGAGAGACATTAGTTTCTTGCACCGATCACACTTAAAACCACTGGAAGCCAATGGGGAAAAAAAGAGTCCCCGCCCTGCTCAACAGAGCTCACAGTCTATACAAGACAAACAAATGCAACAAACAGGGCAATAGGATGGAAACTAGCAGAAATGGTTATAACACACATGGGTGGTAAACAGGATAAAAAAAGTTGCCTCAAAGAGGTGGGTTTTAAACTCTGAAAAATGTCAAGACATGTTACCTTCCTTTTAGCTTCCAGACATTAATGTAACATAGAAAGACAGAAAACTGTGGCAGATAAAGACCATATGGCCTATCAAGTCTGCCCATCCGTGAGAGTGATTCAGTTCCACAATCCCTTCCTCTCCCTCTGGGATGCTCTATATTTCTCCCATATTTTCAGAATTCAAATAGTATGCTTGTTTCTACCACCTCCAATGGAAAGCTGTTCCATGAACCCACCACCCCTTTTTGTAATGAAATATTATTCCCAAGTCTAATCACTTTTACACTAAATTATTCCTGTTAGAATTCTGCAAAAAAAAATGACCTCTGTATCAAAAGATCTGAATTATGCAAAATTCTGCATGTGTTGTCAAAATAACAAAGCATATTGTTTTTGAGTAATACTTAATTTAAAATACAATACAGAAATCACAAAACAGTGCAAAATTCTGAACTATTGTGTGCAGAATTCCAGCAGGAGTAACACTTAGTGCCTGACTCTTTGTTCCAGACCTTTCTTTTTCTTGAAAGCAGTCTATCTCCTAAGTATTTATATGTTCATCTCTACCATATCTCCCCTTTCTTTCAGGGCATATATGTTTAAATCTTTAAGTTTATCCTCATATGCTCTGTGATGAAGATGACCATTTTATTAACTGCCCTCTGGACTGACTCCATCTGGTTTACACTAAATAAAAAATATAATCCTGACTGTCAAAACAGCCAGAAAACAAAATTACAGTGCTAACATAACCACATCAGACCTGAAAAAGGAAGGAGCCCAAAACCCAAAAAAGGGGGCTAATATAAAAACAATGTATAAATAAACAAAAATAATATACCCAACAAAAAATCTAAACAAGAAGCATAAAAGGTAACCATTAATAATCACAGGTAAAGCTAACATCTTATCCAGTCTCAGCAATGAGGGCACATTTTTCACAGTTTGTCATAAAAAAGAGTAATTAGGCCTTACCTGCTAATTTGTTCCTGAAGGAACTCCAGTCCAGTCCCTCACCTCTGGGTTGTGCTCCCCTTCCAACAGCTTGGAGACTGAGCATGTCATCTTCTTAATGACTCCTGAATATATATTGCTGGCACTACCCACCAGCTCCAGCATCCTATTGACAAAGCAGACTTAACGGAGAGACAATTAATTAGAACAAACAACTAACTGAAAACAACCTATGCTCTTCTCCCACCCCCCCCCCTCGGCAGGAATCCCCCCCCCCCCCCGAAGAGGAGGAGGCTTACCTGTGAATCGACTCACCCCCAATTCCACAGAACAAGGGCAGACAGCTCAGCCATTCCGCCACACCACATCTGCTCCTCCAGCGCTGAACTGCTATCCAAACTTGAATCACTGGACCTTCACCTTCGGGCCGGATTCAGCAAACCAACTTTCAAATGGAGACACTGGGCGGGATCAGGGACTGGACTGGAGTTCCTTCAGGAACGCTAATTAGCAGGTAAGGCCTAATTACTCTTTCCTTAGCGTCCTTTCAGTCCAGTCCCTCACCTCTGGGATGTAGCAGAGAAGTTTGAACCATGGGAGAGATCTGCTGAAAGCTGCGTCTCCCACTGCCTGTACATCCAACCGATAGTGCCTAGAAAAGTATGTAAGGAGGTCCACGTTGCTGCCCTGCAAATATCCAGAGGCGGCACCAGACTGTACTCCACCCACGAGGCCGCCTGGCCCCATGTAGAATGCGCCCGTAGCCCCACAGGAATGGGCTTGCCCTTCAAAATGTATGCCAACACAATGGCCTCCCTAATTCACCTAGAAATGGAGGCCTTGGCCGCCGCCTCTCTTTTGCAAGGTCCCCCAAAGAGGACAAACAGCCGATCCGATTTGCAAAACAATGCAGTTCTCTTAAGATAGCATTTCAGCACATGGCGAACGTCCAAATGATGCAGTTGTGCTTCCGCCACCCCGTCACCCTCGCTAACCAAAGAAGGGAGGAAGACCGGTTGACTTACATGAAACGCCGACACCACTTTGGACAGGAAGGAAGGAACCATCCACAGAACCACTTTCTCCTTGAAGAAGCAAAGAAATGGCGGTTGACAAGAAAGGGCCTGTAGCTCCGAAATCCACCTGGCTGAGCAGATCGCCACCAGAAACACCACCTTAAGGGTAAAGTCCTTCAAGGAAGCCCACCTTACCAGCTCATAAGGTTCCCCCGTCAGGGACTGCAGCACCAGATTGAGATCCCAGGGCGGAAATGCCGACCTTTGGGGTGGACGAATGCGGCTTACTGCTCTGAGGAACCATCCCACGTCTGGGTGCTCCCCCAGCGACTTCCCCTGGACCTTTCCCCGGTAACAGGAAATCGCTGCCAACTGCACTCCCAAGGAGCTGGCAGCCAGGCCCTTCTCAAAGCCTGCCTGCAAGAAGTCTAGGACATACGGCACGGAGGTTGCTGTAGGACGCCTCCCCTGGTCTGCGCACCACCCCTCAGAGATGCGCCAGACCCAAACATAGGAGAGGCAGGTCGACCTCTTTCGAGCCTTCAGCAAGGTAGCAATCACCAGGCCGGAGTATCCCCACTTTAACAACCTCGCCCTTTCAAGAGTTATGCCATAAGCGAGAACCGATCCACCTGCGGCATCCGGACCAGTCCCTGGGTTAAGAGATCCTCTTGTCCTGGGAGCCTCCATGGCTGATCTGCTAACAACCTCACTAGGTTGGCATACCATGGACGTCTTGGCCAATCCGGGGCTATCAGAATGATCAAGCCTTTATGAGCCTCTATGTGCTGGATGACCCTGCCTGAGAGCCCATGGTGGGAACACATACAGTAACCCCTCCGTGGGCCACTTCTGGAACACAGCGTCCAGGCCCTCTGACATCCTTTCCCTTCTTCTGCTGAAGAAGTGACTTGCCTTGGCTGAAGTCCACCGTGCCTTGAGGTCCATGATAAGAGGGCCCCAATGGCTTACCACCTGTGCAAACACCTCCGGACATAGCTCCCATTTGCTGTGATCCACTTGGACTCGACTTAGATAGTCTGCAGTGATGTTTTTGATCCCAGACACATGCACACCGACAATGCCTGAAGGCGTACTTCCGCCCATTCCAGGAATGTCTCTGCCTCCTCCTCCAGGGAGGTGCTACCCTTGCCCCCCTGGCGGTTGATATAGGCTACTGTGGTCGCATTGTCCGAGAACACCCGGACCGCCTTTCCGAGTACCCAGCACTCAAACGCCTTGAGCGCCAGAGCCACCACCAACATCTCCAACCTGTTTATCGACCAGCGAGCCTCTTGTGCACTCCAGCGACCTTGCGCAATATGACCTTTGCAGTGGGCTTCCCAACTGGACAGGCTGGTATCCATTGTGAGCTGGATCCACTGGGATGACTCGAGAGGCATGCCCTGCTCCAAATTCCGAGCACTCCTGGTCGCTGGCGGACAGGGAAGCCTTTCCGACAATGGCTGATGCTGGTGGGACCAGTGCCGGATTAGAGATTGCTGCAACGGCCTCATATGGGCCCTTGCCCATGGGATGAACTTGAGAGTTGCCGCCATTGTCCCCAGCACCTGCAGATAGTGCCAAGCTGAGGTCTCCCTCATAGCCAGGAACCTTCGCACCAGCCATCAAAGCTCCTGAGCCCGGTGAGCCAGCAGAAACACCTGGCCCCTGCGGGTGTTGAACTTTGTTCTAAGGTATTCAAGCTCCTCAGTGGGACTCAGCCTGCTCTAGGCTAGGTTGATCACCCAGCCTAGACGCTTCAGGAGATCCACTACTCTGGCAGTCGCCTTTATGCTCCCTTCCCTGGACTTGGCCCGGATCAACCAATTGTTGAGGTAGGGATAAACCAGAATACCTTCCTTGCGAAGGACTGTCGCTATCACTATCATGACCTTGGTGAAGGTACGGGGAGCCGTTGGCAGGAGAAACAGTAACACTTGAAACTGGAAGTGACCCATTGGCACTGAGAAATGCAGAAACTGCTGATGGGCTGGACGGATGGGAATATGCAGGTAGGTCTCAGTGAGTTCAAGGGACATCAAAACTCTCCTCTGCGAACCACCACTATTACTGATCTTAGCGTCTCCATGCAGAAATGAGGAATCCTCAGGCATCTGTTGACATGCTTGAGGTAAAAAAGAACCCTCCTTTCTGGGTACCATGAAATAAATGGAGTATCGACTGCATTTTACATTTCCCTCACTGCTGTGGCCTTGGATGGAGCCCTGCAGGGAAACTGGATGAACGCTGGGGGAATCGGTCATGCCAGTTCGAAGGCATACCCCTCTTGGATGACTTCCAAGACCCACTGGTCAGACAGAACCTTTCCCTACCCCAAGCACTTCCAGCTACCTTGCTTCTATGGTGAGAGGTCAGCTGGAAGGCACTGAGGAGTAGGCAATGCAGGCACTCAGACACTAACAAAAATTAAGAAAATAAAGAGAAAGGGAAAAATTCTGCCCTCTCCTTAGCTGTCTCTCCAGGAAGCCTAACCCCTGGCTTACTGCTCCCTCCAGCTGCTTCGAGACTGAGCATATAGGAGCTGGTGGATGGTGCCAGCAGTATATATACTCAGGAGTCATCAAGAAGATGACATGCTCAGTCTCCAAGCTGCTGGAAGGGGACATTAAAGAATGAATGTATTATTTTCTCTCTTAAATTACACACTTATATGGAAACCTAAGCAAAAAAATTAGCCCCCACCAAGGTAGCACGTTGCATCATTAATAAAACTTTTTTACACCTCTGTAATCTTACTATATGGGAAACATATAAAAAAAGAACACCATTAACGTATTTATATTCATTATATTTTATATTTCTGAATATGAGTACCATATCTAACCAAACAATTCATATTGTGCTTAAGGAGGAAAAGATCTCAGAAGTGTACACAGCCATAGATTTTCAACACGGCTGATCCTTAGAAGAGTTTTTTTAGACTGATTAATTATAAATTAAAGATCAGCCGTGTTGAAAATCCATAGAAGAGTTTTTTAGACCGATTAATTATAAATTAAAGTTCAGCCGTGTTGAAAATCTATGGCTGAGTGTGCGCTTCCGAGGTCTTTCAGTCCTTAAGCACGTTGGGGACATTTTCAATGGCATGTACATGGTTCGTAGACCTGCAAACTGTGTAAATGCTGCTCTGCAGGATATTCAATGGCATTAGCATGGTTAGTGCCACAGAATATCCCTGGCTGCTGCCACTACATGCTCTGATGGTAAGCAGGGTGTTCCTGGGTGGTGCGCAGAGGCACCTGTCGCTAACCAGGCAGCGGTGATATTGAACCAATGCCTGGTTAGCAATACATAGCATAAGTCAGGTGCAGGTAACTCACCCTGGCCTAACTTTCAGTGCGTTAGCTAACCAGGCAGCTCAAACCTCGTGGCAATCCAGCGAGCCCAGAGGTTCAATGCCGGGGCCAGATATGTTCCTGGCATTGAATATCCGGGTTTAACTTTCAGCGTAGGCAGCTAGCCACATTAGCAGCACTAGTTGCTGGTGCTGAATACCCCCCTCCCCCAATATGTATTGGTGGTTTCGATATGATACGGTTATCTGGTGATTTTCAGTTTCACTACACTATCCAGACAGCACCACTGAAAATCATCCTGAGCGCTTTGCCACTATCTGGATAATGCTGACCTGGTCCTTTGATGGAGCAAGGGGAAGCTGATAGTTATCTGATTAGCAACGATATTCAGTTTGTTATTTGGATAGAGGTAGAACAGCAAAAAGGCTGTCCTAACTTTATTGGGATAGCAGACTGAGGATCTAGTCACAAAGGTGCGCTAACGTTAACACACGTTCTTTCACTGATAATGCACATTATTAGTAACTAGGTCCCATTGAAGAACATGGGACCTATGCTAAAATAACACACACTAATGGTGAATTAACATGCATTAACATCAGCATACTTGAAATGGCATTTTAAAAAAGGGCATTAGAGTGCAATGGACATCCAGGGCAGAACATGCAGGAAAAAACCAGGACGTCTGTTTTGGCCTGATTTTAGAAACATAGACAACCCCGACAGGGACACCCATACCAGCATCTATACAGATGTCCCCACTATGAAATCGTGGTGTGGGAGTATCCATCTCAAGCAAGGTTACATACAGGGACATCCAGCAGCATGGTAGAATGAAAACATTAGCTGGTATTCATTGTCAAATTTTAAAATAAAGGGAACATGAGTATACCTCCTTTTCTACACTCTTTAGACATTTGCCTGACAAAACAAGCATTTTTCAGATGCTTATACAAGCTTGGAGCAGATATAACCTTGGATGAGGCTTGGAACGTCTAGGACATTGGGTGAAGATGTCCAAGTTCTTGTGAATGCCTTGGCCACGCCTACCCACACTCCCATTCCGACTTGGATGTCCTCTGAACTAGCTTCTAAAATGGCTCTGAGGATGTCTCTATGCCTATTTTTAGATGTCCAAAGCACAAATAGGACTTCTAAAATAACCTCCTTTGGTAACTAGACCCCTGAATATTGCTTCTATCTGGATAATGGCAGTGCTCACTGCTCTATCCAGATATTCAGCACTGATCCAATCCAGATACCAGCCCAAATATATGGAATTTTTTTTTTTACTTTTGGTTGCATATCTGCATGATAAAGTATATTGAGAATGAATACTTTTATGATGGGTTTTACAGACAAGTAACATCCACTGTTTGCTTTTGCACTCATATGTAGTTACATAAATTAGAAAACAACCATATATTTTATCAAGAAAACACAGCTTCAATAATTGGTTATGTTCATATTCTATACCGCAAAGGAAACGAAGTGGCCTGAATTTCCTCAGCTTCACTCTGTTACAATTTAAACCGTTCACAGATCACCACCTTCTCTCTCAATCAAACAGATAAAAAAAACTCTTGTAATAGGAACGATAGATTCTATGGATATCTTTAATACATTCAAAAGATCTGTCCTAATTATGGCTTCTGGAGTGACCAACGAGCCTTAGGAAAATTGAAAAAGCATGGGTTCAACTTCCTTGCCTTATTATCTGACTCCAATTTCTGAAGTATAATAATCTGGCCCTTCACACTAAAGCAGCTGTACAGTTCTGGGCTCCAGAAACCTGATGCCCCAAAATGTTCAGTCTGTTTCTATTCTGTTACAAAATTGCTCATGGTCCGGATCTGCTCTTTTACTTCTGTAGAAATGTCAACCACTTGGCCCACTGACTTAACCAGTGAGTGTTCCAATGAAAGCACAACTTTCTACAGGGATTCCAATGTTACTGCTTGGGTAGGAACGCCACTACTGAAAACCACTCTTAAACCCTCTCACTCCATGCAATGCTATCCTAAACGAAGGGAAAGGAAAAGCAATGTACCCAGCTTGACAACTATAAATGCTGCGATAGAGAAGGATATATAATTAAATATAGAAGCCTCAGATGGGGATACAACGCTGGTAGTGAAACTGAACTACTCAGCGCAACACTTGCTCCTGTTGTCATTCATAGGCTTCAAAGTGCACTACTAGGTTTTATCAATTTCTAAATGCATTTAAAAGTTCAAAAATCTTGCAATGGCACTTATTTTATTTATTTAATTAACATTTCTTATATACTGTCTTTCATAATATCAAGGCGGTTTACATTGAACAGGGCATTATAACTTGGAGATAACTATTTTACAGGGAACATGGGCTATGGAGGGTTAAGTGGCTTGCCCAAGACCACAAGGAGCACCTGTGGGACTAGAAACCCCAGTCCTTCCAGCCCAAGGTTGCTGTCCTCTAGTTGGATTTGAACCCCTGCCCTTCCAGCCTGAGGTAACTTGCCCCACCACTAGGCCACAACTCCCTCACTTATATCCTGTTCCCACAAGAGTTTTCACACCGCTTCCAGTAATGTCCTGAAGCAGCCTCTGAATTTGACAGTACATCTACGGTGTGTCTACGCCCTTTGACATAGGATGTGCCATCAGGTAAAGCACAGTTACTTACCTGTAACAGGTGATCTCTGGGAACAGCAGGAATTAGTCATCACATATGGGTACGTCGGTACCGATGGAGCCTGCGTGGGAAAGCTCCCCAGCTTTTCAAATGAAAAGCTTTTGGGGCCTCCCACTGCACTTGCGCGCTGCCTTCCCGCCTTCCTGACCAGCTCTCCTCAGTTCGAGTTTAAAGCTGAGACAATAGAGAGAGAGGACAGGAAGATAGAGGAATAGAGAGACAACTCCTAGGGGAGGTGGGTGGGTTGTGATGACTAATTCCTGCTGTTCCCAGAGATCACCTGTTACAGGTAAGTAACTGTGCTATCTCTAGGAACAAGTAGGAATAAGTCATCACATATGGGGACTCCCTAGCTGAGATGCCTGGGAGATCCCCCTCCAAGGGTAACCATCTTCGGATGGATCTCAGGCATCCATTCTGGGAAGGTGGGCAGGAGTTGTTTAAGTATGGAACAGGTGTTTGAGGACAGCCTGACCAAACAAGGCATCCCGGCGGGAGTCCTTGTCCAAGCAGTAATGGGGCTGTGAAGGTATGCACCGAGGCCCAAGTGGCTGCTCGACAGATCTGATCTATGGATACAGAGTGAAGATGAGCCATAGAAGTGGCCATGGCTCTCACATTGTGAGCTGTGACATGGCCTTCCAGAGAAATGTTCTTACTCTGGTAAGCAAAGGAAATACACTGAGCAATCCAGTTGGAAAGTGTGCGTTTGGCGACTGGAAGTCCCAAATGAGAAGGATCAAAAGCCACGAAAAGCTGAGAAGACTTTCGATGTGGCTGAGTTCTATTGAGGTAAAAGGCGAGAGCTCTTTTACAGTCAAGAGTATGAAGGTTCCTCTCTGCACTGGATGCATGAGGAGCCGGAAAAAAGACAGGTAGATATACCTCTTGATTAAGATGAAAAGGCGAGACCACTTTAGGCATAAAGTGGGGATTTGTCCTAAGGACCACCTTATCATGATGAGGAGAGCTGGTCAGGAAGGCGGGAAGGCAGCGCGCATGTGCAGTGGGAGGCCCCAAAAGCTTTTCATTTGAAAAGCTGGGGAGCTTTCCCGCGCAGGCTCCGTCGGTACCGACGTACCCATATGTGATGACTTATTCCTGCTTGTTCCTAGAGATGTGCCATTGCAAGTTTTTTGAACTTTTAAATGCATTTAGAAATTGATAAAAAAAACTAGTAGTGCACTTAGAAGCCTATGAATGACAACAGGGGCAAGTGTTGCACTGAGTAGTTCAGTTTCACTACCAGCGTTCTATCCCCACCTAAGACTTCTATATTTAATTATATATCCTTCTCTATTGAAGCGTTTATAGTTATCAAGCTGAGTACATTGTTTTTTCTTTCCCTTCATTCAGGATAGCACTTCTTGGATAGGAGCAGCCAAGATAGTGAAAACCTCCTACTTCCTCCAAGCTCACTGCCTCTAATTCAGGGCAACCACTGCCACACCTTCAACACCTGCCCACATAGTATCAGTAATTCCATGGGATCTTTTCCCTTCTGTCGAGTTCTAATGGAGGATTCTTGCTGTGTAGTCGCCCGCTCCCCCACTAGCTTCACAGAAGGCATCTCTCCTGGACATACTAGGGAACTGCATTCTTCAGTATTCAGGGAGGATTCTGCCTCCTCAGTGTCAGACACTCCCACAATGTTTTATGTTTATTCCAGTATTTTCTATACCACATGCACTTTGTAAATCATTCTGATGTGTTTTAGCAATCAATCAGCAAAAGGTTTCAAAGAAAGAGGAAAGGGGAGAATCTGTAAACCAGGAGGCCAGAGGCAAATGAATAGAGAGGGAATAGAGACAGAGGACAGAGAGAACAAGAAATAGAGAAGAAATAAGGAAGAGAAGGGGGAAAATCAGGCACTGAGCGCCACCAGCCCCTTACCCTCAACAGTCATCTATCACAAAGAAGGCCTGGGTGAAGACAAGAGTTTTTAAACCTTTCTTTAGCCTTAGAAATGAGAATTTGCTTCAAAGATAGAGGAGAATAGAGTCCCAAAGGGCTAAAGCTAGGAAAGGGAAGACTCAACAGCAAGTAGACTCAAGGTGGGCAAAAGCTGGGACTGGAACAAAGAGGCAGTTTTCATTTTGAGAACAAAGGATTATGTATGGGGGCAAGCGATTAGGGCACAGGGAAGGGAGAAAATGAAGAAGTGCTGTAGAAAGTGGAGATGGCACTATCATCCAAACTGGTGTAGTCTACAGGCCTCCAACTCAAATGGAAGAAATGGATAAAGGATTCGATCATTGATATTGCAAAGGTAGCAATAAAGGGAAACATGATCCTATTGAGTGACTTTAATCTACTGGATTGGAGTATTCCTCCTGCATATTTGGAAAGAAGTAAAAAGATTGTGGGTGCCTTCCAAAAAGCATTGCTAAGACAAATGGTGATGGAACAGACTAGAGAAAGTTTGATGGTGGATCTAGTACTCACCAATGGAGATAGCGTGTCAATTGTCTGGTTAGGTGCCCATGTGAGCAGCAATGATCATCACACGGTGTGATCTGAGGTAAAAGCCAAGGCAAAGTTCAATCACAGCAAACTCAAAGTGCTAGACTTCAAAAACGCTAACTTCAGTAAAGTGGGAAAGTACCTGAAGGGGGAGCTGGCAGGATAGGAGGAGATAAGGGAAAGCATAGTTACTCACCTTTAACATGTGTTCTCCAGGGACAGCAGGAATCAGTCCTCACATAGGGGTGACATTGGCGACGACGGAGCCCTTGTGCGGAGCAATTCCCCAGCTTTCAAAGAAAGCCTTTGGGATTGCATCGCGCTTGCGCGGTCCCCTTCCAGCCCAAGGGTGCCATCTTGCTCAGTCAAATGACACAGCTAACAAAGACAGCAAAATGAATTAAAATCAATAACAGGACTGCAACTCCAGGGGAGAAGGGAGGGACGTGAGGACTGATTCCTGCTGTCCCTGGAGAACACCTGTTACAGGTGAGTAACTATGCTTTCTCCAGGAACAAGTAGGAAGTCAGTCCTCATACCCAGCAGAGAGCTTGTGGTTTAAATTTAATACTCACTCGGGGCCTAGTATCAGCAAAGTACTTTTAGTTTAAATTTAAAACACAGAAGAGAGCTTTCTGGTTAAATTTAGAATCCAGCAGAGAGCTTGTAGTTTAAATTTCATAATAAGTCAGAGCCTAGCAGCAGCAAAGAGCTGTAAATTAAATCAAATCAGAATATACCTTAGCATAAAAGGCAAAACAGGGTCAGTACTCTTTGAGCAACAAATAAAGTCTTCTAGAGACCTTTACAAAGAGACCTGTAAAACCTTTTCAATAGGTGTTAACACCAGGTGGCAGGTCAAAAGGCCATTTTGAAAGACTCCTATCCAACCAAGGACTGTTAATCACCCAGGAAGTTGGTCACAGCTTACCTCAGCAGCACAGAACAGGGTACTGTGTAGCAGCTTTCTTTTAATACGTGTTATTTCCCTCCCCAACACCCAACCACCCCTGGGATAATCGTAGCTTTATAGGTACTTACACATCTTAAAGGAAAGGAGGTGCTCTCAGGTGAAGCTCATTATCCAAATCAGTCATACACTAAGGACCTGAGATTAATTAGGTGAACAAGGCATATTAAACGTATTAGGTACAGTTTTATTAGTATAAATATCCATAGCAACCCTTAGTAAGTAAAAAACTTAAAGATCTAAACAAAAGCTTAAAACTAAGATGCAGACAGCAGTCCAGCAGCAAGATGGGGGCTTTCCAGTCTTTGCATTGAGTGTCACATGTATGATTTTCTCCCAGTTAGTGAGAGGTCTTATGTGTGCACTAGGTGCAAGGAGCTCTTTGCTCTCAGGGAACAAGTCCGTTCTCTAGAGGCTAGAGTAGCAGACTTGGAAGACATAAGAAAGACAGAGAGGTACATAGACGAGACCTACAGGGATATAGTCCTGAAGTCCCACCTCCAGTCTGACAGCATCCCTGTTGCCATGGAGGAGAGAGGTCACGTGACAGGAGAGCATCACCCTGGTGTGGCAGGAAGTGATCCTGTAACTAGGACCTGTCCTCTAGGTGATGCAAAACCCTCTCGCACCGAGGACGTTTCTCCAGGGCCATGTGCCATGAGGGAAGGGTTAGGACAGCCGTTATAGTTGGTGTTTTGATCATTAGGCATGTAGATAGCTGGGTGGCTGGTGGACGTGAGGATCGCCTGGTAATATGCCTGCCTGGTGCGAAGGTAGCGGACCTCACGCGCCATCTAGATAAGGTCTTAGATAGTGCTGGGGAGGAGTCTGCTGTCTTGGTACATGTCGGTACCAATGACATAGTAAATGTGGTAGGGAGGTTCTGGAGGCTAAATTTAGGCTTTTAGGTAGGAAGTTGAAATGCTTCCCGTTCCATGCGCAGGACCCAAAAGGCAGGCAGAGCTCCGGAGTCTCAATGCGTGGATGAGACAATGGTGCAGAGATGAGGGTTTTGCATTTGTTAGGAACTGGGGAACATTCTGGGGAAAGGAGGGGCTCTTCTGAAGGGATGGGCTTCACCTTAACTGGGATGGAACCAGGCTGCTGGCATTAACCTTTAAAAAGGAGATAAACCAGCTTTTAAACTAGATAATAAGGAAAAGCCAACAGTCACCCAAGAGCGCATGGTTCGGAAGAATGTATCCTTGAAGGATACTACCAAAAGCAGAGAGGTTCCAAAAAAGAGTAAAGTAGCCCAAATGCCCTCGAGTATGGAGCAGACAGAGCTTAAAGATCCCAAATTACCCATGCCTACCAAATAGCCAGATTAATATGAATAAAATACAGTCTCTAAAATGCTTGTATGCAAATGCTAGAAGACTAAAAAATAAGATGGGAGAGTTAGAATATATAGCACTAAATGAGAGGTTAGATATGATTGGAATATCAGAGACATGGTGGAAGGAGGACAACCAGTGGGACACTGTGATACCTGGGTACAAACTATATCGTAATGACAGAGCTGATCAAATTGGTGGAGAGGTTGCGCTCTATGTTAGAGAGGGCATTGAGTCAGAAAGGATTAAAGTTTTGCAGGAAACAAAATTCGCTGTAGAATATCTATGGATTGAAATTCCATGTAAAAAGGGGAAGGCGATGGCAGTGGGGGTGTACTATCGACCGCCTGGCCAGAATGAACAAATGGATGATGAAATGCTCAAAGAAATCAAGGACGCTAACAAAAGTTACAGCGCAGTAATAATAATGGGTGATTTCAATTACCCCGGTATCGACTGGGTCAGTGTCACGGCAGGACATGCTAGCGAGATAAAGTTCCTAGATGAAATAAATGACTGCTTCTTGGAGCAGCTGGTTCATGAACCGACCAGAGGGGAAGCCATATTAGACTTAGTCCTTAGTGGAACACCAGATCTAGTGCAAGGGATAAGGGTGTTGGGGCCATTTGGCAATAGTGATCATACCATGATCGCATTTGATTTAATTAGTGGAGGAGGGATAGTAAGGAAATCCACAGTACTACCTGTTAACTTTCGAAAGGGAGACTATGATAAAATGAGGAAAATAGTTAAGAAAAAACTAAAAGGAGCAGTTGCAAAAGCTAAAGACTTACATCAAGCTTGGGTGTTGCTGAAAAATACTATCCTGGAAGCCCAGAGCAGCTGTATTCCACGCTTTAAGAAAAGTGGAAGGAAGTCCAAAAAACTGCCAGCATGGTTTAAAGGTGAGGTCAGAGAGGCTGTTGTTGCCAAAAAAGCATCTTTCAGGAAATGGAAAAAAGAGCCAAACGACGAAACCGTGAAACAGCACAAGCACTGGCAAGTCAAATGCAAGGCATTGATAAGGAAGCAAAGAGAGAATTTGAGAAGAAGCTTGCTGCGGAAGCAAAAACGCGAAATAAAGACTTTTTCAAGTACATTCGTAGCAAAAAACCTGTGAGAGAGTCAGTTGGTCCATTAGATGATAGAGGGGTTAAAGGGGCACTAAGAGGCGACAAGGCGATAGCGGAGAGACTGAATGAATTCTTTGCTTCGGTCTTTACTGAGGAAGATGTAGGGATGTTCCCCATGACTGAAGTGGTATTTAAAGGTGCGGAAGAATTGAAGGAAATATCGATATATCGGGAAGATGTATTACAACTATTAGATCAACTGAAGAGTAGCAAATCACTTGGGCTGGATGGTATACATCCAAGGGTGTTGAAAGAACTGAAATATGAGATTACTGACCTACTATTAGTAATCTGTGAACTTTCATTAAAATCATCTGTAATACCTGAATACTGGAGGATCGCCAATGTAACGCCAATTTTTAAAAAGGGTTCCAGGGGTGATCCCGGAAACTACAGACCGTAGCCTGATGTCAGTACCGGGAAAAATGGTAGAAACCATCATAAAGAACAAAATTACTCAGCATGTAGATAGTCATGGCCTAATGGGAGACAGCCAACCTGGCTTTAGACAAGGAAGATCTTGTCTTACTAATCTGTTATGTTTTTTTTGAAGGTGTGAATAAACAGGTGGACCAAGGTGAGCCGGTTGATATAGTGTATCTGGACTTTCAGAAAGCCTTTGACAAAGTCCCTCATCAGAGACTTTTGGCAAAACTAAAGAGTCATGGGATAGGAGGCAGTGTACTATTGTGGATCAGGAACTGGTTAAAAGATAGAAAGCAGAGGGTAGGGCTAAATGGCCAATTTTCCCAATGGAGAAAGGTGAATAGTGGTGTACCCCAGGGATATGTGCTGGGTCTGCTGCTTTTTGGCATATTCATAAATGACCTAGAAAAGGGAATAACGTGTCTGGTTATCAAATTTGCAGATGACACAAAACTATTTAAAGTTGTTAAAACCCAAGAGGATTGTGGAAAATTGCAAGAGCATCTTGATAAATTGGAAGACTGGGCATCAAAATGGCAGATGAAATTTAATGTGGATAAGTGCAAAGTTATGCACCTAGGGAAGAACAACCCAAACTATGGTTACATGAAGCAAGGTTCCACATTAGGAACCAACACCCAGGAAAAAGATTTAGGCCTCGTTGTGGATAACATGTTAAAACCCTTGGCCCAGTGTACAGCGGCGGCCAAGAGAGCAAAAAGAATGCTAGGTATCATAAGGAAAGGAATGGAAAATAAAGCAAAAGATATTATAATGCCTCTATATCGTTCCATGGCGAGACCGCACCTTGAATATTGTGTGCAATTCTGGTCGCCGTATCTTAAAAAGGGATATAGCGTTATTAGAAAAGGTTCAGAGGAGAGCCATCAAAATGGTAAAGGGGATGGAAGGATACTCCTATGAAGAAAGGCTAAAAAAGGTAGGGCTCTTTAACCGGGAAAAGAGGGGAGATATGATAGAAGTCTATAAATTAATGAACGGAGTGGAACGGGTAAACATAGATCGATTGTTTACGTTATTAGAATATAGAAAAACTAGGGGACATGCAATGAAGCAACAGGGTTAACTATTTAAGACTAATAAAAGAAAATATTTTTTCACTTAACGTGTAATCAAACTCTGGAATTTGTTACCGGAGGATGTAGTAAAGGCTGTTAGTGTAGCTGGGTTTAAAAAGGTTTGGACAAGTTCCTGGAGGAAAAGTCCATAAAACATTATTAAGAAGGGACCCAGGATATCAATGCTTGACCCAGTACAAGCATTGTGGAACCTGTGTCTTTTGGGGAAACTGCTAGGTATGTATGACCTAGATTGGCCACTGTTGGAAACAGGATACTGGGCTTGATGGACCTTGGTCTGACCCAGTATGGCATATCTTATGTTCTTATGTTATGTTCTAGCTATAGGCTACCGAGAACCCATAGCTGAAAAATGGCTCCCTCTAGAAGAGCCGCAGCAGCTGTGATAGGAATTCAGCAGATACGCAACACCCCCGGTAGCCTGACACTAGAGGGCCGGAGGGTAGGAGTTGCCTAAACCTCAAATAAGTTACAGAGTACCGCCTGGCCGAAAGCACTGTCCCATCGGGACTCTCTATCCAAGCAGTAATGGGCTGCAAAAGTCTGGCTTGAAGACCAGGTGGCGGCCCGGCAGATGTTTGCCAGCGGAACAGAGCGGAAGTGAGCCACTGATGCGGCTTTAGCCCTGACACGGTGGGCCATGACTCGACCTTGGAACAGGAGGTCGGCAGCCCTGTATGCCCAGGCAATGCAGTCTGCCACCCAGGTGGACAACGTGCGCTTGGAGACAGGTAGCCCCAGCTTACTGGGGTCATAAGAGACGAAGAGCTGAGTAGCCCTTTGATGTCCCGCGTACGCTCCAGGTAGAAGGCTAATGCCCTTTTACAGTCAAGGGTATGCAGAACTGCCTCTGCCCGGCTAGCATGCGGTCTGGGAAAGAATGTTGGAAGAACCACCTCTTGGTTGAGGTGGAACGGAGAGACCACTTTCGGAAGGAACTTGGGGTGGGTGCGAAGGACCACCCTGTTCCTATAAAACCGTGTGTACAGTTTTTCTGAAACAAGAGCTTGTAGTTCACTCACTCGTCTGGCAGATGTGAGTGCCACCAGGAAGAGCAGATGGCAAGCGGACATCGGCTCAAAGGGTGGGCGAGTAAGCTGTTGGAAGACCACATTCAAATCCCACTCAGTTACCGGAGGACGAACCGGGGGCTTTAGTAGAAGTAGACCTCTGAGGAATCTGGACACCAAGGGGTGAACCGAAAGAGGTTGTCCTTCCACTGGAGAGTGGTGTGCTGACAAAGCACTCAGGTGGACCCTGACAGAGTTAGACTTGAGGCCTAATTCTGAGAGGTGAAGCAGGTACTGCAACACCACAGGTACAAGACAAGAGAAAGGGTTTTCGTTGTGCTGGTTACACCACACCTCAAACCTGCGCCACTTGAAGGCATAGGTTTTTCTGGTGGATTGCCTCCTTGAGGCCAGTAACACTTCTTCCACATCTTTAGATAAGAGGAGATGAGCCAGCACTACCCTTTCAGCAGCCATGCCATCAGACTGAGGGACCTAAGGTTGGGATATAAGATAGAGCCCTTCTCCTGGGACAGGAGGTCGGGCTGCGTCCCCAGAGGGAGTGAGGTTTCCACTGCCAGCTGGAGGAGAAGCAGAAACCAAGGTTGTCTTAGCCATCTGGGGGCTACCAGAATGACAGAGGCCTTGTCCCAAAGGATTCTGAATAGAGTTTGGGCCACCAGAGGCGTGGGAGGCAACGCATACAGGAGGCCCGCAGACCAGGAGATCAGAAAAGCATCTGCAGCCATCCTTTGGGGATGTGGCTGTCTGGAGCAAAAGTTGGGCAACTGATGATTCTGCAGACTGGCAAAGAGATCTATGGACGGATGTCCCCAGCAGTGGAAGATCTGCTGGGTCACTTCCGGATTCAGTTGCCACTCGTGAGGTTGAAGAATTCTGCTTAGCTTGTCTGCTAGGCAGTTCTCCTGACCTGGCAGGTAAACTGCTTTGAGAGACATACCCTGTCTGTTTGTAAAGGAGCAGAGGTCCAGTGTCTCCTGGCACAGGATACAGGACCCTGTTCCTCCCTGCTTGTTCACTTAGAACATTGCTACCTGATTGTCTGTCTGCACTAAGACAGACTGATGTGAAAGAACATGACAGAAGGTTCGAAGAGCTAGGCGGATCGCCTGAAGCTCTAAGAGGTTGATTTGTTGCGTCTTCTCTTGAGGAGACTACAATCCTTGAGTGCATGAGTCCTGGCAATGGGCTCCCCAGCCTAGCAAGGATGCATCTGTCATCAGCACGCTTGTGTACAAGGGAGGCTGGAAAGGTACTCTGTCGAGCAGGTTGGATGGCTGAAGCCACCACGCCAATGACTTTAGCAGTCGTTTGGACACTCTGATTGTCTCTGAGTCGCCCTGTGGCTTGCGTCTACTGATTCCGGAGACACCACTGAGCTGTTCTCATGTGGAGACAGGCGTTTGGGGTCACATGAACTGTGGAGGCCATGTGTCCTAGAAGGCGCAGAAAGTGCCTCGCTGATATCTGAGACTTGGTGGCTGATTTGGTGTACTAGCTCCAGAAGCCTTTGTGCCCTGTCCTCTGGCAGGTAAGCTTTCGCTTGACGGGTGTCTAGCCTTGCACCTATGAACTCTAAGTTCTGAGTAGGGTGCAAAGTGGACTTTGCTTGATTTATGACAAAGCCTAGATGCTGCAGTATGTTGATAGTGTGAGCTGTGGCCCGTTGGGCCTCTTGAGGCAACGAGGCCCTGATGAGCCAGTCATCCAGATACGGGAAGACGACATTCCCTGGTTCCTGAGGAAGGCCGTCACTACCGCCAGACACTTGATAAATACTCTGGGGGCAGAGGCTAGGCCAAATGGAAGTACTCTGTACTGAAAATGGTTTCCTCCCACTACAAATTTGAGATATTGCCTGTGGTCTGGATGTATGAGGATGCATGTGTAGGCATCCAAGGAGCATAGCCAATCTCCCTGGTGGAGGTAAGGCAGCAATATTCCAAGGGAAAACATCTTGAACTTTTCCCTCACCAGGAACTTGTTTAAGTTTTGCAGGTCAAGGATGGGCCTGAGGCCTCCTGTTCTCTTTGGTATCAGAAAATACCTGGAGTAATAGCCTTGTCCTTGCAGACTGTGGGGCACCAGCTCCACCGCCTGATCCTCTAGAAGACCGGCCAACTCCTGTAAGAGGAGGTTCCTATGTAGAGGGGGTCTGAGAGGTTCTCCCAGAAAGTAGGAGGGAGGTACCTGGTTGAAGTGCAGCAAATAGCCCTTTTGGACTATCTGTAGGACCCAGGTATCTGTGGTGATTGCTGGCCACCTGTGGGCGTACAGGGCCAGCCTTCCTCCTGTGCAAAGCCGAACCCCTGTTTGGAGAGAGACTATGCTGTGGCAGTCAAAAACCCCTTACCGGCTGGGAAAGAGCCGGTGCCTGGGGCTTAGGGGTCTTCTGCTTACTCAGGCCATGCCGCTGTCCCTTGGCCTGCTGCCCCTGTGGGCGAGCTGGGGAGGCCTGGTGAGTGGGGTAATTGCGGTAAGCAGCACCCTTCCTCGGGAAAAAGGGCTTCTTACCCGAGCCCTTCTTTTTAGAAGGGGCAGAAGTCTTCTTGGAGAGTCTTGTCTGGGTCAAGTACTCGGACTCGATTTCAGCAGCCTTCTCAGTCATGGGTTTGCCACAAAGGTTGTCACCTCGGCACAGGACATCGACCAACTAATCCTGAACCCATGGCTCTAGGTCCGACGACATTAGCCTCGCCTGGCGTTGGGCACCAATGCCGGCTGCGGCTACCCGGGCCGAAGCCTCGAAGCCGTCATAGGCTGCTGAGACATAAGCTTTGAGCACTCCCGAATCCCAGTGGACAAGTTCTTGAAGCGCTGCAAGAGTTCCTCGAAGAGGCCAGCTGAGAACCCGGCAATCTCCTTTGCCAGGTCCCGCAAGTACATGCCCATGTACAGCTGGTATGTTTGGACACGGGATGATAGCATTGAGCCCTGGTAGCACTTTCTGCCGAGGGCGTCCAGGTTCCGGGCTTGCCTGCCAGGAGGCACCGAGGAGTGCGTTTTTTGGCTCTTGAGCCTGTGCGTGGCCGATTCCACAACCATGGAGTTGTGCGGCAGCTGTGCCTTTTGGAACTCAGGGCTCTTGCGGACTCAATAGATGGAATCGAGCCGCTTGCTGAGAACCAGCATTGAGGCCGGTGACTCCCACTTGCGGAGCATCAGCCGTTCCAACATCGGAGGAACCAGTACCGTAAGGGCTTCCCGAGGGGGAAAGTCATACTGGAGGGCTTCGAGCTCCTCGGCTCGAGGCTCCTCATTGGTGTCCGCCGGGAATGCCAAAGCCTTGGACATGTCCCTGATGAAGTCCGAGAACCGGGTATCCTCCGGGGGGGGACTTTCTCCGAGGCTCGGACCCCGGCGAGTCCGATGGGACACACCGGGTCCGGTGGGTGTCCAGGGACTGTTCATCTTCCGTTTCCCATGCCGAGCCCTCCGAGGAGGAATCGATGGGTCCAGCCGTGAGGGCTTCGGTCTCAAACGCCCTGATGCCAAGTGCACCGGCGTCGACGATGTCGAGGTCCTGGTGGTCGGGGAGGATGGACCAGCGAGACCGGCCATCAGCGCCCGCTTATGCTCCATGAAGGTAGACATACTGCACTCCAAGGCTGACATTCTGAGACTGAGCTCAGAAGGCTTCGCAGCCTCCGGCTTGGGTCCCGACGCCGGTTCTCCCGGAGGAGAGTCAACGAGGAAAACAGCAGTTACCTTCCTCGGCATATCCGGCTCCGTGTAAGGTCCTTTTGCAGGTCGCTCCAACTCCGAGGACCCGGGGCGGCGGTCAGAACTCCGCAACCTGGCCCGCGAGGATAGAGGCCAATCAGAGGCATCCAACGACGACGCCCTCACAGGTTTCTTCTTTGTCCAGTGTTCCCGCGAGGGAGACCCCCGCTCAGAAGACCCACGATGATGCTCGGAGTCAGATAGCTCCCAAGACGTTGAGGCTTCTGAAGAGGTCCGGACCCGGGTGGATGCGGACTCGGAGAAAATCCTTTCACGCTGCTGATACCTACTTCTAAGTGCCTTAGAGGACCTCTTGCTACACGGGCCACAGACCTTCGGGTCATGGTTGGGCCCGAGGCAGCGGAGACAGCAGTCATGTCTGTCAGTGAGAGACATTAATCTTTTACACCGATCACACTTTTTAAACCCGCTGGCAGCCATCAGGGGAAAAAGGGCCCCTGCGAAGTCAAACGACCGGGCTGCCAGTGGAAAAAAAAAAAGCGCGAACGCTAGTCACGAAAGACAAAAATGAAAAGTAAGTGACCGGATTCGATACCGGTGTACCAAACCGACGCAGGAAGGGGAACTGGCGTCGAACCGGGCCGAAGAAGAGAATCTTCAGGTAGTTTTGATGCACGTTTTCCACGAGGGAAGTTGCACTACGTCCGTTGGGCTCCACGGAAAAAGGGAGACTGAGTAAGATGGCACCCTTGGGTGGGAAGGGGACCGCGCATGCACGATGCAATCCCAAAGGCTTTCTTTGAAAGCTGGGGACTTGCTCCGCACGAGGGCTCCGTCTGCGCTGACGCCACCCATATGAGGATTGACTTCCTGTTTGTTCCTGGAGAAGTGGAATTACAGTACGCTAAACTAAAAGAAGCAATAAAAGGGGCAATGGATATATATGTAAGGAAAGTAAATAAAAACAAGAGGAAAAGGAAACCTATATGGTTCTCCAAAGAAGTGGCTGCACAAATATGAGGCAAAATTCACAGCTTTCACAGAAAGCACAGTTACTTACCTGTAACAGGTGATCTCTGGGAACAGCAGGAATAAGTCTTCACATATGGGTACGTCGGTACCGACGGAGCCTGCGCGGGAACGCTCCCCAGCTTCCCAAAAAGGAAAGCTTTTGGGAGCATCCCACAGCGCCTGCGCGCTGCCTTCCCGCCTTTCCTAACCAACTCTCCTCAGTTTGAGTTTAAAGCTGAGACAATAGAGAGAGAGAGGAAAGGAAAGATAGAAAAAAGAGATACAACTCCTAGGGGAGGTGGGTGGGTTGTGAAGACTTATTCCTGATGTTCCCAGAGATCACCTGTTACAGGTAAGTAACTGTGCTATCTCCAGGAACAAGCAGGAATGAGTCTTCACATATGGGGACTCCCTAGCTAAGATGCCTGGGAGATCCCCAAGGATATGAGACCATGAAGGGGGTCTGCGTCCTCCTATGGATCTCAGGAATCCATCCAGGGAAGGAGGGCAGGAGTTGTTTAAGAATGGAACAGGTGTCTGAGGACAGCCTGACCAAACAAGGCATCCCGGTGGGAATCCTTGTCCAAGCAGTAATGGGCTGTGAAGGTATGAACAGAGGCCCAAGTGGCTGCTCGACAGATCTGGTCGATGGACACAGAATTTAGATGAGCCATAGAGGTGGCCATGGCCCTCACATTATGAGCTGGGACATGCTCTCCAGAGAAAGGTTCTTACTCTGGTAGGCGAAAGAAATACACTGAGCAATCCAATTGGACAGTGTTCTCTTAGAGACTGGAAGTCCAAAATGAGAAGGATCAAAAGCAACAAAAAGCTGGGAAGACTTTCTATGTTGCTGTGTCCTATGTAAGTAAAAAGCAAGAGCTCTTTTACAATCCAGAGTATGAAGATTCCTCTCTGCACTGGATGCATGAGGAGCTGGAAAAAAGACAGGTAGATATACCTCTTGATTAAGATGAAAAGGTGAGACCACTTTAGGCATAAAGTGTGGATTTGTCCTAAGGACTACCTTATCATGATGGAACCTTGTATAAGGTGGATTAGCCACTAAGGCCTGCAGTTCACTGATGCGGCGAGCAGAAGTGACTGCAATGAGGAAAATAACCTTCCAGGAAAAACTTTTCAAGGAGGTAGTGGCTAAGGGTTCAAAGGGTGGCTGCATAAGCTGACCAAGAACCAAATTTAAGTCCCATGCCACCGGAGGAGGCCTAATGGGAGGTTTAGTTAGAGTTAGGCCTCTCATGACTCTTGAAATAAGAGGATGAGAGGAGATAGGTTGTCCATTGATGGGCTTAAGGGATGCTGCAATAGCACTCAAATGGACTCTTACTGAATTTGTTTTAAGTCCTGCATTGGAGAGATGCAGGAGATAGTCTAACAAAGAAGTTAAAGGTAGTGCCAGAGGGTCAAGACCCCTTTCAGCACACCAAATGGAAAATCTTTTCCATTTAAAAGCATAGGATCGCCTGGTGGAAGGTTTCCTGGAAGCATGGAGGATATCCTTCACTTGCTGAGAAAGATTCAAATCTTGAAGGTCTAAGCCTTCAGTAACCAAGCTCGGAGGTGAAGGGACTTGTGGTTTGGGTACCACAAAGTCCCTTCCTAATGAGACAGAAGGTCTGGAGCAGCTCCCAAGTCCAGGGAGGGGGCTTGGGAGAGATGCAGAAGCAGAGGGTACCACACTTGGCGTGGCCAGCGTGGAGCTATGAGGATCATAGATCCTTGATCCCTCTGGAGTTTGAGCAGAGTCTTGGGAATCAAGGGAATGGGTGGAAAGGCATACAGGAAGCCCTGACCCCAATGAAGGAGGAAGGCATCCTTGGCCTGAACTCCCTGACACGGAATTCTGGAACAGAACCAGGGAAGTTTGGCATTCCACGGACTTGCAAAGAGGTCTATGTCCGGGGTTCCCCATTCTTGAAAGATTCTGAGTACCTGATCCATGTGCAGGGACCATTCGTGTGGAAGCAGAACTCGACTGAGTCTGTCTGCCCAAGAGTTTTGGATTCCTGGGAGATATACTGCCAGGAGATGGATTTGATGCTCTCTGGCGAAGGCCCACAATCTTAGAGCTTCGTTGCAAAGCGACAGAGAGCCAGTTCCTCCTTGCTTGTTTATATAAAACATAGCTACTTGATTGTCCGTATGGATGAGGACTGTCTTGTAGCTGAGGAGGGTATGAAAGACCTTGAGAGCTAGAAAAACTGCTCGAAGCTCCAAGTGGTTGATATGAAGAAAGGTCTCCTGAGGGGACCAAGTGCCCTGAGTGGAGAGGTCCTGCAGATTTATTTATTTATTTTATTTATTTATTTACTTCTCTTACATACCGCGCTATTAAAATCAGTGCGGTTTACAATTGAACAAAAAGCATACTGCAATGTCACACGACAATTGAGTTTTTACACTGAACATGGACGAGATAACCTGGAGGTAACAGGGGTAACTAATTACAGAGTAATTATTCATGGAGTATGGTGAGAAATTATACATATAGTATGGTGAGACATTATACATATAGTATAGCTTGGTTTCAACATATTTATAAGAGGTTTAATCAATAAGATGTGTGATCAGTACCAATAATAAATAAGAGAGGGGATATGGTGGTAGAGCTAGTCATTTTCTTTATGGTGTTGGATTTTGGGTGGGGTGGAGTAGGGTGTAGGATGTAAGGATGGGTGGTTGTTTCTGGGATTGGATTCTGGGTAATGGATGAGGAACAGGTGTTGTTTGAGGGCTTTTCTAAATGACAATAGGTCTGGGGTGGAACGGAGCTCAGTGGGGAGGGCATTCCAGGTCATGGGTGCAAATAGGGAGAAGGCTCTATTGGCAGTAGCCTTTTTGCACTTAGTTAGAATGTTGGGGATCTCTAGAGTGTTTGCTTGATTAGATCTCCTGATCCTGATGAACGGCCATTTTTGAATGAGTTTGCTGATGGGTGAGGTGATCCTGTCTGGGAGGCATCTGTTGTGAGGGTTGCTTGGGGCAGCAACTGTTGGAAGGGGGACCCCAGCAACAGATTTGGAGTGGACATCCACCATTGGAGAGACCAAAAGAGACGTTTGGATGTTGCTATTTGGTCTGAGAGAGCTCCTGAAGCTTGAGTCCACTGGGTGGACAAAGTCCATTGAGCTGCTCTCATGTGTAGGTGAGCAAAGGGTACCACATGTACTGTGGAAGCCATGTGGCCCAGCAGTTGTAGCATCTCCCTGGCAGTTAAGTGGCTCTTTGACTGAATCTGGGAGGCTAGCTGCACTAGACGATGGCAACGGGCATGAGGAAGGTAGGCCCTTGCAGTGGTGGTATCCAACCAGGCCCCTATGAATTCTAGGGACTGAGTAGGGATGAGCTGGGACTTTGGGAGGTTTACCACCAGTCCCAGATACTGCAGAATGCGTCTTGTGTGGTCCAGGGAAATCTGGGCCTCTGACTGAGATGGAGCTCGGATGAGCCAGTCGTCCAGGTATGGGAAGACAAATATTCCCAGAGTGCGTAGAAATGCAGCAACTACTGCCATGCATTTGGTGAACACTCTTGGGGCAGAGGCCAGACCGAAAGGAAGCACTCTGTATTGGTAATGTTTTCCCTGGAAAAGAAAACGCAGGAATCTTCTGTGAGATGGATGGATGAATGAGAACATGTGTGTACGCATCCTTGAGATCTAGAGAACAAAGCCAATCCTGACTTTGAAGGTATGGAAGGAGAGTGCCCAGAGAAAGCATCTTGAACTTCTCCTTGCATAGAAATTTGTTCAATTCTCTGAGATCTAGAATGGGTCTGTATCCCCCTGTCTTCTTTGGAATGAGAAAATATGGGGAGTAGAACCCTGACCCCTGTTGAAGAAGAGGAACTTCTTCTATTGCCCCTTGGGCAAGAAGGGTAGTTATCTCCTGACCTAAAAGGTCGAGAAGAGATGTGGGAGAATTGAAGTGTCTCACCATGGTGTGGGGAGGAAGGTCTGAGAAATGAGGTTTGTAGCCCTCTCTTATGATGGAGAGGGTCCACTGCTCTGATGTGATTTGCTCCCATCTGGGAGCAAAATGAGCTAACCTTCCTGGAATGGTGAGAGGTTCTGGCTGTGTTAAAGCCAGAAAGGCTAAGTTCTCTAGCATCAAGTCAAAAACCCTGAGGGGGTTGGGACTGCTGGGTTACAGCAGCCCCTGTAGACTTAGGCCTGGCCTGCTTAGGTTGCTGACGCTTAGCGGTAAAGCGACCTGTAGAAGATTGTTGGCCAGAAGTGGAAGGAAACCTGCCCTTTTTGAAAAAAGACTTTTTAAAAGTCTTTTTCTTGGCAGGAATGGAGGTAGATCTTGAAAGTCTATCCAGAGCAGAATTCTCTGCATCCATTCTGCGAGCAGCTATGGCAATGCCTGAGGCTCTACTGGCACCTTCAAAGGAGTCAAAGGCTGCCCTGTTTGAGAACTTGGAGATGTCTTGAGTATGCTTAAGCCACATGCGGAATTCTTCCCTTTTATCTTCTGGAATAAAAGGGAGGTAAGTGTGCAGCTTTTCTGCCACTTCTTTAAGAAACATACCCATATAAAGGCTATATGAGTTGATTCTGGCAATAAGCATACTGGCCTGGAAGATTTTCCTACCAAAAGCATCCAAGGTCCTGCATTCTCTTCCTGGAGGAGCAGAAGAGTGTCTCTTTGTACTCTTTATCCTTTTCATAGCTGACTGTACCACAATAGAATGGTGAGGAAGCTGAGTTTTCTGGAACCCAGGACAAGGAGGGACATGATACATAGTGTCCAACCTGCGAGAATGAGGAGAGAGAGTGAGAGGAGTCTCCCATAAATCAATCATGTGCTCATGAAGAATCTCATGAATTGGTAAGGTGACTGCCTCTTTAGGAGCCCTAGAGTATCTTAAAATATCTAATTTTTTTGCTCTAGGCTTTGATTCAGAGGTTACTGAAATAGAGAGTCCTTTAGCTACTTCTCTTATGAAGTCTTGAAAGGACAAGTCCTCTGGAGGAGACATTCTTCGTTTGGGAGAAGGCGGCTCCTCAGGAAGGGCTATGGATACTTCAGGAGACTCATCTGATGTATCAGATTCATCAGAGGAATCGAAGTACCGCCTGTCAGGGTGCTCTTCTAACGCTCGATACGCGTATCGAGCGGTATCTACATCGGGCGTCCCTGGTACCGGATCGGTACTGAGAGGTAGCCCTGGACAAGGAACCGTAGCAGTCGGTAACCTAGTCGATGTCGATGCAGTCGGTACCGGCATCGGCGCTAGTGCCGGTACCGGAGCCGATACCGACAACGGAGCTCGATGCGGTATCATCGGCGTCGCAGCTTGAATGAAGGACTGTATAGCCTGCTGCATGGACAGAACATTCTGATCCATCGACGCCATGAATGCCTGGAAGATGGTCCGGGAGATTGTGCCGGTACCCCAGAGCATTCTAACAGGTGATCGGTCGAGGCCGTGCCATCGATGTCAACCTGTAACCCCATAGGAGGAGCTTTGGAAGCCGGAGCTTCCCGCTGGGGTTGTTTGGCTGGTGCAGGATCCTCGAGGGCAAGCCCGGAGGCATCTCGATACTTAGAGGGAGATCTACCCTTCGAGGACCTGCTAGGTTTATGTTTGGTTACCTGAGATCCTTCAGGAGAAGAAGACCTGGAAGATGTCGATGCTACTGCCGGTGCCTCAGCGGGAAACAGCACATGGAGCTTAGCTGCTCGGTTCTGTAACCCCCGTTTAGACATTAGGGAGCAGGACGGACAATCCGGAATGGAGTGTTCAGGACCCAAACATTTAAGACACCATTCATGGGTATCTGTAACAGAAATAGTACCGCTGCACTTGGTGCATTTTTTGAACCCGGAGGTTGGTTTTTCCATGAGGGAAATTTTCTTGTGGGCCCTGAGGCCTTAAGAAGAAAAATACACCAAGTGAGGAAAAATCGATATATATATATATTTTTTTTTTTTAAAAGAAAGAAAGAAAAGACCGGCGGTACCGGTCCGGAGTCGGGGAAGGCAGACACGCGACCAAAGAAATAAAATAAAATAAAGAACTTCTTCAGCGGTGACAGGGCTCGACCTGCTGGCTCCGCGGAAAAGAAGAACTGAGGAGAGTTGGTTAGGAAAGGCGGGAAGGCAGCGCGCAGGCGCTGTGGGATGCTCCCAAAAGCTTTCCTTTTTGGGAAGCTGGGGAGCGTTCCCGCGCAGGCTCCGTCGGTACCGACGTACCCATTCCTGCTTGTTCCTGGAGATTTCAGAAGACCGCAAAAAGAGGAACACAGAAAAAAAATACAGGATAAAGCTAAGAGACAAAGAGAGAAATAAGGATATCAAAAGCAAATGTTGAAGAAGATAGCTAAAGATGTGAAGCATGAAAACAAAACGTTTTTCAAGTATATTCGGGAGAAGAGGAAGATCAGAGGTGGACTTGCAAGACTCAAAAGTGCCGAGGACAGATTTGTGGAAAGTGACTTTGAAAAAGTGAAAATGCTAAACAAATACTTCTGTTCTATATTCACTAAAGAAAATCCTGGAGAAGGACCATGAATGTTTGACAAATATACAAATAGGAATAGAGTTAATATCACACCATTCACAGAAGATGATGTTTTTGAACAACTTGCAAAACTGAAAGTGAACAAGGCCATGGGACCAGATGGTCTACATCCAAGGATACTGAAAGAGCTCAGAGAGGTTCTGGCAGGGCCTTTAAAGGATGTTTTTAATAGATCTTTGGAGACAGGAGAGGTTCCACAGGACTGGAGAAGGGCTGATGTGGTACCTCTTCACAAAAGTGGTAAATAGGGAAGAGGTGACAAACTATAGGCTGGTAAGCCTTAACTCGGTGGCAGGAAAAGTAATGGAGGCACTACTGAAAGGAAGAATAGTGGACTTTCTAGAAACCAATGGCTTGCATGGTCCAAGGCAACATAGTTTTACAAGGGGAAAATCATGCCAAACTAATTTGATCGAGTTCTTTGACTGGCTGAATAGAAAACTAGATCAAGGACATGTGATGGATGTGATATACCTAGAATTCTGCAAAGCCCTTGATATTTTTCCTCATAGGAGGCTTATCAATAAACTGAGCAGTCTGGGGTTAGGCCCCAAGGTGGTGAACTGGATCAGAAATTCGTTGACTGACAGATGATAGAAGGTGGTGGTAAACAGAACTCACTCAGAAGAAAGGAAGGTGCATAGTGGCGTGCCTTAGGGATTGGTCCTGGGACCAATACTGTTCAATGTATTTGTGAGTGATATTGTAGAAGGACTGAATGGAAAAGAGTCTGCCTTTTCACAGATGATATGAAAATTTGCAACAGAGTGGACACTTCTGAGGAAAGATCTAAAAATACTGGAAGAATGGTCTAATGCTTGGCAGTTAATATTTAATGCAATGATGTAAAGCGTCATGCACTTGGGATGCAGAAATCCAAAGGAATTGTATGCAATAGGTGGAGAGAGGTTGGTGTGCACAGACCAGGAGAGGGACCTCAGAGTGCTAGTGTCTGAAGGTCTCAAGGTGGCGAAACAATGCAACAAGGCGGTAGCCAAAGCCAGAACGATGCTGGGCTGCATATAGAGAGGAATAACCAGCATAAAGGAGGGGGTATTAATGCCCCTGTACAAGTTGTTGGTGAGGCCTCACTTGGGAGTATTGTGTTCAGTTTTGGAGACCATATCTCACAAAGGATATAAAAAGACTTGAAATGGTTCTGAGGAAGGTTACCAAAATGATTTGGAGCCTGCGCCAGAAGACTTATGAGAAGAGACTTGAAGACCTAAATATGTATACCCTTAAAGGGTATCAACGAACAAACAAACCTTCTTCAAAGAAGGAGAAGCTGTAAGACTAGAGGGCATACAATGAAGCTGCAAGGTGATAAACTTAAATCAACATCAGGAAATACTTTTTCACTGATGGATGCTTGGGATGCCCTCCCGATGGAGGTGGTTGGGGCAAATAGAGTGACGGAATTCAAAATGGCATGGGACAGACACAGTAGATCCCTTTATAGCAAGAGAATGAAATCAAAGCAAACTTAAATAGCTTTTATACTTAAGTAACTAGAGGGGAGCTGACCTGCACGGAGCAGGCATAGAGGGGGCTGACCTGCACAGACCTGCAGTTACAACCATTCTAACCATCTTACTTGGCAAACTAGATGGACCATACTGGTCTTTATCTGCATCATATACTATGTTAGCAATCCACCCCAAATTGCATCCCTCAAGAGATGGAACTAGGAGCCCCCAACAAGGACAATGACAAGGTCAAGCACTGGTATTTACCCCCTGAGAGTACCAGTCGTAGGATCTGTGCCAGGCTTAGTTCTACTCCCTTGTAACTGTTTCACTGATTCGGTTTATTTTTAACACCACTGGCAGGCAGATCCCTCTGAGAGCCTTTTGCAATCTTCAGAAGAGAGCAGGGGAAAAGAAGGAAGAGGGAGGAGGCTCCGAGGTTGTGTAAGGCTGCTGTACTCTTTTAGATTCTTCCAAATCTTCCAATTTGTGGCTGCCCAACAGGCCCTTATTATGATAGGGGCGTGGAGCTGAACCAATTTTCACTCCTACTATGGTTACCAAAAAAAACTGCAGCCTAGTGGAGCCTCCCTCCCACATCGCACTCATGTGAGAGAATCACTCCTTTAGGGCTTGAGGTGGTCGTTCATGAGCATTTAATCAATCTTTTTTCCTCTGAATCCTCAGATATTCTATAGAGAAGAGGAAATCCATCCACCATATGCTGCAGACAAAGAAATACTGAAGGGACCTTTAGTGTCTGGGGCTGATAGAGGCACAGGAGTGATGTCATTGAAACCTGGGCTTTTAATTGGTTCTTTGTCTCCACCAATATGCTGATAGAGGAACACAGCCCACTTGTCTGGACTGGTCTAGCAGGACGATATAGAATAACGATTGCACAATCACTTGTAGTTCTAATTCCCCCAAATAGGGGTTTTAACTGATAGATTAATCTTAATTTAAAATAAACTGAGCGAGTTACTGAGGGCATCTGCTTTGTTCTAATCCCCTCACTTTCTATGATTATCCCCAATAAGTGTAGTCCTGTCACCCAAGATAGAGGGGTTTCATTGATCATCGGAAGGACACCTAACATGTTCCTAGTTATTCCTCCTAGATCCAAACAAACTATCTTAGTGGCATTCAGTTTTAACCCACTATTGGCAAGTTTATATCACAAAAAAACTACCATCACAGCTGGCATTAATACACAGAGACCAAAGACTGACTTAGAACATGGAGTATTAAATTCACAAAACATTTCTCTATATATTAAAGGTACTTTGCAGTTGTGCCAGAGCTGTTTGTATGTTTGCTCTGGCATTCGCTCCAAGCATGCACAATTGCTCTCCAGCACATGCAAACTCTGTTCCCAGTTTGCGCTAAGCAATTGCATAGACTATGCATTGTATGTCTCTAGTACATGGGCAGAGCAGAAGATGGCATACAAAAGATTTACAGCTCAGCAGGTGCCATCTTGCCAGCCACATGTGGTGGGATAGGAACAACTGACCATTGAAGAGTGCAGGAAGAGTGAAGAGTTGAGGGGGAGGGGAATATGAGGTTCAAGGATATCAACTAGAGGGCAGGATCCTGGAAATAAGAAGTTGGGTTAAAGAGTGGGTGGGAGAGCTTGAGAATCCTTTCCACATGGTCACCGCGGCATAAGAGCTGCCAGTTCAGCGTTTCTTGCACTTTTCTGATGCACTTTCCCGCTTGTAAATAAAAACAATGACACATACCTAATCCAGGTGGCATCACTTTATTAAAGGATGATTTCTTCAATATAACTGCATTTTCTGGTACAGTTTTCTGTGTAATCATGGCAAAATTCAGAAAAGGAAGTCAAGATATTTTTTACAAAATCAGCTGGGTCAGAGCTAATAACATTTGTACTGGATAAAAAGGTGCAACATGCCCACGATTCGCACACCACTGAACATCCCTGTTCAGGAGTCCTCCTTTTGTATTACTAGTTTGGATCAGGTCCCTTGTTTTCTGCAAAGCATAAGCTATTTTGCAAAGACAGCAATAACCTGTGCTTACCCATGGCTCAAGTCTGGAAGTGCTGGTGAAAGGGAGGACTATGGCCAGCCCTTCACTCCTCCAATACTGAAGGAAACAAATGAATAAATGAAAGTCTTTTGCAGCCTCTGGTAACTATCCTCTCTCTCTCTTCTGTTTCCCAGGTGCAATTCCTTTCATTGTGTGCTTAAGGGGCTAATAAACCTGAAAGTGAGCAGAGGTGGTCCCATCCCTCCAGAGGCGCAATGATTCAACAGCAACGGCACGGCAGAGTGGACAGGTCCTCTCCCTATCGAACCACAGGCACAAGCACTCTTCACAGAACACATGCTGTGGAGACAAAGCAATAATCATGTTACAACGCATGGAGTGATGTCACAGGAAGGGGAATGCACCTGACAGTCATCATACATTGAAGCTTAACACGGCTGCAGAAGTTACCTGCAATCATAGAATTCATTGCATGGTGCTGCCAGTGGGAAAGGTTAATTCATTTCCTGAATCAGAAATCCACATGCAGCAATTTCAAGCCCAGTATTAAATTCACTGAACTAGACAATTACTCTGAATCCTACCCTCCCCTACAGCTGTATGATTGTAATCTCTTCCAAGGCAATGGACTATTCCACTATACAAAGGCTACATCTTATTTTACACCAATATTTTTTTTAATTGTAAAACATATTCAGAAAGCTTTCTCCCTTTCAATATCTATAGAAAATCCACAGATCCTGGGTTTAAAAAGCCTACAGAGGGCCCTTACTTAATTATGTAATTGTTTGCTTGCTGTGGCTTTGTTACTGTATGTGGGAGTTATTTTATTGAACTTTGCGCTACTTATTGCAAATCACTTTAAAATATATGTTGATAATGTCTGTGTGAATGGAGGGGGCAGGGTGGAATGGGGATACTGACTCTGAGGGCTAGATATGCAGGGAATTCAGTTATAAAAAACAATATTATAAGCAGCACAGAAAGACTAAAATGCCTACTTCAAGCAAGATTGTGGAGAGGGCAATTCAGACATCCTGGTTGGGATGTGCAGAGTATTTTACAAAGGCTCTGGCAAACGTGGAGCCTTTAGTAAAATATCCAGATGAATGTCTGCAAAACACAGATATTTGCTGACATGTCCTGACTGTTTTTCACAAGGTAGTCAAAGAACTTTACAATATTAAGTCAAACAAGAGTGCAGGTGCAATGTCCGGCAGTGATTTTAATAAGCTGCACACGGGCAAAAAGAGCATCCTGTTTTTGCCCATTCTATATGGGAGCAGCTTTTTAAAAAAATCACTCTTCCTCACATCCATGCACCCCCCTAACCTACCCCAATCCCCTCCCACACAAGTCAGGAGCCCCCCATGACAGTTTACGCCCCCACCCTAGATTCCCCTGCACCACATCAGTATCCCCTGAAGCCCTAATGAACTAGTTCAGCATTCCTCCATATCCTCTCTGAACGATTATCATACCCCTGAACCTCCCCAGAGTCCCTGAACCTGTCAAGACCACCCCAAACTCCCCACCAGGCAAGACCCCCTACCCATCTCCAGCACCTACTGGGGCTCTCCCTGGTGATCTAACGGGGAGCGGGAACACTCCCAAGTCACTTCTGCTCTGGTGGGCTCTGGGTTCAAAATGGAACCTCTGACACTTAGCAGTAGTGGGGTCAAGCTGCCAAATAAGGGGAAAGAGTTCCATCAGCTTCGTACATGCCCCTCCAAGAAGGCACTTGTCCATGCCACAACAGCGGGTGTAAAAGCTGACATGGAAAGTGTTTAGTGTATTCCCTTTCTAAAACAGGGAATATACATTGATAAAGCAATTAAATGAGCAATAAGGTCTTGAAATAAATAAATATTTTGGGCCCACCCAAACCATACCCCCTTGAAATCTGTGGGTGTTGTGGATCTCCATGATTAAACAGCACATTTCTAAAATCACTAGGGGCATATTCAGCGGTGGTGGCCAGCCCAAGTAAAGTGGATATATAACATGGATGTTCAATGTCTGGGCAATATCAGGTCCCCAGCATGGAATATCTGTTATGCTCAGATAGCATTTTAGCTACAAAGTCAACGGCCATATTCAGCCATTGGCCAGATCACTAAACCACTAAAGTTAGGCCAGCTTTTATTTTGGCCTAACCTTAGCCAGTTTAAGCTAACCGGCCAGCATTTGAATATCACCATTGCCCGATTAGCTCTGCCCCTAGAATGCCCCGACAGTAAATGGTTAGTGTCCGGACATTCTGCGGAACAAACCAGGGATATTTAGTGGCACTAAACGCTTTAGTGCCACTGAATATCTAACTGCATTTAACCGATTAGTAGGTCAGTTAAACCGTTTAGAATATGTCCCCTCTACATATGGAGCTACATATGTACATGCTGCTATTTACTTATGTAGATGCTTCTAAAATAACCCCCTAAATATATTACTGTGATTCCATGCGAGTTTTTTTTACCCCAGCATATGATGAAGGGGGAGTATGATAATGACTTTATGTTGGGGATGGTTATGATTAATGTGTGCTCGGTAAATCTGAAGCGAATGGTATTTATTGTATGATTTAATAATGGACCGTAATGGTGGTTCCTTTTATGAGAGAAACGTGGTAACAAGAAGCAGAAGCTATAAACGTGACAAGTTTCACCACTAAGCTATTTAGTTTGGCACCATCCTAGAGTAGGAAATTGCAGAGAAGGTGTAGAGATATTTTTATAAAGTATCTTCCAGGTATCAAGAAACCCAATTTGGTAAACAGAGAGGGTTCAGAATGTTTATTGTTTAAAACGGATAATTAAAAAAAAGAATTTTATTGATCTATTGAGCACCAGAAAACCCTTGGTGCCGCGCTTTAATTAACTGCACTAGATAACAAAGATTTCTTAACATTTTTTAGAATTAGTAGTCCTTTTAATGTTTATGATGACGTGTTTGCATCCAGTCTTGTAGTAGAACAATCATATGTGTCAATCTCCTCCCACTGTTGGAAGTATAGGAATATGTAGTGTATTTGAATATTGTGATTATGTTTTGGCATTTTTGTGATTTGTAAATGTTTATTAATGTAAATTGTGAAACATTAATAAAGAGATTGAACAAAAAATAATCTTCTGATATGTCTGTTAGATACTATGGTTACAATTAGTGGGCGAGTTCACTCATAGCAGGGAACTTAGGGGTATGTTTACTAAACGGCGCACAAGTGCGCGGCGCACAATAGCGTGCGCTAAGGTACCTTAGCGCACGCTAATGAAGCGTTTTTGTGCCCCGCACACGTGCGCGCCACACTAAAGTGCCCGCTCATGTGCGCTGATGTGTGATAGAGGCGTGGAAAGGCTCCCGGAGGGCGGAGGAAGGCTCCCCAGGGGCGGAGAGACGGGGTCAATGGGTGGAGAGTGGGAGGGGAGAGGCTCCCCGCACAGGAGCGGGGCTGAAATTCGAGTAAAAAAATACCGCGAGTGAAAACCTCGCGGTAGAGCCGATTTAAAGGGAAGAGAAACCATTTCTGTCAGCAATGTACAGCAATGTACAGCAAAACCAGGGAAACCTACAAAAAGTGAGCAGTGTGATACATGTGCATGGAACAAAAGGGCAAATAAACATTAAAAATGACACCAACAAAATATAATAAAATTATATCAAGCTGGGCAATAGTGATAGTAATGGGAAACATCAAAAAACACTCCCAAGAAAGCCCCAAAAAATAAATATGAATTTTAGAAGGGTCTACGCTCCATCCCCATACAAGGTGAATGATCCCACAGTGAAATAGCACTGATCAGGGTTTCCCTCTCCATTGGACAGGTTACCTATGGCATGCACATTTCCACAACAGCAGGGCGGGCAGGTCGGAATGGGCAATTGGACAGATGCTGGGAAAGGGGATACAGAGGGCTGCAGGCGGCACATGCTGTGGTGCAGCTGGGGCACAGTGCGGACTAGGCAGATGCCTAGATGGCACCTAGGAATGCTGAAACTGAACAGCAGCCAGACAGCAACTGATGAGGGCCCAACATGGGCATGAGAGTGTTTATCACAGTGTCACAGGGGATAGTACCCAGCAGGTACCCCCAAGGGCACGGAACATTGGCAGGCGGTGTTTGGGGGACGTGCAACAGATATGCAGGCACCCCTACCCCAGAACCTGCACCATAGGCAGCCGCCTACCCGCACACAGGATGGCCTGAGATTGCGTACCACCAGCAGAAGGGCATGTCAGCATGGTGGCACAGGGGTACTGGAGGTGGAGGGGGGCAGTGGCAGCTGCCCAGAGCAGACCATGGCCTAGCCCTGTGTAGGTGGGTGCAATGCACTGCAACAGACAGGCCCTGCCGGACAAACAGTCATGGTATCATCAGGGAATGCACTGTCTCTGTGGCAACACGGTGGTGCAGTGCACACAACCAGTGTGTTTGGAGACAGAAGGTCACAGGTTCAAGCCCCAGCTGGGGCTCCTGCCAATCCAGTCCCTATATTTTACCCACAACTATATTGTGATAGTAAAGACATACCTTTATTGCAGAGAACATAAGCATGGCTCAAACACCTCTATTTTACCCTACAGAGCACAGACACCATAAACAGGCGCATTACCTAGAGCAGAGTCTCCCAAATGCAGTCCTGGAGGGCCCCACATCATTCAGGTTCCACGCTGCCTCTAATAAAGATGCCTGTGCTGCATATCTATGCACCACCCCCATGGTATGCAGATGTAGCTCATGCATATTCATGAGGGACAGCATGAAAACCCGAACAGTGTTTGGCACACCAGGACTGGAGTTGGGAACCTCTGCCGTAAAGCAGCAGCCAACAGGGGCAGACACACCCACACCCACACCCACACCCACAGGCCCCATTGGCCAATGCCTCCTGGAGAGGCAGGACATTGGGCCCTGCGTGCATCTCCCAATACTAGCACTTGCATAACTTAGCAATGCCACCCTACACCTGGGTATACGGTACACAGCTATCAAACGTTTCCTATGATTACTGGCAGATAGCAAGTCCTACGTTAAGCACAGTTTGCTCATTGAGCTCCATCATAACAATCTTTCTGATGTCTGCGGTGTGTGCTTCAGGTCTGGTCTCTGACAGTGTTTACCACCCTGGGGAGTGACCCCCAACAGTATTGCGTACCATATCCATGCCTGTACTGTGCCCAGGACTGGTGTGGTGGGCAGGGCTGCTAAACTCCTCTATAGTAGCACAATGCTGGCATAGGTGTGGGAGTGTGTGTCTGTCTATACAGTGTGTGGTGGCTGCAAACACCTTCCACAGCCCACACTGCCAGCACTGTTGCCAGTATTGGACTGCCAATGTGCATAATGAGGAGCAAGGTACCATGGGTATAGCCCAGACAGGGTGGCCTGGCCAGGATGCATCTGCACAGGGCATAGGGCACTGGCTGGGACATTTTAGTGCCCGGCCACCACCTACACAGACAGGGTGACCTCAGTATGTCCTGCTGGGAGATCACTCTCACCCTGACTGTGCAGTGTCGACAGCATGGCTAGGCACCCCCATAGTGCTATATAGTATTTCTGTCATGTGATATTTATGGGTTTCCTTTTGGGGCCCAGTCACTGATTTATCTGCTTGTTGTGTATGCTGACATCCCAGTTCTGGGTGCACGCATTTCCACCAGGAACATGCACTATGGACTAGCTAGCAGACTGTTTGCAGCTGGTATGTGTCTTGATGGCGCGCCTTGCAGGGTGCAGCGGCTGAAGGCTTGCTGCAGGAGACTATCAGATAGTGGTGGGGTGCAGCTTAGCATATCCAGGCCTAATGTCTGTCTGCTATTGCGTTATGGATGTGTACAGAGCTGCATTGACTGACCTGTAGGGTATCTGTTCCCCAGCAGGACCGGGGTTGATGGTCCCCTCTACTGCCACCATTGCAGGGAGGTAGAATGTGGATCTGTTGATGGGAGACCCTGTTTACCACCCTCAGCCCTGGAGGAGGAGGAGGGTGGTGGTACATAATCCTCCTAGGGGTCCATAGGGGCTACACCTGACTGAGGCAGACAGATATATCCAAGGTGTTTCTGCAGAAACTACCTATTTCACACATTAACACTGCTTTGGACCTGCAGCATGGCCTATTTCTGCCATGGAAGGTGCTGTGGACCTGGTGCTGGGTGCCTCACCGCACCCTCAGGGTGAGCACAGTACCCGCACAATGTGACGGTGTGTAGCTACTCTGTGCCAGTAAAACACACGGTCAGTACCCCCTACCAGGCCGAGGTGCTGTGGGGGTGCACATGGTCAGTTCCCCCTACCAGGCCGAGATGCTATGGGGGTGCATACCCCATCTTGTGTTTATCTGTGGACAGCTGATTTGCATGTGCAGTGCATCATGGGTACGGGTGTGCTAACCCTATCCTGGTGACCACAGCAGACTGTCTGTGTGGTGACGTGCATTCCCTCTGCAGCCAGCCAGGGGCTTGCTAGCAGCTACAGAGCTGTAGCACAATGGTTACTTCACTGCCTGTGGAGCCAGAGGTTGTGGGTTCAAACCCACAGTGGGGTTATTTGATAGGGCTGCCCAAAGCATTATCTATTTTTAATGTACATTATTGCTGCCAGCAAAAACACCCTCATCGTACTGTACCCATAAGGTGCCTCAGAGGGCGCTTTATAGGGCGCCCTATAGGTCACCTTATGGTTACCGTCCATATAAGGTGCACTATACGTTATCCTGTGGAGCAACTTATAGGTTGCCCTATAGGGGACATTTTAGGGTGCCGTGGCGGACAGTGCACTTTATAATGTGCCCTATGGAGTGCCTTATAGGGTGCCTTATGCGGCACCTTCAATTACGGCACGTGAGGGTGTGTTTGCTGGCAGCAATTAATAAAATACAAATAAAGTGCTGCAGGAAACAATACGTACATTGCAAAGCTGATGCCTCAGCCAGCCTTACGTATTAGGCACACTGGGGAGCAAACTCATGACCCCTGTATCAGCAGTCAGTGCCTTAACCATTGTGCTACACTGCTGCTCCTCCTTGCATGTCAGCGCACCTACTTAAAATTTCCATGCATTTAAATGCACAGTGCTGCCATCAAACACAGTGCTATGACCCTGCTGTGCCTCATAGGGCACCCTATATGGCACCCTATAGGCCGCCCTTTCAGCAACATTGTAGGGTGCCGTGGCGGACAGTGCACTTTAAAATGTGCCCTTTGGGGTACCCTATGAGGCGCCTTATGCAGCACCTTATGTTACAATACTTTGAGGGTGTGTTTGCTGGCAGCACTAATTAAAATAAAAATAAAATGCCCCCTACAGCAATATTACCTATAACAGGTAATGCCTCAGCCAGCCTTCTTCATTAGGCACAGTGGGGGATTGAACCCATGACTCCTGCATCATTGGTCAGTGTCTTAACCATTGTGCTCCACTGCTGCTCCTCCTTGCATGTCAGCGCACCTACTTATGATTTTCATTCCTTAAACTGCACAGTGCTGCCATCAAAAACAGTGCTGTGACCTTGCGGTAACTCATACGGCACCCTATAAAGCGCCCTATAAGCAACATTCTAGGGTGCCTTGGCGGACAGTGCACTTTAAAATGTGCCTTATGGGGCGCCTTATGCTAACACGCTTTGAGAGTGCGTTTGCTAGTAGTGATAATAAAAATAAAAATAAAAATAAAATGCCTCCTAAAGCAATCTTCCCCATAATAGGTAATGCCTCAGCCAGCCTTCTTCATTGGGCACAGTGGGGGATTGAACCCATGATCCCTGCACCATTGGTCAGTGTCTTAACCATTGTACTGTGGCTCTGTTTCTGTGCTTGCGCATCAGCGCGCCGCTTCTGCTTCCCGTGCAACTTTCTCATGCGCTAATGTGTGGGGCGCACATGAGCGCAGTGCACATTAGCGCATGATTAATCCCGGTTTTGCTTTTTTCAGCCTGAAACGCCCACTCCTTATATGGCATCCGCACACTAGCGCGTCGCGCACCATAACGGGGTTTTAGTAAACATAACCCTTAGGGTCTGATATTCAAAAGTATTTACATGGTTTGCAGACCTGTGAACAGTGTAAATGCTGCTTAGTGGGCTATCTGGCTAACCGTAACTGAATATCCGCAGGTGCCACCGGTGCAAAGCGGTTAGCATTGGGGAGTTCTGGGGGCAGCTGAAAACCATTGCTGCCTGGTTCCTACTAGCAAATCCAAGTAAGCTGGATATTTAATGCTGGGGCCAGATACAACCCTGACACTAAATATCCGGATTTAAAATTTGGCAGCGGTTAGCTGTGTTAGATCAGCTAGCCATCGCTGCAGAATATTGGGCCCTTAGTTTTTATCTGGAAGTAAAGCATGAAATACTGAAAGCGGACCCTACCTTACTTGCGGTTCAGGTCTAACCATTATCACAGGTCTGCGACTAAAAAGCTGTTTAATTATTTTCATCTAATTTCCATGTATTTTGGTGTGCTGAAAACAAATAAAATATTGAAAAAACTCCTAGACGTCATGATTTGCCACAACATGCAAAATTGTCTTCAAATTTATCAATTTTTTCAAATTACTATTAATTAATTCAAATTACTATTAATTAATTCACATAAGTGCATTTACGATATAAAATGCCAAAAAAACCTTAAAGGGGTTGTCCGAGTTATGTAAAAAAAAATATAGCACTGTAAATCTGATGGTCAGCAATATATACATAAGCTAAGCAAGTTTTAAGTCCATGCTTCTAATGGTAGAAGGGGTTAATCTTTCCTGAAGAATCCAGTGGGAGGGAGACACAGGGCAGATAGCAGCAGCTCCGGTCAGTGCAGGGGGGCGTGGCCAGCACTGTGACGTCTCGTGTACAGACACAGAGCTGCTCTCTCCTGCATGCCACACGTGTGCACGAATCATCATCAGGTTCTTGGTTCTAGGCTGTTCACACTTTTTCATCGCAAATTCGTGTTGGCTCGTCATTCTTCAACCGTTATGTTATGGCTCCGCGAAAGTATATTAATTCCCCAGACAGTTTTTGTTTCATCTGTGGTGAATATACAGTGTTGAAGCAACAGCAGAATATTACAGACTTTGTGAAAAAAGTATATTTTGCATACTTTGGACTAAAAATTGGAGATCAAGATAAAGTCTGGGTGCCTCATAAAGTGTGCAAACGGTGTGTTGAGGACCTCCGAAACTGGTTCAAGGGTAAGAAAAAAATCTTTCCGTTATGGGATTCCTATGGTATGGCGAGAGCAAAAGAACCATAGTGACGACTGTTACTTTTGTTCATGCAATGTGAAAGGGTTTAATTCCTAATGGAAGCATTCCATTTCATACCCCAGTCTTCACTCGGCAATTCGTCCCATCCCCCATGGCACAGATATACCAGTACCCAAGCCCCCTGCTACCTTGGAAGAGATACCTAGCTCCGATGAAGGTGAAGTCATACCTGAACCAGATGACGAATCAAGTTCTGACTTTGAAGATGATACAAGACCAAAATTGTTTTCTCAGGAGTAGATGAATGATTTGGTAAGAGACTTGAATCTTCCCAAAGATGCCGCTGAGTTACTCGGATCAAAGCTGAAAAGCAGGAATTTATTGTTGCCAGGAGTGTCATCTTCATGGTTCAGACATCGTGAAAAGGAGTTCGTTCCTTACTTCGCCCAGGAAGACAAGTTGGTTTATTGCATCGATGTCGAAGGTCTGCTGGGTCAATTTAAAATCCAATATGATTCAGAGCAATGGCGTCTTTTTATAGATTCTTCAAAAAGAAGTCTCAAAGCAGTTTTACTCCACAATGATTTTTACGCTTCCATACCTGTAGGTCATTCCGTACACTTGAAGGAAACCTACGAGAACTTGGAATTGGTTCTTCGTAAACTTAAATATGAAGACCATGGTTGGCAAGTGTGTGGGGACTTGAAGGTCTTGTGCATGCTGCTCGGGCAACAAGCGGGGTATACCAAATATCCTTGGTCTCAACTGTCCCATAGACACAGAAAACGACAAAATCACTGGACCAAGAAGAGTTGGCAGCTGAGGGTGCTAACAGTCGGTGAAAAAAATGTCCTCCGAGAAACTTTGGTATCTTCCCATAAAGTTCTTCTACCACCTCTCCACATAAAATTGGGATTGATGAAGCAATTCGTAAAATCACTTCCAAGAGATGCAGAATGCTTCAAATACTTGGTCACCAAGTTTCCAGGCCTGTCGGAGGCAAAATTGAAGGAAGGTGTGTTCGTCGGACCAGACATTAGAAGGCTTATAGTTGATCAAGAGTTTGTCAATACCATGACAGATCCTCAAAAAGAAGGGTGTATTGCATTTAAAGAAGTCGTACAGAAATTTTTAGGCAATAACAAAGATCCTCACTACAAAAAGATCGTCGGACGAATGCTGAAAGCATTTCAAGCTTTAAGTTGCCCGATGAGTTTGAAAGTGCATTTCCTCCAGTCCCACCTTGACTACTTTCCTGAAAATTTGGGAGCTGTGAGTGAGGAACAAGGTGAACTATTCCACCAAGACATTAAAGAGATGGAAAGGAGATACCAGGGAAAATGAAGCATTACAATGATGGCAGACTACTGTTGGATGCTTCAGAGAGACATTCCAGATGCTACTCACAAGCGTAAATGCACCAAGAGGAGCCTCATGAGGAAGAAGAATCGAGTTTAGTGTGTGTAGGTGAGCTCATTTCAGTTCAAAAAAGGATTTTCATGAAAATATTGTAATAAAACTTTAATTTTATAAGTCTATTTCCATTTATTTTGAGGTATTGCCTTATTTAACATAGTTACGTAAATTGTCAGGAAACGTGATGTCCTATGACAAAATGGAGGTCATTTTCGGATTCAGCGCACCAAAAAACATAAAGATTACGTGGAATAACCAAAACAGCTCTCGAAAACAAATTTTTTGCAGACCTGTGATTTGTCTTAGTTTGAAACTCTGTTCTTTAGGAAGTATTTCTCTAGAGAAGCTATGGATCCAGAATTTTCTCCAAAATGTGGGTGAATTGGGGAACAAATCTGTAAGTGAAATAGTGGTGTACCTGAATCAGCAGTTGGCAAGATCAGTTGACAGTACTCCTCCTGTTAGTTTACACTGGACCTCAACTATCAAAATATCACCTTGATTTTCAGAAGTTACATGACACAGCCATCGCTTAGAGAGGATATGGGGTGGGGACTTTTTCAATAAGTCTCTTAAGAAAACAAAACCTAAGTTATATAAGGAGACCATTATGATAAGAAGAAAGAATCATTTTTCAGATATGATTGATTAATACTTTAAGGAATAAGACAAGACCAATAAGGATGCCAGAAAATACAAATGTATTTGATGAAATTGCTACTCCCACTGTGCCTGTCAGCAAACTAGATGTAGAGAAAAAGCACAGCATCATTAAGTAGATTTCACGTATAAGAACCAACAATTGGAGTGGAGGAGTGGCCTAGTGGTTGGGGCAAGGTACTTCAGGCCAGAAGGTCAAGGGTTCAAATCCCACTAGAGGACAGCAACCTTGGGCCGGAAGGACTGGGGTTTCAAGTCCCACAGGTGCTCCTTGTGGACTTGGGCAAGCCACTTAACCCTCCATAGCCCATGTTCCCTATAAAATAGTTATCTCCAAGTTATAATGCCCTGTTCAATGTAATTTCAGTTTGTTCAATGTAAACCGCACTGATGCAGAATAGCGCGGTATATAAGAGAATATAAATAAATAAAATTATACATATACAAGGTCATTTTATAAGTTTAAATTTAAGGCAGCCAATACATGCCTATTTCATAAAGAAATGTAGGTGCCTAATCTTCCTTATAAAATACTAGCATAAGTAGCTAAAAAGGCTCCTTAAGGTGTGATCAATTTGTAAATGACATAACCATTGTTTTTAATAAATTAGGAACTATACCAAGTCATGTTTTGGAATGACGACTTGTCAGGTCTGTAAAGTAATTGTAACAATTCTGCTTTGCGTGTGGTTGTTCTGTTTGTACATCTCCTCAACTTTCTGGCCAAATTGATTTCTTTCAGCACTTTCTCGAGGATGACAAGATGTAACACAGGGACTGGAAATTGTAGAATGTGCTTCCCCTTCTCTCATATCACCAGGATAGTGGGGACTTTTTCTTAAATTATGACAGCACTGCCCTCTCTTTAGAAGGAAGAGTGCTGTGTACACCTTGTAGTGCTGCAGAAATGGTTAGTGGTAGAAAAATATGGCAGGAACATTTGTGCTCTACTTTCTCTAGGGCAGGAGCAGAGTGTATAAAAAGCTACTTTTAACCAGTAAATTAGGATGTATTTTTCAAAAGGCTTTAAATAGCCCCACCCAGACAAACCAAAAGGTGTCTGTTCTAAAGGGCAACTTTTTCTTTACTTGAAAACCTCTTTCATTATGCCACAAAGGATTTGAAGCTTTAAAATTCTTTTTATTATTACAACAAAGTATATTGTACATTCAGAACAGAAAAAGTGCACGCAGACTGCATCCATACTAGTCCAGACACAAGAACAGATTCCCAAGATGCACATATTTGTCCCAGGTTGAAATTTCAAGTGACAGGCAGCACTTTGTTATGGATACAGTTGCTCTTGGGGCTTGTATGGCTTGAGGCCAAGGACTAGTGGAGGAATGGCAAGAGCTACTATCAAAACCACTGCCCTAGAGAGCTTTCTTGCTGTTAGGAAAATCATTTCTAAAATAACTGCAAAATAAAAGACTTTTCTTTACAGTTGCAGCACATGCTGCTTTAAGTCAGAAAGTGCTGATCAGCCATGTTCAGCAACAATTAGTGTGTTACTTATAATGTTAAATATGTTCAGGCATGTTGGGAGTAGTTCTGTAACAGGTTGCCAAAGTGAGAAATCCAAACAGCACCTATTTTATAAAGGCAACATAGGCACCAATGTGTCTTTGTAAAAACGTCTCCAAGAACCAGCCCCAATAGCATGCACATACATATACTTTATGCATGTGCCCGTGGATTTTACAGAATACACATGTTCATCACAACTATCATTTGACGGTCCCTGCTCAATAGAATTTACAAGCTCTGCAAGACAGAAACACAACACAACAAACAGGGGACTAGAAATGGTTTTAACACACATGGGTGATAAACAGGAGAATAAAAGGTCAGCATCCAAACGTAGCCTCAAAGAGGTGGGTTTTAACATGCATTTCAATAGGATCAGAGATAGACCCTGATGCACTGACTCAGGTACTCTGTTCCAGGCATATGGTGCAGCAAAGTGCAATGAACAAAGTCTGAAGTTGGCAGTGGCAGAGAAGGGCACAGACAAAAGGGATCTGCCAGAAGGACAGAACTCCCGAGGAGGGGTGTAGGGAGAGACAAGAAAGCACAGCAGAGACAAGCAGCAAAATGAATGCACTTGTAAATCAGAAGGAGAAGTTTGAACTGAATGTGGAAACGGTTAGGAAGCCAATAAAGTGACTTGAGGAGAGGGGTTATGTAAGCATAACACTAGCGGAAGATTAGCTGTGTGGCTGAGTTCTGAATAGATTGAAGAGGAGAGAGATGATTTAGGGGGAGACCAATGAAGAGCAGGTTGCATTAGTCTAAACAGAAGGAGCCCGATATTCGAAAGACATTTATTTATTTATTTATACAGATTTTTATACCACCTTATCCTACAATCAAAGTGGTTACATCACAACACAATTGGGGTCACATTTGACATGAGGGTGTTTACCAACATTTAGACAGCACAATTGGAGGGTTACATTTAGCATGAGGGTACGTGAGTCTAGATGGGCTGATCGGGCATTGAGTTGGCAGGGGTAGTTGTAATACTGCTCAGGTGGGTACTGCTGTACACGGTTTACAGCCCAGTAAACTTGAAAATGCCTTAAACGGGGATATTCAATGGCACTTACATGGTTAGTGCCACTGAATATACCCTCCTAACTCCCCTACGTGCCCATATGCTATCCGGTTAGCATCGGAGCGTGTCGGGGCATTCCAGGGCAGGGCAGAGGCGGCGACACGTGCTAACTGGGTGGCAGTGATATCACATTAGCGATCTGTGTCTTAAAGACAGGTGAGGAAAACATGGGCAATATTGCTGCTGCCTGGTTAGCTACTGCAGCTTTCGGCTTTTGCAGCGATCCACAGATATTCAATGCTGGGATTGGATATGACCCCAGCATTGAATATCCGGGGTTAAGGGTTGCCGGGAAGGGCTATGTGCCATAGGAGCGCATAGCCTGCTCAGCCCAATATCGGGCCCAAGATGACTAGAGAGTGGATAAGGTGGTAGTGTGTTCAGAAAAGAAGGGATGGATTTTGCTGATATTATAGAGAAAGAAACAACAGGCAATAGCTATATGTTGGATATGTGCAGAGAAAGAGAGAAAAGAGTCAAAGATGACTCCAAGGTTGTGAGCTGAGGAAACAGAGAGGATGATAGTGTTAGCCACAGAAATAGAGAAAAGGAGGGCTTAGAGGGAAAGATAATGAACTCCATCTTGGCATTTTTAGTTTCAGACAGCGGTGGGACATCTAGGCAGCAATGTCGGACAAGCAGGTTGAGATACAGGCCTGGATTCCTGTACAGAATTAAAGTGCAGAGAGGTAAATCTGAGAGTCATCACTGTAAGGATGGTACTGAAAACCATGGAAGGTGATCATGATACCAAGGGAATTAGTATATAGAGAAAAAATAAGAGGTCACAAAACGACGACTGAAAGGGGGATAGCAGTGGAGAAGATCTGCTTTAGCATACCCTAAAATTGTGATAGGAGAGATAAGAAGAAAACCAAGATAGAATAGATCCCCTGAACCCAAGTGAGAACAGGGTGTTGAGGAGAAGGTGGAGATCAGCAGTATCAAAAGCAGCAGATAAGTCAAGAAGGATGAGAATCCAGTAAAGGCCCTTGGATTTGGCCAAGAAGAGGTCACTGGCAAGGACCATTTAAGTAGAATGTAGAAGATGAAAGCCAGGTTGCTGTGGATCCAGGATGGCTTGAGAGGAAGGATAATCAAGTCAGCAGAGGTGAACTGCACATTTGAGTAGTTTGGATGCAGAAGGGAGATGGGACAATTATTGGAAAGGCAAGTAGGGTCTAATAAAGATTTTTGATGAGAGGTGTGACCACAGCATGTTTGAAGGCTGAAGGAATAGATTTTGTGGAAAGTGATAGGTTGTGGATGTGTCCAAAGGGAGGGGATGACAGCGGAAGAGAAAGAGCTTAGTAGATGGGAGGGATGGGATCAGAGGAGCAGGTAGTAAGTTTGGAAGAGGAAAAAAGATGTTCAGTTTCCTCCTTAGTGATTTCAGAACAGCAAGGAAGGGTGACAGAGGTTGAAGGAAGGATTTGAGAGTGAAGATGGGGAAGGGGAGATAGAGCTGGAGGTGGATCCTGTGGAGAACTAAAACCAATCTTGTGAACCTTATCATAGAAATAGCTAAAATTTGGGTAGAGAGCAAAGGAAGGGTAAGGACTGAGGCACTTTGAGAAGAGAATTGAGAGTTGCAAAGAGACAACGAGAGTCAGAGAAAAGGGAGCTAGTCAAATGGACATAGTACTCTTACTTGGCAAAGTGATATGGCAGACTGGAAGGAGGTGAGCATGAACCTGAAATGTAGAATGTCAGCTTGGGTATGGGATTTAAACCAAAGGAGCTCAGCAGAGCAGGCAAATGAGTGTAGGTAGCGGATTTTAGGGGTCAGTGAAGGCTGAGATACAGTACGCCTCATAGGGCATAGAATGGGAGGAGTGAGAGAATCTAAAGCAAAGGAAAATATAATGCTATAGGAAGAGACTGCCTCATCAACAGACTCAGTTGGCATAGTGGAAAAAAGAAGAGATGATACCTCTACTCTCTCCACTGCTGTATAAATAGCCTTAAGGTTTCTAAATATGTTGGTGGAGATAGGACGAGACTGCGGTAGAAGGTGGTTAAAAGTGAAAGCTAGCAGATGATGCTCATATAGGGGAAGAACTGAGATGACTTTGCAGGCAGAAAAAGTTCAAAATTGTAAACCACTTAGAATATCAAGAGTGCAGTATATGAAAATTGTAATAAATAAATAAAATCCCCCCTCTCTCTACAGGAGAAATATAAGAACATGAAAAATGCCATACTGAGTCAGACCAAGGTCCATCAAGCCCTGTATCCAGGGCACAAGTACCTAGCACTTTCCAAAAAGACACAGGTTCCACAATGCTTGTACTGGGGAAAGCAGTAGATTTCCCGGGTCTTCTTTAATAATGGTTTATGGACCTTTCCTCCAGGAACGTGTCCAAACATATTTTAAACCCAGCTACACTAACAGCTTTTACTACATTCTCCAGTAATGAATTCCAGAGTTTGATTACACGCTGAGTGAAAAAATATTTTCTCTTATTAGTTTTAGTTACATTGTAACTTCATTTCATGTCCCCTAGTCTTTCTATTTTTTGATGGTGTAAACAGTCGATCTACGTTGACCCATTCCACGCCATTCATTAATTTATAGACCTCTATCATATCTCCCTTCAGCTGTCTCTTTTCCAGGTTGAAGAGCCCTAACCTTTTAAGCCTCTCCTCTTAGGGATATTCTTCCATCCCCTTTACCATTTTGGTGGCTCTTCTCTGTACCTTTTCTAATTCCACTATATCCTTTTGAAGATACAAAGACAGGAATTGCACACAATATTCAGGGTGCAGTCACAAGATGGAATGATACAAAGGCATTATATTTTATTTATTTTATTTAACATTTCTTATATACCGCCTTTCATGATATCGAGGTGGTTTACATTGAACAAACTGAAATTACATTGAACAAGGAAGGCATTATAACTTGGAGATAACTATTTACAGGAAACATGGGCAATGGAGGGTTAAGTGGCTTGCCCAAGACCACAAGGAGCACCTGTGGGACTAGAAATCCCAGTCCTTCCGGCCCAAGGTTGCTGTCCTCTAGTGGGATTTGAACCCCTGACGTTCTGGCCTGAGGTAACTTGCCCCAACCACTACACCACTCCTCCCTCCAAATTATAATATCCTTTGTTTTATTCTCCATTCCTTTCTTTATGATGCCTAGCATTCTATTTGCTTTTTTGCACGCCACTGTACACTGGGCGGAGGGTTTCAATGTATTGTCCACGATGACACCTAAATCTTTTCCCTGGGTGGTAGTTCCTAATGTGGAACCTGGCATCGTGTAACCATAGTTTGGGTTTTTCTTTCCTAGGTGCATAACTTTGCACTTGTCCACATTAAATTTCATCTGCCATATGAACATCCAGTCTTCCAATTTATCAAGGTCCTTTTGCAATTTTTAAGAATCCTCTTGGGTTTGAACGACTTTGAATAATTTTGTGTCATCTGCAAATTTGATTACCTCAATCGTTATTCCCATTTCCAGGTCATTTACAAATATGTTAAATATGCAGTATAGCACAAGACAACAAGCAGATAGTCCAGTGGAAATTTCTTGGAAATTCACAGGAGGCTATGAACTTTGTGGAAGCAATTCCATGCAAGGTAATGAGGGTTTTCTGTGGGAATCTGCAAAATTCTGAGTAATGAGAAGCACAAATTGGCAAGCACTGCATTGAGAATACTGAGAAATGGAAAGAGTTCATCGACTAGCTTTGCACTCAAGAGTGATTCGACAAAACAAATTAACATAGCAATGCCTTCAATCTCACTGCAAAATTACAATGTGCCATGAGGACACCATCACCTACAGTAAAAAAGGAGAGCCACTGGGACTAACTCTTCTAATGTGATGCTCTTCCACGACAGCACTGAAAGGCAGTCAACAGAATGACTGATGGGTCTCTTCCTGCTCCTCCCCTGTTCATCAAACCCCCAAATACCAACAAAAAGCCTCTGAAGAGAGGAGACTAGAGATTCTGGGACGGTAAGCTGTTATCTCAGATCTCAAGTAATTATGTGGAAACTGCATTTTCTCATTTAAAAGAAAAATGGTGCACTTTAGACGAAGGTGTGCATGTGGTTCTCCTTTACTGTTTACGGACTATTCTCCTATCTACCACCAATTTCAATTTGTCTTAAGAGGGAAACATTACTGCTTTATACTTATACCAATAGACGAGTGGTCACAGATTCACTGCCCCGCTTCCCTTCTACCTTTATCTCATCCCACTTCAAACATCTTCTCACATGGCTCTTACCTGGCATGTTAGGGATAAAGGCTCTTTGAGCTCTGTCTGGCATATGGCACAGATATCACCTGCTTCAGCACACTGCTGGCTGGTAGCCCGGGCGCCGTAGCTCTGTTCGGGAGCATGTGCACATAGGGAAGCAGAAAGAGAAATGAACACATATATCCATGTGGATCGAGAATCGTGGACTGGGCAAACCATAGCAGATCACTAAGCTGTCTTCCTTCATATGGTAAAAACCAGTATTTACATTTCAGCAAGATATTCTTACACTCCAGATTCATTATGCAAGATGTCAGACTGACAGCACAAGCATTGCATGGACACAAAAACATCTTATGACACAAAGAGAGAAAGGCAGCTCTTCTTATCACTTTCCCTTCCCTCCCCCCAGCCATTCACAGGACTATCTTATAGTCCCCTTATTCAAAGCAAGATCTGGAATGGTAAATGTATTTATGTATGTATATCTAGCTCTCCTCCTTCCTTTCCCACAGATGATGGAGCAGAAGGTACCCTCTGGAATGAAGGAGGTATGACCTCTTAAAGTATGAACTAGAAAGGAGGGAGGTGGATTGCCTGGATCTGGATGTTACATGCATTACTTACCTTTTCCAAGCTCAGAAAAGTTCCATACAGGTACATGAGTTATTTCTCTTCAAAAATGAGCTCATAATCTAAGTCGTACCTGAAGCAAGTGATTGGCCCAAGGACACCAAGAGTGTCAGTGGGAGAAGCAGGATTCAAACACTGACGTCCCTGGTTCACAACCTGCTTTTCCAATCACTAAGCTACTCCTACAATCTTTCACTGCCCTGGTAGGTAGCACATAGGAATGGCATCCACTGCCACATCTTCCCATTTGACATTAGGAAAACCATGAAACTCTATATAGAGTAGTTACTCACCTGTAACAGGTGTTCTCCAGGAGCAGCAGGAATCAGTCCTCACATATGGGTGACGTCGGCGCCGACGGAGCCCTCGTGGAGCAATTTCCCCAGCTTTCAAAGAAAGCCTTTGGGAATTGCAGCGTGCATGCGCGGTCCCCTTCCCGCCCAAGGGTGCCATCTTGCTCAGTCTGATGACATAGCTAAAAGACAGCAAAAAAATTTGCAAAAACGAAATGATAGGACTGCAACTCCAAGGGGAGGAGGGAGGGTTGTGAGGACCGATTCCTGCTGCTCCTGGAGAACACCTGTTACAGGTGAGTAACTACTCTTTCTCCAGGACCAAGCAGGAAGTCAGTCCTCACATATGGGACTCCCTAGCTTAAGGCTACCGGAGACCTCAAGAGGAAAAATGAGCTCCCTCTAGCTCAGTAGCACAGAAGGAAGGAATCTTCTCTGAAAACGTCCCCGACCGGTAGCCCAACATCAGGGCCGGAGGGTAGGAGTTGCCTAAACCTCAAAGAGATTATGGAGGACTGCCTGTCCGAAAGCACTGTCCCTGTGGGACTCCCTCTCCAGGCAGTAATGGGCCGCAAAAGTCTGGCTTGAAGACCAAGTAGCGGCCCGGCAGATGTCTGCCAACGGAACAGAGCGGAGATGAGCCACTGATGCAGCCTTCGCCCTAACACGATGAGCCGTGACTCGACCCTCCAACGAGAGGCCGGCCGCCCCATAAGCCCAGGCGATACAGTCAGCGACCCATATGAACAAAGTACGCTTGGAGACAGGGAGCCCCAACTTATTGGGGTCAAAAGAAACGAAGAGCTGAACAGCCCTCCGATGCTCTTGTGTATGGTCAAGGTAGAAGGACAAGGCCCTCCTACAGTCCAGGGTATGCAGGACCATTTCAGCCCGGCTGGTGTGCGGCCTGGGAAAGAAGGTCGGAAGAACCACCTTCCTGGTTGAGATGAAAAGGAGAAACCACTTTTGGAAGAAACTTAGGGTGAGTCCGTAAGACTACCCTATTCCTGTAGAACCTAGTGAATGCGCCTAGCAGAGGTAAGGGCTATCAAAAACAAGGTTTTCCAGGAAAGAAAACGAAGAGGGCAGGTAGCCATAGGTTCAAAGGGCGGACAGGTAATCTGCTGCAAGACCACATTCAGATCCCATTCAGGGGCTGGTGGGCGCAAAGGAGGCTTAAGGAGAAGGAGGCCTCTGAGAAAACAAGCCACCAAAGGGTGGTTGGAAAGAGGCCTGCCATCCACCGGTGCGTGATGTGCAGAGAGAGCACTGAGGTGGACCCTGACAGAGTTGGACTTAAGGCCAAGGTTGGAGAGGTAAAGCAAATATTGCAAGACCACTGCCACCAAGCAGGAGAAAGGATTCTCAGACTGCTGAGCACACCACACAGAGAACCGACGCCACTTAAGAGCGTAGGACTTCCGGGTGGAGGGCCGTCTGAAGGCCAAGACGACCTCCTCCACTTCCCGAGGCAACAGAAGGGGAGCAAGGACTACCCTTTCAGCAGCCAGACCATCAGATGAAGGGACCGGAGGTTGGGGTGTAGGAGAGTCCCCTGATGCTGTGACAGGAGATCTGGTTGAAACCCCAGAGGAAGAGGAGTGTCCATCGCCAGCTGCATCAGAAGCGGGAACTAGGGCTGTCTCGGCCACCGGGGAGCCACTAGGATCAACGAGGCTCTGTCTCTGAGAACCTTGAAGAGCATCCGAGACACCAGTGGCATGGGAGGAAAGGCATACAAGAGGCCTGTGGACCATGGAATCAGAAAAGCATCCGCCGCTACTCTGAGAGGATGCGGTTGTCGAGAGCAGAATCTGGGAAGCTGCCGGTTCAGAGGACTGGCAAAGAGATCCATGGTGGGGAGGCCCCACTTGAGAAAGATCCGCTGAACCACCAACGGATCCAATCTCCACTCGTGTGGTTGGAGGATCCTGCTCAGCTTGTCTGCCAAGTAATTTTCTTGACCTGGGAGATAGACAGCTTTGAGGAGGACGACCCAAGAGCACAGTTTTTGTGCCTCCTGACAGAGAAGGAAGGAGCCTGTGCCTCCTTGTTTGTTCACGTAGAACATTGCAACTTGATTGTCCGTCTGGTCCAGCACAGACTGGTGAGAAGTGAGGTGGGAGAAGGCTCTCAGAGCTAGGCGGATGGCTCTGAGCTCCAGGAAGTTTATCTGCTGAGCAGACTCCCAAGGAGTCCAGAGGCCTTGAGTACATGTCCCTTGGCAAAGTGCTCCCCAACCCAGGAGAGAAGCATCGGTTGTCAGTACCTGAAAAGGCGGAGGAGATTGAAAATCTACTCCCAGCACCAGGTTCGGCAGATGAAGCCACCACCGCAGAGAAGAGACCAGCAAGTCGGATATCTGTACTGAGTCCGCCAGGCTCCCCGTTCAGGCAGGCATTGGGGGTCACATGGACCGTGGAAGCCATATGGCCGAGCAGTCTCAGAAATTGCCTGGCAGAGACCAGGGAATTGCTGCGAAAGTGGCTGGCGAGATCCATGAGCCTGTGGGCCCTGTCCAGAGGCAGGAAGGCCCGCGCCTGAAGTGTGTTCAACCTGGCGCCTATGAATTCAAGATCCTGAGAGGGGAGCAAAGTAGACTTTGCAAAGATTATGACAAATCCCAAGTGCTGGAGTAGAGTCACAGTGCGATGGGTGGCCTGAGTGGCCTCTTGGGAAGACTGGGCTCTGATGAGCCAGTCGTCCAGGTATGGAAACACAAAAAGGCCTTGAAGTCTTAGATAGGCCGCCACCACTGCTAGGCATTTGGTGAGCACCCTGGGGGCGGAGGATAGGCCAAAGGGTAGTACTCTGTACTGGTAATGATTTCCTCCCAAAACAAACCTGAGATATTGTCTGTGGTTTGGATGAATATGGATGTGAGTATAGGTATCCTTTAGATCTAAGGAGCATAGCCAGTCTCCCTGCTGGAGGTAGGGCAGTAGAATTCCAAGGGTAAGCATCTTGAACTTTTCCCTTGCCAGGAACTTGTTGAGGTTTCGCAAGTCCAGGATGGGTCTGAGGCCTCCTGTTCTTTTTGGTATCAGAAAGTACCTGGAATAAAAGCCCTGACCTCTCAGGTGGTGGGGCACCGGTTCCACAGCCTGTTCCTGAAGAAGACTTGCCAACTCCTGAAGGAGTAAGTCCCTGTGCAGAGGGAGTCTTGGAGGCTCCCCTGGAAAGTAGGAGGGAGGTACCTGGTGAAAGTGTAGAAGATAGCCTTCCTGAACTATTTGAAGCACCCAGGTATCGGATGTGATGGCTGACCACCTGTGGGAAAAGTGGACCAGCCGGCCTCCTGTGCTGAGAGAAACCAGCGGAGGGGAAGAGGCTATGCTGATGGAGTCAAAACCCTCCACCCTGCTGAGCAGGGGCCGGTGTTGTGGGCTTGGGGGCCTGCTGCTTACGGGACCCATTACCCCGTCTCTTGGCCTGCTGACCCTGTTGGGGAGCTGCTGAGGCCTGATAATGAGGGTAGTGTTTATAGGCAGCCGCCTTCCTCGGGTAAAAGGGCTTTTTCCCCGAGCCCTTCTTCTTCTGAGAAGGGGCAGAGGTTTTTCTGGACAGCCGAGTCCTGGTCAGAGTCTCGGTCTCGATCTGTGCAGCCTTTTCAGCCATGGGCTTGCCAAAGAGGTTTTCACCTCTGCAGGGGACATCGACCAACTTGTCCTGGACCCATGGCTCGAGGTCGGATGACTGAAGCCAAGCCTGTCGGCGGGCACCAATGCCGGCTCCGGCTACTCGAGCCGATGCTTCGAAGCCATCATAGGCTGCTCGAGAGATAAACTTCGAGCACTCCAGAATACCAGTGGACAAGGCCTGGAACCTCTGCAAAGGTTCCTCGGAGAGACCAGCAGAGAACCCGGCAATCTCCTTTGCCAGGTCCCAGAGATACATGCCCATATAGAGCTGGTAGGTCTGGACTCGACAAGCAAGCATAGAGCCCTGGAAGCACTTCCTACCGAGGGCATCCAGGTTCCGGGCCTCCCGGCCAGGAGGCACCGAGGAGTGCATCTTCTGACTCTTGAGTCGATGCATGGCCGATTCTACCACCATGGAATGGTGCGGTAGTTGTGCCTTTTGGAACCCGGGGCTCTTGCGGACTCGATAAATGGAATCGACCCGCTTGCTTAACACCGGCACCGACGCCGGGCTCTCCCACATGCGGAAGAGAAGTCGCTCCAGCATCGGAGGAACCGGTACAGTAAAGGCCTCCTTCGGGGGAGAGTCATACTGGAGGGCATCGAGCTCTTCGGCTCGAGGCTCCTCCTCGGGATCCGTGGGGAATGCCAAGGCCTTGGCCATATCCCGCACGAAGTTCGAGAACCGGGTGTCCTCCGGGGGGGACCGTCTCCGAGGTTCGGACTCAGGCGAGTCCGATGGGACGCACCGAGTCCGAAAAGTACCTGGGGACTCTTCGTCCTCCGTCTCCCAGCCCGACTCCTCGGTGGAGGAATCGAGCGGCTCCGGTCGAGTGGGCACCGATGCCCTCCGCCCCGATGCCGAGGCTGGCGTCGACAACCTCGGTCCCGAACGGGAGGCCGAGGGAGACCGTGACCGAGGATCGACTCGAGCTCGCATGGACTCGAGGATCGGCTTGGTCTCCGGGGTCGACTTGGACGTCGACGTCCCAGTGGTCGGGGCAGATGCACCGGCGAGGCCAGCGATCAATGCCCGCTGCTGGTCCATGAAGGCAGCGAAACTGCTCTCCAAGGCTGTCAACCTTAGTCCGAGCTCAGGAGACCCAGCAGCCCCCAACTCGGGCCCCGATGGCGTCGGGCCCGATGTCGGCTCCTTCGGAGGCGAGTCCACGAGGACTACAGTACTCACGTGTCCAGGAGACTCCATCTCGATACGAGGATGTTTCGAAGGCCTCTCCGACTCCGAGGACCCGGGATGGCTATCGGGGCTATGCAACCTGGCCCTCGAGGAACCAGGAGCGTCCACTGACGCCGCCCTCGCGGGTTTCTTCTTCCTATGAAGTTCCCGGGCAGGAAACCCCCGCTCAGAGGAACTCCGACGATGCTCAGGACCGGAGTCTGGGGACGTCGAAGCCTCTGACAAGGTCCGGGCCCGGCCGGATGTGGAGTCAGAGAAGATTCGTTCTTTTTGATGCTGCCGACTCCTCAACGCTTTTGAGGACATTTTGCTACACGGACCACAGATCATCAGGTCATGATCGGGTCCGAGGCAGCGGAAGCAGCAGTCGTGTGTGTCGGTAAGAGACATAAGTTTCTTACACCGATCACACTTTTTAAACCCGCTGGCAGCCATCGGGCGAAAAAGGGCCCCTGCGAAGTCAAAAGACAGGGCTGCCAGTGAAAAAAAAAAAATGGCGCGAACGCTAGTCACGAAGGACAAAAACCAAAAAAATAACGAACGGAGTCGATACCGGCGTATCAGGTCCGGGCGGGAAAAGGATCCGGTGTCGAATCGAGAAAAGAATAGTAAATAAAATCAACTTTTTCAGCGGCGATCACAAACAGCGTCTGTAGGGCTCCGCGGAAAGCACAGTTACTTACCTGTAACAGGTGATCTCTGGGAACAGCAGGAATAAGTCTTCACATATGGGTACGTCGGTACCGACGGAGCCTGCGCGGGAACGCTCCCCAAAAAGGAAAGCTTTTGGGAGCATCCCACAGCACCTGCGCGCTGCCTTCCCGCCTTTCCTAACCAACTCTCCTCAGTTCGAGTTTAAAGCTGAGACAATAGAGAGAGAGAGGAAAGGAAAGATAGAAAAGAGATACAACTCCTAGGGGAGGTGGGTGGGTTGTGAAGACTTATTCCTGCTGTTCCCAGAGATCACCTGTTACAGGTAAGTAACTGTGCTATCTCCAGGAACAAGCAGGAATGAGTCTTCACATATGGGGACTCCCTAGCTAAGATGCCTGGGAGATCCCCAAGGATATGAGACCCTGAAGGGGGTCTGCGTCCTCCTATGGATCTCAGGCATCCATCCAGGGAAGGAGGACAGGAGTTGTTTAAGAATGGAACAGGTGTCTGAGGACAGCCTGACCAAACAAGGCATCCCGGCGGGAATCCTTGTCCAAGCAGTAATGGGCTGTGAAGGTATGAACAGAGGCCCAAGTGGCTGCTCGACAGATCTGGTCGACGGCCACAGAATTTAGATGAGCCATAGAGGTGGCCATAGCCCTCACATTATGAGCTGTGACATGGCCCTCCAGAGAAAGGTTCTTACTCTGGTAGGCGAAAGAAATACACTGAGCAATCCAATGGGACAGTGTTCTCTTAGAGACTGGAAGTCCCAAATGAGACAAAAAGCTGGGAAGACTTTCTATGTTGCTGTGTCCTATGTAAGTAAAAAGCAAGAGCTCTTTTACAATCCAGAGTATGAAGATTCCTTTCTGTACTGGATGCATGAGGAGCTGGAAAAAAGACAGGTAGATATATCTCTTGATTAAGATGAAAAGGTGAGACCACTTTAGGCATAAAGTGTGGATTTGTCCTAAGGACTACCGTGTCATGATGGAACCTTGTATAAGGTGGATTAGCCACTAAGGCCTGCAGTTCACTGATGCGACGAGCAGAAGTGACTGCAATGAGGAAAATAACCTTCCAGGAAAGAAATTTCAAGGAGGTAGTGGCTAAAGGTTCAAAAGGTGGCTGCATAAGCTGACCAAGAACCAAATTTAAGTCCCATGCCACCGGAGGAGGCCTAATGGGAGGTTTAGTTAAAGTTAGGCCTCTCATGAATCTTGAAATAAGAGGATGAGAGGAGATAGGTTGTCCATTGATGGGCTTAAGGGATGCTGCAATAGCACTCAAATGGACTCTTACTGAATTTGTCTTAAGTCCTGCATTGGAGAGATGCAGGAGATAGTCTAACAAAGAAGTTAAAGGTAGTGCCAGAGGGTCAAGAGTAAGACCCTTTCCAGCACACCAAATGGAAAATCTTTTCCACTAAAAAGCATAGGAACGCCTGGTGGAAGGTTTCCTGGAAGCATGGAGGATATCCTTCACCTGCTGAGAAAGATTCAAGTCTTGAAGGTCTAGGCCTTCAGTAACCAAGCTCTGAGGTGAAGGGACTTGGGGTTTGGATGCCACAAAGTCCCTTCCTCCTGAGACAGAAGGTCTGGAGCAGCTCCCAAGTCCAGAGAGGGGGCTTGGGAGAGATGCAGAAGCAGAGGGTACCACACTTGGCGTGGCCAGCGTGGAGCTATGAGGATCATAGATCCTTGATCCCTCTGGAGTTTGAACAGAATCTTGGGAATCAAGGGAATGGGTGGAAAGGCATATAGGAAGCCCTGACCCCAATGAAGGAGGAAGGCATCCTTGGCCTGAACTCCCTGACACGGAATTCTGAAACAGAACCGGGGAAGTTTGGCATTCCACGGACTTGCAAAGAGGTCTATGTCCGGGGTTCCCCATTCTTGAAAAATTCTGAGTACCTGATCCATGTGCAGGGACCATTCGTGTGGAAGCAGAACTCGACTGAGTCTGTCTGCCCAAGAGTTTTGGATTCCTGGGAGATATACTGCCAGGAGATGGATTTGATGCTCTCTGGCGAAGGCCCACAATCTTAGAGCTTCGTTGCAAAACGACAGAGAGCCAGTTCCTCCTTGCTTGTTTATATAAAACATAGCTACTTGATTGTCCGTATGGATGAGGACTGTCTTGTAGCTGAGGAGGGTATGGAAGACCTTGAGAGCTAGAAAAACTGCTCGAAGCTCCAAGTGGTTGATATGAAGAGAGGTCTCCTGAGGGGACCTAGTGCCTTGAGTGGAAAGGTCCTGTAGATGAGCTCCCCAACCTGTCTGGGAGGCATCTTTTGTGAGGGTTGCTTGGGGCAACAACTGTTGGAAGGGGGACCCCAGGAACAGATTTTGAATGGACATCCACCATTGGAGAGACCAAAAGAGACGTTTGGAGGTTGCTATTTGGTCTGAGAGAGCTCCTGAAGCTTGAGTCCACTGGGTGGACAAAGTCCATTGAGCTGCTCTCATGTGTAGGCGAGCATAGGGTACCACATGTACTGTGGAAGCCATGTGGCCCAGCAGTTGTAGCATCTCCCTGGCAGTTAAGTGGCTCTTTGACTGAATCTGGGAGGCTAGCTGCACTAGATGTTGGCAACGGGCCTGAGGAAGGTAGGCCCTTGCAGTGGTGGTATCCAACCAGGCCCCTATGAATTCTAGGGACTGAGTAGGGATGAGCTGGGACTTTGGGAGGTTTACCACCAGTCCCAGATACTGCAGAATGAGCCTTGTGTGGTCCAGGGAAATCTGGGCCTCTGACTGAGATGGAGCTCGGATGAGCCAGTCGTCCAGGTATGGGAAGACAAATATTCCCAGAGTGCGTAGAAATGCAGCAACTACTGCCATGCATTTGGTGAACACTCTTGGGGCAGAGGCCAGACCGAAAGGAAGCACTCTGTATTGGTAATGTTTCCCTTGGAAAAGAAAACGCAGGAATCTTCTGTGAGATGGATGGATGAGAACATGTGTGTACGCATCCTTGAGATCTAGAGAACAAAGCCAATCTTGACTTTGAAGGTATGGAAGGAGAGTGCTCAGAGAAAGCATCTTGAACTTCTCCTTGCATAGAAATTTGTTCAATTCTTTGAGATCTAGAATGGGTCTGTATCCCCCTGTCTTCTTTGGAATGAGAAAATAGGGGGAGTAGAACCCTGTCCCCTGTTGAATAAGAGGAACTTCTTCTATTGCCCCTTGGGCAAGAAGGGTAGTTATCTCCTGACCTAAAAGGTCGAGAAGAGATGTGGGAGAATTGAAGTGTCTCACCATGGTGTGGGGAGGAAGGTCTGAGAAATGAAGTTTGTAGCCCTCTCTTATGATGGAGGGGGTCCACTGCTCTGATGTGATTTGTTCCCATCTGGGAGCAAAATGAGCTAACCTTCCTGGAATGGTGAGAGGTTCTGGCTGTGTTAAAGCCAGAAAGGCTAAGTTCTCTAGCATCAAGTCAAAAGCCCTGAGGGGGTTGGGACTGCTGGGTTACAGCAGCCCCTGTAGACTTAGGCCTGGCCTGCTTAGGTTGCTGACGCTTAGCGGTAAAAGCGACCTGTAGAAGATTGTTGGCCAGAAGTGGAAGGAAACCTGCCCTTTTTGAAAAAAGGCTTTTTAAAAGTCTTTTTCTTGGCAGGAATGGAGGTAGATCTTGAAAGTCTATCCAGAGCAGAATTCTCTGCATCCATTTGAGTGGCTTTAATTTGCCACTCTTTGCCAAACAGATTTTCACCTATACAGGACAGATTTCCTAAGTCATCTTGAACCCAGGGTTCTAAATCAGAAGCCTGGAGCCAAGCAATTCTGCGAGCAGCTATGGCAATGCCTGAGGCTCTACTGGCCCCTTCAAAGGAGTCAAAGGCTGCCCTGTTTGAAAACTTGGAGATGTCTTGAGTATGCTTAAGCCACATGCGGAATTCTTCCCTTTTATCTTCTGGAATAAAAGGGAGGAAAGTGTGCAGCTTTTCTGCCGCTTCTTTCAGAAACATACCCATATAAAGGCTATATGAGTTGATTCTGGCAATAAGCATACTGGCCTGGAAGATTTTCCTACCAAAAGCATCCAAGGTCCTGCATTCTCTTCCTGGAGGAGCAGAAGAGTGTCTCTTTGTACTCTTTATCCTCTTCATAGCTGACTGCACCACAATGGAATGGTGAGAAAGCTGAGTTTTCTGGAACCCAGGACAAGGAAGGACACGATACATAGTGTCCAACCTGCGAGAATGAGGAGAGAGAGTGAGAGGAGTCTCCCATAAATCAATCATGTGTTCATGAAGAATCTCAAGAATTGGTAGGGTGACTGCCTCTCTAGGAGCCCTAGAGTATCCTATAATATCTATTTTTTTTGCTCTAGGCTCTGATTCAGAGGTTACTAAAATAGAGAGTCCTTTAGCTACTTGTCTTATGAAGTCTTGAAAGGACAAGTCCTCTGGAGGAGACATTCTTCTTTTTGGAGAAGGCGGCTCTTCAGGAAGGGCTATGGATACTTCAGGAGACTCATCTGATGTATCAGAATCATCAGAGGAATTGAAGTATCGCCTGTCAGGGTGCTCTTCTAACACTCGATACGCGTATCGAGCGGTATCGACATCGGGCGTCCCTGGTACCGGATCGGTACCAAGAAGTAGCCCTGGACAAGGAACCGCAGAAGTCGGTATCCTGGTCGATATCGATGCAGTCGGTACCGGCATTGGTGCTGGTGCCGGTACCGGAGCCGATACCGACAACGGAGCTCGTTGCGATATCATCGGCGTCGCAGCTTGAATGAAGGACTTTATAGCCTGCTGCATGGACAGAACATTCTGATCCATCGACGCCATGAAAGCCTGGATGTCGGTACCGGGAGAAAGTGCCGGTACCCCAGAGCAATCTAACAGGTGATCGGTCGAGGCCGTGCCATCGATGTCAACCTGTAACCCCATAGGAGGAGCTTTGGAAGCCGGAGCTTCCCGCCGGGGTTGTTTGGCTGGTGCAGGATCCTCGAGGGCAAGCCCGGAGGCATCTCGATGCTTAGAGGGAGATCTACCCTTCGAGGACCTGCTAGGTTTATGTTTGGTTACCTGAGATCCCTCAGGAGAAGAAGACCTGGAAGATGTCGATGCTACTGCCGGTGCCTCAGCGGGAAACAGCACATGGAGCTTAGCTGCTTGGTTCTATAATCCCCGTTTAGACATTAGGGAGCAGGACGGACAATCCGGAATGGAGTGTTCAGGACCCAAACATTTAAGACACCATTCATGGGTATCTGTAACAGAAATAGTACCGCTACACTTAGTGCATTTTTTGAACCCGGAGGTTGGTTTTTCCATGGGGGAAATTTTCTTGTGGGCCCTGAGGCCTTAAGAAGAAAAATACACCAAGTGAGGAAAAATATCGATATTTTTTTTTTTTTTTAAAGAAAGAAAGAAAAGACCGGCAGTACCGGTCCGGAGTCGGGGAAGGCAGACACGCGACCAAAGAAATAAAATAAAATAAAGAACTTCTTCAGCGGTGACAGGGCTCGACCTGCTGGCTCCGCGGCAAAGAAGAACTGAGGAGAGTTGGTTAGGAAAGACGGGAAGGCAGCGCGCAGGCGCTGTGGGATGCTCCCAAAAGCTTTCCTTTTTGGGAAGCTGGGGAGCGTTCCCGCGCAGGCTCCATCGGTACCGACGTACCCATATGTGAAGACTCATTCCTGCTTGTTCCTGGAGATAAAAGAAGACTGAGCAAGATGGCACCCTTGTGCGGGAAGGGGACCGCGCATGCGCGCTGCAATTCCCAAAGGCTTTCTTTGAAAGCTGGGGAAATTGCTCCGCGAGGGCTCCGTCGGCGCCGACGTCACCTATATGTGAGGACTGACTTCCTACTTGGTCCTGGAGAACTGCCTGTTCTACAGTTTACCCAAAAGTGACAGGTATAACAATAACAGGGATGTGGATAGTGATCTCTCGAGGACAGGGACCATTTTACAGAGAAACATACATAGTCTCCAACATTTAAAAGCACTCATCTGGGTAGCAGCACCAGCTATCCGGATAAGTGCCACTAATTGGCCCTGTTGATTTTCAACAGTGCTATCTGGATAGTGCAGTTGAAAATCATCACAGACCCTTTCAATTATCTCGTTAGCATCGATTGGGATTGTCCGCTATCCGGATAATTTTAAGACAGCAAAAAAGACTGTCCTAAAATTATATGGTACCTCCAGTTAAATAAAGAAACAAAGCTGGCGCTCTCCTTACTTACATAGTTTCTCTAGTCCTCTGACTTTCAATCTTTTTAAAACTACTCAAGTCTGGGCAATTATTTGTTCATGATGACTCACAGAGATTGGAAAAATCCTGAAGAGCTTCAGCCAATTATATCCTGATTCAAAATTCTGTCCTGGAATAGAAAGAATGGGGAGTGGAATATCTTTGGAACTTGAAAAGTCTCCTGCCACCTTCCTTTTCCCACTACCAACGTTTGGAGGGTATCAGTAAACCACAACACCAGCCACAGCTCCCCTCACTATGTTCAGAAAACCAGATGGAAGAAGCAGGATGCAAAACAGCAGGGGAATGAGCGTGACAAAGTTACTAAACACGGTTCATCTCTGGTCAGTGTCTATCTTCTGCTTGGTTAATCAATGCACATACTGTTTGGCTGCATTATCTTATTCTCCAATGAAAATTCACACTCAACTCACCTGAGAACTGCAAAGGATCTTCAGTGCTTTCCTCACACCCCCAATCCGACCACATATATCAAAAGACTGCAATGAGAAAACAGATGTGTTGCAAAAATCGAATCAATGGGCACCCAACACCCAAAAGAACTGCCAAGCATGGTCCACAAGGGAACCCCAAGGGTCAACACACAATGGAAGCAACTCTAGCTCTTAAAGTAAAGAGTAGTTACTCACCTGTAACAGGTGTTTTCCAGGAGCAGCAGGAATCAGTCCTCACATATGGGTGATGTCGGCGCCGACGTAGCCCTCATGCGGAGCATTTCCCCAGCTTTCAAGGAAAGCCTTTGGGAATGCAGCACGCATGCGCGATCCCCTTCCCGCCCAATGGTGCCATCTTGCTCAGTCTGATGACATAGCTAAAAGACAGAAAAAAAATCAAAATGAATGATATGACAGCAACTCCAGGGGAGGAGGAAGGATCGTGAGGACTGATTCCTGCTGCTCCTGAAAAACACCTGTTACAGGTGAGTAACTACTCTTTCTCCAGGACCAAGCAGGAAGTCAGTCCTCACATATGGGACTCCCCAGCTCTAGGCTACCGGGAACCCTAAGCTGAAAAAATGGCTCCCTCTCAAGAGCATTAGCATTCATGATAAGAATATCCTCTGAGAACGCCCCTGTACGGTAGCCCAACACAAAGGCCGGAGGGTAGGAGTTGCCTAAACCTCACAGAGATTATGGAGTACCGCCTGTCCGAAAGCACTGTCCCTTCGGGACTCTCTCTCCAGGCAGTAATGGGCTGCAAAAGTCTGACTTGAAGACCAAGTTGCAGCCCAGAAGATGTCTGCCAACGGAACAGAGCTGAGATGAGCTACTGACGCGGCTTTCGCCCTGACACGGTGGGCCGTGACTCGACCCTGCAAGGGGAGGTTGGCTGCCTTATACGCCCAGGCGATACAATCTGCTACCCAAATGGACAATGTATGCTTGGAGACAGGTAACCCCATCTTATTAGGGTCAAAGGAGACAAAGAGCTGAGTAGCCCTTCGATGCCCCCGTGTATGTTCTATGTAAAAAGACAACGCCCTCTTACAGTCCAGGGTATGCAAGACTGTTTCAGCCCAGCTGGTATGCGGCATGGGAAAAAAGGTCGGAAGAACCACCTCCTGGTTGAGGTGGAAAGAGGAGACCACTTTTGGAAGGAACTTGGGATGGGTACGTAGGACCACCCTGTTCCTATAGAACCGTGTGTACGGTATATCAGAAACCAGAGCTTCTAGTTCACTCACACGTCTGGCCGAGGTAAGAGCCACCAGAAAGAGCGCTTTCCAAGAGAGGAAGCACAAATTGCAAGTAGCCATCGGCTCAAAAGATGGGTGAGTAAGTTGCTGCAAGACCACATTCAAATATCACTCAGTCGCTGGTGGACGAACCGGAGGCTTGAGAAGAAGCAGACCTCTGAGAAATCGGGAAACCAAGGGGTGAACCGACAGAGACTGTCCTTCCACCGGTGAGTGATGCGCTGACAGAGCACTGAGGTGGACCCGAACAGAGTTAGACTTAAGCCCTAGGTCTGACAGGTGAAGTGGCACAAGGCAAGAGAAAGGATCTTCATTGCGCTGAGCACACCATACCGTAAACTTACGCCACTTGAGGACATAGGACTTTCTGGTGGACTGCCTCCTAGAGGCCAAGACCACCTCCTCAACCTTCTTAGGTAGAAGTAAGGGAGCTAGCACTATCCTTTCAGCAGCCAGGCCATCAACTTGAGGGACCTGAGATTGGGGTGCAGAAGGGAACCCTGCTCTTGAGAAAGGAGATCGTGTTGCAACCCAAGAGGGAACGGAGTTTCCACCGCCAACTGCAGCAGAAGTGGAAACCAGGGCTGCCTCGACCATATGGGGGCTACCAGAATCACCGAGGCCTTGTCCCGGAGAATCTTGAAAAGAGTTCGGGCCACCAGGGGCGTGGGAGGAAACACATACAGGAGGCCCGTAGACCAAGAGATAAGAAAAGCATCTGCTGCCATCCTCAGGGGATGCGGCTGTCTGGAGCAAAACCTGGGCAGCTAACGGTTTTGTGGACTTGCAAAGATATCGATGGATGGAGGTCCCCAGCGGAGGAAGATCTACTGGACCACCAATGGATTCAACTGCCATTCGTAAGGCTGGAGAATCCTGCTTAGCTTGTCTGCTAGGAAATTCTTCTGACCAGGTAGATAAACTGCTTTGAGAAACATGCCTTGTTTGACTGCAAAGGAGCAAAGGGCCGGTGCCTCCTGACATAGGAGTCTGGACTCCGTGCCCCCTTGTTTGTTCACATAGAACATTGCCACCTGATTGTCCGTCTGAACTAGGACAGACTGGTGAGAGAGGGCATGAGAAAATGTCTGTAGAGCTAAGCGGATTGCTCGCAGCTCCAAAATATTGATGTGCTGCGTGGCCTCTCGAGGAGACCAAAGGCCTTGAGTGCACATGACCTGGGCAATGTGCACCCCAGCCCTTTAAGGACGCATCGGTCGTCAGCACCCTTGTGTGTGCTGGAGCCTGAAAAGGTACCCCCCTGAGAAGGTTTGGGAGATGTAGCCACCACTGTAAGGAGTCCAAAAGTGGTTTGGACACCTTTACTCTGTCTCGGAGGGTGCCTGTGGCCTGCATCCACTGATCTCTGAGACACCATTGAGCAGCCCACATGTGCAGATGGGCATTCGGAGTCACATATACCGTGGATGCCATGTGGCCCAGGAGCCACAGGTAGTGCCTGGCGGAGACACAAGACTTGCTTTGGAACTGATTGGCCAAGTCTATCAGTCTGTGGGCCCAGTCTTCAGGCAAGTAAGCTCTTGCCTGAAGGGTGTCTAAGCTTGCCCCTATAAACTCTAGGTTCTGAGAGGGGAGCAAAGTGGACTTTGCGTAGTTTATGACAAAGCCCAGATGCTGAAGAAGAGAGACAGTGCGAAGAGTGGCTTGTCGGGCCTCCTGGAGAGATTGGCCCCTGATGAGCCAGTCGTCCAGGTATGGGAAGACAAAAAACCCGATTCCTGAAATAAGCCGCCACCACGGCCAGGCATTTGGTGAAAACCCTGGGGGCAGAGGTTAGGCCAAAGGGAAGTACCCTGTACTGAAAAAGGTTTCCCACCACCACAAATCTGAGATATTGTCTGTGGTCTGGATAAATGAGGATGTGAGTATAAGCATCCTTTAGGTCTAAGGAGCATAGCCAGTCTCCCTGCTGGAGGTACGGCAGCAGTATCCCAAGGGTAAGCATCTTGAACCTTTCCCTCTCCAGAAACTTGTTTAGGTTTCGCAAGTCTAGGATAGGCTGGAGGCTTCCTGCCCTTTTTGGTACCAGGAAGTACCTGGAGTAGAAGCCTTGCCCTTTCAGGTGGTGAGGCATCGGTTCCACTGCCTGTTCCTTTAGAAGATTTGCCAACTCCTGAAGGAGGAGGTTCCTGTGTAGTGGGAGTCTTGGAGGCTCCCCTGGATAGTAGGAGGGGGGTAGCTGGTGGAAGTGGAGCCTGTAGCCCTTTTGGACTATGCTCAGTACCCAGGTATCCCCTGTGATGGCTGGCCACCTCTAGGCGTACAGGGTCAACCGACCCCCTGTGCTGAGTTTAGCCACCAGCACAGGAGAGGCTATGCTGTGGAAGTCAAAACCACGCTCCCTGCTGTGTAGGAGCCGGAGATGGCGGCTTGGGGGTCTTCTTCCTACGGGGACCATGCCCCTGCCCCTTAGCCTGCTGGCCCTGTTAGGGGGCTGGAGAGGCCTGATATTGAGGGTAGGATTTGTAGGCAGCACCCTTCCTCGGGAAAAATGGCTTCTTTCCCGAGCCCTTCTTTTTTTGAGAAGGGGCAGAAGTCTTTCTGGACAGCCTTGTCCTGGTGAGAGTCTCATTCTCGATTTCTGCAGCCTTTTCAGTCATGGGCTTACCGAATAGGTTGTCACCTCGGCACGGGACATCGACCAACTTGTCCTGCACCCATGACTCCAGGTCTGATGACTGTAGCCAGGCCTGATGGCGTGCACCGATGCCGGACGCGGCTACCTGAGCCGAAGCCGCGAAGCCATCATAGGCTGCTCGAGAGATAAACTTCGAGCACTCTCGAATCCCTGTCAACAAGGCTTTGAACCTCTGCAAGGGTTCCTCGGAGAGGCCAGCTGAGAACCCGGCAATCTCCTTTGTCAGGTCCCTTAAGTACACGCCCATGTACAGCTGGTAAGTCTGGACACGGCAAGATAGAATAGAGCCCTGGAAGCACTTTCTACCGAGGGCATCCATGTTCCCGGCCGAGGGGCACTGAGGAGTGCATCTTCTGACTCTTCAGGCGGTGAATGGCCGATTCCACAACCATGGAATTGTGCGGTAGCTGCGCCTTTTGGAACCCAGGGCTCTTACGGACTTGATAAATGGAATCGACCAGTTTGCTAAGAACCGGCGCCGAGGCCGGTGTCTCCCACATATGGAAGAGCAGCCGTTCCAGCATCGGAGGAACCGGTACAGTAAAGGCTTCCTTCGGAGGAAAATGATATTGGAGGGCATCGAGCTCCTTGGCTCGCGGCTCCTCCTCGGCGTCCACAGAGAATGCCAAAGCCTTGGCCATGTCCCTCACGAAGTCCGAGAACCGGGTATCCTCCAGGGGGGTACCTTCTCCGAGGCTCGGACTCCGGGGAGTCCGAAGGGACGCACCGGGTCCGGAAAGTGTCCGAAGACCCCTCGTCCTCCATCTCCCACGCTGACTCATCCGAGGAGGAGTTGAGCAGTGTCGGCCGTGTGGGCCTCGGTGCCACCCACCCCGACGCCGAGGGCACCGGCGTTGACGAACTCGGCCCCGCACGGGAGGTCGAGGGGGACCTTGACCGAGGATCGACTCAAGACTTGATGGACTCGAGGATTGGCTCGGCCTCCGGGGTCGACTTAGACGTCGAGGTCCCAGTGGTCGAGGCAGATGCACTGGTCAGACCGGAGATCAGCACCCGCTGCTGTTCCATGAAGGCAGCCAAGCTGCTCTCCAAGGCCGTCAGCCTGAGTCCAAGCTCAGGAGACTCAGCAGCCCCTGACTCAGGCCCCGACAGCGTCAGGCCCGACATTGGTTCTCCCGGAGGAGAGTCCACAAGGACAACAGAACTTACGTGACTCAGGGACTCCGGCTCCATGCGAGGTAGTTTGGACAGTCTCTCCGACTTCGAGAGCCTGGGGCGGCGGTCAGGGCTACACGACCTGGCCCTCGAGGACCCAGGGGCCTCCACCGATGCCACCCTCACGAGCTTCTTCTTCCTTTTGTGCTCCCGGATGGGAGACCCCCTCTCAGAGGAACCATGATGGCGCTCGGGGTCAGACTCCCGAGATGTCGAGGCCTCTGATGAAGTCCAGGCCCGGCCGGATGCGGACTCTGAAAAAATTCTCACGTTGATGCTGACGGCTCCGAAGTGCCTTCGACGACATTTTGCCGCAAGGGCCACATACCAGCGGGTCATGGTCGGGCCCGAGGCATCGGAGGCAGCAGTCTTGTGTGTTGGTGAGAGACATAAGTTTCTTGCACCGATCACATTTTTTGAACCCGCTGGCAGCCATCAGGGGAAAAAGGGCCCCTGCAAGGTCAAAAGACTGGGCTGCCAGTGAAAATAACAAAAAAGGAGCGAATGCTAGTCACGAAGGACAAAAACAGAAAAAAGAAATTCCAAACTCGATACCGGTGTACCGAGACCAGGCGGGAAGGGGAACCGGCGTCGAACCGGATAAGAAAAAGCGAAAATCGCAGAAAAAAAAATCTACTTTTCCCGGGTGACACGAACTCACGTCCGTTGGGCTCCGCGAAAAAGAAATACTGAGCAGGATGGCACCCTTAGGCGGGAAGGGGACCGCGCATGCGCGCTGCATTCCCAAAGGCTTTCCTTGAAAGCTGGGGAAATGCTCCACACGAGGGCTCCATCGGCGCCGACATCACCCATATGTGAGGACAGACTTCCTGCTTGGTCCTGGAGAATAAAGCCATTCCTGAAGTCACACAGCATGGAAGCAACAAGAGGAACCCTTCTGAAAATACGTTTAACATTTATTTATTTATTTAAAACACATATAACCCACACATCCAAAGTTCTATGCAGAGTATGCCACTTTTCAAGTAGATTTTTCAGTGGTTCTCAATCTTTAAGACTTAGGTGCCACATTAGCCATAAGCCAACCTTCAAAGAGTCCTTCAGCATTTATATATCAATTCTATTTAACCTCTGCTTGTAAGATGTTGCAAGGTGAAATTAGACTTACCTTCTAATTGTTGTTCCTTTAGAATCTCCAGGCTAGTCCTGAAACTTTGGGGTCTTGCTCCTCCTCCAGCAGCTTTGGAGACTGAGAATCGTCACTTCTCTTATTGTCACTAGTACAAGTACCCTGGATCCGCCTCCTGAGATCAGTAACCTATTCAGAAAACAACTCACCAGAGCAACAATTAAGTAGAAACTTTACAAACAACCCATTAACAATCTACTAAAAAACTGAGCCGTTGCGAAATCCATCTCCGCAAGTGCTGAGATCCCCATTTTCTAACAGAGAAGAAAAACAGAGTGTCAGTATGCATAGATACCCCACAAACCTCTCCTCTTATGGACTCCCCCCGGGGAAATGCCCCCCGAGATGCTTACCTGTTATATCTTCACTGCTTCAGGCGCTAGTCCATGAAAAACTCTGGGAGGGATACAGGACTAGCCTGGAGATTCTAAAGCAGGTAAGTCTAATTTCACCTTCCTTAGCGTCTCTCCAGGCTAGTCCTGAAACTCTGGGGTTGTAACAGAGCAGTGCCAAGAATTAACGGGAGGGACCTACCAATCCCGCCTGAAGCACTGACGCTCCAAAACAGGCATCTCCCTGCGACTGCAAATCCAGCTGATAATGCCTGATAAAGGAATGCAAGGAAGACCAAGGTAGCCGCCCGACAAATGTCCACCGCCAGAACCAAACTACGCTCCGCCCAAGAAGTAGCCTGCGCTCTAGTTGAATGTGCCCACAAACCTATCGGAACTGGCCTACGCTGCAAAAGATAAGCTGACGCAATTGCCTCTTTCAGCCACCTAGCAATGGAGGCCTTCGACGCTGCCTGCCCCTTGTTAGGACCCCCAAACAACACAAATAACCTATCCGAACGACGGAACGAGGCTGTAACTTTCAAATATATCTGCAACGCTCTCTTAATATCCAATTTATGTAACTGCTGAACAGTGAACTCCTCCCCGCCGCACGCAAACACCGGTAGGGAGACCACCTGATTCACATGAAATGGCGATACTACCTTAGGCAGAAAGGACGGCACAGTCCTCAACACCACCTTGGACTCACTAAAAACCAGAAAGGGTTCCTTACAGGATAAAGCTTGTAGCTCCGAAATTCTCCTGGCAGAGGCAATTGCCACCAGAAAAAACACTTTTAAGGTTAAATCCTTCAATGACGACCTCGACAAAGGTTCAAACGGCGCTCGCACCAAAGCCTCCAGAACCAAATGCAAGTCCCACTGCGGGACTAGCTGCCTACGGGCGGTGGCAATAGCACCACCGCCCTCAAAAATCGTTTGACATCCGAATGTCCGCCAAGCGCTTGCCCACCTATCTTTCCGCGGTAGCAAGACAACGCTGCCAAATGCACCTTTAGAGACGCCGCCGCTAATCCTTTCTCATATCCATCCTGCAAAAACGCCAGTATCTGCGGAATCAAAGCTTTTAATGCTAAGACCTTGCGGACCTCACACCACTCCTCGAATACTCGCCAAACCCGCACATACGTCAACGACGTTGACCTTCTGCGAGCTTTCAACAAAGTAGAGACTACCGCTGACGAATACCCTCTCGCTAACAACCTTGCCCTCTCAATAGCCAAGCCGTAAGCGAGAACCGATCCACCTGAGGCATCAACAGAGGGCCCTGCAGCAACAGATCTTTCCAAACCGGCAGCCTCCAAGGTTTGTCCCCGAGAAGTCTGGCCATATCCGCATACCACGGCCTCCTCGGCCAATCCGGTGCGATTAAAATTACTGGCCCTCTGTGCCTCTCGATGCGCTGCAGGATCCTGCCTATTAAGACCCACGGCGGGAACACGTAGAGCAGACGACCTTCCGGCCATGGCTGAATCAAGGCATCCAGGCCCTCTGACATCCTCTCCCGCTTTCTGCTGAAGAACCGACTGGCTTTTGCGGTTTGAAAGGTTGCCATTAGATCCATGACTGGAGCGCCCCACCGCCGCACTAACAGCTCGAACACTTGCGGGTGAAGGGCCCATTCCCCCGAATCTATTCTTACCCGACTGAGGAAGTCGGCCTCCACATTCTCCACTCCTGTGACATGCGCCGCTGACAATGCCAACAGATACCTCTCGGCCCACACGAACAACTGGGCGGCCTCGCTTTCCAGCGCCGGACTGCTGGTCCCCCCTTGCCGATTGACATAGGTCACTGCCGTCGCATTGTCAGAGAATACCCTTATGGCCTTCCCGTGTAGGCACTCCCAGAATGCTCTTAGCGCCAGGACCACCGCTCGCAATTCTAACCGGTTGATGGACCACGTCTTTTCCTGCATGGACCACACCCCCTGTGCGAATCTGCCCTGGACATGCGCTCCCCAACCGGACAAGCTGGCATCCGTCGTGAGGGGGACCCAATCCGGTACCTCCAACGGCATCCCCTTCTCCAACGACTCCGCCCTTAACCACCAAAGCAGAGAGAGATGTATCTCCCGCTGACAGGGTAACCGCTGGGCGAGACTGTCGTTCTGATGGGACCAACGCCAAAGTAATGCTCTCTGTAGCGGCCTCATGTGCGCCCTCACCCAGGGCACCACCTCTATCATCGCCGCCATGGTGCCTAACACCTGCAGGTATTGCCAGGTCGTCGGACACGAGTTGCGTAGAAACTTGCGAATCAGACGCGTGAGACCTTGCGCTCGGCACTGTGGAAGAAACACCTGCCCCACCTTCGTGTCGAACCGTGCTCCCAGATATTCCAGGGACTGAGAGGGCGTTAACCTGCTTTTGGTCCGATTGACCACCCAACCGAGGCTTTCCAAGAACGCCACACTCTGCTCGTGGCTGACTCGCTCTCCTCCCTGGATTTTGCCCGTATCAGCCAATCGTCCAGATAAGGATGCACCAGAATTCCTTGCTTTCTCAATGCCACGGCCACCACCACCATCACCTTGGTGAAAACTCGCGGCGCCGTCGCTAAGCCAAACGGCAAGGTTTGGAACTGGAAGTGTCCCATCAGGACCACGAACCTTAAGAATTTTTGATGGTCCTGCCGCATGGGAATGTGCAGATACGCCTCCGACAAATCGAGCGACGTCAGAAACTCGCCCCTGCGCACCGCTACTATGTCCGACCTTAACGTCTCCATCCGAAAATGAGACACCCTTAGACAGCGATTTACGCACTTGAGATCCAAAATCAGCCGAAATGTTCCTTCCTTCTTTGCCACCACGAAATAAATGGAGTAACGACCGGAGCCGCATTGGTCTGCAGGTACTGGAACCACCACCTCGAGGGAAAGCAGGCGGTTCAGCGTCTCCTCCATCGCCGCGTACTTGAACTGTGCTTTGCACGGGGACATCACAAAAGAATCCGCCATGGGCCGTTGAAGCTCCAATGCATATCCTTCGCGGATGACTTCCAGTACCCACTGATCGGACGTGATTTGGGCCCAGGCAGGGTAAAACCTCCGTAGTCACCTGGACCCCCCTGGCTTCATTGCGACTTTCGGGAACTGTAGGCCGAAGAGGACGTAAACCCCCTGTTCGCCCCTCAAAAACCTCAAAACCCTTGGCTATGAAAAGGAAATCGTCCACTTTGCGGCTGACCAAATCTCGGGGAACGAAAACGCCAAAACTCCCTTTGCTGTCCTCTGGCTGACGGTCCCGCGCGACCTTGCTTCTGCTTATCTTCGGGGAGCCTGCCTCCTTTCGACTCCCCCAAATCTTTCACCAGCTTTTCCAAGTCATCTCCAAACAGAAGCTTTCCTCTAAACGGCAGCTTACTAAGCCTCGACTTCTAAGAAGTATCCGCCGACCAATTCCGTAATCACAGATATCTTCTGGCCGTAACCGCCGACGCCATACTATTGGACAAACCTCTAACGAGATCATAGTGGATATCCGCCAGATAAGCCGCCCCCGTTTCCATCCTGGCCGCCTCTGTCGCCACTTCCACCGCCTGTCCTGCCTGTAGACCTTGGGCCCACCGCAGACAAGCCCTGGCTATCCAAGCTCCACAAATGGACGCCTGGAGGGACAGCGCATTAACATCAAAAACTTGCTTCAACAATGTGTCCAATTTCCAGTCCTGCGCATCCTTCAGCGCCGCACTCCCTTCAACCGGAATAGTAGTTTTCTTTGTTACTGCAGAAACCGTGGCATCTACCTTAGGAGACCTCAACAACTCCCGATCCTGGTCAGCTAAAGGACAGAGGCGGGACATCACCCGAGAGCCTTTCAGCCCGGACTCTGGCATATCCCATTCACCCTGTATCATTTCTTTAAACACTCTGTGCATAGGAAACACCTTCTGTGTCTTTCGAAAGGCCTGCAAACAAGGGATCCTCCAACTCGGTCTCCTCCATTTGCACCGCTATGGGCATATTAAGCGCCTTAAGCATCTCAGCTATGAGCGCCGGTAACTCCTCCCTTCGAAAAATCCGAACTACTCGGGCCTGGTCTTCCTGCTCGGGAATCTCCCCCTCTTCCAAATCCTCTTCTAACTCCAAATCCTGCCCTAGGTCCTCCAACTCCACGGACTCGGATGCCACAGACCGACCGGACGCTTCCTTACCAGGCCGCAGTCTCTTCGCTGGACTTCCGGCTCCACCGAGGTTCAGAGAAGGACCCAGGCGCTTTTCTCCCAAACCCCTCTCTGTCGGACTGGGGGAGGGGGAACCGTGCGGCCCTGCAAACACTTGTTGAAGGAGGGAGACAAAGTGCGGGGAAAAGATCGCTTCCAACCCCCCTGGGACCTGCCCCTGCGAGACCTGGCTCCCCTGTAAGGAAGATGGACCCGCCACTGTCCCCAGGGAAGATTCCTCCAGCACCTCTGGCTCAGAGAGGCCCGAGGGCACCACCTTTGGACTCTCGCCACTCTCCGTCAGGCTGTGCTCCATTGAGACTGCTTCCCTGCAACAGCTTTTGCAGACACCTGTCTCAGACAGAGCCCCTCTCTTAGATCCACATATCAAACAGAGAGATTTTGATGGCATGCCACCTGAAGGAGAAGAAAGGCCCGCTGTCTCCTACAGCCCCACAGCCTTTAAAGCCAAACTCTCAATCCGTTGCAATTAAGCCTTTTTTAAAATGTATTTATTTACTTATTTATAGAACGGGACCCCCGTACTGCTCCAACCTAAAAACTAACAAGTTCCAAGCCAAACGAGGCTGTCCCGATCGAAAAGAAACCAAAACCAAAACAGCCGTTGCCCTGAGAAGAGTTTCCCGCGTGCGCTTCTCTCGAAGCGCGGCCTACCTCCGGCTCCCCACACGGCCCGAGACCGCAGAGGAATTTTAACGAGATCGACGACCCCGGCCCCTTACTTTATGCTATGATGCTCTGTTTGGGGCATTCAGTGCCCTATCGCTCAGCCATGATTGCGGCTTCGGCGCTCGGGCTCTGCACCGTCTCCTGCCTTCCGCTCAGCCTTCCAAGTACTGCCAGCAATAACTTCGGCCGCTGACTGACAGGCTCGCGTGTAGCTGCCCGGTGAGTCCTTTTGTCGGTTCCTCACCCAAATTAGTGGGTTCGGGAACCGAAGGACAGCACACCTTCTCACCACCTCCCTGAAAGGCAGAACTCCAAGAGGGGGGGGGAGTAAATTAGAGAATGAAGAGCTGAAAGAAGGGTAGAAATAAGCAGCTCAGCACAAGTACTGTTCAGAAATCCGCAGCTCAGCACAGGTACTGTTCTGAAATCAGCAACCCCCGAACCTAGGTTCCTAAAAATTTAAAACCTCACTACTTAATTGCTCCTCACAGTGAGCCCTAATCTGGTGCTCACCAGACCTCCAAGCTGCTTGGAGACTGAGAATACTGATGTCAGGAGGCGGATCCAGGGTACTTGTACTAGTCACATCAAGAGAAGTGACGTTTCTCAGTCTCCAAAGCTGCTGGAGGAGTAGCAAGACCCCAAAGTTTCAGGACTAGCCTGGAGAGATGCTAAGGAAAAAGGTATTAAACTGAAGACTTTCATACTGCATATGTAACTCCTGAGCCTCAGGTTGAGAGTTCTGATGCATGATGTAAAGAGGCAGCCAACAACCATTTTCATTGTAAAGAGGCATTTCGGATGGGAAAGCTGATTTTCTATTGATACTTTCACTTTTCTGGCCCTTATTAATTATAGGCCCCAAACAATGCAGGCAAGAGGAAAGGTCAGTGGTAATCCAGAGCCTTTGTGGCACATAAAAGACAATGCAACAATGGTAGATAAGGACCAAATGGCCTACGGAGTCCATCTGTTTGTTCTCCTCGTGCACTGCTGAAGTTCAAAATATCTCCCAGCTATCAGCTGTAAAGCCTGACCGCCAGCCCTGTGGGATATCACTCTTTAACTATGTCAGTTCTCTAGTCTTATCTCTGCGGCCCTCTATCACTCTGAATAGAGTGGCTTACAAGTTCCCATACTTTAGGCAACACCAGGGTTGGTGATTCCATTAGGCAAACTAGGCAGTTGCCTAGAGGGCTGAAATTCTGGGAGTGGCAAAAGACAATGGGCAGGTAATTTAAATGTTCTCCCTCCTAGCGCTTACCCCAAATAATAGCACTGTTTTCTCTTCTGCACAGGGTTAGAGATATCATAGCCTTATAGCTCATATCGTAAGCTGGCCCCACGCAGCAGAGGAAGCTGGCGTGCTATTAAGTATCCTTCCTCCTGCCAGCCACAGGGGAAGGATAACCAGGATTATTTTATTTTATTTATTTATTTATTCATTTGTTCATTCTTATTTGGTACTCTGCTCTTTAGCCAAATGACTGTTAGGATGAGCTAGCCTGAGCCGGTAGGCTGCAAGAGGGACTGGAGCGGGAGTCAGAGTCGGAGCTGGAGCTGGGGTGCAGTGCAAAATTAAAGGTTTACCCAGAGCCCCCAATATCCTTGCAAAGGCTTAGACCCTCCATGCCTTTTACCTAACTTCTCATCACAGCCCTCTCTATCTGTCCCTGGCATGCTTAAATTCTGTCATAGTGTTGGTTTCCACCACCTCTGCCCATAATATATTTCAGGTATCTTCCACCCTTCTCAATGTAAATTTAAAAAAAAAAGAATTTTCTCATAATTCTACTGAGCCTTCCTCCCTCCAACTTCAGGACCTTGAAGGAGACAATTTCATAAAGTATGTTCCATGCGTAAAGCACATTTTGCACAAGGAAAATGGCTCTTATAAAAGGGTGTGCGGGTATATGACAGTTATGCGATCTATGTGTGTAGGTGTTCCTGGGGTGGAGATGCGATATATGCATACATTTTATAAAATACATATGTACATGCACACATTTATACCTTCTCTGGAGCAGGTGTAAAGTTGTGTACTACTGGGGGTCATTGTACAAACCTACTTTATAAGAACATAAGATATGCTATACTGGGTCAGACCAAGGTCCATCAAGCCCAGTATCCTGTTTCCAACAGTGGCCAATTTAGGACATAAGTACCTAGCAGTTTCCCCAAAAGACTCAGGTTTCTCAATGATTGTATTGGGTCAAGCAGTGATATCCTGGGTCCTTTTTAATAATGGTTTATGGACCTTTCCTCCAGGAACTTGTCCAAACCTTTTTTAAACCCAGCTACACTAACAGCTTTTACTACATCCTCTGGTAACAAATTCCAGAGTTTGATTACACGTTGAGTGAAAAAAATATTTTCTCTTATTAGTCTTAAATAGGTTACCCTGTAACTTCTTTGCATGTCCCCTAGTCTTTCTATATTCTGATGATGTAAACAATTGATCTACGTTTACCTGTTCCATTCCATTCATTAATTTATAGACCTCTATCATATCTCCCCTCAGCCGTCTCTTTTCCAGGTTGAAGAGCCCTAAACATTTTAGTCTCTCTTCATAGCAGTATCCTTTCATCCCTTTTACCATTTTGGTGGCTCTTCTCTGTACCTTTTCTAATAACGCTATATCCTTTTTAAGATATGGCGACCAGAATTGCACACAATACTCAAGGTATGGTCTCACCATGGAACAATATAGAGGCATTATAATATCCTTTGTTTTATTTTCCATTCCTTTCCTAATCATACCTAGCATTCTATTTGCTCTCTTGGCTGCCGCTGCACACTGGGCGGAGGGTTTTAACATGGTATCCACGATGACGCCTAAATCTTTTTCCTGGGTGGTGGTTCCCAATGTGGAACCTTGCATCGTGTAACCATAGTCTGGGTTGTTCTTTGCTAGGTGCATAACTTTGCACTTGTCTACATTAAATTTCATCTGCCATTTGGATGCCCAGTCTTCCAATTTATCAAGATCCTCTTGCAATTTTCCATAATCCTCTTGGGTTTTAACAACTTTAAATAGTTTTGTGTCATCTGCAAATTTGATAACCTCACTCGTTATTCCCTTTTCCAGGTCATTTATGAATATGTCAAAAAGCAGCAGACCCAGAACAGATCCCTGGGGTACTCCACTATTCACCTTTTTCCATTGGGAAAATTGGCCATTTAGCTCTACCCTCTGCTTTCTATCTTTTAACCAGTTCCTGATCCACAATAGTACACTGCCTCCTATCTCATGACTTTTTAGTTTTGCCAAAAGTCTCTGATAAGGGACCTTGTCAAAGGCTTTCTGAAAGTCCAGATACACTATATCAACCGACTCACCTTTGTCTACCTGTTTATTCACACCTTCAAAAAAACATAACAGATTAGTAAGACAAGATCTTCCTTGTCTAAAGCCATGCTGGCTGTCTCCCATTAAGCCATTTTGAGTAATTTGTTCTTTATGATGGTTTCTACCATTTTTCCCGGTACTGACGTCAGGCTCACCGGTCTGTAGTTTCCTGGATCACCCCTGGAACCCTTTTTAAAAATTGGTGTTACATTGGCGATCCTCCAGTCTTCAGGTATTACAGATGATTTTAATGATAGTTCACAGATTACTAATAGCAGGTCTGCAATCTCATATTTCAGTTCTTTCAACACCCTTGGATGTATACCAACTGGTCCAGGTGATTTGCTCCTTTTCAGTTTATCAAATATTTGTAAAACATCTTCCCGGTGTATCAATATTTATGAAGATATATAGGCATCTACAATATTAACCACAATGAAAACACTTGGCAAAATTTTTCATAATTCATGTAGCTTAACAGACATGTTTTTTGAATCTCTCTTTGAACATGTGTGTAATTTATGAGCTTCTTTACGTGGATGAGAGGTAGATGTATTTTCTCAAAGACTGCTTTAACTTGAAACATTATAAAAAGATTTCAGTAATGATCAATGATGAAACTGAGTCAACAGTGTTTATTTTGTTATTGTGCTCTCAAAGGTTTGATGTTTTTCTTTGTGGTTAATACTGATATCCATATCTTGAGATGCGATTGCACTATTCATTATTTTTGCCTTTATAAAACAGGCATAGGCACCTTTTTGGATCTCTCACATAGGCACTCTGTTATGAAATTAACCTCTAAAGGACTATTTTCAAAGCACTTTTTTCCATGTTTACTATCTGAAAATTGCCCTCGCTCAATTTGGCCTTTAGCCACACCGAGAGGAGGCATTTACAAGGGAGAAGAGAAAGTTGTTAGGTCAGGGGAGATATCTCAACAAGTAGAGGTGACCTGCACGGAGCGGTGGGTACACCCCTAAACAAAGGCATGGGGAGGGGGGACCAGCATGGACTGGCAGGTGCACCTACTCTTGCCGTCTTGCTGGGCAGACTAGATGGACCATGCTGGTCTTTATCTGGCATCATATACTATGTTTCAAACCTCTGTATGTACTTTTCTACCAAAAATGTACTCACAAAAAAAAGCAGGTGCAAAGGACAAGTATTTACCTTATACCTGTAGCAAATTTCAAAGCTACGTACGTGTACACTTTTGCTTTGAAAAGCAGTGCAACGCCCATGGGAGTACACACATACTTTGTTCCTATGTGAACAGTTAGAAATTTTTCTCCTTAAAGATGTCTCTATATCAAGGACATGTTTGTTCATTGCTAAGATACTAATAATACACATTTCTATTTGTAGATCCTTCTTTTCCCATACTGGATCCCAAGAAGATAAGAAAACAACAAAAGTATATAGGAAGTCACCTTTGAGGTCAAGGGCCTGGCAGCACAGAAGAGGACGAGGCTAAATTTTATCATTAATTACTATTAACCTGTTTCAGTCAGTCAACCGAGGCACATATAGGGAAAGTGAATTGCTCAAGGTTGGGAAGTATGCCATTGTTGAAATGTTGGAGTGGAGGAGTGGCCTAGTGGTTGGGGCAAGGTACTACAGGCCGGAAGGTCGGGGGTTCAAATCCCACTAGAGGACAGTAACCTTGGGCCGGAAGGACTGGGGTTTCTAGTCCCACAGGTGCTCCTTGTGGTCTTGGGCAAGCCACTTAACCCTCCATAGCCCATGTTCCCTGTAAAATAGTTATCTCCAAGTTATAATGCCCTATTCAATGTAATTTCAGTTTGTTCAATGTAAACCGCACTGATGCAGAATAGCGCGGTATATAAGAGAATGCAAATAAATAAATAGATAAATATCCCGAGAATTCTCCTGACTCTGGTCAATGCTCTAAACTGTTTCTCAAGTTGGACCTCGAGTACCTTCTAGTTGGTTTGGTTTACAGGATATCCACAATGAATATGCATAGGGCAGCTCTGCACGCAGTGAAGGCTGTACATGTAAATCTACCCCATGCATATTTATTGTGGATATCCTGAAAACCAGACTGGTTAAATGGTAAATCAGGATCAGCTTGAGAAACACTGTTCTAAACACTCTACTTCAGCTCTTTCTTTAGAATAACACAGAAATCCTTGGTTTGAGACTGTCCTCTTTACATAAGGTACACTTGTATTTAGCTGTCTGAAGTCAGCAAAAATACTGTGCTTTTTCCAACATTCGGAGGCTGGATGACTCACCTTACACAGACTGTACAGTATGATCAGAATTCCACCCAGAAAGTAACTGCTGGAGGGATCATTGCCCACAATGTATTTATACCACAGCTGAATTGGGATTAGTGTGCGAAACAGTTGGCTCAGCTCTTCAATCAGCAGGTAAAATTTTCCCTGAAAAACACAAAATCACCTTCAAAAAACATTTTCCAGCAAACAGATAATTATTTAAAAATAGGCAGGATTGTATATGTGCTCAAAGCATTAGGGCCCGATTTACCTTTCTTTTCCACTTTCTTTTTGTTTTGTTTTTCTTCATTTCATTTATGCACGTGTTCCATCTTAGCATAAGTGGACTTCAGAGGGCAATTTTCAAATGGTTTTACCCAATTAACCAGTTTGCCACATAAAACTATCAATTGAGATCTGCCTTTCCCCATTGTAGTTAAAAGTACCCCTGCTGCAAAGGGGCAACGCCAACATTTTGAAATTCCAAGAGTGCTTTACATCACACACTTTACAACTGCTTTGCAAAGTCCATGGATATGAAAGCCCCTGAGTACCCACTTACAAGCAACACATATATTACAGTGCTGCTAGTTTGTCCTGTGCTCAGTAGTACTGCCCTCCATTTTCTACTATGCAGGTGACATACAGCTTGTGGTTTACACTAATTCCAGGACACCAGACCTGACTCAACTCAATGCCTACCTCCATGATGTAGGCATTTTGCATCCAGTGATCACCAGATGGTGTGGTTCAGTATTAGGACTAGGGCTGTTAGAATCCATTCAAAGGCGAGGATCTTAGACTTTAGGAAGACTAACTTTGCGAAGATGGGCCAATACCTCAGGGAGTCGTTAGTTGGATGGGAACAGCTGAGGGACGTAGAAAAACAGTGGGGAAAAAACTGAAAGGGGATATTTTAGGGGCAACCAACCTTTTTGCTAAAATGGTAAATAAAGGTAAAAGGAAAAGGAGACCGCTATGGTTTTCGAAAGAAGTAGCTGAAAAAGTGAAGAAAAAGAGGGAGGCCTTCATGAAATACAAGAGATCACAGAGAGAGGAAGACAGGCATCTCTATTTGGAAAAACTTAGAGAAGCTAGCAAAGTAGTCAAGAAGGCAAAGATTCAAAAGGAGGAGGAAATAGCCAATGCAATAAAATGGGGGATAAGACATTTTTCAGATATATTAGTGAGAAGAGGAAGGGCAAGAGTGGTACTGTCAGACTCAAGGGTGCAGGGGAGGAATATGTAGAAGCTGATAAGGATAAAGCGGAATTGCTTAACAAATATTTTTGTTCTGTGTTCACAGATGAAGAACCAGGAGCAGGACCTCAGAAAACACCCACAAATAGGAACAGAAGCAAAGGACATCTTGAACAATTTTCAAAAGACTGTGTTCGTGAGAAACTATCTCAACTTAAAGTAGACAAAGCGATGGGACCGGATGGGATACACCCGAGAATACTGAGGGAACTTGGGGACGTTCTAGCAGGTCCACTGACTGACCTTTTCAATGCCTCGTTGGAGTCGGGCGTGGTGCCAAAGGACTGGAGAGAGGCTCATGTGGTGCCTTTACACAAAAGCGGAAGTAAGGATGTGGTTGAAAACTACAGGCCGGTTAGTTTAACTTCGGTAGTGAGTAAATTATTGGAAAACGCTGCTGAAAGAGAAAATAGTGAGGTTTCTGGAGTCCAGCGGATTACAGGATCCAAGGCAGCATGGATTCACCAGAGGCAGGTCTTGTCAGACAAATCTGATTGATTTCTTTGACTGGGTGACCAGGGAGTTGGACCGAGGGAGAACCCTAAATGTGGTGTATTTAGATTTCAGTAAAGCCTTTGACACTATTCCTCACAGGCAACTTATAAACAAACTGAGCACCCTAGGGATGGACCCTAAAGTTACTGCTTGGGTTAGAAATTGGTTGGGTGGGAGGCGACAAAGAGTACAAGTAAATGGAGCTCACTCTGAGGAGAAGGATGTTATCAGTGGTGTGCCCCAGGGATCAGTCCTTGGTCCGATTCTTTTTAACATCTTTGTTAGTGATATAGTGGAAGGGCTTTCAGGTAAGGTTTGTCTCTCTGCGGATGATACCAAAATCTGCAATAGAGTAGACACCCAGGAAGGGGTAGATAACATGAGGAGGGATCTAGCTAAGCTTGAAGAATGGTCTAGAATTTGGCAGTTGGGATTTAATGTTAAAAAATGTAAGGTCATGCATTTGGGCTGCAGCAATCCAAGGGAGCAATATAGTATAAGGGGTGAAGTACTTTTGTCCACTAAAGAAGAGCGGGACCTAGGAGTGGTTGTGTCTGATGATCTTAAAGTAGCTAAACAGGTAAAAAGGTGACGGCAAAAGCTAGAAGGATGCTTGGGTGCATACGGAGAGAAATGGCTAGCAGAAAAAAAACGTAGTTACTCACCTGTAACAGGTGTTCTCCAGGAGCAGCAGGAATCAGTCCTCACATATGGGTGACGTCGGCGCCGACGGAGCCCTCGCGGAGCAATTTTCCCAGCTTTCAAAGAAAGCCTTTGGGAATTGCAGCGCGCATGCGCGGTCGCCTTCCCGCCCAAGGGTGCCATCTTAGCCAGTCAGATGACATAGCTAAAAAAGACAGCATAAAAATTTGCAAAAAAACTAAAGCAGATGATTGCAACTCCAAGGGGAGGAGGGAGGGTTGTGAGGACTGATTCCTGCTGCTCCTGGAGAACACCTGTTACAGGTGAGTAACTACGCTTTCTCCAGGACCAAGCAGGAAGTCAGTCCTCACATATGGGACTCCCAAGCTTAAGGCTACCGGAGACCCTAAGCACAAAAATGAGCTCCCTCTAGCTCAGCAGCACAGAAGGAAGGAATCTTCGCTGAATTATTACCCACCGGTAGCCCACATCCGGGATGGAGGGTAGGAGTTGCTCAGACCTCAAAGAGATTACGGAGGACTGCCTGTCCGAAAGCACTGTCCCTGCGGGACTCCCTCTCGAGACAGTAATGGACCGCAAAAGTCTGGCTCGAAGACCAAGTAGCGGCCCGGCAGATGTCTGCCAGCGGAACAGAGCGGAGGTAAGCCACTGACGTAGCCTTTGCCCGAACGCAATGAGCCGTGACTCGACCTTCCAAGGAGAGTCCGGCTGCCCCATAAGCCCAAGTGATACAGTCCGCAACCCAGATGGACAGAGTACGCTTGGAGACCGGGAGCCCCAATTTATTGGGGTCAAAAGACACAAAAAGCTGAGCAGCTTTACGGTGCTCCCGCGTACGGTCAAGGTAGAAGTTCAATGCCCTTCTACAGTCCAGGGTATGGAGGACCGTTTCAGCTCGGCTGGAGTGTGGTCTGGGAAAGAAGGTCGGAAGTACCACCTCCTGATTGATGTGAAAAGGGGAGACCACTTTTGGAAGAAATTTTGGGTGAGTCCGTAGGACTACCCTATTTTTGTAGAACCGAGTGTAAGGGGGATCAGACACGAGGGCCTGCAATTCACTTACGCGTCTAGCGGAAGTGAGGGCTATCAAGAACAATGTTTTCCAAGAAAGAAAACGGAGAGAACAGGTAGCCATAGGTTCAAAAGGCGGACAGGTGATCCGCTGTAAAACCACATTCAGATCCCAGTCAGGCGCTGGCGGGCGCAGAGGTGGTTTAAGCAGAAGGAGACCTCGGAGAAACCTCGCTACAAGAGGGTCGCTGGAAAGAGGTCTGCCGTCCACTGGCACATGATGTGCTGAAAGAGCACTGAGGTGAACTTTGATGGAGTTGGACTTAAGTCCCAGATTAGAGAGGTATAGTAAGTACTGCAGGATCACCGACACCGGGCAGGAGAAGGGATCCTGAGACTGTTGGGTACACCAAACGGAAAAGCGACGCCATTTAAGGGCGTAGCATTTGCGGGTAGAAGGTCGCCGAGAAGCTAGGACGACCTCTTCCACCTCTGCCAGCAGAAGAAGGGGAGCAAGGACTACCCTCTCAGCAGCCAGGCCATTAGATTGAGAGATCTGAGGTTGGGGTGTAGCAGAGACCCCTGATCCTGAGTGAGGAGATCCGGTTGTAACCCCAGAGGGAATGGATCCTCTACCGCTAATTGCAGCAGGAGTGGAAACCACGGCTGTCTGGGCCAGCGAGGGGCCACCAGGATCATGAAGGCTTTGTCTCGGAGAACCTTGAAAAGAGTCCGAGAGACTAGCGGGATGGGAGGGAAAGCGTACAGAAGGCTCTCCGACCATGAGAGTAGAAAAGCGTCTGCCGCAACTCGAAGGGGATGTGGCTGACGAGAGCAGAAGCGAGGAAGTTGCCGGTTGAGAGGGCTGGCAAAGAGATCCATTGTGGGGAGGCCCCACTTTAGAAAGAGCTTCTGAACTACCAAGGGATCCAGGCGCCACTCGTGCGGCTGGAGGATCCTGCTGAGTTTGTCCGCCAGGCAATTTTCTTGGCCTGGGAGATAAACTGCCTTGAGAAGAACGCCGTGACTGACGGCCCAAGAGCAGAGCTTCTGTGCTTCCCGACAGAGAAGGAAGGAGCCCGTGCCCCCCTGCTTGTTCACGTAGAACATGGCAACTTGATTGTCCGTCTGGACAAGGACGGACTGGTGAGAGGTCAGGTGGGAGAAGGCCTTGAGAGCCAGGCGGATCGCTCTGAGCTCCAGGAAGTTGATCTGCTGAGCAGACTCCCACGTGGTCCAGAGGCCCTGAGTACGTGCCCCTTGGCAATGTGCTCCCCAGCCCAGGAGGGATGCATCTGTCGTCAGCACCTGGGCCGGCTGAGGTGACTGAAAAGGCATGCCAAGTACCAGGTTCGGCCGATGAAGCCACCACCGGAGAGACGAGATCAGCGGCTCGGAGACGCGCACTAGGTCTGCTAGGCCGCCTGTGGCTTGTTGCCACTGCTTGCGGAGACACCATTGAGCAGGCCGCATATTCAGGCGGGCATTGGGGGTCACATGGACGGTGGAAGCCATATGGCCGAGTAGTCTCAGGAAGCGCCTGGCGGAGACCAGGGGCTGGTTGCGAAAACGGTCGGCTAGGTCCATGAGCCGTTGAGCTCTGACGAGCGGTAGGAACGCTCGTGCCTGAGGAGTGTGCAGCCTTGCGCCGATGAACTCGAGATCCTGTGAGGGGAGCAAAGTGGACTTTGCGAAGTTTATAACAAAGCCCAAGTACTGCAGAAGAGTCACCGTGCGGCGTGTGGCGTTGGTGACCTCCGGAGCGGACGCTGCTCTGATGAGCCAGTCGTCGAGGTACGGAAAGACATAGAGGCCGTGAAGCCGGAGATGGGCCGCCACCACCGCGAGACATTTTGTGAAGACCCGCGGTGCGGAGGACAGGCCAAAGGGCAGTACTCTGTACTGGTAATGATTTCCTGCCACCACAAACCTTAGGTATTGGCGGTGGCTTGGGTGGATGAGGATGTGCGTGTAGGCATCCTTTAGATCCAAGGAGCATAGCCAATCTCCCTGCTGGAGGTAGGGCAGAAGGATTCCAAGGGTAAGCATCTTGAACTTTTCCCGCACGAGGAATCTGTTGAGGTTGCGCAGGTCCAGGATGGGTCTGAGGCCTCCTGTCCTTTTTGGTACTAGGAAATACCTGGAATAAAAGCCTTGACCTCTCAGGTGGTGGGGCACCGGTTCCACCGCCTGTTCCTGTAGAAGACCTGCTAACTCCTGAAGGAGTAATTCCCTGTGCAGAGGGAGTCGTGGAGGTTCTCCCGGAAAATAGGAGGGAGGGACCTGTTGGAAGTGGAGAAGATAGCCTTCTCTCACGACTTGAAGCACCCAGGCATCTGAGGTGATGCTGGACCACCTGTGGGCGAAGTGAACCAGCCGGCCTCCGGTGCTGGGAGGAACCAGCGGAGGGGGAGAGGCTATGCTTAAGGAGTCAAAAACCCCCACCCTGCTGAGCAGGGGCTGGTGGTGCAGGCTTGGGGGCTTGCTGCCTACGGGACCCGTTACCCCGTCCCTTGGCCTGCTGGCCCTGTTGGGGAGCTGCAGGGGCCTGATATTGGGGGTATTGTTTGTAGGCAGCCGCCTTTCTCGGGTAAAAGGACTTCTTTCCCGAGCCCTTCTTTTTCTGGGAAGGGGCGGAGGTCTTCCTAGAAAGCCTAGTCCTGGTGAGAGTCTCCGTCTCGATCTGTGCAGCCTTTTCAGCCATGGGCTTGCCAAAGAGGTTCTCGCCTCGGCAGGGGACATCGACCAACTTGTCCTGCACCCAGGGCTCAAGGTCAGACGACTGAAGCCAAGCCTGTCGGCGGGCACCGATACCGGCTGCGGCCACTCGAGCCGATGCTTCAAAGCCATCATAGGCTGCTCGGGATATGAATTTTGAGCATTCCCGAATGCCAGAGGACAAGGCCAGGAACCTCCGCAAGGGTTCCTCGGACAAACCAGCGGGGAATCCGGCTAGCTCTTTAGCCAGGTCTCAGAGATACATGCCCATGTATAGCTGGTAGGTCTGGACACGACACGCAAGCATAGAGCCCTGGAAACACTTCTTACCAAGGCCATCCAGGTTACGGGCCTCCCTGCCAGGAGGCACCGAGGAGTGCATCTTCTGGCTCTTAAGACGATGCATGGCCGATTCCACTACCATGGAATGGTGTGGTAGCTGTGCTTTTTGGAAGCCAGGGCTCTTGCGGACTCGATAGATAGAATCGACCCGCTTGCTCAGGACCGGCGAGGAGGCCGGACTCTCCCACATGCGGAAGAGTAGTCGTTCCAGCATGGGAGGAACCGGTACAGTAAAGTGTTCCCTGGCGGGAGAGTCATACTGGAGGGCGTCGAGCTCTTCGGCTCGAGGCTCCTCCTCGGGATCCGCAGGGAAGGCCAAAGCCTTGGCCATATCCCTGACGAAGTCCGAGAACCGGGCATCCTGCGGGGGGGACTGCTTCCGAGGTTCGGACTCAGGTGAGTCCGAGGGGACACACCGAGTCCGAAAAGAATCAGGCGACTCTTCCTCTTCAGACTCCCAGACCGACTCCGACGAGGACTCGGTGGGGTCGGCCCGGGCAGGGCGCGGCGCCTGCCGCCCCGACGCCGAGGGAGTCGGCGTCGGCGACCTCGGTCCCGAACGGGAGGCCGAGGGTGACCTCGACCGAGGATCGACTCGAGTTCGCATGGACTCGAGGATCGGCTCGGTCTCCGGGGTCGACTTAGACATCAACATCCCGGCGGTCGGGGCAGCGGCGCCAGCGAGGCCGGCGAGCAGTGCCCGCTGCTGGTCCATGAAGGCAGACAGTCTGCTCTCCAAGGCCGTCAACCTGAGTCCGAGCTCAGGTGACCCAGCAGTCCCCGACTCGGGCCCCGACGGCGTCGGGCCCGACGTCGGCGGTCTCGGAGGCGAGTCCAGGAGGACCACAGGACTTACCCGAGCAGGCAGCTCCGACTCCAGGCGAGGTCGCTTCGAGAGGTGCTCCTTCTCCAAGGACCCGGGACGGCTATCGGGGCTATGCGACCTGGCCCTCGCGGAGCCAGGAGCGTCCACCGACGCCGCCCTCGCGGGTTTCACCTTCCGACGATGGTCCCCGGAGGGAGAACCCCTATCGGAGGAACTCCGGCGACGGTCCGAGCTGGAACCCCTGGACGCGGAGGCCTCCGACGAGGTCCGGGTACGGCTGGGGTCAGCGAAGATCCTATCCCGCTGATGCCGCCGACTTCTCAACGCTTTGGAGGACATTTTGCCGCAGGGCCCACAGATCATTTCTTCATGATCCGGGCCCAGGCAGCGGAGGCAATTGTCGTGTGTGTCAGTTAGTGACATATTTCGGTCACACTGACCACACCACTTGAAACCACTGGCAGCCATCGGGGGAAAAAGGGCCCCGGCGAGGTCAAAGGACCGGGCTGCCAGGGAAAAACCGAAAACGAAACTGACTAAGTCAGAAAAACCGAAAAAGAAGAAGAGGACTCGTGACTGGCGTCGCGAGTCCGGGCGGGAAAAAGACCGGCGTCGAACCGAAGGAAAAAAGAGTAAATTATGAGTAAATATCAACTTTTTCGAGGGGACACGACGGGTACGTCTGTAGGGCTCCGCGGAAAAAAGAAGACTGGCTAAGATGGCACCCTTGGGCGGGAAGGCGACCGCGCATGCGCGCTGCAATTCCCAAAGGCTTTCTTTGAAAGCTGGGGAAAATTGCTCCGCGAGGGCTCCGTCGGCGCCGACGTCACCCATATGTGAGGACTGACTTCCTGCTTGGTCCTGGAGAAACAGGTGATATTGCCTCTGTATAAGTCTTTGGTGCGACCTCATTTGGAGTATAGTGTGCAATTCTGGAGATTGCACCTTCAAAAGAAGGTGAACAGGATGGAGTCGGTGCAGAGGGTGGCTACTAAAATGATTAGTGGTCTTCATTATAAAGCATATGAGGACAGACTTAAGGATCTTAATATGTACACTTAGAGGAAAGGTGGGATAGAGGTGATATGACTGAGATGTTTAAATACCTCCGTGGCATAAATGTTCAGGGGGAGAGCCTCTTTCAATTGAAAGCAAGTTCTGCTACGAGGGGACATGGGATGAGGATGAAGGGAGATAAATTTAGGAGTGATATGCGGAAATATTTCTTTACGGAAAGAGTAGTGGATCTGTGGAATAGTCTCCCAGTGGAGGTGGTAGAGATGAGGACAGTAACTGAATTCAAAAAAGCATGGGACAAACACAGAGGATCTCTAAAGGTAAAAAGGGGACTGTTGTAGTTGTTATGGAAGGACAGACTAGATAGGCCATGTGATCTTTTTCTGTCGTCATATTTCTATTTTTCTATGTATAATAATGGCTCTTCTCTCACCAACTAATACTCCAAAACAAAAACTGATCATCTCCCCACACCCACATAAACAATATCCATTCTCTATACTACCTCTGTGAGGATTTTTGACTGTATTACTGACTCTTGCCCTGGATATATCACATATAAGTTATTTCAATATCACTTACAATGTCATCAATAGTACAATCTAAATAAGCTTCAACAAATCCAAAATGCAGCCATCAGATTTTGCTGTAATACAACTAAATTTGATCATGTGACACTATTACTAATGGCTAAATACTTGCTTCCCATCACAAACCACCATACTCCACATACCCTGGACTTAGAAGTGAGATTCATGACTGCCATGGTATGCGCAAAGCTCACCCAGTTGGAGAAACTGCCATCAAAGAAAATTTAAAGTACTAACTCTAGCTCATAAAACTTTACATGGGTACACCATGATCCCTAGCACCTCAATTAATTCTGTATGAACCTTAAAAGAAAGGCCTGGCAATCTACTTCCGCTCATAATGCCTAGAAAATCCAGTTCACTGATGGTTCATCAGGAGTCAGCATTGCAATCTGCTTTTTTAGCAAAGGTAGTATATCAAATACTCAAACTATAAACCAAACTATTTTCTGTTATCATGGGAGCATTTTGTCATTCAGCTACCCTCCTGCCTGCTGTGTAATTTATTCTCAACTCTGATCCACAGTTCCGTGCTAAAGATAGGGAACACCATCATAAATGACAATACAATATAAAACTACCAAAAATATAACAGAAGTAAGAAAACCTCTCCTCAAATCTCCTCCATTCTTCCATTTTCATGCCTCTATGACTTGTCCTCCCATCCACCATTCACTAATCAAGGGCTATAGGATGCCCTAACAAAAAAAATACCGCCGCCGCCCCCCCCCAATGCTAGCCCCCCCCAATGCCCCAATGCTAGCCACAATCTGCAAAAGAAATGCACCCATTGAACAGGTGTTCGTTTTACAAACAGAGAAATAATGCTACATTTATTCAAGCTGGGGTTCAAGTCCCACCTGGGGCAGCAATCTCAGGCTGGAGGGACTGGGGTTTCTAGTCCTATAGGCACACCTTGTGGCCTTGAGCAAACCACTTAACCCTCAGTTGCCTCAGATACACACAGACTGTGAGCCCTTTGGGGACTAGGGAATGCATCCAGTACCTGTTTGTGGTGATTACATAATGTAAACCACTTTGATTGAAGGATAAAGCAGTATAGGAAACTGGTTAAATAAATCATAAAATCTCAATTCTTACTCACTGAGCTATTCATCCATCAGCACAACTTTTTATTACAGATCTGATTGCTCCCTATGTGCTGGCATGTGCTTTTAGGTTTTCACAGGCCAATCCTCTCTCCATCATGCCCCTTTTCAAGAGCTAGATTTGAATTAACTCATTCTGCCCTTTTCTACTTGGCTCCCATACTTTAGAATTCAATGCCATCATACTTAAGGCTCAAAACCTCTTATCAGCATTTAAGGTGGGTCTCAAAACCTGACTTTTCTGCTGTGCTCTCAGGTAAGGAGTGGAATAAGACTATTATGCGGTTGCTTTTGGAGCAACGGTTCCAGCCTGGCTTGTAAACGTGCCCTGCTCTTTTCTTCCCGGACTGATTATTCTGCTAGCTTATTGGTCGAGTTTCTATTGTCTGGCTTTTCTTTGAAATTTGTGACCCACCTTGATATGGAAATGTAGGTAGTATATCAAATGTACTGAACTAAACTATAACTATGAGAAGTACTGTTCTCTCTACAGACAGAAACACAGATACAAATAGAGTAATCCTGTTCTTGCAGGTTTTGCAAGGCAGGAAGATTAATTCTGCTTGAAGCCACCTTATCCTGGATAATGACCCTCCTCTGTATGATCTCCCTGCTCAATCAATAACACCCATGTAAGCTTCTAATGCTCAGATGTGTGCACAATAAAAAAAAATCTAATAATGCAACCCATGACAGTTTGGGACTGCATTGTCATAGTAACGTTCGGTGATGCTGTCACAGATTGTGTTCACTAATCGCCTTTGACCAGGAGTTGGAGATGGGCCTTTCTCAACCATCCATGACGATCTCCAAGTCAGTGCTTTTCTCCTCTCAGGATCCCTCCTCCCCCCAAGCAAGCCCTGTGGGGATGAGATCATTCCACAGGCTCTCTCATGTCTCTATTTTGGTTGCCTGGGAAAAAAAACACTAATCGTTCAGAGCTTTGGCATTCTTATGATCTCATGTTCCCCTTGGGACAGGGAGTGAGGTCACACTTCTTAGAGCTAGAAGGCCTGTTTTCCTTTTTTTTTCTTTTTCTCTCTCCCTCCCCCTTAGTCCCTTGGGGCGGCACATCACAAAAAATGTAGCAGCAAACAATCTAGGATGCTAAACACACACATTTTACTAAATCAGCATTTCTGCTTCTCATTACAATAAGAACCTGCATCTCTAGTACCAGCACCATAGGCTTAAGGCTTGCAAATTAATGGACTGTTACTTTCTAAACCAGCTACCTCTTGCCCAACCCCCAGACTCACACTGCTGAAAACAGGCAACAACTTGACTAGTTTCTATTAATGCCTGTGGACAAAATATTTCTAGGGCAAAGATGAAGAGAGAAAAAAAAGGCAGAAATTTAGTTCTACTGTGTCCTATTTCATGGTCATCACCATCCCTATTTGACTCCCCCACCCAAAAATAATATTTGCTCCGAACGCTGATGAAAGTCTCAAATACTCTAACTACATAGGAGGAGGGTGGTATTCATAAAACCAAGCTACAAAACCAGGGGGCTTGTTTACAAAGCCGCGATAGCGGCTTCCGCCTGATATCGGAGCCGTGGCCCCATTGAATTTCAATGGGGCCGCGGCTCCGATATCGGGCGGAAACCGCTACCGCGGCTTTGTAAACAAACCCCCAGGGTTCCAATTATCTCCCACCACTTTGTCATCCTCCTTCAGAAACTACATTCCAGCAGCATGCACCCCCTACTCTCTATGTACTGCATGTATTTTTGTAAAAGGTGCCTCTTTCCATTGTCTCACGATCACACAGTCCCCTGACTGAGAGGGAGGTAAGACGGGAAGCCTCATCTGAAACAGACTCCTTCAATATCTTAGAGACCGACCACAGGAGAAAAGGTGGTAGCCACAGTCTCAGGCTGCAGTACCTCCAGAGACTGGGCACAGCATATCAGCAGCATCCCTGCACCAAGGATACACAAGTCAGGGACTCTAATGATGCAAATGCAAAGCTTATCCAGCTACTATTCACTCACAGCTCGCAGGTAGAAAAGCAGCCGGCAGAGGGGTGGGGGTGATGAGCACATAAAAATGGGCCCGAGTTTCAGCGGCGGTGGCTAGACGCCGCTGCTGAAACTGAGATCCATAGATTCAATGTCGGGCCATATCTAGCCACTGGCATTGAATATCCAGGTCGGCCAGCTAGCGGCAAAGCTAACCGGGCAGTGGCAATATTTAGTCACTGCCCAGTTAGCTTTGGTGCCCAGCTAGCCAGGCAGTGGCTAAATATTGCCACCGCTGGTTATCTCTGGGTGCCGCCGATGGAATGCCCCAATGCTAGCCAGCTAACATCGGGGCACCTAGCAGTGGCACCCAAGGATATTAAGTGGTACTAACCATGTTAAGTGCTACTGAATATTTCATTCACCATGATTAATGCGGTTAGAAAGTCTGCTAACCACGTAAAACAGTTAAATATCACACCCAATAGTTCTGCATTTTAGTTTTATAAAAATTGTTATATAAAGTAATCACGATAAAGCTTAAAAAATAAGAAAAATTTGGAAAAGTAGTGTTCAAGGATAGTAAAAAAGTGGTCAATATTCAAGAGATCTAGATGCCCAAGTTAAAGGATTAGGCACCAAAGTCTGCATAAATAAAAATGTCATCCTTCTAAGCGCCCACATTTACAGGGAAATTATGTAAGGAGGCGCCTATATTTACACATGAAAGTCAGGGCATAAAGGGGGTATTTTAAATCATTTATATGTGTAAATTGCGGTTTATGTGTGTAGAGGGCCTCTAATAAAATTGCACTCAGTGTAAAAGTATGTGCATTAATTTTATGGCATGTACTTTCACTGTGGGCATGAACAGGGCAGAGTTTGGGCACAGCATGCAAGTACATGCTGGTGTAAATGATCACACCTCAATTTAAGGTACATTTTGGTCATTTACGCTAGTATTTTATAAAGAAAAGTAGGTGTTTACTTTTTTAAAAAATAAAATAAGCTTAAAGCAAGTGTGTCTGCTGCCTTACGCCAAGCAGGACCTAAACTTGAAAAATTTTCAGTCTAAAACCGGGGCACCTAAATCATGTGCTTAGCTTCCTTTGACAACTGGCTTTATGGTAACAGTCAACGATAGCAAAGACTAATTGGCTCATCCCATCTGCCAAATTTATTACTGTACACACTGCAATATTTTTCATTTTCATTTATTATCCTCCAATACAACTGATAGCTGACCTAGCTACCAGCCATAAAGTGCGACCACATGTGGGATATTACCCCTTATGCAAGTCAGATTGCCTTCTTTATTGGTTCTCAATCATTATAGGTAGTTAAACATACAAGATTACATACCTTCATGAAACATCTTCCCTCCTCCTCACCCCCAAGTCTTGCCATTAAGCACTGTGATCTAAACAGTTACCAAACTAGTAAAGTCATGGCCTGAACATCTTACCTACTAGGACCCTGTGGCCAGCAAAGTGTAGGCAAGGTGGGTGCCTACCCAGAATATTAAGCCACTGCTGTTATTGGGTTTGACTTAGTTGGTTACAGCAACGGGCTGGTAACTGGGGAAGCCAAGGTTAAAATTTCACTTTTCCACTGACATGCCTTGTGATCTTGGGCAAGTCAATTCACCCTTTACTGGCTCCGATGGCAGTTTAAATTGTTAATCCTCTTGGGAATGGATTTATGTACTGCATCTTAATAGCAACTTGCTTCAAAACACACCTATTTATAGAGCACTTTGAGAAGAAACTGAATTGCCCAAATATCAACACAATGTAAACACACTTCCTACCATATATATATCGACTATCTACCCTACCCATGATCCTACCCAGCATCAGACTTAACTGGTGTAATTTAGTTCTTCCTAATTCAGTATCTTGCTATCTAACTTTGTTAATCCACATCCTATACAAGTGACAATGTATAATGTTATAGTCCAATCGGTATTTGGACCTAACTTGTGTAAATGAGTTCTTCCTAATGCAATATTCTGTAATCTAACTTAGTTATTCCACATCCTGTCCAGTGTATACTATTATAGTCCAATCTCAGATAACAGATTGTCCTTGATATGGATGTTTTCCAATAGCTATTTGTTTTAACTGTTAGGTTTGTGTTATGTTAGGCATGTTATTTGTATAATTTTTGTTCCTTGTAAACCACTTTGATTCATTGATTTGTTTTGTTGTTAAGTGCCATTGAGTCGGTGTCGACTCATGACGACTCTCTGGATAGCTGTCCTAAACTGCGGCACCCATAGCTGCTGTTATTGTATCAATCCATCTCATTGCTGGCCTTCCTCTTTTGCGTTGACCTTCTACCTTGCCAAGCATGATGTTTTTCTCTAATGATCTCTCTCTTCGCATGATGTGTCCAAAGTATGAAAGTCAAAATCTTGTCACCTGAGCTTCTAAAGAAAACTTAGGTTTGATCTCCTCTAGTACTGACTGGTTTGTTCTTCGGGCAGTCCATGGAATACACAGTATTTGTCGCCAGCACCATAATTCAAAGGCATCAATTTTTTTCCGGTCTATCTTTTTCACTGTCCAACATTTGCATCCATATGACTCTATTGAAAATACCATGCTTGAACAAGTCAAATCTTTGTATGGAAAGAGACATCTCTGCTCTTGAGAATCTTATCTAGGTCCTTCATAGTCATTCTGCCAAGAGCAATGTGTCGTCTGATTTCTTGACTGCTTGTTGTTTCTTTATTGATAGTTGATTCAATGGTATAAAAAAAACATAAATAAATAATAAAAATGACATTGGTTTGGAAAGGTGAGTAATTAAATCCGTATCCAAATAAGGAACTAAGTCATGCCTTGGCCATTGCTGAGCATTATCAGAGACTGATTGGCTATTTACAACATGCTCTCTAAGCCAACTAACAGATGGGTCCCCACTAACCCGTCAACTACCCAAGGAGCCATTTAGCCCAAGAATAATGTCCAGTCACAGCCAATCTGCCAGCACTAACTTGGTTAGTTTCTGGCAAGTGGAAGGCTACCCATGGCCTGCTTCCTTTCTTCTCCCTTTTTTGTTATCAGTTTTCTCCTTCTGATTTTTAGGGAGTGAACTATGGACTGTTGACCGTACTGCAACTTCCCATCCTCATTCCTATCTCTTACATAGAATATGGCGGTAAGTAAGAAACACTAGGCCCATCTTGTCTGCCCAGTTTCATTCCTGGGGCAATGCCATAGATTCCAGATGATCTCTTATTTTCCCCCTTGTATTTTTGCAACTAGGGATCTTAAAAAAAACAAAAACAAAAAAAAATAGCCTCTCAGCCCCTCTTTTCCTTCTTTATGGGCCATGTTTTTTATATCTCACCAACTCATGACAAGCTGCGGCATGCTGTCCCCATTTTAATCTGATTCTAGAAAACAGGCCTTTAAAAAGCTTACTGCACTAGAGGAACGAGTTTTCAGTGCAAAGGAAATCCTAGAAGGTGGTGTCATGATATAAGGCCAGAAGGGGGTTAGATATGAGTAAAGTAAGGGATTAGATATGAGTAAAGTAAGAGAGAGTTCCTTCTCAGAAAGTGTGGTAGATGCATTATGTTTTACCTACCAATTATGCTATCTGAACTATTTTGTTAGTTGTGGTACTCCATGTAACTTAGAGGGTAATTTTAGAATGCATTTCTATGAGCAAAACAGTGTTTTATGTGCAGAAATTTCTTTTTTTTTTTAAAAAAGCCCTCCAGATTTGAAGGTAAAAGTATGCACATAATTCTGCATTGTATATTCTTTTACCTGTGCCCTTTAGAAGCATTCCTGAGGCTGGGGTAATTTTCAAAGTGAACTTATGCATAAAGGCTACAAACTTATATGGGCTGTTATAAAGTTATCTTCATAACTTTTACTTTTTGTGCCAGCAGGCATGTTAACTAACATCACTTGTTCAGTAGCACAAATAAGGAACTGCAGACTAAAGATTGAAGGATAAAGTGGTATACAAATCTGGTTAAAGAAAGAAAGAAAAAATGAAAGAACAACAAGCATGTCTCACTTTCTGCATATCCTTTTTCTGGATTCTTTTCCCCCCTCCCTTATTCTTGGTGACTTTAATTTTCATACTGATAACCCCTCTGACCCCTATGCGTCCAAGCTCCTTTCCCTTACCTCCTCTTTCAACCTCCAGCTTTGCTCTTCTGCCTCCACTCATCAGCTTGGTCACTCTGCCTTGACCTCATTTTCTACTCTAATTGTTACCTTCTAATTTCCATACATCTGACCACCACCTGTTAAGTTTCACTCTTCATTACTCCCCCCCTCAATCTCTTGCTATCTTTTTAGGAATCTTCATGCTATTGATCCACTGACTCTATCCTCTGCTGTCTCATCTCTTCTCTCTTCCACTTTGTCCTCTACGTCTGTAGATGAAGCCATAGCTTCCTATAATACTGCTCTCTCCTCTACTCTGGATAACCTTGCTCCGCTCCTTCCACGTCCTGTGAGGCGCACCTCACCTCAGCCCTGGTTGTCTTCAACTACCCATTACCTGCATTCTTGTGCCAGCTCAGCTAAGCACACTTGGCTCAAATCTTGCTCTTTCTCTGACTTTCTTCACTTCAAATTCATGCTTTCTTCTTTCCAGTCTGCTATTACACTCACTAAACTATTTTCTCCATCTGACTAACCGTCTTGCCTCTAACCCTCAACGTCTCTTTTCTACTCTCAATTCTCTTTTTAAGACACTTCCACCTCCAATCCCTCCTCCTTTCTCTGCCCAAACCTTAGCAGACTATTTCCATGACAAAGTGCATAAGATTACTCTTCAATTCCCCACTAAATCTTCACTCCCTCTTTCCCCTCTCCATTACCAACTTTTTCCCTCAACCTCTATCACCCTTTCATTCTTTTCTAAAATCTTTTTTGAGGAAACCTCTCTTCTTCTTTCCTTCTCTAAACTCACTACCTGTTCTTCTGATCCTATCCCCACCTACCTCCTCGACCGTCATTCCTTTTATCTCACATATTCTCAACTTTTTACCTTCCACTGCAACCTTCCCTGCACCCATCAAGCATGCTGTAATCACTCCTCTCCTCAAAAAACCCTCACTTGACCCTACTTGTCCTTATAATTATCGACCCATCTCCCTTCTTCCATTCATTTCTAAAATTCTTGAACATGCAGTTCTACGCTGCTGTCTCGAATTTCTTTCCTCTCAAGCCCTCCTTGATCCACTTCAATCTAGTTTTCGTCCATTTCACTCTTCTGAAACAGCTCTCATTCTTCTCGATCTTTCTGCTGCTTTTGATACTATTGAACACCTCCTCATCCTTGACACTTTATCCTCTGTTGTGTTTTAGAGGCCCTGTACTGTCTTGGTTCTCTTCTTATCTCTCCAATCACTCTTTCAGTGCTTGTTCTGGAGGTTCCTCCTCTTCTGCCACCCCTCTTTCAGTTGGTGTACCTCATGGGTCTGTTCTAGGCCCTCTCCTCTTCTCTCTCTATACCCAGTCCCTCGGTGCCCTCAACTCTTCCCATGACTTTCAGTATCATTTGTATACCGAGGACTCTCAAATCTATCTATCTATCTATACATGACATCTCTCCTTCGCTCCAAACTCGTATCTCTACTTGCTTATGACATCGCTACCTGAATGTCTCACCGCTGCCTAAAATTGAATATGGCTAAAACTGAACTTATCATCTTTCCCCTAAACCCTCCTCCCTCCATCACTGTTGACAACACTCTTCTTCTTCCTATTTCCTCAGCCCACAAATTTGGTGTCATCTTTGCCTCCTCCCTTTCCTTCTCCACACATATTCAACTTATAGCTAAAACCTGCCATTTCTTTCTCTATAACATTAACAAAATTCGTCCCTTCCTCTCTAAACACATTACTAAGGCTCTCATCTACTCTTTGGTCACCTTCCATCTTGATTCCTGCAACCTCCTCCTTACTGGTCTCCCTCAATGTCATCTCTGTCCTCTTCAATCTATCCAGAACTCTGTGCACGGCTAATCTTCCGCCAGCCCCAATACACTCATATAACCTCTCTTCTAAAATCACTTCACTGGCTCCCCTTTCCATTTCTGTATCCAATTCAAAATTCTCCTTCTAATATATAAATGCATTCACTCTACTGCCCCTCATTACCTTTCCTTTCTTTTCTCTCCCTACATCCCTCCTCGTGAACTTCGCTCCTCTGCTGGCTTTCTTCTCTCTATGCTTTTTTCTTCTGCAAATTCCAGACTTTGATCTTTTCATCTTGCTGCTCCTTATGGATGGAACAAACTTCCTCTATCTTTATGTCAAGTCTCTTCTCTCCCCTTCTTCAAATCCATGCTAAAGGCTTACCTCTTTGAGGACACATTTTGATCCTAATCCTTTGTTCTTCTTCCCTATTTGAACACCCCTTGTGTCTCTTGTATTGTTCTGGCTGTCTTGATTAGATTGTAAGCTCTATGAACAGGGACTGTTTTCTTTATATGTTTGTACAGCACAGCATATCCTTGTAGAGCTATATAAATGATTAATAATAATAGTAGCAGAATCTTTCTTTGCCCATCATTCCCTGATGATGGAAGTCTTTGCTGCCTACTGCCCACGTCCCCTAATGTTGTCACAATTCAGTACCTTTCTAACAGAACCCCCTGCCAGGGAAGCAGTTATATCACAGACTTTGATCTCTACCAATGAAACAAGAGTCAGACAATGGCTTACGGTACAGGTCAGAGTTACATATTAACACCAGAGAAGGAAGCAGAAAAGGACCTACTGCCCTATGCTTTCTGCCTAGTGGTTCCATCTATACCGTTCTACATCCCAGATGTCAAAGATACATAAGCAGGATATCAAGCTTTATCCAACTTAGGGAGGAAGGGCCCGATATTCGAAAGGCATTTACACGGTTTACAGATCAATACACCATGTAAATGCCTTAGATGGGGATATTCAACAGCACTTACACGGTTAGTATCATTGAATATCCCATCTAAGTCTCCTATGTGCTCCGATGCTATCTGGTTAGCATCGGGGCATATTGGGGGCCTTCCGGGGCAGAGCAGAGGCAGAGAATGGTGCTAACTGGGCAGCAGCAAAATTGGATACTGCCCTGTTAGTAATCTGCACCTTAAAGATAGGCGAGGAAAACCCTCGCCTATCTTTAAGGCAGTGGAGCTAACAAGGCAGTATTCAATATCACTGCAGCCAAGTTAGCTTCAGCAGCTTCCGGCTTTGGTGGTGATCTCTAGATATTCAATGCTGTCGGCCCATAGTCCTTCGAAGATCCAGACAGATGAATATCGGGTCCGAAGTTACTAAGCTGTTGTAAAGTATTACATTTTAGTACAGCCTGATTTACCACAGGTTAGTGAATCCTGTAGTAAATGAATAATGCAACTTGTGATCAATCTCGCATGCTGCATTTTCTGCTCCCTGGGAGTATTGGGCCACATGTTAATAGCCCAATGTTCCTAGGGAACCTTCTTAAAGGGGATAACACCATTTTAAAACTGCATGGACACTCTCTTCCCTAGTGAAGACCCCCCCCCCCCCCATTTTGCCAGAAGACTCTGGATTCCCAGTCCAGATCTCTCCCCCTCCCCCCATGGAGACTCCAGACACCCTCTCCCTTCTGATCTCCAAGAAGATGACCCTCCACCGCCCTCCATGAACCCTCCAGACCTACCTGAAAAATTCAGTGGTGGCCTAAGATAAGGGAGCACAAGCGATCCCCAGTCGCTTCTGCGTTGGGTTCAAAATGGCACCAGTTAACCCCTAGCAGCAATCTCACAGTACTCATAAGGAGGGCTTATGAGAGGGTGGGGAGGAGAGGGTCCCGGAGTCTCTGTGTGGAAGTTCTCAACTGGGGTTTGGGGGAAGGAGTCATCTGGTGAGACAGGGCATCTTGACTGGAAGAAATAAGCTAGTCCTGTTTGTTCTGTTTAGTCGGGACCGTCTCTTAGCTATATGTGTACAACGCTGCATATGCCTAGTAGCACTATATGAATGATTACCGGTAGTAGTAATAGTAGTACTAATAATACTAGTAATAATAGAAGGGGGGGTCTGCAGAACTGTAAAATGGTACTGGGCCTTTAAGATGGCACCCAGGAGCATCAGACTGCATGTTAGTAATAACACATCATGCGCAGTTCCATGCAATCTATATTTTTCGATTTCCATAATAAAGAGTTTTGCATGCTTTGCATCCCATGGTTGTGGCATATCTGCTACAGTAAAATAACACAGGATTTTACCTTTTAATGTACATTAAGATGCAGAAATTGTGCATTATTCCCTTAACACACATTAGTAACAATGCCCCTTAGTTTGGTTGTCCTCTCTCTCGCCCTCGAGCATTTTTTAATTCATTTATTTTTTATCTAAACTATTTATATCCCGCTGTTTACAATCTTTTAAAGTGGATCACCCAGTGACACAGAAAATAACACAAGTTTCCATACTTCAAGCAAACATTAGGCAGTCCCATCCAGGTTTACTTTACCCAGCCTCCCACCCCATTTCTAGCACTGTCATTTAAATACGCTCCATGCATGCCAAAAATGTGCCACAGCGCTGGTCTTCATCGCTGTAGCTTATTCTAGGCATCCACCGCCTTCTCGGTAAGGGAAGACAGAGGAGCCAGCAATGCTGAGAAAAACATACAGAAAAAGCAAATGCATAGACTAATTACAGCTAGAAAGGACCTGCAGTAAAACTGTTGTATCAATTCTTCGCATTATAACAAACGAGATAAGTAAAAAATACATATACAAGTAAACAAGAATCAAAAGAAGTCTCTGGGTTCCAGAGATCTTAATTTTCTCTTGTTGGAGTGCGGGGGGGGGGGGGGGGGGGGGGGGAACAGGGGTAGCAAGGTTTAGGTTTCCTCCCTCCCTCCCGATACATTTCCCTGATTCTGCTGTACAAACGAGAGACTCTGTTTTCATGGAAAATGAATTAAGGTAAATGAAGGCACAGCGGCCATGTGGTGTTCCAGAGGATGGCACAGCCTCCCACCTGGGCACTGGCAGGTTCCTTACTTTCCCAAGGTAACAGCTCGGTAGGTGTGGAATTCAGAAGCACAAAAATAAACACACACCTACATTAAGAAACTGTGCCTTGGGAGGTCCTGGGGGGTAGGCTAGGTCACAGTGGAACTTGCTAGGGGAGGATAGGAGAGAAAAACAAAACACACACACAAAATAAAGCGTAAGCTCTGCCAGAGCCCTGGGGACCGTGCCAGTGACTGGGGACTAATGCTAGGCACAGAAAATTGAAAACAAAAGTTGTGGAGGGAATTCTCTCCGTGTGAATGTTACCAGCCTGGAGGTCTTGCTAGTATAAAATCCTAATATGACAGAAGTGTGGTGCATGGCTGTGAAACAGAGAACCATCAGGCACAGAGAGAAGATAAAGCATAGTTACTCACCTGTAACAGGTGATCTCCTGGAACAGCAGCAATTTAGTCTTCACATATGGGTACCGTCGGTACCAACGGAGCCTGCGCGGGAACACTCCCCAGCGTCCAATAGGAAAGCTTTTGAGAGCATCCCACAGCGCCTGCGTGCTGCCTTCCCGCCTTTCCCAACTGTCCCTCTCCAGTTGAGTTTAAAGCTGAGACAAAAGAGAGAGGGAAAGAGAGAAAGAGAGATACAACTCCTAGGGGAGGTGGTGGTTTGTGAAGACTAAATTCCTGCTGTTCCCGGAGATCACCTGTTACAGGTGAGTAACTATGCTATCTCCAGAAACAAGCAGGAATGTAGTCTTCACATATGGGGACTTCCTAGCTGTAGATGCCAAGGAGAAACCCCAGAAGTTGTGTGCCCTTGTGAAAGGGTTCCACTTCCCCCCATGGATCTCTGGCATCCTATCAGGTATGGTGGGTAGGAGTTGATGAAGTATAGAACAAGTGTTGAAGAACAGCCTGACCAAACAAGGCATCCCGGCGGGAGTCCTTGTCTAAGCAGTAATGGGCTGTGAAGGTATGAACTGAAGCCCAAGTAGCTGTTCGGCAGATGTCGTCAATAGACACAGAGTGAAGATGAGTCATAGAGGCTGCCATGGCTCTCACATTGTGAGTTGTGACATGGCCTTCAAGAGGAAGGCTTTTACTTTCATAGGCAAAAGATATACACTGTGAAATCCAGCTGGACAGTGTTCTTTTGGAGACTGGAAGTCCCAAATGACTAGGATCAAAAGCAACAAAAAGTTGAGAGGACTTCCTATGTTGCTGTGTCCTTTGTAAGTAAAAGGCCAGAGACCTTTTACAATCCAAAGTATGAAGATTCCTTTCTGCATTTGAGGCATGAGGCCTTGGGAAAAATACAGGAAGGTAAACCGCTTGGTTTAAATGAAAAGGTGACACCACCTTTGGCATAAAGTGTGGATGAGTCCTAAGGACTACCTTATGATGGAACCTTGTATAAGGAGGATCAGCCAACAATGCTTGCAATTCACTGATGCGATGCGCTGATGTGATTGCAATAAGAAAGATGACCTTCCAGGAAAGGAATTTCAAGGAGGTAGTGGCTAATGGTTCAAAAGGCAGTTTCATAAGCTGCCCAAGAACCAAATTTAAGTCCCATGCCACAAGTGGTGGCTTAATGGGAGGCTTAGTTAAAAGAAGGACTCTCATAAATCTCGCTACGAGAGGATGAGAGGAAATAGGTTGCCCATTTAGAGGCTTGAAAGAAGCTGCAATAGCACTCAAATGAACTCTCACTGAATTGGTCTTAAGCCCTGCATTAGATAAATGAAGGAGATACTCCAGTAATGATTCCAGAGGTATCGCAAGAGGTTTAAGACCCTTCTGCGAGCACCATATGGTAAACCTTTTCCACTTGAAAGCATAAGAGCGTCTTGTGGAAGGCTTCCTGGAAGCATAAAGGATATCCTTTACCTGCTGAGAAAGGTTAAGACCGTGAAGTTCTAGGCTTTCAGCAATCAGGCCCTGAGATGCAGAGACTAGGGATTGGGATGCCACTGCATCCCGTCCTTCTGAGAAAGGAGATCTAGAGCAGATCCTAACTCCAGAGGCGGAGCTTGAGAGAGATGTAGGAGCAGAGGGTACCACATTTGCCGTGGCCAATGTGGCGCTATGAGAATCATATGACCTCTGTCTCTCTGAAGCTTGAACAGGGTTTTGGGAATTAGGGGAATGGGTGGAAAGGCATACAGGAAGTCCTGGCCCCAATGGAGGAGGAAAGCATCCCTGGCCTGACAACCCTGAGCCGGAATTCTGGAAAAGAACCAGGGAAGTTTGGCATTCAGCGGACTTGCAAAGAGGTCTATGTCTGGGGTTCCCCAAATTTGGAAAATTTTGGCCACCTGGTCTGCATGGAGAGACCATTCGTGTGCAAACAGAACTCGACTGAGTCTGTCTGCCCAAGAGTTTTGAATGCCTGGAAGATACACCACAAGGAGATGAATCTGATGCTCTCTGGTGAGGGCCCATAGTCGCAAAGCTTTGTTGCATAGCGACAGAGAGCCTGTTCCACCCTGCTTGTTCACATAGAACATGTCTACTTTATTGTCCGTTTGAACTAGGACTGTCTTGTAGCTGAGCTGGGTGTGGAATACTCGAAGAGTAAGGAAGATTGCTCTGAGTTCCAGGAGATTGATATGTAGATAGGTCTCTGTGGAGTCCAGGTACCCTGGGTAGAGAGGCCTTTGCAGGTGGGCTCCCCAACCCACCTGTGAGGCATCTGTTGTTAGAGTGGCTTGGGGTGGAGGTTGCTGAAAAGGGGACCCCACAAAAAGGTTTTGGGGTGATTGCCACCATTGGAGGGACTAAATAAGGCGATCTGAGTTTGCTATTTTGTCTGACAGGCAACCTGACGCCTGAGTCCATTGAGTGGATAAAGTCCACTGAGCTGCCCTCATATGGAGGCGAGCATAAGGAACCACATGCACGGTGAATGCCATGTGGCCTAGCAATTGTAAAATTTCCCGAGCAGAGAGGTGAGGTTTCAGCACTGCTTGGGAAGCTAACTGCACAATGCGAAGGCAGCGGGGCTGTGGAAGGTAGGCCCTTGTCTGTCTGGTATCCAGCAGAGCTCCTATAAACTCTAGGGACTGAGTGGGAGCAAGGTTGGATTTTGGGAAGTTTTATGACAAGTCCCAAATACTGAAGGATGCGCATTGTGTGAGAGAGAGCAACCCTGGCCTCTGGCTCTGAAGGGGCTCGAATAAGCCATTCGTCTAAGTAAGGGAAGACGAATATTCCTAGGGTGCGAAGAAATGCTGCCACCACAGCGATGCATTTTGTGAACACCCTTGGTGCCGAGGCCAGGCCAAAAGGAAGAACCCTGTATTGGTAGTGCTTCCATTGAAAAAGAAAGTGAAGGAACTTTCGATGAGTTGGATGGATGAGAACATGAGTGTACGCATCCTTGAGATCTAGAGAACAAAGCCAATCCTGACTCTGAAGGTATGGCAGCAGAGTTCCTAGAGAAATCATTTTGAACTTCTCTTTGAACAGGAATTGTTCAATTCTCTGAGGTCTAAAATGGGTGTGTGTCCTCCTGTTTTCTTTGGAATAAGGAAATAGGGGGAGTAGAACCCTGTACCCTGTTGGAGAATGGGTACCTCTTCTATTGCCCCTTGGGCAAGAAGATAGTGACCTCTTGACCAAACTGGTCGTTGAGAGAGGTCTGAGAATTGAACTGTCTTACCATTGTAGGAGGGGGGCATGCTGAGGAAATGAAGCTTGTATCCCTCTCTTACAATAGACAGAGTCCAATTTTCTGCTGTTATCTGACCCCATCTGGGGGCAAAATGACATAACCTTCCTGGAATGGTGGAAGGCTCTGGGCCGTTCAGGGCCAGGAAGGCAAAGTTCTCTAGATAGGAGTCAAAGCCCCTGTGGAGGATGAGTCTGCTGAGCCGCTTGAGGCTTAGCAGCTTTTGTTTTTCTTTGCCTAGGTTGTTGCTGCTGTCCCTTTTGGGCAGACTGACCTAAACGATGCCCCTGCTGGGTATAGGAGGGATAAAACTACTTCTTACTGAAGAAAGGTTTCTTGTAGGATTTTTTCCTTGCAGGATCAGCTGTAGATTTAGACAATCTATCTAAAGTGATATTGTCAGCATCTATCTCATTAGCTTTTTCCTGCCAATTCATGCCAAAGAGATTCTCTCCTGTGCAAGGAATATTACCTAGTTTATCCTGTACCCAGAGTTCCAAGTCAGATGCCTGGAGCCAGGCAATCCTATGTGCACCTATGGCAATAGCAGAGGTTCTGTTTATGCACTCAAAGCAGTCAAAGGCTGCACGATTCACAAACTTGTTAACATCCTGAGCATGTTTGACAAGGGTGAGGTAATCCTGCCTCTTATCATCAGGAAGGAGAGGGCTCATAAGCTCTAAATCTCCCGTGACTTCCCTTAAGGAACATTCCCATATATAATATATAGGAACGGATCCTAGAAGAAAGCATGGAAGCCTGGAAGGTTCGACGTCCAAAGGCATCAAGCAATGTTCCCTCTAATTTTCTGTAGGCTGTGTGCACATAAAATATCAGCTGTGCAGCTTTTGAAGGAAGGCTAAATTTTTGTGCGCCACATAACGACACTCGCAGTTATATACTTTAAAATTTGACTACACGTCAGCACACAGTATGTACACCACATTGATTTTAATCAAATTAAATGAAAATAGACTATTACCAAATGAAGCGGAAAATTTCTAGTAATTACAATCACAACTTTTAAATTTTAAGACGTCTGTGTTGTTTTCTATCAGAATCAGAACCGTAATTTTTGTGCGCTCTGTTGTAAAGTATGTGCACTCGCTCGGTGAAGTGTGTGCACGCGCACACGCACACAGCTTAGAGGGAACAGTGGCGTCAAGAGTCCTACACTCACATCCTGGAGGATTAGATGCATGCATTTTTGCACTCTTGATCCTTCTCATAGCTGATTCTACCACTATGGAATAGTGTGGTAGCTGAGTCTTCTGAAACCCAGGACAAGGAGGAACTCGATACATGGTGTCGAGTCTTCGAGAGTGAGGAGATGTGGTTAGAGGTGTTTCCCACATCCTTAACATGAGATCATGCAAGATCTCATGAATAGGTAAGGTAGCTGCCTCCTTGGGAGCTTAAGGGTATTGAAGGATTTCTAATTCCTTTGCCCTAGGCTTTTTTTCAGGAGCCACTGTGATGGAAAGACCTCGAGCCACATCTCGGATAAAATCCTGAAAGGACATATCCTCTGGTGGAGACATCCTACTCTGAGGAGAAGAAGAATCCTCAGGAAGAAGTACTCTGGTATCGGCAGAGCTTGCAGAGTCTTCAGACTCATCCGAGGATTCAAAGTATCTCCAATCCAGGTGATCATGCAAGGCACAGTACCGGTACTGATCGAAGTCGGCATCGGAGTGGTCCGGTACCGACTTGTCGATACCGGATGGATAAGCATGACTCGGTCCCGGTAGAATACCTGCCGATGTCAATGCAGTCGGTGCCGGTACCGGTTGAATTGTCTGCAGCGGTTTCAGGGGCATCGAGGCCATGAGAAGAGCCGCCAGACTGCGTTCAATAGCCAAGAATCTCTGGTCTATCGACGCTGCTGATGCTTGGATATTGGTACCGGATGAAGCAGCACCAGTAGTTCTGCTGAGGCTGAGGCCTCGAGAACATCCTGGAGCCCCGTTAGTGCTTTGGAAGCCGAAGCCTCCTGCTGGGGCAATTTTGCCAGTGAAAGTCCCTCAAGGGCAATGTCAGAGGCATCTCGATGCTTAGAGGGAGATCTACCCTTTGAGGACCGGCTAGATTTATGTTTAGTTACCTGAGATCCATGGGAGGAAGATGAAGCCCTGGAAGACGTTGATGCCACAGAGGCTGCATCGGAGGGAAAAAGGGTGCTAAGTTTAGCAGCTCAGTTCTGCCGGCTCCTTTTCAACATCATCCCACAGGCAACACACTTCGAAATAGAGTGGTCAGGATCTAAACATTTGAGGGACCACTCATGGGTGTCGGTGACGGAGATGGTAACGCCACACTTGGAACACTTTTTAAAACCCGAAGCGGGTTTTTCCATTTTAAAGGAAAAAGTTGGGCCTAGTGCCCAAAATGGCACCTGAGGAGAAAATAACTGGAAAAGACTCCAGAAGAAAGGTGCTTTTTTTGGGGGGGGAAAAAATAAAGAAGAACTGGCGGTACCGGTGTAGCGTCGAAGGAAGGCAGACGCGACCACAAAAAAGAAAAATAGAAGGGAATTATTTTCTGCGGTGACAGGATGTGCGACCTGTCGGCTCCGCGGAAAACGAAGAACTGGAGATGGACAGTTGGGAAAGGCGGGAAGGCAGCACGTAGGCGCTGTGGGATGCTCCCAAAAGCTTTCCTATTGGACGCTGGGGAGCGTTCCCGCGCAGGCTCCGTCGGTACCGACGATACCCATATGTGAAGACTACATTCCTGCTTGTTCCTGGAGATTTGACTATAGCCAGATATGCAGAAAATACTGAGCTTTTTATTGACTTTTCAATAAACTTTAGCCTATATTTTTCTAAAAGACATGAGAAAAGATCAAGTGATTGCCTTCTAGGATGACAGCGATTCATTTATCATAGCCCTTATTTTTTTGCCTGTGCAGCTGCGTGCATATAGATTTTTCTGGCAATTTGACCATTGCAGGGGTAATTATTTTAAAAACTGAGTGCACATGCAAATAGTGTGTGCATAATTTTTCCTATGCGGGCATTGTGAAATTTTCAAAATGAAAGTATGTGTATCCCTTTATTTTGAAAATGCCCCCGAGAATTTATGCACTTATATTTACATTTGCTCTTTCTGAGTTACTTTAAATGCCTATGTGCACACTTTTTAAATTACATGCATAACTGCAAACGCCTCCCCAACCCTGCTTCAAGGAACACTTTCCATTTAGTTTGGGTACAATTACACGTTCATAGAAACTATAAAATTGCATGTGTGATATTTCTATGTACAAAACACTGCTCTATGCACAGAAATGCCCTTTAAAACTGTGCTTCCTATGATCTCTCTGTATTTTGCACAAAACTTGGAGATCTGCATTCTAATCCTGTCTCTCATCCTAACTGAGGTTCTTACCCAGAGGAGCTTTCCTCTCCCTCCTACACCATACACACTTGATGGATGCATAGAAAAGAGCAGACATACAGAAAGCAACAGACACAGCCGCTTGGTTAGCAAACAGGCCTGAGAACATACTAGATCATTCAATTACCAAATACATTTTGACTATACTGGCATACAAGAAGCACCGACTCTTCAACAAAGGATTAGCAGATGCATACAGGGATTTTCAAATTCAATAATTTAGTGATTATTAATTCCCAATTTGTATACTGCTGCATGTATTCTATTAAGATCACTCTTATTTTTAATTACATTCATCCTATTAAACAAGTACATTAATAATAGCAGTAATTGGTGGTTTAGCCTGCTCTGTACAAGGGTAAAACGAATTCAAATTATTACCAAGGAACGCCTCTCAGAACAAATAAGCCTGTATCTTATGTTTTCTTCTTAATATTGTATTTTCTGGGAACTGGTATAGGAGGTGATTATGCTATTAAATATGTTCTTGCTACATAAAATAATGGCTCACAGGGACTTGTGGTAATGGAACTTAAAAAAATTAAAAAGTTATTTCTTCCAACCAGCTTATCAGGCTCTGTGCAATGCTAGTCAGGAAAGAAAATTAAGCTACCAATAAAGCCAGAGAGGCTGATCCTCTAAAATGCAACGTGACTACAAAGAAATGGGCTTTGCATGGGAAATAGCACAAAACATACAAAAGGAGAAATTAGACCTTACCTGCTAATTGTCTTTCCTTGAGTTCTCTCCGGGCCAGTCCAGGAACCTTAGGGGTGGTCAACCTCCTCCAGCAGCTGAGGACTGAATTCTGAAAGTCTTGCTGACAGCTTAACCAGCTCCCCCTGTCGAACAAGACTCAGTGTACTATTGTCAAAGCAGTCTCACCTTATGGAGCACTATCGAACCCAACAAGCAAACCCCTGTAGAACCTAGTAATCAATTTCCTTCTGCCAGTTTTGTTGTTCTTTTTCTTTTTTTTAATTAGTTTTTTTTTTTTTTTATGAAGCCCCCTTCTTAACCCCAGAAGGGCCCCAAAAACCACTGCCGATGCGCTTCCGCGTCCAGACCCCCGCATATCCCCTTATCTTTGCTGAACCATTCGCAGACAAATGGAGTGGGCCCTGGACTGGCCCAGAGAGAACTCAAGGAAAGACAATTAGCAGGTAAGGTCTAATTTCTCCTTCCTCTTCGTCTCTCCGGGCCAGTCCAGGAACCTTAGCGAAGTACCAAAGCAGTACCTCAATTTGGGAGGGTCCTTCGAGACCTGCCACAATAGCCGAGGCCCCGACTTTTGTGTCGCCTCTTGCTTGCACATCCAAGCGATAGTGCCTTGCGAACGTGTGGAGTGACGCCCATGTGGCTGCCCGACAATTGTCCACTGGCGGGACCAGCGCAAACTCCGCCCAAGAAGCTGCCTGGCCTCTAGTCGAATGAGCTTTGAGCCCTGCTGGCGGAGTTTTACCTTGTGCCAGATATGCAGTCCCGATAGCCTGCTTTACCCATCGGGCAATGGAAGCTTCTGATGCTGCTTCACCCTTACGAGGGTCAGCAAACAGAACAAACAACCTGTCGGATTTCCGAAACGCCTTTGTCCTTTGGAGATAGCGCCGCAGCACCCGAGTCATATCCAACTTGCGAAGCGCCCTATCCACCTTTTCCCCGTCTTGGCTCTGAAAGGTAGGAAGCGAAACAGACTGGTTCAAGTGGAAACTGGAATTCACCTTCGGAAGAAAAGATGGCACCGTCCTCAATGTCACTTTCTCTGCCAAAAACTGAATGTACGGCGCCCTGCACAAGAGCGCCTGCAGGTCAGCGACCCTCCTTGCCGAACACAACGCTACCAGGAAGGCCGTCTTCCAAGAAAACTCCCTCAAGTTGCCAGCTGACCCTAGCTCAAAGGGAGGCCGCGTTAAGGCCTCCAGTACCAAATTCAAATCCCAAGCGGGCACCATCTGTCTCACCGGCGGCCTGATATTTTTAGCCGCCCTAAGGAATCGTTGAACGTCTGGAAGCGAGGACAACATGCCCCCATGAACTCTACCCCGAAAGCATGCCAGGGCCGCTAACTGCACCTTGAGAGTGCTGAGGGCTAGCCCTTTTTCTAGCCCCCCCCCTACAGGAACAACAATATATCTGGCAAGGCTGCCGAAAATGGCTTTACTCCACGCTCCGAACACCAAGCTTCAAAAATGTGCCAAACGCGCACATACGCTAAAGAACTCGACCGCCTTCTAACCTTCAACATAGTACCTATCACCAACGCCGAGTATCCTCTGCGCCGCAAACGTTCCCTCTCAAGAGCCAAGCCGTAAGCAAGAACTGATCTACCTGGGGCATTAGAACGGGCCCTTAACTCAACAGATTTATCCAATTGGGCAGCCGCCAAGGACGATCCACATACCAAGGCCGCACCAGAGGCGCACCAGATCCACATACCAAGGCCTCCTGGGCCAATCCGGGGCAATGAGAATCAACTTGCCACAGTGCCCCGCTATCCTCTGAATGACTATGCCAATCATTGGCCACGGAGGAAACACATAAAGCAGCTTGTTGTGTGGCCAAGGTTGAACTAGACCGTCGAGCCCTTGCGACATGTGTTCCCTGCACCTGCTGTAAAACCGAGCTGCCTTGGTATTGCTGAGTGTAGCCATCAGATCCATAACCGGCTGTCCCCAATTCATCACAATGTCGTGAAAGACAGCCGCGTTCAGCTCCCACTCTCCTGGATCCAGAAAATTTTGACTTAGGTAATCGGCCTGCACATTGCTCTTCCCAGCTACATGCGCCGCCGACAGAGCCACTAGATGGAGTTCGGCCCACCTGAACAACTCTTGACTCTCCTCCAATAGGACTGCACTGCCCGTGCCACCCTGTCTGTTGATATACGACACCATTACCACATTGTCAGAGAAAACGCGAATCGCTTTCCCCTGCACCAAACTGCTGAAGTCTAAGAGCGCTAAATGCACTGCTCTGAGCTCCAAGCGATTGATTGACCAACTGCTCTCCTCTGTGGACCAGCAGCCTTGCGTCACCTGAGTCAGACAATGAGCCCCCTAGCCCGAGAGGCTGGCATCCGTGGTGACCAACACCCATTGTGGGTCCTGAAAAGGAACCCCTGCTCGAAGATGCTCGGGGTCCAACCACCACTGCAAACATTTGCGCACCTCCTTGTGGAGGACCAGTCGCCGCGACAGCAGATGTTCCTGTGGCGACCATCTGGATAACAGAGCTCGCTGAAGAGGACGCATATGCGCCCTGGCCCATGGAACCAAGTCCAAGGCCGCCGCCATGGACCCTAGAAGCTGTAAAAACCTCCATGCCGCTGGTGCTTTGAAGAGTAAGAACGCCTGAAACTGCCGCAAAATCTTTTGCGTCCTGTCCTCGGGTAGATACACTGACCCTACACCCGTGTCGAACAAGGCCCCAAGGTACGTCAGGCGCTGCCCTGGCTGCAACTGACTCTTTGCCTGATTGATTACCCAACCGAGCTCCTCCAAGAACTGAACCACTCGGCGGGTTGCTGAATCCGCTTCCATCGGTGACGCAGCTTGGATCAACCAATCGTCCAGGTAAGGATGCATCTGAATGCCTTCCTTTCGCAAAGCCACCGCCGCCGCCACCACCACCATCACCTTCATGAATGTACGCAGCGCGGTGGCTAGCCCAAACGGCAATGCCCTGAACTGAAAATGACCCATGGGGACGGCAAAGCGAAAAATCCTTTGGTGCTCCGTCCTGATCGGAATATGCAGATACGCTTCTGTGAGATCTATGGACGACAGCCACTCTCCCGGCTGCACCGCCCGAATCACCGATCTCAGCGTTTCCATCCGAAAATGCGGCACTCTCAAACAGCGATTTACCTGCTTGAGATCCAGAATGGGCCGAAAAGAGCCCTCCTTCTTGGGGACCACGAAGTAAATCGAGTATCGACCTAACTTGCATTGGTCTCGAGGCACCGGAATTACCGCCCGAAGAGTCAACAAGCGCTGCAGCGTGTCGTTGACCGCTTTTCTTTTTGCCCGAGACCCACAAGGAGACACCACAAAAGCTTCCGCCAGTGGCTGAGCGAACTCCAGCGCATACCCCTCGCGGAAATCTCCAGCACCCATCAATCCGTTGTTATGGTGGCCCAGACGGAGAGGAACTCCTGGAGACGTCCTCCGACCGGACTCTCCGTCTGGGCCTGCCGCCCTTCATTGCGGCTTCTTGGAAGAGGCCTGCTGAGAGTTGAAGTAACCTCTGTCGAAGCCTCTAGCCCCTCGAAAGGACTGGTCTCTGGCCACAAATCAGCCTCTCTGGTAGGGTGCAAAGCGAGGCCCCTGAAACCTGTGAAAGTCTCTACCCTGACCTCTTTGCAGAGTTCCAGGCCTGGTAGTTCTCTGCCGGTCCTCTGGGAGCCGGCCACCCTTGGAGTCTCCCAAATCCTTTACTATCTTTTCCAAGGCCTCCCCAAAACAGCAGCTTACCCCTATAGGGTAGCTTACTGAGACGAATCTTAGAGGAGGCATCAGCCACCCAATTTCTTAGCCAAAGAAATCTCCTAGCAGCCACCAGCAACACCATGGACTTTGCCGAAATCCTGACCAAATCATAAAAAGCGTCCGCTAAATAAGCTGCCGCCGATTCCAACTTTGCCCCTTCTGAAGAGGACTCCTCCTCCTTGTCCATACTCGCTTTCCCTTGAAGCCACCGGATAGAAGCCCACGCCACGTACGCCCCACAAATAGAGGCCTGCAGCGACAACGCCCGAGGAATCAAACGCTTGTTTTAAAAGTGCCTCCACTCCTGAAGATCTTTAAGGGCAGTACCCCCTTCCACCGGAATCGTAGTCTTTTTTGTCACTGCCGCAACCAAGGCATCAACTTTTGGCATCCGCAACAACTCCTTCTCCTCCTGCAGAACAGGGTAAAGCCACCCAATAGTCCGGTTACCCCACAGGGTCGCTTCAGGACATTCCCATTCAGATTCTATCATTTGCTTAATCACTCTATGAACTGGGAAGCAACGCTGCTGTGTTTTAAACCCCTGTAATAAGGGATCCTCCAAGGGTTCCTGTGGGACAGAAGGAAGGGCAATATTCAAGGCCGCCAGGGACTGAACAATAAGAGCTCCTAGCTCTTCCTTACGAAAAACCCGGAACACATTGGGATCCTCGCCCGGGCCTCTCTCTCCTTCCTCTAACTCCCCAGCCCAGGATTCCACACTCGCCTCAGACCGTATCTCTCCGTCTTCCAAAATCTAGGTGCAAAGACTTGCAGCCTGAAGCCATCAGAGCCCGTTTCTGGAGTTTTAGCTACTTGAGAAGTACCCTCTCCAGGGTCCATCAAATTGCCCTCTGCCAACTGTGCTCCAAGCCCTTTGGGGAGAGATGCAGCACTGACAGCCTGATCTCTTTTCAAACAAAAGGCCTGGGGCATTGCCAAAATAAACTCCAGCGAAAAAAATGATTCTAAACCCTCCTGAACTGCAGGAACCTGACCTTGAACCTGGCAGCTCTCCGGAGATGCTTTCTCAGACTTAGCTTTTCTCTTTTTTGCTGAGAACAGCAGCGCAGGGGAAACAGCAGCCTCAGGTAAAATGGGTGCCGTTCCCACCATTTCCAACGTGCCATGTGGCCTGCTAACCGGCTCCCCCGACGCTAGATTCTGGTCCATCGAACCGCCGAAAAACCTTTCAAGCAAACTGCTCCGTCTGACACACTGCCTGCAGAGCCCCAATCCTGACAATCCGCGGCTGTTACCACACTGCAGACACGCCGCAGAAGCCGGTAGCATGCGGTCAAACTAATAGACACCAACTGCTCCTTCGACGGTCCCAAAAGAAAACCTCCAGTCACAAACCGACCCTAACTGAGAGAAATACCGAGGCTGCTCCAAAAGACCCGCCAAAAATAAAACTCAAGCTCTTACCTCAGTGAAGCGTGTACAGCTGCTGACTCCTCTTTCCACCGCTGCCAGCGGGAAACGGAGTACGGGCGGTCGAGGCAGAGGAGTAGATTCTGGGGCCCCCAGTTCTCACCTCAAACTCCGATCTCCATATCCTCCAAATAGAGCAGGCTCTGCTTTCGCTGCCCCGCAATTAGAATTTATTGACTTATTTATTTATTTATTTTCTGGCAGCAGAGGACCGTCACACCGTATCTTTTTTTTCTTCAAACTGAGTATAAAATCTGGTTTTGCTATCTCTGCCCTGCTAGAGCAAGCAAAACTAAATAGGTGCTAACTCTGGATTTGCTCTATTGGGTATTCGTCATCCTTTCTCCTGGGAGCCTGTCAGCCCACGTCCTGTTCAGCTGCTGAGGACTGAAAGACTGAGTCTTGTTCAACAGGGGGAGCTGGTTAAGCTGTCAGCAAGACTTTCAGAATTCAGTCCTCAGCTGCTGGAGGAGGTTGACCACCCCTAAGGTTCCTGACTGGCCCGGAGAGACGAAGAGGAAACATCAGTTTTTCAGCACTATTTTTTGTGTGAAAATCACTTCTGTAAAACCACTTTGCGATTGTAAACTTTCATGCATATATGCAAACCTCCCCCATTAATGGGCTGCTGTGATGCAAACAAATACAAAGCAATTCACTAATAAGTAAATTTGCAGACACAGGTGCGCAATAAGGGCTTTATGGGCCTGAGAAAAAAGAGTAGTTATTTTATTTTGGTTCCTCCAAAACAAAGGATATCATGATGCCTCTGTACTGCTCCATGGTGTGACCGCACTTTTGAGTACAGCCTGCAGTTCTGCTCACTACATTTAAAAAAAAAAAGATATACCAGAAATAGAAAAGGTACAGAGAAGGGCAACCAAAATATCCCTATGAGGAAAGGCTTAAAAGGTGAGGGCTCTTCAGCTTGGAGAAGAGACTGCTGAGGAGAGATATGATAGATTATAAAATAATGAATGGAGTGGAATGAGTAAACGTAAATTGGCTGTTCATTCCTTCAAAAAAGTACAAAGACTAGGAGACGTGCAATGAAGCTATTTAAGTAGTACATTTAAAACTAATCAGAGAAAATATTTTTTCACAAAATTAAGCTCTGAAATTCCTTTCCTGATGATGTGATAAAAACTTTTAGTTTAGCTGCATTTATAAAAGGTTTGGACAAGTTCTTGGAGGAGAAGTTAATAAACCATTATTTAAGTGAACTAAAGAAAATCCACTGCTTATCCCAGAAGCGAGCAGCATGGAATCTGTCTGCCTTTTGGGATCCTGCCAGATAATTCTGACCTGGATTGGCCACTGTTAAAATAGGATACTAGGCTTCAAGCATCTTTACTCTGACCTATTATAGAAAATTTTATGTTCTTATGTTTTCCTTATGTGTGGCAATGACCTATAATTGAGGGCCACTGCTCCTGCGTCAAAATCCCCTTCCCATGGGGCCTCAAATCCATCATAGACTTGTGGCTCACTTATATACCTGGCCAGACTTGACCCAGGGCTGCAAGTGGCAAATCCATTGTCATCCATTAATCTCTTCCTACTGGGAAGCCCTGTCCCTTAAAAAAGGTGCTGTTCCTAGGCTGAAATGTACTGCTAAGAGTCATGCATTGGGCAGGAGGAAGTGTGATTATAGCCGCTTTAAAAACATGAAGGATAATTTTATAAAGGCTTTTTGCAGGTATATACTTTTTCAAGACTCTGATGTAATTATGTTTGTGGTTGGATTCTAGGCATAGCGTGTGCAGAGTTGCAATTTAGCTGCATTTTTCAAGGCAATTTTCTAAAAAGTGCATGTGTTGCCTTTATACAATCAGAGCAACTAATGTGCTAGGCACCTTCCCTTTCTAACAGACCTTTTATAAAGTTACCTTCTACATGTTTAAAAGGAATCAATACATTTTAAAAAGCTGAAAAGAATAAGTAAGAAGGCCCCATTATCCAGGAAAGAATCTCACAGGACACGTTACCTAGCATTCAACTGGTTACAGAGCAATCCTACTCGGTTCATTGTTTCCAAGCGTTTGTTTATTGTCACAACATGGACAACTATCCACAGGGTCACCACGAATAGACACTGATATCACGGTGCATAACAATAATGCACTCCCTCCACCCGATTAATCTGTTGTCCAATGTCTCTAATATAAATTTAATTTATGAATTCTAGTACATTGCATGAAAAAGTGGGAGAACAAAACTGAGCCCCAAAACCAAAAAGTCAAATAAGAAGAGGAGGACCCTGCCTTCAAAGGCAAGGAAGAAACACACCACTGTGTACCAAAGCAGCTATGACAGGAGCCATTACTGTTCCCCTGACAGCTCCAGACTCCCCAGCCTCCGACTGCAGCTGGAAATAAAGATGGATTTTGCTTCCCCTCCTTTTCTCTCCCAATCCAGACAAGGATTAATGACCCACTCCACAGTGCTCCCAGACAAACAGAGAAAGGCTGCACACCTCTTCCACAGCTGCAATTTATCTTGGGAAGACGGTCCCCCTACCTCGGAGCAGCCTGGGTGTGCTCTGCCCTCTGGCAAATTAATCTCCTCAAAGCGAAATAAATAAATAAATGAAGTAGACACCAAGGTCTGGAAGCAAGCCAGAGAGGACTGCATAGCTCTCCCTCTCCGTGGTGCACTATCTGCTAAGGTGCAAATGTGAGAACTAAGCCTCTTAAAGGTATATCTACATATAAATGGGTCCTATCCATTGGTCCAGTCCTATGGGAATTTTTATAGATTTCCATGGCATAACAAATGGAGAATTTCTAGCCTTTCCTGTAATCTGAATTAGCCACACTTTGATAAATAAACAAAGACTGAGAGGATATTGTAGACATTTATAAAGTCATGTCTAGGGTGGAACAAGTTAACAGGAAACAGTTATTTACTCCCTCAAACTATACCAGGACTAGGAGACATTACTACTACCAGGGCTACTACTAATCATTTACATAGTGCTACAAGGCATGTGCAGCACTGTACATATAGATGTAAGACAGTCCCTATTCATCAGAGCTCACAAACTAATCCAAGACAAGAAAGAACAGCAAAACTGCAGACTAGAGTGTGGTGAGATACACGTAAGGAGTGGACAAGAGAGCGAGGCGCATCAGTATCCAAAAGCAGCCTCAAAGAGGTGCGCTTTTAGCCTGGATATGAACAGGGCTAGAGAAGAAGTCTGATGAACTGACTCGGGTAGTTTCTTCCAGGCATCTGGAGTAAGGTGGCATGAATGAAGTCTGGAGCTGGCAGTGGCAGAAAAGGGCACAGATAAAAGGGATCTGCCAGAGGAGCGGAGTTCCTGAGGAGGGACATTCCATGAAAAGAATATTTCCATTCAATGAACAGCTGTGGAATTTCTTAGAAATATAATGGTAGAAAAAGACCACATGGCCTATCTAGTCTGTCCTTCCATATCAACTACTACAACAGTCCCCTTTTTTTCCTTTAGAGATCCTCTGTGTTTGTCCTATTCTTTTTTGAATTCAGATACTGTCCTCAGCTCTTTCACCTCCACTGGAAGGCTATTCCACCTATCTATCACTTTTTCTGTAAAGAAATATTTCCGCATATTACTCCTGAATCTATTCCCTTTCACCCTCATCCTATGTCCCCTCATAGCAGAGCTTGCTTTCAATCGAAAGAGGCTCTCCTCCTATGCATTTATGCCATGGAGGTATTTAAGTAGAGGAGTAGCCTAGTGGTTAGAGCAATTGCCTAGTACCCAGAAGATCAAGCGTTCAATTCCCACTGGCACTCCTTGTGACCTTGGGAAAGTCACTTTACCCTCCACTGCCTTGGAAGAAAAGGCCCGGCAACCTACTTCCAAAGATACATTGCCAAGAAAACCCAAAGGCAGCTGGGTCATTAGAGGTCAGCACTGACTTGATGGCAATAACAACAAAAAACATATCTCCCCTATCCTGCCTTTCCTCTACATATTAAGATCTTTAAGTCTGTCCTCATATGCTTCATAATGAAGACCACTAACCATTTTAGTAGTCACCCTCTGCACAGACTCCAACCTGCTTATATTCTTTTGAAGGTGCGGTCTCCAGAATTGCACACAATACTCCAAATGAGGTCACACCAGAGACTTATATAGAGGCACTATCACCTCCTTTTTTCTGCTGGCCATTCCTCTCCCTGTGCACCCAAGCATCCTTCTAACCTTTGCATCACCTTTTCTACCCGTTTAGCTACTTTAAGATCATCAAACACAATAACACCCAGGTCCCACCCTTCTTTTGTGGACAAAAGTACTTCACCCCCTACACTGTACTGCTCCCTTGGATTTTTGCAGCCCAAATATATGACTCTGCATTTTTTAGAATTAAATCTCAGCAACCAAATTCTTGACCATTCTTCAAGCTTAGCTAGATCCCTCCTCATATTATATTTATTTATTTATTATTATCTACTCTATTGCATTTTGGTATTCTCCACAAAGAGGCAAACCTTACCTGACAGGTCTTCTGCAATATTGTTAACAAAAGGTATTAAAAAGAATCAAACCAAGGGGAGATCGCTATGGCACACCACTGGTAAAATCCTTCTCCTCAGAGTCAGCTCTGTGTACCTGAACACTATGTCGCCTCGCACTCAACCACTTTCTAACTCAGTCAGTTGCTTTATGGTCTATACCTATGGTACTCAATTTATTTATAAGTCGCCTGTGCGGAACAGTGTCAAAGGCTTTACTGTGATCCAGGTACACCAACATCTAAGGCTCTTTCTTGGTCCAACTCTCCGGTCACCCAGATTTGTCTGACAAGCCCTGCCTCTGGTAAACCCATGTTTCCCCGGATCCTGCAAGCTGTTGAACTCCAGAAACCTCACTATTCTCTTTTTAGCTGGAAAACGTGACACTTCCCTTTACAAAAAACCCCAAAGTGGTTTATACTCACCCTCTCATCCTTAATAACATATATATATATAACCATTCCCAACACAATACACAGTAATTCCTACCAACCCTACTTTCTTAACCACCATATTAAGGGCCCCTTTTACTAAAATGCAGTAAGTGTTTGTACTTACTGCGTGTTAGGAGCTAAAACTAACATGCATTATGTGCACCCACCCTGTGTTAACAGTCATAGGAATGACCAGCATGTTACTGCACTGAAAAGTCCCATCATGCAATTAGCACAGGTAGACTTAACGCTACCTATTACCCAGATTAATTTCAACACTGACAGCGTGGGGTAAGTACCAGGCACCAACTGCAATGTGCAGCCCACTCCCACTCTCGCCCTCGCCATGAGTGGCCCATTCTCTGTCCATCATGCAATGACATGGGAAACAGTGCAGCCCCCCCGCTAATTATTTACTGCACATAAAGTGTACATTAACTGTTCATACACTTTCGTAAAGGACCCTAACAGCTGCAAATACTTGCTTAAATAGTCATGTTTTTAGCTGGTGATGGAACTGAAAATAATCTTGATATAATCACAAATCCTCTGGTTATGAATTCCACCATAATGGTCCTATTACAGAGAACACCCTACCTTGCATTCGTCCCATTCTGGTTTCTGATCTCCCTGGTATCACCAACATGCACCTGCCCACTGAACGAAGCTAATGCCTGGGACACATACTAACTCTTTATCAAATAGGTAAGATGGTCTCAATCATTCAGGGCCTGAAACACACATACCAGTACCTTTTAATCATGTAATACGATACTCCATTTGCAAGGAATGCAGAGCTTTCAATGATGGTTTTTACAATATTTGCAGCCGCCACAGGGACCTTTGCATCAATCTGGTGCACACAGAGTTAAAGTAATCCAGACCCATCAGTTATCAAATCCTCAGATGATAAATACAGCCTCAATTGTCTAAGAACCTTAGGCTTGATAAAAAATACTTAAATAATACTGAGATCTGCCTCTCCAGCCCTACTGTAGATCTAAATCAATCCAAACACTCAAATCCTTACCCGACCTGCCTATGGCAGCCTCATCCCATTTAATTTAAGCATTTCATCTGCTTCAGATGCTGTTGATCCAATTCACATAGAAGTACAGAGCCCCTAGAGTCTCCTTCTGTACCCTACCTCTAGGTTAGGACACTTAACCCCACCTTACTCCAACACTCTATCAGTAACCCATGACTAACAGTATCAAACACTGATGATAAAGTGAGTAGGAGCAGGACCACACATCTTCCTTTAGCTACCCTTCTAAGGAGATCCTCTGTAACAGATAACAGGATAGTCTCTGTCCTGTGGTACTTCCTAAGCTCCGAATGATAAGAATCCATCAAATCATTTTGGTCCATATATGCAATTAATTGTTGCTAGCACTTTTTTGATGACGTTTTCCAAATATAGTAAATTTGAAACAGCCTATAATTATTTGAATTCTTATAACTAAATTAATACCTTTCGAGAACGGCTTTACAATAGTAGTCTTCAAAACTTGTGGGCACATCCCTTCCTATAAGGGAACATTCACTATTCACTAACCTATCAATTATCTCATTGGCCTTCCTGCTCCTCTTATCAGCGGGGGGTGGGAGGGGGGGAGAGGCGGGGGGAGAGGGGGGAACAAGGGTCATGATTTGCAAAATGTAAGGCATACTGAAGGTGTACCTCTGTGCAGCATCCTATCATCCGCTACAGCAAACGTTTCCCAGTTTCTAGTACCATCTACATACCGTTTCCTCTCTACATGAAGTACTGTTTTTGCTCTAAATTTAAAACGTCTATAATTGACTTTTCCCCAATTCTATGTCCTCAGCACCCATCTCGAGGTCAGTCCCAAAATGCTGACAAATCCTCAATATCTTCTCTTTAAAATATTTTTTTAAGGCGATACCTTTTTATAAATGTATATTTATGAATTTTACATAATTATCAAGACAAGCTGTACAGAAAGGTATAACATCAAGTAAATATCACATAAAAAAACAAACTAAAAAATAAATGTTTATGTTTTATTCAGTTTTAATATGCTGCACTTTGTGGGTCATACAGAGCGGTTTACAAAATAAAAAGTAACATACATAAAACCGGAGAAAGGAACTACAGTGTTAGATAGGACAGTGAACAGAAAAGACACCAGACAGCAAGAACCACTCAATCCAGCAGCATATACAGTATATACAGACAAAAAAAACCCCAAGCAAATTGCACCTGTAGCCTAGGGAGCGACTGGACCAAAAGCCTACTCAAAAAGATAGGTCTTCAGCATAGACTTAAATTTGGGAAGAGAGAACTCCACCCGAATGTAGGAGGGCAGGCAGTTCCAAAAGGGAGGGGGAAGTGAGAAAAAAGCAGTGCGTCTCGTAGAGTCATTTGATGTGGGCAGGGGAAGGAGTAACAAGTCTGCGATCCTGAAGAGATCGCAGGCAACAGGAGAGAACATAGAGAGTGATAAGAGAAGGATACAGAGGGGCTTTACCAGATAGGACCTTATGAACAAGGGTCAAGATTTTCAATGAAACTCACTGAGGAAAACAGAGCCAGTGATGATTAATAAGGAGGGGAGTAATGTGATCGTATTTACATGCATGTGAAAGAAAGCAGGCAGCAGTGTTCTGTACTGATTGAACTTTCTTCACCAAATGCTGGGGTAGGCTGGAAAAGACAACATTGCAATAGTCCAAGCGTGAAATTAATGTGGCGAGGATAGTGGTGAAAATTGATCGATCGTCGCTGTAGGGCACTATGTCTGTTGCTCGAAGGGCGACAAATGAAGATTTAACAGTGGCACTTATGTGGGCTGAAAAAGACCGAGCAGTGTTGATATGAATACCTACATACTGTGAGGGACCCTAGCCCAGGCCGCGGCCTATAGGCGTAGGGCTGCCCTTGTTAGTCTTTAAATAACCGAAAAAGAGGAATCGGGCTCGATACCGGTGTACCGAACCCAGCGGGAGGGGAACCGGCGTTGAACCGGAAGAAAAAGAGCAAAAAATCGCTGAAAAATCTACTTTTAACCGGGAAAACTGGACACACATCCGGTGGGCTTCACGGAAAAAAAGAGACCGAGGTAAGATGGCACCTTTAGGCGGGAAGGGAACCGCGCATGCGTGCCTGCATTCCCAAAGGCTTTCATAGAAAGCTGGGGAAATGCGCCGCTGGGGCTTCATCGGCGCCGATGACACCCATATGTGAGGACTGACTTCCTGCTTGGTCCTGGAGAAAGAAACAGGTTCAGAACAATCTACCTGCATTTCCTCTGGATCTCCTGCCGGGATGTCTGACTCTAAAGCTCCATGCAAGGCTTCTGGCTCAATACACTCCAAAAGCTCCTGAACTTTTCTCCACTGAGGCTTTCCACTATGAGCAAGGTTTTCACCTGGAAGGTGAAGATTCTTTTTCTGAATTAAATGCCACAGTGCCTCTAACTGTTTCAGGTCACTGTTAGCTGTACTTCTGTTCACCCACCTTCTGGGAGCTTGAACCCTTAGAGCTGGTCCACGAACTGTAGAAACTGCACTCTGCTGCTGGCCAGTAATTCTCCCAGCCACACCTCTACTGGCTTCAGAACTACTGATACTTTTCCTGCAAGCCTGACTTTCTTTTGGGGTGTTGCCTTCACCTCTGAAGTCCCCACGGAAGTCTCCACCGGTCTCCTCCCCGGTGAACTCTCTGGGTCTTTCTTGGCTGCTTCTCTCCCCAGCAGTCTCTGTGATCAACTCCAACTCCCCGGTCAATTCCCCGATCGAACCCCCGATCGAATTCCTGGTCGAACTCCCCGGTGAACTCCCTTTCCTTCCTGTTCCTCTGGATTTATAAAGCTGTTTTTTTCCTATCGTGCACTGCCCCCTGCTCTGGTGTTTTTCATTAGTTTCCAAGCCTGCCCTTAGGTTAGCGGAGCTTGGGTGTGGCCTGCCTTCAGCAACTGTGTGTTTTTTCTCTTTTCCTGCACTCTGCAAGCTATGGATTCGCTGCCTGTCTCTTTCCTTAAAGGTAGATTTTTGATTTTCCTCTATTTACATGGACTCAGCCATACTCTCCTCATCACAATACTTAAATGTAGAATGAAGAGAGATGGGAGTGGAACCCCGAGAAAGTCTTAATGAGGGGATGAAATCAGAGTTAGTGATCCAGGCAGCAGTAATTTTAGAGGGATTTCGTTTCAGAGAGTTATCTGATAACCAGGTGGAGATAGTGACAAGGGAGTTATTTGCAAATGAGAGATCAAGGGTCAAACTGTCAACAGTGAAGATGAGAAGAATATCATCAGCATAAATATAGAAAAGAATACCAAGAGGCTGCATTAGAGTGGTTAAAGGGCTAAGGAAAACATTACAGAGTAGTGGAGAGAGAGCGGAATCTTGAGGCACACCACAAGGAAGTGAGTACTGAGCAGAATATGAATTGTGAGAAAGGACTTGGTAGGTACGGTCACAAAGGAAAGAAGAGAACCAAGAGAGAACAATGCCACGACAGTGTGGAATGAACAGATGTCAAAGACGAGAGAGAAGTATCTTGTGATCTACCAAAGCAAAAGCGGCAGTAAAGTCCAGTGAGACAGTAAGAGCAAATGAACCCTGATCCAGAATACGGTGCAAACCACGGAGAACAAAAATAAGGACCGTTTCCGTACTGTGATGGGAACGGAAGCCGGATGGGCGAGGATGTAAGGCTGAAGTGTGTTCAAGATGGTTAGTGAGTTGGGAAAGGACAGTACTCTCAGTAAGTTTAGACATGAATTGAAGATTAGCAATAGGCCTGTAATTAGTAGGGTCAGAAGGATCAGATTGTGGATTCTTTAGGAGTGGCTGAATTAAGGTATGCTTCCAGCTAGAAGGGATAATCCCAGTAGAGAGACTTAGTGCAATCAAAGAATGGATAAATAATGTAAGGCAGAGTGCTCGCACGAGCAGCCAAGAAGAGAGAATGGGATTCAGAGGACATTATTCTTCAAAGAGCCAAGAAGATTGGACAACCTGTCCGGACTAATTGGGGTAAAGGAGCACCAGGTGTGGGCCAAAGCTGGACCTGCAAAGGGTGGGGGAGAAGGTAGGGGAGACAAAAGATGCTGTTGGAGGCGTAGGGAGGCTCTGATGCATGGAAAGAACCTTAGTAGTAAAAAAAAGTAGCGAGGGCATCTGAAGTAAGGATAGATTGAGGGGGAGGAATAGGAAGGGCAGAAGAGAGGGGAGATAGCCGAGTGGCAAAAGAGAATAGTTTTTGGATTGTGGGACAAGGCCACAACAACAGAGGAAAAATGGGTTCTCTTAGCAGAAAAGAATCTGGGCTCGATAAAAACGATGACTGTTTTTAAAGGCCAAAAGAGAAGTGGGGCTTGGAGCACGACGCCAAACTCTTTCCAAGGCCCTCAATTGCCTTTTTAATAGGCGGAGGCCTGGATGGTACCAAGGAGATGAATGACGCAGAGGGCGGGGGAGTGGAAGGGACATTCAAGAGGACAGGAGGAGAAATCAGAAGGAAAGATCGCATCTGCAGGAGGGAACTTGGACAAGATATCCGGGGGGAGGCAGGGCAGACCACTGTGGGATAATACCTGTAGACCACAACAAAGGAGCGTAAAATTAGATTTGCGGTGGTATCAGCAACAGAATTCTACTTCTGATCAATGTTCCCTCTAATTTTCTGTAGGCTGTGTGCGCATAAAATATCAGCTGTGTGCAGCTTTTGAAGGAAGGTTAAATTTTTGTGCGCCACATAACGACACTACTAAATGAAGCGGGAAATTTCTAGTAATTACAATCATAACTTTTAAATTTTAAGACGTCTGTGTTGTTTTCTATCAGAATCAGAGCTGTAATTTTTGTGCACTGTGTTGTAAAGTATGTGCGCTCGCTCGGCGAGGTGTGTGCACGCGCACAGCTTAGAGGGAACACTGCTTCTGATCATTCTCATCCACTTTCAGCTTCATAGTGTCAATCAAAGTTACATAATTTTCCAACTTTTCAGCAACTTGCGTTACCTTAGCAGAGATTCCAGTAGTCTGTTGAGAAATAGTGAGATTAGTAATCATGTCACAGATATTATCAAGTGTAATCTTCGGGCAAGATAATGCAAAAGAGATTGGCTTCAGAAACTTCTAGCACGCCCACACCACTGATCGGAGGCTCTTCTAATGCTGGCACACTTGCAGGGGAAACACCGGATGGCCTGGGAAAAACTGCTGCAATCTTCTCTGCCGAATCTCCCCACTCAAGCGCAGACCAAGCACCGTCCTCTAACACAACAGAAGCGCAGACCGACAGATGGGGAGCAGACACATCTGGAGGTGGAGGCAGACGTCATGCCTCAGGAGAGAGGGTAAAATCCAGGCCAAGTAGTAGAGCAGAATCCTCCAACCGCTCAACAGCAATACCTGCTCGAATCTCCCTCTTTTCTGCCTCGGCGACTTCAACAATTAAGTCCATAGGACCAGTTATGGCAGGCTGCAGCTTCGCAGGGTACACTTTAGCTTTGCCCTTTCTCTTCAGCATGGGTGCTACGAACGAGCACAACCCTCACACAGCCATCTTGGAGGAACCCATGCCACCTCTTTAAAATAATTTGTCATATCATAAGACAGTTCCTGAAAAACAGCCCAAGCATGGAATTACAGTCCCCCAAGCATAAGCGTCTCTACAGGTAGAACAGTTCCTGGGCTCTACTTTTATCAACCAAATTATTTTTGCTTTCTTTATTGCCTTCAGATAGCAAGTAGTCATCCTCTTATTATCCTTTCTAATCTGCAATATTTTCATTCCACACTATCTTCTTTCAAGTTTCTGTGCTTCCCTTTTTAACCGTCTCGAATCAGCTGTAAACCATGAAGCAGGGCCAATCTCACAAAAGGGAGCAGCAACATTCATTACCTTTGCATTCCATGTTCCTGTCATCTCAATAACCACTAACTGATCACAATTTTGCTATAATAGGACCTAGATTATGCACCCTGCTGCCTCACCGCTTCTTGCACCTTTTTCACTTTCACACACTCACCCACCCAATCATTAAACAACAAATAAATAGATGAAATATAGGTCCCGCCTAGTTAGTGGACTTACGCATTACCTTCTCCAGTCCCAAAGTTACACATATATTTCCCTTTATATACTCATATTTCCAAGACGGTTCAAGTCCCGGGGAAAGCGTCGTTACTCACCTGTAACAGGTGATCTCCGGGAACAGCAGGAATTTAGTCTTCACATATGGGTATCGTCGGTACCGACGGAGCCTGCGCGGGAACGCTCCCCAGCGTCCAATAGGAACGCTTTTGGGAGCATCCCTCAGCACATGCGCGTTGCCTTCCTGCCTTTCCAACTGTCCCTCTTCAGTTAAGTTTGTAGCTGAGTGAAAGGATAGAGGGAGAGAGGAAAGAGACAAAGAGATAGAGAGACAACTCCTAGGGGAGGTGGGTGGGCTGTGAAGATTAAATTCCTGCTGTTCCTGGAGATCACCTGTTACAGGTGAGTAACTATGCTATCTCCAGGAACAAGCATGTAGTCTTCATATATGGGGACTTCCTAGCTGAAGATGCCAGGGAGATAGCCCCAGGAAGGTGCCACCCTAGAAAGGTGGGAATCCTTCCTCCCATGGATCTCTGGCATTCCACCAGGGTTGGTGGGTAGGAGTTGAATTAGGTCTGAAAGAGATTTTGAAGAACAGCTTGGCCAAAGAAGGCATCCCGACGGGAGGCTTTATCCAGGCAGTAGTGGGCTGTGAAGATGTGTACTGAAGCCCAGGTGGCTGCTCGACAAATGTCATCGATAGACACAGAGTGGAGATTAGCCATGGAAGTTGCCAAGGCTCTCACGTTATGAGCTGTGACATGGCCATGAAGAGGAAGACCCTTACTCTCATAAGCAAATGATATGCATTGGACAATCCATTTAGATAAAGTTCTTTTGGAGACTGGAAGTCCCAAATGACTAAGGTCAAAAGCTATAAAACGTTGCGAGGACTTTCTATGTTGCTGTGTTCTCTGTGGGTAAAAGGCTAAGGCTCTTTTACAATCCAAAGTATGAAGGTTTCTTTCTGCACTAGAGGTGTGAGGCCTCGGAAAAAATACAGGAAGATAAATTGATTGATTCAAATGAAAAGGCGAAACCACCTTTGGCATAAAGCATGGATGAGTTCTAAGAGCAACCTTATCATGATGAAATCTAGTATAAGGAGGATCAGCCACTAAAGCTTGCAGTTCACTAATGCGATGTGCAGAGGTGATTGCAATTAGGAAGATGACCTTCCAGGTCAAAACCTTAAGGGTTGTAGTGGCTAAAGGCTCAAAAGGTGGCTTCATGAGCTGCCCGAGAACTAGATTTAGATCCCATGCCACCGGTGGTGGCTTAATGGGAAGTTTGGTTAATAGAAGACCTCTCATAAATCGGGATATGAGTGGATGAGAGGAAATTGGAGGCTTATAAGAAGCTGCAATTGCACTAAGATGGACTCTTACTGAATTGGTCTTTAGACCAGAATTCAATAAGTGAAGGAGATACTCTAGTATCAATTCAAAAGGTATGACAAGAGGGTTTAATCCCTTCTTGGCGCACCATATAGTAAAACGTTTCCACTTGAAGGCATAAGATCTTCTTGTGGAAAGTTTCCTAGAAGCCTGAAGGATATCCTTTACCTGTTGGGACAGGTTGAAATCCTGGAGGTCTAAGCCTTCAGCAACCAGGCCGTGAGATGCAGGGACTGGGGATTCGGGTGCCATAGCGTCCTGTCTTCTTGGCAAAGGAAATCTGGAGCATGCCCTAATTCCAAAGGTGCAGCTTGAGAGAAACGTAGAAGCAGGGGATACCACGCTTGGCATGGCCAACGTGGCGCTATGAGAATCATGCGACCCCTGTCTCTCTGAAGCTTGAAGAGTGTTTTGGGCATAAGGGGAATGGGTGGGAAGGCATAAAGGAAGTCCTGACCCCAGTGAAGGAAAAAGGCATCCCTTGCCTGACAATTGTGAGCCGGAATCCTGGAATAGAACCGGGGAAGTTTGGCATTCAGTGGACTTGCAAAGAGGTCTATGTCTGGAGTGCCCCAGAGATGAAATATCTTTGCCACCTGGTCTAGGTGGAGGGACCACTTGTGAGGCAGCAGTACTCGACTGAGTTTGTCTGCCCAAAGGTTTTGAATGCCTGGAAGATATACCACTAGAAGGTGAATTTGATACTCTCTGGCGAGGGCCCATAGTCGTAAAGCTTCGTTGCATCACAACAGAGAGCCTGTCCCGCCCTGCTTGTTCACATAGAACATGGCTACTTGATTGTCCGTCTGGACTAGGTCTGACTTGTAGCTGAGCTGGGCGTGGAAAACTCAAAGAGAAAAATAGATTGCTCTTAATTCCAGGAGGTTTATGTGTAGACCAGCCTCCTGTGGAGTCGAGGTTCCCTGGGTAGAGAGATGATTCAGGTGTGCCCCCCAACCCACCTGTGATGCATCAGTTGTTAGGGTGGCCTAAAAAAGGGTTTGATGAAAAGGAGACCCCACTGTCAGATTTTCTAGTGATTGCCACCATTGGCGGGACAAAATTAGACGTTGAGAGTTAAATATTTTGTCTGATAAAAGACCTGTGGCCTGTGTCCACTGTGTGGATAGGGTCCACTGAGCTGCTCGCATGTGGAGGCGAGCATATAGGACTACATGAACTGTGGATGCCATATGTCCCAGCAACTGTAGTAGTTCTCGAGCAGTTAGGGAGGATTTCCCTGCTGCTTGAGAAGCTAGTTGCATTATGCGAAGACACCGGGCCTGTGGAAGGAAAGCCTTTGCCTGTCTGGTATGTAGAGAGGCCCCTATGAATTCCAGGCATTGGGAAGGAACAAGATGGGATTTTGGGAAGTTTATTACCAACCCTAAATATTGGAGGATTCGCATTGTGCGAGACAGTGCAGTGCTGGCCTCTGCAACTGTAGGGGCTCGAATGAGCCAGTCGTCTAAGTAAGGGAAGATGAATATCCCCAGGGTTCACAGAAATGCAGCTACTACTGCCATGCATTTCGTTAATACCCTTGGTGTTGAAGCTAGACCAAAGGGAAGAACCCTGTACTGGAAATGTTTTCCCCTGAAAAGGAATCATAAGAATTTCCTGTGATCTGGATGGATCAGAATGTGAGTGTATGCATCCTTTAAGTCTAGAGAGCAAAGCCAATCCTGGCTTTGAAGATATGGCAGAAGAGTTCCTAGAGAAATCATTTTGAACTTCTCTCGAAACTGGTATTTGTTCAATTCTCTGAAGTCTAAAATGGGTCTGTGTCCTCCTGTTTTCTTTGGAATAAGAAAATAGGGGGAGTAGAACCCTGCACCCCGTTTAAGAATGGGTACCTCCTCTATTACCCCTTGGGCAAGAAGTGTTGAGACCTCGTGATCTAGCAGATCGTCTGCGGAGGTTGGAGAATTGAATTGTTTTAGAATTGTAGGAGGAGACATGCTGTGAAAATGGAGCTTGTACCCCTCTCCTACAATGGACAGACTCCAATCTTCTGCTCTTATCTGATGCCATCTGTTGGCAAAGTGGGATAACCTGCCTGGGATATTGGGGGGTTGGGGACCCCTTAGAGGCAGGAAGGCTAAGCTCTCTAGGAAGGAGTCAAAGCCCTTGAGGGGGCTGAACCTGCAGAGCTGGATGGGCTCTCGGGCCTTTTGGCTTCTTTTGCTGTCTAGTTTGTCCCTTTTGGGCAACCTGACCCTGAGTTTGACTCTGCTGGGTATAGGAAGGATAAAATTTCCTCTTTTTGCTGAAAGAGGATTTTTTTATAAGGCTTCTTTTTGGCTGGAGTGGCTGTAGATTTCGACAATCTATCTAGAGTAGTATTGTCAGCATCTAACTCGTTAGCCTTTTCCTGCCAGTTCTTGCCAAAGAGATTTTCTCTCGTGCAAGGAATGTTGCCTAACTTGTCCTGTACCCAAGTCTCCAAGTCTGATTTATTTATTTATTTTATTTATTTGCACTTATTTTTATACCGCTCCTTTCAGTGATCAGCAGCGGTTTACATTTAAACATTTAAGTTCTGTGTGTATAGCAGTTACATATAACAATAAGAAAATCAAAAAAACTCTGAACTATTCACATAGAGAGAAACGAGTATGGTTGGTTAACTATATACAAAATATTTACAATGACATGTAAGGGGAAATTTCACATGCCTAATGGGTTCCGTTTTAATATTCACTGTTGGGCTTTGGTATATCATATGTTGATAAGGTTGTTGGAAACCATCATGATATGATTTATGCTTAATATAACCTGATTTATGTTATTTCTGATAGATTATAATATTCGTGAAATAGGTGAGTTTTGAGGTTTTTTCGAAATGAGTGGAGGTCTTTGTTGGCTCTTAGAGTGTCAGGGAGTTTGTTCCATAGTGTGGGGGCTAGGTAAGTGAATGTTCTATTGCTAGTATTCATTTTTACCTTGCATATAGAAGGTGGGATTTGTAGAGTGTTTAGATTGTGTGTACGTCTTTTTCTGTTAGGGGGTTGTATTTTAATAAGTGTGGTGAGGAAAGATGGAGCGATATTGTGAATTAACTTGAATGTTGTAATTATTATTTTGTATCTTATGCGTACTGGGATAGGTAGCCAGTGAAGTTCCATTAGTATGGGTGTGATGTGATCTGAAATCCGTACATTCATCAATATCCGAGCTGTGACGTTTTGGGCCATTTGGAGTATGTTGATTGATTTTTTAGGTAGACCTTGTAAGATGCCATTACAATAGTCCATATGTGGGGTTTTAAGTGTTTGTACTATTGTTCTAAAGTCTGAGTGTTCGATGATATTGCGTAGTGGTTGTAGGATTCTTAGTTTATGGAAAATTGTTCGGTTTAATAATCTTAGGTGGGTTTCCATGCTAAGAGTTTTATCGAGGGTCACACCTAGGTACTTTAATTCTTGTTTGATGTTGTAGGGGATATTGTTTAGTAGGATTGTGGGAGGGTGTTTAAATTCTGGGGTTTTAGCTATAAACATTACCTCCATTTTTTGTGGCTGATGTTCATATTGTTTTGTTGAAGCCATTACTGGGTTTCTTTAAGGTAGGCTTCTATGTAGCTATAATCTGGGTTGCATATATCCAATTGTGTATACAGCATTATATCATCTGCATATAAATGGTAGTTAATTTTGTGCTTTTGAAATACTGTGCATATGGGTCTTAGGTATAGGTTGAATAGTATGGCCTTAGGTATAGGCTGAATAGCATGGTTGAATAGTATTACCTGAAGCCAGGCAATTTGTCGTGCGCCAATGGCAATAGCAGAGGTTCTGCTGATGCATTCAAAGCAGTGAAAAGGCTGCACGATTTACAAACTTGGAGACATCTTGAGCATGCTTAACTAGAGCAAGAAAGTCTTGTCTCTTGTCATCTGAGAGAAATGGGCTCATAAGCTCGAAGTCTCCTGTAACTTCCTTGAGGAACATTCCCATATATAGTATATATGAACTGATCCTAGCTGAAAGCATGGAAGCCTGAAAAGTTCGGCGCCCAAAAGTGTCCAGAGTCCTGCATTCACGACCTGGAGGACTGGATGCATGCCTCTTTGCACTTTTCATCCTACGCATGGCTGACTCCACCACCACTGAATGGTGTGGCAGCTGAGCCTTTTGAAATCCAGGACATGGCGGAACTCGATGCATAGTATCAAGTCTCCTAGAGTGAGGAGATGTAGTCAGAGGTGTCGCCCACATTCTGAGCATCAAGTTATGCAGAATTTCATGGATAGGCAGAGTGGCTGCCTCCTTTGGAGCTTTAGGATACTGGAGAAATTCCAAATCCTTTGCTCTAGGTTCCTCTTCAGGAGCCACTGTGATTGAAAGGCCCTTGGCCATATCACGAATAAAATCCTGAAAAGACATGTCCTCTGGAGGTGACATTCTGCGTTGGGGAGAAGAGGGATCTTCTGGGAGAAACCCTCTAGTACCAGCAGAATTGTCAGAGTCTTCGGAATCGGAGTATTCAAAGTATTCCTGACCACGATGCTCATGCAAAACACGGTCCCGGTATCGATCGAAGTCGGTACCGAGTTGATCCGGTACCGATCTGTCGATTCCAGCCAAAGATGGCATGGGAAGAATTCCCACCGGGGCCGGTACCGGTACCTGTACCAGTGTAGGTATCGGCATCGGTGCCGGTGCCTGTTGGACCGATGGTACCACAGCTGAGAGAAGAGCTGCGATGCTGCGTTCGATAGCTAGGAACCTCTGGTCTATCGACGCTGCCGATGCCTGGGTGTCGGTACCGGTGAAAACGGCCGGGACCCCTGAGCATGGCACAGGTAGTTCTTGCAAGGTCGAGGCCTCGAGAATATCCTGGAGCCCCATTGATGCTTTGGAAGCCGAAGCCGCCCGCTGGGGCTGCTTTGCCGGTGTGGTTCCCTCAAGGGCAATGCCAATGGCCTCTCGATGCTTAGCAGGAGAGCTACCCTTTGAGGACTGGCTTTTATGTTTAGTTACCTGAGATCCATGGGAGGAAGAGGAGGCCCTTGAAGACGTTGATGCAATGGATCACCAAAAATATAAATAATTGCCCCAATCAAATGCAAAATACTGAAAATTATATTTTTTATATATAAAAAGATTTTTCCAAATGTTTTTTTAAATGTTTTTGTGGATACGGGTCTCAGAATGAATGGATCTGACATCCGAAGAAAAGAGGGTACCGAGCTTTGCAGCCCAGTTCTGTCTTCCTCTTTTAGTCATCCCCATACAGGAGAGACATTCAGATGGAGAATGTTCAGGCCCTAAACATTTAAGACACCAATCATGGGTGTCAGTGACGGAAATGGTACCGCCACACTTAGTACATTTTTTAAAACCACTAGTTGGTTTTTCCATGTTTTAGGAATGTGGGGCCTAGTTTTTTTTTTTTTGGAAAACAAAAGAAAGGAACCGACGGTACCGGTAAGCGTCGTGCGGAGGCAAACGCGACCACAAGAAAAGAATTTTAAACACGGAATTTTCTGCGGTGACAGGGTATGGATCCTGTCGGCTCCGTGGAAAACGAAGAACTGAAGAGGGACAGTTGGAAAGGCGGGAAGGCAGCGCGTATGTGCTGAGAGATGCTCCCAAAAGCGTTCCTATTGGACGCTGGGGAGCGTTCCCACGCAGGCTCTGTCGGTACCGACGATACCCATATGTGAAGACTACATTCCTGCTTGTTCCTGGAGATTATTTAAGTCCCCCAGGATGATAAAATCCTCAAAGGAAAGGGAAATTTCAGAAATGAATTCTAGCAAGTCATCCAAGAGTTAATTTTATAGTCATTCCTTTATCTTTATTGGAGGAAGCGTAGTTACTCACCTGTAACAGGTGTTCTCCAGGGACAGCAGGAATCAGTCCTCACATATGGGTGACGTCAGCGCCGACGGAGCCCTCGTGTGGAGCAAGTCCCCAGCTTTCAAAGAAAGCCTTTGGGATTGCATCACGCATGCGCAGTCCCCTTCCCGCCCAAGGGTGCCATCTTGCTCAGTCTAATGACATAGCTAAAAAGACAGCAAAAACCAAAATGAAGCATATGACTGCAACTCCAGGGGGGGAGGGAGGGTCATGAGGACTAATTCCTGCTGTCCCTGGCGAACACCTGTTACAGATGAGTAACTGCGCTTTCTCCAGGAACAAGCAGGAAGTCAGTCCTCACATATGGGACTCCCTAGCTATAGGCTGCCGAGAACCCATAGCTGAAAAATGGCTCCCTCTAGCAGAGCCGCAGCAGCAGTGATAGGATTTCTCTTCGAGAACACAACCCCCGGTAGCCTGACACCAAAGGGTCGGAGGGTAGGAGTTGCCTAAACCTCAAATAGGTTACGGAGTACCACCTGACAGAAAACACTGTCCCGCTGGGACTCTCTCTCCAGGTAGTAGTGGGCTGCAAAAGTCTGGCTTGAAGACCAAGTTGCGGCCTGGGAGATGTCTGCCAACGGAACAGAGCGGTGATTAGCCACTGAGGCGGCGTTAGCCCTAACCGAGTGGGCCGTGATTCAGCCCTGCAACTGAAGGTCAGCTGCCCTGTACGGCCAGGTGATGCAGTCTGCCACCCAGGTGGATAACGTGCGCTTGGAGACAGGGAGACCCAGTTTACTAGGGTCATAAGAGACGAAGAGCTGAGAAGCTCTCCGATGTCCCCACGTACGCTCCAGGTAGAAGGCGAGCACCCTCTTACAGTCCAGGGTATGCAGAACCGTTTCTGCCCTGCAGGTATGCAGCCTGGGAAAGAAGGTTGGAAGAACCACCTCTTGGTTGAGGTGAAACGAGGAAACCACTTTTGAAAGGAACTTGGGGTGAGTACGCAGTACCACCCTGTTGTCATAAAACCATGTATACGGTCTATTCGATACTAAAGCTTGTAGCTCGCTCACACGGCGGGCAGACTGAGTGCCACTAGGAAGAGTGCTTTCCAGGAAAGAAAGCAGAGAGGACAGGTGGACATTGGTTCAAAAGGTGGGCAAGTGAGCCGCTGCAGAACTACATTTCAGTCCCGCTCCGTTGCTGGTGGGCGAATCGGAGGCTTCAAGAGTAGGAGGCCTCTGAGGAATCGGGATACCAAGGGGTGAGCTGAAAGAGTTTGCCCGTCCACTGGAGAGTGGTTAGCTGATAGCGCACTCAGGTGGACCCTGACAGAGTTAGATTTGAGGCCTAACTCTGAGAGGTGGAACAAGTATTGTAATACCTGAGGTACTTGGCAAGTGAACAGGTTCTCCTTATTCTGGGTACACCAGCTTTCAGATCTACGCCACTTGAATGCATAGGATCGTCTAGTGGATTGCCTCCTAGAGGCTAGCAACACCTCCTCAACTTCCTTGGGAAGGAGTAGAGGAGAGAGTACTACCCTCTCAGCAGCCAGGCCATTAAGTTGAGGGACCCGAGATTGGGGTGTAGCAAGGAACCCTGTTCCTGGGTCAAGAGGTCGGGCTGCAGCCCTAGTGGGAGTGGAGTGTCGACCGCCAGTTGAAGGAGAAGAGGGAACAAAGGCTGTCTGGGCCACCTGGGGGCTATCATGATGACCGAGGCCTTGTCCCGAAGAATCTTGAACAGGGTGCATGCCACCAGGGGCGTGGGTGGGAATGCATAGAGAAGGCCCTGTGCCCACAAGATCAGGAAAGCATCCGCCGCTATGCTCATCGGATGCGGCTGCCTGGAGCAGAACCGGGGCAACTGATGGTTTTGCAGACTGGCAAAGAGATCCATGGATGGGAGAACCCAATGTTAGAAGATCCGCTGGGCTACATCCCGGTCCAGCTGCCATTCGTGAGGCTGGAGAATCCTGCTCAACTTGTAAGCCAGGAGGTTCTCCTGACCTGGCAGTTAAACGGCCTTTAGGGACATGTGATGTGCCCCTGCAAAAGAGCAGAGGTCCAGAGTTTCCTGGCATAGGATGCGAGATCCTGTGCCCCCTTGTTTGTTGATGTAGAACATCACTACCTGATTGTCTGTCTGTATCAGCACTAACTGGTGTGCAAGCAGATGACATAAGGCCTGAAGAGCTAGGCAGATGGCTCGAAGCTTTAGAAGATTGATCTGAAGTGTGGCCTCTCGGGAGGACCACAGACCCTGAGTGCATGAACCCTGGCAATGGGCACCCCAGCCCAGCAAGGAGGCATCTCTTGTCAGCACTCTGGTGTGAGAGGGAGGTTGGAAAGGTACTCCCTGAAGTAAGTTTGGGGGATGAAGCCACCATTGAAAGGCTGACACCAGTAGTTTGGAAATTGCTACTCTGTCTCTGAGACGGCCTGTGGCTTGCGTCCACTGGTCTCTGAGACTCCATTGCGCTGTGCGCATGTGGAACCGAGCATATGGAGTCACATGCACCATGGAGGCCATGTGGCCCAGGAGGTGCAGGAAGACCCTTGTGGAGACTTGAGGCCTGGGCTGGACCTGCTGTACCAAGCCCAGCAGCTGCCTTGCCCTGTAGCCTTTGCCTGAAGAGTGTCCAGTTTTGCCCCTATGAACTCTAAATTCTGAGTGGGGAGTAAAGTGGACTTTTCGTGATTTATAACAAACCCTAGGTGCTGGAGCAGGGTGACTGTGCGAGCAGTGGCCTACTGTGCCTCCTGTGTCGACTGGTCCCTGATGAGCCAGTTGTCCAGGTATGGAAAGACGAAGACACCCTGGCTTATGAGGAAGGCCGCCACCACTGCTAGGCATTTGGTAAATACTCAGCGGGTGGCAGCTAGGCCAAATCGAAGCACCTTGTACTGGAAGTGGTTTCCTCCGAGCACAAACCTGAGGTATTTGCCTGTGGTCTGGGTGTATGAGGATGCGAGTATAAGCATCCTTTAAATCTAAGGAGTATAGCCAGTCTCCCTGGTGGAGGTAAGGCAGTAGGATCCCAAGGAAAAGCATCTTGAACTTTTCCCTCACCAGGAACTTGTTTAGATTTCTCAAGTTTAGGATGGGGCGAAGGCCTCCTTTTCTTTTTGGTATGAGGAAATACCTGGAGTAGTAGCCTTGCCCCTGCAGGTGGTGGGGCAGCGGTTCCACCGTCTGATCCCTCAGCAGACTTGTCAACTCCTGCAGGAGGAGGTTCCTGTGCAGAAGGGGCCTGAGAGGCTCTCCTGGGAAAAAGGAGGAGGGCACCTGGTTGAAATGAAGTAGATAGCCCTGTTGGACTACTTGCAAAACCTAGGCGTCGTTAGTAATGGCTGGCCACCTCTGGGTGTACAGGGCCAGCCTCCCTCCTGTGCAGGGCCAGCCTCCCTCCTGTGCAGGGCCAAACCACTGGTGGGAGAGGAGCTATGCACTGGGAGTCAAAACCCCCCTCCCGGCTGGGTAGGAGCCAGAGGCTTGGGGTTCTTCGGCTTACGTGGGCCATGCCCCTGTCCCCTGGCCTGCTGCCCCTGCTGGGGAGCTGGGGAGGCCTGGTAAGTGGGGTAGTTTCTGTAAGCCGCACCCTTCCTCGGGAAAAAGGGCTTTTCCCCCTGAGGTCGTCTTCTTGTGAGAAGGTGCAAATGTCTTCTTCGACAACCTTGTCTGGGTCAAGTACTCGGACTCAAGTTCTGCAGCTTTCTCAGTCATGGGTTTGCCGAAGAGGTTGTCTCCTTGGCACGAGACATCGACCAACTTGTCCTGAACCCATGGCTCTAGGTCAGACGACATGAGCCAGGCCTGACGGCATGCACCGATGCCGGCCATGGCTACTCGGGCCGAAGCCTCGAAGCCGTCGTAAGCTGCTCGAGACATGGAACTTCGAGCACTCTCTGATCCCCGTGGACAAGGCCTTGAAGCGCTGCAAGGGTTCCTCGGACAGGCTAGTCGAGAACCCGGCAATTTCCTTTGTCAGGTCCCGCAAGTACATGCCCATATACAGCTGGTAAGTTTGGACATGGCGTGACAGCATCAAGCCCAGGTAGCACTTTCTGCCGAGGGCGCCCAGGTTCCGGGCCTCCCAGCCGGGAGGCACCAAGGAGTGCGTCTTTTGGGTTTTCAGCTGGTGCACGTCCGATTCCACAACCATGGAGTTATGCGGCAGTTGCGCTTTTTGGAACCCAGGACTCTTGCGGACTCGATAGATGGAATCGACCCACTTGCTGAGTACCGGCATCGAAGCCGGAGACTCCCACATGCAGAGCATCAGCCGTTCCAACATCGGAGGCACTGGTACAGTAAGGGCCTCCTTTGGGGGAGAGTCATACTGGAGGGCATCAAGCTCCTCGGCTCGAGGCTCCTCCTCGGCATCCGCAGGGAATGCCAAAGCCTTGGCCATGTCCCTGACGAAGTCCGAGAACCGAGTGTCCTCCGGGGGGGACCTAGTCCGAGGTTCCGAACCCGGCGAATCCGATGGGATACACCGGGTCCGGAAGGTGTCTGGGGAGTCTTCCTCCTCCGTCTCCCACGCCGAGTCCTCCATGGGCTCCGCCACGAGGGCTTCAGGCCTGACCACCCCAACGCCGAGGGCGCCGGGGACCTTGGCCGAGGATCGACTCGAGACCTGATCGACTCGAGGATCGGCTTGGCCTCCGGCGTCGACTTAGACGTCCACGTCTCGTTGGATGGGGCGGATGGACCGGCGAGACCGGCCATCAATGTCCGTTGCTGCTCCATGAAGGCAGCCATGCTGCTCTCCAGGACTGCCAACCTGAGACCGAGCTCAGAAGGCTCCGCAGCTCCCGGCTCGGGCCTGACGCCGGCTCTCCCGGAGGAGAGTCCACGAGGACAACAGAAGTTACCTTGTCTGATGTCTCCGGCTCCCTGCGAGGTTGTTTAGCCGGCTGCTCCGACTCTGAGGACCTGGAGCAGCGATCTGGGCTCCGCGGCCTGGAACCCGAGGGCCCAAGCCGATCAGAGGCGTCCAGCGATGCAGCCCTCACGAGTTTCTTTTTCTTCCGGTGCTCCCTGGAGGGAGACCCCCACTCAGAGGAGCCACGATAGTGCTCGGGCTCCGATTCCCGAGATGTCAAGGCCTCTGACGAGGTCCGGGCTCGGCCGGAGGCAGACTCGGAAAAAATCCTGTCACGCTGCTGCTGCCTACTCCTCAAAGACTTCGAGGACATTTTACCACATGGCCCACAGACCACCGGGTCATGGTCGGGGCCAAGGCAACGGAGGCAGCAGTCATGTGTGTCGGTGAGAGACATCAGCTTCTTACACCGATCACACTTTTTAAACCCGCTGGCAGTCATTGGGGGAAAAAGGGCCCCTGCGAGATCAAACAACCGGACTGCCAGTGAAAAATAAAAAAAGCGTGAATGCTAGTCACGAAACGAAAAATAAGACCGGACTCGATACTGGTGTACCGAGACGAGGCGGGAAGGGGTACTGGTGTCGAACTGGGAAGCTGAAAAGAATTTTATCAACTTTTCCACTTTTTCCACAGTGGAAACAGGAACACGTCCGTTGGGCTCCGCGGAAAAAAGAAGACTGAGCAAGATGGCACCCTTGGGCGGGAAGGGGACCGCGCATGCGTGATGCAATCCCAAAGGCTTTCTTTGAAAGCTGGAGAATTGCTCTGCACGAGGGCTCTGTCGGCACCGACGTCACCCATATGTGAGGACTGATTTCCTGCTTGTTCCTGGAGAACTTAATAACCACGTCTTCACATAGGCAGTAGGGCGGTTTACAAAATACAAATAAACTGTAAAGTATGAAAAAGGAAAAAACTCCATAGTCAGACAGGAAAGAGCAGTACACGCACACAAAAGAAGGAAGAGAGAGGGAAAAGAAAAAGGGGGAGAGGGCAGCGTGCAGCTATTCGTGGGATGGTGGAAGGTCTAAAGTTAACTGGAAAAGATGTATCTTGAGCTGAGACTTGAATTTTTGGAAGAAAAGTTCAAGACGGAGGTCAGAAGGCTGAGTATTCTAAAGGGCAAGGCCAAGAAAGAAAAAGGCAAAATGGTGAGTGGATTCCAGATGGGCTTGTGAGGCAGGAGAAAGGTGAAGACGGTAAGTGTGGATGGTACGGAGGACACAATGTGGGGAATGAAGGTGGAGAATATCAGAAAGGTACCAAGGAATGTTGGTGTGCAAGGCCTTGTGAACCAATGTGAGTATTTTATACTGTATCTGGAACTTGAGGGGAAGCCAATGGAGATGGATGAGAAGTGGAGTGATGTGATCAGTGTGTGTTGCATGGGTAATCATCTGGGCAGCAGTATTCTGGAGAAGCTGAAGGCAATGGAGCTGATATTGTGGGTGTATAAGGCCACATAGGCATGTAAATGACCTCTTATAAAATACCGATCAGTGTAAAAGTATACACTTTGGCATCAAGGTGTGTACTTTGCTGGTGAAAAGTGCATATGGGTGGAGTTTGCGTGCAGCATGGGCGGAGTTTGCGTGCAGCATGGGCAGAACACACAAGTATGTAATTATAAAATACCATAATTTATGAATTTATTTGAAAAATACAGAAGAGGGCATGTACATTAGCTCTAGCACTAGTGGAAACGTCCATGCCTGCAGTACTGTAGGAGAGTACAAGTGCACATTAGGCTATTTACAGCTAGTATTTTATAAAGACAAGCAGGCGCCTACTTGTGTTTATAAAACAGGCTTAACATAGGAGCCTTAAAATGCACTTTAACAAGGCACTCCCTTATAAAATTATCCTATTGTCTCCTTTGGTCCATCACGAGCCCGACAGATCAGTAAAATACCAATTATGTGCACTTCCCCACTCATACCAATAAACATTCTGCAACTGATACCGTGTGCAATGCATACCTTCTACTGGCACATATTTTATTTATTTATTTAATTTAGCCAGATTTGTATACTACCTTATCCTTCAATCAAAGTGGTAGGGGGGGGGGGGACGGGCTAAAACATTAACATTGGAGGCAAACATACATATATTCTGGGGGGGTTTTCCTAGGGGGGATGATGGTGCTAGTTGCATTTTTATTGTCAGGATGGGAGTTAAGGTTCTTGTCCAAAGGAGGCCCTGAACAGATAAGTTTTGAGGGATTTTCGGAAGTCCTTAAGGTCCCCCTTGTGCTCTTAGATCTTCAGGGAAGGTGTTCCAAAGGTCCAGTGCTGAAAATGAGATGGCTCTTCTGGATGTCGATTGCTTTGTTTTGTGGTATCCGGCTGGGGTGAGGATTCTGTTGCTGCCTTGAGTTCTTCTGGGTCGGCTGCTAGGGTCTCTGGTTACTGTGGTTTGTAGATCTGCTGAGCATTGGTGTAAGATCTTGAATATGGTTAGTGTTGCTTTGAATTTTGCCTGTGCTTCTATGGGTAAAGTGCAATTGTTGGAGCACTGGTGTTATGTGCTTGAATTTGGGTGTGCCCGTGATTATGCGGGCGGCAGTGTTCTGCACCATTTGAAGTGGGTGTATAGCATTTTTGGTGAGTCCTTGATATAATGAGTTTCCATAGTCCAGTATGGGGGTGATAACTGCTTGGCACACTGTGCGGAAGTGTTCTTGGCTGAGTATTGGCTTGAGTCGTCTGATGATCTTTAAACGGTGGTATGCTTTCGCTGCAGTTTTGTTTATGTGAGATTGTAGGTTTAGGTTCATGTCTATGGTGACGCCGAGATACTTTACTTCCTCCTTTGTTACAATTGTCCTGCGTAGTATGTTGATCTCTTGGGGTGGTTTGAATGTGGTGCTCCTGGTGATGAACATTGCTTCGGTTTTATCAAAGTTTACTTTGAGGTTGTTGTTGGTGAGCCAGGTGTTCATATGTTCGAGGCAGTTGGTCATTGCTGTTAAGTTAGGGGTGCTCAGGTCAATTGGGGTGTACACCATTATATCGTCTGTGTACAGGTGATATTGCATGTTGTGTTGTTTGATGATGTTGCATATGGGTTGGATATAGATATTGAAAAGTATGAAAGAAAGGGCAGATCCCTGTGGTATTCCTTGCGTGGAGGGGAACTGTGTTGATTTCTTCTGCCCGCATTTTACTTGCTGTGTGCGGTTGTTTAGGTAGGAGGTGAACCATTTCATGGTGTTGTTGCGTAGTCCAATTTCTTGAAGGCGTCATAGGAGTATGGGATGGGATACCGTGTCAAAAGCAGCAAGGATGTTGATGAAAATTAGTAAGAATTCTTTTTTTATGTTGTCTATCCCCTTCAGTAGGTTGTCGAAGAGGGATGTGAGCAGTCTCCACGTTGTGCTGTGGTTACATAAAATAATTCCTCCTCCTTCTACTGGTCACGAGAACTACTGAATCATTTAAATCCCTCAGGGCACAACGGGTTAAATATAACTGAAATATCTTGACCTTACCATAGCTCAGTAATCATCAAAAAAACGTAATCCGAAATTTATCATCAATTCACTTAAAAAACTGTCACATTATTTCAAGATGGGCATGCATTACAAGTACACAGCAAAAGTGTTCTACAGGTGAGGTCTCTGACAACTGGCACCTTACACAATACTTCACACACCCTTCCCTCCCCATCTCTCTACTCTTCTTCTATTCTATCTCCCATTCTGTATTGTCCCCTTCCTATAATATAGGGATTTACCAAACCCATTACCCATTACTAATGGGATTAATACAGAGACATGATTCCCCCCACCCCACCCCCACTTCTTCATATTATAATATCCTTGACCAGTGATGTCTCGTATACCCTTATCCCTACTATCCACATTCTCAGAACACAATCCCCCACCCCACCCTAACACAGAAAAACAACTCCCAATTCCAACGTCCAACCACCCCGATGTTATTTTTCATTGCTGTAATGGGTTGGTATAACAACACGCCTTCATCAGTCCAGGAATAAAAAATAAGTATGCATGTGCTTGTGCGTCTTGTTTATATGTGTGTTAATGTGTATGTTTCTTTTTTTTATTATTAACATTTTGAAACATTACATTACAATATTTAACAAAAGAATATGGACATTAACCACCATCACTATAAAAGGACAGAAACTACAAAAATATATTCAATCGGTAACATCATTTATAGCTTACTTCCAGGAGAGAGAAGGAAATTTAAGATACTACAATAAAGCAATCATGAGATTAATCCTACAACAATCAGCTAACAATGAGGGATGAGAAAGGAAAGGAATGAAGAATAAAGCAAAAGATAGCTTAACGACTCTGTATTGCTCCATGTGTGAATGTACCTTGAGTACTGCATGCAGTTTTGGTCGTCACATCTAAAACAAAAGTTCTCCTAGGACAAGCAGGATGAAGTCATCCACACCAGGTGATGTCACCTGACGGCGCAGAAGATGGACGTAGTCTCTCTCTCTAGCCCAGAAGGATTTTCCCTTCTGGGCATGTTCCAACTAGCCCTACTCCTAGGCCCGCCCCTAGCCAGCCACTTTTACCTCTTCCGCCTTGCCAGCAAGACGGATATTTTCTCTCTCCACAATTCTGACCTACTATCAAGATGCCTGGAAAACAGCCAAAACCAGGTTTTAAAAAATGCCCTGGCTGTTCCAGAAAGATGAAGTCTACTGACCTTCATGACCGATGCCTGCGGTGCCTTGGAGTTTCTCACAGGGTGGAGGATTGCACACACTGCGCCCGCATGTCCCCAAGGGCAAGAAAATCAAGGAAGAACGCGCTCCATGAACTGTTTCCTAAATCGTCGTTGCCTGCCCCATCCGGAGCTCCTAGCAGCGTTTTGAACACTGCCAGCGCCTCCGCCTCTTTGCAGCCCTTGGCTATGCTCCCTCAGCTGCTCCCGACGACGCCAGCAGCCTCAGCAGCTCCGGGTGCGCCTTCCAGGGCCTCCTCCCGCAGCCGCTCTCCTTCAGAGTCTCCCTCCCCCTCCGGGGTCTTTCTCCTGGCCGGCAGGCACCCGGAAGCAATGAAGACTCCAGCTACACACAAGGCTCCCATGGCGGCGGCCATCTTGAATGATGTCTTCAGTCCTAACCCTGCCCACCGCGGCGCCATTGGCCGGCGCCGAGAGAAGCATCATTATGGGAGGAGCAGATCTCGGCGCAGACACGCCCACCACCGGCGATCTCGCTCGGCGTGGAGGTGTCGTTCCCGCCTGCGCTGACACTACGGGAGCTGCTCTCAGTGCAGCTGCAGCAGCACAAGCAATTCAAGCAGCCCCCGCAGAGACCGGAAGCAGCACCGACGAAGAGACTGGAGTCGCCGCCGGCACCGCAGTCCTTCCAGCTTTTCACCCTCCTGGGACAGCAGCGGACACGATCCCTACCATGCTTCAGCCAGCAGGAATGCCTTCCCATGTTGCCCTATGCAGGACTACAGTACAGTTTCCCCCCCTAGACAGCCTGGATCTCCACAACCATTAGAGGCAGCTGTCTCCCCCAGGCAACACTGACTCCCTCAACATCCGGAGGCCTCTAGCTCGGTCCCCAGATCCCCTGCACCAGAAGCATCAACACAATTTATCTCTTTCCTCTCGAATCTGTTTGAGCAGTGGGCTCACTCCTCAATGGACCTGGCTGCAGGAGCTCCCCATGCATTTAGCGAGCTCCCCTCCGCGGCCCCACCAGAGGGTCCCCCCCTTGCCTCCGCGCCGGACTCTAGACCTGCCCGCAGCAACAAGGAGGACAACGCTTCCCCAGAGCCTGTAGCCTCAAGGGAACCCTCCCCAACAGCTGATCAAGAGCACCCCGCACCACCAGCGGACCCGCACAGCAACCAGGAGGACCTTACATACCCCAAGTTTCTCCGTAAGGTTGCGGATGCCCCGGGTCTCCCCAGCGCCTGTCCTACGACTGACCAACGTCCAGAAACTCAAACCACAAGGAAATTCCTGGAGGCTCCGCGTCCCTCTGCGCATCTTCCAGTGCACCCTCTGCTAAAAGAAAACCTCCTCGCCCTATGGCAGAACCCCACCTCAGGGACGCCGATATCTCGGAGGCTGGATGTGAAATACCAAGTCCAGCCCTCTCCAGGCTTTGACAAGACACAACTCCCTCACCACTCCATAGTTTGTGGAGTCCGCCCTCAAACGATCAAAGTCCATGCGGACACAATCCAACTTTCCGCCTGGCAAGGAGCTAAGACTCCTCGACAACATCGGGAAAAAGACCTTCCAGGGATCAATGTTATGTGCCAGAGTCTCCACCCATCAGCTTCAACAAGCCCTGTACCAGGACACCCTGGTGGAGAAGCTCAAAGCGACCATTTCCTCCTCCAATCAGGAATTTCAGGCAGCTGCCTCAGCCACTCTTCTAGACCTACAGGAGTGTACGAAACATCAGGCGTGGGTAGCCTTCGATTCCTTTGATGTGGTGGTCTGCACTGCGGCCACCTTCATTTCTGCCCGCCGCCTCGCCTGGCTCAAAGCTTCAGGCCTGTGAGAGGACACACATGATCGCATTGCCGATGCCCCCTGCACGGAGATACCCTTTTCGGGGAGAAGGTCAACGACACCGTCAACGCGCTGAAGGACCACTGCACGATGCTACAGACCCTTGCAGACGAAGGTTTCGAACGGCCTGTCTGCAAGAACTCTTACCAGCAGAAGCCCTTTTCCTTTTCATCATCCAAGCACCAATACGGATCTTACCGAAAATGGCAGCAGCCCAACTATAAACAACAGCCGCATTCCTCTCACGCATCCTACAAGCAAAAGCCCCGCCAACGTGAAAGGAGACAGCAAAAAACATCTCAGCCTGCACCAGGGAGGACGAATCAGGCATTTTGACGGGAGGACTGGGGCCAGACTCCCTACGGGGGGTCGCTTGGCCATGTTCCTGCCCAATTGGAAGTCCATTACTAGAGACAAATGGGTCCTGGCTATCATTGCCAGTGGGTACCGGATAAAGTTCCTTTCTCCACCTCTACAATGGGCGATCCCATGCTGCAAACAATCCTCCTCCTCTTTGGACACGGAGATTCTTTCCCTCCATAGAGCCAACGCCATAGAGCCGGTACCGGAGGCAGAAATCAACACTGGCTTCTACTTCAGGTACTTCCTAATTCCCAAGAAATCGGGCAGCATGCGACCCATCCTCGATCTCCGCAAGCTCAACTTATTCATAGCCAAGGAAAAATTCAGGATGCACGCGATCGGAACAATCCTACCTCTCATCCAACCCAAGGAGTGGCTCACATCCCTGGATCTCCTGGACGCATATACACACGTCCCTATACACAAGCATCACAGGCAGTACCTATGCTTCCAGGCCACCTGGAAACACTTCCAGTACAAAGTCCTTCCGTTCAGCCTATCTCCCGCACCACGGGTATTCACCAAGTGTGTTGCGGTGGCAGCCGCACATCTCCGCAAACAAGGGATCTGCGTTTTCCCCTATCTGGACGACTGGCTTATTTCCGCCCCCTCCTCAAGGGAGGCCACACGCGCAACTCAAAGGACCATCTCCCTACTGACATTCCTGGGGTTTCTGGTGAATTACCCAAAGACGCACCTCCACCCCTCACAGCGGCTGGAGTTCATAGGAGCGATAATAGACACTGTCCGCTCAAAGGCCTTCCTTCCACAGCCGAGAGTGAACACCATCAAAGACCTAGCACACCTGGTGCGCTCGGAACGATCCCCTACGGCAGGGGTACTCCTTCGCCTCCTGGGACACATGGCGTCGGCCACCCAGACAGTACCCCTAGCGAAGCTCCACATGCGCTGCCTCCAGTGGCACCTACGGGCACGCTGGTCTCAACACTCACAGTCCCTGAAAACCGCCATTCCCACGGACAGAACAGTGATCTCATCCCTCCTTTGGTGGACATACGAAAAGAACCTATCATGCGGGAGACCCCTCTCCCAACCGACACACCAACTGACCATCACCACCGATGCGTCACCAGTCAGCTGGGGAGCGCACTGCCTTCACCTCTGGACACAGGGAGCCTGGTTACCGCAAGAGCGACAGTGCCACATAAACCTCCTCGAGCTCAGAGCAATGAGGCATGCGCTGGAGGCCTTCTAGAACACGATCACCGGCAAAACAGTCCTACTGCAAACGGACAATCAGGTAGCCATGTTCTACATCAAGAATCAAGGAGGGACTGGATCACAACCTCTTTGCAGAGAAGCCATTTGGATCTGGGCCTTCGCGACTTCACGTCACTGCACCCTCCAGGCCTCCTACCTCCCCGTCTACAGAACGAGCTGGCCAACAAACTAAGCCGGCAGCTCAATCCCCACGAGTGGTCCCTCAAGCCTCAGGTGGCCCACTCCCTCTTCCAGGACTGGGGCCCCCCGACAATCGACCTCTTCACCACCGCGGAGAACACGAAATGCAGAACCTTTTGCTCGAAACGTCCCTCTGCTCGGAGTCACGCAGAGGATGCATTCAATATATCATGGGGGGGGGGGGGTGGTTTCTAGTGTACGCCTCCCCTCCCCATCCCTCTAATCTCCAGGACAATCCAGCAAATCATCTCAGACAGGAGCACAGGCCATCCTGATCGCCCCATTCTGGCCTTGCCAAGGATGGTTCCCGCTTCTCCACCGGCTAGTAGTGTGCCCCCCGATCCAGCTACCCCTGTTGCCGGACCTGCTCTCCCAGGACGACGGGAACACCCTCCACCCCAACCTTCGGACCCTGGCTTTAACAGCCTGGAAGCTGAGCGGATAGCCTTGTCCCCCTTCCACCTTCCACAGGAGGTCGAACAGGTGGTCCTGGCAGCTCACCGACCATCGACCAGAAAATCTTACAACTTCAAGTGGCGACGCTTCACCTCCTGGTGCTCCTCTCAGGGACTGGACCCCTTCTCTTGTCCTATACCAGCTCTCTTGCAGTACCTGACCTCCCTGTCCCAGACAGGCCTGCAGACACAGTCCATCCGGGTCCACCTGGCAGCCATCGCAGCCTTTCACGAACACCCAGGGGACGGCTCCATTGCGCAGCTGCCCATTGTCGCCCGTTTTATGAAGGGCCTCACCAACCTTCACCCTCCTATGAGAAAGCCGGTGCCACACGAGTTTCTCAACCAGCTTACCCTACCTCCCTTTGAGCCCATGCAATCGATTGACATCAAGCTCATCTCCTGGAAGACATTATTCCTAGTGGCCGTCACCTCAGCCCAGCGGATCAGCGAGCTACAAGCGCTGGTGGCGCACCAACCATACACTCAGCTCACTGAAGATCGCGCTACCCTCAGGACGCATCCTAGATTTGTTCCGAACGTAGCCTCTGCCTTCCACATCAACCAGATTATCGAGCTCCCCACCTTCCATCCGGAGCCCCATAGGTCCTCCGAGGAAGAACGGCTGCACAAGCTTGACTGCGTCCGGGCCTTGCGCTTCTACCTTCTCCGGACTGCCACGCAGAGGCAAAGCACACAACTCTTTGTGTCCTACAACCAGAACAAACCAGGTCGCCCGGTTACTAAGCATACCCTTTCCCTCTGGATTTCTGCATGCATCTCCTTTTGCCTGAACCAGGCTGGCACCGGACCCTCACCACCAGCGAATGCCCACCAGCTGAGGGCGCTTGCGACTTCAATCGCCAACCTACGAGCCATCCCGGAGGCCGATATTTGTAAAGCTGCCACCTGGTCCTCCATCCAGACTTTCCAAAAACACTACTGCCTGGACACGCAGACAGGCTCTTTCGGACGGGCAGTCCTGGCAGCCGCCAGCGCCCCGACCGAGCCATGAACTTGATACTAGATGCACCTTAACGTGCTGATCGCACTAGAGGATCGCATAGTTTGCACATGTTAATAATTTGCGCATGTTAGTGTACAACATTGACGATTGCACATGTTACAGTTGGATTGCACATGTTCTTATATGTGTTTGCACATGTTCATTTATTTGCCTGTATTGCACATATTCCATGATTTGCACATGTTCACCGATTTGCTCCAAGTTGCCTGTTCGGTTATCCGACGGGAATAAAGTCTTGCTTACTCCACTCTGCCTGATATGTCTTGTACCGTCCTGACAGGGCCTCTTCCACTTCAACCTGCACAGCTAGGGAGGCACCTGGTGTGGATGACTTCATCCTGCTTGTCCTAGGAGAAATCAAGGTTACTTACCTGTAACGGGAGTTCTCCGTGGACAGCAGGATAAGTCATCCACACTTTCCCACCCGCCTCCCCTGCAAGGGACCCTGCTCAGGTACTGGCCCTTTCACTCCTAGCATCTGGTTCAGCTCGGGACACAGTGGCTGACTAGGGGCGGGCCTAGGGGTAGGGCCAGTTGGAACATGCCCAGAAGGGAAAATCCTTCTGGGCTAGAGAGAGAGAGACTACTTCCGTCTTCGGCGCCGTCGGGTGACGTCACCTGTTGTGGATGACTTATCCTGCTGTCCACGGAGAACTCCCGTTACAGGTAAGTAACCTCGATATATAGCTGAACTGGAAAAGGTACAGAGAAGGGCGACCAAAATGATAAAGGGAATAGAAGGATCACACTATGAGGAAAGTAAAGGTTAGAGCTATTCAGCTTGAAGAGACGGCTGAAAGGAGATATGTTAGAGGTCTTTAAAATAATAAGCGGAGTAGAATGAGTAAACATGAACTGGGTGTTTACTCCTTCAAAAAGTTTAAATACTACGGGACATGCAATGGAGCTACAGAGTAATACATTTAAGACTAATCAGAGAAAATATTTTTTCACTTAACATGTAATTAAGCTCTGAAAATTTGTTGCCAGAGGATGTAGTAAAAGCTGTTAGTGTAGCTGGGTTTAAGAAAGGTTTGGACAAGTTCCTGGAGGAAAAGTACACAAACCATTATTAAAGTGAACTGAGCAAATCTACTGCTTATCTCTGGGATAAGCTGCATGAAATCTGTCTACCTTTTGGGATTCTATCAGATACCTGTGGTCTGAATTTGCCACATTTGAAAAGAATACTGGGCTAGTTGGACCACTGGTCTGACCCAGTATGACAAATCTTATGTTCTCTTAAGACCCTTACCCTTCTATCTAAAACCCTCTGCATTTTAAGTAACATTGTTTTATTCATTCACCAAAAGCTTTCTAGATGTGAGAGATCTAGAAATGTGTAACTATTCCCCTGACAAGTAATTAGACATTTGCAGAGGAACCTTAAAAAAAAGGCCCCTCCCCCACCTGCAAGTACCCTTGACCTTGGGGCACAAGATAACCTTCATTTCACTTGAGTAGCACAGGTAACATCTGTGAAAATTAATTTTTTTTTGCTCTTAGGACATGTGATTTTCCTTTTGAAAGTAATATTTCAGAACCATAATTGTATCTCTATTGCTGGCAAGGGTAAGAGTGTAGTTCTAGAAGTCATCTTATCAGATACTGTAAACTTCCTAGGAAATCTGTTAAATCTCAACTTTCAACAGACAGTAACTTATCAGGCTTGTCCTTAGCTTTTACTAAAGAAATTTTCTGACGAATGTAAGAACAATTTGCAATAAGAATTTCTTCATACCTAGGGATATGTATGTGTCTGTGTCTATATTTTGTTTGTGTGTGTGTCTGGGTTCTGTTTCTATGTATGTAGGTGTGTGTTTGTTGGTATTGTGTGTGTGTGTGTGTGTGTGTGCGTGCGCATGTGCATGTTTATGGGAGAAGCAGTTCTAGCTTCTGTAGCACAGAAACTTTGATATACCATGACATCCCATCTAAGTAATTCCTTCTTTCAAACTGCTTCTTCTTCTCGACTTTCCTGATCTCAGATACACATACATGTATACACCTACCTACACACAAACAAATACAGACACAGAAACACAAAAAAAACAGAGAGATCCACATCCACATATACTGTATAAACAAAACACAAATCTGTATAAATAAAACCAAATCTGTTGCCACACCCCTATCCCTGCTGGGCTGGTTCTTAGTGATTTAGATGTGTGTTACATTTCCTTTCCTGTAAGTTCTATTGTGAAACCTAATGACTGAAGTGTATAGATTTCTTAATAGTGCTATGTACAATGACACCTAGTGACTAAACTGTGTAGTTTATTACTGGTTCCTTTGTATACGGCCTTGTAATGGTAGCGAAGGGCAATACCTTTTGCCTCTGTGACAGCAGCATCCTGTGTAGGCTTGTAAAATCCATAAATCTGCTGACAGCGACATGTAAGATGACATTTACTTACCTAATAATTTCCTTTTCTGGAGTCCTGCTAGATCAGTCCAGACAAGTGAGTTATGCCGCCGCCGCCCCTCCCCCCCTCTCCCACCAGCAGATGATGGAGACAAAAAACACCTAGAAACTTCCAGTGACATCATCACTGGTACAAGTAGTGGTGCAGCCAGGATTATTCCTCAGTATTTACTTAACAAAACATATGGTAATCCAGAATCAAGGAGGCAAGGGGCAACCGCAAAAGTCAACACAACTTCTGTAATAGCGGAAAAGGCAAGTAGACACAAACTGCAGCCAATGGCCCAACTATATACCATGATTCTGTGAAAACTGAGAAGACTTCTGCAAAACATGAGGCACAGAACCAGCAGCAGGGCAGGCCCTGGAATGGCTAACAGGGCTCCAGGAAAGGAAATTATCAGGTAAGCAAAATTTCACCTTCCAGATCATTCTGCTAGACTAGTCCAGACAAGTGGGAAGTGCCAAAGCTATGATTCCACTGGGCAGGAACAGAATGCATGCACCAAACTGTACACCTCTATGTAGCTAGGCTTACACGAGGTGAGAGAGAAGACCACGTCGCTGTTCTACAAATATCTATTGGGCAATGCCACTCGCCTTTACACAGGTAGAGTGAGCTGCCAATGTAGATTGAGGCCACTGCTTCCTTAAACCAGTGGCCTAGGTGGGACTTAGAGACCACCTCCCCCCTCCATGTGGCCCTCTATACAACCCAAAAAGCCTGCCAGACTTGGGTTCGTCAGCTTTGGGTAATGAAGAAGGACCCTCCACACATCTAGCAAATGCAGGTCCCTATCTCTACCACTACATTTCTGGGAGGCAAATAAACAGAAGAGAGACCCAGGTGTGAACATCTGAAACCACTTCGGGCAAGAAGATGGCACCAACCGTAGAGATACTGCTCCCTATGAAAACTTCAGATAAGAAAGTTTGCCTTTCAGAAATGTGATGGGTGAAGCAAACAGTGACCAGAAAGACTTTCCTAGAAAAAGATCTTGTTAAAGCTTGAAGAACCAAGCTGAGATCCCAAAAGGACACTACTGATGCACCAATGGATGCCAATGTCACACACCTCAAAAACAAGCGGGACGTGTCTGGGTTTGAGGACACTTGATGGACCACTCCTGGACCCTGAAAACATGCCTGGTTAACGACCTGCACTCTACATGAGCTCAAGGCCAGGCCCTTGTCAAAGCCATTCTGAAGAAATGCCTACAAGAAGGACAAATCAGCCTTCCAAAGTTGACAAGCCCACTGCTGATGCCATGCCTCAAAGACACCACATGTGGACATAAGCAAGGACCTTTAACAGCAGGGAGAGATCCATGCTGATGACTAGCCTTTATGCCATAGCCAGCCAAGTCATAAGCAAGAAGGGAGCTGGAGTGTCCAACAGAATAGGCCCTTGGCGCAACAGCCTCCTTTCTTGCCAGAAGGAGAGGCTGGACCACGATAAGCCATACCATGGCCTCCACTGCCAGTCTGAAGCAACAAGAACCACCCTCCTTGGATGGTCCTCTATTATGCCAGGGCAGAAACATATGCAGGAGGCTTTAACTACCATGTCTATATGAGAGCGCCGATGCCCCTGAAGCTAGGCTCTGTCCAACAGCTAAAAAACCTTTCTACATAGGCATTGCCGTGGGTTGCCACCAGCTGAAGGTACAGACACCCCTCTAAGTATAATCCATGCTGGAATGTATATAGTGTGTGGCTAAGAAAATCTACCCTGATGCTTCCAATCCCAGCACTCTTGGGCCCTCCCTGTCTGTTGACATTTGCCACGGCTGCAGCATTGTCCAAGAAACCCTTAATCATCCTGACCTGAACCAGATGGCCAAACTGTAGCAGAGATAAGCAAATAGGCCATGCCTCAAGGCAACTGATCAGCTAGGCTGCCTTGCACATGGCCCAATGCCTCTGAGCTGTTCGATCCAAGCAATGAGCTCCCCAGCTGGCCAAGCTGCCATCATCGGGTGTCATGATCGGCCATTGTGAACTGTCAAGCAGCATGCCCCTTAAGAAAATGGATGGATGATAACACCAGAGAAGGCTGTTTTACCGATGGATGGAGGGGAAGGAGGACTTCATATTCTTGCAATGGAGAGGAAGTCAGATATCATATTCCTGTGATAAGGGCGTTCAGAGTGACAGGCATGCTCTCTGAAGCTGCCTCATGTGAGTCCGAGCCTCAGGCTCCAGTTCTATCACTGCTTCCATCATACCCAGAATCTGGAGCTAAACTTGGGCCACTAATTAAGACAACATCTTGCTGTGTCTCTCAGCCACCAGATAGACTTTACTTGCTCAGGCGTTGAACAGTGCCCAGAGAGACTCCAGTGCCTGCACAGGAATGAGGTAGCTCTTGTCGCGATTCACCACACAGCTCAAGCACTCAAAAAGCTGTACCACTTGAGTGACTATTAGGTTGGCCTTAGCCGACAACTCTGCTTGACTAACCAATCACCAGATAGAGGTGGCCGCAAATGCCCTTCTGTCAGAGAGCTGCCAGCACTACAACCATGACTTTTTTTTTCTAAAGTCCTGGGAGCCACTGAGAGCCCAAAGGGCAGGTCACAGAATTGAAGTGCTGACCAGCACCACAAATCGCAGGAAGCATGTTGATCTTCTCAATGGAGATATGAAAACAGACCCTTGGCTAGATCCAGTGAAGTGAGGAATTTCTCCCTTTGGGCCACCTGGATGACAGACCTCTGTATCTCCATGGGAAAGCAAATCACTTAGAAAGGCACTGACTCCTTTCAGATATAAAATAGGCCTGAAGGAACTGCCCTTTCTGGAAATGATCAAATAGATGGAATACCTGCCCTTTCCCCTCTGAGATGGAGGCACGGGCCCCAAGGCCTAGAAGAGCATTAGAATCTCCACGGTGGATTGGATAGAGGCCTTTCGGGTGGATCAAATGACAGCTTTTCAGTAGCAGCAACACATGGAGTGACCACAAATGCATTTGAAATAGAGATGTAGCCATGCTGAATAATGTCAAGGACCCAACAGTCTGACATCACCGAGGCCCATTCCCAGTAAAAAGACAGCAGAGCCTGCTGCCCATTTGAGACACCCCAGAATGGGTCCCCTGCCTATCATTAGGCAGGCTGGGAGATTAAAGATCTGGAAGTGGAGGAGTCGTGAGCTTCATGAAAGGGCTGAGGGTTCCCTTCCATATCAACCACGAAGCTCTACAGTCCCTTTTTTTACCTTTAGAGAACCTCTACATTTGACCCATGCATTTTTGAATTCGGATACAGTTTTTGTCTCTATTACTTCTACTGGAAGACTATTTCTGCACATCTACCACTCTGTTTCCGCAAGTTACACCTGAGTCTCTCTCCTTTCACCTTCATCCTGTGCCCCCTCGTTGCAGAGCTTTCTTTCAGTTGAAAGAGGCTCTCCTCCTGTGCATTTTTGCCACAGAGGTATTTAACGATCTTTATCATATCTCCCTCTCCTGTCTTTCTTCCAAATCATACATATTGACATCTTTACCTCTTTCCCCATATGCCTTATGGCAAAGTCCACTGACCATTTTGGTAGCCACTTTCTGCAGTGACTCCATCCTGTTTATATCCTTTTGAAGGTGTGGTCTCCAGAAATGCACACAATACTCTAAATGAGGTCTCACCAAAGACTTATACAGAGGCACTATAACCTCCTGTTTCCTGCTGATCATTCCTCTCTCTATGCACCCAAGCATCTTTCTGGCTTTCACCTTTGCCTTTTCTACCTGTTTAGCCAGCTTAAGATCATCAGAAACATTCACTCCTAGGTCCCGGCTCGTCTTTCAAGGTCAGAAGAACTTCACCCCCTATACTGTACCGCTCCCTTGGAATTTTGCAGCCCAAATGCATGACCCTGCATTTTTTAGCATTAAATCTCAACCGCCAAATTCTCAACCATTCTTCAAGCTTCACTAAATCCCTCCCCATGTTATCTACTCCTTCCTGGGTGTCTACTCTACTGCAGACTTTGGTATCATCTGCAAAGAGGCAAACTTATCAGACAGCCCTTCTGCAATATCACTAACAAAAATGTTAAAAAGAATTGGACCAAGGATAGGTTCCTGTGGCACCCCACTGGTAATATCCTCCTCCTCAGAGTGAACTCATTTACCTGTACCCTTTGTCGCCTCTCACTCAACCAATTTCTATTCCAGTGCATGTACATCTGTCTCATGAATATTCATTGTGGTTATCCTGAAAACCTAATTGGCTAGGTGTGTCCCAAGGACTGGGTTGAGTACCCCTGACCTAGAGACTAAGCAATGAGGCTGAGAAACCATTATCAACAGCAGGGGCGGCCCAAGAGGGGTGCGGGGCCATGTGCGGAGACTCGGTGCGGGGCCTCATTTGCATAAATATTTGCACAATGTTACCATACACTAACTTTTAGTAAACATGCCTCTTAATGAGCGTATGGATAAAGAAAGACTAAAAGATTTCTACATTACTATAATCCAGTGCCAACCGCCAGGAACATTAGGAACTACTACAAACATTGCCCATTTAGAACCGATAGCAAACCCACCACATCCTAACAGCACTACCAGGACTCACAAAGTACCATACTCTACCTATCAAAAGGCAACACTGCAAATACTAAACCAATACATTTCAGAGAATAACAATACATGACCTACTGGGGAAAGAGAACAAGTGGCACTGTCAAATAGGAATTACATAAACAGAATACCTCAGCTCAGTTACACATGCAGAACACAGACCATCACCAAACAAGGAATCACAATTTAGAAACAGGAAGACAATTATTAAACTTGGAATGTACAACAACACTGTACAAATAAAACTATAAATTAAATTATAAATTAATTACCTCTTGTACTAAACAAAGCGCAGACGTTAATGATGCACATTTCCCAGAGCTGACACATTCCAGTTATAAAATTCAAAATAAAGAGATATTTTTCTACCTTTTGTGCATTTTTTTTCAGTTGCAATTGCTCCAGCCACTTTCTTCTGGTTTCTTTGTGTCTTCTGCTAACTCTCCATCGTCTGCTATCCATTTGTCCTTTCGTCTTTCTTCTAGTTTTTTTTTCCATTCTCTCTCTACATCTGCTTTAACATATAAATCTTTCTCCTTTTGCTCTTTCCTCATTCCTATTTCATCCACTCAAATTTTACCCCTCCATCCTCAATCCCCACTTACTCTCCCAATACCCGGCCAATTGTAGATTTGTCTTCCCTCCCACACAAAATATTTTTCCCCTCTCCATTTCACTCTCCCAGCTCCATCCCATTCTAATCCTCCCCCAACATCAGCTCCCTTCTAGTTCCAGCCCCACCCAGCATCTTCTCCCTTCTAGTCCCCGCATCAGCCCATTTCCAGTCCTAGCCCCCCATCAGCCCATTTCCAATCCTATCCTAGCCACACCATCAGCCCATTTCCAGTCCTAGCTCCCCCATCCATTTCCAGTCCTATCCGAGTCCCTCCATCAGCTCATTTCCAATCCCAGCCCCCCATCAGCCCATTTCTAGTCCTTTCCTAGCCCCACCATCAGCCCATGTCAAATCCTAGCTCCCCTCCACTCAGCCCATTTCCAATCCAAGCCCCCCCATGAGCCTACTTCCAGTTCTAGCCCCTCCATGAGTCCATTTCAATCCAAGCCCCCACCACAGCCCATTTTGCAATCTTAGCACCCCCAACAGCCCATTTCCAGTCCTATCCTAGCCCCTCCATCAGCCCGTTTCCTGTCCTAGCTCCCCCCCACTCAGCCCATTTCCAGTCTTAGCTCCCACCCCTCACAGCCCATTTCCATTCCAAGCCCCCTCCCCATCAGCTATTTGCAGTCAAAGCCCCCCTTCCACTCAGCCCATTTCAAGCCCCCTCCCCATCAGCTATTTGCAGTTCAAGCCCCCCCTTCCACTCAGTCCATTTCCATTCCAAGCCCCCGTCCCCATCAGCTATTTGCAGTTCAAGCCCACCCTTCCACTCAGCCCATTTCCAGTCCTAGCAACCCCCAGTCCATTACCAGTCCTACCCCCCATAGCCCATTACCAGTCCTAAGCCCCCCATCAGCCCACTACTCAGTACTAACCCACTCATCACCCCATTTTCAGTCTTAGCCCCCCCATAGCCCACTGCCAGTCCTAAGCCCCCCATCAGCCCACTTCCAGTCCTAAGCCCCCATCACCCCATTTTCAGTCTTAGCCCCCCCATAGCCCATTACCAGTCTTAACCTCCCCATCAGACTACCTCCAATCCTAATCCCCCCATCAGTCCATTTCCAGTCCTAGCCCCCCATAGCCCATTACTAGTCCTTAACCCCCATCAGCCCACTTCCAGTATTAGCCCTCCCCATAGCCCATTACCAGTCCTAACCCCCCCATAGCCCATTACCAGTCCTAACCCCCCTCCCCCCCCATCAGCCCATAGATTAAAAAAAAACAAACAAACTGGCTGCTGCTGCCGCCATAGCAGCGGCAGAATCAAGTGTCCCGCGGGGCTCCCCCGCCCGGCAGAGGCCTCCGGCATCAGCTCTCAAAGCGCGGGCATTTCAGAGCCGCGAAGGGAGTGTTTCCCTTTCTCACGGCTCTGTTAAGCCCACCGGGGCTGATGGGAAACAGGACGTCCCATCAGCCCCGGCGGGTTTAACAGAGCCGCGAGAGAGAAACTCTCTCTTCGAGGATCTGAAAGCCGACGCTGAGGGAGCTGCAGGGAGAGCTCTGCCGGGCAGGGGGGCCCCGCGGGATGCTTGATTCTGCCGCTGCCACAGCAGCAGCAGCACCCAGTTTGTTTTTTAAATCTATGGGCTGATGCAGAATGTTGTTAATGCGGGGCCCTGTGCAAACAACATTCTTGCTCAATGGATGGGCCGGCCCTGATCAACAGTACCTCCACCTTGCAATCTTGCTCATCTCGGAGGGGTGGGGTCCCCCCCCCCCCCCCCTCCACAGGAATAGTAGCGCACTTAGGGACCACCAGGCCAGCCCCCTGGCAGAACTAAGGACCCTTTCCTCCTGAGTGCTGCTGTCTCAGACCCAAGGCTGGGGGAAAACAGCCATTCACGCCATTGGGGTCACTGTAGGCCATCGAGCTGGAGCACACACTGCATTTGCAGGCTGTTGGGCTGAAGCATACAGTTTGCAGGCCCAATGTTACAATAGACTCCCCTAACGGGCCTAGATCAGTGTCAAAGAAAGCTCCAGTATGGGGAGGACTTGATGCTAGCACCAGCAAGGCAGTGGTGCTTCTACCTTATTGTGTGTCTGGAAACCACACGGTCCCCAAAGAATAGCACTGGCCATAGCAACAGGGGTTCGCAGCTATCTCTGAACGGCAACACATCGATGAGCTTCAAACCGCAGAAGAGCTCCTTTAATCTGCCTGCCCCAGAACCAGTGATATAAAAGCCTTGGCCTGATAACTGATGCTGCAGCTGCTCGAAGAGACAGGTGCAGAGGAGGGAGGCTACCGGAAAACTTACCTCTGCTGCTGTGATTTCCTATGACCAGCACCCTCACCAACCTCAGGCTGAAACTAAGGCAGCCAATGGAGCAGGCCAAGGCACTTCTCATTGCGATAACTCTTTGATCCTTTTTTTCTTCTTCCTTTTTTTGTTTTTTAAAGGGCCCATGAGAGAGACCAAGGTGTGGGGTGGGGGGGGGGGGGGAGAAGAGGTGAGAGCAAATTAATACACTTAATTAAAATAAAATAAATTAAAAGGAGGCAGCGACAGGGAGTCCAGTGTTGCTTACTAGCCTTTGGCCCAGATGCTCAATCGGCCATCCACAGATGACGGGGAGTTCGGCCCTCCTCCTCCAGGTGGGAAACTCCAGCAGGGTATCCACAGATGTGCCCTAGAGACATCCACCCTCCAAGCTCTATAGGGAAGGTATCTCAGGACAGCTGCTCAGGAGCTCAAGGCCTAGGATTTTATTTTTATTTTATTTATTTATTTATTTATACAAACTTTCTTAGATACTGCTTTTCAAGATATCAAAGTGGTTTACAGGGAACAACAACTTGAAACAGAGAATGTTAGGGGAACGGGTGTGATGAGAACATTATAACTTTAATACAGTAAACTTATGTACAATAGGTTGATTCCTCGGGTAGGTAAGGTGGGTTTGAGTTAGCGATTGTGGGTTGTGGATGTTTTGAAGAGGATGTTTGGGTGCCAGTTCCAAAGGATTCTTAAAAGAGGAGCGTTTTTAGTTTCCTTCGGAATTCAGTTAGGTCATTGATGGCTCTTAAGTTGCTTGGAAGGGCATTCCAGTCTGAGGGTTCATATATGGAGAAGGTTCTGTTGCAGGTGGACTGTGAGCTTTTGGTTTTGTGGGCGGGTGTGTTGAATAGGTTTTGGAGTGGTTGCCTTCTTGCTCTGGTATCTGGATTCTTCTATAGAAGAGATTGTAAGTTTTCCGACGACAGGTTGTGAATAGCCTTGAACATGTTGATTATTGCTTTGTATTTGATGTGTGCTTGGATTGGGAGCCTGTAAGGTCTTGAGGATAGGTGTAATGTGCTCTTGCCTTTGTGTTCCAGTGATTAGGTGAACTGCTGTGTTTTGGGCTAGTTGTAATGAATGTAGTGCATGTTTTGAAAGGCCCTGGAATATAGAGTTACAATAGTCTAGGTAGGGAGTTATTAGTGCTTGACATACTGTCCTGAAGTGGTCGGGAGATAACAGTGGGGGTAGCTTGTGGAGGATCCTAATTTTGTGGTAGACTATTGAGGTAATTGAGGATGTACACAGCTGCATCAATCGAGCAACCACCATCTGCTGAAAAGAGAAATATTGAGGGGTACCCCCGGGGGTGGCTCAAGGCAATCTGCTGCCTGAAGCGAAGAATGAGATGGTGCCCCCCCCCACCTTAGAGGGGGTGGGGCTTTTTCAGAACTCCAATCAGGGACTGAACCAAACCAAAAAGCCAATTAGATTATATGGAGGAAATGCAGATGTTTGCACACAGGGCCGTACCAAGCTGCAATCGTGCCCTGTGTGACTTGCAGCTTGGGCGCACGCCCCCCTCTTCCCCTCCCATACCTCCGTCCAGTGTTGCCTGCTCTTTCCCTGCTGCTGCCGCCCTCTGTTTTTTTTCACGGCGGCACTGGCAACAGGGAAAGAGCAAGCAGTGCTGGACGGAGGTATGGGGAGGAGGAGGAGGGGGGGGGAACACGCCCGATCTGAAAGGCACTGGCACTTTAAGCATATCTGTCCCTCCCTATTCTGACAACGCTTCAGAGGAGGGAGGGACCAGACCAGCTTAATGTGCTGCCAAAAGGCTTGGGGGCACATTTCGGCTGCCTGCTATTGTCCTGCCAGCGGTGGCAGGGCAACAGGAGACAGCCGAAATGTGCCCCCCAAGCCTTTGCACCCTGTGCGGCTGCAACGCTTGCACAGGGCTAAGTACAGTCCTGTTTGCACACCAAGGAACTAAAAGAGAGCAAGAACCAACAGCACAGTTTATAAAACTAAATTATAACTCATTTTTATTTTGTTGTTATAAACTGCGTTATGGTTCTTGCTTTTTTTTTTCCAACATATATTTTGCATCCACAGAGGGTGCAGAGCGGAACCAGGACATTCACCCACAGAACTCAATATTAAAAAAAAATCTGATTCTGATCATCTCACTAACAACAAAAAACACTATTCTCCAGTACCAGGCATATTGTGAACTAATACAAAACCCTACAACAAAGAGCAAACCTACCATATCAGCACAATCTTCAAAACTCACATAAGGAGCCCATCCAAAAAAAGCATCACTGTAAATACTACAGTGGGCCCTGGAACATCCATATACCTATCTGAAAAGCTGAACAAGTCAAATTATTACAGTACAGTATAGATCTCTATGTACAAACTCCATGTTAACAGAACACCTGGCCTCAGTCACATACTCACATCGACCCTCACCAATTACAGAATAAGTAACCACAATCTAAAGTAAAAATAAAAATATGTAGACAAAATTTAAACTGAAAACCCAAGAAGCCAGAGTCCACATACAGTGCAAAATCAGATAAATAAGAGATGCAGTTCCTCAATACTGTGCTATCTTTATATTTTACACAAAGTCCAATCACTAAAATGAAATAAAATAAATTTTTTCTACCTTTGTTGTCTGACCATTTTATTCTCTGATCAGGCTGGTCCCGATCTGAGGCTTCTGATTTCCTGTCTTCTCTTAGCTCTCTTTCTGTGGTCTATGGTCCATCTGCCATTTCTTATCTCTTCTTTTGTTTTCTTCACTTCTTTCTATCAACCTATTTCCAGTCCCTGTAACCCTTCCCAGTATCAGCCCCTTTCCAGTCCTCCCTCCAGGTACCTTCCAATATCAACTTGCATTCCCATGACTGCCACTGGTGTCCATTCCCTTACAGTCCCCCTCCTTCCCCACTGTCCAGCTCCTTCTAGTCCAAATACCATGGCAGCCCCTCTCAGCATCCACTCCCTTCCAGTCCCATTCTCCCATCCCCTCGCATCAGCCCATTTGTAGCCCTAGCACCCAGTTTTTTTCCAAGGCCAGAAGCTCTATCCTCCCCTCCCCACCATCAGCCCATTCCCAGTTGAAGCTCCCCCAATCAGCTCACTTCCAGTGCTAGTCCCCCCTCAACCCCATTACCAGTGCTAGCCTCCCCTAATCAGCCCATTACCAGTCCTACCCCCCCCCTTCAGCCCATTACCTGTCCGAGCCTCCACTAATCAGCCCATTTGCAGTCCTAGCTTCCCCGATCAGCTCATTTCCAATGCTAGTCCCCCTCAGTCCATTACCAGTCCTAACCTCCTCTAATCAGCCCATTTCCAGTCCTAACCTCCCCAATCAGCTCATTTCCAATGCTAGCTATCCATCAGTGCATTACCAGTCCTACCCCACCCCCCATCAGCCCATTACCAGTCCTAGCCTTCCCTAATCAGCTCATTTCCAGTGCTAGTCCCCCCTCAGCCCATTACCAGTGCTAGCCCCCCTAATCAGCCCATTACCAGTCCCAGCCCCCCTCAATCAGTCCATTCCCAGTCCTAGCTTTCCCTAATCAACCCATTACCAGTCCTACCCCCCCATCTGCCCATTACCAGTGCTAGCCCCCCATCAGCCCATTATAATCCTAATCCGCACTGTCTCTCCCCTCTGTCCAGCATTTATCCCCTGTCTGTCCAGTATGTCCCCGTCTCTCCCCTTTGTCCAGCATTTGCCCCCATCTCTCCCCTTTGTCTAGTACTTGTCCCCTTGTCTCCCCCTTTGTCCAGTATGTCTCCGTCTTCCCCTTTGTCCAGAATTTTCCCCTTGTCTCCCCCTTTGTCAAGTATTTGTCCCCGTCTCCCCCCTTGTCCCCTATCTCTCACCTTTATTTTTAGAGTTGGACTTTAACCGGAAAGAGCCACATTCCCCTGAAGAAACAACATTATGTGAAACGCTACGGCGCCAAGATAGTGCGTTGGGAGCAGAAATCGAGAGCATTGCTTATATTACAGCCTTGCAACAGGAAGACATTAACACGAAGTTCTGCCATTGGGTCCAGCCCAGTCCAGTGTATAAGAAAAAATATTGCCTGAGACGGCACTATTCATTAAGATAAGTAATCTTCCTGGGATAAAAATCATAATCTTCCTGAGATAAAAATTTGGTTGTAACCAGCAGTTCTGATAAGATAACAAGCAAAAAAGCAAAATAAGCCTAGCGATAAAAAAAGAGAAAAAATGAAAAATAAGCTAAGCGATAATAAAGCACAGTTACTTACCTGTAACAGGTGATCTCTGGGAACAGCAGGAATAAGTCTTCACATATGGGTACATCGGTACCGACGGAGCCTGCGCGGCAACGCTCCCCAGCTTCCCAAAAAGGAAAGCTTTTGGGAGCATCCCACAGCGCCTGCGCGCTGCCTTCCCGCCTTTCCTAACCGCCTCTCTCCAGTTCGAGTTTTAAAGCTGAGACAAAGAGAGAGAGGAAAGGAAAGATAGAGAGATACAACTCCTAGGGAAGGTGGGTGGGTTGTGAAGACTTATTCCTGCTGTTCCCAGAGATCACCTGTTACAGGTAAGTAACTGTGCTATCTCCAGGAACAAGCAGGAATGAGTCTTCACATATGGGGACTCTCCAGCTAGAGATGCCTGGGAGATCCCCAAGGTTGTGAGACCCTGAGAAGGGCTCTACCTCCTCCCATGGATCTCAGGCATCCAACCAGGGATGGAGGGTAGGAGTTGATTAAGCATGGAACAGGTGTTTGAGAACAGCCTGACCAAACAAGGCATCCCGGCAGGAGTCCTTGTCCAAACAGTAATGGGCTGTGAAGGTATGAACCGAGGCCCAGGTGGCCGCTCGACAGATCTGGTCGATGGACACAGAATTTAGATGAGCCATAGAGGTGGCCATGGCCCTCACATTATGAGCTGTGACATGGCCCTCCAGAGAAAGGTTCTTACTCTGGTAGGCGAAAGAAATACACTGAGCAATCCAATTGGACAGTGTCCTCTTAGAGACTGGAAGTCCCAAATGAGAGGGATCAAAAGCAACAAAAAGTTGAGAAGACTTTCTATGTTGCTGTGTCCTTTGTAAGTAAAAAGCAAGAGCTCTCTTACAATCCAAGGTATGAAGATTCCTCTCTGCACTTGATGCATGAGGACCTGGAAAAAAGACAGGTAAATACACCTCCTGATTAAGATGAAAAGGTGAGACCACTTTAGGCATAAAGTGTGGATTGGTCCTAAGGACTACCTTATCATGATGGAACCTTGTATAAGGTGGATTAGCCACTAAGGCCTGCAGTTCACTGATGCGGCGAGCTGAGGTGACTGCAATAAGAAAGATAACCTTCCAGGAAAGAAATTTCAAGGAGGTAGTGGCTAAGGGTTCAAAGGGTAGCTTCATGAGCTGACCAAGAACCAGATTCAAGTCCCATGCCACTGGAGGTGGTCTGATGGGAGGTTTAGTTAAAAGAAGGCCTCTCATGAATCTTGCAATAAGAGGATGAGAGGAGACAGGTTGTCCATTGAGAGGCTTGAGGGATGCTGCAATAGCACTCAAATGGACCCTTACTGAATTCGTTTTGAGTCCTGCATGGGAAAGATGCAGGAGATACTCTAGTAAAGAATTCAAAGGTATTGCTAGAGGGTTAATACCCTTCTCAGCACACCAAATGGTAAACCTTTTCCATTTAAAAGCATAGGAACGTCTAGTAGAAGGCTTTCTGGAAGCATGAAGGATATCCCTTACTTGCTGAGAAAGATGCCAATCTTGAAGGTCTAAGCCTTCAGCAACCAAGCCCTGAGATGGAGAGATTGGGGGTATGGGTGCCACAACGTTCCTCCCTCCTGAGACAGGAGATCTGGAGCAGACCCCAGGTCCAGGGAGGGAGCTTGAGAGAGATGCAGAAGTAGAGGGTACCACACTTGGCGTGGCCAACGTGGAGCTATGAGAATCATAGTCCCTTGATCTCTCTGAAGCTTGAACAGGGTCTTGGGAATTAGGGGAATGGGCGGAAAGGCGTACAGGAAGTCTTGACCCCAATGAAGGAGGAAGGCATCCCTGGCCTGAACTCCCTGACACGGAATTCTGGAACAGAATCGGGGAAGTTTGGCATTCCACGGACTTGCAAAGAGGTCTATGTCCGGGGTTCCCCAAATTCGAAAAATTCTGACTATCTGGTCCATATGAAGGGACCATTCGTGTGGAAGCAGAACTCGACTGAGTCTGTCTGCCAAAGAGTTTTGAACTCCTGGAAGGTATACTGCCAGAAGATGAATTTGATGCTCTCTGGCGAAGGCCCACAATCTCAGAGCTTCGTTGCAAAGCGACAGAGAGCCAGTCCCTCCCTGCTTGTTCACATAGAACATGGCTACTTGGTTGTCCGTGTGAATGAGGACTGTCTTGTAGCTGAGCAGGGTATGGAAGACTCTGAGAGCCAAGAAGACTGCTCTGAGCTCTAAGAAGCTGATATGTAGGGAGGTCTCCTGTGGGGACCAAATGCCCTGGGTGGAGAGGTCTTGAAGATGAGCTCCCCAACCCTTTGGAGAGGCATCTGTTGTAAGGATTGCTTGGGGTAACAACTGTTGGAAGGGGGACCCCAGCAACAGATTTTGAGTGGACTTCCACCACTGGAGAGACCAAAAGAGGCGCCTGGAGGTTGCTATTTTGTCTGACAGACTTCCAGATGCCTGGGTCCACTGGGTGGACAAAGTTCATTGAGCTGCCCTCATGTGAAGGCGAGCATAAGGGAACACATGCACCGTGGATGCCATGTGGCCTAGCAGTTGTAACATCTCTCGAGCAGTTAGATGGGTTTTTAACTGAATCTGAGAGGCTAACTGGACTAAGCGTAGGCAACGGGCCTGGGGAAGATAGGCCCTTGCAGTTGTGGTATCCAGCAAGGCCCCTATGAACTCTAGAGACTGAGTAGGGGTGAGTTGGGACTTTGGGATGTTTATAACTAGTCCCAGATACTGCAGAACACGCATTGTGCAGGCTAGGGAAGTCTGGGCCTCTGACTGGGATGGAGCTCGAATGAGCCAGTCGTCCAGATATGGGAATACGAATATTCCTAGAGTGCGTAGAAATGCAGCTATTACTGCCATGTATTTTGTGAACACTCTTGGAGCAGAGGCCAGACCAAAGGGAAGCACCCTGTATTGATAGTGCTTTCCCTGATAAAGGAACCTTCTGTGTGCTGGATGGATGAGTATATGGGTATACGCATCCTTGAGATCTAGAGAACAAGGCCAATCCTGACTCTGAAGGAATGGAAGGAGAGTACCCAGAGAAATCATCTTGAATTTCTCCTTGCATAGGAATTTGTTCAATTCTCTGAGATCTAATATGGGTCTGTAACCCCCTGTTTTCTTTGGGATCAGAAAGTAGGGGGAGTAGAACCCTGAGCCCTGTTGAAGAAGAGGCACTTCTTCTATTGCTCCTTGGGCAAGAAGGGTAGAAATCTCTTGACCCAGAAGGTCGAGGAGAGATGTTGGAGAATTGAACTGTCTTACCATGGTGTAGGGAGGAAGGTTTAAGAAATGAAGTTTGTACCCTTCCCTTATGATGGAAAGGGTCCACTGCTCTGCTGTGATTTGCTCCCATCTGGGAGCAAAGTGAACTAACCTTCCTGGAATGGTGAGAGGCTCTGGTTCTTTTAGAGCCAGAAAGGCTAAGTTCTCTAGGTGCAAGTCAAAGGCCCTGAGGAGGCTGAGGCTGTTGCGCCACAGTAGGCCTTGCAGCCTTAGCCTTGGCCTGTTTAGGTTGTTGACGCTTTGCAGCAAAACGACCTGCAGAAGATGTCTGCTGACCATAAACAGGATAATATCTTCCCTTCTTGGGAAAATATGTCTTTTTGAACAACCTTTTCTGGACAGGATTAGAGGTAGACTTTGAAAGCCTATCCAAAGCAGAATTTTCTGCATCCATCTGAGTGGCCTTTGCTTGCCAATCTTTGCCAAACAGGTTTTCACCTGTACAAGGAAGATTTCCTAATCCATCTTGGACCCAGGGTTCCAAATCAGAAGCTTGTAACCAAGCAATTCTGCGTGCATCTATGGCAATGGCCGAGGCTCTGCTGGCCCCCTCAAAAGAGTCAAAGGCTGCACGGTTAGAAAATTTGGAAACATCCTGGGCATGCTTAAGCCAGGTAAGAAAGTCTTCCCTTTTATCTTCTGGAAGAAAAGGGAGGAAAGTTTGCAGATGATCTGTAACTTCTTTCAGAAACATCCCCATATAGAGACTATAGGAGTTGATTCTGGCAACAAGCATACTGGCTTGAAAAATTTTTCTGCCAAAAAAGCATCTAAGGTTCTACATTCTCTTCCTGGAGGAGCAGATGAGTGCCTCTTTGCACTCTAACTTTTTCATAGCAGACTCCACCACAATAGAATGGTGAGGAAGCTGAGTTTTATGAAATCCAGGACAAGAAGGGACATAATACATGGTATCCAACCTACGAGAATGAGAAGAGATGGTGAGAGGAGTCTCCCATATGCCTATCATGTGCTCATAAAGGATCTCATGAACTGGCAAAGTGGCTGCTTCTTTAGGAGCCTTGGGATATTGCAAAATATCCAATTTTTTGGCTCTAGGCTCTGTCTCAGGGGCTACTGAGATAGAAAGCCCCTTGGCCACTTCCCTTATGAAATCTTGAAAAGACAAGTCTTCTGGAGGGGACATTCTTCTTTTTGGAGAAGAAGGCTCCTGAGGAAGAACTACCGATGCTTCAACAGAGGCCTCCGATGCATCAGAGTCTTCGGAGGAATCGAAGTATCGCCTGGCTGGATGCTCTTGTAAAGCCCGATACGCATACCGGGTGGTATCGACATCGGGAGTCATTGGTACCGGATCGGTACCTATAGGCATCATCGGACAGGGTACCGCTGCAGTTGACACTGAAGCCGATGTCGATGCAAGCGGTACTGGCACCGGAACCGATATCGGAGCCGGTACCGACAACGGAGCTTGTTGCGGTACCAGCGGCGTCGCAGCTTGTATGAATGCCGTAATGGCCCGCTGCATGGTCAGAACATTCTGATCCATCGACGCCATGAATGTCTGGAGGTCGGTACCGGCGGATTCCACCGGTACCCCAGAACATTGCAACAGGTGATCGGTCGAGGCCGTGCCATCGATGTCAACCTGTGACCCCATAGGAGGAGCTTTGGAAGCCGGAGCTTCCCGCCGGGGTACTTTTGCCGGTGCAGGATCCTCGAAGGCAAGCCCGGAGGCATCTCGATGCTTAGAGGGAGATCTACCCTTCGAGGACCGGCTGGACTTATGTTTGGTTACCTGAGATCCATAGGAGGAAGAAGAAGCCCTGGAAGACGTCGATGCCACCGAAGCTGCATCAGAGGGAAACAGTGTACTGAGCTTGGCTGCTCGGTTCTGTAAACCTCTTTTAGACATCATGGAGCAGGACGGACAATCCGTGATGGAATGGTCAGGACCCAAACACTTAAGACACCAGTCATGGGTGTCGGTAACAGAGATGGTACCGCTGCACTTAGTGCATTTTTTAAACCCGGAGGCGGGCTTTTCCATGAGGAATTTTCTGTTAGGCCTAAGGCCCAACGAAGAAAAATACACTGAAGTGGAACGGAAAGTATTCTTTTTTTTTTTTGAAGAAAAAGAAAGAAAAGACCAGCGGTACCGGTCCGACGTCAAAGGCGGCAGACGCGCGACCAAAGAAATAAAATAAAATAAAGAACTTCTTCAGCGGTGACAGGAACACGACCTGCTGGCTCCGCGGAAAAGAAGAACTGGAGAGAGGCGGTTAGGAAAGGCGGGAAGGCAGCGCGCAGGCGCTGTGGGATGCTCCCAAAAGCTTTCCTTTTTGGGAAGCTGGGGAGCGTTCCCGCGCAGGCTCTGTCGGTACCGATGTACCCATATGTGAAGACTCATTCCTGCTTATTCCTGGAGATCAGGTCATTGATGTATTAATGGCGTTTTCCACTGCACCATACAAGTAGGTCCAGTGAGTAGCCATGTAAAATCTGAGACCTGATCGCTAAAACAAAAATAGTTGAATTTAATAGTGAGTTAGTCATAATAGCAAATGGTGAATAGTGGAGCTAAATAGATATTTGTAGCTACACAGCATAAAGCTCTGAAAAGTGACAATATCACAGTTTGTTAGATACAATACTGGAATGGTCTAAGACAGGGGTCTCCAAATCCAGTCCTGGAGGGCCGCAAACCAGTCAGGTTTTCAGGACATCCCTAATGAATATGCATGAGATCAATGCAAATGCATCTCATGCATATTCATTAGGAAAATTCCAAAAGCCTGGCAGGATTGCGGTCCTCCAGGATAGGTTTGGAGACCCCTGGTCTAAAACAACAATTTGGAATGGTTAGATATATTATCATAGTCCGATTCATTTTATTCTTTCCAGGGCAACAGAATATTTGGGTAACATTCAATTTAAGCCACCCACCTCTCTTCTCTCCAGGTTAGAGATACACACACAGACAACACAAACATACACATACATAAAGAGCCGTTTGAAAAATGCCATAAGCCATGCTCCACATGCTTTCCCCACTTGTCTTCCATAGCCCTGCCACATGCGGCCATCAACAGCATGCACGCCTGAATGAGAACTGAGAACCAACTTTCAATAGTCTATGTGTATGTCCTGTCATCCACCCCCCTCCTGTTGACTGTAGATCCCCATGTTATGTTCCTAACCACTATGATTGAAGGATAAGGTGGTAAACAAAACTGGTTAAATAAATAAATAAATACATACATACAGATCTCTCTTTCTCCTCTTGGTCTTAAAATCCCACCTCATTACTCTCTCTTTTTGCCAATAAATATTGCTTTGCTTTGCTTTGCTGTTTTAGCGGTCTTTTGTCTTACATTCACCATCCTGAATGCCTTCCCTGCTTCTTTCAGCTTTAGCAGATATTCTTCCCTGTGCTTCTCTTTCTGAGGTTGTTTGAACTTTGTGAATGTAATAAATCTTTACTGCATCTTTACATTTGAACAAGCCTTAAAGTGTTTTACCTTGGATCTGACAGCCAGGACAATCCTGGGCAAGGCAAGGATCAGGCACTTTAATGCCACAGTGATGTACTTCAGCACAAAGTCTGCAATACCCACAATCCACATTAGCTGGAAAAAGTCCAGGCTCTTCAATTTCGGTTTCAGGAATATGAGGCTGGAGAAGCATCAGTAAATTAAGAGAAGAAAGAAAAGAAATATACAATGTGTCAGAGACAAATTCTGAGAACAAAAAACAAATGAAGATTCAGCATATCACAGTAGTCTGTACAAAAAGTATCTACAAAGGAAATGAATAATGAGAATGCTTTTCAGAACTTCGGGAGCACTGATAACCTGGACAGCGTTACTATGTCTTTTGGAGGGCCCCTCATTTACAAAGGTAATGTCAGTTTGAATATTCTTTATGCAGAATAAACAGTGCAAGCAGGTTTTTTGGATTAAAGAAAGCAGTAGCAGCTGTGCACCCTACAATGCTCCAAAAGAGAAGATGACATATAGTGAGATTTCAAACTTCCTTCCACACTGCAGGTATTTTGCAATTTATTATAAACACTGGAGCTGACCGAGCTATATTGACCATGATGTAACACATTTTCTGGCACAAGCAAACCAATTAGATATAATGACCCTCTTCCAAACATGGCTGCTCCTGGTGAGTGAGGGAGAGCAGCTAAGAGAAACAAATAAAAAACGTTATATTAACATACAGCTAGTATTACTAACATATGCCAAAATGCATCATTAACCAGGACTGGCACTAGCAGGAGGCGAACTACACGGTCGCCTAGAGCATAGCTCTCTGGGGGCACCCAATGCTGCCACTGTCACCCCTCTCCAGAACCGACAGAGGCGGCAATAGTCGCAAAAAGACCCACTGTGCTTACCTTCAAGCTTCAGTGCCAGGGGGGCTGTTTGCTTCCGCCCTTCTCTGACTCTCAATGCCTACTTCCCATTTGTACAGGATGTCAGCATTGGGCGTCAGAGAGCGGTGGAAGCAAACAACCCTGCAGCACTGAACCTGACGGTAAGCTCCATGGAGCTGTTTGCAACTACTGTCGCCGCTGTTGGTTCTGGAGAGGAGTGGCAGCGGTGGCAATGAGTGCCATGGAGGAGGGACACAAGGGATGAGGTTCGCTTAGAGCGCCCCATATCCTTAAGCCGGCCCTGCCATTAACAGACATTATTTTACCTCAGGTCCCATTTTATGCAATGCTTCCTTAGTTACTAATAATATGCGCTAAATTAGTGCGCTAATGTGGCAGCACATCTTAGCAACTCTAGCTGGCAATGACCTAATAAGACCATTTTTAACTGACCAGAGTAGATATTACTGCTTGCCTGGTACACTTCTGGAATAATGTTACCGTGAGGGTGCAGTTTTCTTGAAAAGCAAACACCACCTTTTCTTGCATGAAAGCCCAGTGTTTGTGAAGAGGGTAAATTTCAGAAGTATTTCCTAGGGTAAAACAGTGCTTTACCCTTGGAAATGGGCTTTTATAAAACTGTCCTCCTGATAGATGGGTAAACTTACCTGTACACAACCTGTATGCATGGAAGTGTTCCCAGAAGAGGGGATGGAGAGGCATTAGCTTTTACATGCACACTTTGGAAAACTAACCCAGCAAATGTGTGCATGATCAAGAGCAGGTAATTTTGGGGCAATTCTCAAAGCCAAAGCATGCACATACTTTCATTTTGAAACTTCACCAGTATCTGCACAGGGAACTGTATGCATGTACTATTTACATATATGCTCAGTTAGAAAACAGTCCTTGCAGTGCATTAGAGTGAAACATACTGTTGTAGTCCTTGTCTATTTCACATGCTGCTGCAGTGACAGAAACCTTTCTGCAGCAGATCATACAGCCTGGATACAGGGCTATTGCAGTAACCAGGAGAAGCTTCATGCCACATTTTTTCTGGCTACTGCATGATTGTTATTTTATTTATTTATTTTACATTTCTTATATACCGCCTTTCATGATATCAAGGCGGTTTACATTGAACAAACTGAAATTACATTGAACAGGGCATTATAACTTGGAGATAACTATTTTACAGGGAACATGGGCGATGGAGGGTTAAGTGGCTTGCCCAAGACCACAAGGAGCACCTGTGGGACTAGAAACCCCAGTCCTTCCGGCCCAAGGTTGCTGTCCTCTAGTGGGATTTGAACCCCCGACCTTCCGGCCTGAAGTACCTTGCCCCAACCACTAGGCCACTCCTCCACTCCACTTATTATGCTTAGCCTGCCCTTCCAATTCATGACCATGATGTAACAGACCAGCCAGCATGGGCAACCTCCAGTAACTTTCCCCATTAACAAGTATGGAGGTTACAGCATAGGACTTAGGACTGTGATTCAGGAGAAGTCCTGGCAATGTGAGCTCAATACACTTCTGCCACCAATTCCCAGTGCAATCTTGGAAAAGTCTCTTCACAGCCTGTGTACTAATGGTTTTCTCTCATTTTATATCTCTGGGAATATATATATATATATATATATATATATATACACACACAGACATGCCTCACCAAATCATAAGTATCAGGACACCATAAGGCTAAAAATAATATCATGGCACTCATGAATTTTGTGCCCTGAATGTGGTCTCTGCTGTACTAGCCCCAAAGCAGCACTCTTTTTTGGATTAGGGTTTGCACTGCATGGCTCTAAGTGAATTGGAGCTGTGTGGCATATGTAATTCCCATTATAGTCTCACTGTCTCGCCTCATGAGATCAGCACTTGAACCTGTGTACAATGTGGCGTCAACTCACTGAGACATGTTTGGTAAAGTCCCCAACTGGAAACAAACATTTGTTTTGGAGCAGCATTCAGTTAGGAAGCTAGCAAGTTGAAGGGAGAAGGGTGGCTGGTAAGCTGGGGAAGAGGGCTGATTTTATTTATTTATTTTATTTACATTCTCTTATATACCGCGCTATTCTGCATCAGTGCGGTTTACATTGAACAAACCTGAAATTACATTGAACAGGGCATTATAACGGAGATAACTATTTTACAGGGAACATGGGCTATGGAGGGTTAAGTGGCTTGCCCAAGACCACAAGGAGCACCTGTGGGACTAGAAACCCCAGTCCTTCCGGCCCAAGGTTGCTGTCCTCTAGTGGGATTTGAACCCCCGACCTTCCGGCCTGAAGTACCTTGCCCCAACCACTAGGCCACTCCTCCACTTCCTGACATGGTGAAGACTGAGACTGATGGGCATGATGGTGTTTGAGAGAGAAGGAGATGGCAGGGATAAGGAGGTTAGAGAGAGAGGTAGGAACTAGTGTGTTCAAAGGAACTGAGACAGAGAGACAGATGGGTGGGAACCTGGGCTATAAAGAAAGATGAAGCAGAGGTAAATTTCCTCAGGCACAGCTATTGGGCATGGAGGGGGTGCAGCACCGTGCTGACAGCAGGTATGCAAGGGGATGGACAAGCACCACATACTACTGCAATAAGAACCTAATTTACTAAGATGTTTTCCATCAAACACAAAATAAGAAAACAGGCTTACTAAATCAGGCCATAAAGGAGCTATAGCAGAACTCTGAGAACAAATCAACATGTTTTCAGCCCTTCGCTCTGCCCAACTTCAGAAGGGATATCCAAAAAAATTTGTCATGGCCTCTATATTAAACAAAACAAATATATATATATATATATATATATATATATATATGTGTGTGTGTGTATACTGCAATGCCCTTCTGTGGCCCCAAGATCAGGATATGGTCACCCACAAAACAATGTCCTGTGCTATTCATCAGTGCTGCCTTAGAATTAGCACACATTATTAAGTGTTTATAAATGAACACTTTGGAGTCATGGTTTGGGAAGTGGAAAGGGGTGATAGTATCTATATTTACGTCTGTACTTGTAATTGGAGTATTAATTATGGTGGGGTGTTGCATAATACCGTGTATAGGAGGGCTAATTCAAAGACTGATAAAAACGGCAAGCACTAAACAAATGATTGTATCACCTCCAGTGCACAAGGATGCAATGTTAGGAAGGAAGGAGAGACTACGTGGCTAGTAATACATAGCCTGTCACAGGTGCGGAAGTACGAAGAAGTGGAGTGAGACAGTATTGACCAATGAGTTATAGACATGCTGGAAGAGGGAGAGGACATAGTGTAGTATGTAATGATTTTCTGACTTCCTTTGCTGTATGCCTGCATCCTGGGAGGAAAGACTACGTGGCTAGTAACACGTAGCTTGTCACAGGTGCGGAAGTATTAACCAATGAGTTATAGACATGCTGAAGAGGGAGAGGACATAGTATACTATAAAAGAACCGTGAAACAGAGGATAGGTGTGAATGCTTAGTCAAGCATTCATCCTTCTTGCAAGAATGTAATGTAATTAAAGTAACCCTTTGCTTCACTGAGGAGTCTGTTATTGTGTAAAAGGTTAGGGATTTTTTGTGAGGGTACAAAAAAAAAATCAACATTTATTAGTATTTTAGCATAACAGGTAATTGCAAAGCTCTATGATGGGTGTGCCCAGCATCTTTCTAGATAGAGAGTAATTCGATACAGGGACATAAGAACATAAGATATGCCATACTGGGTCAGACCAAGGGTCCATCAAGCCCAGTATCCTGGCTTGATGGACCCTTGGTCTGACCCAGTACTATTGCTGAGTATCTTTTCCAGAGGAATCAAATATGTACATTTGTGTCACTTAGGAGTAGTCAGTGCAAAAAAGGCACAAAACCTGAGTCAATGATACAAGGGGGAACGTGAGAGAGTACAATCCAATAAACACCTACAGTATTTTTTTCCATTGGGCGTGTTTTATCAATGGATATCAGTTAAAACCTAAAATCAGAAGCCTTACTTATGATACATACAGCAGTGTGACAGAAGAGAGCAACAATAATCTGCACTGTGTTTTGTAAGAAAAGGTAACTATGGTGAAATAAAAATAAAAATAATAAAATTAATTATATATGAAAAGTAAACCATAAAATGAAATACTCACACAACAGAACTTGAGACAAATCAAAACCTAAAAACAGAAAAAGGAAAAAAATAAATAGAAAAAGTGAAAATAAACTGAATGATGTAATACATTCCTATTAGCTCTAATTATTTTGCTATGCTGAATTTTTTTAAAAACAGTTTTAAAGTTTATTTTTCACTATAAATGTTTTTAATTTTCAAATAAGCGAACTCAAACAGTCAATCACAATATAAAGCTTGCTGCTATAATAGACATGATGGGACTGAAAATAGGTTGTGCCAAGAAGCACAAGGACAAGTGCCTTCACCCTTCAGAAAATGAATCAAAATCCTTTATTAAAAGAGGACCTAAGGGAGCTTCCTGTCTGGCTGTAACACTCTCTGCGCAATATGGAGCTCATTAGATTAACTGTCATCCCTTATAGCCAAACATCCAGGAACAGGGCAGGCCCTACCAATGAACGACTATGTTTTTGGCATGTGATCCACTTTTTAACTTCTACTGAATTATGCAAATGAGCCCCATATTAGAGTCTCTGTCTCTTCACAGGGCCCCGTGTCCTTCTGCATCCCCGACAGTCTGCCCTTCCAAGAACGAGAATCCCAAGAGATCAAAGCAGCCCCAGGTCTGTGACATCACAATGTACTATGTAAGGATTGTGATGTCACAGACACTGGACTGTGACACCACTGCAGAAGGCATGAATAGAAAGCAGCTTCCATTAAACATATCAGCAGTACATTGGGTTGTGACAGAATATCAAACAGTCAGAGTTCTTTTAAACTAGGAATGGTTTTGTAATAGGTGAGCTCACAGGGGAGAAAGTGAAAGGGGCTGCCCACCTGTTGTACAGCTGTTGGGAACTGAAGGTGTAAAACAAATACAGTGTGTTCCCAGTGAGGAAAGCCAAAATCCAGAGTACAACCAGCACAGACCGTTTCTCCTGACAGAGAAAGAAAAGAAATAGACAGAATTACAGAGAAAAATGGGAAAAAATCTCCAGCATGGCATTGCAGTCCCAAATGAACATAAGAGGCGCCATACTAGGTCAGAACAATGGTCCATCAAGCCCAGCATCCTGTTTCCAACGGTGGCCAATTCAGGTCTCTTGGAAGGACCTAGCAGATTGAAAATGGGGAGATCCATTCCCTATTACAATCCTTAAATCCACCTGGCTAATAAATGTGAATGAACCTGCTCTCAAGACAGTTGTCCCAACATTTTTTTTAAATTCAGCTATACTTCTCTGGTAACAAATTCCACAGTTTAATTTCTTGAATTTGTTTTAAGTGTGACATCTGTTACTTTCATGGAGGGTTCCTTAATCCTAAAAGGATAAATAGACTTCTATCATATTTTCTCTCAGCTCTCTCTTCCCTAAGCTGAGAAGCCCTGACCTATTTAGCCTTTCTTCAAAGGGGAATCATTCCATCCCCTTTGCTATTTTTGTTGACCTTCCTTATACCTTTTCTGGTTCTCGTATATCCTTTCAGGTGTTCTTCCACAAAGTAATAAAGAATGCCCTACAAGTAAGAGCTGTCTGCCCATCTATCACCTAGCATAATCAGTGCAATGTGAGCTATTTGTCAAACTAATCCAATATAGGGTGGCTGGGAATTTAGTTTAGTTTATTAATAAACTTGCTATACCACTTTTCCAATAAAACAGACTAGAACAGGTATACAGACTAAAACAGAAATAAACAAAATGAAACTATAAAAGAATAACATACAAGCTAAAAACAACTAAAACCAAAGTACTGTAAACAAAACTAAATAATAACAGCCAGCAAACAACAACAATGAAACAAAAACATTCAGGTAGACCAATAGATTTGACATTAGACAAAGATAGCATACAAAGAAACAAGGAACTGTATTTCACCCTACCAGCCATAGGCCAGTGGTCCAGAAATTAAACAGTTACTCTGAGATAAGTGCAAAGACAAGGAAGGAGAGTAGAGTAATAATACATTAGATAAATTAACTGTGGTACCAAAATGCAAAGTTCAATGAGTAAAAAGCAGGGGGTCGATATTCGGAACCTTTAGCCAATTGACTGACAGGAGGCCAGCTGGCTAAGGATGCTGACTGCAATATATGGCTGCTGAATATCCCCAGATTGCCCCAGCAGTCTCTGGTTAGTGCAGGGGCAGTCCAGGGGCGGAGCGAGGGTGGCGTCGGTGCTATCTGGATAAGTGCCAACACTTATCCGGTTAACAGATTTTCAGTCATCATCTATCTGGCCAACTTAGGCTGCATGAAAAACTTGCCTAAGTTGCAATCCAGATAGGCCCCGCTATTCAGCGACAGCTCTTATCCGAATACTGCTGCCGAATATCCAACAGATATTTAAGCGCTATGGCAGATCACCATAGTGTTTGAATATTGGCCTTTTGAATATCAGCTCCCAGAATTTTACATTTAATTTGTTAATATATCATAAGCCAATGATGAAGTACCAAGAAAGGAGTGACATGATCAAATCTATATGGATTACGTGGCATTTTAACAGCTGTATTTTGAATGAGTTGGAGACAGTTTAGGATCAAAGCTGAAAGATCATTATGCAGAAAGTTATAATAACCGATTCTACTTGAAATGAGAGCATGGATGAATAGCTCCAAATCAGTTAGTTCCAACAACAAGCTTAGGGAATGGATTTTGCCTACTGCGAGGCAACAGGAATGCATCACTGCTGAAATGACTGAATCAAAAGGAAAAAAAGTCACAAATTCACGAAGAGCCGGGGAATATTTGAAATAGGAGACAGTGTGGGAGCAGATGACTTCCTGCATAGCCAAGTAACTTATAACTTACACATACAAAGACGAGAAAGGCACACAATATTCAAGGTGTATTTGTACCATGGATCAATATAAAAATATGATATTATTAGTTTTATTGTCCATTACTTTCTGAATAATTCCCAATATTCTATTTGCTTTTCTGCCCGCTGTTACTCATTGATCTGAAGATTTCAACCTATATCCACAATGGGAAGTTTTATAACAAGGCGCCCATAAAAATTTCCATAAACGTATGTATTTTATACAAGATACATAGGTGCTTATGTGTCTTTATAAAATAAGCACCAAGAAAATCCCCAGATGTAGACATATGCTCTCACACAAATTTACACATGCCTTGAGGCATGTTCCTATATGTCAATGTACTCTATGTATGATCCATGTATAAGTACACATCCTTTGGTCAGCATGAACAAACAATTTTATTATAGTCATTTTCTGCATGTAAATCATGCTTTTCTCTCTATAACTCTGATCCTTTACTTGGACGGAGACACCAAATAGAGAATGCAGCATTCTGTATAGATAATTAAGATTATTTTTCCCTATGTACATCATTTTGCCCTTGTCCAAATTAAATTTCATCAGTCAGCTTTAAGTTTTTCTTATATAAAAGTGGTTAATAAATGCAATAAAATGAAGATGCCCAGTACTCCAATCTGGCAAGGTCCTTCTGCAGTTCCTCACAATCTGCTCATGTTTTAACTACTTTGAATAATTTAATGCCATCTGAAAATTTAATCACATCACTTATTGCTCCCTTTTCCAGATGATTAATGAATATGTTAAACACAGACCACAATACAGATCTTTGAGGCACACCACTATTCTTTATTTAGAAAGCTGAGGAAGGCATATTCATAACATTTTCGCTGGTTAGCCAACCTGCTAACTGGCTAAAATGCAACCAGCTCAATGTTTAGCAGCACTGACTGGTTAGTGCTGCTGAATATCCCCACAGACTACTAAAATTATCCCCAGTTAAAACCAGGGCAGTTGGTGGGCGGAGCAGGGGCAGTGACAGCCTCCATCTGCCTACTGGCAATATTCAGCTGCAAACCGGATAGCTTAAGTGGTTTAAGTTAAGACAACTGAATGGCTGTCCTAACGTTAACCACTTGGTTCTATCCGGTTAACAGCTGAATATCATCCCTAACCAGATAATGGTGCGGGTGGCTGGGCAACCCGGATATTCAGCCGTGGAAACTGCATATCTTCCATCGCTGAATATCAGGTTTTAATTAAAGTGGTGGCAGCTAGGTGTTTTATTTTGCCTAGCTGCTGCCCCTGAATATGTACCCCCAGCATTTAGTCCTACTCTTTGTTTCCTATCCTTTAACCAGTTACCAATCCACAATAAGGCTCTGTCTCCTATCCCATGACTTTTTAATTTCCTAAGGAGTATCTCATGAGGCATTTCATCAAATGCTTTCTGAAAATCCTATATTGACCGGCTCAGCCTAATGCAGGGCTTGCTTAAGGGTGCTGAAAGTCTGCCTCACTGGATCTGTCCCTTGCAGTAATAGGAGCTTGCTGCCTTTGTTCTGGTTGCTCTCTGCATCTTCATCTGGCTCTGCTGGTGCCATGGGAGAATTTAAAACATGAGAACAGGCACTTCTTGTATTTTTTTTTCCAGTCTAGAACACGCAGGGCCTGATATTCACTCAGGCAGGCTATGTCCCCGCTGACCCTTAACCACCAGAAATACTACATTCACACCACCTAAAACGCTAAGAATTCTAACCCACAACCTATCAGTCAAGCAGGAGGTGAAATACTTCAGAGTTATCCTGGACCAAACTCTCAGCTTCCAATCACACATAAAGAGAACTACAAAGTCAGCCTATCACAAACTACTGTAAGAATGATACAGAAGCTCAAACCCTTACTCAATGAAAGCAACTTCCGGACAACATGCCAAACAATGATAACACCTATCCTAGACTATTGTAACATAATATACCAAGGTCTCCCAAAGAAAACAACCCACCAACTACAACTAGTACAAAACACTACAGCACGCGTAATCACTGGAACAACGAAGCACAGCCATAGTACACCCACTCTACAGCAACTTGACTGGGTACCAGTCCAGGCCCGAACCAAAGACAAGACTCTGCTGATCATCTACAAAATCATGCACAACTTATCTCCATCCATCCTCCAATCATTGATCATCAAGGAACCTGAGAATAGACCGAGAAGAACTCAAAATAAAAACGTACTGGTCTTATTGAAGAACGTAACAAGAGCTAAACAGATAACGTGTAACAGGGCTATATCCATGTATGTGCCAACTATATAGAACACCCTGCCCGAAAACATAAGGCCAATCAAAGACCTCTGGGACTTCAGGAAAGTACTAAAAACCCACTTGTTTAAGGAACACTATGGACCTGCCATTTGATTCCACTCACTCTCTATCCTGAGACTCACCTCAACGCTGCCCAACCTCCAATCATCCCTACCCTAACTTCCTACCTCATCTACCCAGAATCCTGACCTGCCGTTCTGACCATATGTAAATAATTAAGAGTACGTGCCCTATAAATGCATCCAAGTTCTACAATCCCTGTTCAATGTAAACTTCAAGCTAGCTATACTATAAACTGCTTTGATGAGAAGGCAGTATAGAAAACTTGTTAATTAAATAAAATATGTGGCCCTGGCATTGAATATCTGGTGATCGCCGCACATGCCGGAAGCCACAGTAGCTAATCGGGCAGCAACGATATTTCATGCTGTCCGGTTAGCTCCTGCGCCCATAAGATAGACAAGGTTTTTTCTCGCCTATCTTTTAGGCACAGGTAACTAACCAGGCAGCATGCAATATCGCTGCTGCCCGGTTATCAATCGTCTCTGCCTCTGCTCCTCCCCGGAATGCCCCCGACATGCCCCGATGCTAACCGCTTAGCATCAGGGTGCATAAGGGCCATAATCGGGGATATTCAGCGGCACTAACTGTGTTAGTGCGGTTGAATATTCCTTTCAGCCGCAGTTACCCAGTTTACAGGGCTGTAAACCATGTCATTGCCCTTCGAATATCAGGCTCGTAGTGCTTAAGCATAGATGGGCATGCCATTTTATCTGTGGGGGGTTTGAGATCCACGGAGGATCTCAACTGATGGGTGAAGAGCAATAATGAAACAATCTAGGAAGACCTTCATATTGGAATTCAGGGGCTATGCATTTCTCAGGAGCTATGTGTATATCATATCTAGAACTTGAAACTTACGCCTCACAGGTGTTTGGCATAGGTGAGGCTGGCTGTGAATGGATTATCAGATTTATAGCAGCAAGAGGTATGGACACAAAAGTCTCTTTCTGCATATCCTGCCATAAGGTGCCTTGTTAATGGGATCATCATAGCTATGGCGCCCCCCGCGCACCCCACATCCTGACTTACAATAGAATGGTAGTGAAGCTCATTGATGGAATGGCAGAGAATAATATTGAGCTCTGTCTAGCAAAATAGCGATGGTATTATTATTTATTTATTTGGCTATTCTTCTATACCACTCTTCTTGAAATCAGAGTGGTTTACAGTTAACAATAACAGATTGAGGTGTTACACTGAAATATGTACATCATATTATAATCGGGGGTACAGGTATAAGTATGCGGGTTCTGTGGGCCTCCCAGGCGTGAGAGAACATTAGTGTTCTTGGGGGATAAAAAGGAGGAAAGTGGGAGCTCGTTGACAGATCCAAGGTAACCTGCAACAGTGTGACCTTCTATGTGGATTGGGAAATGGGCCCAAGGTGGGTATTGGTTCCTTGTTTGAATATGGGCAATGGTACCTAACTGTTAAGGAGTAAAACACAGAGGGAACATAGTACACTGTCCTAAGCTCCAAATGGTTACTGTAGGGTTACCCTTAGGTGCCATTTTTGCCTTAGTTTATCATCCCTTATGTTTAAGTTTATTTGATTATTTGATATACTGCACCTTCATTACACCAAGGCGGTTTACAATACATAAAAATATACAGATGCCTTAGGAACAAAGGAAGTGAAGTTGTGGCAGATAGATTCTCAAAAGCGAGGTTGAAGGTAATGGTCATGAGAAGCAGTTGTAGACTAGCAGACGGTAGAGCATAACTTGGGAGTGGACAGGAAAAGTCAAGAGTTGCCTGCAAGAGAAACATGGACTCTGCAAGTGCTTATGTAAGTGGATTAACAACTATATAGGAACATCTTCTTGAAAGTAGTAGGGATAGATGTGTCAAAGCAATCTGAAGGGTAAGGAGGTGAGAGTAACAGCTTTGTTATGAATAGAAATGTATCAAGGATGAAGTTATTGTATGAGAGCTTAGTTGAGGAACAGAACCTATGGTGAATTTGAAAGGTTTCTGCAATGAGCCAGTCATAGAGGTAGGGGAATGAATGCATTCTAGCCACACACCGAAGAGAGACTGCTGAACAGTCCTCGACATTTGGTACAAGAGTGAGAAAATGGGATCTTTCCATGTTCAGCAATATTCGTCAATAACTGCACCAGAAAATGGAGTTAGTATGGTGGCCAACCAAATTATGTAGAATGTATCTTCAGGTATTACAGATGATTTTAATGATTGCAGACATACTATTAGTAATCTGTGAACTATCTCATATTTTGGTTCTTTCAGCACCCTTGGATGTATACCATCCGGTCCAGGTGATTTGCCACTCTTCGGTTTATCAAATAGTTGTAATACATCTTCCTGGTGCAACAATATTTCTTTCAATTCTTCTGCGGCATCACCTTTAACTATGATTTCAGTCATGGGTAACAACCCTACATCTTCCTCAGTGGACCGAAGCGAAGAATTCATTCAGTCTCTTTACTATGGCCTTGCGCCTCTTAGTGCCCCTTTTACCCCTCTATCATCTAATGGTCCAACTGACTCACAGGTTTTTTTTTGCTATGAATGTACTTGAAAAAGACTTTATTACACATTTTTGCTTCCACAGCAAGCTTCTTCTCGAATTCTCTCTTTGCCTGCCTTATCAATGCCTTGCATCTAATTTGCCAGTGCTTATGTTGTTTCCAGTTTTCATCATTTGGCTCCTTTTTCCATTTCCTGAAAGATGCTTTTTTAGCAACAGCCACCTCTCTGATTTCACCTTTAAACCATGCTGGCAGTTTTTAGGACTTCCTTCCACTTTTCTTAAATACAGCTGGTCCGGGCTTCCAAGATAGTATTTTTAAACACCCATGCTTGACGTAAATCTTTACCCTTTGCAACTGCTCCTTTTAATTTTTTCTTAACTATTTTCCTCATTTTATCATAGTCTCCCTTTTGAATTAAGGTGTCTAAGAATATTATGCATTGTGCATTTTAGGGGACAATTTTCAAAATTATACACGTAGTTGAAAGGCCAAGCACACACGCACTTTCCCGTTGAAAATTGCCTAAGAAAAAGAATATGCAGAGATTTGGGCCTGCTCTATCTATGGATACTTTGCTTCAGAAAAACATACAATAGCTTTGAAAAAGAAAAAATAAGCAAGCAAATGCATTCCTTGGCCTTACCCTGCCTTTGAATCTGCCTGTCTACTGCTGATTCCTGCACAATTTTCAGATAGCTTGCTTGCCAGCTTTTGAAAACTGTCCTCTTTTAGATGCTCTTTTATTTATTTATTTATATTCTCTTATATACCGCGCTATTCTGCATCAGTGCGGTTTACATTGAACAAACTGAAATTACATTGAACAGGGCATTATAACTTTTATAAAATTCACCTATGTGAAAAGTAAAAAAAAAAAAATGTATATGTATTTTACAAAGGAAACAAAGGTGTCTATATACCTTTACAAACCAGGCTCCTATAATGAGCCCCAATTACACACAGTCTCTCATAAAAATTTACCCTTTATATGAAGATGAAAATGTAAGCTAGTACTCTATATGTGTATATCACAATGCCACTCCTCATGTGCACAAACTATACCTCGGGAACACTTATGTGCATATACATCTGTGCAATTTTATGAAAGCTTTTTTTACCTTTTAAAGGTATTATAATAAAATCTGAACGTTAATAGCTGTAATATGGGAAAGCAGGGCCAGCACTACCATTGGACATCCAGGGGCTCCCACCGCTGCCTCTCTCAGGACCTGCAGAGGCAGCAATGGCTACAAACAACCCTGCGGTGCTTATAACTTTGGCGCCTCAGGGCTATTTGCTTCTGTCCCCTCAGTCCACCTGATGCCGACTTCCTGTTTCCAGGCCACAATCCCACTTTATCAATTCTAAGAAACGAGGCTTTTTGGATGCATTAAGATAGAAGAAAAGAAGGGAATCTATGGATGACAAGGTATTTATGAATTGTAAATCAAGGCATTTATTTTTTAGGCAATCGAGTAGTTCTGGATGAACTGAAAATTGAGGAATATACTATCAAGGTTAACACATTTTTAACAATGGGCCCAATATATTCAAAGTCATTTGCACAGTTTACAGACCTGTGCACCATGTAAGTGCTGCTTAGAGGGATATTCAGCAGCATCGAGGGTGCTGTGGGCATTTTGAGGTGGGGCAGAGTGGAGGCAGCACCCGTTGCTAACCAGGTAGCAGCAATATTGGACCGCTGCCTGGTTCGCAACCCGCGGGTAAGGATAGGCATGGCAAAAACTGGCCTATCTTTACCCATGGGAGCTAACTGGGCAGTGGCTCAATATTGCCACATCCTGGTTAGCTTCAGCGCCATGCAGCAGACCCAGATATTCAATACTGGTGATCGGATATGGCCCAGGCACTAAATATCCGGGGTTAAGGTTCAGCGGCAATGCACTTTAGAAGCACTAGCCGCCACTGGAATATCAGGCCCAATATTTTCAGGTGCATTTGTAGACTCTTTGGAAACACTCACTTTTGATTTATTTAAAGATTTTCAACTTTTATTTAAAAAGTGATTAAAAAAAAACCTTACCTAAATAAACTATAATAAGAAAATCAAAAACCCAGACAGCATTCATCACAAAAAACATGCAAAAACTCAAGTCAACTAAACAATCTGACCCACCCAGTCGGTTTGGTGCCACTGCATTCATGGAGATGTTATTCTAATTTCTCCATTGATTTCCCTGAAATAATCTAAACTACAACTCCTTGCATACACCTGGTTCAACCCAGGCCTTGCATTAAGTACAAAAACAGCTGCCTAATATGCACAGAATTAATTAAAAAGCCTATCCCTAACTACAAAAAAGCAAGTTGAAAAGTGGATGCTCTAAGTATTGCACAAGGCACATTTTTATGACAGTGTGCATAGTTCAGGGGGTGTGAGTGAGTGGATGGATGGATGGATGGGTGCTTAAGAGTGGTGGGAAGCTTACTGAGTGACTGACTGGATGGAAATGTTATGAGTGGCAGTTGTGGCTGAGTGAATGCATCAGGGTTATGAGTGAGTGGGGTATGGTGGTATCTTGGACAGGGGCATGGAGAGAAAGTATGTGAGATGGGGTGGAAGTGTGTGTTGGGGGTACTGGGGGATGTTGGGATACAAGGATGATCTTAGGGTAGCCTCTTTCCTCCACTCCCCCCCGCCCAATATTCTCTCAGCTCTCTTACGCTTTCTCCATAGTTTTCCCTTCCAACTCCATCCCTCTAATCTCCTCTCCCCATTCTTGCACATCAAGCATTTCTTCAGACTGGGAATTAGAATGGAAGACCGTCTGCTTAAATCCTGGTTTTGTCCTCCTGCCTCAATCTTCCTCCTCAATTCCCATCCTGTTTGGCAACAAGAGACGTGCTGAAGCACACATCATCTCCATCTGCACGGAGCCAGTCTCACATTGCAAGTTGCGTGGTTCCTTGTCTCTTACCACCAGACTGGGCCTGTGGCAGCAGGAGATGATATGCACTTAAGCACTTCTCTTGCTACCAGTCCAGATGAGGGTTGAGGATGAAGACTGGGAGGCAGTAGAGCAACACTATTCCTTTCTTGTGCTGGAAGGCATTGAGGAATGGTGCTGGCAGCAGGCTCTTTTGCTGCTACAGGAGCTATCACTTCTGCTGGCACGGTTGGGGAAGGAATCCTGCCCCCAAGCTCCTCCATTTGTTCCTTTTGCCAGCTCCTTCAGTATTCAGTATGATGGAACTTGGCCTCCCCACAGCTCACTACTACTTTACATTATTTCTAGTTTAATAAATATATCTCTCTCTGTTTACGTGTGCAAAAAAAGATGTGTATGGCTGGCGAGATGCAGAGACAGACTGATCCTTAACAGGCAGTATCACCTGATGTGAAACACACCTAACAAAGTCAAAATCTTGCACATATTCACTCCCCTCTTTTCTCCTTGCTTTCCGTACTCTGTCATTATTCACCTCTTTCCCTCCTTCTTGCCAGAGTTGAGAGGGAGCAGGGAGAGGTAGCAGCTCTTTAGCGCCCAAAAGTAGGAGCAAGCAGTGTTAGCAGAAGAAAATGTGGGAGGGAAACATGTATACAGTATATTTGCTGCTCAAAATCTTTTGTCTGTCCATTTCTGAATGCTTTCTTCTCCGCAGAACTGGAGCTAGGCCGATATCCTACTCACTGTTTGGCATCCCCCCCCTCTTCTTTCCAACAAGCTATTCGGTATGGGCACTGGACACATTATCAGTCTGCTTCCTGCTCTCCTCCCATAATTGTTCACAGACTTCTGCAGCAGTGAAACAGGCCATTTTTCAGAGTTTATTTCTCCGAAAATAAAAACTTGAACTCTGAAGTGTTTTTTGGTTATAACTGAAAATCAGAAGACGTATCTCTCTCTCTCTCTCTATATATATATATATATATATACATATATATATATACATATATATATATACATATATATATATATACACATATATATATACACATATATATATATGCAAAATGCAATGTGTGCCTTATATATATATATAAAACTTATTATCTATCTATATGTGTGTACATAATATGTATCATTATCTATCTTATTAAATAGCCCAATTAAAATCCCTACAATAGGCAGACATGTGGCCATTGAACAACACCAACACAGTTAGTGCCGTTGAATATTCCTATGTCCCCTACACGCCCCGATGCTATCCAGTTAGCACTGGGGCGTGTTGGGGGCATCCCAGGTAGAAGTGGAGGCGGGAAGTTCCGGTAACTGGGAAGCAATGAAATTGGATAGCTACCAGTTAGTCATCCACGGCTAAAACGGTCAGCTTTTGGCTCGCCTAGTTCTAGCCATGGATGGCTAACTGGGTAACGGTCCAATATCGCTGCTCCCTGGTTAGGCTCTGCGGGTGAATCCCCTCGGTGCCTAATCCGGATATTCAATGACATCGCCACAGCATTGAATATCTGGGTTTAGAGGTCAGCGAGCAGGGCTATGTGCAGACACGACACATAGCTCACCTAACTGAATATCAGGCCCCTAATGTACAAGTTCAAAGACATCATGTAAAATGTTTATGTTTTTCTTTTTGTTTTATTTAATTTGTACCTCATATGCTTCTCTGTTACGATTTCTATTTAATATGTAAAGTTGTTACAATACTACTCTGCCAGGACCACTTCCGCACAGTATGCCAAGCACTCATCACACCTCTGCTTGATTATGGACATTCTTTATATCAAGGCCTCCCCCAGCAGACCTTACACCCTCTCCAAATGGTGCAAAACACTACAGCACGCATCATCACTGACACCCCAAGATCAGAACACATCACCCCTATTTTACAGCAGCTACACTGGCTACCAATGGTAGCCAGGGCAAAATTTAAAATAATCCTGATCATCTTCAAGATCATCCACCACCTTTCAGCAGATGTACTACAAGAAATTGTAACAAGGAACATCAGTAATAGACCAAGAAGGAACAATTATGACAATATGATCAGCACACCTTCAGGATATCACAAGACTAAACAAAATACGTCAAGAGCAGCTCCATCACTAATGGCATCCACACTATGGAACTCCCTCCCAACGAGCCTAAGGGAATTAGAGGACATCACAGATTCCGCAAGGCCCTTAAAACCCTGCTCTTCACAGAAACTTACGAGCAGATAGACAACAGTCCCCACCAGATAGACAACATCCCCCACCTGAGGAGGACTGCAACGTACACCCCACTGCAAACTCAATACTTAACCAACCCAGCTGGACTCACGACACCATCATGATGAATCTAACCCTCAAATTGTGTTGTCTTAATGTTGTTAAATACCCTCATGTTAAATGTTGTAAAGCACCCACATGTTGAAGGTAACCCAATTGTGTTAAATGTAACCCAATTGTCATGTGATGTAACCACTTTGATTGTAGGATAAGGTGATATATAAGAATGTCTAAATAAATAAATAAAATAAATAAATTATTTTATTTATTTATTTAGCTGTGCTTATATACCGCTTTTCACCAGTCAAAGCTGTTTACAGATATATGCTAACAGGTACTTTTTTATTCCCTTGTCCCCGAAGGGCTCACAATCTAAGTGCACCTGAGGCAATGGAGGGTTAAGGAGTGGCCATGGGAATAGAGACCCCAGTCCCTCCGGCCTGAGGTTACTTGTCCCCATGCGGGAATTTAACCCCTGACCCTCAGGCCTGAGGTAACCTATTCCAACCCTTGAGCCACTCCCCCTGCTTTGATTTAAAGAAAAATGGTCTCTAAGAACCGTCAAATAAATAAATAGTGTGTGTCTGTGTATGGGATAGATAATAAAATATATTATTCAATTAGTGTAATACGTTTTTTTCATTGCTGTGCGACTTTTACCACTGAAGAGGTTTCATGAACAGAAATTATTTACTAAGCTGTAAAATTTTACACTATTTTGGTCATTGTAAGTGTACTTCAAGCATACTGGACGGAAGCAAAGTACACCTTCAAGGAATAAATAAATGAGAAACCTGAGAAGTGATGGGGGACGTGTCTATGGGAAACCTGAAGAACTTTTAGGGGGTATGCCAATGGGAAACTCGAGAAGTAGTACGGAAGAGTGTCAACGAGGAATCCAAGAAGCGGTTATAAGGTAGGGTGTCAATGGGAAACCCACTCAAAGGGCGGTAGATTAAGAAACAAACCTTAAGACGGTGTTCCATGTTAATGGAAACCTAAGAAATAGTTATGTCAGTGTTTAAGAAAATTATGTACCCAACCAGTTAAACAATATACATCAAGCAACGAAATGGCAAATATCTCCAAAAGAAGTGCCCAGCATGTGTAATTGCCCAGGGCTCTGCCATCTGCCCATAAAAAACAACTGGCAAGAAATATCCTTAAAGCACAAAGCCGATGTCAGTTCTGCAGATATGGAAACTCGAGCAATGGGGGGTCTGAAGATATGTAAAACAGTTTCCAGAAAACAATCTTCAGCTTTAATGAAAAAGAAAAAATATGACAAAATAACTGCTGAAAGAATCAGCAGCAGTGTTGTGTTATAGCGCTGCATATGCCTCGTAGCATTATACAAATGATTAGCAGTAGTAGTTATAGAGAAATTGAAGAAATGCAAAAATGTTGGAATGTCCTCAGAAGGAAAGATAACAAGAAAACAGCAAGAGCAGAGCATGTTACATGCTGACAAAATATTTCAGGAGCTGAAATAATTCTTTCCTTGAAAGTGGTATAGGAATACAATCTACAGACCGCGTTAATGAGAGGAAAGGAGCTATTTCTTAAACGTTTTTAGAACTTTCTACTGTTGGCTGAAAATATATTAGAGTAATAAGCTAATGATGAGTAGTAGACGGACCCTGTGAGAGATTGACATAAAAGAATAAACACAAAATGGAAACGTCTAGTAATGCTGGGCTCACCTTTAGAGAAACCTGCTGCTTCAGAGTTGAGTTTGCATAGGCAAATGTGCTGGTCAGCCCGAGACAGAGAGCAATACCTGCAGGGACAGAATTCACAGAAACTCATAAATACAGCAGCAGGGTTCAGGAAGACAGATTCTCCAGTTGTACTAGCCAGCAGTGATGTAAGCAGAATGAGGTTATCATTCATGCATGCAGATACCCAACTCTAGCTACCATATGGTATGGCCATCAGTGTAATGGTAATCCTTAATAAACTGCATAATTGAAATCAAAGCATTGTAGACCCAGCCATTAGTACTCACTACTGCCCAATGGCAGACCTAAGATAGTATTTACCAGCCCTGGAGGGAAGGTTTGGCAAACATTACTCTTGCTGTGATACCTAGTGACAGACCTAGCAGCAGCAAATGGCAACTGGAACTAGAAGTGGCTCTTGAAGGTGCTGCATCCTTCTCTCTTCCCCTCTCTCCCACCTAAGGGACACCACAGCAATGCTTTTTCTATACATAGGGAGGGACAAGGGATAAAACAAGGATATTATTGCAGGTCGAACCTGAGGTCACCTAAGGAGGAGGAAGGAGAGAGGAGGTGGCTTCAGGAAAGCCCATGACAAACTAAAAAAAAAAAAAAAAAGAAGACGACAACCATCTGCTTCTTACCAAGCTTATGCTGAAAGCATACTTTTGCCAAAAGGATCAGAATGAATGGCAGCCCCTTCTGCAGCCAACAGATGACTGCCCTAAGCTCTGAGAGAGCTGGGGCTGGGGTCCCTTGCTCCTCACTGTTTTCCTCAGTGTGGCTGTGATGCTCTCCGGCCCCATGCAGCAGGTTTGAACGATGGTGGCTGTGGTGATAGTGTTGGTGCTGTGGCTGCTGCTGCCGATGATTATGGTGATGGTGGTAAGTCCCTCCTTCGGAGCGGTGGGTCCCATCCTCTCTCGGGGCTGACATCTGAATGAACACCTCTCCACTACTGGCTGAGGCTCCCAAGACTAAACTTGACTGGAACGGAATGACTGTGATGGGGCCTGGTTGCAGCCCTGCCAGGCTAGAAAGGATTTGTTGTGGAGAGGGCACGTCAGATTTCAAGACATCGAATACGGCACCTTCATCAACACTGGTCTCAGAGCTGAGTGTCTGATTTCTGCTTCTAAAATCAAGAAAAAACAATCGCAGATTGTTAATTTCATCAGGTAAATGGGAAACCAGATTATGACACGTGCCTTATTTTCAGCCTTGATCCTTCCCGCTCTGAGTTTTTTATAATTAAACTCAACAGTCAAGTTCATATGAATACTCTATTCCCACAACAATCCTGTAAAAATGCATAAACAGACATCATACTTTCAAATATTAAACTCTGCTTTCCATGTATGTGTTGCCTACTCTTCCCGCGGGTTCAAAGAATGTGCTGACGTCTGTTGGAGTTTGTGGGGCTGTCAGAATATATAAGTTTGCTTTGACTGCTGCTCCTCTTTGCTGCCCTCAGAAGCTGCTTCCCTAAGTGAACACCTGGTCTTACTTAATGGTTGGGCCGACCCTGGACAAGTTAATGTCACTTACTGTCTATTGTCTTGACATCTTTGAGCAAAGATGCCAATGAAGGTCAACCCAAAGAGCAAGATTAAATGATTCAATGACTGAGATGGGCCTCAGGGTATAAGTCTGGAAATAACCGAGTTCTGTATGGCCTTGCAAATAAAGACAGAAACACAAGGAAGGTAATTTTGTAACAGGGGACCTACAAAAATGTCCAAAAATGTGCCTATTTTATGCCTGCTTTACAAAGGCAACACACTACAGGTTGCAAAATGCTTTGCTACACACCACATGCTGGGGCCCAATATTCAAAGCCAGTGGCTAGAAATGAGTCTAGTGTCCAGCCGTCGGCGTTGAACTTAACCATGGATATTCAATGCTGAAGTCATATGCGGCCCCAACATTGAATATCTGGGGTCGCTGCACATGTCTCCCAGCCGCTGTAGCTAACCAGGCAGCAGCGATATTGCATGCTGCCTGGTTAGCGTCTGTACAAAAATCCGGTGAATTTTCCCTCCAATTAAATAAGCTTCAATCCGATGTTCTGTAATATGGTAATATAATTCAAATTTCTTTCACATTTCTCTACTTTACTGCTCTCCAAAATTCTTATAAATTTATTTATTTATTTATTTAATTTTCTTATATACCGCGCTATTTGTCATCAGTGCGGTTTACATTGAAACAATACAACAATTGGTCAGATATAACAGACCTATTACAAGTAACAGGAAAATTAACATGGAAGTAAACAGGGAAATCATTTATATTTCTAGAAAATACATGTTGGAGATATAAAATCTATACAGTTAGTTAGGGTAGGTATGAGGTTAAAAGGATGGGGGAGGGGAAGGGGTGTTTAGGTGTTTGAAGTGTGCGATGAAAAGGTGGTGTTTAAGGGCTTTTTTGAATTGTTTGATGTCTTTAATTGCTCTGATATTGGGAGGGAGTTTGTTCCAACATCTAGGAGCATAATTCGAAAAAGCCCTATTGATGGATGAGTGATTAGCTTTTAAGGAAACTTTTGGTATAAGTAGTGTGTCAACAGCTGGAGATCTCCTGGACCTGTTATTTGTTGTGTGTATGATGAGATCAGAGATGGAATCTGGAGAAATATTATTGAAAGCCCTAAAGGTGGTAAGGATGGCCTTATATTGGATTCTACAGTTTATTGGTAACCAATGAAGCTTCTCTAGAATGGGGGAAATATGCTCACACTTTGATGATCCGCAGAGGACACGAGCAGCTGCGTTCATGGCTAATTGTAGAGGATTAATAGTTATATTTGGTAAGCCATGGAGTATTAGACAAAAGTTGGCACTGCTCTGGGCGAATCTCCCATGAGCTTTGTGCTCCAATAGCATCAATGACCATATAAATAACCATATAAATAAGGTTCTTAAGGTTGAATACCAAATGTTACAATTACTCCAAAATCGGACTTATCTTAAGTTTTGATCCAGTTTTGTAAATCTTGCTAATATTGCAACTTCCCCAATGCCACCTCTCTGGTACCTGCTGCACGTTTCAATTCTTCTTCAGGGGGTATGCAATCTGTGAATCAACACTTAACTGGACTAAGTTATTCATAGAAATAGGCTAATGCGATCAACAGTGCGTTATCCATGGCTACCAGCTCTCTCAAAAACGCCGCGAGAGAGAGCTGGTAGCCATGGATAACGTGCTGTTGATCGCATTAGCCTATTTCTATGAATAACTTAGTCCAGTTAAGTGCTGATTCACAGATTGCATACCCCCTGAAGAAGAATTGAAACGTGCAGCAGGTACCAGAGAGGTGGCGTTGGGGAAGTTGCAATATTAGCACGATTTACAAAACTGGATCAAACCTTAAGATAAGTCCGATTTTGGAATAATTGTAACGTTTGGTATTCAACCTTAAGAACCTTATTTATATGGTAATTTATATGGTCATTGATGCTATTGGAGCACAAAGCTCATGGGAGATTCACCCAGAGCAGTGCCAACTTTTGTCTGAGACCATAGGTTCTTATTATAAGTGATTTATAATAATTTTGGAGAGTAGAGAAATGTGAAAGAAATTTGAATTATATTACCATATTACAGAACATCAGATTGAAGCTTATTTAATTGGAGGGAAAATTCACCGGATTTTTGTACAGTCAATACCCTCTGTAAGTTGACCATCTTAGTCTTTAGTGTGCTTAGCGCCTGTGGCTAAAAGATAGGCGAGGGTTTTCCTTGCCTATCTTTTAAGTGCAGGTCGCTAACCGGGCAGCATGCAATATCGCTGCTGGTCAGTTTGGGATAGTCGCCGTCTCCGCTTCTCCCTGGAACACCCCTGACACGCCCCAATGCTAAGCGGTTAGTTCAGGAAGACAGAAGCGGTTAGCATCAGGGCTCATAAGGGAGAAGAGAGGATCTTCAGCAGCACTAATAGTGTGAGTGCCACTGAATATCCCTCTCAGCTATAGTTACACGGTTTACAGGGCTGTGAGTGGAGGAGTAGCCTAGTGGTTAGAGCACTGGCGTGGTAACCAAGAAACCAGGTTTCGATTCCCACTGGCACTCTGTGAACTTGGGCAAGTCACTTAACCCCCCACTGCCTCGGAAGAAGCACCTGGCAATCTACTTCCGGTCACACTGTCAAGAAAGCCCAGGGGCTGCCGAGTCGCCAGGAGTCAGCATTGACTTGAAGGCACACACTGCATGGCAAGCCATTTAACTGCCCTTCGAATATCGGGCCAGTGGTATTTTAGTAAGGAGACCTGCTAGCATGTTAAGAATTTTGTCCAATTTATTATTGAAGAGATAGGCTTTTTTTTTTTTTTATTTCTGCTACTGGGATTTCATGGTACACAAGTGTTTCTACCACTTTGTTTTACTAAGAAGAGAGGGTATCTGATTGGCACATAGAACTGGGTCAAGTCTGTGGTGCTATTACCCAAGCCATACAAGAAGACATCCAGCACAGCATCTACAAATTTACTGACATGGACACAAACTGTTGTTTTTTTTCTCCCAGATACACACAAACTGCTGTTGTGCTACCACTCTGCGAGTGTCCCCCCATCCCTACTTAGTTGGGAACTGTGTGTGAGAGAAAACTGCAGCCAATCTGAGCACTTTTCAAATCATTTAGAATCCCTTCAGCAAAGGCTCCAACGATCCTGTGAGCAGTGAGTGAGAATCAGCTGTGCCTACTTAGTTGGGAACTGTGTGAGAGAAAACTGCAGCCAATCTGAGCACTTTTCAAATCATTTAGAATCCCTTCAGCAAAGGCTCCAACGATCCTGTGAGCAGTGAGTGAGAATCAGCTGTGCCTACTTAGTTGGGAACTGTGTGTGAGAGAAAACTGCAGCCAATCTGAGCACTTTTCAAATCATTTAGAATCCCTTCAGCAAAGGCTCCAACGATCCTGTGAGCAGTGAGTGAGAATCAGCTGTGCCTACTTAGTTGGGAACTGTGTGTGAGAGAAAACTGCAGCCAATCTGAGCACTTTTCAAATCATTTAGAATCCCTTCAGCAAAGGCTCCAACGATCCTGTGAGCAGTGAGTGAGAATCAGCTGTGCCTACTTAGTTGGGAACTGTGTGTGAGAGAAAACTGCAGCCAATCTGAGCACTTTTCAAATCATTTAGAATCCCTTCAGCAAAGGCTCCAACGATCCTGTGAGCAGTGAGTGAGAATCAGCTGTGCCTACTTAGTTGGGAACTGTGTGTGAGAGAAAACTGCAGCCAATCTGAGCACTTTTCAAATCATTTAGAATCCCTTCAGCAAAGGCTCCAACGATCCTGTGAGCAGTGAGTGAGAATCAGCTGTGCCTACTTAGTTGGGAACTGTGTGTGAGAGAAAACTGCAGCCAATCTGAGCACTTTTCAAATCATTTAGAATCCCTTCAGCAAAGGCTCCAACGATCCTGTGAGCAGTGAGTGAGAATCAGCTGTGCCTACTTAGTTGGGAACTGTGTGTGAGAGAAAACTGCAGCCAATCTGAGCACTTTTCAAATCATTTAGAATCCCTTCAGCAAAGGCTCCAACGATCCTGTGAGCAGTGAGTGAGAATCAGCTGTGCCTACTTAGTTGGGAACTGTGTGTGAGAGAAAACTGCAGCCAATCTGAGCACTTTTCAAATCATTTAGAATCCCTTCAGCAAAGGCTCCAACGATCCTGTGAGCAGTGAGTGAGAATCAGCTGTGCCTACTTAGTTGGGAACTGTGTGTGAGAGAAAACTGCAGCCAATCTGAGCACTTTTCAAATCATTTAGAATCCCTTCAGCAAAGGCTCCAACGATCCTGTGAGCAGTGAGTGAGAATCAGCTGTGCCTACTTAGTTGGGAACTGTGTGTGAGAGAAAACTGCAGCCAATCTGAGCACTTTTCAAATCATTTAAAATCCCTTCAGCAATGGCGCGCCCGTGCCTTGCGGGCCCGCGCCTGAGGGCCTCGCAAGAGGGCCCTTTGGCGTGGCCCTTAGGCGGTGGACCGTGCGGGACCCACTATCTGCTGCTATATGCTCATTCTGTTCAGCGATATGCTGTTTGTAGTTAATGTAAGGTAATGTAATGTAAGTTATGTACTGTGTTCCCTGTTTGTACTCCTAGTGTTTTGTTGTGATGTAATGATAATGCAATGTATGTTTCCCTCACCTTTGTTTAACTTTGTGCTGTATTAACCGCTTTGATTGAAGGAAAAGGCGGGATACAAAACATGTTAAATAAATAAATAAATAAATCCCAGCTCTGCGACATCAGGTCTGCTAACATGGAAGGGCTCTATGGCCTGCAGCAATCCTCTCATCCTTTCCCTTTTCTTAATCACCATGTAACCCTTCCAGACACCCTGACTCTCCAAGACATTCATTAGTTCCAGTCGCTCTGTCCAGTCAACCCACTGCTCCTGGTAGTGCACAGGAAATCCTCTAGCTCAGATCTTCCCTTCCTGACAATGGAGCTACTTCCAAGTTCACCCTTGTCTGGCACCCTACATTTTCTGTATCCTGTCTTAAGAACATAAGAACATAAGATATGCCATACTGGGTCAGACCAAGGTCCATCAAGCCCAGTATCCTGTTTCCAACAGTGGCCAATCTAGGTCATACATACCTAGCAGTTTCCCCAAAAGACACAGGTTCCACAATGCTTGTACTGGGTCAAACATTGATATCCTGGGTCCCTTCTTAATAATGGTTTATGGACCTTTCCTCCAGGAACTTGTCCAAACCTTTTTTAAACCCAGCTACACTAACAGCCTTTACTACATCCTCCGGTAACAAATTCCCAGACCTCTGTGCCCTTCCTGTATGAGATTGGTCATGGAAAGGATACCTCATCAGAAAGGTGAAAGGAATGAGATACTGCTTAAATAACACTGTTCTTCAAGTGGCTCTGAATGTATGACAGGAAGGACTTGTGGCATGACAATCTCAGACAGCCTCCAAGCATGTGAGACACGCATGTAATGCATGTAACCTGGCATGCTACCTTTAATAATGAGTTGGGAAAGGAGAAATTTCACTTACCGTTAATTTCCTTTCGGGGAATCCTGCTAAACCAGTTCAGACTAGTGGGTTATCACCTCCTGCCAGCAGATGATGGAGAAAGAGAAAATTCCAAAGCTTGAGTGACATCACTCCTGATACATAACACAGGACCCCTAAGGATCAGATTCAGTATACCACTCCCAAGCAAAAGGACTTCACAATAGAGGAAACGAGAAACTACTTGCCAGGCCACAATTCATAACTGATGAACTACACCCATGGCCACTTGCGGGCCAACTACAAGTATGTACAAAGTAGAATGAATAGAGAACAGCACAAGCCCAAGGTAGGCCGACACATGTGGAAGATCTCATCTGGTCATCAGTCCAGCTAGTTCTCAAACAATAAAGAGTGGATACTGGACTGGTCTAGCAGGATTCCAGGAAAGGAAGTTAATGGTAAGTGAAATTTCTCCTTCCGAATCATTCTGCTAGACCAGTCCAGACTAGTGGGAAGTACCCAAGCTACTCCACCCTTCGGTGGGAAGCGACAGCTGTGGCCAACAGTGGCCCCGAAATGAGCCACTTCCCTCGCTTGGAGGTCCAAGCAATAGTGCTGTGCAAAAGTCAAGAGAGAGGACCATGCCGCCACATGACATATGTCTAGCGGGGTCACCCTGGACCTTTCTGCCTACGAAGTCGCAGGGGCTTGCATGGAATGTGCATGGAGCCCACGGAACTGGTTTACTTTGAAGGAGGTAGGCCATCTTAACAGCCTGTTTAATCCAATGAGCAATCATGGATTTGGGAGGCAGCAGAGCTCTTGCGGAGGCCTGAGAGTAATACAAGCAGCCGATCAGAGAGTCTGAAGGAATTAGTGACCTTGAGAATGCCATAAAACCCTGCTGACATCAAGATAACCAAGATGCACATCACTGCTCTTCTGAGAAGGCAGGCAAGAAGATCGGCTGGTTTACATGAAACTCGTATACCACCTTTGGCAAGAAGGAAGGGACTGTCCAAACAGTGATGCCTTCTTGTGAAAAGGATAAGAAGGGGCCCTGGCAGGACAAGGCCTAAAGCTTCGATATCCTCCGGGCAGAGGTAATCGCTACAAGGAAGACCATCTTTTTTTTAAATATTTAACTTTATTGGTGCAACCTCAGCATAAAACAAAAAGCAACCATTATTCACATAACAATTACAGTCACAATTTTTCCCCAACCGATTGTACAATCTACACATTTACATCAAATTTGAATTCCCTCCCCCCTCCTGCGCAAACAGACCAGCATTTTATCCCATTCTTTCGTAAACCTTAATACTCGTTGTCTGCAGTTAACTTTTTCATTAAGTATATCTGGCGGATGCGCTCCACACACTGATCTATTGATGGAGATTCGATTTGCTTCCACCGATACACTAGTTCACATCTCGCAACACTAAGGCAGGCCCTAATTTGTCACCTTTCTTTTCGTGGTCCCCCGTCCTCCACCACCCTAGCAGATATATACATGGGTTGACATCCACCTCTGCTCCAATTACTTGGTGGATCCACTCTTTTGCCCTGTCCCAAAAGATTTGTATTCGGGGACAGGTCCACCATATGTGGAAGAAAGAGCCTTCCCCTCCACATTCTCGCCAACATTGCTTTGTTACCGTGAGAAAGATCTTATGTAACCTATCCGGTGTGTAGTACCATCTCAACAAAACCTAATACCAATTCTCTTTTATAGCTATTGAGATGGAGAGTTGGCGACCTTGATCAAATATGGTTTTCCACTGCTTGTCCTCTATATCGAGCCCCAGGTCTCTTTCCCAGTGTGGCATATAACCATGTTTAACTACCCCAGTGCCCCGTACCGCCTTGAAAATAGCCAATATTAAACCCTTGGAGTTCCTCTTCCTATAACCATATTGTTTCAAGCCTAGTGAAGTCCCAGCCCAAACCCTCTTTCCCCAATTGTCATCTTAAAAAATGGATCACCTGTCCATAGTTAAATAAGTTTCTTGTCCCTAACCCATACTGCTCCTGCAAGACCTCAAAGGGTACCCAAGCATCTCCATCTACAAATTGATAAAAGCACTTTAATCCCAACCTTTCCCATTGTTTATAAATCCTACTCTCCCTTCCCGGGGGAAGTTCCCAGTATAGCATAGTGTTCTCATAAATGAAAAAGGAAGGGGGTCGGGAGACTCAGATTTCTCCTTACTTTATCCCATACCTGGAGTACGTGTTTCACATAGGGGTTGTCTTGAACTCCTCACCCTCGTTCTGCCTTCGCCATCCAGGGTAAGTACGCCATCGGGCTCCCCCTTCCTGTCTGACTCTTCAGTGCCATTTAGTTTTTCCTCTCTCTCCTCCCTCACCAGTCCATAGCATGTTGGAATTGGGCTGCCCAATAATATATGCCTGTAGATCTGGAACCCCAGGCCTCCTTCTTCCCTTGGGCGATAGAGGATCAACCTAGCCACCCACCGGGGTCTCCTTTTCCATATAAAACTAAACGCTTTCTTCTGTAGCTCCTTTAAATGACTTACAGGAATCGCTATCGGGAGGGCCTGAAAGTAATACAGAATCCTAGGGAGGATATTCATTTTGACTGCCACTATCCGGCCTAGCCACAAGATTTCCCCATTCGTCCACTCCTGTGAGTCTTTCCCCGCCTTCTTCCACAATGAGGGATAATTGGCTTCACACATATGCTGCGGCTGGGCTGTGATATTCACTCCTAAATACTGCATAGCCTTAGTATCCCACCTAAATGGGTATCTGCCTTTCAATCTCCCTACCACCTCTCTCTAATACTCGGCGTTTCCGTTTTGTCTGTTCATAAGGAATCCTGATACTGTCCCATACTGTTGTACAGTCTCCATAACCCTCGATAACGTCTTCTCTGGCTAGTAACAACCAAGAAGATATCATCCGCAAATAGTGAAATCTTATGTGATTGCCCCTCCACCTCAATACCCTTCAACCCCTCATCTGCCCATACCATTTGTGCCAAAGGCTCAACCACTAATGCATATAATAGTGGTGACACAGGACAACCTTGTCATGTACCTCTCTCTAACTTGAACGCGGTCGTATATCTCCCATTAATTATAACCCGTGCCTGGGGATCTCTATAGAGAGCTTGTACCCACCCTAAGTACCGGGGCCCGAATCGATCTTTTCCATTGTTGTTGTTAAGTGCCGTCAAGTCGGAGTCGACTCATGGTGACCCTCTGGATAGCTATCCTAAATTGTGTTCGGTCTTCAGACAGGCGGCTCATTGTTGACAGACTGGCACCCGTAGCTGTTGTTATTGTATCGATTCATCTCATTGCTGGCCTTCCTCTTTTGCGTTGACCTTCTATATTGCCAAGCATGATGTCTTTCTCTAATGATCTCTCTCTTCGCATGATGTGTCCAAAGTATGAAAGTCGAAGTCTTGTCATCTGAGCTTCTAAAGAAAGCTTAGGTTTGATCTCCTCTAGTACCGACTGGTTTGTTCTTCGGGCAGTCCATGGTATACACAGTATTCGTCGCCAGCACCATAATTCAAAGGCATCAATTTTCTTCCTGTCTGTCTTTTTCACTGTCCATCTTTCACATCCAAATGATGTTATTGAAAATACCATGGCTTGAACCAGTCGAATCTTTGTATGGAGAGAGACATCTCTGCTCTTGAGAATCTTATCTAGGTCTTTCATAGCCATTCTGCCAAGAGCAATGCGTCATTTGATTTCTTGACTGCTTGTTGCTTCTTTATTGATAGTTGATCCAAGTAGGTTAAAGTTGTTCACAATTTCAATTTCTTCTCCTTCAACAATGAACCTGTTGATTATGCCAGTTGTCATGATCTTTGTCTTCTTTACATTAAGGTGCAGGCCCATTTTGAGACTATGTTCTTTGATTGTGAGAAGTAAATGTTTCAGATCATCTTCACTTTCAGCCAGTAATGTAGTATCATCAGCATAGCGAAGGTTGTTGATGAGTCTTCCACCAATCTTCACACCTCTGTTGTCTTCATACAATCCTGCTTCTCTGATGATTTGTTCTGCATATAAATTAAACAGGAAGGGGGAAAGTATTGTCATGATGTGGGTATTGATAAAGTTGAAAACTTGAAAAGAAATCCTGTTTCTTTTAAGAATCTAGATGTGCAATTACCTCCAGGCACAGCTAGAGGGAGCAGGAAGGAACATTCAGGAGCTAATGAGCTTGAGAAGCCTAATGACTTGCACCTGGAAATGACCCCGGAAATCAGGCAGGAAAGATTTCCTTATAAGCCAGAACTGAATGCTTGCAAGGGAGGTCCAGCTGCATTAAGGAAGAGGTGCACGGCTACACAGGGGTGTCCAGCTGCAGTAAGGAAGGAGTGTCCAGCTGTATTAAGGAAGAAGTGCACGGCTGCATCAGAGAAGAGAAGCACGGCTACACAGGGGAGCACGGCTTCACCAAAGAAAGAAAAGGACCTGAGAAGGAACAGAGACAGAGGGACGTCTTCCCAAGGGGGAACAGCTCTATCAAGAGGTTCATCTCCAAGAGAAGGAGTAACTGGAGAAATCCTAGAGAAGCAAGCCCACAGGTACAGGGTTCACAAGGGAGAAATCCAGAAGGGCCAGGCTGACTGTGCAGCTCTCCCAAGAAAGTTTGTTAGAGCCAGCTCTGAAGTTAGAGGCTGTGCCACGCCCTGTTCTCATAGCGTTCCTGACTCAAGAACAGAGAGACCTAAGCAAGGAGCCAAAGGGAATGGTTTGGGAAGAAGCTTAGAGTCTCTGAAAAATAAGTACCCAGTTTTACCAAGAAAGAAAGGAAAGGCATTTTATAATAAACCTGAGTTCTTACCAAGGGAGAGAAGAGAATTCATACCAGGTTTCATCAAACTGCCAAGAAGCACAGCCCTGCCTAATGCTGACAGGCAGAGAAATTACTACAGCAGGAAAATTGCTAAAAGGGAAAACACTGTGGATTCAAGTCAGCAAATCTCCAGGTATGGAACCTTTATTGATGATATTGAATGTTTGAATCCTAAAGTCCCTGTTAAAATAAGTCCTCACTCTACAAAGAAGGAGAAACCATACTGGTTTAATAAAATCCCTAAAGCCCTGAGAACAGACTGTTATTGGAGACAAGGCCCTAGAGGCATAGCACATCGACCCGAGTCAGACAGGGACAGTGTTTATTCCCCTGATGATTCTAGTGAAGAAGAATGCATGGAAACAGAATGCATAAATACAGTTTCCCTATCTCCACCAGAACAGATGGAGTGTGACCTGTGCACAGCCTCATGTCAAGAGTCTGTAGTCTCTGAGTAACATAGAAGAGTTTATAGAATGTTTATGCTTTTGGAATGAACTGAATTCCTGTTACCCAAGCTCTGCATTAATTGTGAAGTGTAACAATTAAGCACATGTTTTTGAATACTGGTACCTTTTGCAACAAAGGACTTTCTGTTTCATTATCCATCTCTTATTTTTGAACCCTTGCACTAGCGGGGAATAAAAGCCTTAATTCCCTCCACTTGGTCTTGTTACTGAGTTCTTTTAGGCAGCCGGAATTGGTAAGGACATTTTACTACGCCGATGAACCTTACGTTCCCTGTGGCTCTCTAAAAATAATCTTTGCCGTGGATTGCCCATAGACTTAGGGGGCGTTCCCCACGACAGTATGCAGCCTTGTCTTACACCTTTGCTTATTTTAAACCATTCTGTTTCTCCTTGTTCCGGTGTTCTGGTATACCCATGCTTCTTAACGTGGCCCAGAGTTTCTCATGGTTTACACAGTCAAAAGCCTTGCTATAGTCGATAAAGCACAAATAGATATCCTTTTGGTATTCTTTAGTCTTTTCAAGGATCCATCTCACATCTGCAATAATGTCTCTCGTTCCTCGCCCTTTCCTGAACCCTGCTTGCACTTCAGGTAGTTCTTGTTCCAGGTATGGTTGTAGTCTCATTGAATAATCTTCAGTAGAATCTTGCTGGTATGTGGGATCAGAGCAATTGTTCGATAATTTCCACAGTCAGTTGATCACCTTTCTTTAGTATTGGTATAAACACAGATCTTTTCCAGTCAGTTGGCCATGATGTTGTCTTCCATATTTCTTGGCAGAGCCTTGTAAGTATGGTAACAGCTGCATCAGATTGCTGCAGTACTTCTATAGGAATGCTATCAATGCCTGGTGCTTTGTTCTTTGATAAGGCTTTCAATGCTGCTTCAACTTCTTCTTTCATCACCAATGGTTCCCGATCATAAGGTACAGGTTGAAACGGCTGTTGGTCCACTTGATCTTTATCATATAAAAACTCTGTATATTCCTTCCACCTTTTCTTTTCCATTACTAAAAACAAAAACTCCCATTCAACCCTATCAAACACTTTCAGTGTCAATGGATAATATCATCATTCTTTCTTGCTGTTGATGTGCCACCCGAATCACCTCTTAGACGCACTTATTATCCAAGGCCTGCTGCCCCTCAGTAAAACCTGTTTAGTCTAGGTTCACCAATGTGGGCATTCACCAAACAAATCTACTGGCTAGTATATAACCTTGGCAAAAATCTTTACGTCTACATTAAGCAAGGAGATCGGACGATAGGAACCACACTGTAATGGGTCCTTGCCCTCCTTTGGTCGGATAGTAATTCCTGCTGTTAGCATTCCTGTTGATAGGGCTCCCTTCCCTTCTTCTAACCCATTTAATATCCTGCCCAAGACCTCCACCAAATCATCCTGAAAGATCTTATAGAAGGCATTAGGGAGTCCATCTAATCCAGGTGCCTTCCCATTCAGTAACTCTTTGAGTACCCTCTCTATTTTATCCCGCTAGATCTCCCCTTCCATTGCCTCCTGCACCTCCTCCTCCAATCGTGGGAGCTCTATCCCCTCCAAATATTTTTCCCCTTCCCTTCGGATCTCCCCCCTTATGTTTTATAAAGCTCCTCATAGAACTGACAAAATTTGCCCTTATAAGCTTCTCATTTTGCAATATGTCGCCCTCCCATCCTCTAATTGCTGTTATCATGGCCTGCACTCCTCGGCATTTCAATTTGCATGAAAGAAGGCAGCCAGCTCTATCCCCCCACGCAAAGTATCTCTGTTTAACCCGATCTAATTGAAACCCAATTGCCTCTAATTGCAATTTGTTGAGTTCCATCCATAATAGATTGAAATGCCTGAGTCCTTGTCCTGTATCCTTTTCTCTATACTGCGCCGCAATCTGCGTAATAGCCTTTTGAAGGAGGTCTTCTTTCTCAAGCCTTTGCTTCTTAAATCGAGATGCCCACATTATGAGTCTCCCAAAGGCAACAGCCTTCATCCCCTCCCACAGTCCCACATCTTGCACATCTCCATTGTCATTCACCTGACAGTATTCTTGAATGTACATTATATGACTACTTCTTCCTTTGAGAAGGCCCTCATTCAAGCGCCAAAACTGTTATTCTGCCCTCCCCCTACCTTCTCCCATAGTTATCCACATCAGGGCATGGTCAGACCATGTGATATTGCCCACTTCTGCCTCTCTGACCCGTAATTCCCATAATTTGTCAATTAAGATAAAGTCTATCCGACTATAGCTGTTGTGGGGTTTAGAATAAAAAGGATACTCCCTATTTCCCTTATGGTATTCCCGCATTATGCATTTCACTAAATGCCTAGACTGGTTATTCCCATCTACTCCCTTGGTCTGTCGGTCCCACCCTGGACAGAGAGCTAAACTGAAATCCTCCCGAGCACCAGAGTCCCCCGAACCGACCTCTCCAATATAGCTTTAACCTCCCTCCAGAAGGGAGCTTGCTTCTTATTTGGAGCATATACATTTGCTAAAGTTACCTGCTCCCCCATTACTTCCCCCTTTAACACCAACACCCTTCCGTCCTTGTCTCGCACTATCTTCCCTACTTGAAATGTATAACCTCTTTTCATTAGAATTGCCACTCTCCCCTTTTTTGCCTCCCTCCCCCCTGGGACCCCTGAAATATTGGTGAGGGTATAAGCTGTTTATCAATAACCCCTCATCCTTGCATCTCAAATGTGTTTCTTGTATAAAAATTAAATCCCAACCCAATCACTCAGCCTCCAGAAACAACTGCTGTTGCTTTTGCGGGGTGTTCAGCCCCTTAGCATTTATGGTTCCTATCCGCACCATCAAACAGATGTATTTCCTGCTGGTCCTATACCTACCCTCCCTTTCCTCCCCTCTCCCTTCCTAGTGCTTCTCCCCATGCAACAAGGGAGCTGAAGCAAGTGACATGCTCCATACCTGACTTCCCCCGCCTTTCACCATCCCTCCTCTCCCCTCACCCCCTTTCCTACCTGTATTTTCATTCGGGCCTTCCTCTAGTTGCTCCCCATGTCTACCTCCATCGCTATCTACCCCCAAGCCCCCCCCCCCTTATCCTAAAATGCCAGTGCTACTTCTAGAGCCTGGTCCCATCCATGGTACCCAGCCCACTCGGCCCAGAGTGATCTTCACCGTTTTAAGCCCCTCCCCCCAATCTTAGCCCATAGTACCAATCCCATGCCCCCCCTTATTACTTTGCATGCCACTGTATTACAACTTACAAACACCAAAAGCATTGAGATCCTTTTAACATAGGATATATATTCTCAAATCATAGTCCATCACTCTCTCTCTTGGAGTCATCTATCCACTTCTTAGATGACCTGCCATCCTCAAGATGTTCTTCACGTGGCTCCACTTTTCAGGCCTCTGGGTGTCTCTTGCCCTTGGATAAGCACGCTAACCGTCTGCTCTTGGTCTCTACCCATTGCCACTTCAAGTTTGCAGCCCTTAGCACTGATGTCCTCTGTGATTCCTTTCTAGTCTGCATGTTCTCCGGGATGTACTCCTAAGTCCCTTAGTACCTGCCATGCTTCTTTCTTGGACTGCACACACCTTGAAGTACCTTTCACCATAATGCAGAGTTTAAAGGGGTACAGCCATTTATATTTCCATACCTCATGCGCCCCGTCACCTCTCTCATTTCTGGCCGTCGTTGTAGAATGCCTGCCGATAAGTCCTGAAACAGCTCCACCACGCTGCCCTCCCATTTCAATGGGCCCAGTTTCCTGGATGCGGCCAAAGGTCTCTCTTTTATTTTGTAGGACCCCATGCATGCCATCATATCCAGAGGGGCCTATTTTCTTGGACTGGCCCCAGCCCTCGATGGGCTCCACTTCCTGTTCAGGATCTGTGGCCTTCAATAACGTCCCAAAGAGCTACATCAGTACTGCTTCACAGTCTTTGTACTGTGGCTCTTCCGCGCTCCCCCGGACCCGGACATTGCACCAGTGCGATCGATCCTCCAAATCTTCAGCATTAGCCCTTAGTGCATCTTGGGCCTGCTTCAATTCCTCCCAGCCACTTTGTAACTCTCCAAGCATTTCCTCATGCTACTCTAAGTGGCTTTCAACTTCCTCCACGTGTGCCCCAAAGTCCCGAAAATCCTGGTGCAACGTGCACAAAGCCTCCTTTACTTCATTTCTAAACCTGCTCATTTTGGCTTTCAAGCCTTCTTTCATTTCTGTTAGCCAGCCCTTAAGGTCTTCTGCAGTCCTGGGTCCCCACATACCTCCTCAGTCTCAGCCTCCCTTTCGCGCCTATCTTCGGTGGCTATATTCAGTTCAGATTCCGCAATTCGCACCTTATCCACCTGCTTAGAAGGGGAGCGATATTCTGCCAGCTGCTTCCGTACCAACATCTCTGCCCGGGGCTCTGATGGTTCTCCAGCGTATTCTGGGGCAGGAGGGATGGATTTTCACCTCTCTTTATCACACAATTAAAGGCAGGGTGCCTCAGAGTCCTCTCAGCAAGCGTCCATTCTGCCTGCAGACGTCACTTCCATCCAGGAAGTCCATCTTAAGAGTGAGATCCCTTAAAGTGGCCTCCTTGAAGGGCTCAAAGAGAGTGGTTTCGAGGGTACACAGGACTAGGGAAAGGTCTCATAGCAGAATGACGGGGCACACCAGGGAGCGCAAGGAGCAAATTCTGTGGAGAAAGTGCGCCACATCTGAGTGAGAAACTGAGGGAGCGCCCTTTGAGCAGTCCTTGGAAACACGTCAAGGCTGCTACTTGAACCCTCCTAGGAGTTGAAGGCTAAGCCCCTGTCAAAACCGCCTTGCAAGAACAACAGGATATTTGGGATCTGAGCCCTCCAGGGAGATGATAGCCTAATGGCGCACAAGGTCTCAAAGAGTTGCCAGACTTGGGTGTATGCTCTTGATGTGTATGGGCACCAAGCCTTAAGCAGGGTGGCCACCACTGATTCTGAATAACCATTGTGGACTAATCGCTGCCTTTCAGGAGCTAAGTCATTAGCGAGTAGGGAGAGGGGTCATCCATGACAATCAGACCCTGTCGCAGCAGTCCTCTGTGCAATTCCAAGGGGATCAGAGCGGATATCGACAGCCGAACCAGATCGGCGCCACCAGTATCACCTGCCTGGGGTACATCTCGATGCGGGAAATGGTTTGACCTATTAATACCCACGGGGGAGGAAATGTACAGAAGCCCTGTCCATGGCCATGGACGTGCTAGGGCATGCAGCCTTTGAAAGCCTGGCTCCCTCTGCTGACTGAAAAAGGCCATCGCCTTGGCATTGGACAACATGGCCATTAGGTCCAGGGATGGTAGTCCCCATTAATGCACAATGCATTTGAATGTCCAACAGCGTAAGTTCGCACTCGCCGGGGTCGAGCGCATGATGGCTGAGAAAGTCTGCCTGCACTTTTTCTATGCCGGCAATGTGCTGGGCTGACAGCACTTGGAAGTGCGCCTCTGCCCAGGGGAATAGGACAGCCATTTTCTGGGCCACCCCCGACCACTTGATCCCTCCCTGCCGGTTGAGGTAAGCAACGGTCGTGGCACTGTCGGTGAGAACCCGAACTGCTTGCAAGCTGAGCAGTGTTTGGAAACTCTATAGGGCCAGGTGCCCTGAACTGCTAATCCGAAGCAGTATGCCCCTCAACCCGACAGGTTGGCATTGGTTGTGAGCTGCGTCCAGTGAGGCATTTGTAGGGGGAACCCCCCTGCAACAAGTGGTCCTTGCAGAACCACCACTGCAGACTGTGACGACTACCACTTGAAGGGGAATTCTGACCTGGTAGTCTTGAGAACTCGGGGATCAGTGGGACAAGATGGCGCGCTGCAGGGGAAGCATGTGGGCCTGAGCCCAAGGCACCAGTTTGAGAATGGCTGCCATGGCTCCCAGGGTCTGCAGGTAATCCAACACTGTGGGAGCACCGATGTGACGAAACTCATGGAGTTGTTTGCAAAACTTGAGGTACCGCTCTGACGTGAGAAATACTCGGCCCACCCGAGTATCAAAATGTGCACCGAGGAAGTCAATAGACTGGGCTGGGCAGAAGACGCTCTTGGCATGGTTGGCTACCCAGCCAAGGCGTTTGAGGAATGTTACCACACGCTACACCACGGAGCATACTTCATCAAGCGATATGACCCTGATGAACCAATTGTCCAGGTAAGGATGGACCTGAATGCCCTGGCAGCAAAGAGCAGCGGCGATTACCACCATGATCTTGGAGGTGGTCTGTGAAGCCGTGGCTAGGCCAAAGGGTACAGCCCGGAACTGACAGTGATGCTCTAGGACAGCGAAGTGCAAGAAATGCTGTTGGTCTTGACGAAACAGGATGTGGAAGCAAGCCTTTGCAGGATTGAGAGACACCAGGAACTCTCCTGAATGACCAACCAGGGTCTCCCTTCAGAAAACGAGGAACCCGAAGACAGCAGTTGATACCCTTGAGATCTACATTAGGATGGAAGGAGCCGTCCTTTTTGGGCATGACAAAATAGACGGCATAGTGCCCAGAGTCCTTTTCCCCAGAGGTAGTAGACAGATTGCCCGAAACTGTAGCAACCACTGCAGAGTCGCCCAGACTGCTGCTCTCTTGATGATGGAACCGCAGGGAGAGATAAGGAAAGTCTCCGGAATGGGTCTGTGACAGTTGAGAGTATAGCCGTGCGCGACTACCTCGAGCACCATCTGTCTGATGTGATGACAGCCCACTCCCAGGAAAAAATATGTAGCCCGGGCCCCATCAGCAGGAGGAGCAGTCAGCACTGGAAAACTTTGTAGAGGAGGATTAGTTATCCCATGAGCAATGGTAGCCATGAAAGGACTGCGACTTTGAACCCAGTTCAGAAGGGGCGGAGTCGAACTTCCCAGGCCTGTAACAGTGGGAGTACCAAAAGCATGACCTGGATGAGGATGTTCCCACACTAGGTTGACATGACCCTGATTTGGACTTATCCTCTGGCAAGCGTTGGGGCTTAACTTTCCCTAAACCCTTGACAAACTTTTCCAGATCCTCCCCAAAAAGAAGCCAGCCCTTGAAGGGGAGTCTAGCGAGCCGAGCCTTGGAGGCAGTATCTGAATTCCAGTGATGTAGCCAGATCCAATACCGCACAATTGTTACCGCTGCTACAAAATGGGTGGCCAGTTGGAGAAGGTCATACAGTGCATCTGCCAAAAAGACGGTGTTTAACTCCAACCGTGCTAAGGCCAGGTCCTCCAGTAACAACTGAATCCAGCATAGCAAGGCATGTGCAGCTAGTCCTCCACATACTGAGGCCTGAAGCACCAGCGTCAAAAAGGAAAAGGCAGACTTCAAAAGGCCCTCCACCTTTCAGCTCCAAGGGTCCCAGTGAACCGAATCTTCCTCCACCAGAATAGTGGTGTGTTTAGTGACGGCAGTCACAATAGCGTCCACCTTAGAGAAACGTAACCAGGTCCAGATCCGCAGAAAACCATGCATAAAACCGACCCAGTTGGTGAGCCGAGTGCAAGACCACCTCCAGGGCATCCCATTCCAGAGAGACCATCTGCTGGAGCTTATGAGGGAATAGAAAGGCCTTAGCCAGCTTTTGAAATCCCACGATAATAGGGTCCACTTGAGATTGAGCCAGACCATGGTCTTTCGATAGCTGGGTATCACCCAAATGAAGGGCCTCCACAATCTGAGAGATCAACGCCGGGAGCTCCTCCATGCGAAAGTGATGAACATCTTGCCCCTCATCCTGTTGCTCAGGGTCCTCCCCTGGTGACAATTTGCCATCCTCTAGATCGGAGGGACTGCTGCCATTGTGGTCCTCTGAGAGGTCATCCCTATGCTCATCCACAGGAGACAGACTCTGCCGGAAAAGGACACCGCCTTCAGGAGAGCCTTCTCTGGCCTCGGCGGAACAGACCTGGAGCGCTTGCCACTAGGGGAGCTGCTGTTTTGGATGGTCTCAGGGATGAGAGTGCCACTCCCATGCACCACAATTTCCAGGCTTGTCTGAGCAGGGAGAGAAATTGTGCATCAGACTGCTGTTGTTGCTCTTGCAATGGTGAAGACTGCAAATGCTTGGGCTGAAGTACCGGAGGGGCATCCGTAGAGCGAGGCGCTGTAGTAACCATGAGAGGAAGAGAAGACACTAGCTGGGTTCAGAATTCCCCTTCGTTTACATTGTGCTTGTTGGTATTGTGCCACTAATTGTCGATGTCTCCCCAGAGTCGTTAGTACAAGTGTTGAACTAGTTCTCCTTAAGATTATGTCGCTTTTGGCTGCAGCCACAACAACACTGCTGTGAGACAGACATCCGCGCATAGAACAGAATGGCCTACCTTGCGTTTCAAAGTTGCATTCCAGTTGGCAAATTGAAGGAGAAAATGGATTTATTTATTTATTTACATTCTCTTATATACTGCGCTATTCTGCATCAGTGCGGTTTACATTGAACAAACTGAAATTACATTGAACAGGGCATTATAACTTGGAGATAACTATTTTACAGGGAACATGGGCTATGGAGGGTTAAGTGGCTTTCCCAAGACCACAAGGAGCACCTGTGGGACTAGAAACCCCAGTCCTTCCGGCCCCAGGTTGCTGTCCTCTAGTGGGATTTGAACCCCCGACCTTCAGGCCTGAAGTACCTTGCCCCAACCACTAGGCCACTCCTCCACTCCATAGATGCTTGTAAGAATGATGCCGCTTGCGTGCTGATCGTGTGTTCCAGCCAGCGCTTGTGCTTCAACTGTACATTCCAGCCAGTAAAGCGTAGTTACTCACCTGTAACAGGTGATCTCCGGGAACAGCAGGAATTTAGTCTTCACATATGGGTATTGTCGGTACCGACGGAGCCTGCGCTCCCCAGCGTCCAATAGGAAAGCTTTTGGGAGCATCCCACAGCGCCTGCGTGCTGCCTTCCCGCCTTTCCAACTGTCCCTCTCCAGTTGAGTTTATAGCTGAGACAAAAGAGAGAGGGAGAGATACAACTCCTAAGGGAGGTGGGCGGGTTGTGAAGACTTAATTCCTGCTGTTCTCAGAGATCACCTGTTACAGGTGAGTAACTATGCTATCTCCAGGAACAAGCAGGAATGTAGTCTTCACATAAGGGGACTCCCTAGCTGCAGATGCCAGGGAGATGGCCCCAGGAAGTTGTTAGGCCTTGTGAAAGGGCCATACTTCCCCCCATGGATCTCTGGCATCCTACCATGGACGGTGGGTAGGAGTTGATTAAGTTTGAAAAAGGGTGTTGAAGAACAGCCTGGCCAAACAAGGCATCCCGGCGGGAGTCCTTGTCTAAGAAGTAGTGGGCTGTGAAGGTATGTACCGAAGCCCAAATAGTTGCTCGACAGATGTTGTCGATAGACACAGAGTGAATATGAACCATTGAGGCTGCCATGGCTCTCACATTGTGAGCTGTGACATGGCCTTCAAGAGGAAGGTTCTTACTCTCATAGGCAAAGGATATGCAATGAGCAATCCAGTTAGATAGAGTTATTTTGGAAACTGGAAGTCCCAAATGACTAGGATCAAAAGCAACAAAGAGTTGAGAAGATTTTCTATGTTGCTGTGTCCTATGCAAGTAAAAGGCCAAAGCTCTTTTACAGTCCAAAGTATGAAGGTTCCTTTCTGCACTGGAGGCATGAGGCCTCGGAAAGTATACAGGAAGGTAAACCGCTTGGTTTAAATGGAAAGGCGAAACCACCTTTGGCATAAAGTGTGGATGAGTCCTAAGAACTACCTTATCATGGTGGAACCTTGCATAAGGAGGATCAGCCACTAACGCTTGCAATTCACTGATGCGATGTGCTGATGTGATTGCAATGAGGAAGATGACTTTCCAAGAAAGGAATTTCAATGATGTAGTGGCTAATGGTTCAAAGGGCGGTTTCATGAGCTGCCCGAGCACCAGATTTAAGTCCCATGCCACTGGTGGTGGCTTAATGGGAGGCTTTGTTAAAAGAAGGCCTCTCATAAATCTCACTATGAGAGGAAATAGGTTGTCCACTTAGAGGCTTGTAAGAAGCTGCAAAAGCACTAAGATGGACTCTTACTGAATTTGTCTTGAGACCCGCATTTGACAAATGAAGGAGATACTCCAGTATCGATTCCAGAGGTATCACAAGAGGGTTAAGACCCTTCTGCGAGCAACATATGGTAAACCTTTTCCACTTAAAGGCATACGAGCATCTTGTGGAGGGTTTCCTGGAAGCATGAAGGATATCCTTTACCTGTTGGGGAAGGATATCCTTTACCTGTTGGGAAAGGTTAAGATCCTGAAGTTCTAGGCTTTCAGCAACCAGGCCCTGAGATGCAGAGACTGGGGATTTGGATGCCAGAGCATCCCGTCCTCTTGGGAGAGAAGATCTGGAGCGGATCCCAATTCCAGAGGCGGAGCTTGAGAGAGATGTAGGAGCAGAGGATACCATGTTGGCTGTGGCCAACGTGGAGCTATGAGGATCATATGACCTCTGTCTCTCTGAAGCTTGAATAGGGTTTTGGGGATGAGGGAAATGGGTGGGAAGGCATATAGGAGTCCTGACCCCAGTGGAGGAGGAAGGCGTCCCTTGTCTGACAACATAGAACCGGAATTCTGGAACAGAACTGGGGAAGTTTGGCATTCCGCGGACTCGCAAAGAGGTCTATGTCCGGGGTTTCCCAAATCTGAAATATTTGGGCAACCTGGTCTGCAAGGAGAGACCATTCGTGTGGAAGCCGAACTCGACTGAGTTTGTCTGCCCAAGAGTTTTGGATGCCTGGAAGATACACTGCAAGGAGATGAATCTGAGGCTCTCTGGCGAGGACCCATAGTTGCAAAGCTTCATTGCATAGTGACAGAGAGCCTGTTCTGCCCTGCTTGTTCACACAGAACATAGCTACCTGATTGTCCGTTTGAACTAGGACTGTCTTGTAGATGAGCTGGGCGTGAAATACTCGAAAAGCAAAGAAGATTGCTCTGAGCTCCAGGAAGTTGATGTGATGACAGGCCTCCTGTGGAGTCCAGGTACCCTGGGTACAGAGATCGTGCAGGTGGGCTCCCCATCCCACCTGTGATGCATCTGTTGTTAGGGTGGTTTGGGATAGGGGTTGCTGGAAAGGAGACCCCACCAGAAGGTTTCTGGGTGATTGCTACCATTGGAGGGATGAAATAAGACGATTTGAGTTTCTTATTTTGTTCGACAGGCAGCCTGAGGCCTGTGTCCACTGAGTGGATAAAGTTCACTGGGCTGCTCGCATATGGAGGCGAGCATAAGGAACCACATGCACGGTGGATGCCATGTGGCCTAGCAATTGTAGCATTTCCTAAGCAGTGAGACAAAGTTTGAGCACTGCTTGGGAAGCTCGTTGTACTATGCGAAGACAGCGGGGCTGCGGAAGGAAAGCCCTTCTGTCTGGTATCCAGATGAGCTCCTATGAACTCTAGGGACTGAGTGGGAGCAAGATTGGATTTTGGGAGGTTTATGACCAGTCCCAAATACTGAAGTATTCGCATTGTGCGAAACACAGCAGAGCTGGCTTCTGGCACTGTAGGGGCTCGAATGAGCCAGTCATCTAAGTAAGGGAAGACGAATATTCCCAGAGTGCGGAGAAATGCTGCTACCACAGCCATGCATTTTGTGAACACTCTTGGCGCAGAAGCAAGGCCAAAGGGAAGAACCTTAAATTGGTAGTGCTTCCCTTGAAACAGGAATCAGAGGAATCTCCTGTGATTTGGATGGATGAGAATATGAGTATACGCATCCTTGAGATCTAGAGAACAAAGACAATCCTGACTTTGAAGGTATGGCAGCAGAGTTCCTAGAGAGACCATTTTGAACTTCTCTCGGAATATTTGTTCAATTCTCTGAGGTCTAAAATAGGTCTGTGTCCCCCTGTTTTCTTTGGAATAAGGAAATAGGGAGAGTAGAACCCTGTACCCTGATGAGGAATGGGTACTTCCTCTATTGCTCCTTGAGCAAGGAGCATTGTGACTTCTTGACCTAAGAGACTGTCGAGAGAGGTCTGAGAATTGAACTGTCTTACAATTGTAGGAGGGGGCATGCTGTGAAAATGAAGCTTGTACTCCTCTCGTACAATGGACAGAGTCCAATTTTCTGCTGTTATTTGGTACCATCTGTGGGCAAAATGACATAACCTGCCTGGGATGGTCGAGGGTTCTGGACCGTTCAGAGGCAGGAAGGCAAAGTTCTCTAGAGAGGAGTCAAAGCCCCTGAGGAGGCTGAACCTGCTGAGGTTTTGCAGCTTTTGGCTTCTTTTGTTGTCTAGGTTGTTGCTGTTGTCCCTTTTGGGCAGTCCGACCTGGATGGTATCCCTGTTGGGTATAGGAAGGATAAAACTTATTTTTCTTATTGAAAAATGGTTTCTTAGCGGATTTTTTCCTTGCAGGATTGACTGTAGATTTGGACAATCTATCCAAGGTGATATTGTGAGCATCTATTTCATTAGCCTTCTGCCAATTCTTGCCAAAGAGATTTTCTCCTGTGCAAGGAATGTTTCCTAATTTATCCTGTACCCAAATTTCCAAGTTAGATGCCTGAAGCCAGGCTATCCAACGTGCACCAATGGCAATAGCAGAGGTTCTGCTTATGCACGCAAAACAGTCAAAGGCTGCACGATTTACAAACTTGGAAACATCCTGGGCATGTTTGATTAGAGTAAGATAGTCTTGTCTTTTGTCATCAGGAAGGAGGGGGCTCATAAGCTTTAAGTCTCCTGTGACCTCTTTAAGGAACATTCCCATATACAAGATATAGGAACTGATCCTAGCTGAGAGCATGGAAGCAACGACGCCCAAAGGCATCGAGAGTCCTACATTCACAACCTGGAGGATTGGATGCATGTCTCTTTGCACTTTTCATCCTTCTCATGGCTGATTCCACCACCATTGAATGGTGTGCTAATTGAGTTTTCTGAAAGCCAGGACAAGGTGGAACTCGATACATGGTATCGAGTCTTTGAGAATGAGGAGATGTGGTTAAAGGTGTCTCCCACATCCTTAGCATAAGATCATGTAAAATCTCATGAATAGGCAGAGCAGCTGCCTCTTTGGGAGCCTTAGGATACTGGAGAATTTCCAATTCCTTTGCCCTAGGCTCTTTTTCAGGAGCTACTGTGATGGAAAGGCCTCGGGCCACATCACGGATAAAGTCCTGAAATGACATATCCTCTGGTGGAGACATTCTGCGCTGAGGAGAAGAGGAATCCTCGGGGAGAAGTACTCTTGTATCGGCAGAGTCTTCGGAGTCATCAGAGGATTCAAAATACCTCCGATCCCGGTGATCGTGCAAAGCACAGTACCGGTATCGATCCAAGTCGGTAACGGGTTGTTCTGGTACCAATCTGTCGATGCCGGAGACATACGCATGACTCGGTATGGGTGGCATACCCACCGAGGCTAATGCAGTCAGTACCGGTTCCGGTACCGGTATCGGTTGAGGTGTCTGAAGCGGTTTCAACGGTACCGAAGCCGTGAGAAGAGCCGCTAGACTGCGTTTGATAGCAAGGAATCTCTGGTCTATCGACGCTGCTGATGCTTGGGTGTCGGTACTGGTAGAAGCGGCCGGAACCCCAGAGCATGGCGCCAGTAGTTCTGCTGAGGTTGAGGCCTCGAGAACATCCTGGAGCCCCGTTAGTGCTTTGGAAGCCGAAGCCTCCCGCCGGGGCAGTTTTGCCGGTGAAAATTCCTCAAGGGCAACGCCAGGGGCATCTCGATACTTAGAAGGAGACCTACCCTTTGAGGACCGGCTAGATTTATATTTAGTTACCTGAGATCCATGGGAGGAAAGATGAGGCCCTGGAGGACATCTGTGCAACAGACACCACGTCTGACGGAAAAAGGGTGCTAAGTTCAGCAGCTCGTTTCTGCCAGCCCCTTTTTGACATCATTCCACAGGAGTGGCACTCTGAAATAGAGCGGTCAGGACCTAAACATTTGAGACACCAATCATGGGTGTCGGTGATGGAAATAGTACCGCCACATTTAGAACATTTCTTAAAACGTGAAGTAGGTTTTCCCATTTTTAAAGAAAAAAATTGGGCCTAGTGCCCAAAATGGCGCCTGGCACCAAGGAAAAAAAGGTTTCTAAAGTAAAATACCTCAGAAACTATAATTTCTTTTTTTTTTTTTTTTTTTTAAAGAAAGATGAAAGAACCGGCGGTACCAGTATGGCGTCGAAGGAAGGAAGGCAGACGTGACCACAAAAACAAAGATTAAAGACAAAATTTTTCTGCGGTGACAGGGTATGTGACCTGTCGGCTCCGCGGAAAACGAAGAACTGGAGAGGGATAGTTGGAAAGGCGGGAAGGCAGCATGCAGGCACTGTGGGATGCTCCCAAAAGCTTTCCAATTGGACGCTGGGGAGTGTTCCTGTGCAGGCTCCGTCGGTACCGACGATACCCATATGTGAAGACTACATTCCTGCTTGTTCCTGGAGATGCTGAAGCACAATAGCGTGTGGCTCAGAATGCATTCCACCGATTTGTGTTCCAAGCACGGCGGGAACAGTTAAACATTCCTGTGTTCCAGCACAATTGCAATTCCAAACCTGCGGCGCCTGGGACCCACCGAACTGGAGCAAAAGGGCAATGTTCAAGCCGTAAGGAGGGTGGATGAGGCATTGAGCCCATAAATATTAAACCCCTTAAGGCCAAAACCAGAGGGTGGCCAAGGGACTGAAACCACACGAAGCTCCCAGACACTCTACAGATGGTCGCCAGTCAGAGTGTGAGAAACAGGCTGTAAGGGATGTGCCCCGGACATGCTGGTGAGTGAAGGAAAACTCGGCATGACAGGGAGGGGGGGGAGGAATCTGAGCCCCAGCAACTCACTGAACCCGAGATCCTTCACAGCCATCTATGCTGGAGTTGTGCTCTGTGATGCCCAGCTAAACTAAATAAATTGGACTTTGAAACAAAAAACAAGAGTGAACTAACAAATAGAGCTGCTTCCAAGCCTTGATGTAGCCTGCAGGAGAATGGCTACTCCTCATGATTGGGCTCTCCCTCCCTGCTCGAGGAACTCATTGATCCTCCTGATCTGGAGTCCTCAGGGGAAAAAAGTTGTAGAAATACTTTAGGAAACCCCAGGAGAGCACCTCCTGTGCACCCTGGGGATGTCCATTCCACAAAAAGCTACTCTGTCTGGACACCCTCAAGGTGACAGGAGCTGCTAAAAGAAGTCCATCATCTGCTAGAGACAGAGCAATACTGAAGCTGACCCCCAGGGCTCTCAGATTACGTACCAGAAGTGATGTCACTCAAGCTTCTGGAATGTTCTCTGTCTCCATCATCTGATGGCTGGAGTTGATAACCAACTAGTCTGGATTGATCTAGCGGTGACTTGCCCAAGGTCACTAAAAGTCAATATTAGAGGAGATGATCCATCAGCTCATGACCCAGGACTTCTACTGATGCACAAGCTAATCCTTTGACTGCTAAACTCTTAGACCCCTTCCTCTTTTCTTTCCTCAATAAAACTAGCACATCTCACTTAACACTTAAATCAGCAGGTCAAAAATTATCAAACGGCCTCCGCCTTCCTGACTGTTCTAATTTCTGAAGTGGAATAAACACCATGGACTGTATTGTGGATTAGCTCATAATGGGTCTGCTAAATAAATAAATAGCCTGAATGTTCTCCCCCCTCAATCACTCTTGATATGAAGCCTTTGCTTATTTTAGATACAGAAAACCACATTTAAGGATTAGGCAAAATCTGGCAGCAATATCTGCACCTTTTAACAGGCATAACTGGTTCACCTTAAGGTTTTCTCCACAGTCAAATATATATCTGTCTTCGACATTACTCAGCAAGAAAATGATGTGTTTGTGATGTGTTTTCCCTCATACTTTTCTTTGTAGAGTGGTATAAATTACACAAGATTTTATACGAATGTTAAATTTGATGGAAATGCAAAATTATTCATAATTCTACAACTCTTTCCCCACCTTGATTCTTAAACCTGGCCTATTTTTTCTGCTCTATCGCAGTGTTTCCCAACCTTTTCCTGGAGGCACACCTAGCTAGCTAGGTTTTCAGAATTGCCATAATGGAAATACACAAGATAGATTTGCATACACTGAAGAACCCGCATATGCACATCTATCTCAGGCATATTCATTGTAGCCATCATGAAAACCTGACTGGTATATCCGAACCTGTCTCAAGACTGGAGAGCCAGAAGAGGAGCAGAGGAAGGCAATGCTACCCGTTGCTGCCAGGATACAATATAAAACTTTGGTAACCACATTCAAGATCATACATGACCTAGCGCCATCATTCCTCTCAACCCTGGTCAGCAAGCAGCCAACCAACAGAGACAGGAGAACTATCAACTCTGACACACTACAAGTTCCTAATAACATCAGATCAGTAAAAGCCAGTACTAGCAATAAAGCATTCTCATTCTCTGCCCCAATAATCTGGAATCATCTACCACACGAACTGCGAGCTATAAAATACATAAATGCCTTCAGAAAGAAACTAAAAACCCATCTGTTCAAATATCATTATAACCAGATGTGAACCAAAGTGGAATCATGAAGCTGATCTGTATAAATGTAATTATTGTAGAACTGTAAATATGTAAATACGTAAACCTAACCTTGAAGTGCCTAATCCTGCGTGATGTGCCAGACCCCAAATCTATGTAGATATTATCCCAATTTTTCTGTCCTGATTTGACATCTCCCAAATTTGTAATCAAACCGCTACTGATCGCTGGAAGTAGCGGTATATAAGTGTAAACTAAATAAATAAATGCACCACAGGAGCATTCCTCTGAAGTAGCACATGCACCTGGCCTTAAAGTAAGTAGGAGCCTGAGTATTTGGTGCTATAGGCAGTTGTCTAGGCCTAAATCTGTGCCTGCTAAACATAACCAGGTAGCACAGAAAATCAGGGATAACTAGCTAAGACAACTCACACCTGCCTAAATAAACTATTAAAGAGCCCCCAAGCCAAGCAAAGCCAGGAGGAAGATGCAAGCTTACCTTCTCCTAGCTTGGTATCCTGCATTGCTCTGAGGATGATGCATGCAGTGTGGATCCTAGGCCAGGAGGTAATAAGCCTGCACCTTCCTCCCAGCTCCATTATGGGCAAAGTGGTTCTGAGAGACAAAAGAAAGGACCACAGAGGGGCCATTAGCATCACCCCATCTGCTACTTCTACTCCGTGCTGGCCCAAGGAGATGAGGCACCCTAAGCAAACCTCATTCCTTGTGCCCTCTCCCGGCTCCTGCTGCCACTCCCCCACCCCCATTGCTGCCGCCCTTCTCCGGGACCTGCAGCAGTGGTAATGGTCATAAGCATCCCCGCAGCACTTCTCTTCAATCTCCAGTACTGCAAGGCTGTTCAACTACTGCCCTCACTCAGTGGGGGCAGAACCAAAAGACTTGCAGCATTGGGATTTGAAGATAAGCGCTACGGGGCTGTTTATGACCATCGCTGTCACTGCAGATCCCGAAGAGGGGCAGCAGCGGGGCCCCCAGAACATTAACACTCTAGGCAGTTGCCTAGTTCATGCCGGTATTGCTCTTACATCTGTAACAAAATGGGGTAGAGACTGTGCAGGGATTGGGCAGGGACTGCACCTTACTCATGAAGGCAGATTTTAGAAGGTCCGCAGAGGAGAACTGAGACTTCCTGGTCAGAATTTTACAAAAAGCTTTGCCAAACGTAGAGCTTCTTGTAAAATGGATGCAGGACCTCACATTGATGGCTCCTCACATCCAGTGAGAGCACCGATTTTGAAAATCTGCATGTGAGGAAAAGACATACCCCCTACCACAGGCATACATAGGTGTGGAAACCGTTTTTAAAATCACTTTACTGCTCTCGACATTTACCTTGTTCCTGCAGCACCATTTTCTAATCACATCCCAAACATCGATCACCTTCTGATCACTTCTGCCAGATACACCCCATCCAGGGGCACTCCTCACAACATGAAGATCCCCCCAACAACATCAAACCATCCTCTTGGCCTCTCGTAGCAGACTTCCTATGCTCCTGATCCCCATCCTCAGCCTTTTTGGGAACCTGGTGTCTAATGGGAACAGAAATGGTCCTCTAGTCACTCCAGCTCTTATAGCCCTGGGTTCCAAAATGGTGCTTGTGACTCCTAGCAGTAATCTTGTGGTACTGACCCCTAGTGGTAGTCTGCCGGGAAGTGGGGGGGAGGGCTCAACTGGAGGTGATTGGATGTTCTGAAGGAGTGATGGGAAATCAGATGTGCTGGGGGGGGGGGGGGGACCAGCTGTCAGGGGGCATTGGGAGGGAAATGGATACCTTTGTGGGGGTGGGGAGACTCAGAAGGCCAGCAGATGTGATCAGGGAGGAATCAGGAGGGTGACCGAGGGTGCAGAAAGGGATTGGCAGTTGCCTCTTCAAGTAGGCACTTATTCATGCCATGGGCAGCTGTCAATGCTAAAGTCTATGATTTTTATCTTGAGACATGGATTCCCTTCGTAAAATGGAGATTCCATGTCTGTACTGTAGGCCTATCCAAACCACTCCCTCTCTGCACTCTAACTACACCCCCTGGACATCTAGACTTAGCATCCCCGCATGTAAAATAACCCCTTTCTAAAATGGCATTTACATGTGTATGCCTATCCATACATGTAAATGCCACTATTTTGATGTGGGGGAGCTTCTAAAAGAACCTCCTTAACGTGCAGTACGGTGCCATGTGTGAACTGTTAAAGCAGCAAATAATGCAGAGCAGATAATGCCACCTATTGTGGTAGTGTTAAGTGAATCTATGTTATCTGCAGTGCATTTAGTGAGCACTAACCATCACAGCATAATTCTTCCGCATCACCTGGCAAATTGAAATTACACTTACCTGGTAATTGTAGTTCTTGGAGGAACTCCAGTTCAGTCCTCCACCTCTGGGTTGTGTACCTCCTCCTGCAGCTTGGAGACTGGGCATGTCAAAATCGTGACATCACTGGATGTAGTCTGCTGGCCTCTCCCATCAGCCCCAGTGAATTATTGACAAAGCACACTCAAAGGAGCAACAAATAAGTAGCTATCCTATAAATTTAAACTTTATAATGAAATTGAACACATAACAACAAACTATGTAAAAACGAAATTTTCCTCCAATAAGAAGGAAACGTTTTCTTGTACCTTTTCCTTCCACCTTATTCAGAACCATAGCCAAGAAAGAGAAAGAACAGACAGAAAGAAATAGAAAGGATCAAGACGAACAGAATCCCATTAATGACTATACCTACCGGTAGTCTTGTACTTCTCCCAACTGAACCTCCACTGTCAATGATACCACTCCGGGCGGGAATGAGGACTGAACTGGAGTTCCTCCAGGAACTACAATTACCAGGTAAGTGTAATTTCAAATTCCTTATTGGTCCTCCAGTTCAGTCCTCCACCTCTGGGATGTAACAGAGCAGTAATCATTGGGAGGGACCTTTTCAGCCGGCTTGCAACACCGCCGACCTGAAACAGGCATCGTTTGCCACCAAAACATCCAGTCGGTAGTGCTTACTAAAAGTATGAAGAGACGACCAGGTGGCCACTCTACAGATGTCTCCTGGCGGGACTAAACTGTGTTCCACCCAGGAAGTCGCTTGCGCTCTGGTAGAGTGAGCTCATAAACCTGTTGGAACAGCGCGACCTTGTAGCAGATATGCTGATGCAATCGCCTCTCTGATCCATCTAGAAATGGACGCCTTCACTGCCGCTTCCCCTTTGCGGGGACCTCCGAACAGCACGAATAAACGGTCCGATTTGCGAAAAGGTCTCTGATACTCTTAAATACTGCCGAAGCACTCGTTTTATGTCCAAGCGGCGTAACCCCCGGTCCGATGCTTTCCCCTCTAACGAACCAAGTACTGGAAGAGAAACCATTTGATTTAGGTGAAACGGAGAACCACCTTTGGCAAAAAGGATGGATCTGGTTGCAATACCACCTTCTCTCTGGAAAAAGACAAAAACGGTTCTCTACATGACAACGCCTGTAACTCCAAAATTCGCCTTGCCGAACAGATAACTTTAAAAACAGTGTTTTTGGTGGCCAAGTCCTTAACCGTCGCCTGGTGTAAGGGCTCAAATGGTTCCTTAGCTAACGCCCCTAAAACCAAATTGAGATCCCATGGCGGAACCACGATTCTACGAGAGGGACGCAACCTGGTCACAGTACCATCGGAAATGTGTATTTTATTTTTCATTGTAAACCGCACTGATGCTGAATAGCGCAGTACAAAAGAGACTCTAATAAAATAAATAATAATAAATAAATAAAATTTAAGAAAGCGCAATACATCCGCATGCGGACCTAGCGCCACTCCCTGCACTTTGCCCCTATAGCAGGAAAGAGCTGCTAACTGAACCCTCAGGGAACTGGCTGCCAGACCCTTGTCAAAACCGTCTTGCAAAAAACTTAACACCAACGGCACGGACACAATAGCAGCCCAAACTTGCCGCCTTGAGCACCAGTCCTCAAAAATACGCCATATGCGGACATATGCAAGAGACGTAGACTGTTTCCTCGCTCGAAGCAAAGTCGCAATGACTGCACCAGAGTAACTTTTTTTCTTTAACCTCGCCCTTTCAATGGCCAAACCGTAAGCGAGAACTGATCCACCTGAGGCATTTGAAGCGGCCCTTGTCGCAACAGACTCTGACGCCAGTAATCTCCAAGGGTCCCCGTCGAGCAGCCGAATGAGATCGGTGTACCACGGGCGTTGTGGCCAATCCAGAGCCACCAGCAGTACTCTCCCCTGATGAGCTTCTATACATTGAACAACCTGACCTATGAGTGCCCACGAAGACATAGAGGAGACCTGACGACGGCCAATGTTGCATCAGAGCGTCGATCCCTTCTGACATCCTCTCTCGCCATCTGCTAAAGAAGCGACTCGCTTTTGCGGACTGAAGGGTCGCCATGAGATCCATGATCGGCGGTCCCCATCCGCGAACTATTTGCACAAACACGTCCAGATTCAATTCCCATTCCCCGGCATCCTCTCGGACCCTGCTGAGAAAGTCCGCCATTACATTGTCCTTTCCTGCAATGTGCGCTGCCGAAATTGCCAGTAGTCAATGCTCTACCCAAGAGAACAGAGCTTCTGCCTCTTCTTCCATGGCTGCATTTCCTGTACCACCCTGGCGATTGATGTAGGTTACCGTCACGGAATTGTCCGACAGCACTCGCACTGCTCAACCTGTCACCGTAGCTTCGAACGTTTGAAGCGCTAGATAGACAGCCCGCAGCTCTAGCCGGTTGATTGACCATTTGCTCTCTTGAACGGTCCAAGTGCCTTGCGCGAAAAGATCTCGGCAATGTGCTCCCCATCCCACGAGACTCGTGTCCGTCAACAAAGGGAGCCACTCCGGCTGCTCCAGAGATCCTGGAAGCAGCCACCACCACCAAGGACTGCCAGACCCGGAGAGGACAGGGAAGTCGTTTGTTCAATGAGTCGGACTGATGTGACCAGTGGCGAAGCAGCACTCGCTGTAAGGGCCGCATATGAAACCTGGCCCAGGGTACCGCTTCCAAGGTCGCCGCCATCATTCCCAGCACACGAAGGTAACTCCACGCTGAAGGCGCTGGAGCGGACCTGAATTTCTGCACCAACTGTCGAAGGGCTTGAATTTGACAATTCGGCAGGAACACCGCTCCTCCCTGAGTGTCGAAGCGCACCCCCAGATACTCGAGATCCTGGGACGGCTCTAACCGGCTTTTGGACGAATTGACCACCCAGCCTAGACTCTGCAAAACCTTCACCACCTTGTCTGTCACCCGAATGCTCTCGGTCTTGGACTTTGCCCTAATTAACCAATCGTCAAGATAAGGATGAACCAGAACTCCTTCCTTTCACAATGCCGCCGCCGCCACCACCACCATGATCTTGGTGAAGGTTTGCGGCGCCATCGCCTGACCGAAAGGCAACGCTTGGAATTGATAATGCCCCCAAGGAAAGGCGAATCGGAGAAAGTTTTGATGAGTCGATCTGATTGGGATGTGAAAATATGCTCCCGTAAGATCTAGGGAAGTCAAGTACTCACCTTGGTGCACTGCCACAATGACCAACCTCAACGTTTCCATCCTGAAATGCGGTACTCAAAGACAACGATTCACCCCTTTTAGGTCCAAGATAGGACGCAGGGAACCATCCTTCTTTGGTACCACGAAATAAATGGAGTATTGACCCCTGCTGTAATCTTCAATCGGGACCGGCACGACCGTTCCCATTTGTAAAAGTCGATCTACCTTATAGCGAACTGCCAGAGTTTTCCGCTGACTTTGCAGGGAGACATCACAAACGAATTCCGAACTGGTCTTGCCAATTCCAGCGCATAACCATCGTGAATAATCTCTAACACCCACTGGTTGGACGTTATTTGGGCCCAGGCAGGAAGAAATTCCCGAAGTCGCCCACCTATCGGTTGGCTTCCTACCGGGGCCCGCCTCCTTTCATTGTGGTTTTCGAGTGGCCGCTGCGGACGTTGCCGTGAAACCTCTAATTGCTCCACGAAGTCCCCGGGCTCTAGAAGCAAATCGTCCTCTCTGGAAACCACCCAAGCGAGAGGTACGAAATCTCCTGAAATCCCTAAACTGACCCCGAAAGGCCGGAAAGGACTTCCCTTGCTTAGGTTTATCCTCTGGGAGTCGTCCGCCTTTAGACTCCCCTAAATCCTTAACCAACTTGTCAAGATCTTCACCAAACAATAACTTCCCTTTAAATGGAAGCTTACTGAGGCGCGACTTAGACAAGCCATCGGCCGCCCAATTACACAACCATAGGGATCGGCAGGCGGCAACCAATGAAGCCATACTATTAGCTAGCGCTCTGATTAAATCATAATGCACATCTGCCAAATATGACGATCCGGACTCCAGCCAATCCAACTCTCGTACACTCTCCTGCTCCAGATGAGCAGACTGCCGTAAACATTGAGACCATCTGAGACACACTCTTGCCACCCAGGCTCCACATATGGAAGCCTGCAAGGACACAGCATCAGCTTCAAAAGATTGTTTCAACAAACCATCAACTTTCCTATCCTGCGCATCTTTTAAGGCCGCACTATGTTCCACTGGGATCGTGGTCTTATGTTTATGTTTATTACATTTGATATACCGCTCAAGCCAAAGCATCAGAGCGGTTTACAATATTACAGAAAAGTTACAGAAAATATGAAAAGAATGCCATTAATTAGATAGGACAGAATAAGAGATACAGTGATAGTTAAAGGAATAGAGGAGACAAGAAGAAATGCTCCACATAGCATCTGAAGAGGTAGATATCATACCACCAGGTGTTTAAGCTCCCACTCACAACCTCCGCTGTCGACATCACCCCTCCACCGCTCCGATCTCCACAGCAAGCAGAACCAATGTAGCAGCATTTTAAACGGCCCCACACGGTCCTACGCCAAAGGGCCCTCTGGTGAGGCCCTCAGGCGCGGGCGCGCCAGTGGAAGTGACGGTTTTAAAGCCATTAAAGGAAGCTGGTAAGGGCAGGCTGAAAGGAAAGAGGTGGAGCTCCCGCTCACACACCTTCGATGCTGGCTGGCTGCTGCTCTCCCCGTTTCTTCTTTGTGACCGCTGACACTGCTGCATCAATTCGCGGGAGCGGAACTTTTCTTTGTCCATATCCGCTAAGGGATAGAATCTGTTCATAGTCCCGACTCCTCTTAACCCTGCTTCCGGTTGATCCCACTCCTCCTGGATCATGCGGTCTACCACCCGGTGAACAGGAAACACTACTTGCGCTTGCCTCACCGCTTGAATGATAGGGTCTTCCGCATCTTCTTCCTCCGTCGGTTGGTTCGCCGTAGCCAGGTTTAGAGTCTGGAGGGATTCCGTAATAAGTGCCACCAGTTCATCCTTCCGGAATACCCGGATGATCTTCGCCTGATCCTCAGGCTCAGGGATTTCTCCTTCTTCCAATTCCTCCATCCCTGCTTCGAGGTCCACCTCAGCCTCCTCTGTCTCACGCCACTCCAAGTCTGAGGGAGAAAGCTCATGAGGCCTTGACCTTTTTGGGGGTCTCGGAGAAAGGCCACCAGCTTCCGCTATCCCAGGCTGTTGTGGAGGAGTAGCCAGAGGCAACTTCCCTTGATGCCTCAAACAGAACGCCTGATGCATTATTAAGACAAAGTCGGGACAGAAATCCCCCAGTTGCGGACCTGATCCGAAGGCCTGGAGCACACTTGACGGCCCGGCTGGGATCTCCTGGCTGGCCGCAGACGGGGTGGTCAGCAGGGTCTCTCCTTCCGCTCCCGCAGATGAGCCCTGGAGGTCCTGACCTACCTTAACCTCCACCTGCTGCTCCACGCTGGTGGAAACCGTGGCGCAGCCCCGGCAAACCCCAGAGTCAGCAACTGTACCCCTGCGGGTGCTGCAGACCACACACTGAGGGCGCGATGCCATAAGCCAGGCACCCTGACACTCTTAAGTGGCATAAGGAACCAAATGCAAAGGCCACCAACTATTTGTGTGATTTCTTTATTTATTCTTTTTTTTTTTTAAAGAAAGGTAACCACCTAAACTAAGGATTATGCAACTCCAACACACCCCCATTGAAATAAACAAGGAAGCCAATAATCCAGATGATGCCAGAAAACCAAAAGGGTAACACAAAACAACTGAAAGAAAAGAAACCCCAGAAACTAGATTGAGAAAACCGAAAGGAAAACAGAAAAGAAAGCAATAAACCCGCAGGGCTAAAGTTCTTTAAGTGCAGCAATCCCCTACGCGAGCGCCTACCAGGTGGCGAACACACGCTGAAAATGGCCGCTGCTAACCGCAGGTAAAATGACGCCAAAAACCCGGCGACAGAACGCACTCCTTTGTCGACCCGTTCTCTGCTTGCTAGCACGAGTCCCCACCCCAAAAAGCCTACCTTCTCTCTCGTCTCACCGCTTGCAGATTGCACTGTGCTGCTTTTGCGGGCTGCAATTCGCACGGCCCCGCTCAGCTTAGGAGCGAGCGGAGAGCCACCGGACAATCTCACCATTGCTGTACCACGCTGTTCAGTAGGATCGCGGCAGACCAGGATTGCCGGGGAATCGCTGCTGCAGAGCTCTCCTCCGAACAGGCAAGGAGGAGAGATCTGAGAAATAAAGTGGCCCGACCACTAGCAGAAATCTGAGAAGGCAGGCAGGAACCGGTACAAGCACAAGCATACAGATCTGGTTTTTTTTTTTTTTAAAGAGACAGGAACCAAATCAATTAAATTAAATAAGGACAAATCAACAGCAAACCTAAATCTGCGCTACTCTAACAGCTCCTTATCTGATCCTCAAGTGAGCCCAGCACCTAGGCTCACTACGTCCTTCTGCTGCATGGAGACTGGACAAACTGGGGCTGATGGGAGAGGCCAGCAGACTACATCTAGTGATGTCAGATTTTGACATGCCCAGTCTCCAAGCTGCAGAAGGAAGTACACAACCCAGAGGTGGAGGACTGAACTGGAGGACCGATAAGGAACATGCTTTTTCCATAACCTGCCCTAATCCTACCAGAGAAAGTCAGTGTGATTGAGAATTTCAGCTGCATCTCATGGTATCACCTGATTCAGTTTAAAATTCTCTAACTAGCAGATCCTATGCAAGTGATAATCATAATACAGGATCTTCTCCAGCAAGATTCAAAGCCCGGCAACTGTTACATGCAGTCAGCTTCCCAACGCAACTCAAAATCTGCAACAAAGCCAGGACTAGAACCCACGGAGTACTAATCAAAATCCTTCAACTTAGTTTGAACTTAGATTTCTTTGCTTTGCTTTGAAAAACACTGACTTTTACTCGAGAAACTGTAAAGAATTACTTTTATCACTTAAAGTATGGAAACCAAGGGCAAGGCACTGCTAGTGGAAAGTTTACCTTTCAGGGGGAAGGCTGTCTGTGTTGCTACTGTGGCGTCTTTGCATTTTCTTCAAAACCTTAAAGAAATTGAAAGCAGTATTTCATTAGCAGGAAGGTAAGGAACCTAGCCAGAAAATCCCCCCAGGTTACACAAAAGAAGAAATTAGACCTTACCAGCTAATTGTCTTTCCTTGAGATCTCTCCGGGCCAGTCCAGGAACTGTAGGGTTGTCAACCTTCTCCAGCAGCTGAGGACTGAATTCTCAAAGTCTTGCTGACAGCTACTCCAGCTCCCTCTGGTGTCAGAGACTCAGTCACCCATTGTCAAAGCAGTCTGGGTATTAACCTCTGCCACCCTGACTTAAAACGCTACTACAAAAACAACAAGCCCACTTACTGGCTAAAAAACCCCAGAACGCTTGTTCTTCTTTTTTTTTTTTTTGCTTAACCCAAAATGGAACGACCGGTAACCTGCAACCCCCTAACTCCCAGGGAGCCCCATAGTCCGAGCCGCTCCACACCTTATGGGCTAATCTCCCTATACCTATGCAGCCCGCAATCTCCGTTGAAAACTCAAGTAGCCCTCTTTAACCTTTAAACGAGCCACTAAAAGTCTCATCCAAAACTCCGCAAATGACTGGGTGGGTCCTGGACTGGCTCGGAGAGATCTCAAGGAAAGACAAGTAGAAGGTAAGGTCTAATTTCTTCTTCTTCCTCTTCGTCTCTCCGGGCCAGTCCAGGAACTGTAGGGAAGTACCAGAGCAGTACCTAACCTCAGGAGGGTCCCGCTAGGCCCGCTACTATGGCCGATGCCCCTACATTTGCATCCCCCTTCACCTGAACATTCAACCGATAGTGCTTTGCAAACGTGTGTAGAGACGACCAAGTAGCCACCCGGCAGATATCCACTGGAGGCACCAAGGCGAACTCGGCCCACGAAGCCGCTTCACCCCGAGTCGAATGAGCTCAGAGACCGTTCGGAAGCGCCTTTCCGCCTGCCTGGTACGCTGCCGCAATTGCGTGCTTCACCCAATAAGCAATAGAAGCCTTGGAAGCTGCCTCACCTTCCCTCGGACCCCCAAAAAGCACAAACAATCTGTCAGTCTTTCGAAAAGATTCCGTCCTTTTAAGGTACCTATGTAGCACTCTTCCGAGATCTAACTTCCTCAAAGATCTACCTACCGCAGACCTCTCATGACCTTGAAAGGTCGGCAGTGAGATCAGTTGATTGACGTGAAAACCAGACACCACCTTCGGAAGAAAGGACGGAACTGGGCGTAGCATCACCTTCTCTGAGGAAAACTGAATATACGGCTTCCTGCAGGACAGAGCCTGCAGATCCGAAATGCGTCTAGCCGAACACAATGTCACCAAGAATGCAGTTTTCCAAGAATACTCCCTCAACGGAGCCGTCCGACCAGGATCAAAAGGAGGCCTCAACAGCGCCTCCAAAACCAAGTTTAGATCCCACGGTAGAACTACTTGCCTTACCTCTGCACATCAGGATGCCACGACAAGATGGAACCCTGCATCTTGCCTCGGAAACATGCCAGGGGCCACCAAATGTACCTTTAGTGTACTGAGAGCCAGACCCTTATCCAGACCAGCTTGCAAAAAAGACAAGACTGTGGGCACCGACGCGGCGAATGGACGAATGTCACGGCCTGCACACCAGTCTTCAAAAATTCGCCAAATACGAATATAAGCCAGCGATGCTGAGCTTCTCCTGACCCTCAACATCGTGGCTATCACCGCTGAAGAATAACCTCTACGCTTTAGCCTTTCCCTTTCAAGAGCCAAGCCGTAAGAGAGACTCGATCCACATCTGGCATTAGAACCGGGCCCTGATTCAACAGATTAATGCGGTCTGGCAGTCTCCATGGCCGATCCACCAACAGACGAACCAGATCCGCATACCAAGCTCTCCTTGGCCAGTCCGGCGCAATGAGAATCACCTTCCCTCTGTGTTTCTCTATCTTCCGGAGGACCCGACAGACCATTGGCCACGGCGGAAACACATAAAGGACTCCGCCTGATGGCTACGGCTGAGCCAAAGCGTCGAGGCCTTCCGACATGCGCTCTCAGCCCCTGCTGAAAAACCGACTCGCCTTGGCGTTGTGGAGAGTGGCCATCAAATCCATGATCGGCTGCCCGCACCGTAATGTAATGTCGTGAAAGACTGCCGCATTCAACTCCCACTCTCCTGGATCTAAGACATGACGACTGAGAAAGTCGGCCTGCACACTGTCCCGACTGGCGACATGTGCCGCTGAAAAAGCTACCAAATGAGCTTCGGCCCAGGACATCAACAGCTGACTTTCCTCCAACAAGGCGGGACATCCCGTACCGCCTTGTCGATTGATATACGAGACTGTCACTGCATTGTCGGAGAACACGCGAACCGCCTTGCCGCTTACCAGATGGACAAACTCTCGCAGGGCGAGGAGCACGGCCCTCATCTTCAGCCGATTGATCGACCAGCCGGTCACAGCCTTCGGCCAGCAGCCCTGGGCTACTTGAGCCATACAATGAGTCCCCCAGCCGGAAAGGCTGGCGTCCGTGGTGACAGTCACCCAATCCAGCTGATCCAGTGGCATACCCGCTCGAAGATGGTTGGGTTGCAGCCACCACTGTAAGCTGGCACTGACCGCCTCGGGGCACACCAATTTCCGATTCAGAGGATGAAGCTGGGGCGACCAGAGGGACAGCAACGCTTGCTGCAGAGGGCGCATATGCGCCCTGGCCCAGGGCACCAGGTCCAGAGACGCCGCCATGGAACCTAGCAGCTGCAAGTATCACCATGCCGTTGGAGCCTTTACATGCAAAAACACTGTCACCTGCCGCAAGAGCTTTTGCACCCTGGCTTCTGGCAGAAAAACTGCTCCTATGGGTGTGTCAAACAAGGTTCCTAGGTACACCAAGCGCTGCACCGGCAGCAACTGACTCTTGGTCTGGTTCACTACTCAACCTAGACGCTCCAGGAATTGAACTACTCGAGCTGTTGCTTCGATCGATTCGGACACGGAACTCGCCTGAACCAACCAGTCGTCCAGGTAAGGATGCACCAAGATGCCCTCTTTCCGCAACGCAGCCACCACCACCACCACCATCACCTTCGTGAAAATGCATGGTGCTGTTGCCAATCCAAACAGAAGCGCTCGGAACTGAAAGTGGCCCATGGGCACTGCAAAGCGCAGAAATTTCTGATGTTCCGGTCTTATGGGAATGTGCAAATAAGCTTCTGTGAGATCTATGGAGGAAAGCACTTTGCCCAGCTTTACTGAACGAATAACCGAACACAGGGTCTCCATGCAGACGTGCGGAACTCTCAAACAGCGGTTCACGTGCTTGAGGTTTAAAATAGGCCGGAAAGACCCTTCTTTCTTGTGCACTACAAAATAAATCAAGTATCGACCGCAGCCGCACTGGTCTTGAGGTACCAGAACCACCGCTTGAAGTTGCAGTAATCGATGGAGGGTATCGGCTACTGCATGACGCTTTGAAGCGGACCCGCATGGAGACACCACGAAGGCCCCCGGCAACGTCTGAGCGAACTCCAGTGCGTAACCTTCCCGGACAATCTCCAGGACCCACTGGTCTGTAGTTATTGTGGTCCAGATGGAGTGAAAATCCCGCAAGCGACCTCCCACCGGAACCTCCCTCTGGACCACCCGCATTTCGTTGAGGCTTCTTATTGGAGAACTGCTGGGGTCTGAAGTAACCTCATCCGAACCCCTGCGCCCCTCGAAAGGACTGGTCTCTGGCCAAGAAACGTCCTCTCTGATAAGGCGTGAACCGAGAACCTCTAAACCTGCGGAAGTCCCTACTCTACCCTTTGAGCAGAGCTCCAGGCTTTGGACCCTTCGGCCGATCCTCTGGGAGACGACCCCCTTTGGAATCTCCCAGATCCTTTACAGTCTTCTCTAGCGCTTCCCCAAACAGGAGCTTGCCCTTATACGGAAGCTTACTAAGATGAGTCTTAGAGGAGGCGTCCGCTGCCCAATTCCTCAGCCAAAGGAATCGCCTGGCGGCAATTATCAACACCATGGACTTCGCTGAAATCCGTACCAGATCATAGAAGGCATCCGCTAGATAGGCCGCCGCTGACTCTAACTTTGCACCTTCCGGTGAAGGACTGTCCTCACTTTAAGTGTGAGAGTCCCCTTGGAGTCATCGAATGGAGGCCCTAGCCACATAAGCTCCACAAATGGAAGCCTGCAGGGCCAGAGCACTGGAATCAAAAGCCTGCTTAAGCAGAGCTTCCAACTTTCTATCCTGCAGATCCTTAAGAGCTGCTCCGCCTTCCACCGGAATCGTGGTTTTCTTTGTCACTGCTGCCACCAAGGCATCTACCTTCGGCATGCGGAGCAACTCCCTCTCCTCATGTGGAACCGGGTAAAGGCGCCCTATAGCACGAGCTCCTTGCAGGGTAGCCTCCGGGCATTCCCACTCTGACTCCACCATTTGCTTGATCACCCTGTGAACTGGAAAACACCTCTGCTCCGCCTTAAAGCCCTGGAGCAGAGGATCTTCAAGCGGTTCCTCCTGGACCGCTGGTAAGACAATATTCAGTGCCGCTAGAGAATGGACTATCAGTGCTCCGAGTTCCTCTTTTCTGAAGACTGTAAAGACATTAGGGTACTCCCCTGGAGCGATTTCACCTTCCTCCAACTCTCCTGTCCACTGCTCCAGACCTGAGTCTGAGAGAATTTCTCCCTCTTCAGCACTTAGGAGCCCCGAGGTGTGAGGTCCGAAGCCCTCGGAGCCCGCCTCAACTGCTAATCTAGTTTTGGAGGAGCCCTCTTCTGGGTCCATAAGGAAGGCATCCCTACTCTGCCCCCCCGCAGAGGAGGAAGAAGAAGTCTTGCTTTTAACTTGTTCCAACTTTAGGCAATAAGCCTTATGAAGGGACAAAATGAAATCCGCAGGAAATAGCGATTCTAAACCCCCCTGACCCACCTGTACTGGTGGCTGAGGGCTGCTTCCCACAGGCGCAGGCTTTTTTGGACTCTGCCTTTTTCTTTCCCTGCTTATCGGGTGCAGAAACAGGAACGGCCGTCTTATCCAACATGGCCGCCGTCCCCGCCTTTTCCCCCGAGATGAAATGGCTGCCTAACGGCTCAGAAGCAGCAGCTCTGTCTTCCATGCTGCCCCTGAGTAAGCGCTTGACCCGACTACCGTGACGGAAGCAAAAATGGCAGAGTCCTGCTTCAGACAGCCCCCGACGACTGCCGCACTGAACGCACGCTGCCGACACTGGCAGCATGCGCTTCTAAGCAGAAACCCCCACCGAACACGAGCTGACCGACAAGAAAAAAACGTGTGGCTAAACGGCCCTCTTACCGGCACACAGCACGCTGCTAGCGGGTGAGCCCGATACAACCCCCAGACAGAGAGAGAGAGAGGCTGTACTCTGGGGCTCCCAGCGTCAACCTTCTAAGCTACCCCCGGTAACGGTGCTGCTTTACGAGGCAGGCTCTGCCTCTAACTGCACTGCCTGTGCAGCCGAGCCCTGTTGGGGGTTCTCTTCTTTCCGCTGTGCACCTGAAAGCCACAGATTCCCTCTGGAGAAATTAGCACCCAGCTAGGGCACCCACCAGAGATCTAATTCCACTGTTTCTTCTTCCTTTTATTTTTTTTTTCTACCCTAAAACACAGTTCCTCTTCGTCCCTCAGGAAGCCTGTCAGCCTTATGTGCTTTCCAGCTGCTGAGGACTGAAAGACTGACACCAGAGGGAGCTGGAGTAGCTGTCAGCAAGACTTTGAGAATTCAGTACTCAGCTGCTGGAGAAGGTTGACAACTCTACAGTTCCTGGACTGACCCGGAGAGACGAAGAGGAAAGAACTCCTCTAGTATTATAGTGCAGGAATGTGGGGGAAGCAGAAATTGGGAGCTTACAGTGATATGGGGGCCATCCCCGCCCCTACCCCCGCATTTCACCTTCTTTTTTGTACCCTCAACCTCATCTATTGTATTGTCTGTCTTGATTAGATTGTAAGCTCTCAGGAGCAAGAAATGTCTTTTATATGTGTCTGTACAGCGCTGCATACGCCTTGTAGTACTATATAAATTATTATTATTATTAGTATAGTCCAGGAGGTTATAAAGGACATAAAAGAACTCCTTTATTGTTAAATCATGAATGCAAGTATCCTTTAAAAAATTAACTATTAAGGTACTGAAATTTGGAAGATTAACCATTTAATTGATAAATACCTTCTTCTTCCTAACCCTATGTTCCCCCTGCTTCAGCTCCCAACTCTTCTCAGTTCCCAGAGCTGCTGGCTCCTTCCTCTTCTCAAACTTCAACTCACTCACCAGAGGACAGCATGAAATGAAAACCACTATTAACCATATATTACTATGCTGGCCAATATAAGCCACCTGAGCCTCCCGTTGTGATCACATGCTCCATCCCCACCAGATACCCAGAAAACAGCCCAGCCCACCACAATATGGGTAACCATGCAGCACACTAGGAGGGAAAACCAGGATGTCAGCTGTAGGTTGACTTGGGCCTGCTTCCAGATCTAACCCCATGCAGCAGTGCTGGAAAGTTTTAAATGACTAAATGCCAAAAAGGAGGGATTTACAAACTGCTTAACCATTCCTAGTTACTATATAGGGATGAGAAGGAACTAAAGCTCAGAGGTTATAAGCATACAAAAGAACTCACCTAATATGTTACGGTATGGGATGAAAGGGAAGCAGAGACCAGGAGCCTACAACGACAGAGGGGAACACTTCTAGTCTTACAGTATAGAGGAGAGGTTTGCATCAGGTGGGATGACTTGTACATTAGGAGCACTGCTACAGCCTGAGTAGAGGAATTTTACATTTACTTCTTTGCAGCAGCTGTTGGAAACTACATGAGCAGGCCCATCATCTAGCCAAGTGGCACCCTAGGCTGTCCAGGGTACAGGCCAGGTCATGGGATCAGCGGTGGCCCATTCAGATGACACAGCTACATTTCCAGAGAGCTCCTGCATTACAGCAGTGGCAGGAAATATGGGCTCCCCAAGAAGGCCTATCTACTCTTCCAACTGCCCTGTATATGAACATGATGAGTTGTGTATTTAACTTTCAATGAAACCCCATAGCCTCAAATTCTGTTTTATAGCAGTGTAAGTGGGCATAAGTTTGTGTACAGTTGAAGAAAAATTATTTAGTCAGAAAGCAAAGCTTTAAAACTCCCACACTAATCTAAGCTTAGTTTCCTATAATGAAACTGACATTTATAAGATCGAAGTGGCCTATTTACTAAAGTGTGGTAAAGGTTTGCATTTACTGCAGACTATACGCAAAAAATTAACATTGAGGTAAGTGCAAAGGTTCTGTGCTGTTAGGGGCATTCCCAGCATGTCCCTATACAGTTACTGCACATTAAGTGTATTCACAATTAGCACGGAGGCCCTTACCGCCTCCTTTTTAACAGGCAGTAAGTGCACCAGTGCTAACTGCACAAGGGACAACATGCAATAAAGAATTATGCACTACTGAAATACAAAGCCCATGCCCATTTCCCACCCCGTAACATGCTATAAGATTAGTATGTGGATTAGCACGTGTTATTATGCCAGCATGGTAGAGATTACTGCACTCATGTGCTAACTGCTTAGTGTACTTTCGTAAAAACATGACCCAAAATATCCTTTTGCACCCCCCCACCCCATTAATATTTGAACTGTTCATTCATAAGAACATAAGATATGCCATACTGGGTCAGACCAAGGTCCATCAAGCCCAGTATCCTGTTTCCAGAGGCCAATAAGAACATAAGATATGCCATACTGGGTCAGACCAAGGTCCATCAAGCCCAGTATTCTGTTTCCAACAGTGGCCAATCTAGGTCATATGTACCTAGCAGTTTCCCCAAGGGACACAGGTTCCTCAATGCTTGTATTGGGGCAAGCAGTGATATCCCATTTCCCTTTTAATAATGGTTTATGGACCTTTCCTCCAGGAACTTGTCCAAACCTTTTTTAAACCCAGTTACACTAACAGCTCCGGTAACAAATTCCAGAGTTTGATTACACGTTGAGTGAAAAAATATTTTCTCTTATTAGTCTTAAATAGGTTACCAAGTAGCTTCTTTGCATGTCCCCTAGTCTTTTTATATTCTGATGACATAAACAACCGATCTACGTTTACGGTTCCACTCCATTCCTTAATTTATAGAGCTCTATCATATCTCCCCTCAGCTGCCTCTTTTCCAGGTTGAAGAGCCCTAACCTTTTTAGCCTCTCTTCATAGGAGTAGCCTTCCATCCCCTTTACCATTTTGGTGGCTCTTCTCTATACCTTTTCTAATAACGCTATATCTTTTTTAAGATACGGCGACCAGAATTGCACACAATATTCAAGGTGTGGTCGCACCATGGAACGATACAGAGGCATTATAATATCCTTTGTTTTATTTTCCATTCCTTGCCTTATAATACCTAGCATTCTATTTGCTCTCTTGGCCGCCGCTGCACACTGGGTGGAGGGTTTTAACATGTTATCCACGATGATGCCTAAATCTTTTTCCTGAGTGGTGGTTCCCAATGTGGAACCTTGCATCGTGTAACCATAGTTTGGGTTGTTCTTTCCTAGGTGAATAACTTTGCACTTGTCCACATTAAATTTCATCTGCCATTTGCATTCCCAGTCTTCCAATTTATCAAGATCCTCTTGCAATTTTCCACAATCCTCTTGGGTTTTAACAACTTTAAATAGTTTTGTGTCATCCGCAATGTGATAACCTCACTCATTATTCCCTTTTCCAGGTCATTTATGAACATGTTAAAAAGCAGCGGACCCAGCAGAGATCCCTGGGGTACTCCACTATTCACCTTTTTCCAATGGGAAAATTGGCCATTTAGCCCTACCCTCTGCTTTCTATCTTGTAACCAGTTCCTGATCAACAATAGTATATCACCTCCTATCCCATGACTTTTTAATTTTGCCAAAAGTCTCTGATGAGGGACCTTGTCAAAGGCTTTCTGAAAGTCCAGATACACTATATCAACCGACTCACCTTTGTCTGTTTATTCACACCTTCAAAAAAAACAACAGATTAGTAAGACAAGATCTTCCTTCTCTAAAGCGATGTTGGCTGTCTCCCATTAAGCGATGACTATCTACAGTACATGCTGAGTAATTTTGTTCTTTATAACGGTTTCTACCATTTTTCCCGGTACTGACGTCAGGCTCACCAGTCTGTAGTTTCCCGGATCACCCCTGGAACCCTTTTGAAAAATTGGCGTTACATTGGCGATCTTCCAATCTTCAGGTATTAAAGATGATTATAATGATAGTTCACAGATTACTAATAGCAGGTCTGCAATCTCATATTTCAGTTCTTTCAACACCCTTGGATGTATACCATCCGATCCAGGTGATTTGCTACTCTTCAGTTTATCAAATAGTTGTAATACATCTTCCCGGTGTAGCGATATTTCTTTCAATTCTTCTGCAGCATCACCTTCAAATACCATTTCAGTCATGGGTAACATCCCTTCATCTTCCTCAGTAAAGACCGAAGCAAAGAATTCATTCAGTCTCTCCTTGTCCCCTCTTACTGCCTCTTTTACCCCTCTATCATCTAATGGTCCAACTAACTCTCTCACAGGTTTTTTGCTACGAATGTACTTGAAAAAGTCTTTATTATGCGTTTTTGCTTCCACAGCAAGTTTCTTCTCAAATTCTCTCTTTGCCTGCTTTATCAATGCCTTGCATTTAACTTGCCAGTGCTTTTGCTGTTTCCAGTTTTTGTCATTTGGCTCTTTTTTCCATTTCCTGAAAGATGCTTTTTTGGCAACAACAGCCTCTCTGACCTAACCTTTGAACCATGCTGGCAGTTTTTTAGACTTCCTTCCACTTTTCTTAAAGCATGGAATACAGCTGGTCTGGGCTTCCAAGATACTATTTTTAGACAACACCCAAGCTTGATGTAAACATTTGCAACTGATCCTTTTAGTTTTTTCTTAACTATTTTCCTCATTTTATCATAGTCTCCCTTTCAAAAGTAAAAGGTAGTAATGTGGATTTCCTTACCATTCCTCCTCCATTAATTAAATCAAACGCGATCATACTATGATCACTATTGCCAAGTGGCCCCAACACCCTTATCTCTAGCACCAAATCTGATTTTCCACTAAGGACTAAGTCCAAAATAGCTTCCCCTCTGGTCGGTTCATGAACCAGCTGCTCCAAGAAGCAGTCATTTATTTCATCTAGAAACTTTATCTCCCTAGCATGTCCTGCCGTGACACTGACCCAATCAATACCAGGGTAATTGAAATTGCCCATTATTATTACCATTCTGTAACTTTTGTTAGCTTCCCTGATTTCTTTGAGCATTTCATCATCCATTTGTTCATTCTGGCCAGGCGATCAATAGTATACCCCCACTGCCATCGCCTTACCCTTTTTACATGGAATTTCAATCCATAGAGATTCTACAGTGAATTTTGTTTCCCATAGAACTTTAATCCTTTGTGACTCAATGCCCTCTCTAACATAGAGCGCAACCACTCCACCAATTTGATCAGCTCTATCATTACGATATAGTTTGCACCCAGGTATCACAGTGTCCCACTGGTTGTCCTCCTTCCACCATGTCTCTGAGATACCAATCATATCTAACTTCTCATTTAGTGCTATATATTCTAACTCTCCCATCTTAGTTTTTAGACTTCTAGCATTTGCATACAAGCATTTTAGAGACTGTATTTTACTCATTAATCTGGTTATCGGTAGGCAGGGGTAATTTGGAATCTTTAAGCTCTGTCTGCTCTGTACTCAGCGGCATTTGGGTTACCTTTATTTCATTCAAATTTATCCTACAGTTAGAGAGATGTCCATTTATTCCTGGCTCATACTTTTCAAGTGTCTTTGATGTCTCTGCTAATTAGAATTGCTTTTGCTTTCCTTTAGAACCGTGGTTCCCAACCCAGCCCTCAGGTACCCCCAGGCCAGTCAGGTTTTCGGGGTATCTACGATGAATATGCATGAGATAGATCTGCATATAATGGAAGCTGAATACAATTTCAGCATATTGAATCTTGAAGCTGAAAATCGTTCATATCATAAAAATCTTCATTAGCACATAATCCTTCACTTGACAGTCTACAAACTTGCTTCCCACAAAATCTTAACTAACACAAAGTCATTCACTTGACAGCATAGCTGTTCTCTGAACCTGCTTGCAAACTTGCTTCGCAACTTGCTTTTGCACTTAGCAATGCATTTTAAATTCCAAAGCTCAACTTTGCTCAGCTCGGCGGTTCACTGAACCTGACCCCCAGCCATCGGTTTCGCCATGTCCACAACAACTTTATCAAAGGGCTTAATCGCCGCTGGCTTAGAAACCCGGAAGTATGTAAATGAGCAGTGAAAGTTGGATGTTTCTAAGCCGGCAGGTCCCAATACATTTTGTTTTGATTTGATTTAAACATCTTTTTGGCACACAATAGTGTGTGTGTGTGTGGGGGGGGGGGGGGTTGACCATTACAATGGAAGCAGTGCATGCAGATCTATCTTGTGCATATTTACTATGGATATCCTGAAAACCTCATTGGCCTGGTGGTACCAGAGGACTGGGTTGGGAACCATTGTTTTAGAAAAACAAGCTCCTTCAGTTGAAATCTCAGGGAAGTCATAGTACATTGTAAAGTCTTCAAGCATTTTTAAAGCTGTTATGCCATTGGTTCATGTCTACAGTCAACAGTTGACTGCATTTTTTGCCTACTTTCCTATAAGGAAAAATTGTCCCTCTTTAATTATGTGAATTTCTGTGTAATTGGTACATGACAAACGTAATCACGTGTAAATTACTCTAACAAAGAAGGAAACTAGGCATCATGAAATGTTAGTACATTGCCATAGTTTGAGCTACTAAGTTTTCACATTTAGGAGCCTCATTACTAAAGTGTGCTGTGTGGCTAACGCACATTTTAGCGTACAGTAACTGTGCATGGACCAAATTAGAGTTAAAACATGCATTAATTGCCCGTCACGCAATGAAGAGGGGAATAGGTTGGTTGGGGGTGGGAGTGTGGGTGTGGAGAACATATTGTAGTTACTGCAGGTTCACATATCGTGCGCTCACTGTCTATGTGTCAATTAGTACAGGTATGCTTAATGATAACTCTATAAGTGGCACTAGGTGCACCTGTGTTAAATGAGAATGCCATTATCACATGTTAGGGTACAGTTCTATGCACTACTGCCAGCACACGACCGTTACACTTACAGAACATTACATTTTGCTCTCAACGCATAACACTTGCAGACCTTTGCCAGCATTTTAGTAAAAGAGCCCTTTAAAGTTGATGGCCAAGTAGTCTCAGCTAAACTGTACATTTTCAAGATGCTTTGTATGCTGTGTGTTAGCATTTTGTTCTATAACAGAGGTGAAACTTTCTAGGTACCTGGACGCCCAAAATTAAATTCCTGGCACCTACCACTGGGCCACAGAGGAAGAACTGATTCTGTAGCCCATGTAGGTTGGGTTCAGAAGTTTAGGTGGGGTAGAAGTAAGTGTGAAGAGGCTGGTGGATGGCAAAGAAGCTGAAAGGAGAGAGGTGAAGAAGAAGCAAAATGTATGCTTTTTGGGAAGTTGAACTTTTTCCTTTCCCAACCACTGTGCAAAGAAAAAGAGAACTAAGGAAAAAAAATCCTCCCAAAACAAATAAATACATAGCACTAAGTTTATGTTAAGTTAACCATGTTAATTGTATAATTTTGTTCCTTGTAAACCGTTTTGATTTACTGATTTAGCAGTATAGAAGAAACATAAATAAATAAATAAAATAAACAAAGGAAAAACAAGAGAAAAGAAAACATATTTTATAAATAAAAACATGTATACTTTCTTTGGCTGGCACTCAAGTTTGAAAAAAATATTTTTCCAACCCTGCATCCACAATATATTATACATATATTATTTGATAATATATGCACATTACTGTATTTCAATATTGTGTGTTACAGTGCTATAAAAAGCAATGTAATACAGTTTGTGCATTATGCATGCATTACTGTGTTCTTATGTGATGTATAAGAAATATAATAGGATTTAAATAGTATTATAAATGATGTATACATTATATGTATTATATTTTTATTGGATTAAACGCACTGTTTGTGATTTTATAGGATTTTCATTTGCCATATTACAAGTCAATGTGAATAAAAGAGAAAACATTAGGATTATGGTAAGCGCCTTACCGTGCATACCTTATTCTGTTATAATACTAGCAACATGCAATATATATGAGGTACTGACCATATCTGTTGGAAAGCTGCTGTTGCAACAAGCAAGCAGTCTATAATAAATCATTGCTTGATAGATATTAGAAGAAACAACCCGTATATACTGATACACTATCGTGGGTTTAAGCTAAACGCAGTGTAAACACATCCGTACAATACACAGTACCTTCCCTTCCCCGCAATGCAGCGCAGTCCTTAAAACAATCCCATGCCCCTCTCAACGTCAAGCAACGTACTCTCGTTGACCCACACGCAGGAGAACTCACGCAAGCCTACGTCACAGGACCTTCCTGCCAATTAGCAGGAAGAGTCGCGAGCGACGCCGCACTAGCTTCAGCCAATGGCGCGGCTGGGTCGGGATACGCGCTCGTAGCGCGAGGGTGCTCGGAGTTCGGGCGCTCATTATTTGGGACTGCTGGGTTTTCTGCGCGCAAAGGTGGTTTATCCTCTTTATTTTGTTGTTGCTCGTTTGGGCGAGTCACGTTCGTGCGGAAGGAGAAGACGCTCACCTAGGGCTCCTCTTGGCGTCTCGGACAAGCCTTGCTGGAGACGACGCGAGTGTTAGCTGTTGAATAAATACAAGGTTAAAAAAAAGTAATGAAGATTTCAGATGGGACTGAGAGGGGGCAGTAACTGATGAACGAACTTTAATACTACAGTAGGGCAGAACCTCACGTAAATATGTTTGGGGGATATTTTTTTTACAGACATTTTTATTGCATTAAAATGTGCATATTTACATAAATTAGTAAATATGCGCATTCCGTCTCTCTCCTGTATATAAAATGCTGCCATAATTATATATCTATGGATGACTTTGTGGTATAGATCCTCCTGAAATTAGTTTAGAGAGCCTAGATCTAAAATATGTTCGGAGAATCACCAGAGGAAGGAATGGCAGCGTGGGAAGAGGGGATCCCCTTAAATTAGGGCAGAAGATTGCTTCCTGGCTTCTCAGGAGCTTGGACCAGATCCAGGTTGGGAATGGTGTACTTTCTGTCTATGATATGGCGCAAAATTTTAAGGAAGCGTTGGGTCCTTGGGGTTGTCTTTGGATTGTCCCTCGTCTACTTTCTTGCCAGCACTTTCAAACAGGTAAGGGGAACACTCCATATTTCCATTCCAACTGTTCATATAGGCTGAAATTTTATTAGTTTACTTAAAATAAGGGGAATCAAAGCTAGAGTTGTTAATGATTATTTTCCTTGGTGCACTGTAGAGATAACAGCCTCCTGAGTCATTTCATAACATAGAGAAGTAGGATTTACTCCGTGCAGGGCTCACCCCTAGCTGATCATTAAGAAAAGACGGAGAGATTAGAGTGTGGGATAAACAAGGTCACAGCTTATTGTTAATGTCCAAACAATAATGAAAATGACATTGATAGGGACAGGGTCCCTGGGTGTATGCACACCAAATGCCATTGCTGATTGCTGCTGTGTCAGTCCATTTACCTGCTGCAGTAGGTACCTTTCACTGTAGGGGGGCTGCCGTGAGCCAAGCTGGCTGCTGCATTTGAGAGTTTGGCCAGGTACTAGCTAGAGTGTTGTCTGATTCACAAACCAATTTGGGTTATTTTGTGCTTTAGTGCCTACAGCAAATGTGGACTAGCTATGCTTGCTACACGTTCCCCCACTAAAGGGACCCCATTGCATGTTCCAGATGCAAATTGCCATCTGGTTCTAGTCCAATGTGAGAGTTGACCATTTTAATAGGCAGTGGCATCGGCCATTGCCTAAAGTTTCAAGAAAGTCATTTAATAGCAAGTCCAAGGCTGTATTGGATAAATAAATAGAGTCCTCATAGTAATTGCCTGAAATGATTGGGTAAGCCTAGTCATGCCGAATCTATAATCCACATGAAAGGGCACGGACAACAGAGTTCTGAATGGCTTGTAGGTTTTTTTTTTCAATTGGAATTGGGTGAGACCGACATAGACTACATTGCAATAGTTTAGCCGTGAAATTACTGTGTTGATGAGAATGGTGGTAAGAGTTGATTGGTCAGAGCTGATGAAATGCTCAAAGAAATCAGGGAAGCTAACAAAATTTACAGCACAGTAATAATAATGGGTGATTTCAATTACCCCGATATCGACTGGGTCAGTGTCACGGCAGGGCATGCTAGGGAGATAAAGTTCCTAGATGAAATAAATGACTGCTGCTTGGAGCAGCTGGTTCATGAACCGACCAGAGGGGAAGCCATTTTGAACCTAGTCCTTAGTGGAACACAAGATCTGATGCAAGAGATAAGGGTGTTGGGGCCACTTGGCAATAGTGATCATAGCTTGATCACATTTGATTTAATAAATGGGTAAGGAAATCCACAGTACTACCTTTTAACTTTAAAAAGGGAGACTATGGATAATATGAGGAAAATAGTTAAATAGCTAAAAGGAGCAGTTGCAAATGTTCAAGATTTACATCAAGCTTGGGTGCTGTTTAAAAATACTATCTTGGAAGCCCAGACCAGCTTTAAGAAAAGTGAAAGGAAGTCCAAAAAACTGCCAGCATGGTTTAAAGGTGAGGTCAGAGATGCTGCTGTTGCCACAAAAGCATCCTTCAGGAAATGGAAAAAGGGCCAAATGACGAAAAATGGAAACACAAGCACTGGCAAGTTAGATGAAAGACATTGATAAGGCAGGCGAAGAGAGAATTTGAGAAGAAGCTTTTTGTGGAAGTACATTCGTAGCAAAAACCCCGTGAGAGAGTCAGTTGGACCATTAAATGATAGAGGGGTAAAAGGGGCACTAAGAGAGGGGACAAGGCCATAGCGGAGAGACTGAATTCTTTGCTTCGTTCTTGACTGAAGATGTAGGGATGTTACCCATGACTGAAATGATATTTAAAAGTGATGCTGTGGAAGAATTAAAAGAAACATTGATACACCGGGAAGATGTATTACAACTATTTGATAAACTAAAGAGCAGCAAATCACCTGGACCGGATGATATACATCCAAGGGTGTTGAAAGAACTGAAAGATGAGATTGCAGACCTGCTATTAGTAATCTGTGAACTATCATTAAAATCATCTGTAATACCTGAAGTTTGGAGGATGGCCAATGTAACGCCAGTTTTTAAAAAGGGTTCCAGGGGTGATCTGGTAAACTACAGATCAGTGAGCCTGACGTCAGTACCGAGAAAAATGGTAGAAACCATTATAAAGAGCAAAATTACTGAACATGTAGATAGCCATGGATTAATGGGAGACAGTCAACATGGCTTTAGACAAGGAAGTTCTTGTTTTACTAATCTGTTATGTTTTTTTGAAGGCGTGAATAAACAGGTAGACAAAGGTGAGTTGGTTAATATAGTATATCTGGACTTTCAGAAAGCCTTTGACAAGGTCCCTCATGAGAGACTTTTGGCAAAATTAAAAAGTCATGGGATAGGAGGCAGTGTACTATTGTGGATCAGGACGTGGTTAAAAGATAGAAAGCAGAGGGTAGGGCTAAATGGCCAATTTTCCCAATGGAGAAAAGTGAATAGTGGCATACTCCAGAGATCTGTGCTGGGTCTGCTACTTTTTAACATATCCATTTATAAATTACCTGGAAATGGGAATAACGAGTGAGGTTATCAAATTTGCAGATGACACAAAACTATTTAAAGTTGTTAAAACCCAAGAGGATTGTGGAAAATTGCAAGAGGATCTTGATAAATTGGAGGACTGGGCATGCAAATGGCAGATGAAATTTAATGTGGATAAGGGCAAAGTTTATGCAGCTAGGGAAGAACAACCCAAACTATGGTTACACGATGCAAGGTTCCACATTGGGAACCATCACCCAGGAAAAAGATTTAGGCGTCATCGTGGATAACATGTTAAAACCCTTCACCCAGTGTGTAGCGGCGGCCAAGAGAGCAAATAGAGTGCTAGGTATCATAAGGAAAGGAATGGAGAATAAAACAAAGGATATTATAATGCCTCTGTATCGTTCCGTGGTACGACCGCACCTTGAATATTGTGTGCCATTCTGGTTGCCATATCTTAAAAAGGATATAGCGTTATTAGAAAAGGTACAGAGTACAGCCACCAAAATAATAAAGGAGATGGAAGGATACCAGTATGAAGAGAGGCTAAAAAGGTTAGGGTTCTTCAACCTGGAAAAGAGACGGCTGAAGGGAGATATGATAGAGGTCTATAAATTAATGAATGGAGTAGAACAATTTAAATGTAGATTGGTTGTTTATGCCATCAAAATATAGAAAGACTAGAGGGCATGTAATGAAGCTACAGGGTTACCTATTTAAGACTATTAAGAGAAAATATTTTTTCACTCAACATGTAATCAAACTCGGGAATTTGCTACTGGAGGAAGTAGTAAAAGCTGTTAGTGTAGCCGGATTTAAAAAAGGTTTGGATAAGTTCCTGGAGGAAAGGTCCATAAACCATTATTAAAGGGGACCCAGGATATCCACTGCTTGACCCAATACTGGCATTGTGGAACCTATGTCTTTTGTGGCAACTGCTAGGTACTTGTGACCTAGATTAGCCACTGTTGGAAACGGGATACTGGGCTTGATGGTCTGACCCAGTATGGCATATCTTATGTCAAGAAGCAGACGAAGAGCCCTGAAGCAGCGTAAATCTGCAAATGAAGATTTGGCGTGTCTCTTATGGAGGCTGAGGTTAATCTGAGGTGGCATCTGGCTGCCCTGTGTGCTGTCTAATAATCCATACAGACTTGAGCTAGACTGCTCCTGCAACTAAACAGATAAAAGACTGGTTAACATCCAGCATTACCAAGTGACTGGGGGACAGATATAACCAGTGTAGGCTGGGAATTTCCAACGCCTGATAAGTCTTATGTTATGGAGGGGTGGGGGGCGGAAGGGTAAACCATTCTGTGTTTTGGCTGTTTTAGTGCCTATATGGAATGAGTGGTTCCTGTAGTTGTTGATGCTGAATCCTATCGCTGATAAAACTAATTCTCCAGGACCAAGCAGGAAGTCAGTCCTCACTTATGGGTGACGTCGGCGCCGACGGAGCCCTCGCGGAGCAATTTTCCCCAGCTTTCAAAGAAAGCCTTTGGGAATTGCAGCGCGCATGCGCGGTCGTCTTCCCGCCCGAGGGTGCCATCTTAGCCAGTCTTCTTTTTTCCGCGGAGCCCTACAGACGTCCCCGTCTTGTCCCCGCGAAAAAGTCTATTTTCTTCATTATTTTATTCTTTTTCCTTCGGTTCGACGCCGATCTTTTTCCCGCCCGGACTCGCGACGCCGGTCACGAGTCCTCTTACTTTTTTTCGGTTTTTCTGACTTTGTCAGCTTTCGTTTTCGATTTTTCCCTGGCAGCCCGGTCCTTTGACCTCGCAGGGGCCCTTTTTCCCCCGATGGCTGCCAGTGGGTTTAAGCGGTGTGGTCAGTGTGACCGAAATATGTCACTAACTGACACACACGACTTTTGCCTCCGCTGCCTGGGCCCGGATCATGAGGAACTGATCTGTGGGCCCTGCGGCAAAATGTCCTCAAAAGCGTTGAGAAGTCGGCGGCATCAGCGTGATAGAATCTTCGCTGACCCCAGCCGTACCCGGACCTCGTCGGAGGCCTCCGCGTCCAAAGGCTCCAGCTCGGACCGTCGCCGGAGTTCCTCCGACCGGGGTTCTCCCTCCGGGGACCATCGTCGGAAGGTGAAACCCGCGAGGGCGGCATCGGTGGACGCTCCTGGTTCCGCGAGGGCCAGGTCGCATAGCCCCGACAGCCGCCCCGGGTCCTTGGAGAAGGAACACCTCACGAAGCGACCTCGCCTGGAGTCGGAGATGCCTGCTCGGGTAAGTCCTGTGGTCCTTCTGGACTCGCCTCCGCGACAGCCGACGTCGGGCCCGACGCTGTCGGGGCCCGAGTCGGGGACTGCTGGGTCACCTGAGCTCGGACTCAGGTTGACGGCCTTGGAGAGCAGACTGTCTGCCTTCATGGACCAGCAGAGGGCACTGCTCGCTGGCTTCGCTGGCGCCGCTGCCCCGACCGCCGGGACGTCGACGTCCAAGTCGACCCCGGAGACCGAGCCGATCCTCGAGTCGATGAGAACTCGAGTCGATCCTCGGTCGAGGTCACCCTCGGCCTCCCGTTCGGGACCGAGGTCGCCGACTCCCTCGGCGTCGGGGCGGCAGGCGCCCTGCCCGGGCCGACCCCTCCGAGTCCTCGTCGGAGTCGGTCTGGGAGTCTGAGGAGGAAGAGTCGCCTGATTCTTTCCGGACTCGGTGTGTCCCCTCGGACTCACCGGAGTCCGAGCCTCGGAAGCAGTCCCCCCCGGAGGATGCCCGGTTCTCGGACTTCGTTAGGGATATGGCCAAGGCTTTGGCCTTCCCTGCGGATCCCGAGGAGGAGCCTCGAGCCGAAGAGCTCGACGCCCTCCAGTATGACTCTCCCGCGAGGGAACACTTTACTGTACCGGTTCCTCCTATGCTGGAACGACTACTCTTCCGCATGTGGGAGAGTCCGGCCTCCTCGCCGGTCCTGAGCAAGCGGGTTGATTCTATCGGGTCCGCAAGAGCCCTGGCTTTCCAAAGGCACAGCTACCACACCATTCCATGGTAGTGGAATCGGCCATGCATCGTCTTAAGAGCCAGAAGATGCACTCCTCGGTGCCTCCTGGCAGGGAGGCCCGTAACCTGGATGGCCTTGGTAAGAAGTGTTTCCAGGGCTCTATGCTCGCATGTCGTGTCCAGACTTACCAGCTATACATGGGCATGTATCTCCGGGATCTGGCTAAGGAGCTAGCCGGATTCTCCGCTGGTTTGTCCGAGGAACCCTTGCGGAGGTTCCTGGCCTTGTCCACTGGCATTCGGGATTGCTCAAAGTTCATGTCCCGGGCAGCCTATGATGGCTTTGAAGCATCGGCTCGAGTGGCCGCAGCCGGCATCGGTGCCCGCCGACAGGCTTGGCTTCAGTCGTCAGACCTTGAGCCCTGGGTGCAGGACAAGTTGGTCGATGTCCCCTGCCGAGGCGAAAACCTCTTTGGCAAGCCCATGGCGGAAAAGGCTGCGCAACTTGAGACTGAGACTCTCACCAGGACCAGGCTTTCTAGGAAGACCTCCGCCCCTTCCCAGAAAAAGAAGGGCTCGGGGAAAAAGTCCTTTTACCCGAGGAAGGCGGCTGCCTACAAACAATACCCCCATTATCAGGCCCCTGCAGCTCCCCAACAGGGCCAGCAGGCCAAGGGACGGGGTAATGGGTCCCGTAGGCAGCAAGCCCCCAAGCCTGCACCACCAGCCCCTGCTCAGCAGGGTGGGGGCTTTTGACTCACAAAGCATAGCCTCTCCCCCCCCGCTGGTTCCTCCCAGCACCGGAGGCCGGCTGGTTCACTTCGCCCACAGGTGGTCCAGCATCACTGCAGATGCCTGGGTGCTTCAAGTCGTGCGGGAAGGCTATCTTCTCCACTTCCACCAGGTCCCTCCCTCCTATTTTCCGGGAGAACCTCCACGACCCCCTCTGCACAGGGAATTACTCCTTCAGGAGTTAGCAGGTCTTCTGCAGGAACAGGCGGTGGAACCGGTGCCACACCACCTGAGAGGTCAAGGCTTTTATTCCAGGTATTTTCTAATACCAAAGAGAACAGGGGGCCTCAGACCCATCCTGGACTTGCGCAACCTCAACAAGTTCCTTGTGCGGGAGAAGTTCAAAATGCTTACCCTTGGAATCCTTCTGCCCTACCTCCAGCAGGGAGATTGGCTATGCTCCTTGGATCTAAAGGATGCCTACACGCACATCCTCATCCACCCAAGCCACCGCCAATACCTAAGGTTTGTGGTGGCAGGAAATCATTACCAGTACAGAGTACTGCCCTTTGGCCTGTCCTCCGCGCCGCAAGTCTTCGCAAAATGTCTCGCGGTGGTGGCGGCCCATCTCCGGCTTCACGGCCTCTATGTCTTTCCGTACCTCGACGACTGGCTCATCAGAGCAGCGTCCGCTCGAGAGGTCACCAACGCCACGCGCCGCACGGTGACTCTTCTGCAGCACTTGGGCTTTGTTATAAACTTCGCAAAGTCCACTTTGCTCCCCTCACAGGATCTCGAGTTCATCGGCGCAAGGCTGCACACTCCTCAGGCGCGAGCATACCTACCGCTCGACAGGGCTCGACGGCTCATGGACCTAGCCGACCGCTTTCGCAGCCAGCCCCTGGTTTCCACCAGGCGCTTCCTGAGACTGCTCGGCCATATGGCTTCCACCGTCCATGTGACCCCCAATGCCCGCCTGAATATGCGGCCTGCTCAATGGTGTCTCCGCCAGCAGTGGCGGCAAGCCACAGGCGGCCTAGCAGACCTAGTGCGCGTCTCCGAGCCGCTGATCTCGTCTCTCCGGTGGTGGCTTCGGCAGCCGAACCTGATATTCGGAATGCCTTTCCAGCCGCCTCAGCCGACCCGGGTGCTGACCACGGATGCATCCCTCCTGGGCTGGGGAGCACATTGCCAAGGGGCACGTACTCAGGGCCTCTGGACCACGTGGGAGTCTGCTCAGCAGATCAACTTCCTGGAGCTCAGGGCGATCCGCCTGGCTCTCAAGGCGTTCTCCCACCTGACTTCCCACCAGTCCGTCCTTGTCCAGACGGACAATCAAGTTGCCATGTTCTACGTGAACAAGCAGGGGGGCACGGGCTCCTTCCTCCTTTGCAGGGAGGCACAGAAGCTCTGCTCTTGGGCCGTCAGTCACGGCATTCTCCTCAAGGCGGTTTATCTCCCGGGCCAAGAGAATTGCCTGGCGGACAAACTCAGCAGGATCCTCCAGCCGCACGAGTGGCGTCTGGATCCCTTGGTAGTCCAGAAGCTCTTCCTAAAGTGGGGCCTCCCCACGGTGGATCTCTTTGCCAGTCCTCACAACCGGCAGCTTCCTCACTTCTGCTCTCGTCAGCCACACCCCCTTCGGGTGGCGGCGGACGCTTTTTTAATTTCATGGTCGGGGAGCCTTCTGTACGCTTTCCCTCCCATCCCGCTAGTCTCTCGGACTCTTTTCAAGGTTCTCCGAGACAAAGCCTTCATGATCCTGGTGGCCCCTCGCTGGCCCAGACAGCCGTGGTTTCCGCTTCTACTGCAATTAGCGGTGGAGGATCCATTCCCTCTGGGGGTACAACCGGATCTCCTCACTCAGGATCAGGGGTCTCTACTACACCCCAACCTCAGGTCCCTCAACTTCATGGCCTGGCTGCTGAGAGGGTAGTCCTTGCTCCCCTTCTCCTGCCGGCAGAGGTGGAGGAGGTCGTCTTAGCTTCGCGACGGCCTTCTACCCGCAAATGCTACGCCCTTAAATGGCGTCGCTTTGCCGTCTGGTGTACCCAACAGTCTCAGGATCCCTTCTCCTGCCCGGTGTCGGTGATCTTGCAATACTTGCTACACCTCTCTAATCTGGGACTTAAGTCCAACTCCGTCAAAGTTCACCTCAGTGCTCTTTCGGCACATCATGTGCCGGTGGACGGTAGACCTCTCTCCAGCGACCCTCTCGTAGCGAGGTTTCTCCGAGGTCTCCTTCTACTTAAACCACCTCTGCGCCCGCCAGCGCCTGACTGGGACCTGAATGTGGTTTTGCAGCGGATCACCTGTCCGCCTTTTGAACCTATGGCTACCTGTTCTCTCCGTTTTCTGTCTTGGAAAACACTGTTCTTGATAGCCCTCACTTCCGCTAGACGCGTAAGTGAATTGCAGGCCCTCGTGTCTGATCCCCCTTACACTCGGTTCTACAAAAATAGGGTAGTCCTACGGACTCACCCAAAATTTCTTCCAAAAGTGGTCTCCCCTTTTCACATCAATCAGGAGGTGGTACTTCCAACCTTCTTTCCCAGACCACACTCCAGCCGAGCTGAAACGGTCCTCCATACCCTGGACTGTAGAAGAGCTTTGAACTTCTACCTTGACCGTACGCGGGAGCACCGTAAAGCTGCTCAGCTTTTTGTGTCTTTTGACCCCAATAAATTGGGGCTCCCGGTCTCCAAGCGTACTCTGTCCATCTGGGTTGCGGACTGTATCTCTTGGGCTTATGGGGCAGCCGGACTCTCCTTAGAAAGTCGAGTCACGGCTCATTGCGTTCGGGCAAAGGCTACGTCAGTGGCTTACCTCCGCTCTGTTCCGCTGGCAGACATCTGCCGGGCCGCTACTTGGTCTTCGAGCCAGACTTTTGCGGTCCATTACTGTCTCGAGAGGGAGTCCCGCAGGGACAGTGCTTTCGGACAGGCAGTCCTCCGTAATCTCTTTGAGGTCTGAGCAACTCCTACCCTCCATCCCAGATGTGGGCTACCGGTGGGTGATAATTCAGCGAAGATTCTTTCCTTCTGTGCTGCTGAGCTAGAGGGAGCTCATTTTTGTGCTTAGGGTCTCCGGTAGCCTTGAGCTTGGGAGTCCCATAAGTGAGGACTGACTTCCTGCTTGGTCCTGGAGAAAGCGTAGTTACTCACCTGTAACAGGTGTTCTCCAGGAGCAGCAGGAATCAGTCCTCACTACCCTCCCTCCTCCCCTTGGAGTTGCAATCGTCTGCTTATGTTCTTTTGCAAATTTTTATGCTGTCTTTTTTAGCTATGTCATCTGACTGGCTAAGATGGCACCCTCGGGCGGGAAGACGACCGCGCATGCGCGCTGCAATTCCCAAAGGCTTTCTTTGAAAGCTGGGGAAAATTGCTCCGCGAGGGCTCCGTCGGCGCCGACGTCACCCATAAGTGAGGACTGATTCCTGCTGCTCCTGGAGAACACCTGTTACAGGTGAGTAACTACGCTTTTTGCAACAGCTGTAAACTGGAGCCATGTAGAAGAAGGTGTCCTTCATGGCTTGATCAGTGCCTAAGGTAATTGTTGAGATTTGCCAGTGGACACGTTGGCAGGTGTGGTACTCTCCTTAGCATTAGCGTGATCCTTTCCTCTCTGTTGGTTTTGGAATTGTACATCGGATATTAAAAGGGCTTACCCCTGGGTGTCTGTCTTCAACATAGTAACCAATTCTTCCTGAGGGCTGTTAAGAAGGCTAGAGTGTATGCTGCTTGGAAAAGAACAGTCTCATTATGAGAGGAACCAATACGCCCTGCCAATATTGACTTTAAGTGGAGGAGTATGTCGGGCATAATGGGTTTCCTATGATTGAGGAGGTGCTGTTATGCTCTGGGCCCAACTGCGCATCAGTTTCCTAATCAAAAAGCTGTCACAGATTGCGTCAGCTATTTAGTTTTGCAAAAAAGGAGAAGCCTGCCAATTGGCTCTTGATGAGGGTACATGAAAGTCCAAATGGGCTTGCTTTGAGTATGTAATCGGTGATTACGTCCTCAAGTAGCCATCTGGGGTACCCGTCCAGATAGAATATAGTCACCCATCTTCTTCTGGTATCCTCTCAGGTAGGAAGCCCTTGTTGAGGGTGCATGTGATTTCTGGATGAGTAGCTGAGTGCCTTGTGACCAATGTCCCAAATTATGTCCAGAATCACTGAGGGATCCTCATTGGTCAGACAGACTAGATTCCATAAATGGTGACCACACAAAATGGGATGACAAATCGGCTATTGAATTGCTTAATCCTGGAACGTGTTGCTCCTGTGCCATGATGTTAAGCTGCAAGCAGTGCAAAACGAATGAAAGTAACAGCTCGGCTGTAGTGGGGCATCACGTTGACGGTGTATTTTCCTTAAAAAAAGAAATAGCTTCAAATTGCTCCTGAGTCTGTCCCCTTTCACCTTTATCCTATGTCCCCCTTTTCCAGAGCACCACCTGTGCATTTATATCGCAAAGATATTTACACACTATCACATCTCCCCTCTACCATCTTTCTTCAAAAGTATACATATTGACAAGATCTTTAAGTCTCTGTCCCCATATGCTTAGACATAGCTCACTGACCATTTTAGTAGCGGCCTTTGGCACAGACTCCATCTTGTTTATATCCTTTTGAAGGTGTGGTCTCCAGAGCTGAACACAGTACTTCAAATGAGGTCTCACCAGAGACTTAAACAGAGGTGTTATCACCACCTCCCTTCCTGCTGGCCATTCCTTTTCATATGCACCATCTTCTGATTTGACAGCATTTCCATTCATTTACTTGCCATAGAGGACAGATTAACTGGTATATAGTTACCAACCTCTTTACTTCTGCCTTTCTGGACAAGAACCACGTTTTGCCTATCTCCAGTCCTTTGGGATTATTTCTGACTCCAAAGGAGCATTGAAAAGGTCAGCCAATGGAGCTGTCAGTACTTCCTTAAGTTGTTTCAGTACTCCAGATGAATCCCATACAGCCTAATTGCTTCTGTCCACTTTTAGTTTTGCTAGCTCCTCACGAACACAGTCTTCTGAAAATCATTTGAGTTCTGCCTCACTTCCATTAAGGTTTTGTTCCTGGGATATTGTCGCTTCTTTCACTCAGGATTGCGTACCGGTTCCTCAGTTCTAGGGAAGGTGGAGTAGGGATGTATGGTACAGATGAATTTTGACTATTGATTATGCCTCAGCAGTGAATATGCCTCAACAGTAACTAAGGAGTAAAAGAAACCATTGAAATAGGGGTGCTTGAAACTGTTGAAACAATTTACATAACTACAGAAAGATACTGGGAGATCAGGGAGGAGTCCTTCTCCTAGCAAACAAATGGAGACCCATTAACGAGGACAAAAAGGACAATTCACCTAGCCTTGGAAACAATTCTCCTAGCCAATGTAGACAGGATAAGAATTCATCAATTATAATGTTAGAAGTTTTGAGCTTCTAAAACCAAGGGGGGTGAGCATTGTCAGAAGCCTGCCCGGAAACCAAAGTTTGGAGAGGGACTGGTCAAGCAAAGGTGGATGGGGTGGAGAGTGTCTGTGGGGAGAAGCTCATGTGTGAGGGCTAGCTGCAACACATTTGTGCCTATATAGGTACAGAGGGAGTCCAGAGCAGAGAGAGTGTAGATCTGCTTGGCCAGCATGAAGAATCCCAGACTTTTCTAAGCCTTCGCTGAGCGCTCCCAGCTGATGTGTAAAGGGCTGCCATGATACAGTTTGGTGAAGTATTCTTTGTAAATAGCTGCACTATCTCATAACTCTTTCAGTGAAGTATTATTCTTCTGTAATTAAGTGCTTTTAGTTATTCTAATTGCTTTCTAGTTATCTTTTCTAACTACTCATGTGTAACTAAGGGAATTACTTGCCTTTCTGAATAAGTATCCTTGCTTTGTTTGTAAATAAACTGCACGTCTTCATTACAAGGTGTTAGCCTTTGATGTAGTAAGACAGGATGTCGAGTCTGGGGACTCTAATGATCTGTGTCCAGCTGTCATCATCTCTTCTGCTGGAGATCTTAAATGCCTCTGGAAGCATTTCATCAATGTACCTCTTGTTATCATAAATGCTTCTTAACCATGCTACCTCCTCTCTCAGTTCCTCAATTTAGGAGTGGAGGAGTGGCCTAGTGGTTGGGGCAAGGTACTTCAGGCCGGAAGGTCGGGGGTTCAAATTCCACTAAAGGACAGCAACCTTGGGCCGGAAGGACTGGGGTTTCTAGTCCCACAGGTGCTCCTTGTGGTCTTGGGCAAGCCACTTAACCCTCCATAGCCCATGTTATCTGTAAAATAGTTATCTCCAAGTTATAATGCCCTGTTCAATGTAATTTCAGTTTGTTCAATGTAAACCGCACTGATGCAGAATAGCGCGGTATATACGAGAATTAAAATAAATAAAATAAATTTCCTGAGGGATTCAACCTGCAGGCATTTTGCACACACAACCGATTCCATGCTCTGCATCTGGCCTGCTGTCTGGATAGATGTAGAAGTGGTGATTCGAATCAGAGTTAAATTAGAGGAATTTGAAGGGTGAGCTAGGTGACTTAGTAAATTAACAAGGTTGTAAAACCTTTCATAAATAAGATATGTGTTCAGAATTGCCTCTGTTAGTGGACAAAAGGCTGCAGGGTTTCAAAAATCTGTTCACTGAATGAGTGGAACTTCCTCAGTAGGTGACAGCACCCCCAAGAGAAGGTAGCAGTGGGGTCTTTGGACCCCAGAGGCAGTGGTAGCCTTTATTATGGCCTAGGAGGGCTGAAGGTCGGGAGGAAAAGAGAATAGCAGGGCGATAAAGAGAAATGAGAGAATGGGGTGGAGGTGTGCACGTGCTAGGGAAGGCACACTCCTGACACCCTATCCCTAAAAGAAATTATAAAAGATGGGAGGAGCAGGAGGAAGACTTGATAAATCCAAGTCGCCTAAAACTCTCTTCTTGGCTCCTGAAAGAAGACATGCTGGTGGAGTCTACATGGTAGAGCACTGCAATAGCTGTCACCAGCAGACCTTGATGCAGAGAATTTGTGGGTGTCCTCAGCAGGAGAAAAGGGGAGAATAGGGAAGGGTATTTTATTTATTTAACAAATTTTGATATACCACTTTTCTACAAGTGAAAGCGGTTTACGAAGAACTACGTTTTTACAATGAGCGAGTTATGAACAACATTAGAACTTTGGCAATGAGCATTATGTAAAACTGAGAACAAATGAATTTAGATACAAAGGGATGATGAGTTGGTGTGGAGGGGGGTGTGGGTCATAGGGGTTTCATGGGATGAAGGGAGTGAGGTCATAGGGGTTTCATGAGGGTGGGACAGGGGAAGGATGTGCTTGTGGCATGAGTTTCTGTAGTTAGTTACTCATTGCCAAAATGCTTCTGGAATAGGTACATCTTGAATTGTTTACGAAAGTCTGTGGAAGACTTTATGGCTTAAATTGCTGGGGGTAATACATTCCAGAGGGTGGGGTGTATAGTGAGAATGCTGTTGCTCTTATAGCTTGCTTGCAATTGCAAGTATGTGGTGGGGTATTGAGGAGGTTCTGTGTGCCCTTTCTCCTTGGCCTATTAGAGTGTGAGTTACGAATTAGGGTGTGTAGTTGCTCTGCTGATTTCCTGACAAGAGTTTTGTGGATGAGGATTATAAACTTGTATTGAATTCTAGAGTTGATGTGGAGCCAATGGAGGTGTTTGAGGATTGGAGTGATGTGGGTTTTCTGTGAAGCTTGGAAGATGATTGTATTTTGGGCAAACTGCAGTGGATGGATTGGAGTGATGTGGGTAGTCCTTGATAAATGGAGTTACAGTAATCAAATAGAGAAGTGATGGTGGCCTGACGGACTTTAGAGAAAGTATCAGTGGATAGAAGGGGATGTAGGTTTTGGATGTTTATCTTTTAGTATACTGCTTTGATGATGCTGTGAATTTGTTTCTTGAAGGTCAGTTGCTGGTCGGGTATGACACCAAGGTATTTTATGTGGGAGCTGACTCGGATCTCTGTGTTGCCAAGCTTGACATATGTAGGAGGGGTGAAGTTGGGGTTCTTTTATGTGTAGTTCTGTTTTGTCAAGGTTGATGGAAAGATTATGATGGTGTAGCCAGTTGATGGTTTCATTGAAAGTGCATGGAAGGTTCCTTGGGGGGGGGGGGGGGGAATACTGAAATACTACCTCTTACTCATAGATTTTACAGTAATCTAACTTCCTTGTTTATCCATTTATTGGCTTTTGATATACCACCCTTTGTGAGCGTACAGGGTGGTGTACAAAGTAAACACAATTGATTGTAAAAAGCAGAAAGGAAAGATGAGGTAGAGAAGAATAGACAACAAAATATTTTAATTTCTAAAACAGTGGTTCCCAGTCCTGGTTAAGGGACCTTCAGCCTATCAGATGTTCACGATATCCACAGTGAATATACCTCAGAAAATTTGTATGCAGTAAGGGCAGTGCATGGCGATTTATCTCATGGGTATTTATTGATGGCGTGTGAAAACACAGGACAGGTTTGGGACCTACTGTTCTAAGATATTCACCAGAGTTAAATCTAAAATCCAGATCACTAGACTTAATGAGAACATTTTAACACAAAATGAAAAATGTTCATGCTCTCTATATACCTGAACCTCAGTTTTCAGGGATCCTCCTCTGTGGTGAGCCTAACAAAGGGAAGTGTCGGAGAGAGAGAAACAAAAATGCAGTATAAGAATGTTTTGAAAAGGGAACATGCAGTACATCAACTCTAGTATAACTGTTTCTTCATATGAGTTTGGAAGGGATCTAGATATTCATGCCACTTTGTCTTTTCCTTGTAGGAAGAGAGAACTGTGAGAGATAGGATGCTTCTTCAAGCCCAGGATCGTGAGCAAACTATCATGTGGAGAGTGAAGTTTAACCTAGGAAACAGCAGCCGGCTCAGCAACCGGTGTCGAAACTCAGTACAGGGCAAACTCCTGATCACTGATGATCTGGGTAAGACTGCAAGTTGATGCCTCTACCAATCTTTACAAGGAAACATTTCTACATGTTGTATCGTACTCCTGATCCTAAGAGAGAGGGAACGGAACTGCTAATGTGGTGGATTAGGTTACTAACATTCCACTTCTGGGAATCTGGAGCCATTACAGCTTGCCAGAGGATTAAGGGGATACATTCCGACTTCTAAAATTAACCTTAGGTGAGAAATCCCCTTATGGCAAATTATACTCTGGATTATATCAATGTACCTATTCTGTATTTTTCTGCAGAGCATGAAAACTGCCATGCCCTTTAACCTTTCATTAGTGGACTATGGTTTTGAATAGTTATCAATAGTAATGGCGCAGCCCACTCATGCATAAAGTAAGTGAGTTGTCATTCAGTGACTGATGAACAGAAGCGCTTGTCAAGGCGTACAGAGACAAGGTTGGAGTCACACTGTGATTTCTGGTACTCTGAGTTGAGCTTTAATTTCGTTTTCAATAATCAGAGGACAACTATATGGTATTGAACTGTCATTGCAGTGGTATACCACTGTCTCATAATTGGGCTTAGAAAACAGTAGGTAAGATTCTTATTGGAGCAGGTTCTAAGATGGCCACAGCAAGCGACTGCAATTAAAATGTGCTCCCTTGTTTCTGTCTACAGGTTCATGAACTTGTGGGGCCCATGATGGGGATGGGCAGGGCCGGTGCAAGGGTACTGGGCAACTCTAGGTGTTCCATCCTGTCTCTCCAAGATTTTGATAATGATCACAATTGTTGAGTTAATTAAAAAACCACCCTTCCCACACAGCCTTGTAAAAATGAAGAATTGGACATCCTACTTTTTAAATATTAAACTTTATATGTCTGTGTTTGGGCTAGCCCAGGGGATAAAGAATGTATGAGTCCGTATGTACTATTCTATGCTGTTTTAGCCAACTCCGAGCGTGCTGATGATGTTTGTTGTGTCCCCATCCACCTATAGTGTTGAGCTCCAAAGGATCCTAGGGGAGAGAGAGAGAGACTAGCAATGGCCATTGGTGTAGTATCTCCAGACATGGATGCATACTCATCTACAGAGTTGAAAGAGATCCCTAGTCACTTTCCTCTGTTTCGTGGGGTGGGAGAGCATATGTCGTGAATCGGAAACTTCAGTGACTGCAGCGTTTGATGTTGCAGAAGGCATTCAGCTATCCTCACTTCTCTACTATGGTGCCAGTTATGAGTGTTTTTGGGAGTTTGGCATCTGGGTTAAAGATGGCTGATAAGATCTTGCTGCGGCCTGCTCATGCAAGCGCCAGAGCCAGCAGACCGGTATGGTGTTGGTGAAGGAAGATTTTGGGTCTTTTTTATTTTCACTGTCGTCTGAATTTCACCCTAATTTATCAAATATAGTAGCTGCCTTCTAAAACTCATGATTGTGGCCGGAACTACAACATGCTAACTGCTGCAGCAAAGGAAGTGTATCATTTTAGACGAGGCAGAGACTGCTGACCCTCAATTTTGCAAGTCTCTTAGGCACTTTGAGCTGTGCGGTTTTTGTATTCCTTTGCTGTTTTGGGAATATTGGACAGAGCAATGGGGATTATGGGTACAGCACTTGGTTTCAAATATCAGAAACAGTCAGGAGTGAACAGTGCTGAGAAAAAGGAGAAGGTGAGAATGAGCACTGGGGGAGGTGCCAGTGGTGTCTTCTGCAAACACCAGAAAGAAGCACGTAAGGCTGTTGGGGGGAGGGGGGAGGGAGAGGATCCCAAGTGTGGCAGTGGGAAAAATCATTTTTTTCCCCATTGATTTTTCTCTTGGTTTTATTCTTTGGGGAATTAAGGACTGATTGCTGAGAAAAATAAACTAGCATACAAACTGAAAACAAAGGTCCCTGTACTTTAGAATATTACTTGAACTGGAGATTTGAATTATTCATGTCTGGTCATGCTGGTTCTTTAGACAAATCTGTGATGGAATTTTTTTCATAAGTTAAAGCACAAGGTGACTCTCTCTTTTTACATGATTGACTAAAGTTCAAGCCATAGAAAATTGGATGCCTACAATCCAGTACGTCCTTTATTAAATTGGATTTGGTGCTTAGTAGGAAAGTGGAGACTAAATAATTTGAAACTGATAACCTTTCCTTTACATTGATCAAGAAGCAACAGTTTGAATGGAACAAGGGGAAACAGAATGGTTTAAAATCAGCAAAGGTGTATGACAAGGATGCATACTTTCCTCCTACCTGTTTAGTTTATATGCTGAACAAATCATCAGAGAAGTAGAACTGTATGAAGACAACTGTTGATGAATCTGCCAGTCTTCACCACCTCAGTCTTCATGATGCTGATACTACATTATTGGCTGAAAATGAAGATGATCTGAAACATTTGTTTCACGAGATCAAAGAACATAGTCTTAAAATGGGCCTGCACCTTAATGTAAAGGAGACAAAGATCCTGACAACTAGCAAAATCAAGAAGTTCATCACTGATGGAGAAGAAATAGTGGACAACTTTAACATGCTTGGATCAGTAATCAATAAAGAAATGACAAGCAATCAAGAAATCTGATGATGCATGACTCTTGGCAGAATAGCTATGAAGGACCTAGACAAGATTCTCAAGAGAGGAGATGTATCTCTCCACACAAGGATTTGACTTGTCCAAGCCATAGTATTTTTGATAACATATGGATGCAAAAGTTGGACAGTAAAAAAGATTGACAGGAAGAAGATTGATATCTTTGAATTATGTTGTTGGTGAAGAATACTGTGTGTACCGTGGACTGCCCAAAGATCAAACCAGTCAGCACTAGGGGAGATCAAACCTAAGCTTTCTTTTGAAACTCAGATGACAAGACTTCGACTTTCAGACTTTGGACACCTCATGCAGAGAGAGAGATCATTAGAGAAAGACGTCATGCTTGGCTAGATTGAAGGTCAACACAAAAGAGAGAGGCCAGTAATGCGATGGATCGATACAATAACAGCAGTCATGGATGCCACTTTATCAACAATTAGCCACCTGACTGAAGACTGAACACAGTTTAGGACGACTATCCAGAGGGTCCTCATGAGTCAGCACCAACTTGACAGCACTTAACACCACTACCACCACCACCTTTTTTCCATGCCTTGTCCAGGATTGCTCTATTGATGATAACCTTTAAATGTTGTCACAGTGATATTGTATTGCTTGCTGTTGAAAGTATACATCCCATTATCAAGACATTTTATCTTCCGTCTTAGAAAAGGAACATCTGTCATCTTATAGTTTAGGTATTAGACATTTTCTAGAATCTTGAGGTTGTACCAGCATGTTATGTTTTTGATTTTGAATACCACTTTGAGATAAAGCGGTCTATAAAAATAGTTAAATACATTTTGAAATGAGGCAATCCTACCATATGCATTGAAGAAAAAGGATGTTAACTTTCTGATTCTTGAAACATGGTTCTTGATTTATCCAGGGTTACTCAGCATATAAAAGACAAAACAAGTTTATAGCACTATACTCTGAATTGGTTTTCTGAGATCCCAGTTTACTTTGAGGTTTTCATGCAAATGTTTGTTTAAATTTCAGACAGTTACATGTTCCTAGACCCAGAGTAATAAGTGGCTTTCTAGAAAAATAAATGATGTGCAATGTAGTTTATTGCCAGTACTTGAAATTCCCAACTGACCATTTGGTTAATTGGGGGTATGTTGTCACTATTATCTTCAAAACTAACAGAACATTGCTCCTAAGAGAATAAGAAATAAATATGAACAATTGAATGAAACTCACTCAAACAATAGCAAGATCACTAGAATATCTGGCAATAAGCAAGAGGAAAAAGACTTCAGTTGCAATCCCGATACTCAGAAAAAGCTACAATGGGAAAGCCGCCTACTGCCCTGTGAACAATCAAAGGGAACGACACAGCTACATCAATGGTCAGAAAAAACCTCTTGCAGTGCCCCATTAAAATAACACAGTCCCAAATGAAGAAATCCACAGGTTGGGGAATGCAGTCACAAATAATACAATCAATTGTTTATGGTTTAAACACAAAAAGTATTGCCACATGAACAAGTAGGGTACTTAGCTTAAGACACTACTTAGGCATAGTGCTCGGCTACAGTCATCACTTCAGCAAAGCGCTAAACTACAGTCACCACTCCAGCACTGGGTGTTTTGCAAACCGCTTCTTCAGGGAGTGAACCACTGGTAGCCCCCAACAGCTGAAAAAAATAAGAAAGGGACAAATGAAAATGTGCCGATGACAAAGCACAAAGAATGTTTGAAAACACCAAACTGCAGCATTGAGAAAACCAACGAAGCACTAACATCTTTCCAAAAGCTTACCCAGAAGCACTGACAAAAACAGAAAGAAGGGAAAGAGCCAGTAAGCCGTGGAGTCCCCCCCCCCCCCCCACAAGGAAAAAACAAAGATGCCACTCTCCTGCATACAAATAAGCACCGTTACAGACACTCCAAGAACTGAGCACATCACCCGCATCTTACAGCAACTGCACTGGCTCCCAGTGATGGCCAGAGCAAAATTTAAAACAATCATGATCATCTTTAAAATCATTCACCATCTCTTGGCAGGCGTACTCCCAAGACATCATAACAAGGGATATCAGCAATAGACCAAGAAGGACCAATAATGACAACATGATCGGCACACCTGCAGGATATCACAAGACTAAACAAACAACTTCAAGGAGAGCTCCTTCACTACTGGCGTCCATACTATGGAACTTCCTCCCAACGAACCCGAGGGCATTAAATGACATCATAGACTTCCTCAAGGCCCTTAAAACCCTGCTCTTGACAGAAATCTAAGAGCAGACAGACAACAATCTCCACCCGAACAGTAATGCAACTACCTCTGCCAACTCGATACCCACTCATCCCAACTAGACATACGAGTTCATTGTATAATGTTGTTAAGTACCCTCATGTTAAATGTAACCCTCCAATTGTGATGTGACCACTTTGATTGAAGGATGAGGTGGTATACAAATCTGTCTAAATAAATAAATATGAGGCAGGAACATGAAAAACAAGGGCAATTCCTGACCCTCCACAAAATGGCCACCCAAAATATCACTCAGAGAAAACAAAGAGATCCGGGTCAACAAAATGTATCGTAAAACACATTACAAAATGTTTGAAATGATAATAGCAAGAGAGTCGCTTATGCTTTATTTCTTTCTGCATAAGCGAATATCTTGCTATTTTGAACAATTTGATTGTATTGTGTGATTTGTGTTCCCCAATCTGTGGATTTCTTCATTTGCGACTGTGGTATTTAATGGGGCATTGCAAGAGATTTTTTTGACTATTGATGCAGCTGTGCCGTTCCCTTTGATTGTTCACAGGGTAGTCAGCAGCTTTCTCATTGTAGCTTTTTTTCTGAGCACCGGGATTGTAACTGAAGTCTTTTTCCTCTTGCTTACTACCAGATATTCTGCTGATCTTGGTGAGTGAGTTTTGTTCCATTGTCACGATTATCTTGACACAGCTTGTTATATGTAATTGTTCTTATTCTTGCTGCTTTGTTGTTTCCTTTATAAATGTAGTATTGGAATATATCCTCTCTTTCTGAACTACTTTTTAGTTGATACAATGTTTTTCCCTTTTGGAAAGGAGGACCAGCCTAATAGAGCAGCGGGTGAGAACCAGGGAAGCCAGGGTTCAGATGCCAAAGATCACAAGAAGCAGCAGTGGGAAGTCACTTAACCGTTCTTTGCCTCAGATACAAGCTTAGATTATAAACCCTTCGGGGACAGGAAATGACTCCTGTACCTGAATGTACAAACATAAGAAATGCCTTAGTGGGTCAGATTAAGGTCCATCAAGCCCAGTATCCTGTTTTCAACATTGGCCAGTCCAGGCTACAAGTATCTGATAGGTTCCCAAAGAGGCACACAGGTTCCACAATGCTTGTCCTGGGGCAAGTAGTGGATTACCTGGGTCCTCTTTTAATAATGGTTTGGACCAGTCCTCCAGGAACTTGACCAAACCTTTCTTAAACCCAGCTATACTAACAGTTTTTACTACATCCTCCGGTAAAATAGTAACATAATATACGACGGCATCATCATGGTCCATCTAGTCTGCCCAGCAAGGTGGCAAGAGTAGGTGCACCTGCCACTTCGTGCAGTCACCCTTCCCCATGCTTTTGTGTAGGGATGTACCCACCGCTCCGGGCAGGTCACCCCTATTTGTTGAGATAGCAGAGACAGTTAAGTTTATTTTGATTTTATCCTATTGCTATAAAGGGATCCACTGTGTCTTTCCCATGCCATTTTGAATCCTGTCACTGTATTTGCCCCATCTACTTCCATCAGGAGGGCATTCCAAGCATCCACCATCCTTTCAGTGAAAAAGTATTTCCTGATGCCTTTCAGTTTACCCCCTTGCAGCTTCATCTCTTATGTCTTCTAGTTTGGCAGCTTCCCTGTCTTTGAAAAAGGTTTGTTTGTTCTTTAATACTCCTCAAGTATTTAAAGGTCTGTAGCATATCTCCCGTGTCCCATCTCTCCTCTAGAGTATACATATTTAGGTCTTCTGCATAACGAATTCCAGAGTTTGATTACACGTTGAGTAAAAAAAAATATTTCTCTTATTAGTTTTAAATGGGTTGCACTGTAGCTTTATTGCATGTCCTCTTGTCTTTCTACTTTTTAATGGTGTAAACAACCGATCTATGTTTACTCCTTCCACTCCATTCATTAATTTATAGACCACCTATCATATCACCCCTCAGACGTCTTGTTTCCAAGTTGAAGAGCCCCAACCTTTTAAGCCTCTCCTCATAGGGGTATTTTACCATTTTTGTTGCTCTTTTTTCTACCTTCTCTAATTTAGCTATATCCTTTTTAAGATATGGTGACCAGAATTGCATACAATATTCAAGATGCGGTTGCACAATGGAACGATACAGAGGCATTATAATATCCTTTGTTTTATTCTCCATTCCTTCTATTTGCTTTCTTGGCTGCCGCTGCACACTAAGCGGAGGGTTTTGACGCGTTATCCACGATAACACCTAAATCTTTTTCCTGGGTGGTGGTTTCTAAGGTGATACCTTGCATCGTGTAACTGTAGTTTTAATTGTTCTTTCCTAGGTGCATAATTTTCACTTGTCCACATTAACTCACCTTGAATGTCTGAGAAAAGGTGAGAGCTAAATCCCATTCCCTAAATTCACTCTTTTTTTTTTTTTTTTTTTCTTTCATTATATCTGATAGTGGCACACATTGCATTGCATTTGCATATCTGATAGTAATGGGGTTTTTTATGTCCTTGCCTGACCAGTCGAGACGAGTGGGTTAGCGCGCGCACAGAGAGCAACACTTTACCATACTTAGGCTGGTGCAGCATGGGAGTGGAAAAATATACTCAACAAAAGCAGGAAAAGCATCCAGATGACAGCTTATGGAATTCTTTCTAATGCTCAGGGTGGGTGTGTGTGTGTGTGTCTCTGCATTGCCTGTGGGTGTGTGATTAGGACAGGAGATGGGTAAGGGAGGGCTGTTTGACAGGTGCAATTCTGTAATCGCTGTGTGTTACAATAAATCAGTGTTTCTATGCTGCAGCTGTTGGTCTTCATTTCTCTTCCATCACTGACCACATCCTTGAATTTAGCTTTTACGGCACAGGAACTTCCAGCTCACCTTCTCCTTTTCTGTAACTAAAGCAGCATTCCAATGCTGCTGCTTCTACTATTAATCATTTGTATAGCACTACAAGCCATATCCAGCACTGTACACACACAGAAGAGAGTTCCTGCTCCATAGAGCTTACAAAATGCAGGGCCAGAAGAAAAAGAAAATGAGAACAGTTCCTCCTTGGAAAAAGCGTATTGAGGGAAAAATACAGTCAATGCGTTGCATGCAGAAGTATCCCTGATAGACAAGAACCTAAAAGTATTAAGATCATCAAAGACATTAAGGAAGATCCAAGACATTAAGCTGAAGCATACTGCATTAACAGAAGAAGACCTGAAATTTGTATGTCGCAACAATAAATTGAAAATAGCAGCAGAAGTGCAAAAACTGCGAAGATATGAAGAAAACCGAAAAGAAAGATATATCAAAATAAGCTATTTAGAGAGAACCCAAAAGAATTTTACAGAGAATTGGGAAGAGCATTAAGATACTAAAAGCACCACCAACAATTGTTGGGTGCATAGGGAGAGGAATGGCCAGCAGAAGAAAGGAGGTGATAGTGCTTGTGTATAAGTCTTTGGTGCGACCTCATTTGGAGTATTGTGTGCGATTGTGGAGACCGCACCTTCAAAAGTATATAAACAGGTTGGAATCAGTACAGTGTGGCTACCAAAATAGTTAGTGGTCTTCGTTATAAAGCATATGAGGACAGTCTTAAGGATCTTAATATGTACACTTTAGAGGAAAGGCAGGATAAAGGTGATATGACAGAGATGTTTAAATACCTCCGTGGCATAAATGCACAGGAGGAGAGCCTCTTTCTATGGAAAGCAAGCTCTGCTACAAGGGGACATAGGATGAGGGTGAAAGGGGATAGATAATATGCAGAACTATTTCTTTATGGAAAGAGTGGTAGATGCATGGAGTAGTCTCCCAGTAGAGGTGGTAGAGATGAGGACAGTATCTGAATCCTAAAAAGCATGGGACAAACACAGATGATCTCTAAAGGAAATAAGGGGACTGTTGTATTGGTTGATATGGAAGGGAGACTAGATAAGCCATGTGGTCTTTTTCTGCTGTCATGTTTCTAACCAAAGCCGAAACAGAAAGCTTCTGGAGAAAACTGTACGAGGATCCTATAAAGCACAATCAAGAAGCAGAATGGTTATCCTGCATATAGGAGCATTTAGAAAAAGCAAACATCACACCTATGGAATGGCCTACAGTAACAACAACATTGCTTATATATTATGCTTATATATTATGCTTCACCCATGTCACACTCACCACTGTATTTAGTTCACATTTTGATCCCTGTAAATAGTTCTTTTATGTTCCATGTAATGTAATATAAGTTGTTATGGTTTTAAGCTGTTCACTGTAAAAACAGACGTTGACCTGTTATTTTTGTTGTTCCATGTAAACCGCATTTGATCGCTGGAAGGTGCGGTATATAAGAAACTGTTAATTTAAATTAAATTAATTGCTGGCAAGCAGGTTAAAGCAAACCCCAAATTGGAAGAGCCCTGGCCCAGATGGAGCAACCAACATTTGGCTCACACAGTTAACATCACTCCACCCAGATATGATGATTTGCAAAAATCAATTGTTTATGCAGCCAGACTTAACATCACAATAGCTTACTACAGAAAAAAAACATTTTCCTTCCAAAAGGAGACCCAAGTAACACGCCCAACAGTTATAGGCCAATAACTTGTTTACCTACAGTCTATAAGCTGTTCACTGCAATAGATGCAGACAGAATATATTATCATTTCAAGTCCAATAACATCATGGCAATAGAGCAAAAGGGCAACTAGAAGGGGGCACATGGCACCAAATACCAGTTAATGTTGAATAAGGCCATTGTGGCCAGAGCTAAGAAAAGCAGAAAACTCAGTATAGCATGGACTGATTAAAAAGGAGCTTTTGACAGCTTCCACCCTCATGGATAAAAAATTGCCTTGAAATGTATAAAATAAATCCTGGTTTGATAAGAGTACCTTAAGTTCACCATGATAATGTGGCAAATTACACTCTTTTTGAAATATGAAGATGGGTCAGTATATGATTCCTAACACCAGGATCCAATGAGGAATATTTCAGGGGGATTCCCCGTCTCCCCCTTCTGTTGTGTGGTGCTTAATCCAATGAGTACACTCATCAACGTTTGGGATATGAATTTAGCATGAATCCTTAAAGAAGGTAACCACCCAGAAACAACATCTCATTTATTTATAGATGATCTGAAACTCTATAGTTCCAGTGGCCAACAATTAGCAGAGCAACTCTGCATGGTGAAAAGCTTTTCTGATGACGTCAGGATGACCTTTGGCCTTGACAAATATGCTAAGGCAACTTTTTTTTTTTTTTTAGAGGAAAATTAAGCAAAATGGAAAATATCTCCCTGGCTGAAGGCTGTGATATCAAGAACTTGAACAGGAAGGCATACATAAGTATCTCTGAGTAGAAGAAGGAATGACACTCGAGCAGAAATTACTGAGAGAAAAATTAAATAAAGAATACTATAGGACAGGCATGTCCAGCTCCAGCTTTGAACAGGTCGTGATCTACATTTTCCGCCCAAAAGTGCCGGTGATCTACCACCATGAAAATTAAGTTTCAAATTAGTTTCAAATTAAATTTTAACCCAATAAAGTTGGAGGATTTCCCCCCCCCCCCCCATTTTTAATGAACCTTCTGTCATTTACTTGGATGTGATCAGCTGTTAAGCAAATTAAGCAAAAACAAAACAGAGACGAAGATCCAGTAAGAACTGCGAGGGGAAATGGAAAGTACATTTTTTTCTTAAAGTTTTATTGAGTAATTTGTGTTAAATTTAGGTTGAGTATTGATCCAGGCTGATCTTGCACAATCTTTAATATTTCGCTCTTGCTCATTAGTGAGACGTCTGAGCCTGCATTTCATCCACCAGCTTTTTGAAGTTGGGTGAATATTGTGTAAGGGCCAGTCTCAGGGAATCCTGGAGATGTTCATCTGTCATGTTGGAACGTTGTGTACTCTGTCATTTTCAGATGGGAAAACGCAGATTCACACAAATAAGTTGAACCAAAACAGGAGTGTACAGCTTCACTGCATCTTCTCAAGTTGGGAAATTTGTCTCTAGGCACTAGCTTCCAAAACGATTCTTGCTCAGCACGGGTCTTGAGAAAAATGTCATTTTTAAGGGTTAATATTTTGTTTTCAAGAGATGGCTTGTTCAGTGAGTAATTTTTACTGATAGCTGCAGGTTCTTTAATGTCCACATCTACTTTGAGTGGGTATGACAAGTACTCCACAACTGTTCTAATTTTTTGGATGTCACAGAATCTATTTTCGAATTCCTGGATAACAGAACAGATTTCTGTCACATACTTCTCATTCTGAAAAACAAAATTTGGATATTGTCCCAGATGGTCCTGCATATTAGGAAAATGATCAAAAGTGTTGTTTGCAAGGTCAGTCGTCATTAGCTCAAATTTGCTCTTGTAGGATGAAACTGTACTCATCTCGCCAATGCATTTGTTTTTACCTTATAGTTCAGGGTTCATATCACTTAGTTCGCCTGTAAAGTCAGCGAGAAATGCCAGATCACATAACCAATGTTCCCTCTAATTTTCTGTAGGCTGTGTGCGCATAAAATATCAGCTGTGTGCAGCTTTTGAAGGAAGGTTAAATTTTTGTGCGCTACATAACGACACCCGGAGTTATATACTTTAAAATTTGACTACACGTCAGAATACAGTATGTACACCACATTGATTTTAATCAAATTAAATGAAAATAGACGATTACTAAATGAAACGGGAAATTTCTAGTAATTACAATCATAACTTTTAAATTTTAAGACGTTTGTGTTTTCTATCAGAATCAGAGCTGTAATTTTTGTGCGCTCTGTTGTAAATTATGTGCGCTCACTCGGCGAGGTGTGTGCGCACGCGCACAGCTTAGAGGGAACAGTGCACATAACCACTCCTCATCTTCCAACTCTGCTTGGTCATCTTCCCTCTCCTTCAAAAAACTTTTTTTTTCATTCAGCAAATCACGAAATCCTTGCAGAAATTTGTGCCTACTTAGCCACCTTACATCTGTGTGCAAAATGATTTCCGCTGCCCCTTCATCAAGAGTAAGACTGAAAAGCCGTCTTTGAAGTGATCTTCTACAAACTGAATTTACAATTTTGAAAGTGATGTCCATGACAGTCTTTGTATTGAGTCTCTTGCTTACCAAAACTTGCTGGTGAATGATGCAGTGGTAAGAGGAAATCTGGGAAGTCGTCATGCTGTCTATAGAGGGCTATGAAACCGTTAACCTCACCTGTCATTGCTCTTGCTCCATCAGTAGTGATGGAAACAAGTCTATGCAATGGAAGATTACACTTTGTCACAAAAGAATGGAAAGAACTGAATATTTCCTGACTGGTAGTTCTCCCTTTTAAAGAAATCATTCCAAGTAGTTCTTCTTTAACATTGAAGTCTTCAAAACTATCCAGATAAAGACTAGTAACTGGGCTATGTCTCTTATGTCTGTAAATTCATCCAGTTGGAGTGAGAAAGCAACACAATTTGAAACATCCTCCAACAGTTGTTTAGTTGTGTCTCCAAACGTCTTTCCTATTCGCCGCACGACGGTGTTTCTTGACAATTGTACATCTTGAATAGCAGCTGTGATCTCTTTCTTGTTTTAAAATCCTTCAAAAAGATTGTCAGCTGCTTCAAGAAAACAATCTTTTACAAATTCCCATTCAGTGAAAGGTTTGCATTTCTTTGCGATCAGTTTTCCGACCTTGAAGGATGCTATGGTTGCATTGATCGAATGTGACCTTGGCTTCGCCATCAACTGTTCCATGTTATTGTTCATGAAAAGTTAATTGTACATAGTTTCAAGAAAATACGATGTTCCATGTAAAACCATGTTCATTATGTTAATTGTAAACCGTTCATTATGTTAATTGTAAACCGCCTTTGATCTTGGGAAAAAGCGGTATAGAAGAAAAGCATAAATAAATAAATAAATAAATAAACTGTTGCTGAGTAGCCAATTTTGATTTAAGTTCTTTGAACTTCAGTTTACGGATTTCACTTTTGGGTGGAAAATCAGCATCAAACTTATTGCTATACAGAGCCTTATAATGATGTTCCAGATTACCCTTTTTGGGCAAGGATACTGGGGCATTACAAATTAGACAACAACACTTGTCTTTCACCATGATGAAGTAGTAATCCATTTCCCATTCATCATGAAAGTGGTAGGTTTTGCTCTTCTTTGGAACACTCATTTTCGTTATACTGGGGTGGCTGGATGTAAGAAGGCCAAATCTGCTAAGTTAGTATAAACACTGGCTGAATCTGGTCCAAAACTGTCACTGTCCCAAAGTATTAAAGATCAACAGGAACTGAAGACCTCTGGATGATGTGCAATACAAGGACTGCAGATGCCAAAACCACACATGCAGTTCTAAAATTAAAAAATAAGAATTCATCATACTGGCACCAAATACCACCAAACAATCATCAAAAAAACTCAAACACTTGTCCAGCAAACCAGATAAAATCAAATACCGCCAAACAAGTTCAAATACCACCACACGTGATTTAATAAATTCTGCACACAGTGTAGAATCAACACAAAGGCAAGGTGAAATAAAATTGCAGAGGCAAGCAAATGTCAGTGGTTTGAACCAATTCAAAGGCAAGGCATAGGCAAGTTAGAACAAAACTGGAAAAGCCCGCCAAAATCACCAAATTCTTGACACTTTGTTGTGTCTGCTCGAAAACGTTTAATGAAAGCGAACTATAAAGTGACCAACGACCAGCACACAACACAACTAATACGGTAAGTGTATTCAGGTAAAGCCCGGGCGAATGGATATCGCCTGGTATATAACACACTTCTAAGGGGTGTTGGGGCGGGGGCAGGAATGGGTGATTCTGAGAGGCAGGAGACCAGGTATGACGCCGGGCCTATGGCATCTCTTCATGGGATGCAGGCAGCAGACCCTTGGGGTACCCACACACTATTGGCACGAAAACAACAAGCGCCCCCAATACACTCGCAGGCAGGGAAAAAAGACAGGCAAAGGATCAGCAGCGGCGGCAAGCCTTCAGCAGACAACCTGCCGGCACAAGCTCTCTCCTAGTGACGGGGCGAGCTGCTGGTGAGATGGCGCCAAGTGGGGCTGGCGATCTACCTCTGACCCTTCTGCGATCTACAGGTAGATCGCGATCTACCTGTTGGACATGCCTGCTATAGGAGATAAAAATCATTATTGGAATAAGATACAAGCCATCAATCAGCTGGCAATTCCTGTACTTTCATACAGCTTTAGGGTTATGGACTGGCCTCTTAAAGATCTTGAAAAACTGGATGTGTGAACATGAAAACTCCTCCATGCCCATGAAGTGATTTACAAGAATCGATGTATGACAAGACTGTACATCTCTAGAACTGAAGGAGGGCTAGGACTCGTAGAGATTTTTTTACACATACAGAGCTACTGTCATAGGCCTCCAGGCCTACTTAACTGAATCCTCTAATCCAAATATGCAAAAAATGCTGAAATATGAGAGTAAACGTCCAGAATCTGTCTCCATCATCAAGCTTGGACAAGTGTTCCGACAGCTAGAAGGAATGAGTGAAAATCCACAAGCATGCACAGGGAAGGCAGTAACAAAAGTTGCAAAACAAGAGAAAAACTCTTCAAGGAATTAAATCAACAAACAAGGATAGATAAGTGGCAGATACACAAATACAGTGGGAAATAGAGTGTTACTCCAGGAACCCTTTGTCGATCAAGAACAGACAAATGAATGGTTTAGAAGGGCTGAACTGAAACTGAAGGATGAGAGGTTGATAATTGCAGCTCAGGACAGCGGCTTATGGATGACATGGTTTACAGCGAGCATTGAAAAAACTGGTAATAGGCAGACATATGTCAATTCTGTAAGAAAGACCTGGAAACAGTGACTCGCCTCATAGCTGGTTGTGAAGTTCTGATGGCAGAAAATTTCTATACAGAAAGATATAATAAAGTAGCGTATCTCATCCCATTGGAAATTCTGTAAACACCACAACATCACTGTGCTAGAAAAGCACTGGGATCATGACCCTAAGAGAATTACAGAGAATGAGGAGGTTATGATCATGTGGGATACTCCCATTCTGACTGATTAAAAAGCTGGATACGGGGAAGCCGGGTTAAGGAGGAAAACACCAGAATGGCATTGATAATAGAGAGGTATCAGTTCTCAGCGACTACTCTGTGAATTGCATGGAGAGGCAGAAGATCCTGAACTACCAGGAAATGCAGTAGGAGACCAAGAAAATGTGGCAGATGCCACCGACTTGATAAAGAAGAATTTCCAAACACATCTTGACAAACTGCCCATATGTGTTGCATCTTACGAACACCAGCAGGAGGCTGTCTTTGGCAAGATGCAAGTATTACGCCGAGTCTTTTTTCAGTAATCAGAAAGACTGAGATCATACTCCCTCCATGCCTTGGCTTAGAAGTGAGGTTCACGCCTGTCATGGTATGTGCAAACCTAACCCATTTGGAGAAACTGCCCCTTACAAATCTATTCAGGACAAACAGCAGAACAAGCAGTGGTAATTGAAGGGAAATGATAAAATACATAAGGGTGTTAAATGGAAGAATAAGGGGGTCAGATGGAAGAAAACAAACTCGGGATGTCGCCCCCAGTACAATCTCTGCCTCCACAGCCTTTCCTTTGACTGTATCTTAGCTACTGTTTTTTTATGCTAGTTACATTGGAAGCAGGAAGGGCAAGTTCACTCACACAGTGGGGAGGATTATAGAACTGCAGATATTTTTAACTCTAAACAAAAAAAAAAATCTAGACATGTTGGCTATCCTTCTGGCTTGCAGACATTGATATAGAAATCGGTAGTATCCTGAAAAAGGCCTAACAGATGTCAATCCTAAGCTTCCTAAGTACAGAGCACATAGGATAGCGACCTTCTAAGCCCTGGACCCAAGGTATGTTCCTAGCTTGCCAGTACCTTAATCTAGCCCTGCTCATAGCAACAGATATTAGTTGCGGGTGCACATAGCAACCAATAAGGAAGTAGCACAATTCATTTGGTAGCTTTTACAATAGAAATAACAAACAAAATGTAGTATATATATGAATAATTTAAAATGCAGGGAATTATTTGTAATTCTTGTGCGCGTACGCACGCACGCACACACAAACATCACATGCACATCTTTGTTGTGTGTTCTATGTATGTGTTGAGTCGGCAGATGAAATAGCAAGTGGATGGAGGGGTAGTACTGCATTTCCAGGGAAATAGTTTTGGGGGTGGGGACCATTATGAGGAGTTAGTTTGCAGTCTGCTTGAGGAATTTTGGGGCTGTTGGGGATTTTTGTTTGGTAGGTACACTTTGTAGGGTGGTGGGGTAGGGGGTAGTTTTTGGGGGTGGAGGCAGTTGGCAAGGTGATGGCTATTTTGGGGTGATAGGCTTTTGAGTTAGAGCATCTTTCAGGCTGGTGAGGTAGTTTTGTGGAGTGAGGTAGTTGTGTTGGAGTATTTTTTCAGTGTGGAGTCATTTGGCAGCTTCGTAGGGCAGTTGGAAGAAAACGTATAATTGGGAAGGGAGATGGGGCAGTTGTAGGGGGATATTTGGAAGGGGGGGTTGGTAGAGAATAGAGAGAAGGAGTTCGAGTAGAGGAATTCTCTAACTGCTGTGTGCCGCACTGTATATAAGTGTTTCTATGCTACAGAAGTTGGGACTCTTCCCATAGAAATGCAGTGGGCCATTTTTTGTGGAGGCTTCGTTCTCTGGAGCCCCTGGTTAACTAGACCCATTTTCAAACTCCTTGTGTCTTTTTACTAGTTTTTTCCACATGCCAGGTTTCATTTGGTGGTTACATTTTCAGGTGGTTATTTTGTGAACAGACATTTTTGACCCTTTTCGTTTAATTCTTCCCAGCTTTCATTGGCCATCCCCTCTGTGTGTGTGCGAGAGTATTTATACTGTGGTGTTCCTCAAGAGCAGAGGTGAGTGAGGGCTGTTTGACAGGTGCAATTCTGCAATTGCTGCATTACTGTGAATCAATGTTTGTATGCTACAGCTAGCTGTAGCAACAGCTTTTCCTATAGAAATGCATTGAGGCATTTTTTTGGTGTGCGGGGGTTTCATTTCTCTTCCATCTCCCACCACATGCAGAAACAGCACTTAACTTCCTGTCATTAGAGCAGTATACAAGTGCAGCTTTATCAGTGTTCTCTCCAGAAAGTTTTGCCAGTCTGGGTGGCATTAAGTAGTAGCTAGGTGGAACGCACTATAAGCCGGCTGGGAGCAGATTGCGTAACTAGTCATTTTTCAGGAAATTCCATATGTGATGCATTTGTCACTATTTCAAATTCATTTAAGTGTCTAATTTGGGCATATTATATTTACATATACTGTTGCCTTTAAGTGTGTTAATTCCAAAATCACTTAAATCAATTTTTTCATTCCTGCTCATTATTTTGCCATGTTGATTCATCAGATTGTTAGCCGGGCGGTCAGTAAAATCAGCCAGGTGGCACGCCCATTCAAAAGATCTCGAGGAGAATACTGCTTTTGCATTATTTGTCTCTTTCCCACAGTCTCCGCTACTAGTTACAGTGGAAGCAGGAAGGGCAGGCTAGCTTACGCAGAGCAGGGAGAGGATTAAAGAACTGCAGATACAGGTGTTTAAACTCAGAGAAGTATTCACACGTTAGCCAGCCTAGCTTGCAGATGTTAATGTAAAAATATGTAGAATCCTGAAGAAAGCCAGACAACTATCCATCCTAACCTCCTCAGTACCCAGCACATCTGACAGCACCTCACCCCATCCCTAAACTTTGGATCCTAGATAAGGTACTGTGATGAGGAGAGCATGGCTGAGCCCATGCAAACAGAGGAAAATTGTAAATCTACCTTTAAGGAAGGAGACAGGCAAGGTATCTGTAGCTTTCAGGGTGCAGGCAAAAAGAAAAAACATGCACTTGCTGAAGTTAAGCCACACCCAAGCTCTGCTGATCTAAGGGCAGGCTTGGAGGATAATGAGAGACACCTGGGTAAGGGACAGTGCAAGTTATGGAAAAGGCAGCCTTATAAACCCAGAGAAACACGTGAGAGGGAGGCCAGCACGAGGACCAGGCCCGGCACCAGCACCGGCTGGAGAGAGGATTCCACGAGAGAGCAGTACTCAGGGAGAGAGCAGCACACGAGAAAGCTGACTAGAGAGAGCACTGCAGACTTCTGTGGAGGGAGAAGCACCAGGGAAAGACCCAGAGAACTCACCAAAGAGGAGAATGGTGGAGATTTCCAGGGGGATTTCAGAGGTGAAAGCAGCACCCAGAAAGAGAGCCAGGCTTGCAGGGAAACTGCAATTGGTTCTGAAGCCAGTAGAGCTGTAGCTGAAAGAAGTGCAGACAAAGGGGCAAGGTGCAGTTCCTCCAGTACGTGGACCAGCTAAAAAGATTCAAGTTCCTAGAAGGTGGGTGGATAAAAATATATCTAAGAGTGACCTAAGCCAGTTAGAGGCACTCTGGCTTTTGAGTCAGGAGAAGTACCTTTTCACTCCAGGGGAAAACCCTTTTCCTAGTAAGAAGCCCCAGGGGAGAAGAATTCAGGAGCTCTTAGAGAGTTTCAAGCAAGAGGCATTGCATGAAGGCTTAGAGCCAGACATACCGGTTGAAAACCCGGAGGAAATGCAGGTAGAATTTGTTGAACCTGATTCTGACTCAGAGGATTTATTAATGGACTGTTCATGGTGCAAAAAGGCAGAATAGTAGCTGCTGGTTAAAGAAAAAGGTCTGTAACCTGAAAACCACCAAAAGCAGTGAGTAAGACAGGGAGAAGGATTCTAGCCTGAATTGCTAAGTACCCTGTTGAAAGAAGAAAAGACATTTACTTTGATTTGAAGAAAAGTAACTGTGTGTGTTGCTGTATGTTTGAGAAACAGCTGCGTATGTTATGAAAGCCAGCTAAAGCAATTTCACTGTTGGGCTTTTGTGTGATTTTTCCTGAGGATCATTTGTTTTGGAGAAGAATCCTGTTGTTTTGTTTGAGCTATATGCTTGTGAAAAGAAGGAAATAAATTCCTGTGTCTTTTTTTTTTTAAAAAAAACCCTTGGATCTCAATACTACTGTGTTTTTTAAGTGGTAGCACAACTACATGTCCCAGCAGCCCCAAGCTCTGGACGAGGACAAATAATTCTTTATTCAAAGACTAAACAGTGGCACCCCTATACCTATAGGCCGTGGCCTGGGCTAGGGGCCCCCACAGTACTCACAAGCTAGGAACATAATTTAGCCCTGCCTATGGCAACAGATAATAGCTGACTGTACAGACAGCAACCACTAAGAAAGCAGTACAATTTAGACAGTGGCTTTCACAGTAGAAATGAATGGCAAAGAAAATGCAATATACGTATATGAATAATTTAAAATAAAGTACAGTGCAACTAGGGAATTTGTTATGCCTGTGTGTGTGTATTTATATCTCTGTTGTGTGTTCTCTGTGTACTATGCATGTATTTTGTCTGTTCGGGGGAGAGTGGGGTAGTTGGAGCTGATAGGGCATTTCTGAGTGATGATGTTTTTGGGCTATGGGAGCAGAAGTTTGGAGTTTGCAGGGTGGGGAGGTTTTGGGGTTGGGACAATTGCTTGGGGGGAGGTTGGAGGGGGTAGTTTGCAGGGTGATGGTTTTTGGGTATGGGATATTTGGCAGGTTGGTAGGGCCATTATGGGGGAATTAGATGGCAAGTTAGTGGGATAAATAAAGGGGCTAGTTTGTGGCGTGGTAGGGCATTTATGGAGGAATTTCTTTTTAGGGTGGGACCAGGATTGGTCCATCCCATCTGGCAAACTAGGAGGTTGCCTAGGGCAGAAGCTTCGTGGGGGGTGAGGGATGGCAAAGAGCAGAGCATTCAAAGCTAGACAATAAATTTTGATTAGCCGGGGTAGGGAGGGGATGCTAAGGCTTAAGGTTGCTTAGGACCTTGGGCAAGCCACTTTAACCCTCTGTTGCCTCAGATACACATAGATTGTGAGCCCTTTGGGGACAAGGGAATGTATCCAGTTCCTGTTTGTAGTGATTACATAATGTAAACCGCTTTGATTGAAGGATAAGGCGGTATAGAAAACTGGTTAAATAAATAAAAATAAATAAATAGGGCAGCACCTTAAACAAACTCTGGAGCCAGCCCCGTGGGCACAGTTTACATTCGCTGGCTAGGGCCTGGCTTCAGTCTAATTTTCCAGATGGTTTGTGTAGGCTCTTTACATAAAAGAGGGATGTAGCTGACTATATCATACAGTATGCTCATAACATTTGAAAAGCTGTAGGGGACATAGAGAAATCAGTTGGGTCAGAAAGTGGAAGAGTTTAACCTGTTAGGCTACTTTGCATGAATTCCATGGCTGGCGAGCAGTGCTTAGACTGAGGGAATGCCGATACAGGGTGTTGCATAGGGCATATTTATTTATCAGATTAAGGCTTTAGGACCAATTTAGTGGTGTCAAGTGTTTGTCTCATGGCCAGGCTAAAGACACAGTGGGCCACATGCTGTGGAGTTGCCCAAATTTATTTATTAATATTTAGCTCACGCCTTTCCAGTAGTAGTTCAAGGCAAGCTTCAATCAGGCACAGTAGGTATTTGTTAGGAAGTTTTGGAATAGTATCTTTGCATACTTTTTCGGGAAGAGGGTTGATGTTGGGTCAGAGTGTGTGGGCTAGCCCTAGTGATGTGCTATTGGGGTTTATATAGAAACATGATGGCAGAAAAAGACCATATGGCCTATCCAGTCTGCCCTTCCATACAAACTTCTATAGTCCCTTTTTTTTCCTTTAGATATTTTCTGTGTTGGTTCCATGCTTTCTTGAGTTCAGATATTGCCCTAGTCTCTACTACCTTCACTGGGAGACTATTCCATGCATCTACCACTCTTTCCGTAAAGAAATATTTCCGCATATTACTCCTGGGTATATCCTCTTTCACTTTCATCCTATGTCCCCTCATCGCAGAGCTTTCTTTCAGTTGAAAGAGGCTCTCCTGTGTATTTATGCCATGAAGGTATTTAAATGTCTCTATCATATCTCCTCTCTCCTGCCTTTCCTCCAAAGTATACATATTGAGATCTTTAAGTCTGTCCCCATATGCTTTATGACTAAGTCCACTGACCATTTTGGTAGCCATCCTCTGCACAGACTCCATCCTGTTTATATCCTTTTAAAAATGTGATCTCCAGAATTGCACACAATACTCCAAATGTGGTCTCATCAAAAACTTGCACAGAAGCACTATCACCACCTCCTTCCTGCTGACCATTCCTCTCCCTACGCACCAAGCATTCTTCTGGCTTTTCCCATTGCCTTTTCTGCCTGTTTAGCCACCTTAAGATCATCAAACAATCATGCCCAGGTCTCACTTTTCTTTTGTGGACATAAGTACTTTACCCCCCTACACTGCTCCGCTCCCTTGCAGCCCAAATGCATGGACCTGCATTTTTTTTAGCATTAATTCTCAGCAGCCAAATTCTTGACCATTCTTCAAGCTTAACTAGATCCCTCCTCATGTTATCTACTCCATCCTGGGTGTCTACTCTATTGCAGATTTTGGTATCTGCAGAGAGGCAAACCTTATCTGATAGCCCTTCCGCAATATCACTAACAAAACTGTTAAAAAGAATCAGACAAAGGACAAATCCCTGTGGCACACTGCTGATAACATCCTTCTCCTCAGAGTGAGCTCCATTTACCTGTATCCTTTGTAGCCTCCCACTCAACCAATTTCTAACCCAATCGGTCATTTTAGAGTCCATTCCTAGAGTGCTCAATCTATTTATAAGTCGCCGGTGCAAAACTGTGTCAAAGAATTTGCTGAAATCTAAGTACGCCACATCTAGGGCTCTCCCTCTGTCCATCTCTCTGGTTGCCCAAAGAAATTAATGAGGTTTGTCTGACAAGACCTACCTCTAGTAAAACCATACTGCCTCGGATCCTGTAAGCCATTGGACTCCAGAAACCTCACTATCCTTTTGTTTAGCAGCGTTTTCATTAATTTACTCACCATAGAGGTTAGACTAACTGGCCTGTAGTTCTCAACATTATCCTTACTTTCTCGTTTTTGTGTAAAGGGACTACATGCACCTTTCTCCAGCCCTCTGGGATCACTCCTGTCTCTGAAGAGGCAGTTTTATTTTATTTATTTAAAAGCTTTTCTATACCACGCTCTTTAATATCAGTGCGGTTTACAATTAACATTTCTTGTACATTGCAGGATGGACCTGCCTTGTGCTTACATTGAACAGGCGCAGGAACTTGGAGTTGTAACTGGGGTAACTATATACAGGTTAGACCCTTGTCACCATGCTGTATAACGGTGTGGTTGGGTCTAAAAACTATGTACAGATTTTGTCAGTTGAAAAGGTCTGATAGCGGAAGCCGCTAGACCTTCCTCAAGTTCCTTCAGTACTCTCAGATGTATCTCATCTGACCCCATCGCTATGTCTAATTTTAGTTTAGCTAGTTCCTCACAAACAGTCTTCTGAAAATTAAGGTCCCCTTCACTTCTATACCTATTTGTGGGTGTTTCTGAGGTCCTGTTCCTGGAAAGGAGGAATTTCTGTAACTGCTGTGTATTACTCTATGTAAGTTTCTATGCTACAGAAGCTGGAGTTCCTTCTTGTATAGGAATACATTGAACTAGTTATTTGATGGGGGAGTATTTCTCTGGAATCCTTGGCCCAATTTGGCACGTTTTCAAACTCTGCCTTTTTACCAGTTTTTCCTCACATGCCAAGTTTTGTCCTGCTCCATTAAATTTTCAGAGCATTAGTTTGCTGACAGATATTCTTGACCCCTTTTTTTTATAGTTCTTTCCACTTTCTTTTGGGTGGAAAGAATAAAAAAAGGCTAAAGTAACTGAAATTTGCCAGAGGCTTGGCAGGGAGCAGGTGCCAGTCCTGTTCAATTGGCTCCCCTGGTAAGCTTTGTTGCTCCGAATCTGAGCACCTCCCCCAGAGGGGAACACCAAACTCAGCTGGAGTTAAGCAGCAACTTGCTAGCAAATAGGCAGTGCGAAGGTAATTCAGAAACGGGGGCATTTCAGCTTGAATACAGTATCGGTTTGTTGAGCCATTTAAGCGCTGGCTTGTAGCAACTGTGCTTTACGCCATTTAAACAGAGTTGTCAGTGGCAGGGTTTCTCTTCTTCACGTCAAATTAAATACTGAAACAAATGGATAGGGGCAGATGCTGCAGTATTTGTAGTGAGCAGAGTGTCACCAGAGTGGCTGACACTTTTTGTTAGCTGTGTGATGAGGAGAAGGGGAGTGTAGCAGCATTTTCCGTAGACAAGCAGGAAAAAAAGCCCTCCCATATGGGTGATGTCATTTGACGTAGCCCCATGCGGAAGCGTTCCTAGCTCCTCCTAAAAACCTTTGGAAAGCTTGACTGTGCATGCATGTCTCTTCCCTCCTGTCATCGCAGTGCTGCCTTAGCTTGACTGTGCATGCATGTCTCTTCCCTCCTGTCATCGCAGTGCTGCCTTAGCTTGACTGTGCATGCATGTCTCTTTCCTCCTGTCATCGCAGTGCTGCCTTATCCTGTCTTTTCATTCCGTGGAGCTTCACAGAAGCAATTCCATACTTCTCTTCAAGATGTACATTTTCAGTGGCCTTGTTCCCTTTTTTTAAATATTTTTCCTGCCCGCTGTCACGTTTTCTTATTCTACCTGTATTTTTCTCCTTAGCGAAGGTTTTTCCACTAGTATTAAGTTTCCTTTATTTTCCGCAGTACCTCAGCTCCTTTTGGTACTTGGTGCTCTGGCTGGTTTATTTTGTTAAAGTCAAGCCATTTGATTTTGCTTGGCTATTTTTTCCTGACGACATGTCTCAAACTTGCCAGCAGGTTTAAGAAACGTACTAGATGCTAGAGGACCATATCCATTGCGGACACCTACAAATGGTGCCTCCAGTTTTTGGGACCAGGCCAGAAGCCCTCCTCTTGTAATTTGTATCTACAGATGATAGTACAAGGGCTTTAGGAGCAAGAAAAATGGCACAAAGGGATTTTTGGTGCTTTTAAATCTGATTCGGTGGCATCAGCCTCGTTGGCTTTCGAGGCTGCACCAGATGCTGGCAGTGCATCAGCATCAAGTAATTCTCAAGCCGACTCTGAGCTGAGCACCTATAGATCTCCTAAGTATCTATCATCCATCGATGTTCCCCCCGGGGATGCAGAAAGATTTGACTACATCTTGGCATCGAAGAGCAAGAGCATCAAATGTATTGACATCAGAGCTCCCTGAAGTGAGATGCTGAGAGGATCAAGGGTTCACAAGAGCACCTCCTCCAAGCTACCCAAAGGGAGGCAGGCTCATCCTCAAAGCACTCTGACAGGCAGTGACAGCCTACCCATAGCTGAGACCAGACGGTCAATAGTCCTTGACAGATTCTGAAAACATTGGCTGATTCTGCTGCGCCGCCTGTGCCTTTGGAGATTGCAGGCTTGGAGAATTACCTTCTGAGGACTGTCAAAGAAAGAAAGAGAATAAATCATGATGCCTTTCTCTATGCAGCAGCTTTGTTTTCCCCTAGCATGAGAAAACAAAGCATCGAACCTGTCCTGTACAGATAGTTTGCCTACAGTAAAGGCATTTACATTGGGGTATTGAAGGGCCTTGACACCAATAACTGACCAGCCAATATCATTCTTAGCACATTGCGGATCAATGCATCCTCAAGGCCTAGAATACATACCTAAATGTAACTCGCCTTGGACTACCATTGGAAAGGCATGAGCTTAATAATAATAGAAAGTCTTTGATGCATCTGCGCTCCTAAAAGAGCTCCAGATCCCCAAAGGGAAGGAGAGCAGTCAAGGTGGAGGCTCAGAGGTCTCCACATTCCCCAAGGACGCGGCGACAGTGCCCATGCACCACATCCTTCAGAGGTCAAAGATGAGAATATGGGAGACCACTCCTCTCTGTGCCTTCACTCAATAGAAAGGTTGACTCTATGAACCAAGTTTAAAAGGCTCCCAGATTCCAGAAGCTCCAACTTCTGCACCATTCTGTGGTCACTGAATCCACTCTCAAAAAGGCAAGAGCACCAAATCTCATACATCTGCACCCCCCGGGAGAGAGGTTTGGTCCTTGAACACTTTTGGGATTTTCAAAATCCCATGCTTGCTTCACACATGGCTTCTTACCACTTCTACATGGGCATGTTCTTACAGGACATCATGCACAACTTAGATAATGTCAGTGTTCCTCCCTCAAGAGAAACTCAAACAATATTGTTCCCTAGTGGGTCATGGAAAGGACTTCTCAAAGTATCTTGTCTGAGTGACATATAACATCTTTGATATGGTATTGAGAGCATTCTCTGAGTTTTTGCATTCATAAACTCTCATGTCTGTGAGCTACAGACTTGCAACTGTCTGTGTGGGACCCAGCTCGCTGACTTACCATGCTACAGAGACAATCTTTTCAGAGATAAGATTCAAGAAGCGGCTTCTATCACAGAGAAGCATTCCAACATGCTACAAACACTCTTGAGGCACATATCTGGGGGTCCCACCAGTTGAAGGGAGGCTCACTCTGCTCAGAGGTGGCCCTTTAGAACATCTGACTTGGGTTTTACAAGTTGTCCAAGAAGACTACAGACTTCACCTATTTGAACCTCCAAATTGCCCATAGAAGGCTCAAACCTTCCACCCTCGGCACTAGGGACTACTTCTTAAGGAGACCGCCGCACTTCAGACAGCACACACAATCAATCCCGTTCCACCAGGGCAGGAAGGTTTAAGGAGTTTATTCAAGGTGCATCCTGGTGCCCAAGAAAATGGGGAATTCTCTCCCATCCTAGACCTAAGAGATCCGAACAAGTATTTGGTCAGAGAACAGGTCAGAATGATTTCTCTAGGCACTCTACTTCCCTAGCTTCAAAAGAGAGATTGGCTATGTTCTCTAGATCTCAAGGATGCATACACCCACATCCAGGTAAATCCCACCCATGGGAAGTATCTTGGATTCATAGTACGAAGGAAGCACTTCCAGAACTGTATACTCCCTTCTGGCCTTGCATCTGAACCTCAGGTTTTCCCCAAATGTTTTGCCATTTGCAGCAGCATTTCTATGCAGACTCTGAGTGCATGTCTTTTCCTACTTGGATGATTGGCTGCCCAAGAGCACCACTCTAGAGTGTACTCTGGAATCAGTATGTGTCACCATTTGGGTGCTGGAACTACTAGGGCTTGTCATCAATTACCCAAAATCCCACCTCAGCCTGTCACAATAATTGAAGTTTATCAGAACTGTACTCGACAGAACACTAGCAAAAGCTGCCTTTCTGCATGACAGATTGATAGAGTGCCAGGAGATCCAGATGAGTCAGCAGACATCAGCTGTTGGATCACAAGGCCTCAACCATTTGTCACATCTATGACAAGCTCAGTGGACCCTGAGCACCCAGTGAACTCAAGCCACCAGTTGCTCAGCAACACACTGTCCATTACAGGAATCTCCTGGTGGACTCTTCACAGCAATTTGGCCACAAGTCTTCTCTTCTAAATTCCTTCCTATCAAAAGCTTCTAACGATAAATGCATCCAAACTGTGATGGGGGAGCTCATCTTGAGCAGTTCCTCACTCTACGAAATTGGTCTGTTCAAGAAAGTCTTCATCAGATCCACTTCTTGAAACTGAGATAAATAGCAAATGCTCTAAGGGCTTTCAGACATCAGTTAGCAAACCAGATTGTTCTGATTCAAATCAATGGTCAATTTACCATGTTTTATATCAACAAGAAAGGAGAAACAGGGTTATACCTCCTGTGTTTGGAAACAGTCAGACTGTTGAACTTTGCCATCTCTCACTGGATGGAGTTGCTACTTATCTGCTTGGTGAATAAAATACTCTGGCAGATAGACTGTGCCGAGTCCCTCAACCTCATGAATGGACCCTGGACAGGGAGATAGCTGTTTGTATCTTTTGGGAGTGAAGCACTTCCACTATAGATGTCTTTACCACTCCTCAGAATGCCCAGGTGCCTCAGTTGTGCTCCAGAGTAGGGTCACTCAACAAACTAGCCTTGATTTGGGGAAAGGGTCTCTATATGTATGTCCTTTGATACCTAGTGTCAAGACCCTCCGCAAAACAGAGGCATGCTGATCCTCATTGCTCCTTATGGGCCCTGACAACTGTGGTTCTCTCTATTTCTGTAATTTTCCATCTGGAATCTAATTCATCTGGGGCATGTACCAACTCTAATTTCACAGGAGACTAGCATCCTTAACCTTCACAACTCGGATGTTGAGAGGCTAATTTTGTCAGCTCTTAGTCTGCCTGTTGGATGCCAAAAGGATATTGGCAAAAAACTCACTCCAATCAAACACAACTTGTTTCCTAATTTCAAATACAAAAATGATTGTTTCCAAAAATATATAAACATGAAAAGTGGAAATAGAACCGTGGTCAGCAAGGTCTCAGCTTCTGTGAGCAATGGCAAAGATAATCAAGACAACAGTCCAGATCCTGCCAGTACACAAGCCCAATAACATCAAGGACCTGCTGCCACCAACCTCCACATTTTGCAGAAACTCTTAAACAAAATCAACAAGCAACCGCATCAACACCCACAAAAACTTAGCTTTAAAATAAGATAATGGGAGTTGATGACAGGCTGCTACCCCGATGTCACTGCAGAGCTCTCATACGTTTCGCAAGTAATCTCGCTGCATCAGGGGAAAAAGCTATAAAAACAAGAAACAAACATTCAGAATCAAACTTATGTTTACTAAAATGCCGAAACAAAAGTGAACTCCCAAACCCAACCAACAATATTAACAGAAATGTTATCACTCACATTAGACAGCAGCCAAACCAGCACTTCAACATTGCTTCTCAAAAAACGCCGCGCATGCTCAATCCGCAAAAAATCACCACGCTCCTATAAATACCTCATTGCTGACGTCAAAGGTATCCCCCAAAGAGAAACTCCCCTCTTAAAGGCATACTGCCCAATCTGTACGAAGATTTAAACCCTCCGGAACTAAAGTACGTAGCCTGAAGATCCACTTCTGCTCACATATCAATAGGGACTGTTCCCTACTCTTCTGATCCCTCCCGGCCAGAACTCGATCCAAACAAAAGCATCGCAAATCAGAAAACTGATGCTTAAATTCCACACAATGCGGAACCAAAGGCACATCACGAACAACACACTTGAGCCGACTTCTATGTTCAATAATACGCTTACGAAACATTCTACACGTACTACCCACATACAAGAGGCCACAAGGACACAGGACCCCATAGACAACAAACGTGGAATCACAAGAGGTCTGATGCCTAAACTTATACTGGACCCCATGATATTCCAATTGCGAAATCTCACTAGACACCTCACAAATTAAACAACAACCGCAAGGACTATGACACCGCACCCGAGCATCCTCACTAGCCACCGGACGTAAAGTCGAAGGACTCAATATTTCTCTCAAATTACGCTGTCGCTGCCAGACACGCCGCACTTTCTTATCCGCTAAACCTGGAATAGTGTGCAATACCCCTTTGTGTCTCCGCACAATCCGCTGTATAGAAAAACTAAAAGGGGAATATTTGGAAATCAAATTTACATTTTCCCCATCATCCAAAACATCTCCCTTATTTTTGGGTAATAGTAAAAGGTTGTTGTATAATGCCCTCCGATAGGCATCACATACCACCCGACGTGGATACCCCCTATCCAAGAAACCACATGCTAAAGATCTAGAATGACATTTGAAATCAGCAATGTTAGAGCAGTTCCTGCGATAGTGGATAAATTGAGAGAAAGGTAAACTATTACGTAAACTCACCGGGTGGGCACTACCATAGTGCAATAGTGTATTCCTGTCCATGGTCTTCCTATGTACACTTGTCACCCAGCCAGCCACAACCACACCCAAAAACACAATCTGAACATGGCTACAAGTACTGGTAAACTGGATATTACTCTCACAACCATATAACCATTTTTTAAATGTACGCAGTCCATCTTTAGCTAGATTTTATTTACTGCCCAAAATACACAAAAATTTACAACATCCACCTGGGCGCCATATAGTGTCCACGCGTGGGATGGTGCTTGAGCCTCTCTCTATGTTTGCAGATTCTTTTTTGAGACCATTGTTGTTGGAGATCCCGGCTTACATCAGGGATACCATGCATTTTCTAAACATTTTGGAAGATCATTCATCTTTGGCAGGTTCCCCTGAGATATTGTTGGCCACTTTGGATGTGGCTTCGTTGTATACATCGATTCCTCAGGGGGCCGCGTTGGAGGTGGTTGAAGAAGAGGTGATTTAAGTTCTGAGATGGTTGATTTTGTCAAGTGTTTGTCTCATTTGGCCATCTCTGAAAATTATTTTGTATTTGAGGGGCTTTTCTAACATCAAGTATCTGGGGTGGCCATGGGCGCCACCTATGCCCCGTCGGTTGCCAATTTGTACATGGCTAGGTATGAAGATAAATGGGTGTATACCTCTCCTTTTGCTGGGCATTTGCGGTTATGGTGCAGGTTCATAGACGATGTTTTCGTCTTGTGGCAGGGCACAGCAATTGAATTTCAGGAGTTTGTCCAGTGGTTAAATGGTTGCGAGAGTAATATCCAGTTTACCAGTACTTGTAGCCATGTTCAGATTGTGGTTTTGGATGTGGTTGTGGCTAAGGATGTGGCTGGCTGGGTACGTCTGGTGTGTCTGGCAGCGACAGCGTAATTTGAGAGAAATATTGAGTCCTTCGACTTTACGTCCGGTGGCTAGTGAGGGTGCTCGGGTGCGGGGTCATAGTCCTTGCGGTTGTTGTTCAATTTGTGAGGTGTCTAGTGAGATTTCACAATTGGAATATCATGGGGTCCAGTATAAGTTTAGGCATCAGACCTCTTGTGATTCCACGTTTGTTGTCTATGGGGTCCTGTGTCCTTGTGGCCTCTTGTATGTGAGTAGTACGTGTAGAATGTTTCGTAAGCGTATTATTGAACATAGAAGTCCGCTCAAGTGTGTTGTTCGTGAGGCACCTTTGGTTCCGCATTTTGTGGAATTTAAGCATCAGTTTTCTGATTTGCGATGCTTTTGTTTGGATCGAGTTCTGGCCGGGAGGGATGGGAAGAGTAGGGAACAGTCCCTATTGATATGTGAGCAGAAGTGGATCTTCAGGCTACGTACTTTAGTTCCGGAGGGTTTAAATCTTCATATAGATTGGGCAGTATGCCTTTAAGAGGGGAGTTTCTCTTTGGGGGATACCTTTGACGTCAGCAATGAGGTATTTATAGGAGCGTGGTGATTTTTTGTGGATTGAGCATGCGTGGTGTTTTTTGAGAAGCAATGTTGAAGTGCTGGTTTGGCTGCTGTCTAATGTGAGTGATAACTTTTCTGTTGTTATTGTTGGTTGGGTTTGGGAGTTCACTTTTGTTTCGGCATTTTAGTAAACATAAGTTTGATTCTGAATGTTTGTTTCTTGTTTTTATAGCTTTTTCCCCTGATGCAGCGAGATTACTTGCGAAACGTATGAGAGCTCTGCGGTGACGTCGGGGTAGCAGCCTGTGGGTGAGAGTGCCCGAGAACTCCCTCAACCCGATGTACAGCATCAAACACATCTTTTAAAGAAATATCAGTCAGAATTAGAAAAGGCTGGTATTGAATCAGGAGATGGCAAAGACACACCAGAAGGGTATGGAAGCTCTACACCGTCAAAACAGTCTGCCTGAGAGAAGCCCTATCAGAAAGAGGGGTGGAGATGGAAAACAAACTACCATCTCGCACAAAGGAGTCATTTGATGAATGGCTGTTTCCACCAAGGCTAGGTTGGGGGGGGGGAGGGGTACGAACCCCCGAACTTAAGGAAGCTTCTAGCGCGGTCCCTACACCTGGATCCTGAAGAACAGATGCTCGTAAAACAACAGTACTAACCAAGTGGGAATCCACGGGGCCCTTCACCACCTGAGCAACAGCTGGGCCCCAGTTCTTAGCTTTCCACTTATCCATTCAAAGACACAGGAACGAACCACTTCCAGATGCTCACAAGGGGCCCAACATGCCCCTTTAGGCATGCACCCATGGCCGCGACCCACTGTACCCACTGACCTTTTATCCCCGGTCACTGCAGGAGGGAGGAGCTATGTTCTGGCCAGGTATGCCGTTGGTACAACTCCCACTCAGCGTCTCCCAACATTAGCAGGCAATCTAGGGCTAGCGTCTCCCTTGACTTCCATCTTAACCAATTATTTGTCCTAACATTTTTCCCAAAACCTCATTCCCACAAAGGGGAAACTGTGCTGCGTGTGTTGGACTGTAAAAGAGCCTTAGCTTTCTACTTGGAGTGGATGAAAGCCCATAGAAAGTCTATACAACATTTTTCTTTTGATCCCACAAGCTAGGGGCTGCTGACTCTAAATGCAGTCTGTGAGCCAAACTGATAGAGTGCATCTCTTTCAATTATGCCCAGGCAGGCGTATGCCTTTGAGGGTCATGTCATGGTTCACAACGTTAGAGCCATGGCTGCGTCTCTAACTCACTTGCGCTCAATCTCCATGGAAGAGCTGTGCAAAGCTGCAAAGTGGACTTTGTTTCACATCTCACTACTGTTTGGATGGGAATTCTTAAAATGACAGAAGATTCAGGCAGCCAATCAGTACTGCAGAATCTTTTCAGGGATTAGAACCAACAGGTGGCCTGTAATTAGGGTTCCCATATGCGAGGACTAATTTCCTTCTTATCCATGGAGAAAGCGTGCTCACTCAATCTGTAGCAGGTGTTCACTGTGGACAGCAGAAACTGTTTTAGCAACCCTCCCACATTCCCTTGGGTTGTATTCTCTTCAACTTTATAATGGACTAAGGATAAGCTGGTCCCATTGTGGCAGGCGGGAAGATGCACATGTGCAGTCAAGCTTTCCAAAAGCATCTAGAAAGAGTTGGGAACGCTCCTGCTTGGAGCTCCATTGGATGATGTCATCTATATGTGAGGACTTTTTCTGTTATCTACAGAGATCACTTGCTGCAGGTGAGTAACTACACTTTCCCCCTGGTCAAGAAATGAGGTAAGACAACAGCTCTTAATCCTCCCAGGGGAGGCCCATGGAGCCTGTGGCAAAGGGGGAAACAACAAAATGACCCTCCTCGGGGGTGCAGTGTCATAGTCACTAGTGTATGTTTGCCCTTAAATTAATTCTTGTTATGCAGGGCATACATGGTAATGGTGTGAGGGGCAAGGGATCCTCCCATGATGGCCCTGCAAGTTTCTGGGCAGGAACAGAGAGGCTCTCTGAACCTATAAATACTGGTCAAATGCCTAAAAGAGGAAGAAGGCAGAATTCTAGATGCCCTTGTGGGTTGACTTCCTTGGCTAGAAGATCCCATTTGGATGAAGATAATGTTTCTCGAGCAGCACAGAGCTTTTGGATGAAGAGGAGCTGCTTAGCTGTTTGTTTATTTAACACGTTTTTTTATACTGCTTTATTTCAGTCAAAACAGTTTACATTGTAACTTAAACTTGGTAATGTACATTAAAAAGGGACATTAATATCTTGGATTTTCTGAGGCAATGGAGGGTTAAGTGACTTGCCCAAGGCCACAAGGAATGCTAGTGGGAATCAAATCCTGATCTCTTGGTTCCCAAGCCAGTGCTCTAATGAGCTTGTTTAGCAGTAATAAGCTGCCTTTGCTGATAGATAATGTGATTAAAGTTTTGAAGATATCAGCTGAACCTAAAGAGCAAATGAAGATGGAAGGAATACACAGGCCACAAAGAACGTTCCTGGTACACCAGGCTATCAAGGATATGGTGGCAAGAGTGGCAACAAGGACCTTCTGCAGTCTGTATCTGTAGCCAAAGGAAGAAGTGGGTAAGTTCTTAGACATGCTAAGGATGGATACCTCCATATCGTTTATATCGAAAAAGAAGGATGTGGGACTGGAAGCTGGTGGCTCTCACAAAGCGAACATTTGAGATCTTGAGGCTGTTCCTATGGACAGCAGTCTACAGGAGCTATATACTGTAGCTCAAGCTCTGCTGTGGCTACAGCAGGACCCCTCAGCAGTATGGCCTGAGCAGCATTTTGCAATCAATGGACTCTTTCTGGCAGATGCTATGTTCTATAAGGAAAAGGTGATGGTTAAGATGGTGATATACTTCTTTCCTTCCTAAGGTGATATCTCATTTCCACATAAATCAGATAATTTCCCTACTGTCGTTCAGCAGAGGTGAGGTAGAAGACGAGAACCGCTGGTTGTACTTGCTGGATGTGTAAAGCCTACTCTGAGGCAATATCTGAAGGTAGCAAGGTTGCTTCAGGACGTCTGTTTGTTTGCTTTGATGGACTGAGGCAATGAGAGTCCGCATTGAAAGCATCCATCTCTAGGTGAATAAGAATGGTCATAGCCTTTGTGTATATAGTGAAAGATAAGCGAGTACACGAAGGAACACGAGCAGAGTAGAGTTGTGTATTACCAGAACAAATTTATAAAGCAGCAGTGTGGACATATCTGCGCTTATTCTCTGGATATTCATGCCGAAGGGGAAGCAGCCTTTGGGGCTAGAGTGCATAGGATTGATCCTTGGAGAGATGAGCTGTGGAACTAGAGCCCTGGGATAACACACCAGAGGGGGTTCCTTTGCTGTTTATAGCAATACTGGGGAACTCTCATGCTGTACCAACCTACTGTAAATACAAGACGTTACTCCGTTTCTGTCCACCTGAAGGAAAGGCTGGTCCACTTTCCTGGAAGAACTTGAAGGACATCAATTATAATCAAGTATTTTAATTGATGTCCCTCAAGTTCTTCCAGGGAAGTGGAAAGTGTAATTTTTCTTTTTGTATTGGCAGTTACCTCCTGAAAATTTGCTGCTCAGTTTTTCCAAAATTTAAAATTAGACAAAGATGCCAACTCTAGACATTTGTCCGATGGTTAAGCAGATTTCTAGATTGTAATTATGTTATTTCAGCTATTGTATGAGAAGGTTCTCTTTCTACTTCTAAGTATTTTCCCCCCTTTTCCCTGTGGATTTTTTCTTGTACCTAACCGGTAAGGGAATGCATTAAATCCAGCTGTGAGTACAGAAGGGGACTTGCATTTGTTCTGATTCAGTGATTTGTCTCTAGTCTTAGTAATACAGTGCTCATATAACACTTTAGTTCAGAGTGCCTGCTAGACCTAGAACTTGATTCCGTTTTTTAAAATGTATGTTTTCTTTCATTTACTTCAGGCTACATCTGTGAGCGGAAGGAGCTGCTTGCAAATGGCTGCTGTAACACCAATGTGGCCAGTACCAAGCTATACAACTGTGAGAGCTGCCTGCCAAATGGTTGCTGTAGTATATATGAGTACTGTGTCTCCTGCTGCCTGCAGCCAAACAAGGTACGTGTGTGATGCATAAGCGTAAACTCTGCAGGCTGACAGATCTGCAGTCCTAAGAAATTTCACAAGTCTCTGCAGGAAATGCAAATTTCCACAAGTATTGGAGCAGGTAGGGACTCCCTCCTAGGATTCTCAGCTTGGGCTTTGAGGAGATCTCTTTATCTTGCTGCCATCTTTTCTATTTGATGGATTCTGACAAGCTGAAAATGCTGAAGCCTTAAGATTGTGAAAATGCAGCATACTTGTTAGCAAAATGCAATCTAAGTAGCCTCGTGCTTAGAACAGTGGGCAAGGAACTAGGGAAGCCAGGGTTTAAATCCCACTACTGCTGTTCCTTGTGACTTTGGGCAAGTCACTTAACCCTCCATTGCCTCAGGTAGAAAGCTTAGATTGTAAGCCCTCCAGGGACAGGGAAATGACCACAATACTTGAGCATAATTTGCCCTGAACAACTACTCGAAAGGCGTGAGAGAATTTTGTGGTTTTTTTTTTTTTTTTGCCATCAAGTCAGTGCTGACTCCTGGTGACCCAGCAGCCCCTTGATTTTCTTGGCAATGTATGACCGGAAGTAGATTGCCAGGCCTTTTCTTCCGAGGCAGTGGATTGTAAAGTGACTTCCTTAGCGTCCCTCTAGTCCAGTCCCGGAACCATAGAGTTGTGAACCTCCACCAGCAGCTTTGGAGACTGAACATCTTCATCTCTTTGATCATCCAGCTACATGCAGCCCCAAGGACCGCCCACACATCAGTATCTCAGTCTCCAAGCAGCTTGGAAGTCAGAGCCCAGAACTGGGCTCCTTAGGAACAAATAAGCAGAGCTTTAGTGTTTTATTATTTTCTAGATTTAGGTGCTGGGCTGCTGCTGTGGAGGAAATCTTTGACTGTGTCCCTTCTGTCTTTCTCTAATCTGTTTTTTTCTCTCTGTCTCTCTCTGTCAGTCTCCCCATAGGTCAAACAAGCAGGGGAGCTGCACAGGGCACAGGTCTCCTTTCTACCGAACCCCCTTGGTGGGTGAGGAGAAGGTTGAAGACAATTACAGGCAGCAATTGAATACAGCAGTAGGCTCTGAGGGTCCCCTGACTGATTTAGGGGTTCCCCGAGCTGCCCTGAGCGGTTATTACTCTGTTTTTGACTCTGATAACTGCTACTCAGAGCTTGTGACAGGCACGCTGGACAGCACTCTCAGTGTTTTGACCCCCCCTCCACTCCTGTGTGTGGGTGAGTAGAGTTTGAAGCTTTTTCTTTCTAAAGGCAGTTGTGGAGGCCTTGGGGTGGCCTGGAATCAGCTCTGGGGAGTGTGTTAGACCTTTTAGGTATTTTTTCTGGTCCTTTTTTTGGCGGGATCGGGTCCGGCGGCCATTTTGGATTTTTTTCAAAGTTGTTTTTCTTCGTGTTTTGTTTTAGGGATAGGAGCTTCGTTTTTGCATTTCTTGGTCAGATATCAGCTAATTGACTCCAGCTCTATCTAATCCTGCAATTTGGAGCATTTTTGAGCACTTTTAAAATCGCGATTTTTTTTTCTGCTCTGTTTGCTTCAGCAAGGTGTTTCTGCTTTGCTGGCAAAGGGCTGTGTGCATAGCCATGCCTCCTAGTCCTCGGTGTCTGGTCTGTGGTATTCGTAGAAGTAGTAATTTGGAAGCCCGAGTCTGTGCCACTTGTTCTGCTGTGGGTGCTGGCATGGAGGACCCTCTGGAGGGCTCCAGTGCAGATCTCCAACCTGTATCTACAGAAGGGACATCAGAGCAGGCAGAGACTGTCCTTGGTCCGGGGATTTCTGCAGTGCCGGAGCGCCTGTTGGCGGGGGGCGTCCAGGAGGGATCCCTGGGTGTTCCACCCGCCTTTTTCTCTCTCATGCAGGAGGCTCTGGCTCTCTTGCAGCAGGCGGGGGGAGGCTCGGTCCTGCCCCGCCGTGGGCTAAAGCGTCCACTTTCAGTAGAGGGAGACACTGGTCCACAAAAGAAGAGCCGGCCCCCGAGTGTTGCGGATTCTGCGCCTCCTGGGGACGAGTTCCACGAGGGGCTGGGGGAGGCTCTCGAGCTGGAGTCTGCGGAGGATTTAGAAGACGGCGAGTTGTTGGACGACGAGCAGAGTAGTAGAATAGTGCGTGTATTTCGTAAAGAGGAACTTCCGGCACTGATTGCCGAAACCCTCAAGGTATTGAACATACCCGTGGAAGATGCCACTGCGGAGGACAAGTTGGAGGATCCCTTGATGCAGGCGGTGCGCACTTCCCACAGAGTCTTTCCGCTCCATAGGGTTTTTAAAGCTATGATCCAGGAGGAGTGGAACAGTCCAGAGTCCGCTTTGCGCGGGGCTAGACTGTTGCCTAAATTGTATCCTCTGTCGGAGGCTGATAGAGAGCTCTTTCGTTCGCCGAAGGTGGACGCGGCAGTTTTCCGCGGTTACTAAACGGACTACTATCCCGGTGGAAGGTGCTGCGGCGTTGAAGGACCCGCAGGATCGGAAAGTTGATAGCTTGTTGAGACAGGCGTTTGATGTTGCTGCCCTGTCAATGCAGGCGGCGGTGGCCGGGGCCTGGGTGGCGCGCGGCTGCCTCCGCTGGTCTCAACAGTTCCAGGGGCCCCAGTCGGTGGAACAAGAGGCCGCGGCATCCAGATTGGAGTCGGGTACCGCTTATTTGGCGGATATCCACTATGACCTCATTAGGGGGTTAGCTAACGGCATGGCGTTGGTGGTAGCGGCGCGTCATTCTCTTTGGTTACGCAATTGGGCGGCTGATGGCTCTTCTAAAGCTCGCCTTAGTAAGCTGCCGTTTAAGGGCAGGCAGTTATTTGGAGAGGACTTGGATAGGTTGGTAAAAGATCTCGGGGATTCTAAGGGGGGTCGGCTTCCGGAGGATAAGCCCAAGCAGGGGAAGCCGACCTTCACCTTCCGGGGGTCTCAACAGTCCTTTCGGAGGTTTCGTGCCTCCCGCTTTGGTCATTCCCAGCGTTCCAGATATCTGGGGCGCGGACAGAGTTTCCGCGGATTTCGGGGGGCAGGTAGAGGTTTTGGCTCCTTCCAGGCGCAGGTCCCCAAAAAGTCACAATGAAGCGAGGCCGGCTCCGGTGGTGGTGATGATTCCCGTAGGGGGCAGACTGCGGGATTTCTACCCTGCCTGGGCCGCTATCACATCCGATCGGTGGGTGTTAGAAGTGATACGAGAGGGATATGCGCTCGAGCTACATCGACCGGTGCTCGATTCCTTCGTTATGTCCCCGTGCAGCGCTCCCTGGAAACGATGAGTCGTATCAGATACACTTTCCCGGCTGCTTCGGCTCCGGGCGGTCGCCCCCGTGCCGAAGGGGCAGTTAGGGTCCGGTCGATACTCCATCTACTTCGTAGTGCCGAAAAAGGAGGGCACCTTTCGACCAATCCTGGATTTAAAGAGAGTGAATCGGTGCCTCCGGGTGTCGCATTTTCGCATGGAAACGCTGCGCTCGGTCATAGTGGCGGTCCGCGAGGGGGAATTCCTAACGTCCCTAGACCTTACGGAGGCCTATTTGCACATTCCCATTCGCCGGGAACATCGAAGATTTCTGCAGTTTGCGCTGCCGATGGGCCATTTTCAGTTTCAAGCCATGCCCTTCGGCCTAGCGACGGCGCCACGGGTCTTCACGAAGATCATGGTGGTGGTAGCGGCGTTCCTGCGGAAGGAGGGTGTCCTCGTGCATCCCTATCTCGACGACTGGTTGATCCGGGCGAAGTCGCGGGTCTTACAGGTTTTGCAGTCGTTAGGCTGGGTGGTCAATCGGGCGAAGAGCAGCCTTCTTCCCTCGCAGACCTTGGAGTATTTGGGGGCGCGTTTCGAGACCGGCAACGGGAAGGTTTTTCTCCCAGTGCACAGAGCGCGGGCCCTGAGGCGGCTGGTGGAGCAGTTTCTAGCGAGACGGGCGTCCTCGGCTTGGCAATACCTTCAGCTTCTCGGCACGATGGCGGCGACCATCGAGGTAGTTCCGTGGGCAAGGGCGCACATGCGGCCCCTGCAGCGAGCGCTGCTGCGTCAATGGTGTCATCAGTCCGACTCGCTAGCTCGTCAGTTAGTTTGCCCCTTGGGGGTTCGGCGCAGCCTTCACTGGTGGTTGCATCGGCGCTCTCTGGCGAACGGTATGCCCTTGGAGTCTCCCGTCTGGCGTCTGCTGATGACGGATGCCAGTTTGAGCGGCTGGGGGGCTCATTGCGAGGGCCAGATTGCTCAGGGCCAATGGTCCTCGCAGGAGAGCCGGTGGTCCATCAACCGACTGGAAATGAGAGCCGTGTGGTTGGCTCTGACAGCGTTTCAGCCTTGGCTGCAGAGAGTGGCGGTCAGGGTGCTATCCGACAATGCCTCCACGGGAGGCACAGGCAGCGCGGCGTTGGAAGCGGAGGTGGATCTGCTTCTGGATTGGGCAGAGCGGCATCTTCAGTGTCTGTCGGCCCAGCATATCGCGGGGGTTCACAATGTGGAGGCGGACTTTCTGAGTCGTCGCAGGGTAGACCCCGGAGAGTGGTCTCTACATCCCGAGGTATTTGCGTTGCTGGTCCGTCGTTGGGGTCTGCCGATAATGGACCTCATGGCGACCTTCGAGTCCGCGCAGGTCGAAAGGTTCTTCAGCAGGCGTCGGGAACGCATGTCGGAAGGCCTCGATGCATTGGCACAAAGGTGGCCAAGGTACGGGCTGCTCTATGTCTTTCCTCCGTGGGCTCTGCTGGGTCGCCTGGTACAGCGGATCGAACGGCATCCGGGTCCCGTGGTTCTGATTGCCCCGGACTGGCCTCGTCGGCCTTGGTATGCGGATCTGGTGCGGTTGAGTGTGGCCGATCCGTGGCTCCTTCCTCCTCGGCCGGATCTCCTTCGGCAGGGGCCGCTGCAGATGCCTCAGGTGGCTCGATTCTCGCTTACGGCATGGCTATTGAGAGGGTGCGAATGAGAGCCAAAGGTTATTCTCCGGAGGTCATTGCTACCTTGTTGCGGGCGCGGCGTCGGTCTACGTCGCTAGCGTATGTCCGGGTCTGGCGTATTTTTGAGAGCTGGTGTGCGGCTCGCGAATTGCGGCCTTTGCGGACCTCCGTTCCTCAGATCCTCTCCTTCTTGCAAGCAGGGGTGGACAAGGGCCTGGCGGCCAGTTCGTTGAGGGTCCAACTTGCAGCTCTTGCGTGTTTTCGAGGCAAGGTTCAGGGCCAGTTATTGGGGTCCCATGCGGACGTGAAGCGCTTCTTGCGAGCGGTGTTGCTTATGCGTCCTCCGTGCAGGGCTTTAGTGCCCTCGTGGGACTTGAATTTGGTGTTGAGGTCTCTGGTGGCTTCGCCGTTTGAACCCTTGGCGCAAGCTTCGTTGAAGGACTTGACGTTGAAAATGGTGTTTCTGGTAGCGATCTCGTCAGCTCGCAGGATCTCGGAGTTGCAGGCTCTTTCGTGTAGGGAACCCTATCTGTCTTTCTCTGCCGACAAGGTGGTATTGCGACCGGTTCCCGCGTTTTTGCCTAAGGTAGTTTCGGCGTTTCACATGAATCAGGTGGTGTCTCCCGGTGTTTGCCAAGGAACGGGGCAAGCACGCGGATAACTCCTTGCACGCGTTGGATGTCCGTCGAGCTCTTCGTCGGTATTTGAGGGAAACGGCGGCCTTCCGTAAGTCCGATCGCCTATTTGTCGCATTTGGCGGTCCGCGCAAGGGGGAAGCGGTGTCTAAGTCTTCCATTTCCCGCTGGTTGAAAGAGGCGATTTCGTCGGCATACCTTTTACACGGCAGGATGGTTCCTGCCGGGCTTCGGGCTCACTCGACTAGGGCGCAGGCGGCGTCTTGGGCAGAAGTGAGCTTGGTACCGGCGGTGGATATTTGTCTGGTGGCGACGTGGTCGTCCTATCACACCTTTGCTAAGCACTATCGTCTGGATGTGCAGGCGGCGTCAGATGCGCGGTTTGGGTCTCGGGTGCTTCAGGCTGGACTAGCGAGGCCCTCCCGTTGAGATTTACTGCTCTGTTACATCCTCTATGGTTCCGGGACTGGACTAGAGGGACGCTAAGGAAGAGTAAATTAGACTTACCTGCTAATTGTTGTTCCTTGCGGAACTCTAGTCCAGTCCCGGATCCCTCCCTGTCTATCTGTTCTCGCTGCCAGCCAAGAAGGTACATTCATTATAGGAGTCTGCCAGGGTTTTTGTTCTCTATACTTTCGGTCAGAGCTCCTCTGCTTGCAGCACGCCTTAGTTTCCTTTCGGGGTCAAATTTTGGGGGTGAGCGGTGGCCCCTCTTGTTGCATGCGTTTTGCACAAGGGTCGCCACGGCTGTTCTGGTCCGCCTTCCCGTAGGCGGGAGGTTGTTCTTACGCAATTGGAAAAAGGAAAAAAAAAAAAAAAAAGAGAGAATTTTTGCTCGTAGTGGGAACTTTAGGGTCAGGATCCTTTTTTCCACTGTGTTATATCTACTTATTTGTTGCTCTGCTTAGTATGCTTTGTCAATAGATACTGATGTGTGGGCGGTCCTTGGGGCTGCATATAGCTGGATGATCAAAGAGATGAAGATGTTCAGTCTCCAAAGCTGCTGGTGGAGGTTCACAACTCTATGGTTCCGGGACTGGGCTAGAGTTCTGCAAGGAACAACAATTAGCAGGTAAGTCTAATTTACTCTTGCCCAAGGTCACAAGGAGTGCCAGTGGGAATTGAACCCAGATTTACTGGGTATCAGGCTGTTACTGTAACTGCTAGGCATCTCCTCCACTTACGAGATCAGTACAAACAAAAATAAAATATTAGATTCTTTGGAGTTGGTGAATACTGTGGCATGAGTGCATAAAGCGGCAATAATTATATGCGGTCTGTGCATTTTGTATTGGTGGATAAAAACATGGCAATAAAATTGAAGGAGAAGTTGCAGGAAATTGCTTGATTTTCGAATTACTCTTAGCCAGCCAATTGCTGTTTGATTTAGAAGCATATGTTGGTAATATTATCTAGAAACAATTGCCGTAATAGATCTGCTATCACCTTTTCACTATAATAGCATTGGACGAGAAAATTGCTACACATGCATCCAGTGAGTTCCTTCCCCAAAGAGCTTACAACCATAAGTGATTACTTAAGGGAGATAATGTGACTTGTGCAAGGTCACAGCCAATGCCAGGGGTTAAAATAGAATAAAACTGGAAATCACCATTCTTGGGTTTAATTCCTAACTAGCTGCCACCCTCTGCCAAAATCCATCACGTTTCCTGTTCCCTTTCTCCTTTGCTCCTGAGAGATTAAAAGCTCCAGTTTGAGACTGTGTGCAGGGCAGATATATGCGCATGACTGGGTGATAGCACAGTTTTTCATTGAGCTTATCTTGTGTCTGCAGCAGCTTCTGTTGGAGCGGTTTCTGAACAGGGCCGCCGCAGCCTTCCAGAATCTCTTCTTGGCAGTGGAGGATCACTTTGAGCTATGTTTGGCCAAATGCAGAACCTCGTCACAGGTGAGGTATTACTTTTATAGTAGGATTATTTTTACTTTTGAATATGGTTTTAAAATCATTTCAGGTACAATTCAAGAAACTACAGTATGTGGCAAAGTGTTTCACAGAGTTAATTACCAAAATAATGAAAGTAAAAAAGGACAGATATAAAATATAGGCAGACAAGGTTAAGTGCACACATGATCAGGGGTAAGAATAAACTAGATAAAGACTAAAATCATAAAAAGACCAGGAGCTGGCATGGAAACAATAGGCAATGTGATCTCTAACTCTTTGTTTGGATTTGCTAGACATACTTCACTACAATATGCTTTTAACCAAATGTCTCAAGTATTTTGGAGTGGAGGAGTGGCCTAGTGGTTGGGGCAAGGTACTTCAGGCCGGAAGGTCGGGGGTTCAAATCCCACTAGAGGACAGCAACCTTGGGCCGGAAGGACTGGGGTTTCTAGTCCCACAGGTGCTCCTTGTGGTCTTGGGCAAGCCACTTAACCCTCCATAGCCCATGTTCCCTGTAAAATAGTTATCTCCAAGTTATAATGCCCTGTTCAATGTAATATCAGTTTGTTCAATGTAAACCGCACTGATGCAGAATAGCGTGGTATATAAGAGAATGTAATAATAAATAATTTTGCCTCGAAGACAGATATGTGCAGTGCCATTCTACTTGATGAAACATTTTACATGGAAGTTACAAACTAAAAAGAGTTCCTGATTTAAGCTAGGCCTCAACAAATTTTCTTGGAAGCCAGGAGCCAGCGTAAACATTTTTTGAGCCGGCTGCTGAGACCTCAGTCACGGTGTTTTCCCCCTTCCTCCAAAAAGGTGGATCGCAGCTCCTTTGTTAAAGGTCTGATTTACTGTTTTTCCATTTTCTGTGGGAAAAGAAAGCTTAGTGAATCAGGCCCCTAACATGCCATTAGACAGTGCCAAATGAAGGCAGTGGCCCTTCTCTCCCCCCCCTCCCCCACCACCAGTGAATATGGTTTCAGCTGTACCCAAGGCAGTTTTCCTTTTTTGCTTCACATATCACCACAGCCTGGTAATATGTAAAGGAAAAAATATCTCCCATAGCCTCCGCACCCTGACTTCACACATTTTCTTTCTTTCTCGCTCTCTCTCTCGCATGCTCTCACACCACCCGCCCCCCTGCCATCATCTCGTCTCTATCTCTTTCCTTGTCTCTCTCCCCCAGCCATCACCTCAAGTTTCTTTCTCACTGCCCTCTCCCTCGGCCAGCATCGTACATGTTTCTGACCCTTCCTGCTGCATTATTTATTAGCTGCTCCACCTTGATCGACTCTGCAGGTAGCCGGAGCCGTGCAGTGCAGGAGGTTTGCTGGTCTCATGAGACTTGAAACCACGAGATCAGCAAACTTCCTTCACCCCATGGCTCAAGTTACCTGCAGAGCTGAATGTGGTCGAGCAGCAGATGACGTGACAGGAAGAGTAAGAAATATCAAATGATTGCTGGGGGGAAGGGGACCATGAAATTCTGGGCACCAGTTTCAATCTATAGTTGCCGTGGCGACTGGCAACCAGGATTTGTCGAGCCCTGCTCCTTTGCGTCCCACTAGTCCAGTCCCGGTACCATAGAGTTTAGAACCTCCTCCAGCAGCCTTGGAGACTGAAAACTGTCATCGCTTTGGTGACACCTGGTATAAGTAGGCAAGGACTGCCCTCTTCCATCAGTAATTTCAGTCTCCAAGCAGCTAGAGAGACTCCTGAGCCTTAGGCTCAGTTAGCACAAATAAGCAGAGCTTAGTTTAATTTATCTTTAATTCATTTTATATTTAATTTAATTTAGTTTAATTACCTTTTTCAGTGATTTTGTCCCTTTTCTTCTTTTTGTAGACAAAAAGGGGCAGCTGTGGAAGAGTTCCTGCTGGTGTCTCTGCTTTATCCCCTGCGGTGTCCTTTATTTTATATTTAGTTTAAGTTGGTCTTTATTTTTCTTTTATTTCTCTCCCCACCGAGCTAACGAGCAGCAGGGCACAGCAGACGGTTTCCTTGCCTCCCTGCTCCCGAACCCGCAGTTAAGGGTGAGGAGCAGGTGGAAGGCCGACACCCCCAGAGCAGCGTGTATGGAGCGGCGAGACTGCACCTGCGGGGGTCAGGAAGCCGGAGCCGAAGCCGCAGTTCAGCTGAGCTCCGGCGGCAGTTTGTGCCTCCTCGGGTCGCCGGCAGAGATATCGGTGAGTCCCGGAGATGGCAATTTAAAGGAAGGCTGCATTTTAGGCAGGAGTGTTGAAGCAGCAGGGCTGCCTCATGGTGCGCCGGTCTCCTGCTCCCTCAGAGCCGCTGGGCGCAGGGCGGGAAACGAGACGGCGGCCATTTTAGGAGCCGCTTGTTTAGCGCTCCTCAGTGAGATGGCAATACGGGGAGCAGGGGCGAGTTGTTAACCTCGTTTGGAGTTTGTTTCAGGCTTAGGGGCCTCATTTAGGGCTAGGCTGCTGAGCGCAGTGTTAAAAAAAAAAAGGATTTTTAGAGAGTGTGGTTTAACGCGGCTGTTAGAAGGAGTAGGGATCTTTCTTTCTTTTTCTGCTTTCCGTGGGGGTTTAGGTGACGTGTGGGTGTGTTTCATACAGCAAGTTAGTTTTCTTAGGTGGGGCTATGCCGGCGAAGCCTCGCTGTCTTGTCTGTGGCACAAGGCGCGCTGAGCTGCTAGACTCCCGGGGTCTGTAGGCCCTGCACTCTGGAGGCAGCGGTCATGGACAAGGAGCTGAACGGAACCGCTGGGGATCAGATCGTGGTTTCTTCAGAGGGAGGTGAAGCGCCTTCCTTGAGTCCCGAGGGGCCTGTTCCAGGGCCGTCCTCGGGGGTGGGCACCGGTCTGCCTCTAGGGGGTGGCCAGTCAGCCGGTGTTCCCGTGATTCCCCCGGATTTTTTCTGTCTTATGCAGCAGGCGTTTGCGCTGTTACAGCCTGCAACTGGGGTTCAGCCTCGAGGAGCCCAGAAGCGGGCTGGTTCGGGAGCCCCCTCGGAGGGGGAGGCTTCCCAGCCCAAACGGAGTAAGGGGGCGGTGGAGGAAGGTCCCTTGTTTCTGTTGGATGATGAGTTCAGGGTGACGGACGAGGAATTCGACAGGATCTCGGAGGGAGAATTAGAGGAAGGAGAGTTGCCGGATTTGAAGCAGCAGAGTAGAGTAGTCAGAGTGTTTCGGCGGGAAGAGTTACCAGCGTTGATAGCTAAGACTCTACAGACCCTGAACATGCCCTCGGTAGGGTCAGTGCCGGAGGAGGCATTGGAGGATCCTCTCTTGCAGGCGGTATGGACGTCGCAGAAGGTTTTCCCTGTGCATAGGGTCTTTAAGAACATGATTCAGGAAGAATGGGATTTGCCAGAGTCGGCTCTGCGGGGTTCAAGGGCCTTAGCTCGGCTTTATCCGCTCTCTGACCAGGATAGGGAGCTGTTTCGATCCCCTAAAGTAGATGCGGCGGTTATGAAAAAGACTACGATTCCTGTGGAGGGCGCTGCGGCCTTGAAGGATGTGCAAGACAGGAAATTGGATACTTTGTTGAAGCAGGTGTTCGATATTTTTTCCTCTCCATGTGGGTGGCGAGAGGCTGTTTGAGATGGTCTCAAAGGTTTCAAGGGGACCAGTTGGGGGGCAGTTGGAGGAGGCCACGCACCTGGAGTCTGGTACCGCTTATTTGGCGGACATTCATTATGACCTCATCTGAGGGCTAGCTAAGAGTATGGCTTCCATTGTGGCAGCTAGGAGATATCTCTGGTTGTGAAATTGGTCGGCAGACGGATCTTCTAAGGCTCGGCTCAGCAAACTTCCTTTTAGGGGGAAGCTCTTGTTTGGGGAAGATTTAGAGAAGTTGGTCAAGGATCTCGGTGAGTCCAAGGGGGGTCATCTGCCGGTGGATAGGCCTAAACAGGGCCGGAATGTGTCAGGCCCCGGGGGCACGCCGAGAGAGTTTCGTAGGTTTCGGCCCTCTCGGTTTGGCCAGTCCCAGCTAGCACCTCATCCAAAACAAATGAACAAATGCACACTTGATTTGGCTAGCAGACTGCATCTCTTTCGCTTTATTCCCAGGCAGATTCATAATGTCCAAGCTATTGTGGCCCACTAAAGCTCATTCTCCATGGAGGAGATATGTAAAGCTGCAGCTTGGACCTCTGTCCATGTATTCACATGGAGAGAGATTCAAGACATGACAGCATTTTGTCAGTTTGTTCTTTGCATTCTGTTCAAGCTTTAGAATCCATCTCCATGCCCTCCTAGTTCAGTTTTCTTTGTTGACAGGCTGACCGCACATTAAGAAACCTAGTAATACATTCTTTATCACTTTTTGCCATCTGATTTCTTTCCATTCTTTTGTGGTGCAGTCTTTATTTATTTATTTACATTCTCGTATATACCGCGCTATTCTGCATCAGTGCGGTTTACATTGAACAAACTGAAATTACATTGAACAGGGCATTATAACTTGGAGATAACTATTTTACAGGGAACATGAGCTATGGAGGGTTAAGTGGCTTGCCCAAGACCACAAGGAGCACCTGTGGGACTAGAAACCCCAGTCCTTCCGGCCCAAGGTTGCTGTCCTCTAGTGGGATTTGAACCTCTGACCTTCCGGCCTGAAGTACCTTGCCCCAACCACTAGGCCACTCCTCCACTTTTAATACTTTGGCTGTAATTTGGTGTTTTAAAATAGGTGCCAAGAGTGTTGGAAGGAAGCGCACACAAGAACTCTGTTGACTATTATACAGAAAAAAGCTGTAACGTGTTACATAAAAAGGAGTTCAGCATGGTCCTTGCTATGTCAAAACAGATGCGTTCAGAGGAACACTCATCTCGTCAGTAAAATGTCCACTACATCATGGCAAATTAATCCACTTAGAGTGCGTGAGGGAAATACAAAAAAAATGCACTAGTCTATATGTGAAGTCCCTGGGAGCTCATGAAAGGAAATCTAAACATTCCCTTTTGAATAATAAATATAAAAATTTATTTTGAAGGCACATGCTAGCTGTAAAGTACTACCACCCTGGGGATCCAAACAAGGATCAATAAAATTAGAAATACAAACAGCATTATCTGACTGAACTGATTTATAACATAATGATTACTCTCTCTAAATGCAAAAAAAATCTAAGGGCCATCATATACTGCAAGGAGGACTAATGCTTTTTCACCCCCTCTATTCATTATAAAATAATGTGGACTTAAGATTATAAGTGTGTTTTTTTTCCAATCCCCTCTAGTAAAGAATATGCTTACTTGGCTTATATGATGTACTTTAAGAACTTCATGCGTATACTGGATGTAGCCCACTGTACCTCATTCATGCTCACTCTGAATTTAGTCCAACATAGTACCATGTTTGTATTGTATTTGTCCAACATAGTACCATGTTTTGCATTCACATTCTGTTAAATTAATAATTCTTTCTTTCAACCCATTCAGTTCATGATCTTGACTTGGAGTGGAGTAGCAGCCTAATGGTTAGAGCACTGGCTTGGGATACCAGAGACCAGGGTTTGATTCCCACTAGCACTCCTTGTGGCCTTGGGCAAGTCACTTAACTTGGATTTTTCTGAGGCAATGGAGGGTTATCAATGTCCCTGTTTAATGTACATTACCAAGTTTAAGTTTCAATGTAAACCACTTTGATTGAAATAATAAAGCAGTGTATAAAACCTGTTAAATAAAATAAATATATATGCCAGCTTCTCACTCCCTGCCATACTTGCCTACGCATTAGAGGTCACTGAGGCAGCTATGTTTATCCAAATCACTTGGAACAGTTCCTCCACTCATGGCATACGTCTGCAACCCTATACATATTGAAAGTATTGGAATGGCATCCTCTCCACCTCCATGTTCACGGCTATAGTTGCAATGGCATTTAAGGTAAAGATCCAGAATTGCTCCCTGTAATTTCTTTTGCAATCTCCCCCAGCCAGTGAGTAACGGGTTAATCACTGGCCTTCTGTTTCAAACCCTGTAGCATATGGCTTTTGCTTAAACACCATTGGAGCTGTTAATGTCTCTAGTGTTTAGTAGACAAGCTTTTAGTGAAGTAGTGGTATATGTCAGTTTTGCGTTCTGAATACCTGTTAGCTTTTCATCACCATCATTCCATGGGTGTAAAATATTTTTCAGCTTGAATTGCTCATGCTGTGCTCAGCCATAATAGATGTCTTTTAGAGAATGGAAGGTAGGTTACCCAGGAGAGAAATCCCCTCTTCTGGCTGGTTGAAACCAAGCAATGGTTTAAGGGTTGTGTTAAGTTTGCTGCTACGTGCTTGGGCTATAGAAGGAAGTGTTTTTGTTAGTGACGTGCTTAGAGTCACCCCTGTCTCCAAGCTGTTAATAACTGACACTCCACATGCCACCTCAAATTAAATATTACAAAAACTGAAGTTGTGTGGATGAGGGCTTGCATCTTCACTTTCATTGACCCCAATTATTGATAATCATATAGTATCCACAGTTAATACACTCAGAATGATGGTGGTTTTTTTTATTCAGAACTAACATTCAATACATATTTCCATTGTAATTAAGAGTTCTTTTCTTACCTCTAGAAAGCTTCGGTCTATCAAGAAATACCTTATTCCATATTGTCCTTCTAGACCAGTCCAGACAAGTGGGTTGTGTTCCCCTACCAGCAGATTGGTGGAGAGAGAGAGAACCAATGAAAAGCCCAGGTTTCAATGACATCACTCCTATGCCTCTATTCACCTCAGCCACCAGAGGATTCCTCATATTTCTTTGTCTCCAGCAGATAGTGGATGGATTTTCTCCTCTGAAGAAAATCTGAGGATTGAGAAGAAAAGATTGATTAAACGCTCGTAAACGATCAACTTTAGAGAGGCTCCACTACACTTCAATCTTTTTGGTAGCAATAGGAGGAGGGAAAATTGAACATAAGAGATGCCATACCGAGTCAGACCAAGGTCCATTAAGCCTGGTATCCTGTTTCCAACAGTAGCCAATTCAGGTCACTAGTACCTAGCAGTTTCCCAAAAAGACACACAGATTCCATAATGCTTGTAATGGGGCAAGCAGTGGATTACTCAAGTCCTCTTTAATAATGGTTTATGGACCTTTCCTCCAGGAATTTGTCCCTTTCTAAACCTAGCTACATTAACAGCTCTTACTGCATTCTCCAGTAACAAATTCTAGAGTTAATTCCAGCTCTACGCCCTTACGATAAGAGCCTGTTGAGCAGCCACAAAATAGGAAGAGTACAGCAGTCTTGCATAACCTCAACGCCCCCTCCCTCCTCCTTTGGTCTCCTTTGCTCCCCCCGAAGATTGCAAAAGGCTCTCAGAGGGTTCTGCCGACCAACTACCTTAAACGCTGTGCTGCAAAAGCTAGTGAAACAGTATGATGGGAGTGGAACTGAGCTCAGCATGGATCTTCTGTCTGGGGCTCTCAGAGGGTGAGTACCAAGGCTTGACCTCGTCATTGTCCTTGTTGGAGGCTCCCGATTCCATCTTCCTGGGATGCAATTTGGGGTAGACTGCTGATGCCCATCGGCGTAGTATTGGCTTTCCTGCTGTTTTCTGCACGTTTAGTAGCGGTTTTTCTTATTGTGCACCTGGTGGTCACGCAGTCTGTATGTGTGTACCTCCCAAGCGGCTCCAATGCGCATTCTGGCCAAGCAGCTCCAACATGTGTTCTTACCCTAGTGCCTGTAACATACATCATAGTAACTGCACAGTCAACATGCACTGACATAAAAACGCAGTTAATGCGAACCTTCGGGCCAATGCAGACTTAGCGTGCACTGTTATGATACTTGCCTTAAGTCTCTGTCGTCTTTCAGGAGATGCTTTTTGACCTGTGGCAAGCGAGGTGCCTCATCTCTGGATTGTGGACTCTGCTCTTGAAGCATGGCAGTTTGTACAGACTAAGGGGAGGCTGACTTCCTTGGCCAGACGGAATCACCAGACCACCTTCTCCGTGCAAGAGGGAAACTGACACACACATGGAGGGCTTACCACCCCTTCCAATAGAGTTTGTGCTTGGAGGGCCTGCTCCCCCTCTATCAGCCGGGGAATGCAATTAATTTGGCCTTGCTTGCTTCAGGGCAGGGGGTGACAGATGGTATTATAGGTAAGGATATCCAGCCAGCCGAAGGATCCAGTGACCATGCTGTGAGCTCCTCATCTTCCTCTAGGGGGTCTGTGAACAGCTGTTGCCCCCTGGTGTTAGGGGTTCATTTCGGAGAGGAGAGCTTCTGGGCTCCAGATTGTCGTCCTCAGTTCTTTTTTGCAGCAGGTCTGGTTCTTCTGGCTTGGAAATTCAGGCTCTACAGCCTCTGGTTGTCCACAGACAGTCTCGTGTGGGGCTGGTGGAGGATGGAAACCCTGTTTGATTGCCTTTGGATAAGCGTCCCAAGCATGGTGCGCTCCCTGGAGATGGGGAACAGATGTGAGCTGTTTGAGATTTTGACTGTTTATTTAACAGTTTTTATATACCAACTTTCTACAAATCAAGATGGTTTACAAGGAACATAACACAGTATATTTCAACTGAGTACATTGTAACATTTAGAACATTAGAGCACAGTGTAACTGATTAACAAGAAACTTGCTCCTAACGGAGGCTTAAAAACAATTTACATGGCAGTTTAGGGACTATTTACATAGACAAGTATATAGGAGGTTAGGGAGGGCTATGAAGTAGGGAGAAGTGTTCCTTGAAGAGATGAGTTTTCAATTTCTTCCGGAATTCGGAGTGATTGGGGCAGTTCCTTAGTTCATGTGGTAAGGCGTTCCAGATAGATGGCGTGTAAAGGGAGAATGCCCGATTACAGGTAGTTTGACTACATTTTCTCTTAGATGTTGGAATGAATAGTAGGTTTTTGGTGATGGTGCGGCGTGTTCTCTTGTTGTTGGATTTGGATAGGAGCGAGGAGAGGCAGGGAGCAGATTCATTTGAGATGATTTTGTGGATGAGGGTGATTGCTTTGAATTTAGTTCTGGACTGAATGGGGAGCCAGTGTAAATCATGGAGGATTGGAGTTGTTTGAGCGCCTAGGGTTATTCGTGATGAGCCGAGCTATTGTGTTCTGTGCCATTTGGATGGGATGTAAGCTGTTTTTAGGAAGGCCAAGATAGATGAGATTGCAGTAATCAAGGGTTGGGATGGTGAGGGCCTGGCAGACAGTGCGAAAGGAGTCTGGGTTTAGAAGCGGTTGGAGGTTCCGGAGAGTACGTAGCTTTGCATATATCGTGTTAGACGTTTTTTATCTGTTCATGGAATGTAAGGTTCTGATCAAGGATAAGACCAAGATATTTCACTTGGCTTTTTATGGTGAGGGTGATATCTCCAAGAGTAAGGGTAGAAGGGGGGGAATAGGAAGTGTTGGTGTATACTTGAAGTGCTTCAGTTTTTGATTGGTTGATTATGAGGTTATGATTTGAAAGCAAAGTTTTCAGGTTTGTAATGCATTCAATTAGGTTTTAAAAGTTAGGGTTTGTTAAATTGAAAGGGGTATAGCACATAATGTCGTCTGCATATAATTGGTAATAGATTCCATGTTTTTGAAAAATCTTACAAACTGGTTGAAGGAATATATTAAATAGTAGTGCGGATAGACTGGAACCTTGGGGAACTCCCTGTTTTAGGATAAATGGGAGGGATATGTCATTCTGTTTTCTAGGTAAGGGAAGGGGCCCAGACTATGACTTGGATTCAGATAGATCGGTACTGGGCTCTGTCATTGATATAGAAGTGTTCTCGCCTTCAGAAGATCGTGAGGAGGCCAATGTGATCCACCTATTCTGGAAGAAGGTGCTGGCGGCATTGGTTTCCAGGGTCTCATCTGCCTTGAACTTGACAGATGCTTCCGGCATGGAGCAGGAGCCAAATGTACACCCGCTCCTTCAAGGGGAGCGAAAATCCACTACTGTCTTCCTGTTCCCAGATGTGATCAAGGATATGATCCGGTTGGAGTGGGACTCTACGGACTCCCTGCCTAGGAGGTTAAGGGCATGTAAAAAGATCTCTGCTCTCTGAGGGAGAGGAGTGTGTTGAGTGGTTTGACATTCCCATGGTGGATGTGCAGGATACAGCAGTTACCAGACGGACCACCATTCCCGTGGCAGTGGGATAAGCCTTAAAGGATTTTCTGGACCGTAAAATGAATTCATTGTTGAGGAGCCAGTTCGCCATGGCAGCGGCTATTCTGCAGCTGGTGGTATGTACCAGTCTGACATCTCGAGTCGTGCTCTAGTGTATTCATTCTCTTTCACCGGATGATACTGTGCCTCTTTGGAGTCAACTACAGCCTTCCTTTCTATTGCCACGTATGACCTGGTACGTTTGGCAGCCAGGGAAGGGGCCCAGACACCAGTGTCATGGCTTTGGATTTGACTCTGGCACTGGGCAGCGGACACATCTTCCAAAGCCCAGTTGGCCCAACTGGCTTTTCAGGGAAAATTTCTGTTTGGAGCTGATTTGGAGAAGCTGGTGAAGGACCTGGGCAAGACAATCTTACCGCCTTCTGAAAGACAGGTCTAAGGGGCCTGTGAAGCGGGCTGGTGCCCCTTCTCATCAGCCTCAGCCCATCTACCGAGGATGCACTGGCCGGTTCCTAGGGGTCCCGGGACTCTCATTTTCAGTCTTTTCATGGAGTGTGTGGGCCCAGGGATTTGGTCCATTCCAGAGGAGGTTCCCCTCGGGCTGTGCAGTGAAGGTTTGGGGGCCCATTTTCTGGTTCCTCCAGTTGGAGGCAGGCTTTGCCTTTTCTTTCAGGAATGGACTCGTGTTACCTGAAGTGAAGCGGCGCAAAAAGAAGGCCTCAAAGTCGCTGTCGGGGGCTCCCGACAAGCGTGAGCGCTCCCGCACTCGGTCACTTAACCTCCTTCGGTGTTCCCGAGAGTTGGACAAGGAGTGGTCCCGCAAGGTACATGCTCGTACAGATACGGAGGCCTCCGGCGATGGCGCCCAGTGTCCTGAGGGCCATCCCGGTGAGGAGCCCCTCTCCTCGAAGTCTGACCCGGTGACCCCGGGATCGTCATCGCAGAGACCCACACCCACGTAGGAGTCCCAAATGCTGGCGCTAGAGCGTAGCGTTTCTGCGTTCATCGCTTCCCAGCAGGTGCTCACAGCCAGCTTCGCAGACTCGTGCCTAGAGACCAAGGTTCCCTCACGTGGGACACCGAAAACCGTCCAGGAAAACGTGGGCCTCGTGAGGGTCCTCAACGCCGGTCTCATTCACCTTCCCGTTCCTCGGGAGTGAGATTCTCCAGGGCCTCCGATTCCAAGCAGGCCTCGGCCATTGGACGGGGCAACCAGCCCAGTTCGTATTCATTAGTGTGTTGAATGTCTGGGTGGGTGCCCCTGTGAGCAGCAGCGATCATCACACAGTGTGGTTTGAGATAAAAGCCAAGGTGCAGTCCAATCATAGCAAGCTCAAAGTCCTAAACTTCAAAAACAGTGACTTAAGTAAAATGGTCAAGTACCTAAAGGAGGAATTGGCAGGGTGGAAGGGGATAAGGGAAGTGGAATTGCAGTGGGCTAAACTAAAGGTGGCAATAAAAGGGGCAACAGATAAATATGTAAGAAAAGTAAATAAAAACAAGAGGAGAAGGAAACCCATTTGGTTCTCCAAAGAAGTGACTGCTCAAAGGCAAAAACCACAGCTTTCGCAAAATTCAAAAGCTTGCAAACAGAGGAATACAGAAATGAATACAAGATCAAACTAAAAGAGACAAAAAGAGAAATAAGGAAAGCAAAATCAAAGGCAGAGGAAAAGATGGCTAAAGATGTGAAGTGTAGCGACAAAACTTTCTTCAGGTATATTCAGGAAAGGAAGAAGATCAGAGGTGGAATTGCAGGACTCAAAAGTGCTGGGAACGGACTCTTGGAAAGTGACATTGAAAAAGCGAAATTGCTAAACAAATACTTCTGCTCTGTTTTTACTAAAGAAAATCCTGGAAAAGAACCACCCGTGACTCCCAAATATAAAAATGGGAATGACGTAGATACTACACCATTCACAGAAGATGATGTGTTAGAACAACTTGCAAAACTGAAAGTGGACAAGGCCATGGGACCGGATGGGATACATCCCAGGATACTGAAAGAGCTCAGAGGTTCTTGCGGGGCCGTTAAAGGATGTTTTCAACAGATCCTTGAAAACAGGAGAAGTTCCTCAGGACTCAAGAATGGCTGATGTGGTACCTCTTCACAAAAGTGGTGACAGGGAAGAAGTGACAAACTACAGGCCCTTGAGCCTTACCTCGGTGGCGGGAAAAGTAATGGAGGCGCTCCTGAAAGAGCAAATAGTGGACTTTCTCAAAACCAACAGGTTGCAAGATCCAAGGCAACATGGTTTTACCGAAGGACAATCTTGCCAAACAAATCTGATTGAGTTCTTCGACTGGGTGACCAGAGAACTAGATCAGAGGCATGCGATGGATGTCATCTACCTGGATTTCAGCAAAGCCTTTAATACTGTTCCTCATAGGAGGCTTATCAATAAACTCAGTAGTTTGGGGATGAGTCCCAAGGTGGTTTACTGGATCAGAAATTGGTTGACTGACAGAAGATAGAAGGTGATGGTAAATGGAGCTCACTCAGAGGAAAGGAAGGTGATTAGCGGGGTGCCCCAGGGTTCGGTCCTGGGCCCGGCACTGTTCAATGTATTTGTAAGTGATATTGCTGAAGGACTGAATGGAAAAGTCTGTCTTTTTGCAGTTGACACAAAAATTTGCAACAGAGTGGACTCCCCGAGGGAGTGGTTAACAAGAGGAAAGATATACAAAAGCTGGAAGAATGGTCTAATGCTTGTCAATTAAGATTTAATGCGAAGAAGTGCAGTGTCATGCACTTGGGTAGCAGAAATCCAAGGGAAATGTTACGCGATAGGGGGCGAGAGGTTGGTGTGCACGGATCAGGAGAAAGACCTTGGTGTGATTATTTCTGAAGATCTCAAGGTGGTAAAACAGTGCGACAAGGCGGTGTCAAAAGCCAGGAGGATGTTGGGCTGCATACAAAGAGGAATTACCAGCAGAAAGGAAGAGGTAATTATGCCACTGTACAAGTCACTGGTGAGGCCTCACTTGGAATACTGTGTTCAGTTTTGGAGACCATATCTTGCAAAGGATGTAAAAAGACTGGAAACTGTTCAGAGGAAGGCGACCAAAATGATTTGGAGCCTGCGTCAGAAGCCTTATGAGAAGAGACTTGAAGACCTAAATATGTACACTTTGGAGGAGAGGAAGGATAGGGGAGATATGATTCAGACCTTTAAATACTTAAAGAGAAGTAATGAACAAACAAACCTCTTCCAAAGATGGGGAAGCTGTAAAACTGGAGGGCATAACATGAAGCTGCAAGGTCGTAAATTGAAAGGCAATGTCAGGAAATACTTTTTCTCCAGGACCAAGCAGGAAGTCAGTCGTCACATATGGGTGACATCGATGTCGATGGAGCCCCTGTGCGGAGCATTTCCCCAGCTTTCTAAGAAAGCCTTTGGGAATACTGCACGCATGCACGGTCCCCTTCCCGCCTAAAGGTGCCATCTTGCTCAGTCTTTCTTTTTCCGTGGAGCCCAACGGACGTCTCTCCGTGTCACCCGGAAAAGTTGACTTTTTTTCTTGCGATTTCTTCATTCTTCTTCTCCGGTTCGACGCCGGTTCCCCTTCCTGCCGGGTTCGGTACACCGGTATCGAGCTCGTCTTCTATTTTTCGGTTTTTGCCCTTCGTGGCTGGCGTTCGTGCCCTTTTTTTCTTTTCCCTGGTAGGCCGGTCCTTTGACCTCACGGGGGTTCTTTTTTCCCCGATGGCTTCCAGTGGTTTCAAAAAGTGTGATCGGTGTAAGAAATTGATGTCTCTCACCGACACACACGACTGCAGCCTTTGATGCCTCGGACCGGATCATGATCCTAAGGTCTGTGTCCCGTGTGGCAAAATGTCCACCAAGGCACTCCGAAGCTGCCAGCATCAGAAAGAACGGATTTTTTCTGACTCTGCCTCCGGCCGGGCCCGGACCTCGTCTGAGGCCTCGACATCTTGGGAGTCTGACCCCGAGCACCGCCCGGGGTTCCTCGGACAGGGGTCCCCCGATCGGGAGCGGAAGAGGAAGAAAAGGCTCGTGAGGGTGGCGTCGGAGGAGGTCCCTGGTTCCTCGGGGGCCAGGTCTCGGACCCCCGACTGCCGCCCCGGGCCCTTGGAGCAGGAGAAGCCGTCCAAGATGCCTCACATGGAGCCAGAGTCCGCCGGGCACGTAAGTCCTGTTGTCCTCGGACTCTCCTCCTAGGGAGCTGACGTCGGGCCCCGTGCCGCCGGGGCCCGAGTCGGTAGCTGCTGAATCTCCTGAGCTTGGACTCAGGCTGACAGCCTTGGAGTGCAGATTGTCTGTCTGCCTTCATGGATCAGCAGCGGGTACTGATGGCCAGCCTAGCTGTTGCATCTGCCCCGACCACCGGGACATCGACGTCTAAGTCGACCCTGGAGACCGAGCCGATACTCGAGACCATGAAGGCTCGAAGTCGTCCTCGGTCACCCTCGACCTCCTGCTCGGGACCGAGGGTGTCGACGCCGGTGCCTTCGGCGTCGGGGTGGGTGCCACCGAGGTCCACGCGGTCGGAGCCCCCCGACTCCTCTTCGGATGAGTCCGCGTGGGAGACGGAGGACGAGGAGTCCCCCGACACCTTTCGGACTCGGTGCTTCCCTTCGGACTCACCGCAGTCCGAGCCCTGGAGTAGGTCCCCACCGGAGGACACCCGGTTCTCGAAGTTTGTCCGGGATATGGCCAAGGCTTTGGCGATTCCTTGGACCCCCAGGAGGAGCCTCGAGCCGAAGAGCTCGAGGCCCTCCAGTATGACTCTCCTCCGAAGGAGGCCTTTACTGTGCCGGTTCCTCCGATGCTGGAACGCTCCTCTTCCAGATGTGGGAGGCACCGGCCTCGGCGCCGGTTTTGAGCAAGCGGGTCGATTCCATCTATCGACTCCGTAAGAGCCCTGGCTTCCGGAAGGCGCAGCTGCTGCACCATTCCATGGTGGTGGAATCGGCCATGCATCGTCTGAAGAGCCAGAAGATGCACTCTGTGGTGCCTCCCGGCAGGGAGGCCCAGAACCTGGATGCGCTCGGCAGAAAGTGCTTCCAGGGCTCGATGCTTGCTTGCCGTGTCTAGTCCTACCAGCTGTACATGGGCATGTACTTACAAGACCTGGCAAAGGAAATTTCCGGGTTCTCTGCTGGCCTATCTGGGGAACCTTTGCAGAGGTTCAAGACCTTGTCCTTGGGAATCCGGGAATGCTCAAAGTTCATGTCCCGAGCGGCCTACAATGGCTTCGAGGCTTCGGCCCGTGTAGCGGCAGCCGGCATCGGGGCCAGACACCAGGCATGGCTGCAGTCATCGGACCTCGAGCCCTGGGTGCAGGACAAGTTGGTCGATGTCCCTTGCCGAGGTGAAAACCTTTTTGGTAAGCCCATGGCCGAGAAGGCTGCTGAGCTCGAAACCGAGCACCTGACTAGGACGAGGCTGTCCAGAAAAACCTCTGCCCCTTCTCATAAAAAGAAGGGCTTGGGTAAGAAGTCCTTCTTTTACCCAAGGAAGGCAGCTGCCTACTAACCTTTCCCTCAGTACCAGGCCTCCCCAGCAGGGTCAGCAGGCCAAGGGGCAGGGACATGGGCCCTGTAGGCAGAAGACCCCCCAAGCCTCCGACTCCTACTCCCACAGCATAGCCTTTCCACCTCTGCTGCCCCATCCCTGCACAGGAGGTCGTCTAGCCCTGTTTGCCCACAGGTGGCCACCCATTACAGGAGATGCTTGGGTATTGAGCATAGTCCACAAGGGCTATATGCTCCATTTCCAGCAGTTGCCTCCTCCCTACTTCCCAGGGAAGCCTCCATGACCCCTCTGCACACAGACCTCCTCCTTCAAGGACTTCAAGGTCTGCTTCTAGACAAGGCGGTGGAGCTTGTACTTCCCTGCCTGCAGGGTCACGGTTTCTACTCCAGGTACTTCCTCGTACCAAAGAGAACCGGTGGCCTCAGGCCTATTCTCGACCTCAGGATTCTCAACCAGTTTCTCAGCATGCCAAGGGTTTCCGCCAGACTCTGTCTAAGGCTCCTAGGCCACATGGCATCAACAGTGCATGTGACCCCAAATGCCCGCCTCCACATGCGACCTGCACAGTGGTGCCTCAGGACTCAGTGGAAGCAAGCCACAGGCAGCCTCACAGACAAAGTACGGGTGTCCAAACCATTCCTGAACTCCCTACAGTGGTGGCTACACCCCCCAACTTACTACAGGGGGTGCCTTTTCAGGTGCCTGTCTCCACAGTGGTGTTGACGACCGATGCCTCCTTGCAGGGCTGAGGTGCACATTGTTTGGGCAAGTGCACCCAGGGCCTTGTGGTCTCCTTGGGAGGCCACACAACAGATCAACCTACTGGAGCTCTGGGCTATTCGCTTAGCCCTCAAAACCTTCTCTCACACCTTGGCTCACCAGTCTGTTCTGGTACAGACGGACAATCAAATGGCCATGTTCTATGTGAAAAACGGGGAGGCACTGGGTCCAGGCTCCTCTGTCAGGAGGCACAGGCCCTCTGCTCTTTTGCGCTCAGGCACAACATGTTTCTCAAGGCTGTTTATCTCCCTGGCCAGGAGAACTTCCTGGCAGACAGGTTGAGCAGTGTTCTGCAGCCCCACGAGTGGCAACTGCACCCCTTAGTGTCTCAAAAATATTTCCTGAAATGGGGACTTCCATCCATAGATCTCTTTGCCAGTCCCCTGAACCGGCAGCTACCCAGGTTCTGTTCCAGGCAACCACATCCCCTGAGATTAGCAGCGGATGCCTTCCTGATTTCTTGGTCCCAGGGCATACAGGAGGTATGCATTTCCTCCCACGCCTCTGGTGGCCCAAACCTTGTTCAAGATTCTACGGGACAAGGCCTCAGTACTTCTGGTAGCCCCCAGGTGGCCGAGGCAGCCCTGGTTCCCACTTCTGCTTCAACTAGCAGTGGAAACCCCACTACCTCTGGGGTTGCAACCTGATCTTCTCTCTCAGGATCAGGGTTCCCTTTTGCACCCCAATCTCAAATCTCTCAGTTTGATGGCCTGGAGGCTGCAAGGGTAGTGTTGGCTCCTTGGGGCCTGCCTCAGGAAGTGGAAGAGGTGGTCTTGGCCTCTAGAAAGCAATCCACCAGGAAAACCTATGCCCTGAAGTGGAGAAGGTTCTCCTTGTGGTGTCAGCAATGCAAGGTAGATCCTTTCTCCTGCGCTGTGCCAGTTGTGCTTCAGTACCTGCTGCACTTGTCCAATTAGGGCCTTAAGTCCAATTCTGTTCGGGTCCACCTCTCTGCTCTGGCAGCTCACCACTCACTGGTGGAGGGACACTTCTTTGTCGGTTCACCCCTTGGTGTCCAGGTTTCTCAGAGGCTTGCTCTTGCTCAAGCCTCCTCTCCGTCCACTGGCCCCTGAGTGGGAGTTGAATGTGGTCTTGCAGCAACTGACTCGCCCACCTTTTGAGCCAATGGCTACATGTCCTCTCCGCTTCCTTTCTTGGAAGACTCTATTCCTAGTGGCCCTGACCTCGGCCAGGCGAGTGAGTGAGCTTCAAGCCCTGGTCTGTGACCGGCCATACACTCGCTTCTATAGGAACAGGGTAGTCCTTAGGACTCATCCTAAGTTCCTCCCAAAGGTTGTCTCCTCTTTCCATCTCAACCAGGAGGTGGTTCTTCCAACGTTCTTCCCTAGACCCCATGCCAGCCGGGCTGAGACAGTCCTGCATACCCTGTACTCTAGAAGGGCCTTATCCTTCTACATTGAACATACGCAGGGGCATAGGAGGGCTACTCAGCTCTTCATATCTTTTGACACTAATAACTTGGGGTTACCTGTCTCCAAGCGTACCTTGTCCATCTGGGTGGCTGACTGTATCACCTGGGCTTACAGGGAAGCTGACTTTCCCTTGCAGGGTCGGGTCACGGCCCACCGTGTCAGGGCAGTGGCTGCCTCAGTAACTCATCTCCGCTCTGTACCGTTGGCAGACATCTGTAGGGCTGCAACTTGGTCCTCATTACTGCCTGGAGAGGGAGTCCCGTAGGGACAGTGCTTTCGGTCAGGCAGTGCTCCGGAATCCCTTCGAGGTTTAGGCAACTCCTACCCTCCAGCCCTCTGGTTGGGCTACTGGTGGGGGTATGTTTCAGTGAAATCCTTTCTCTGATGCTGCGGCTAGCGGGAGCTCATTTTTCAGCTCTGGGTCCCCGGTAGCCTGAAGCTGGGGAGTCCCATATGTGAGGACTGACTTCCTGCTTGGTCCTGGAGAAAGAGTATTTACTCACCTGTAACAGGTGTTCTCCAGGAGCAGCAGGAATCAGTCCTCACAACCCTCCCTCTTCCCCTGAGAGTTGCAGTTGTACATAATTCATTTTTACATTTTTTGTGCTGTTTTTTAGCTATGTCATCAGACTGAGCAAGATGGCACCTTTAGGCGGGAAGGGGACCACGCATGCGTGCAGTATTCCCAAAGGCTTTCTTAGAAAGCTGGGGAAATGCTCCGCATGGGGGCTTCATCGACATCGATGTCACCCATATGTGAGGACTGATTCCTGCTGCTCCTGGAGAACACCTGTTACAGGTGAGTAACTACTCTTTCACTGAAAGGGTGGCGGATGCTTGGAATGCTGTCCTGATGGAAGTGGTGGGGGCAAACAGAGTGACGGAATTCAAAATGGCATGAGACAGACATAGTGGATCCCTTTACAGCAACAGGATAAAATCAAAATAAACTGAACCATCTAATGTCTCATCAAATAGGGGTGTCCTACATGGAGCAGTGGGTTCACCCCTAAACAAAGACATGGGGAGGAGTGGCCTGCACAGAGCGGCAGGTGCACCTACTCTTGCCATTTTACTGGGCAGACTAGATGGGCCATACTGGTCTTTATCTTCTGTCATTTACTATGTTACTATGTATTCCTCATCTGACTTCTCGGACTGGAAGTCCGATGGGGATACCTCCCTGGAAACCCATGCCCATCGGGACCTTCTGTCAGACCCCTCCTCGCCTGCGTTTCAGCGGTGCTCGCCACCCGAGGACACCTCCTTCCTGGTGGTGTTCAGGATATGTCATGGGCTCTCAACCTGGCCACCCAGGCCGAGGAGGACCCTCGGGTTGAAGAGCTTGACATCCTTCAGTACGCGTCCCCCACCTAGGGAGTCTCTTACTGTCCCGATTCCTCCCATCCTGTCCAGGCTGCTACTCTGCATGTGGGAGGCTCCTGCCTCAGTTCCCATTGTGAGTAAGCGCCTTGACACCATGTACAAAGTCCAGCGTGTCCCTGGGTTCGGGAAAACCCAACTCCCCCACACTTCCATGGTGGTGGAGTCAGCCATGAAAAAGCAAAAGAACCCGAAGTCACACTCTTTGGTTCCCCTGGGCCGGGAGTCGACAGTCCTCGACACCCTAGGCTGCAAGGCCTACCAGGGGTCCATGCTCTCCTGCTGTATTCAGGCATACCAGTTATACATGGGCATGTTCTTGCTTGACTTGGCCAATGTACTCGGAGGTTTCTCCACGGGCCTCGAGGACGAACCTCTCAATAGGTTCAGTACCCTGCTAAAGTCTGTCGCAGATTGCTCAAAGTACCTCTCCCATGCCATCTACGATGGTTTAAAATCCTCGGTTCGAGTGGCGGCTGCTGGCATCGGGGCCCGTTGCCAGGCATGGCTCCAATCCTCATATTTGGAGCAGTAGGTACAGGAGAAGCTCCTAGACGTACCCTGCCTCGGTGAGCAGCTCTTTGACAAACTGATGGAGGACAAGGCTGCGGAGATAGAGACGGAGTTCGTCACCCGAACCCGTCTCTTGCTCAAGACCTCCACCCTCCCTTGAAAGAAACAACAAACTAAAAAGCCTTTCTTTCTGAGGAAGTGCCTGCCCTACCGTGGCTACCCACCATACCCACCTACTCCCACGCCAACCACTGTGGCACAAGGGAAGTCTGGCCAGAGTCGCCGAAAGGGCCCAAGGCCCAAACCTCGGCACCCCCCCCCCCTCAACGGGGTTTTGACACCAGCCGCATAGCCTCTCATCCCCCCCCCCCCCGGCGACTCAGCAGCCGATGGGGGGGATGCCTGTCTGTCCTCCTTTGCCCCTCAGTGGGCTTCCATCACTTCAGACACCTGGGTGTTCCGGGTAATCCGGGATGGCTATCGCCTCTGCCTAGACAGCCTTCCCCTTCCCTTCCCCCCAGCGGAGCCTCCTTGACTACCCGCACATCAGGTCGTCCTGCAGCGGGAATTAATCAACCTTCTCGCCCAGCGTGGGCGGTCAAGAGGGTGCCGTCACACCTCTGAGATCAGGGATTCTATTCCCATTACTTCCTCGTCCCGAAGAAGACGGGAGGGGGGGGTCTCTGGCCCATCCTCGACCTCCGAAAGCTAAACAAGTTCTTGGTGCGGGAGAAGTTCAAGATATTATCCCTTGGAGTTCTGCTGCACTTCCTCCAGCAGGGCAACTGACTATACTCCTTGGATCTAAAAGACGCTTACGCCCACATTTTGATTCACCCCCAGCACAGGCAGTAACTGTGTTTCAGGGTACGGGGGGGAGCACTTCCAATTCAGGGTGCTCTCCTTCGGTCTCGCATCTGCCCTACAGGTCTTCACGAAGTTCCCCTCTGCAGTCGTTGCCTCCCTTAGGCATTAGGGGGTACCGGTCTTCCCCCTTCCTCGATGACTGGCTCGTCATGGGATCCTCGGTTGAGGAAACCCACCTGGCGGCGGCGTGCACAATCCTCCTGCTTGAGTGACTGGGTTTCTTGGTCAACTATCCCAAGTCCCACCTCGAACCGGAGCAGGCCTTAGAATTGATCAGCACGCACCTCTACTCAGCAGGCGACCACTTTTCTGCCAGCGGATCGCGCCGACTGCCTCTGAGCCCTGGCAGCCCCAGGTCCAGAGCAACCCTCGGGTCACAGCCCGAACTATGTTGCGCCTCCTGGGCCACATGGCCTCTATTGTCCATGTGGTTCCCCACGCCCGCCTGCACATGCAGACAGCTCAGTGGTGCCTCAGCACACAGTGGAGCCCTTCCTTCAGCCACCCCATGTACCCTGTAAAGGTCTCCCACAGCCTTTACCTGTCGGGCTGGAGGCAAAACCCCTGCAACCTCCTCCAGGGGTTGCCCTTCCAGACCCCGCAGCATGAGATAGTGCTGACAACAGATGCCTCTTTGCTGGGGTGGGGAGCCCACTGCGGTGCGTTGTGCACACAGGGGCAATGGTCGCCCAAGGAGTCTCAACATCAAATAAACTTGCTCGAGCTCCATGCGGTTCGGTGGGCCCTGATGGCTTTTGAGGATCACCTCAGGGGGAGGTCTGTGCTCGTGCAACTGACAACCACGTGGCGATTGTTCTACATCAACAAGGAGGGGATTACAGTATCACGCTCCCTCTGCCGGGGAGCTGTGCTCCTTTGCCTTCCGTCGGGGAATGACCCTCAGGGCAGTCTACCTCCCGGGCCAGGAGAATGTCCTGGTGGACAAACTCAGCAGACTCCTCCGCCCTCACGAATAGCAATTGGATTGGGGGTGGCCGACTGGCTGCTTCATCAGTGGGGAACTCCGGCCATGGATCTATTTGCCAGCCTGTTGAACACACAGCTCCCCCGCTTCTGCGGCCCAATGCCGCACCTGAACAGTGAGAGCCCGATGCGTTCCTTCTGAGCTGGTCCGCGGGCCTGCTCTCTGCATTCCCTCCCATTCCCAGGACCCTCCATAAAGCTCAGCGGGACCAGGCATCAATGATCCTCGTAGCTCCCTCGTGGCCTCGACAGCCCTGGTTCCCACTTCTGCTCCGGCTATCAACAGAGCCTCCAGTTTCCTGCTTGTTCCTGGAAAAAGCATAGTTACTCACCTGTAACAGGTGTTCTCCAGGGACAGCAGGAATCAGTCTTCACTAACTTCCCACCTCCCCCTGATGAGTTGCTGGATTTTTATCCTTCCTTTGCCATCTGCTTGGCAGGGCTCAAGCTAAGGGACCTGACTGAGCAAGATGGCACCCTTGGGCGGGAAGAGGACCACGCATGCATGGCAGCAATCCCAAAGGCTTTCTTTGAAATCTGGGGAATTGCTCCACACGGGCTCCATCGGTGCCAACGTCACCCATAAGTGAGGACTGATTCCTGCTGTCCCTGGAGAACACATGTTACAGGTGAGTAACTACGCTGTCTTCCGGCCACATCCTTCACTCATTAAATGTTCATCTTCTAATAGTCCCCACCAAGCAGATGACATGTTTAGAAACCACTCATTCATCTGCATTTTATTATTTGGCTCCTTAACTGTGGAATTCCCTTCCCCTTTATACCTCAGAGAAGTGCATCTTTTAAGTGATTCAAAAAACCTGAAAGGCCAATTCCAGATCATCCTGCTAGACCAGTCCAGACAAGTAGTCCTGGACTTGTTCAGCAGGACTTCAGGAAGGGACATCTGGTAAGTAAAATGTCACTGTACTTCCAAATAGTCCATCAGACAGATTGTAGGCTATTATGAGAGTATGAACAACATACCCTCCCTCTTTTTGATTCCCTCCCAATATTTATTGTATATTTACCTTTCCCTTCCTCTTTCTTTACTAGCTTTTCTCCCTGTATTTTAATTTTGTTTTTTATATTGTAAATCACCTTGATACAATGTGATAAGGTGGTATGTAACATGAGAAATAAACTATAAAGGACTGTACTAGAGCCCGGTTGAGCAGGGATGGGTATCTTCTGGACAATAATTGGGTTTATTTCTCAGGACTGGCACACTTGAATAGTTAAGTTGGGTACGTGTTAAGTACTTTAACTTGTTACTGCATTGAGCTGAAATGAAAGTAGCTCCGTCCTTGATTATATTAATTAGAATTAGAATTTATTTTATTTATTTATTTATTTTATTTAGCCATATTTATATACTGTCTTTCTCCGGGTCAAAGCGGTTACAATTGGGGGATACATTTAACACGAGGGGATATGAGACATATACACTAATACTTGCAGGGAACATGGGATCTCCAGGAACAAGCAGGAATGAGTCTTCACATATGGGTATCGTCGGTACCGGCGGAGCCTGCGCGGGAACGCTCCCCAGCGTCCAGAAAGAAAGCTTTTGGGAGCATCCCACAGCGCCTGCACGCTGCCTTCCCGCCTTTCCCAACCGCCTCTCTCCAGTTCTTCTTTTCCGTGGAGCCAGCAGGTCGTGTTCCTGTCACCGCTGAAGAAGTTCTTTATTTTTCTTTATTTCTTTGGTCGCGCGTCTGCCTTCTTCGACGTCGGACCGGTACCGCCAGTGTTTTCTTCTTTTTTCTTTAAAAAAAAAAAAAAAAAAAAAACCACCGTTTCCCACTTCTGTGCATTTTTTCCTTTTGGGCCTTAGGCCTAGAAAAATATTTCTCATGGAAAAGCCTGCTTCCGGGTTTAAAAAGTGCACAAAGTGCAACAGTACTCTTTCTATCACCGACACCCATGACTGGTGTCTAAAATGTTTGGGCCCTGACCACTCCATCACCGATTGTGAGTCCTGTTCCATGATGTCTAAAAGAGGTCGATAGAATCGAGCGGCCAAGCTCAGTACCCTGTTTCCCTCTGATGCAGCTTCGGTGGCATCGACATCTTCCAGGGCTGCTTCTTCCTCCCATGGATCTCAGGTAACCAAACATAAGTCCAGCCAGTCCTCGAAGGGTAGATCTCCCTCTAAGTATCGAGATGCCTCCGGGCTTGCTCTCGAGGATCCCGCACCGGCAAAATTACCCTGGCGGGAAGCTCCAGCTTCCAAAGCTTTATCTATGGGGTCACAGGTTGACGTCGATGGCGTGGCCTCAACCGATCACCTGTTGCCATGTTCTGGGGTACCGGTGGTTTCCACTGGTACCGACATCCAGACATTGGTTGCGTCGATGGATCAGAATATTCTGACCATGCAGCGTGCCATTACGGCATTCATACAAGCTGCGACGCCTCCGGTACCGCAACAAACTCCATTGTCGGTTCCGGTGCCGGTACCGATTGCATCGACATCAGCTTCAGTGTCGACTGCAGCGGTACCCTGTTCTGTGATGCCCATCGGTACCGATCACTCCCGATGTCGATACCACTCGGTACGCGTATCGGGCTCTGCAAGAGCATCCAGACAGGCGATACTTCGATTCCTCCGAAGACTGATGAATCAGAGGCTTCTGTCGAAGCATCGGTACTCCTTCCTCAGGAGCCCTCTTCTCCAAAAAGAAGAATGTCTCCTCCAGAAGACTTGTCTTTTCAAGACTTCATTAGGGAAGTGGCCGGGGGCCTCTCCATTTCAGTGGCCCCTGAACCAGAGCCTAGAGCCAAGAAATTGGATATTTTACAATATCCTAAGGCTCCTAAAGAGGCAGCTACTTTACCAATTCATGAGATCCTTTATGATCACATGTTGGGCATATGGGAGACACCTCTCACTACCTCCCCTCATTCTCGCAGGTTGGACACCATGTACCGTGTTCCTCCTTGCCCTGGCTTTCATAAGACTCAGCTTCCTCACCACTCTATTGTGGTGGAGTCTGCTATGAAGAAGATAAAGAGTGCAAAAAGACACTCATCTAATCCTCCAGGAAGAGAATGCAGAACCTTGGATGCTTTTGGCCGGAGAATTTTCCAGGCCAGTATGCTTACTGCCAGAATCAACTCCTATAGTCTCTATATGGGGATGTTTCTAAAGTAAGATACAGATCATCTGCAAACTTTATCTCCTTTTATCTCATAAGAACATAAGAACATAAGATATGCCATACTGGGTCAGACCAAGGTCCATCAAGCCCAGTATTCTGTTTCCAACAGTGGCCAATCTAGGTCATACGTACCTAGCAGTTTCCCCAAGGGACACAGGTTCCACAATGCTTGTATTGGTTCAAGCATTGATATCCTGGGTCCCTTCTTAATAATGGTTTATGGACCTTTCCTCCAGGAACTTGTCCAAACCTTTTTTAAACCCAGCTACACTAACAGCCTTTACTACATCCTCCGGTAACAAATTCCAGAGTTTGATTACACGTTGAGTGAAAAAATATTTTCTCTTATTTGTCTTAAATAGTTTACCCTGTAGCTTCATTGCATGTCCCCTAGTCTTTCTATATTCTGATAGCGTAAACAATTGATCCACGTATACCCGCTCCACTCCATTCATTAATTTATAGACCTCTATCATATCTCCCCTCAGCCGTCTTTTCCAGGTTGAAGAGCCCCAACCTTTGTAGCCTCTCTTCATAGGAGTAGCCTTCCATCCCCTTCACCATTTTGGTGGCTCTTCTCTGTACTTTTTCTAATAATGCTATGTCCTTTTTAAGATATGGTGACCAGAACTGCACACAATATTCAAGGTGCGGTCGTACCATGGAACGATACAGAGGCATTATAATATCCTTTTGTTTTATTTTCCATCCCTTTCTTTATGATACCTAGCATTCTATTTGCTTTCTTGGCTGCCTCTGCACACTGGGCAGAGGGTTTTAACATGTTATCCACGATGACTCCTAAATCTTTTTCCTGGGTGGTGGTTCCCAATGTGGAACCTTGCATTGTGTAACTATAGCGTGGGTTGTTCTTTCCTAGGTGCATAACTTTGCACTTGTCCACATTGAATTTCATCTGCCATTTGGATGCCCAGTCTTCCAATTTATCCAGATCCTCCTGCAGTTTTCCACAATCCTCTTGGGTTTTAACAACTTTAAACAGTTTTGTATCATCTGCAAATTTGATAACCTCACTCGTTATTCCCTTTTCCAGGTCATTTATGAATATGTCAAAAAGTAGGGGACCCAGTACAGATCCCTGGGGTACTCCACTATTCACCTTTTTCCATTGGGAATGTTGGCCATTTAGCCCTACCCTCTGCTTTCTATCTTTTAACCAGTTCCCGATCCACAATAGTACACTGCCTCCTATCCCATGACTTTTTAGTTTCGCCAAACGTCTCTGATGAGGGACCTTATCAAAAGCTTTCTGAAAGTCCAGATGCACTATATCAACCGACTCACCTTTGTCTACCTGTTTATGCACACCTTCAAAAAAACATATCAGATTAGTAAGACAAGATCTTCCTTGTCTAAAGCCATGTTGGCTGTCTCCCATTAGGCCATGACTATCTGCATGCTGTGTAATTTTGTTCTTTATGATGGTTTCTACCATTTTCCCCAGTACTGACGTCAGACTCACCGGTCTGTAATTTCCCGGGTCACCCCTGGAACCCTTTTTAAAGATTGGTGTTAAGTTGGCGACCCTCCAATCTTCAGGTATTACAGATGATTTTAATGAAAGTTCACAGATTACCAATAGCAGGTCCGCAATCTCATATTTCAGTTCTTTCAACACTCTTGGATGTATACCATCCGGTCCAGGTGATTTGCTACTATTCAGTTTATCAAATAGTTGTAATATATCTTCCCGGTGTAGCGATATTTCTCTCAATTCCTCTGCAGTATCACCTTTAAATACCACTTCAGTCTTGGGTAACATCCCTACATCTTCCTCAGTAAAGACCGAAGCAAAGAATTCATTCAGTCTCTCTGCTATAGCCTTGTCTCCTCTTACTGCCCCTTTTACCCCTCTATCATCTAATGTCCCAACGGACTCTCTCACAGGCCTTTTGCTACGAATGTACTTGAAAAAGTCTTTATTTCGTGTTTTTGCTTCCGTAGCAAGTTCCTTCTCAAATTCTCGCTTTGCGTGCCTTATCAATGCTTTGCATTTAACTTGCCAGTGCATGTGCTGTTTCCAGTTTTCTTCGTTTGACTCTTTTTTCCATTTCCTGAAGGATGCTTTTTTGGCAGCAACAGCCTCTCTGACCTCACCTTTAAACCATGCTGGCAGTTTTTTGGACTTTCTTCCACTTTTCTTAATGCGTGGAATACAGCTGGTCTGGGCTTCGAGGATAGTATTTTTAAATAACACCCAAGCTTGCTGTAAGTCTTTAACCTTTGCAACCGCTCCTTTTAGTTTTTTCTTAACTATATTCCTCATTTAATCATAGTCTCCCTTTTGAAAGTTAAAAGGTAGTACTGTGGATTTCCTTACTGTCCCTCCTCCACTAATTAAATCAAACACGATCATGCTATAATCACTATTGCCAAGTGGTCCCAACACCCTTATTTCTTGCACCAGATCTGGCGTTCCACTAAGGATTAGGTCCAGTATGGCTTCCCCTCTGGTCGGTTCATGAACCAGCTGCTCCAAGAAGCAGTCATTTATTTCATCTAGAAACTTTATCTCCCTAGCTTGTCCTGCCGTAACACTGACCCAGTCGATACCAGGGTAATTGAAATCACCCATTATTACTACTCTGCTGTGACTTTTGTTAGCTTCCTTGATTTCTTTGAGCATTTCATCATCCATTTGTTCATTCTGGCCAGGCGGTCGATAGTACACTCCCACTGCCATCGCCTTCCCTTTTTTACATGGAATTTCAATCCATAGAGATTCTACAGCAAATTTTGTTTCCTGCAAAACTTTAATCCTTTGTGACTCAATGCCTTCTCTAACATAGAGCGCAACTCCTCCACCAATTTGATCAGTTCTATCATTACGATATAGTTGGTATCCAGGTATCACAGTGTCCCACTGGTTATTCTCCTTCCACCATGTCTCTGAGATTGCAATCATATCTAACCTCTCATTTAGTGCTATATATTCTAACTCTCCCATCTTATTGTTTAGACTTCTAGCATTTGCATACAAGCATTTTAGAGACTGTATTTTATTAATATTAATCTGGCTATTGGTAGGCATGGGTAATTTGGAATCTTTACGCTCTGTCTGCACCTTACTCAAGGGCATTTGGACTACTATACTCTTTTTTTTGGAACCTCACTGCTTTTGGTAGTATCCTTCAAGGATACCTTCGTCCGAACCATGCGCTCCTGGGCAACTGTCGGCTTTCCCCTATTTTCTAGTTTAAAAGCTTCTCTATCTCCTTTTTAAAGGTTAATGCCAGCAGTCTGGTTCCATCCTGATTAAGGTGAAGCCCATCCCTTCGGAAGAGCCCCTCCTTTCCCCAGAATGTTCCCCAGTTCCTAACAAATCCAAAACCCTCATCCTTGCACCATTGTCTCATCCACGCATTGAGACTCCGGAGCTCTGCCTGTCTTTTGGGTCCTGCACGTGGAACAGGAAGCATTTCGGAGAACGCTATCCTGGAAGTTCTGGATTTCAACTTCCTACCTAAAAGCTTAAATTTAGCCTCCAGAACTTCCCTACCACATTTTCCTATGTCATTGGTACCAACATGTACCAAGACAGCAGACTCCTCCCCAACACTATCTATGATCCTATCTAGGCGGTGCGTGAGGTCCGCTACCTTCGCACCAGGCAGGCATGTTACCAGGCGATCCTCACGTCCACCAGCCACCCAGCTATCTACATTCCTAATGATTGAATCACCAACTATGACAGCTGTCCTGAATCTCCTCTCATGTGGACATGGCCCTGGAGAAACGTCCTCGGTGTGAGAGGGTTTTACATCACCTGGAGGACAGGTCCTAGTTACAGGATCATTTCCTGCCACACCAGGGTGATGCTCTCCTGTCACGTGACCTCTCTCCTCCATGGCAACAGGGATGCTGCCCGACTGGAAGTGGGACTTCAGGTCTATATCCCTGTAGGTCTCATCCATGTACTTCTCTGTCTTTCTTATGTTTTCCAGGTCTGCTACTCTAGCCTCTAGAGAACGGACTTGTTCCCTGAGAGCAAAGAGCTCCTTGCACTTGGTGCATAGGTAAGACCTCTCACCAACTGGGAGAAAATCATACATGTGACACTCAATGCAAAAGACCGGAAAGCCCCCATCTCGCTGCTGGACTTTTGTCTGCATCTTAGTTTTAGTCCTATTAAAGAGGGCAGTTACAAGGTACCCTGTCCTGAACCCTCAGCAGGGGGGGAGGGGGGTACCACACAAAGCCCAGTTAGTTAAGAGAGGCAAGGTAAGTTATACAGCTGAGAAAGCTGAAGCAGCACACCAAGCAACCCTTACAACAGATGCCTCTCCAAGGGGTTGGGGAGCTCATCTACAAGATCTCTCCACCCAGGGCATCTGGTCGCCACAAGAGACATTTCTACATATCAACCTCTTGGAGCTCAGAGCAATTCTTCTAGCTCTGAGTCTTCCACACCCTGCTCAGCTACAAGACAGTCCTCATCCACACGGACAACCAAGTAGCCATGTTCTATGTGAACAAGCAGGGTGGGACTGGCTCTCTGTCGCTGTGCAACGAAGCTTTGAGATTGTGGGCCTTCGCCAGAGAGCATCAAATTCATCTCGTGGCAGTGTATCTTCCAGGGGTTCAAAACTCTTGGGCAGACAGACTCAGTCGAGTTCTGCTTCCACACGAATGGTCCCTCCATGGGGACCAGATAGCCAGGATCTTCCGAATTTGGGGAACCCCGGACATAGACCTGTTTGCAAGTCCGTGGAATGCTAAACTTCCCCGGTTCTGTTCCAGGATTCCGTGTCAGGGAGTTCAGGCCAGGGATGCCTTCCTCCTTCATTGGGGGCAAGACTTCCTCTATGCCTTTCCACCCATTCCCCTAATTCCCAAGATACTGTTCAAACTTCAGAGAGACAAGGGGTCTATGATCCTCATAGCACCACATTGGCCACGCCAAGTGTGGTACCCTCTACTTCTGCATCTCTCTCAAGCTCCCTCCCTGAACTTGGGATGTGCTCCAGACCTCCTGTCCCAGGAGGAGGGAACGTTGTGGCACCCAAATCCCCAGTCTCTTCATCTCAGAGCCTGGTTGCTGAAGGCCTAGACCTTCAAGATTTGCATCTTTCTCAGCAGGTGAAGGATATCCTTCATGCTTCCAGAAAGCCTTCCACTAGACGTTCCTATGCTTTTAAATGGAAAAGGTTTACCATTTGGTGTGCACAGAAGGGTCTTAACCCCCTTGCAATACTTCTGAATTCTTTACTAGAGTATTTGCTGCATTTATCCTATGCAGGCCTTAAAACAAATTAAGTAAGAGTCCATTTGAGTGCTATTGCAGCATCCCTTAAGCCTCTCAATGGACAGCCTATTTCCTCTCATCCTCTTATTGCAAGATTCATGAGAGGCCTTCTTTTAACTAAACCTCCCATTAGACCACCTCCAGTGGCATGGGACTTGAATTTGGTTCTTGGCCAGCTTATGAAGCCTCCCTTTGAACCCTTAGCCATTACCTCCTTGAAATTTCTTTCCGAGAAGGTTACTTTTCTCATTGCAGTCACCTCAGCTCGCCGCATCAGTGAGCTGCAAGCCTTGGTGGCTAATCCTCCTTATACAAGGTTCCATCATGACAAGGTAGTCCTCAGGACTAATCCACACTTTATGCCTAAAGTGGTCTCACCTTTTCATCTGAACCAGGAGGTGTATTTACCTGTCTTTTTTCCAGGACCTCATGCATCAAGTGCAGAAAGGAATCGCCATACCCTGGATTGTAAGAGAGCGCTCGCTTTTTACTTACAAAGGACACAGCAACATAGAAAGTCCTCTCAACTCTTTGTTGCTTTTGATCCCTCTCATTTGGGACTTCCAGTCTCTAAGAGAACTCTGTCCAATTGGATTGCTCAGTGTATTTCTTTTGCCTACCAGAGTAAGAACCTTTCTCTGGAGGGCCATGTCACAGCTCACAATGTGAGGGCCATGGCAGCCTCTATGGCTCATCTGAACTCTGTGTCCATCGACCAAATCTGTCGAGCGGCCACCTGGGCCTCTGTTCATACCTTTACAGCCCATTACTGTTTGGACAAGGACTCCCGCCGGGATGCCTTGTTTGGTCAGGCTGTTCTCAAACACCTGTTCCATACCTAATCAACTCCTACCCCCCATCCCTGGTTGGATGCCCGAGATCCATGGGGCAGGTAGATCCCTTCTCTGGGACTCACAACCTTGGAGATCTCCCTGGCATCTCTAGCTGGGGAGTCCCCATATGTGAAGACTCATTCCTGCTTGTTCCTGGAGATAGCACAGTTACTTTCCTGTAACAGGTGATCTCTGGGAACAGCAGGAATATGTCTTCACAACCCACCCATCTCCCCTAGGAGTTGTATCTCTCTATCTATCTTTCCTTTCCTCTCTCTCTCTCTCTTTGTCTCAGCTTAAAACTCGAACTGGAGAGAGGCGGTTGGGAAAGGCGGGAAGGCAGCGCACAGGCGCTGTGGGATGCTCCCAAAAGCTTTCTTTCTGGACGCTGGGGAGCGTTCCCGCGCAGGCTCCGTCGGTACCGACGATACCCATATGTGAAGACTTATTCCTGCTGTTCCCAGAGATCACCTGTTACAGGTAAGTAACTGTGCTAAATGGAGGGTTAAGTGGCTTGCCCAAGACCACAAGGAGCACCTGTGGGACTAGAAACCCAAGTCCTTCTGGCCCAAGGTTGCTGTCTTCCAGCGGGACTTGAACCTCCGGCCTGAAGTACCTTGCCCCAACCACTAGGCCACTCTTCCACTTTGAATAATTTTTCAAAGTTTGAGATGTAATATATTTTAAATTGAAATTATTGAATACTAAAGAAATAAGGAAAGAGGCGTTTTTAAGACCCTTTAGCAGTTATCTGCTGTATAGAGGGATACCAGCTATGGAGTGAGGTCTTTTTTTTTTTTCCTCCTCTTCTTACCTTTTGTTTAAGATGTATTAGCTATTGACATTGCTAATCCCTTGAAGAAATTCCCTTCCTTATCGTTCCTCCAGTTCAGTCCTCTACCTCTGGGTTGTCAACCTCCTCCTGCAGCTTGGAGACTGGTACGTCAGAATCATGACATAACTGGATATAGCCTGCTGATCTCTCTCTCTCCCTCCAGTGTGACCAGTCTCCATGCAGCAGGAGGACGTAGTGAGCCTGATAGGGGCTCCCTGGAGAAATGAATAAGGAGCTTTAGGTTGGCTAGCTGATTAGGTTTGCAGGAAATAGAGTTAAAAAAAGAACAAAAAAAGAACAGAACCTGATAATTCTGGGGGCTACTTCTGAAGGGGTACTATTCCTTTAAAAAGCATAGTGCAGGGCAGGCTGACTTTCTCATTCCCGGACTGTTAAAGAAAGGTAGGAGAAAAGGAGTCAGTCTGCTTTCTTTCCCTTTCAAGTGGGGCCCTTCTTTAAAAGAGCAGGCAAAGTTCTCTCCCCCAGGACTTTCGGGGGAGAGCCCTTTGGTGACAGGCTGTTTGATCTGGACCGCGTCGCAATTCCCGCGGTCCGGTGGAGACACGGCTTCGCTGCTTCACAAGCAGCCTTGTTTGCTCCGCAGTCAAGGTACAGCCTCGGGAAACTCAGCGCAGACCTGGTCGGTCAGCTGTAACCGGCGGCAGGCTGCGTTTCAGCTGAGGAAGCTTGTTATGAGCGCGGCAAAAACCCGGTAAGCTGTTTTCGCGCCTCTTTTTAGTGCCCTGCAGTTCCCGGTGGCCATTTTAAGTGACACGGTGGTACAGCATGGCTGCCGGACGAAAGCCCTGGTTTTAGCGGGCCCTGCAGTGATAACCGCGGGACTCTGCTGTGACTTTAGGGTGCTTAACAGAAAGTTCGTGGTGAAGGGTGGGGGGGCCTCCCGCAGTGCGGAGGGAGCCCTTGCTTCATCGGCACAGAGCAGGCAGCTGCCCTTGGGGTTCTTTTATCTCTTTTATTTCTTTTATTTCTTCCTTTCCTTGTTGGGGGCAGGGCTGCTTAGCTCTGATTTTGCTTTGGGATGTCCACCAGACCGCAGTGCATTGTCTGTGGGACGTGAAGGGGCACAGTGGCGGACTCGGGGATCTGTCGTGGCTGTGCTGCCTTGTCATCCACAGTGGAACAGCAAATGGAGAGTCAGGAGATTCAGGAGGCGCATGGGGGGGGCCGACGGGAGCGGTACCTGTGGCTTCTCAGAGCCCTGGGCGAGATGTAGCATCAGAGGAGCTAGCTAGCTTGTCAGGGACCCAGATGGTGTCACCAGCAGCGGAGCGCGCGGAGTTTAGCCCGGAATTTGTTTTGTTGTTGCACCAGGCGTTTTGTCTGCGGCGTCAGGGTTGCTTGCCCGGCGCTTTGCCGATCCCCGGTGTTTCCCAGCCTCTGGAGTCCAAGGCGGAGGTTGGTGCGGAACCGGTGGCTGCCAAGAAGGCGAGGATGCAGGCGTCCTCGTCTGAGGAAGTTGCTTGGGAGGTTGAGGAGGATCTTGATTGGGGACAAGAGGAGATGGCGCCAGATCTCGAGGATGGCGAGATTCCGGAGCCGGAGGATCAAGCCAAGATCATTAGATTGTTCCGTAGGGAGGAACTCCCGGCGTTAATCACAGAGGCGCTACAGGTGTCGAATCTCTCCTCGCCAGTTGCTGTGGAGGAAGAGATTGAAGACTCGGTTATCCAGGCGGTCCGACAGTCACAGGTGGTGTTCCCAGTGCATAGAGTGGTGGACAAAATGATCCAGGAGGAATGGGATAGGCCAGAAACGGGTCTGCGTGGCATACGGACCATGAATAGGCTCTATCCCTTGGCTGAGAAGGATAGAGAACGGTTTAAGGCGCCGCGAGTTGACGCAGTGGTTTCGGCCGTTACCAAGAAGACTACCATCCCGGTGGAGGGTAGTGCAGCCTTAAAGGATTCCCAGGATAGGAGAGTGGATAGTTTATTGAAACAGACCTTTGAAGCGGATTCGCTGTCGCTTCAAGCTTCCATATGCGGAGCTTGGGTGGCCAGAGCGTGTTTGCGTTGGGTGCAACGGCTGAGGCAGTCCGCAAACTTGGATCTGGAGGGACTCAAACAGCTTGATCGTCTAGAGTCCTGAACGGCCTATCTTGCTGACGTGCATTATGACTTGATCAGGGCCCTGGCTAATAGTACGGCGTCCATGGTGGCTGCTCGGTGTGGTTGCGGAATTGGGCAGCAGATGGTTCCTCGAAGTCTCGTCTTGGCAAACTGCCATTTAAGGGTGGTCTACTTTTTGGAAACGATCTGGACAAGTTAGTGAAGGATCTCGGGGAGTCCAAAGGGGGTAGGCTTCCTGAGGATAAGCCGAAGCAAGGCAAGCCGAGTCAAAATTATAGAGGTCAGTTTCGGGACTTTCGCAGATTTCGTTCCTCACGGTTCACCTCTTCGCAGAGGAATCAGTTCCCGGCTCGTGCGCAGGGGTTTCGCGGTTTCCGAGGCGCTAATAGAGGTTTTGCGTCCGGTGGTTCTCCCGCGGCTCGCAGGTCGCAATGAGATGGGGGGGTCCCGCCAGGGGGGGCTCCCATAGGGGGACGTCTCCGGGAGTTTCTTCCAGCTTGGACCCTTATCACCTCCGACCCCTGGGTGTTAGAGATAATTCAGCAGGGCTATGCACTCGAGCTGCATCATCCAGTGCAAGATTCCTTCGTCATGTCCCCTTGCAGGAGCGCTTCAAAGGTCGTAGCCATTCGCAGTACCTTAGATCGCCTTCTTCAGTTAGGGGCGGTGATCGAGGTGCCCAAAGCAGAGTACGGCACGGGTCGGTACTCCATTTATTTCGTGGTGCCAAAGAAGGGCGGAATGTTAAGGCCCATTTTAGACCTGAAAGCCGTCAATCGTTGCCTCAAAGTGCCGCACTTTCGGATGGAAACCTTACGATCTGTCATAGTGGCAGTGCGCCAAGGGGGAGTATTTGACGCCTCTCGACCTTACAGAGGCGTACTTGCGCAGCTCATCAGAAATATCCGAGGTTTGCTTTCTTTTGGGGTCATTATCAGTTCCAGGCGTTGCCCTTTGGTTTAGCAATGGCGCCGCAAACCTTCACAAAAATTATGGTGGTGGTGGCCGTGGCGTTGCACAAGGAAGGAATTCTAGTACATCCGTATCTCGATGATTGGTTGATTCGTGCCAAGTCCGAATCGGAGAGCGTTCGTGTGACGGCCAGAGTGGTAGAGTTCTTACAGAGTCTGGGTTGGGTGGTCAATCCAGCCAAGAGTCGTCTGCAGCCTTCTCAGGACATAGACTACCTCGGGGTGCGATTCGACACTCAGAAGGGTTTCGTGTTCCTACCGCACAGCCGGGCCCAGGCGCTCAGGTCTCTGGTCCGGAAGTTCCGGTCAGTCATGGCTCCGTTGGCATGGTCTTACTTGCAGGTGTTGGGCACAATGGCGGCGACCTTGGAGGTGGTGCTGTGTGCCAGGTTTCATATGTGCCTGTTACAAAGGGCACTCCTGCGGCGTTGGTCGCATCAGAACGATTCCTTGAGCAAGCGTCTGCCGTGCCCTTGGAAGGTCCGACAGTCACTCCGGTGGTGGCTGCGGGAGTCTTCCTTAGCGGCCGGCATGCCCCTGGAGCAACCACAGTGGCTCCCGTTATTGACGGATGCCAGTCTGACGGGGTGGGGTGCCCACGGCCAGAACAGGTTTGCGCAGGGGGTTTGGGCGCCCCAAGAGAGGTCTTGGTCGATAAATCGGCTGGAGTTGCGGGCAGTAATGCGGGCGCTACAAGCGTTTGAGGAATTGGTCCTGGGCCGTCCAGTTCGGGTGCTGTCGGACAATTCGGCGCAGTGGCATACATAAACCGCCAAGGCGGCACGGGAAGTGCCGCAATGGAGGAGGAAGCAGATCTGTTACTCACTTGGGTAGAAAGGCGGTTGACGGCGTTTTCGGCAGCGCACATAGCGGGAAAGGAGAATGTCCAGGCGTATTTTCTCAGCAGAGTGCAGGTAGATGCGGGGGAGTGGGAGCTTCATCCCGACGTGTTTGCACACATAGTGAGCCGCTGGGGAATGCCGGTAATGGATTTGATGGCGACCTTTCAGTCGGCGAAAGTCGGCCGGTTTTTCAGCAGAAGGAGAGAGTGCATGTCCGAGGGCCTCGATGCGCTGTTGCAGCAGTGGCCAGCCTCGGGACTCCTGTACATCTTTCCTCCGTGGGCCTTAATAGGACGAGTGGTGCAGAGAATCGGGGCTGACCCGGGAAGAGTGCTCCTCATGGCACCGGACTGGCCGTGACGCCCGTGGAATGCGGATCTCGTACGTCTCCTAGATGGCATACCGTGGTGGTTGCCGGTACGGGCGGATCTGTTGCTTCAGGGTCCGCTTTTCATGCCCCAGGTGGATCGGTTCTCGCTTACGGTATGGCCATTGAAAGGGCCCGGTTGAAGAAAAAAGGCTATTCGGCGGCGGTAGTATCTACGCTGCTTCAGGCAAGAAAGCAGTCCACTTCATTAGCGTATGTGCGGATATGGCGTATCTTTGAGGATTGGTGCTCTCTACATCAAATTCGGGCGGCGACGGTGGCCATTCCTCCTATCTTAGAGTTTCTGCAGGATGGTTTTGAGAAGGGCCTGGCGGCTAGTTCATTGTGCGTTCAGTTGGCAGCCCTCGCCTGTTTCCGCGGTAAAGTGCAGGGGCGGTCGTTAGGTACGCACCCAGATGTGATCCGTTTCTTGAAGGCAGTTTCCCGGTTGCGGCCGTCGCGCAGGGTGGTGGTCCCGCCTTGGGATCTCAACCTTGTGTTGACGGCGTTATCGGGGCCTCCCTTTGAGCCGTTGCATCGAGCTTCAGTGAAAGATTTAACTTTGAAGACGGTTTTTCTAGTGGCGATCTGTTCGGCTTGGCGTGTTTCGGAGTTGCAAGCTTTTTCGTGTAGGGAACCGTACTTGACATTTTCAAGGGAAAAAGTGGTACTGCGTCCGGTTCCTTCCTTTCTACCTAAGGTAGTGTCTCCTTTTCATTTGAACCAAGTGGTGTGTCTGCCTGTTCACGGTTCTTTGGAGGGTGCCGATCGTGATCAGGGGTTGCGTCGGCTGGATGTCAGAAGAACATTGCGAAGGTATTTGCAGGTTACGGAGGTGTTTCGCAAATCGGATCATTTGTTTGTACTGTTTGGAGGTGTTCGCAAAGGAGAGGCGGCATCTAAGGCTTCTATTGCTCAGTGGCTCCGAGAGGCTATAGCGTCCACTTATCTGCTTCAGGGTCGGACAGTGCCTGAGGGCTTGCGAGCGCATTCCACCAGACCGCAGGCCTGTTCCTGGGCAGAGCACAGTTTGATGCCGCCAGGGGAGATCTGTCGAGCAGCGACATGGTAGTCTCTTCATACTTTCACTAAGCATTACTGTCTGGATCTAGCAGCGGCTGCGGAGGCTCGGTTCGGTTCTGCGGTATTGCGAGCCGGATGGCGGGGTCCCTCCCATGATTACTGCTCTGGTACATCCCAGAGGTAGAGGACTGAACTGGAGGAACGATAAGGAAATGATAATTACACTTACCTGGTAATTGTAGTTCCTTGAGTGACGACAGTTCAGTCCTCCATCCCTCCCAGTCTTTTCCAGAGGCGGATTGCTAATAGGGGGGCGAAGGACGGTTCCTACAGGTAGGTGTAATTCGCTGTGATTCATTTTCACTTTTTGATACTCCGCAGTTTATGGAGTAAGAAAGTCTAGCCGACTATAGTATTTAACCCTTAGGGGCTAGTAAAGTTTAAGGTTTGGTTATTGATGTTAGCTACTTATTTGTTGCTCCTTTGAGTCTGCTTTGCTAATAGTTCACACTGGAGGGAGAGAGAGAGATCAGCAGGCTATATCCAGTGATGTCATGATTTTGACATACCAGTCTCAAAGCTGCAGGAGGAGGTTGAGAACCCAGAGGTAGAGGACTGAACTGTCGTCACTCAAGGAACTACAATTACCAGGTAAGTGTAATTATCATTTTTTCTATTTTAGTTTTTATTACAAAGCCTAAAAAAGATAAAAATGCACTAGAATAAATATTTAATAAATTAAAAATTAGAAATTGTGTGTAAAGTTGTGTAAAGGATAGGAAATTGGTTAGTGTAGCTGGGTTTAAAAAAGGTTTGGACAAGTTCCTGGAGGAAAGGTCCATAAGCCATTATTAAGAAGGGACCCAGGATATCAATGCTTGACCCAGTACAAGCATTGTGGAACCTGTGTCTTCTGGGGAAACTGCTAGGTACGTATGACCTAGATTGGCCACTGTTGGAAACAGGATACTGGGCTTGATGGACCTTGGTCTGACCCAGTATGGCATATCTTATGTTCTTATGTAAATATTTAGAATTAGAGTTGAGAGCTTTTTTGTTGGGTTACACTTGAATTAGTTACCAGATATTTACATAGATCTCATCTAACAAGTCAGTTTGCATGATTTGGGTCTCCAGAAAAGCAGAACTGCTTGTGAATATTAAGGATTAAAGTTGTCAGTCTTTGTCAGTAGTGATATAAGGGGCACGCAGAGTGGAGGCACCCCTAATTGGTCCTCGATTTCAGGCTATACATTATGAATATGCATGAAATACGTTTGTGTACACTGGATCTTTAATGTGTACAAATTTGTCGTGTGTGTTCAAAGCATCTAGAAATGTTATCATGTGTTTATATGCTGTATCAAAGTATTGGATATTTATTTCGAGATGCCATTTTGAAAAGTTCTTCATAATGAAATGATGCCAAACCACCAAACCTACCAGTCTGGAGAAAAACACAAATCCTAATCCTCACTCACAGACCAAAAACCTTTCTCCCAACATGTAATTCAAAAACAGATTTCTAATGTATATAAATCACTCACCATGAACTTAAACCCAACTACAAACAATCAGCAGAGACTCAGTAGTGGGTAGACAAACAAGACTAAACAATGGGTAGGAGAAAAGCCTCAGATAACTTAACCTCCCTCTATGTGGCTACTCAAAGCCATAGGGGAACAAACAGCTCCACGTCATAGGCTGAAAAAATTCCTCCCATCAATGAATTCAAAAATGTTTTTTTACAAAATACTTAAAAATCTCTAAAAAGCATTAACAGCAGAAGGTACCCCAGGTACCACTCAAATGGTATTGTAATACCAATTCTATAGGAGCTATTTAAACTGGAATCACAGACCAACACAATGGCTACCTTTAAACCCGTGAAGAAGCTCCTTTGGTATTACATTGTCTACAGTTTAATCATAAGTTTAGTGATCTGTGATATTTTGGTGTTGGACTCTGTCCCTGATAACCCCCGTGGGGGTGATCGCGGCGGATTGCTAGTCCAGTGTGAACAAAAATGGATATTTAAATTGAATACTCTTGAGCCAATAGGGCTTAATAATAAAATTGATTGGAGTGTGTTATTGTAACTGATTTTAGCTTTGGGTTTACTGTGTGTTCCAAACATAGGAAAAGTGAATGTTTTTATCCAATCAGAGGGTAGCAAGCTTCTGATTGGGTGGAGCTGGGCATTTAAATGGTGTTGGCTTTTTGTGTCAGTTATTTTGCGTGAAGAATTTCGTCTGGTAATGTAACCCCTGAAGAAGCTGTTTTTAGCGAAACAAAGATCTTTATAGGGTTATTCTGAGAAATGATATGGTGGTGGACTCGGTGGTGAGTGTAGCAGCGGTGCCTGCATTTTCGGTGTCGTGTGCAGGAATGTTTGAAGCTTGGAGTGCTGCTTTCCTGAGCTAAGTATGGGGCTGCGGGCAGGCTTTGATCTGTGTTTGGGAAGTTTTGTGACTGCTCCTTTCTTTATTCCTTTATAGGTGGCCATTTTGTTGGTCTGTGATTCCAGTTTAATTATCTCCTATAGAATTGGTATTCTAATACCATTTGAGTGGTGGTTACTATCAGAGCGCCCTGGGGTACCTTCTGCTGTAGATGTTTAGAAATTTTTTTTTTTAATCTTAAATTTTTTATTTGGCACTACACAACCAACATTACACAATTTCATCTGTACAGCCCTTTGTTTTCACAGGCATAATACGTATATATCTATCTTCCCTTCGTATAGCTACCATCACCATCCACAGCACCCCTATACCTCCGCCAGCAACTCTTATCTAGACCACTCTCACATTAATAACTTCCCCTTTTTCCTCCTCCTCCCCTCCCCCCCTCCGCATACCCCCTAAACTTACACACATGAACACATATATTAGCACTCTTACTCCCCCCTTCTACTGCCCTCCACCCTTACCCCCCCCTGTCCCTGACCTCCATTCCCCCCTACAAAACCGTTCCCACACCCCTACCCACTGCCTCTCCACCTTCTCCACTTTACCGTTCTTCAGCCCTGTTAGCCTATGCATTCAATACAATTCGGCCATGCGCCGAGCATAATTTTCTATGGGTGGCATTACCCTATTCTTCCAATGTAGTGCAATTTCACATCTTGACTATTATACATTGCCACATTATGCTCCAATTTCCTTCTCCCTTGTCACTCTTCTTTAATAAGAGACATAATTCCGGCGTCAGGCTGACCCTTGAGCCTGTAATGTCCCCTATAATGTCTCCAGTTTTCTCCCAATACTGTTGTACTACCGGGCATGCCCACCACATGTGCAACCAGGTTCCTTTCTCTCCACACATCCTCCAACATTCATCCGACCCACAAGCCCACGCTTTATACAGCCGCTCCGGTGTCGAGTACCAGCAAGACAGCACTTTCCACCCATTCTCTCGCAGGGACGTGGCTATAGATGCTTTCGCTATACCTTGAGCTAGCCGCTCCCACTCCTCTAACTCCCACGACACCCCTAGCTCCTTCTCCCAAGCCTTCATATAGCTTAGTTTCTCCTCTCTCTCTGTTAATCCTTTATAGATTCGAGAGATGACCCCCTTCCTCCCCAATGAACCCAGGCAGCTACCTTCAAACCGTCCCGGTTCCTTTACAATATCCTGCCAGTGCTTTCTCTGCCTGACATATGATCCAATCTGAAGGTAATAAAATCTATCATTTTCCCGCAACTGATACAAGTCTCGTATACCCTCAAATTCTCTTACCCCTTCTCCAAAGATTATCTGAGACATGTGCCTTAACCCTTGCTGCACCCACCTTTGCACTACTGACACCTCTGGGCCTTTCCCCTCTTCACAGCAAGCCAGTAGCGACATCGCACGCACCCACCTCTTCTCCTCTATCAACCCCTTCCGGTGCCGCTGCCACAGCCCCAGCGTATGACCTACCATCGGATTTTCCCCCTTAGTACCCTTCCCTCCCCATACCATTCTTTCCAACTTGCCTGGTCTTAGTCCCGCTTCCTCCATCACTACCCAATGCTTATGCTGTTCTCTCAGCCATGAGTACACTGCCCTCAGTTGCACCGCTATATAGTACTTTCTAAAATTGGGAACCCCCATACCGCCCTCCAACCTCGCTACCTGCAAAGTCCTAGCCGCCACCCTGGGTCGCTTGTTCCCCAGATAAACTCCTCGACTTGCTTTTGCAGTCTCTTTAGCGCCTGTATGGGTATCCCTACTGGTAGCACTTGAAAATAAAAAAGGAACTGGGGGAGCAGCATCATTTTCATCACTGCCATTCTCCCCAGCCAAGATATGTACCCCATATTCCATGCCCCCAATTGTGCCTCCACTTGCCCAAAAACCTTTTTATATTTCAGATCGTATAGATCCTCAAGATCTCGCCCCAAATAAACTCCCATATATCTAATAGATCTTTTAGCCCACCTAAATTGATATGTATGTTGTAGGCTCCTTTACAGCTCTACCCCTACCGTCAAGTTCAGGATTTCGGATTTACTCCAATTAATCCTAAACCCCGCCATTTCCCCATATTCCTGTAACTCCCTCATAATCGCAGGCAGCATCTCATTTGGCCTAGTGATCATAAGTAGAATGTCATCCGCAAACATGGCCATTTTATGTTCCCTCTGCCCCACTGTCACCCCCTTAATGTCTAATCTCCTCCTTATCTTCCCCGCTAACGGTTCCAAGGATAAGGCGAACAGCAGCGGCGAAAGGGGGCACCCCTGCCTAGTTCCCCTCCTTAATGGAAAAAATCCTGAGTAACCCCCATTGACTCTCACACACGCTTTAGGTCCCGCATATAACGCCTTTATCCAATCTACAAAGCCTTTTCACAACCCCATGTGATCCAACACTGCAAACAGAAATTTGCACGACACTTGGTCGAACGCTTTCTCTGCATCAAGTGAGAGAAGCAGTGCCGGTTCTGACACCCGTTTCGCTGACCATATTACATTTAGAATTTTCCGGATATTATCCGCCACCTGCTTCCCTGGTATAAACCCCGCTTGATCCTCATGTACCAACTTCCGCAATTCTCTGAGTCTCCCCGCTAATACTTTGGCCATTAACTTCGCATTTGTTTATCAGTGAGCTGGGCCGGTATGACGCACACTTTTGTTGATCCTTCCCCTCTTTGTGAATTAGCGTGATCCCTGCCCAACCCATCGTTGCCGCTAACCGCTCCCCCTCCCTGGGTAAATTAAACAAACTCGTCAGAGGCTTCACCGACGCTCTCTTAAATTTTTTATAAAAGCTGGCCATTAGCCCATCCAGCCCTGGGGCCTTCCCCGGTTTCAGGCCCTTGATCGCCAACTCCACCTCCTCAACCTGTATTTCTCTGTCCAACGCCTCTTTCCCCTTCCTCCAATTGTGGGAGTCCTGCTGCCTCCAAGTATTCCCGTATCTCACCCTCCGGCCTATCTAATTTTGCTTCATACAATCACTGATAGAACTCCACAAATTTTTCTCTAATCTTCTGCTTGTCTCTTTCCACCCCTCCCCTACCCCTGATCTGCGTTATCAGTGACATATTCCGCTTCTGCTTTAATCTCCTCGCTATGTACTTTCCCGCTGTATTCCCTCCCTCAAAGAACTCTTGTCGCAATATTTGTAACCGGTATTGAATCCCTTCGGCTTCCAGCGCATTCAGCTTGGCCCTAGTCTGCAAAACCTCCCCCTATATTTCCCGCTTGTATCTAGGGTGTCCGCCTCTTCTAACATAACCAGCTGCTGCCATAGTTGGAGTTTCTTCTCCTCCCTTTCCCTCTTTATTCTCGCCCCCCATTTAATCAAAGTACCCCTCACCACCGCCTTAAACGCATCCCAGACCACTCCCTTCTGCACTTCTCCGTTGTCATTATGTACAAAATAATCTGGTATCAACTCTTCTAGCTCATGTACTACCCTAGTATCACCCAGTAATGCCTCATTCAATTTCCAGTAGTGCAGTCCCCTATTCTCTCCCCGACACCTCAGGCTCACAATCACTGGTGCATGATCCAACCATGTGATCGGCTCCATCTCTCCTTCTCTAATCCTGCCTTCTATCTCTTTCCCTACCCAGATGGTGTCTATCCTTGAATATGTGCCATGCACCACTGAAAAGAAAGAATACTGGCGCCTGCTCGGGTTAAGCAGCCGCCACGCATCAATCAAGTCATTATCCTTCACAAATTTCTGATATCGTCTCCTGTCTGCACCCTTCCCCTCTCCCCTCCCTGTAGAATCTCTCCCCACCTCCCAAATCATATTAAAGTCCCCTCCCCAGATTCTCGCGCTCTCCCCAGATTCTCGCTCCCTCCCCCAACATATTCACTTTCTTATCCACTTCTTCCCAGAAGTCCTTTTGAGTCCCCGTGGGAGCATACACATTTATCACACAAAACCATTCATCTATCTTCATTCATACCAGTAGGTATCTTCCCCCTCTGTCTCTAATTATTGTGTGCATCTCTACTTTGAGTGCCCCACTTACCAGCAGCGCCACCCCCATCCTTTCTTCCGCTCCCGCATATTAGAGGCAAACACTAGCTCAGAGTATCCCTTAGGTTTTACTGTAGACTCGTGCCTCCGCAGCAAATGCGTCTCTTGCAATAGAACAAGTGAGGCTTTCTGTCTATATAGTTCCATATACAATTTCTGCCTCTTAAAGGGTGAATTTAACACTTTCACATTTAAGGTAACAAGTTTCAAGTCACCTGTGCTGTTCCCCTCCCCCTCCTCCTCCCCCCTCCCCCCCCTCCCCCCATCCCCCTGCACTTCCCCCTCCCCTACCTTCTGTACGCACCTTGTCTATCTCCCCCCCTTCCCCCTTACCTCCCTTCTCTTCCCACCCCCTCCCTCCCCCCTTCTTCTCCGTAAAGGAGACCTGACGTCCATAACAGTAACCCAGCATCGGACCGCCACCTACCCCCACCCCTCTTCCCCCTCCCACCTTCCTACCATGCCCCATCTACCCCTTATATTCCTACCCCCTCCACTCCGCCCCGTCCCTTCTATCTTCCCCCCTCCCCCCACACCTTCATTTATTACTTATTACTATCACCCAAAACCTTTTCCACATTGCAAATCAACTGGTTCAAGTCCATGTGCTATCCGCCTCTTCAGCCTGCGTCCTCTTCAATCGCCTTTCCTCTTTGACGCTCCTTGACCAGTCTCGCCAACCTCCTACCGCCTTCTGCTGCTCTATGCCACCTCAAACTCTCTGCCTTAGTAGTATTGACATTGTTGTCCATTGGCTTGGCTGGACTGCTGGCCTTCTCCGGTAGATTTGCAGCACCTAAGTCTCTCAAAGCTCTCCAAGCTTCTGCATTTGTCTTTACTTTCCTCGACCGCCCTTGCACTGTGATCAGCAATTCAAACAGGTACAGCCACTTATATCTCAGGTCGGCCCTCCTCAGGTAGGCCGTAACCTCTTTCATCTCTTGTCTTCATTGCAACGTTCCCTGGGACAAATCCTGATACAGTTCCAATTTGTGTCCTTCCCACTGAAAGTTTCTTAGCTTTCTCGCTGCTCCCAGAATGTGTTCTTTCAACTTGTAGGAAGCCAAGCAAACTACAATGTCTCTCAAGCGATTGTCCCGTATGGGTCCCAGCCCTCTATGGGCCCGTTCTATTTTCATCTGATCTCCTTCATCCTCCTCTGTGTGCTCCACCACTTTTAAAAGTTCTCCAAATATTCTTTGTACCATCACTTCACTATTCCTATATTTGGGATCCTCCGGGACTCCCCGTACTCGGATGTTGCATCTTCTCGAGTGGTCCTTCAAGTCTTCCGTTTTTACCTTCAGCTCCTCCCGAGCCTCCCTCATCTCCTCCCATCCTTTCTGGAATTGCACCACCGCTGCCCCTTGCTGTTCCAATGAGCCTCTGCATCTTCCACACGCTCTCCCAGTTCCGTGATGTCTTGCTTAATTGTTTGCAAAGTCTCTTTTAACTCATTCTTTACACCACCAATTTCCTCCTTTAAATCCTCCTTTAGATTTATAAGCCACTGCTTGATTTTCTCAGCCATTCCCGCGCACTCCTCTCCTTCCGTATCTTCTTTGTGCCCTGGCGAGAGCTCCCCCACCATCTTGCCAGTCTTCTCCCCCTCCTTTCCTCCTCTTGAGGGCCCATAGGAGGAGCAGAATTCTGCCAATTTTTTTCTTCACGGCCCCTTCTTTTTTTGTTTTCTCTGTTTGTTTTTATTTGTAGTGGATTCCGCTCTGCAAGCTGTGGCTTCTTGTAATTTTTCCAGTGTTCTCCCCCTCCCTGCAGGGTACTGCTCCAGAAGTGTCGAGATCTTCAATCTTTTTTCTCCGACTAAGGCACTGCTGTTCCTCCTGTCTGGCAGAGCCACTGAATTTCCGGTGTATTTCACCTCAACCTTTGTACTCCCCTGCTGAGCTTCTCCCAACGTGGCTTGGAGCTTATCTTCCTGGTCTACCCCGCTCTGCTGATGCTTCTTTAGCCCTATTGTGCTACACACACTTCACTCTCCACTCACCTCCAGGCAGTCTGACTCCCCGCCGCCTCTTCCTGGCGCCGGCTGTACTGTACGTCCCTGCACACAGCCGTGTTCTCCAGTCTGTCCGGCCCCCTTCTGCACTCCTCCAGGCCCTGCGCTCTCCCCACACGTGGCAGCACACTCTGGCCTCACTCCACCACTGAGACAGCTGCTCTTCACCGGCTCTTCTGCCGCCCTGCACGCTCTAGTTTATTTTGTTTGCTACAGCTGTTTCACTCTTCCCGCTTGTCTTGGGCCTCCACTTACCTTTGCCGTGTGCTTTCCCAGGCAATCGCACAGCTTCACTGTCCGCCCGCCGGAGTTATGGGCGTCCCCGCTGCCGCTTTCTCCTGTGCTGGCGGCTCTGCACTCACTGGCTGACCGGTTTATCACCGGAGCTGCTGCTTCCACCACCTGGCCTGACCATGCGGCTTCCACCACCTGGCCTGACCATGCGGCTTCCACCACCTGGCCTGACCATGCGGCTTCCACCACCTGGCCTGACCATGCGGCTTCCACCACCTGGCCCGACCATGCGGCTTCCCGCTCCGACTTAGCACTTCGCTACTAAGGCTGTGCTTAGGGGTGATTGCCGACCTCTCTCCCTTCCGCGTAGAAAAGGGGTATGCTTAACTTAGTGCCCCTTCTCTACATCGCCGCTTCTCTTCATTTTAGGGGCTTTTTTCTCCCTTCTTAAGGCTTTGGCGGCGGAGCTCATCTACCGTGCCGCCATTGGGTCCGCTGACGTCACCAGAAGTCAGATGTTTAGAGATTTTTAAGTATTTTGAAATAAAAACATTTTTGAATTTGTTGATGGGAGGAGTATTTTCAGCCTATGATGTGGAGCTGTTTGTAGCCTTGAGTAGCCACATAGAGGGAGGTTAAGTTATCTGAGGCTTTTCTCCTACCCATTGTTTAGACTGTTTGTCTACCCACTACTGAGTCTCTGCTGATTGTTTGTAGTTGGGATTAAGTTCATGGTAAGTGATTTATATACATTAGAAACTTGTTTTTGAATTATATGTTGGCATAATGAAATGGTGAGACTGACTGCATATAAATTGAGTACATGCCTAGAGTGGCTTTTTCAAGTATACCATCCAAGCTTGTCCATTCTACCTAAAAGAGCATTCATGTTTCAGGGGTGTAAAGCATGAATGCACTCACTCTCTGCGCTTTGCACAGTTTCACAAAGAAGCAACTCGAACACTAGAGTATAATAATGGAACTGCACAGTACTTTCTGCAGTTACTGGAAAGGGAGGAAACGCCACAGCCCACAGTTATGCAGAACCTTTCTTCTGCCCTTTGAGACAGGGACATCTGGGCTGTAATGGAGCTTTTGGCTACCTTTATTGAGTAGAGGATTATGAATAAACGGAGGCCCATAGCTGCAGTTAGTGTACATTGAATTGCTATTTTTGGCTTTCTCTGAGAGGAGGGATCAGGTCTACATCCCTCATGGAGCTGCTATTCATTCAGTTGGTGGACTCTAAAAGTGGTGTTACCTTTTGGGCCCCAGGTACCACAATGAGGCTAGAAGTTGGGCATGGCAGAATAAATCTAATTTGTTCCAGTATTATAAAACTGAGATACTGTTGTTTTCTTTTTTAATCCTTCTCTCAACAGAGTGTTCAACATGAAAATACTTATCGCAACCCGATTGCCAAGTACTGCTATGGCGAGAGTCCTCCGGAGCTGCTTCCACTGTGAGCACATACACCGCTCTGCTGCTATTGTGAAGGGCGGTCAGCCAAATTTTTAACAAACATAATACATCTAAACATGCGTGCAGAAAGGGGAGCAAGGACAGTAAGAAATATACAGAGAGCCAGAGACTCAGCTCAACTTTGGACTTGAGATGTGCAGTGTTGTGATCACTTCTTATTTATTTATTTTTCAAAAATTCATCCTTCTTATTCACATTCATGTTCTTTGCTGCAGCAGAATTGTGACTGCTATTTTTATTTAACATTTTTGTAGACCAGGAAATGTTTTTTTTATTTGGACAATGATTATGTTGTGGCTCTTTTAAATTAATCAGCAAACTCGTATCATGCACAAACTCGTAATCATCTGTATTGACTAAAACCACAAAAGAGGAATTACCTGGAGGAAGACCAGCCAAGTGAAAACCACAGAATAAAAAAATGTTGCAGGAACCACTGCTATTTTTCATCAACTTTGAATTTGGAGTGTCTCCTCTCTCTCTGGCCAAGAGATCTGATTGAGATCAGTAAAAGCTTTCTTATAGTGGCTGCCTCAATTGTATGCAGGGTATGAAAATTTGTAATAAGAAATCATTGTTGTAGGTTTTATGGTTGTCCTTGCTTTGAATATAAGGGACTATTTTCAGAAGATTTTACCTATTTGAAAACTGTCCTACCACAGCCCACCCATGAACATAGCTCTGTGTGTTTGTGTAAATGACAGCACATGTACTTTTCAGATGTACTGAAAGGAGCCAGAGCCAAAGGTGAGCACAGGAGCTTTCAATCTGAACTCCTCACTTCCTTGTCATCCTGCTAGTCCAGTCCAGACAAGTGGGACTGTTGCTGCAGTGCAGATAGGTCTTTCTTCCTTAGCCCAGACCACGGTCTTGTAGTCTGTGAGATTGAGACCTGTAGGCACAACGTTTGCTCAGAGCACAGGTATACTCTTGTCTCTCCTCAGACTAACAGTTTCCCTGGTTTTATGTGTTACCATGGGTTCCAATACTGGTGGGCTGGAGAGTGGATAGGAGAACCCCATGGGGCCCCTGAAAGGGAAGGTGTGGGTAGAAAGTTTCAGCCCAGGTTCCCCTTCCCTCTTGCTGTTCTTTATTTATTTATTATTTTTAAAATTCCCTTGACAGTTCTTTTTAATTGTCTCTCTTTGCTGCTTGCAATAAAGCAGGGAGGGGGGGACCAGTTCCCAGGCTTGCTGGGGCAGCCCTTCTTTGGATTTCTCTAGCTGGTTTGATATGTGTTGGGATTCACTTTTCAGAACATAAGATATGCCATACTGGGTCAAACCAAGGTCCATCAAGCCCAGTATCCTGTTTCCAACAGTGGCCAATCTAGGTCATACGTACCTAGCAGTTTCCCCAAAAGTCGCAGGTTCCACAATGCTTGTATTGGGTCAAGCAGTGATATCCTGGGTACCTTTTAATAATAGTTTATGGACCTTTCCTCCAAGAACTTGTCCAAACCTTTTTTTAAACCCATCTACACTAACAGCTTTTACTACATCCTCCGGTAACAAATTCCAGAGTTTGATTACACGTTGAGTGAAAAAATATTTTCTCTTATTAGTTTTAAATAGTTTATCGTGTAGCTTCATTGCATGTCCCCTAGTCTTTCTATATTCTGATGATGTAAACAGTCAATCTACGTTTACCTGTTCCGCTCCATTCATTAATTTATAGACCTCTATCATATCTCCCCTCAGCCGTCTCTCTTCCAGGTTGAAGAGCCCTAACCTTTTTAGCCTCTCTTCATAGGGATATCCTTTTTTTTGCTGCAGTTGTTATGTTCTTTTGGGGGGGGCCAGTTGTTTTTTGTCTATTTTTTTTCTTCCTTTTGACACCTAGAGCATTGCTGCAATGCCAGGTGCATGGCACTTTGCCTTCTGTAGCTCCCGCCACATCTGCTCTGCAGCTGGCTCCTTTTGCCCCAAGTGCGATAGGGTCATCTGAGGGCTGATTTTGGTGTCTCCTGCATCTCCTGTAGTTTTTCCTGCAAATGGGAATGGCAGGCATCTTGCATGGCTGCACAGTCACTGGGGGGGGGGGGAGGGAGGGGTGTGAGGAGGCCATAAGCCTTTGCTATGAGTTTCCGAGCAGCTGTCTTTTTTCTGTCCTTATTGGGTCCAAGGCCTTGACCTTCCCCACAGGGAATTTGAGGGCCCTCTGACACTTCTCTGTATAGTGGCAAGAGGGTGAAGTGCCTCTGTTCTACCCTTTTGCTGGTCCGTTTCTCTGGGAGCCTCACCTTTTCTCCTATGGGGGTTGGTTGGGATGAAGAATAGGATTGCTGTTCTCCAGTGGGTGAGTCAACAGGGGAAGGGTAACTTTCTCCCTTTGGAAGGCGAGGCTCCATTGGTGAATTACTTGATTCACAGGAAGGATCTTTCCACCCTCATTTAGGATAGGTCGGCCTTGCATATTGCGGAGTCTGCCCCTGTAGAGATTTCACAAATGGGACCCTATTCTGAAGAGTCTGTTTTGGTGTCCTGGCTTTTCCCTCTTCCTGAGCCTGTGTGTAAGCTCGGTCATTGGAACTGGGCCTTTAGGGTCTAGGGTTATCACTCAGTTATATTCTCTGTCCCAGGGCAGGTTAGATCAGCTTTTTGGGCTCCGTCGAGTGGATGCCTTTGACAGCAGTGGCAGAGCACACAGTCATCCAGGTGGAAAACTGAGCGCTGTGCTGAAGGAGTCTTATGATAGGAAAGTGGAAGCCTTACTCAAAAATGCCTTTACAGCTTCAGTCTTGGCTGCTCAAACAGTACTGTGTGCAGGCTTAGTGATCTGAGCTAATTTGGATGGGTCCATTGATTGCTGGACATTCCAGAGGATCCAAGATTGAAGTCTGGAGCTTCTTTTGTGGCAAATGCCCTGTACAACTTGATCAAAATCTTCCTCAAGTCTTTTGCAGTGATAGTAGTGGTCAGGTGATGGCTTGGTCTCTGAAATTAGTCAGCTGATGCTGCCTCCAAGTTGCAGCTGAGTAAGCTCTCCTTTTAGAGGCAGTTTGCTTTTTGAGGATGACATAGAGAAGTTGGTGACAGACCCTGGAGAAGTTTGCCCTGAGAAACTCCCAAGCCCAAAGATACCATAATTGCCTCATGGATGGCTCTGTGTGAACATGGGCATAATCTTGGGCCAGTAGGAGCTCGAGTGGTGCCTACTTCTCTTATGGGTCTAAAATCCTTTGGTGCTTCCCAGCATTCATGATACTCTACAGTGGCTCCCTCAGGAGTCACTAAGCCCCTACAATGAAATCTGGCAGCTCAGTTTATACAGTAGCTACAGTTGTTTGGGATGCAGCTTGTGCTGTTATATTTGGAAATGGGCCCATATGACATCAGACCATTGGATCCTCAAGATCCTCAGTCAGGATTGCACACTGGAGTTTGCAGAGCCTCTTCAGGATGCCTTTGAGGAATCCCATGTGGCTCCTTGCTCGAGTGGGTGGTGATCGAGGAAACTCTACAGTACCTCCTGCAATTGCAGGATATGGTATCTATGCCCTCAGAGTGAGGTTGGGGGCATTATTTCATCTACTCTGTGGTACCTATGAAGGGAGGATCATTCTGACCCATTCTGGACCTGAAAGCGATCAATGCCAAGTTATGAGTACCTCACTTCCGCATGGAGGCCATTAGCTCAGTCATTGGTTGGCTCAATAAGGGGAGTTCCTTCCCTGGACCTTTTCAAAGCATACCTTCATATTCCTATTCAGGAACATCATCAGCGATTCCTCCGTCTGTGTCCTAGACCATTATTTCCAGTCTTAGGCTCTACCATTTGGCCTAGCCTAGCCATGGCTCCTTGCACCTTCCTGGCTTCTTGTGCAGGAAAATAATCCAGGTTCACCCATACTTGGTTGACTGGCTGATTTGGGCTGACTGTTGGAGAAGTTCAGAGAAGAGAGAGCCCTATTGATTTGCTGACTGGAAAGGCTGGATCCTAAGTAGCCTGATTCCCTTCTAGGACTTTGAGTATCTTGGGGGTCACTTCAACAGGCTGAGTGTTCCTCACACTGGAGAGGTTGCACAAGATGCAGCAGCAGCTCAGGAAGCTTTTCCCTTTCAGGCAGGCCCCCAGGTCTGGTACTATCTGCATATCCCTAGGTCCATGGTGTCGAACCTGGAGCTGGTCCCTTGGGCTAGGGCATACATGTGCCGCTTGCAGAGACGCTTGTTGACTCGCTGGTCTCTCTGTTCCAAGTTGTTTGATCCAAGACCTCATCTGCACTATTGGTCTGGTGGTTGCAGTCTCACTCTTTTGGATGGGATGCCTCTGGATGTGCTGGATTGGGTGGTAGTCGTTGGGGAGCTGTTAGTTTGTTCAGGGGCTCTGGTCCCTATAGCAAAGCTCTTCATCTACCAATCGGCTGGAGGCCAGAGTGATCCATCTGGCCCTAGAGAGGTTCTGGTCTCTTCTGGTGGGCAAAGCTATCACATAAGCAAGGCGGCACTCACATTGTTGTGGTGGCTGTTGACATAATGTAGCTGTGCCATTGGGTAGCAGCCCACATAACAGGCATCAACAATATGCAAGCTGGCTTCTTGAGTCGCAACACCAAGGATCCCAGTGAGTGGTAGTTAAGCCCTCAGATGTTAAACCTAGTGAAAAGGTGGGGCTATCCAGTGATGGCTACCCAAGACAATGCTAAAGTGAAGAACTTTCAGCCACGGGAATGATCTGCAAGCAGCAGGCTTGGATGCCTTGCTTCAGGAGTGGCTTTTGTATGTCTTCAACCTGTGGCTCTTGGTGAGCCATCTTCAGCATAGAATTCTGTCTCACCCAGGCTTGGTGATTCTAGTGGCAATGGACTGGCTACACAGGCCATGGTATGCAGATCTCTTGAGCCTGTTGACAGGTTCCCTTTTCTTGCTTCCTTAAGAGAGGCGCTTTCTGCAGCAAGGGCCCCTGGTGATGGAAGATCCCATTCCCTTCTTGCTTATACCCTGGTACCTTGAGAGACGTAGTCAGTTCAAGAAGGGCTACTCTGGAGCCTGTGATAGTTTTGCAGGGTCTTTGCAAGGTGGCGCCCTCAGGCCCTGGAAGCCAGAGCAGTGTAATTTTGCCCTTCTTACAGCCTGGTTTTGACCAGAATTTAGCTCTGAAATCTCTTAAGATTCATGTGGCAGCTCTAGCATGCTACCTTAGGCGAACTCAAGAGAGATCCTTGGGGATGTACCCTGATGTCTCCTGGTTTCTCAAGGGCATGAAGCATATCCACCTGCCAGTGTGTTCAGTGATTCTTCAGTGGATTTTCTCTGGTGCTGAAGGTGCTTAAAGACTCCCCTCCCCTCCCCCAGGTGGTTTTTCTGGTGGTAGTTATTGCATCTGTCAGATAGGTGTCAGAACTGCAGACCTTGTCCTGCAGGGAGCCATTTTTGGTGTCTGTTTCTGCTGCTGATGCTGTCCTTTCTTCCAGAATGTATCGTCTCCCCATGCCCTCTTCATCAGAGAAGGATCTTTGGATAGACCCTTCATTGCATCTGGTGGATGCAATGAGGATATTAGTAAGATACCTGGAGGTGGCTTTCATCAGTTGGACCATCTCTTTGTTCTTTTCAGCAATCTAAGGAGGCTGTGAGTTCAGTCTACCTTCTGTGGGGTAAGCAGATGATGGAGGTCACTCCTTTAGGGCACATGCCACCTCCTGGGCGGCATCTGCTTTCGTGTCCCTGGAGGATATCTGCAAGGTGGCTACTTGGTCATCTTGGAGTACCTTTGTGAAGCACTACAGATTACATGTGTGCTGCAACCTGGAACGGATGATGCCATTAGCAGGGCAATTCTGCCAGAGTGTCATCTTCCTTCCACCTTGCGTCCTGATTGCTTGGGCACATCCCACTCATCTGGACTAGTCTAGCAGGATGATAAGAAAGGAAGGAGAAATTTATATACCTTATACATTTTCTTTCCTAGAAGCCTGCTAAGGCTGCTCCAGGGCCTGCCCTGGAAGATTTTTGCTGCAAGTTTGGGAGCTCTGCTGTCTCTTGATTAAGTTTGTCAGTATTAGTGTCAGTTATAGTCAGAGATCCAAACTTTCTGTTCAGAGTTATCTACTACTTTTCTGAGGGGGTGTTTTCGGTCTTGCTTTCTGCTGGGGAAGTGCCATGCTGGCTGCTTTCAGTGCTGCACCAGTGATGACATCAATGAAAGTTGCTCTAGTCTACATCCACCTGCATGCTGAATAACATAACCCCCTCCTCTGGACTGGTCTAGCAGGATTCAAGGAAAGAAAATTCAGATATGTAAGATTCTCTATAAACATTCAGGCACATGCTTTGCATCTGCTTCAATGGCAGGCACCAAGTAAGTACTTATAATGCGTGCACTGACCTGGATTTTCAGAGAAGTCCCGTGATGAGTCTCCCTTTTGAGAATGAGTTAACCAGCCCATGAGTACAAAGTAACCAGGGGTCTGCAAACTCCCTTTGGGGTTTGAAAATTACTTTTATCGATTTAGGGTGCTTTGCCATGGAGTTGAAACTAATTTTTTTTTGAGAATAGAATGTCTGTAATATGAATATAATGAATTTCTTAATAGAAATATAAAATTGATGAGCAGCTTTTAGATAGCAGTCTCCTGCCATGAATTATTGCACTCTAGTAGTTGTGGTGCTCTTGGTAATCCAGTCATGCTCTGTTGACCAGTGCCATCAGTAACAACACAGCTGCACTTGTCACAGCCCTTTCCTTCTGCTTTGCTATACTTAGGAGGAATAGGGAACCTTACTTACTGTGGTGTGCAAAATCCTTGCATAGGCTGCATGTTCAAGCTATTCTCAGCTTTATTTTGACCATCTTTCCAAATTCTGTGGCAGACTCTCCTGCCTCCTTATATACTGTTTTGTTGCAAATTTATTAGACAGCCATTTCTGCATGCAAAATTATTTGTCTGTGAACTTCTTTATAGCTGTCATAAGGAAACAATGTCCCAGTACAATCAACTGGCTTCTGTGGCAAAGTGGGATCACAACAAACTAATAGAATATTGCGTTTCCTCAGCCAGTAGGAAGTCATATTTGATAGCCAGTCAGTGCATGGTATTTTGGCGGCATGCAGGGTTTGAATTTAATGTGGATCAGCTGGTGTGTATTGCATCTGATGCTCAACATCCTGGCATGGTGAAGAGGGTGCATTTTCTATCAATGGAGGACCTGGTCAGGATGGTGGTTTTGCACGAGGAGAGTATTCCAGCCTGCATATTGCAGCAAAGGTCGGCTGTAATCAGAGCATGGTTGTCCACATTCTGCAGAAGCATAAAGAGACTGGAAATACGCAGGACTGACATCGTAGCGGTCAGCCTAGAAAGTCAACCAATAGGGACAACAGGGCCTTGATAGGACATTTCTTGGCAACCGCAAGCTAACTGCCCCTGAGCTTCTGCGGGAGTAGGAGGAGAAGTGTTCTGTTGCAGTTTTCACTTCCACTACTTGGAGTGCGGTTTGAGGGGCTATAAAGCACGGAGGAAGCAGCTACTAACAGAGGAAGAGATGAATTGAGTGGGCATCCAAGTACTCAAAATGGAGCAAGGCTGATTGGGAGAAAGTTTTGTTCAGTGAAAGCACGTTCTGCATGCTGGGTGACCAGGGCAAAACCTGTGTGACGAGGTCTTCTCATCGAGAGTACAATCCAGAGTGCTTGAATATCTATGTGAAGTATCCAACCAAGGTCATGATCTGGGGATGCATGGCAGCCAGTGGTGTTGGAAGACTCCATATCGCTGATGAGATGGTGAATAAAGTGAAATACATAGCATGCACTTCTGCAGAATTTCTGCCATCAGCTGAGCAACTGTTTCTGGCAGATACTACTTTCAGGATGACAATGCATCTTGCCACAGAGTGAAAAATGTTGCCAACTGGAAGAAAATAAACTGAGTTCAAACCATTGACTGGCCAGCCCAATCACCTGATCTCAATCTGATTCAGCATCTCTGCTGCAAGGTATCAGTTGAGATCACCAAGAAGCAGCCGCAGACCAAGTGAGAGCTGATTGAGTCACTGATTGCATCATAACGCGAGAACACCTCATCAAACTGGTCTACTCCATGCCAAACAAATGTCATCCGTTGAAAAAGGCCAGCCCTTGCTCTGTCAAGTACTAATGGCCACCAACAACAAAAGCAGTCTTTTTCAGGGCTACCTAATGAAATTAAGAAGAAAACATGCACACTGCCAACATACATGGAAAAGAAAACACAACATCATTTTGGGCACATATTGCGTCTTTGCACAAAGGTTCCATAACCAAACGAACATGGGTATTAAATAATCATAAAAGAATGCTCAAGTCATGGCAAACTTGTCAGATTTGTACAAAAGACAAAAGGGAAGAAAATGACATGCAGAAGGGGTTGTAAATTGTAATGCATTTTATCCCTGTGACCAAATAACTAAAAAGTGCCAATTCGGCACTACCTATACAAGATTTTTTTCACACCACTGTACCTTCTTTTGGAAGTGTGATGGGCATCTTTGGTTATGTTGTGTGATGCCATTTTGTTTTGTGTAAAAATGACCTAATCACAAATTATTGCAACCAGAATAGATCCCATGCTGCAGCACACACCAACTGGGAATATTTCTCTACATAATGTTTTAGTACTTCCTACATAGGACTTGGCTAGAAATTAGCCAGGCATCTTCAGAAAAAGTCTCCTCCTCTGTAGTTATCTGTAAAAGATATGTATATGAAGACTGTACTTTTATGAATCTTGGATATTCTCTTTCCTAGGAAGCTGTTTACCATGTTTCATAAGTTTCCTTTGGTGTATTTGATTCTCCAAGAATGAACTGCTTCATTTGCACATGTTACATATAATTATGAATTTGTATTGTTTTTGTTCAGAATACAGAGATGAGTAGTAATATGTCATGCAGCCAAGGTGTAGGATGACTGTTCACTAAAGTATTTTTGGCCTCTATTCTAAAAACAGATACTTAATTTAAAAAAGAAAAAAAACTATATTTTTCACAGCCTAAAATCAGATGCTGAAGATGCAAACCCTAAGAGCCAGTCTCTATCCTTCATTTCTACTTACAGCACTGCCCAGAAACACTGATTTGCCCAAATACGTGAGTATCTCTTCTTGGTCAATAGCAGCTTTCAACCCCCAATGTGTATATTTCTGCCTGGCAGTTCCTGACACTTTTCCCTTACTTAGGCCTCACTTTTACTAAGCAACAATAATGCCCTTATGCATTAAATTGCATTATTTTATTTAGATGATTTTTATACCACCTTATCAATGTGGTTTACAAAGAACAAAAACACTTACAGTGAGCAGTATTTAGCAAAACACCAAACTCTGAAGTATGTGCTGTTTCCTTAAACCAAAACATCATGTGCAGCATGCAACAATTTTATGAGCCTTTTCGCATGCAAAAGGCTTACCATGATGCCTTCAGAGATATAATTAACTAGCTCATGAGAGTACCAGCAAACTATTTGCACATGGGCAGGTGCCATTTTATAAGGTATATTCCTACCCCTTTTATACTTGGAGGGGCCTATAAGGTAGGTGGGAAGCTCCATGGAGGCTGGAAGCGGGGGTTTATGGATTGATGGTAGTGGGGGAAGGAAGCTTATACATTCTTTATTTTCATGTTCATTTATTGACTGGGAAGGAGTGGAAGAGTAAGCTAATAGTTAGGGCAGTGGACTGAGAACCAGAGAAATAAAGAACACGGAGGGAGCTGGACCCTTGCAAAAGTAGACAGGAAAAGCACAGCAAGCGAGGGACAGGTGAGGTCACTTTTGCTTGTTTATTAAAAATACCCCTATGCGTTTCGGTGACAACGCCTTCTTCAGGGGGGTACACATCTTAAAAACATAAGACATACTGTAAACATATACGAGGGTTGCTCAGAAAGTAATGCCCTACATGATTTTTTTCTCAGTCCAGAATGAAGATAAAGGTGTGAAATTGAAAGAGTAGTAACTTGGAACTTCAAAGGACGCTTGTAATTTTACAGTCGTCCGACAAATAGCGAGGCGGTAGTGATCCTTCAAATGGTGTCTGTGAGTGACACACGGTACAAACAACGAGCTGTAATTGAATTCTTGGTGGAGGAGAAAGAAAGTCCTGCCTCAGCCACCAGTCCAGATTGGCGCATCATGAGTCGGGAATTGTCTGTACAGCTTTCCGTCAGTAGAGATAGTGCAATGGCAATTATTGACTCTTTAGGATATTCAAAGGTGTGTGCAAGATGGGTTCCGCGAAGTCTCACAACCAAACACAAACGCCAAAGGAAAGAAATCTGTTCTGATTTGTTGGAGCGTTTTGAAGCTGAGGGGGAGGCCTTTATCCCAAAGAGTCAATAATTGCCATTGCACTACCTCTACTGACGGAAAGCTGTACAGACAATTCCTGACTCGTGATGCGTCAATCTGCATAAATAATGTCATCAGCACGCTGCAACTTATCTGGACTGGTGACTGAGGCAGGACGCCCAGACCGCGGCCATTCTTCAGTTCTGTTTTATCACTTCCTGAAGCCTTTACTCTCTTCACCCATCGTCCAAACGGTGCTCCTATCTACTGCAGAACTTCCATACACAGCACACAGCCGTTTGTGAATGTTTCTCACACTTTCTTTCTCCTCCACCAAGAATTCAATTACAGCTTGTTTGTACCGTGTGTCACTCACAGACGCCATTTGAAGGATCACTACCGCCTCGCTACTTGTCAGACTGTAAAATTACACACACGTGTCCTTTGACGTTCCAAGTTACTACCCTTTCAATTTCACACCTCTATCTTCATTCTGGACAGAAAAAAACATGTGGGGCATTACTTTCTGGGCAACCCTCGTACATAAATAAACCAAATAATGATATGTATGAAAAATAAATATATAAAATTGTTTGAATTAAAACACAAATAGTGCTAACATTTAAAACATATATGAAGAAATAAATAATTAAATTGATAAATAGTGTTACATATATTGAAACACTAATAATAAAATGATATATATGTATTAAATAAACATATAGGCCACAAATACACCATATGTAAAAAATACATAATGATATGCATTGAAATAAATAAAAAAAATGTATTGTAAAAACACATAGCATTCATATTCAACTTCCAAGGAGATGAGGAAGAAATACTTACGAAGGCACCTTGTGAACAAGCAGTCTTTAAAAAGACTCCAATATATCTGATGCATGAAAGCTAAATGTGTACAGAGCATAATGTGATCATACCCCAGAGCGAATGTAAAAATACTTTTACTCGTCACGTTTGCAGCATATCACATATCGATCTCACAATTTTAACAGCCTATTTCAATGCATATCATTATGTATGTTTTACATATGGTTTATTTGTGGCCTACATGTTTATTTAATACATATATATTATTTTATTATTAGTGTCTGAATATGTTACACTATTTATCAATTTAATTATTTCTTTTTTCATAAATGTTTTAAATGTTAGCACTATGTGTGTGTTAATTCAAACAATTTTATATGTTTATTTTTCATACATATCATTTGGTTTATTTATGTATACGTTTGTCTTATGTTTTTAAAATGCGTACCCCCTAAGGAAGGCGTTTGTCGCCAGAGAAGACAGGTTTAAATTCCACTGCTACTCCTTGTGATCTTGGGCAAGTCATTTAACCCTCCATTGCCTCAGATATAAAAACTTAGATTGTAAGCCTTCTGGGAACAGGAAAATATTTACTGTATCTGAAAGTAACTCACTTTGAACTTCTGAGAAAGAGGTGAACTAAAAAATTGTTTTATATATCATACACTGCAATATGTAGTCTCTTAAAATGTTTATAACAACACAAATGCAATTAAAAAATGCAAAAACTTTGCCCCTTCTCTTAAAATAAGATTCCCTAACCTTTCACTCCAGCAATAAATTGTCTTCTGTATATTTGACCTATCAAAGTTCTCATACATTTGGTGGTAATTTTTATAAAGCCATTTTTGTGCATAAATGGCCTCTTACAAAATACAGACTAGTATAAAAGTGTGTTGGTATGAACATGTGTTCTTTGCTAGTAGGCATTCCCTTTCCTTGCAATCCCAGTGATGCATCTGTCTAAATCTACCCTTCCCATGCTGGAGGTTTGTGTAATACTCATATACATAAGATCCCTTTTTATTATGGTGTGTGGCAAATCAGAAGTTCTATGCATGGCATCTATTACCATATTTACGCCGATGATATAATGTTCTACCTCCCATTTAAAATCCCACACCCTCCACTACAACAAATAACAGAATGTTTTAAAGAACTAACAATATGGCTCAAGGATCAGAACTTACACATTAATTTCTCAAAAACTGATGTACTATATATTACTAGAAATCAAACATACACACCTCCAAGCACCATCACCCTGGATAACCATGAGATCAACATAAAAAAAGAAATAAAATACCTAGGTGTGATACTTGACAATAAACTTAACATGGATTCACACATAAAATATCTAACAAAAAACATACACTACAAACTTAAGACATTGAGACAACTAAGACCTTTGATTCACTTACAAGACTTCATAACTATAATTCAAGCTATCATAACCCCACACTTTGATTTTGCAAATATAATCCTTAATGGCATCTCAAAGCAAAATATTAAAAAGATACAACTAACTCAGAACATAGCAGCAAGGATAATAATAAATATAAGCTCAATAGAACATATCACACCGATCCTGGCTGAACTTCATTAGCTTCCTATTTACAGCAGAATAAAATACAAGGTTCTTCTAACCACATTTAAACTAATAAATAACTTAGCACCATCTGTACTCAATACACTCATCAATGTAGAAATAGATAAACGATCACAAAGGAGTAGAAACACAAACACCATAGCAGTACCAAAAGATTACACAAAAGCTAGAAAACAAACCAACAAGAGTGCCTTCTCACATTCAGCACCTATCCTCTGGAATAATCTTCCTGACAACATTCGCCTACAGTCGGACATAAAGGAATTTAGAAAAAAATTGAAAACCCATTTATTCTCTTTACACTACAACAAAGGAGCAGAATCTAATCAAACTACACAAAGAGACACAGGTTAACAACCATACTACAACAATTTATAACTATGTGATTCGTCACTCTTAAAATAATTTATGCAACCACAGGTGATCTATGATATAATTTGTAAATACCCACAATGTAAATAGGTTCTAATAGTTTACTGTTCTAACTTTGTATTGTTACCTGTAAATAGTTCCAACTGTTCTATGTAAAATGACTTGGTATGATATTTCCCATACCATATAACCTACTGTTCATTGTAAACCGCACTTGATACTTGGGAAAGAGCGGTATAGAAATAATTGTTAAATAAATAAATAAATGTTAATATTGTTTCTACTTTGGCCTGAGCTTTATTCCTTCCTTTAAAGAGTGTTTACCATCCTGGTCCCAGAGTCACACCTAGACAGTAGAAGTTTTGGGCTAGCAGCATGGAATGCTGGGTCTCTTAACGTGCAGATTTGTGATCTGCTGTGTTTGAAATGAAACAGGAAATGGCAATAGCATAATCTGTTTTTCCTTCCACTTTGTTTGATTTTGACTACCATTTTTTTTTTTGTTGTTTTCAACCCAATGGAAAAGAATTATACAAAAGGGGTTGAATGTTTGCCTGGGGGCAAAATAACTCTTGAAAATGTACAGAATGGGAAGAAATTTGGCATGTGGGGGAAAAAACTGGTAAAAAGACAGAGTTTGAAAATGTACTGGATCAGATTGAGGCTTCCAGAGATATAACTGCCCCCCTCCCCACAAAAAAAGGCATTTCTATGGGAAAAGGAGTTCAACTTCTGTAGCGTATCAACTTACTTACAGTGAAATGTAACAGTTAGGGAATTCTACCTTTTCAAACTGTCTCCACTCTTCAAAACTGCGCACCCCACATCCAACTGTCCTCTAGAAGAGGCACAAAACATGCACACAACCACACACACAAGGATTGTAACATTTTAGCCATTCTGATCTGTTTTTCTTTTTTTTTGGGGGGGGGGGTTGTCAGTTCTACTCTGAAAATAACTGACTGAATCACGCAGTTTTCTTATTGGGTGCTATGTGAACTGCCAATTAATATCTGATGCTTTGAGTTGGGCCACATTAAGGCACTGACCACTATGCACTGGATTTGGTGCCTCAAGGTGGAACAAGTGAAGTCTGGAGTTGGCAGTGGAAGAGAAGGGCACAGATAAAACAGATTTGCCTGAGGAGTGAAGTTCCTGAGGAGTGAGGAGCTATAGAATGAACGCACTTGTGGGTCGGTAGGAGAAGTTTGAACATAATGTAGAAGTGGATAGGGCCAACACAAGTAGGCAACTAATCACGTGTATCACAAAGACACAGTCCAAAACGTGAAAACAGACTTTATTTTATAGTTTTTGACCTATTACCAACCCGACACAGGCCGTGTTTCGCTAACCTTCGTCCGGGGTAGATCAGGTAAAGGTACTAAAACATAGAAAAACATAAACATAATTATGCAACACATCATAAAAATAATAGCGAGATAAGAAAAGATAATTAAACCACTATATTAATAAAATCCTAAATATATCATAAAAAAACAAAAACCATAACTACTTAACAATTTAAATATTTAAAGGAACATATATAAGAAGAGTAAGAAATGTATGGAACATCAATAACAATTATAATTAAAATGAAACATTCAATCAATTATAAACATAATCGTGTGCTAATAGGATGATAAAAACTAAAGAGAACAAGAGAGTGACAAACATCATATGGTATATAATAATAAATACCTCTATCTTGAAAGTGAGGACCAATCAACCTGTGGCCTTTGTTAAATATAGTGTGCTCGTATAACTAAAACAATAACATTGAGGTTAAATGCCACACATAGCTATTACATAATATTTTATGAAATAAACAAATGATATCTATGTATGTATAAACGTATCGTTCTACTTAAAAAAAAAAAATTAAATTTTTTTAAAAAAAAAAAGAAGAAAGAAGAACGCAGCAGGAGCAATAAGGGGCATAGACCATGTAATGTCTATATTTTAAAAATCTCATAGAAGATATATACTGTCACGCCCTTGCCCCTGGCCTCTGGCTTAGAGGGGCGAGGTAACGGAGAACTTCTCTTGGTGAGCTCAAATAAACTAGCTTTTCCTCAGGTGGATTCTGGGACATGTAGTTTGGCTCTTAAGAAGAAGTGTAGTCATGGTCCGATGTTAAGGCAAATGACAGAATTTATTTTAAAGTAAAGGTTCAAATAAACTGTACACAGGAATTTTGTCCATTCAGGATTGTTTACAACAGAGCATTTTATATCAGTATAACTGCTTCACAGTCTTTTAAACACATGCAGCTGGTTAACAACGTTGCTCAGTCTTCGAGAAACAGCTCTGCTCAGCAAGGTAAAAATACTTCTTTTTAACCTTGTGTTTGTGAAGCACTATATAACAAAAGAATAACTCAGTTCCTCTGGAACAACCTCTTTTTTTCCCCTCCTTCCTTTCAGGATAGGTTTTTAAACTCAAAATAAGAAAACAAGTAACAAACATTCACAAGCTTTCTCTTCAGCGTGACTCAGCACTTTGCCTGAGAAATGCAAACATGTGGAGTTTTCTTCAAACCCAATTCCTGGCTCAATTCCAGTTACCTGCTTCTAGGAGAATTTCTCATTCAATGCTAGCCTTTAGCATAATGATTCCATGCTTGTAGCTTGACACAAGGTACAGTCCATGGGGATATCTATATCTTGCAATTCCTCCCCTGCCAACTCAATCTGCATATCCTCTGGTGTTAGGGCAGTGTCCTGTTCTGAGCTCTGGACACAGTGCTCATAATACAGCCTCTCTGGGGGTTCTAGTGTCTCTCATGAGCTTAACTCTCCCCGATAGACAGTCAGTACCTGAAGCACTGGGCAGTTCTCCCTGGTTGTGCTCACTACGGTTCCTTGTCTCCTTCCAGCCTCTCTGGAACGGCTCTCTGTATTCCTCTCTGGGTACTCTCCTGGAGATCTGCAGGTGCTCCTGGTTCCACTCCTAATTCCCCTGAATCCTCTGAGTCTTCCAAACCTCCTGAGACCTCTGCCTCCCCAGAGCTTCTTCCTTCCTTGGAGCTTCCTCTCTCCTCTGAGCTTCTCCTCTCCTCTGAGCTTCCCCTTTCCTCTGCTTTAGCAGGGGTTTATATTTCCCTTGCCAGGGCTCCAGCCCCTCCTCCACTCCTCCCAGGTGATTGTAATCACCTCTCAAGCCTGCAGTTATGTCATAGGAGTTAGGGTGTAGCTGCCTGAACTTTCTCTCCCTCAGGTTTCTTTCTCTATGAGGGGCCTGAAATCCATGCCCTGCAGGGATTTCTCCTTTCTCTAAGTTAGTCATTGGCCTTTTCTATACTCATAGGCTCAAAACAGGCTTCCTTGTCACAATACATATATATCTTAACACACATCTATAACATTAGTTATAAAGACATAATGTAGATAAAAACCTTATATCCCATAATAAATAAATAGAATTATGCACCAAAAACTACTATTGAAACACAAGTATTAAAAACCACATCTAAAACCGTGTAACCATCTGTCTCAAGAGAGAATGAACACAACCCGTGTACTTGGAAATGGAAAACAGCAAAGAGCCTTTTTAGTTATCTTCAAACTCAAACTGTGTTAATTCCTCTTTATGTAAGTTATAATATAGCTCACCCTCTATAAATGTATAAAGAAGGATTGTGAAAATCACTATCATCAAATAAATAAGTCGTCATGCTCTTTAGTATGTATAAATCTTTCAAAGCTTTTTGTGCACCCACACATAGCATACTTCGCTTCCAAAATGGTTTTGTTTATATCTCCCCCTCTCCAATTGATTTTTAACTTTTTTAATAATGAAAAATTTCAAATCTGTAATCTTATGTTGGTAATCATACCAATGAGCGACCAAGGCGCTTATCGGCCAATTGTTTTCTAATGCAACTCTTGTGTTCCATTATTCTAGTTTTAACATTGCGGGTGGTCTTGCCAACATATAGTTTGCTACAAGGACACTTTATTACATAAATAACATTGGAAGTATCACAATTAGAAAAATCATTGATGATAACTTTTTATATGTAGTGGGGTGAATAAATACATCTCTAACTGGTAATGCATTAAGACATACAGAACAATTCCCGCATTGAAACTGTCCTTTATACTTGGACAAATATCTTTTCTCAGTAAGAGCCGAAGGCACAAGTAAATTCCGTAGATTCACATTGCGCTTATGTGCTGTTGTCGGACTCATATCTTGGAAGGCTGGCAGGGTTTGAATCAAATGCCACTCTTTCTTCAGTATCTTAATAATCTTCCCAGATCACTGGGAATACAAGAGCGGACAAACACCTATGTCTTCTTTTTTTGTTTTAGATTCCAAAAGGGATTCACGGGAGGAATCCCTAGCTCTTTTGTATGCATGTTCTACAATTTGTACAGGATACTTCCTGGCTTAAAAACCGTCATTTCATATTATCTGCCTCTATTTCAAAATCCTTAGTGTTAGTACAGGCTCTTCTGATCCTCAGAAACTGGCCCACTGGAAGATTTTTCTTCAGTGAGGAGTTGTGGAAACTGTCATCATGCAGTTGTTGATTCCTATCAGTGGGCTTCCTATAGAGAGTGGTGGAAAAACCCTTTTTCTTTCTTAATCAAACGGTCAAGGTATGGAATCTGATAAGGGTCATACGTGATCTGGAACCGTAAATTCGTGTCTAGTTGATTAATCCATCCATTCATTAAATTCTGAGAGTAATTCAACTGTACCTTTCCATAGAATAAGGATATCATCTATGTACCTGATCCAAAGGCAAATATTATCACTAAATGAATGCTTTCTCAAATACCTTTCTTCAGAATTAAACATATAGAGATTAGCTATATCGGGGTTATTGATGTTCCATACATTTCTTACTCTTCTTATATATGTTCCTTTTAAATATTTAAAATTTTAAGTAGTTATGGTTTTTATGTTTTTTTATAAGATATATTTATGATTTTATTCATATAGTGGTTTAATTATCTGTTCTTATCTCACTATTTTTATGATGTGTTGCATAATTAGTGTTTGTTTTGCTATGTTTTAGTACCTTTACCTGATCTATTCCTGATGGTTAGCGAAACACGGCCTGTGTTGGGTTGGTAATAGGTCAAAAACTATAAAATAAAGTCTGTTTTTCCACAATAATCACGTTTTGGACTGTGTCGAAGTGGATAGGGCGCCAACACAGTGCTATGAGAAGAGGAGGTTACATGAGCATAATGACAAAAGCAGAAGATTAACCATGTTTCTGAATTTTGAATTAATTGAAGGGGAGACCAGTGAGAAGAAGATTGCAATAGTCCAAATGGGAGGTGACTAGAGAGTAGTTAAGGGTATTGGTAGTTTCTTCAGAAAGGAAGGGATGAATTTAGCTGAAGTCATAGCTAAAACCTGTCATTTCTTTCTCTATCTGTTGGTTGTGTACAGGGAGAGAGGAGTCCAAGATTACCCCAAGGATGTGAGCTGAGGAAACAGGGAGGATGATAGTGTTATTCACAGGAAGAGAGAGAGGAGGAAGGGCCATGGGTTAAGAGTCTGATAGGAGCATTAGCTAGGCAAACACATCTCCCCAGTCCGTTGAGTGTGAGCAGGGAGGCAGCGTAATCTGGCACTGCAGGGCTTACTCCGGCCGCATGAGTGACTCTTGGGGGCTAGTATCCGAGGTAGCATACTTGGAATGCAGTACTACAGCATGGCATAAGTCTGCTGGTTTGGGAAGAGCATTATAAAAAAGGTACTCCCCTCTGCTCTGAAGAGCTGGGAATCCCAGCCAGAAAGGAGCATTAGCTGGACAAGCCTATGACCCTTCTCTCCTGTCCAGTTGAGGTATGTGAGCAAGAAGGCAGGATGACTGGACACTGCAGGGCCTACTCTGAGCTGGGTTGGTAACCCCGGGGCCAGTATCCAAGAAGCACACTTGGGATGATGGTACTCCATAGTGGCTCAGGCCTGCTAGGTAGGTCAGGGTGCTAAAAAAAACAAAAAAAAACCCAGGCAGTCTCTGCCCTCAAAAAGCTGAAAAATAGGTTGAGATTGTCTTTGTTAATACAGAATCTGAGAATTCCTTATGTGCGGGATTTGCATCTGAATCATCAAATATTGAAAGTTTACTGGCTGAAAAGGGCATTGACAAGGTGGGTGTTAACAGTCTAACTGGCAGAGAGTAATAATGGCAGTATCAGGGCTAAGAGCATGGCACAGTCAGAGGGGGCAATAAAGAGTGCGAAGGATGGTTTATTTGAACGTACTATACCGCTTTTCAAAACAAAGCTACTTAGCCGTTCATTCTCTGCTCCATTCCCAGCCACAAGTATAGCAGCAGCTCCCAACTCCTCTTCCCTCCCCCCTTCCCCCACCCATAGAAGTAGATGGTAAGCCTCATGAAACTTTACAGGTACGGAGGCATTTTTACATGTTTGGGGGCCCGTGGTATGCAGAATGCAATTACTATAGGAAGCACATAGTAGAAGAAAGCTGATGGGCCATATTATGAAGCATGGCATGCGGCATCATGTGGTAACACAGCACCATTTCTGTACTAAAGAAGGTGCTTATCCTAGGCTAGGGACTCCATCCATGAGTGGATATGGCAGTGGTGGGAAAGATACAGCAAAAAACAAAAGTTATATGGCATGGCAGTAGGTTGGCCATGCATAAACACAAGTAGCATTGTCATGGGGCAAGCAGCACTGAGGGTGGTGATGCTGTGGTTCAGGAAATGATAGCCCTGGATGACCACCCCCTGGACATGATTGAAAAAGTGGGGTTTAAGAGGCTGCTGCATCTCTTAGCACCCAATTACTGAATGGTCTGCAGGACAACTTTTAGTAGGCCAAAAGCAGAGGCCAGTGGTAATGTGCATTTCACTGCTGACATCTGGACAAGTCAAAATGCTACAGAAGCCTACATGTCCCTGACACACACTGGTAGCAGCCAGATGAGCATTGGTGTAATTTGGAAGGAGAAAGAGGGGATACTGTTCCTACCTGCTCTGAGCTGCTGATTGTGCCCAATTACTGGGGGCAGCATGGCTCTTTCAGTGGGTTCAGCTAGTGGCAGCAATACAGGCAAAGAAAGCAATGCTGTGGAGACATCGCACTCCTACACTCTCAAAGGGCCAGTCCCATTCATCTGCCTCTGATGCTACGTCCTGTTTCAGGTGCAATAGGGCTGGGCCTTTGAGAGCATGGGAGCATGATAGCTCGGTGACTTTGTTTTTTTGCCTTTATTACTGCTTCTGTTTGAGCTACTGCCAACCAAAACTGTTGAAGAGGATGTGGCAGGAGCAAGAGGGGTTGGAGGAACAATGCTGGACCAAAGGGAGGGAGGAGAGAGAGGGAGATAGAATCTTCCTGGGAGCTGCTGCAACTGGAGAGGGGGGCAAGGAAAAGAGGGGAGGTGCTGGAGCACAGAGAGGGAGAGAGGGCAAAAACAGGGAACTGCTATACCATTGGGTGGGGGCAGAGGAAAGAGAACGAGGAGCTGCTGGACCATAGAGTGGATAAAGAAGGCAGGGGGAGATGATTGACCATGGAGTAGGGTGGGGGTTGTGGGAAAGGGAAGAGAACAGGGAGATACTGGCCATAGGTGGAGGAGCCCAAGGGAAGAAAACAGAGTTGCTAAACTACAGAGTGGGGTGGGAGGAAGAAACAGGTAGCTGCTGGACTACAGAATGATGGAGAGGAAGGAGAAGGGTAGATGATTGACCATGGATTTGGGAGGGGAAAGGGGGAAAGAACAGGGGGGGGGGAGAGAAAGAAAAAACAAAAATGGTGGAGATGGGGAGGGAGAGGAGAGAATGGGGAGATGTTGGATCATGTGGAGGGGGAGAGGAAAGAAAAAGGAAGAACACAGCACCCCTGAGTGCAGTAGGGTAAGGATGGGGGGGAGGTGCTGGAGAGGGGAGTAAGGATACAAAGGGCAGGTGCTGAGCAAAGGGGGGAGACAAGGCAGTTGCTACTGGCAGATGCTTGGGATGAGGGTATGAGAAAGGGCTGATGCTGGGAGAAGAGGCTGGTGGCTGACATGAGGATTGGAGACGGAAGGTAAGGAGAAGGACTAGGAAAATGAGGGAAGTAGCTGGAAAATGGGTGAAAGATTAAAAGTGGAAGACTAAGGATTGGAGGGTGAGAAGGAAGGATGAAATTTGAATTTATAGAAAGGCAGAAAAGAAAGATATGGAGGAAAAAGTTGAAACTGAAAGATTTTTTTTTTAAATCTTTTATTTAACTTCTTGATATACTGCCCAGGCTGAAAGACAGTTTACAAACACTACAAGCAGGTACCGGATATATTCCCTCACCCTTGAAAAGCTCACAATCAACATGTGTACCTGAGGCAATGGAGGGTTAAGAAGCTTGACCAAGGCCACAAGGAACGCCTAAACAACTAGAGACCCAGTCTCTGCGCCAAGGTTGCTGTCCCTGAGCAGGAATCAAACCCCTGGCCTGAGGTAACTTGTCCCAACCACTAGGCCACTCCTTCAACAAGATCCTTGTCAAAGACAGATGCAGGGGAGGCATAGTAGAAGAAATGAGGAGAAATGGAAAATTGACAAGGAACCCTGGAAAGAGTTAAGAGATGACAAACTGAAGAAAGAAGAAAACAGAGAAAGGGACCAAAACGATTAAGAAAAATAAAATGCCCAGGTAACAAATGTAGAAAAATTCATTTTTACTTTCTATTTAGTAAATTGGGCTATGTTCGCTTTGGAAAATGTGTGTCTCTTAGCTCTTTTTTTAATGTATTTTATTTTTAAATGCAATTGCCATATAATCCAAAAACTAACAATTGTACAGAAATGGGTCATTCACAGTAAAATGACAATTAGGAAGTAACAAAAATAAGATAAATCAAAATGTAGCAAAAACCATAAAGTCCTCAAAACTCAAGGAGGAAGAAGCCAATTCCTAGGAAGAATTAAAGAGCTTTATAATCTCAATAGCAAAAAAGAAAACAGGGCCGGTACCTAACCTTTTACAATTACTTCTGCAAAACCTAGTCAAGACTCAAGATGAAGAGGGGTTGAGGCAGATGGAGGGACTGGACTGCCATCCCAGAGAGAAACTGCGTCAATTGCGGAGTATCAAAAAACACATATTTTAACATCTGCAAGGAAATTTAGTCAAAGTAATGCCCTAGTTGTAACACCCTAGGATTCATAAATAGAAAACATCTTTTCTGTTGTGTGATTTTGACAGATCTGGGACCATATGAATAGTACATCCAAAAAAAGTCTCAGATTGGTGCTGAAAATAGAGGAGCAAGAGAAGGTCTCTATTACATTCTAAAGCCAAAGTCACTATCAAAATGGCAGGTGAAAAAGTGTCCAAGAAAGTAGTCAAGCCAGGAGATTCAGGAGTTTGTTGTTGCTGTCCCTCTTCTACACCCTTAAGACAGAGCAAATAGTTTATCTTAGAGATTAGAGGACAAGCTTCTTCTGGAATTTTCAAATAGTCCAACATACACCTCTCCCAAAGAGATGTTTAAAAAGATTGTGACCTCAAGCAATTTATTAACCAAAGGTTCCTCTTTATCACAGCATTCTCCAAGGTCTCTATTTTATTTTATATATATATGAATTCCCTTTAACTACCAACATCAATGCCTCATGGTCTTGATTCACTTTTCACTTTTTTTTCAAAGGACTGAAGTCTTTTAGAAAGTGCTTTAAACTCCTTGTGCTGACTCCCCACTGTCACATACTGTGACTCTATCTGGGCTGATAATAAAGCAATTTGAGAGGAAACAGTCATAAGAATACCACAGATGACTTCTAAATTAATTACACTTGGCTTAGAAGATATAGAAAATGCAGGCAAAACATTTATCATAGATACCAATCCTCCCTGAATCGGGGGCTTACCAACTGCCTTCCACTGAACCAAGCACACCTCCTCCGAGCTTGGCAAGTGTGCAGGGATGTCCAGCAGGGCTGGCCCATCCATTGTGCGAGAATGTTGTTCGCCCAGGGCCCAGCACCAACTTCATTCTGCACATGGTATTCAGTTTGCAGAGTTGGGAAGGTGTAAAGCCCTGGCTCACCTCTGCACAGCCGCCAGAGTGAAGAGCAGCGTGTTCCTTCACTCCAGCAGCTGTGTTCTCGTGAAGCCTGCTAGCATGATGAGTGCTGGTAAACAGGAAATGCCCTTTAACTTTAGGTGCGCCAGCGGGTTTCACGAGGACACAGCTTCCGCATGAAGGAACACGCCACTCTTCACTCTGGTGGCTATGCAGAGTGAGTCAGGGCTTTAGGCCTCCCTGGCTCCCTCTGAAGCTGGTCAGACAGGCGCCGGGGCTCTTTGGGGGAGCGGGGGTTAGGACTGGAAATGGGCTGATGGGGGGGCTAGGATAGGACTGGAAATGGCTGATGTGAGGGCTGGGACTGGAAATGGGCTAATGGGGGGCCTAGGTCTTAAAATGGGCTTTTGAGGGGCTAGGATATAAAAATGACGACAGAAAAAGACCACATGGCCTATCTAGTCTGTCCTTCCATATCAACAACTACAACAGTCCCCTTTTTTCCTTTAGAGATCTTCTCTGTCCCATACTTTTTTGAATTCAGATACTGTCCTCATCTCTACCACCTCCAGTGGGAGACTATTCCACGGATCCACCACTTTTTCTGTAAAGAAATGTTTCCGCATATCACTCCTGAATCTATCCCCCTTCACCCTCATCCCATGTCCCTTCGTAGCAGAACTTGCTTTCAATTGAAAGAGGCTAACCTCCTGTGCATTTATGCCACAGAGGTATTTAAACATCTCAATCATATCACCTCTATCCCGCCTTTCCTCTAAGGTGTACATTTTAAGATCCTTAAGTCTGTCCTCATATGCTTTATAATGAAGACCACTAACCATTTTAGTAGCCACCCTCTGTACTGTCTCCATCCTGTTTATATCCTTTTAAAGGTACGGTCTCCAGATTTGCACACCATACTCCAAATGAGGTCGCACCAAAGACTTATACAGAGGCACTATCTCCTCCTTTTTTCTGCTAGCCATTCCTCTCTGTATGTACCCAAGCATCCTTCTAGCTTTTGCCGTCACCTTTTCTACCTGTTTAGCTACTTTAAGATCATGATCACAACCACACCTAGGCCCCGCTCTTCTTTAGTGGACAAAAGTACTTTACCCCTATACTATATTGCTCCCTTGGATTGCTGCAGCCCAAATGCACAACCTTACATTTTTTAACATTAAAGCCCAGCTGCCAAATTCTAGACCATTCTGGCTTAGCTAGATCCCTCCTCATGTTATCTACACCTTCCTGGGTGTCTACTCTATTGCAGATTTTGGTATCATCTGCAAAGAGGCAAACCTTACCCGACAACCCTTCCGCTATATCACTAACAAAGATGTTAAAAAGAATCGGACCAAGGACAGATCCCTGGGGCACATCACTAGTAACTTCCTTCTCCTCAGAGTGAGCTCCATTTACCTGTACTCTTTGTCGCCTCCCACACAACCAATTTCTAACCCAAGCAGTAACTTTAGGGTCCATCCCTAGGGTGCTCAGTTTGTTTATAAGTCGCCTGTGAGGAACAATGTCAAAGGCTTTACTGAAATCTAAATACACCACATCTAGGGCTCTCCCTCGGTCCAGCTCTCTGGTCACCCAGTCAAAGAAATCAGTCAGATTTGTCTGACAAGACCTGCCTCTGGTGAATCCATGCTGCCTCTGATCCTGTAATCCGCTGGACTCCAGAAACCTCACTATTTTCTCCTTCAGCAGTGTTTCCAATAACTTACCACCGAAGTTAAACTAACCGGCCTGTAGTTTTCAACCATATCCTTACTTCCGCTTTTGTGTAAAGGCACCACATGAGCGCCTCTCCAGTCCTTTGGCACCACTCCTGACCCCAAAGAGGCATTGAAAAGGTCAGTCAGTGGAGCTGCTAGAATGTCCCCAAGTTCCCTCAGTATTCTAGGGTGTATCCCATCGAGTCCCATCGCTTTGTCTACTTTAAGTTTAGCTAGTTTCTCATGAACCCAGTCTTCTGAAAATTGTTCAAGATGCCCCTCACTTCTGTTCCTATTTGTGGTTGTCTTCATCTGTGAACACAAAACAGAAATATTTGTTGAACAATTCCGCTTTATCCTCATCAGCTTCTACATATTCCTCCCCTTCACCCTTGAGTCTGACAATACCACTTTTGCCCTTCCTCTTCTCATATTTGAAAAATGTCTTATCCTCCCATTTTATTGCATTGGTTATTTCCTCCTCTTTTTGAATCTTTGCTTTCCTGACTACTTTGCTAGCTTCTCTAAGTTTTCCCAAATATAGATGCCTGTCTTCCTCTCTCTGTGATCTCTTGTATTTCATGAAGGCCTTCCTCTTTTTCTTCACCTTTTCAGCTACTTCTTTCGAAAGCCATAGTGGTCTCCTTTTCCTTTTACCTTTATTTACCATTTTAACAAAGTTTGGTTGCCCTTAAAATAACCCCTTTCAGTTTTGCCCACTGTTTTTCTACATCCCCCAGCTGTTCCCATCCCGCTAACGACTCCCTGAGGTATTGGCCTATCTTGGCAAAGTTAGTTTTCCTAAAGTCTAAGACCCTCACTTTTAACTGGAAATTGCTGGTGCGGGGCTAGAACTGGAAATGGGCTGATTGAGGGACTAGGATAGGACTGGAAATGGGCTTATGTGGGGGCTAGGACTTGAAAAGGGCTGATATGGAGGGATAGGAGAATGGGACTAGAAGGTAGTGGATGCTTGGTGTGGCTGGAACTAGAAGGGAGCTGATGTTGGGGGAGGACTAAAGGGGATGGGGCTGGGGGAGTGAGGATGGAGAAGGGAAAATTTATTTTGTGTTGAGGGAAGAAAAGTCTATGATTGGGCGGGTATTGGGAGAGTAAGTGGGGATTGAGGATGGAGAAGTGAAATTTGAGTTGATGAAAAAGGAGTAAATTAAGAAATGGAAGAAGGAGCAAAAGGGGAAGATCAGTATGGTAAAGCAGATGTAGAGAGAGAATGGAAAAAACTAGGAGAGAAGAAAGGACAAATGGACAGCAGACAATGGAGAGTTAGCCGAAAACACAAAGAAAATAGAAAAAAGCGATTGGGGCAATTGCGACAGATAAATAAAATGGCCAAACAACAAAAAATTAGAAAAAACTATTTTATTTTGAATTTATTAACTGGAATATGCCAGCTCTGGGAAACGTGCATTGCTAACGTCTGTGTTTTGCTTAGTACAAGAGGAAATCAACATATAACTTTATTTCTCAAGTGGTGTTGTATATTACAAATTTGGCTTTTGGGATTCCCAGTTTAATTATTGCCTTCATATTTTTAAATTATGATCCTTTGTTCTATGTTTGCTGACTGTCTATGTTTTGCATGTGTAACTGAGCTGCAGTATTCTCTTCATGTAGTTTCTATGTGACAGTCCCAATTGTTGTCTTATCCCAGTAGGAGGTGTGTTGGTATTCTCTGAGAAGTATTGGTTTAATATTTGCAGTGTTGCCTTTTGATAGGTAGGGTTTGGTGCTCTGTGAGTCCTGGTAGTGCTGTTATGATATGGCGGGTTTGCTATGGATTCTAAATGAGCAGAGTATATAGTAATTCCTAATGTGCCTGGCAGTTAACACTGGAGTATAGTAATGTAGAAATCTGGTCATCTTTCTTTATCCTCACTGCTCATGCAAATGGTATTCAGACACTCATTAAGAGGCATGTTTAAAAGTTAATGCACATTCACAAATGTTAATGTGAGCTAAGTGCAGGAACAGCTATTTATTTCTATTGGCACAGTGGCACTTAAAGCATATTAATATTTAGTAAACATGCTCCAAAGTCATTGCCAGGACAAAAAAGAGGCGTGTGAAGGGCTCCTTTGAAAGCTGCCTAAAATTTTAGTTGCCAACATATACATTTTAAAATAAAATAAATTAAATGTATGCAAATTAGGTCCAGTGAATATGCAAATGAGGACCCACAATGAGGCTCTGCACAACCCTTGGACCGCCCATGGCTGAGAGGAGAGAGGAAGTGAGGCACGGGGAATGGATGCTGGGAAAGGAGACAGAGGTAACAGGGGGATGTTAGGGAAGTGTGAAAGGGAAACATACTGTGGCTATAAGGCTGAAGGCAGAGCATTTCAAGTTTTTAATGATTAGAATATATAACTTTGGGAATAGGCATTTCTTATGTATTTGTATTTTGCTCAATACACAACAATATAGATTTCTTTCTTCAGTGTTCTACTACTGAAAAATCTGGTTTAAGTTTTTTGTATGTGTGCTTCTGTTTCTAATTAGTCTCTTGTATGTGGTGAAGATCTGCCTGTGTTCTGCATTGGAGGTTTTCTATTTGCATATAGTTTCTGTCTGGGAACACATAGCAGTTCTGTTTTTCTGTTTGTCCAATGTGAGGTGGTGATGTTCTTGGCCCTGGTACAATTTTACAATGCTGCTTTTTCCTAGGTAGAGTGATTTTGTGTGTCTTGGAGCTTGTACAGGATGGTGAAGTTCTGAGTGTCTTTTTTGGAAGGATCATATCAGTGGCATTCCAAGTCCCTTGGGCACCTGGGGCGGGCACTCCTTCACGTGGCATGATGCACCTCCTCCACCAGGCCGACAGGTGGAGCCAGCACAGCAAACTTAACTTAAAGCCATGAGTGGCTTGCCCCACTGTCTCTGCTCCAAACCCAGCGGTTGTTGTCTCCCGGGCCGAAGTCTTGCGATTTGTGAGACTCTCACCAAGCAGGAACCTCCAAATGAAAGATCAGCAGCTTGTGTGCTAAGAGAGGTGAGCAGGGAGGCAAGGGACTGGCCAAGTGCTGAGGGCAAGTAAATGGAAGCACTCAGATTCCACAGGAAGTGCCCTAGTAAAACTCAGACAAGGTAAAAAATTAAACTTTAAATATTTACAGAGGACTAGGGAGAAGGAGAAAAGAAAGCACTAATACTGTGCAGTCAGTAGTAGAGTACAGAGGCAATAAAGTAAAGTGTTAAGAAGGGAGACACAGCACTGCAGAGAGCAGGAGCTGGGTAAAGAACAGACAGAAGATAAATAGTGCTCAAAGCAACTGAGTTTTAAATGGTTGCCTACGGTACATGACAGCTATTGCAGAGTATTTAGAAATCCATTGTCAGGTGCACTAGAAGGCATTATTTGTCGATAAGAGTATAAATAGCTTGGTTCAGACCTTTATGCCTAGTGCTGGGGTTTGGATAGCTTTTTAGATCAACTCCCAATTGCACTAAAACAAAATATTTTGTAAAAGCTTTCTTCTCTGGGAACAAGCAGGAAGTCAGTCCTTATATATGGGTAATGTTGGCGCCGACAGAGCCCATATGGATCCACTCCCCAGCTTTCACAAAGTCTTTTGGAGTTACACCGCGCATGCGCAGTCACCTTCCCTCCCAAGGGTTCCATCTTACCTTGGTCGTCTTTTTTTCCATGGAGCCCTGCAGACATACCATCTGTGCTCCCAGTTAAAGTTGATTTTTTTCACCAGTTTTTCTTTGTTCTTTTCACTGGGATTGATTCCGATCACCTTTCCGCGGCCCAAGTTCACCGCCTCAGCATCATGTTTTTTCTTGTGTCCCCTTTTTTCTCTGTTTTTTCTCAGCACATGGGTCTTAGCTCTCTGTGGTTCCAATGACCCTGGGTCATTCAGCCTTGGCAATGGGCTCCCCAGCCCAAGAGACTTTCATCAAAAGGTTCATGAACAATCTTCCAGTGGCACGCTCTTCTCAGAAGACTGGGCTGCTGCCACCACCATCACTGGGAGTGGGAGCAGAAGCTAGAACCACTGAGAACTCTGGGACCATTGGAGTGGCTGCATATAAGCACACACCCATGGCGCCATCTTGATTGTTGCCGCCATCAATCCAAGGAGCTGAATATCAATCCGGACTCTGAGAACCTGCTGCAGACAGAACAGCGTCAGGCAATCCAAAAGCCTTTGACTTTCCCCTCTGGCAGAAAAACTCTGCCCACTTGAGTATCGAAATGTGCTCCTAGGAACTCCAGGAACTGGGAATGCAAAAACTGCCTCTTCCTCAATTGATACCCAGCCAAGGCTTATCAAAAAGGACATCACTTAGGGCGCTACCCAAGATGCCTCTGAAAGAGAATGGGCTCAGATGAGCCAGTAATCCAGATATGGGTGCACACAAATCCTTTGGCGCGATAGCGCAGCACCCACCACCACCATGATCTTCGAAAACATCCTTTGGGTTGTGGAGAGTCAGAATGGGAGGGCAGCGAGCTGAAGGTGAGAGCCAAGCATGGCAAAACACAGATACTTTGCTGATCCCCTGGACTGAGATATGAAAATATGCCTTGGCCAAATCCAGAGATACCAGGAACTCCCCTCAGCACACCATTTGAATCATAGATTGCAAAGTTTCTATCTAGAAGCACATGACGCGCAAGTGCTTGTTGACACTCTTGAGGTCTAAAATGGGCTGGAATGTTCCTTCTGTGTCAGCACAATGAAACAGATGGAATATCTGCTTTGCCCCAGGGGAACGAGCACCACTGCCTTCAGGAGAGGCAACTTGTCCAAGGTGATCTGCACAGTGGCTCTGCTGTTCACAGACCCACAAGGGGAGAGGACGAAAGTGACTGGGATTGGCTCTTTGCATTCCAGGACATGTTGTTGTTAAGTACTGTCGAGTCAGTGTTGACTCATGGCAACCCTCTGGATAGTTATCCTAAACTGTGTTCGGTCTTAAGTCAGGCAGCTCATTGTTGACAGAGTGGTACCAATAGTTGCTGTTAGTATTGTGATGAGGAGAGCATGGCTGAGCCCATGCAGAGGAAAATTATAAATCTACCTTTAAGGAAGGAGACAGGCAAGGTATCTGTGGCTTTCAGGGTGCAGGCAAAGGAAAAAAACACGCATTTACTGAAGCCAAGCCACACCCAAGCTCTGCTGATCTAAGGGCAGGCTTGGAGGATAATGAGAGACACCTGGGTAAGGGATAGTGCAAGTTAGGAAAAAGGCAGCCTTATAAACCCAGAGAAACACGTGAGAGTAGCACCGGCTGGAGAGAGGATTCCACGAGAGAGCAGTACTCAGGGAGAGAGCAGCACACGAGAGAGCTGACGAGAGAGCACTGCAGACTTCTGTGGAGGGAGAAGCGCCAGGGAAAGACCCAGAGAACTCACCGAAGAGGAGAACGGTGGAGATTTCCAGGGGGATTTCAGAGGTGAAAGCAGCACCCAGAAAGAGAGCCAGGCTTGCAGGGAAACTGCAATTGGTTCTGAAGCCAGTAGAGCTGTAGCTGAAAGAATTGCAGACAAGGGGCACATGGTGCAAAAAGGCAGAATAGAAGCTGCTGGATAAAGGAAAAGTCTGTAACCTGAAAACCACCAAAAGCAGTGAGTAAGACAGGGAGAAGGATTCTAGCCTGAATTGCTAAGTACCCTGTTGAAGGAAGAAAAGACAATTACTTTGCTTTGAAGAAAAGAAACTGTTTATTGCTGTATGTTTGGGAGACAGCTACGTATATTATGAAAGCCAGCTAAAGCAGTTTCACTGTTGGGTTTTTGTGTGATTTTCCTGAGGATCATTTGTTTTGGAGAAGAATCCTGTTGTTTTGTTTGAGCTATATGCTTTTGAAAAGAAGGAAATAAATTCCTGTGTGTCTTTTGAAAAAACCCTCGGTTCTCAATACTACTGTTTTTGGTTTTTTTTAAGTGGTAGCACAACTACAAGTCCTAGCAGCCCAAGCTCTGGACGAGGACAAATAATTCTTTATTCAAAGACTAAACAGTAGCACCCCTATGCCTATAGGCCGTGGCCTGGGCTAGGGGACCCCCACAGTATATCACTCTATCTCATTGCTGGCCTTCCTCTTTTGCGTTGACCTTCTACCTTGCCAAACATGATGTCTTTCTCTAATGATCTCTTTCTTCACATGATGTGTCCAAAGTATGAAAGTCTAAGTCTTGTCATCTGAGCTTCTAAAGAAAGCTTAGATTTGATCTCCTCTAGTACTGATTGGTTTGTTTTTTGGGCAGTCCATGGTATACACAGAATTTGTCGCCAGCACCATAATTCAAAGGCATCAATTTTCTTCCTGTCTATCTTTTTCACTGTCCAACTTTCGCATTCATATGATGTTATTGAAAATGCCATGGTTTGAATGAATTGAATCTTGCCTAGGTCCTTCATAGCCATTCTGCCAAGAGCAATGAGTCATCTGATTTCTTGACTGCTTGTTGTTTCTTTATTGATAGTTGATCCAAATAGGTTAAAGTTGTCCACTGTTTCAATTTCTTCTCCATCAACGATGAACGTATTAATTTTGCCAGTTGTTAGGATCATTGTCTTCTTTACATTAAGGGACAGGCCCATTTTAAGACTATGTTCCTTGATTTTGAGAACCAAATGTTTCGGATTGTCTTCACTTTCAGCCAGTAATGTGGTGGTATCAGTGTAGCAAAGGTTGTTGAGTCTCCCACCAGTCTTCACACCTCTGTTGTCTTCATACAATCCTGCTTCTCTGATGATTTGTTCTGCATATAAATTAAAAAGGTAGGGGGAAAGTATGCAGCCTTGTCATCCACCTTGGCTGATTTTAAACCATTCTGTTTCTCTGTGTTGCATTTGAACTGTGTCTTCTTGATCAATGTAAAGGTTGTGCAAGAGAACTATCAGGTGTTCTGGTATACCCATGCTTTTTAATGTGACCCAGAGTTTCTAATGGTTTACACAGTCAAAAGTCTTGCTGTAGTCAATAAAACACATATAAATATCCTTTTGCTATTCTTTAGTCTTTTCAAGGATCCATCTCACATCTGCGATGATGTCTCTTGTTCCTCGCCCTTTCCTGAACCCTGCTTGCATTTCAGGCAGTTCTCGTTCCAGGTATGGTTGTAGTCTCTGCTGAATGATCTTCAGTAGAATCTTGCTGGCATGTGGGATCAGAGTAATTGCACAATAATTTCCACAGTCAGTTGGATCACCTTTCTTTAGTATTGGTATAAACACGGATCTTTTCCAGTCAGTTGGCCATGATGATGTCTTCCAAATTTCCTGGCAGAGCCTTGTAAATATGGTAACAGCTGCATCAGCTTGCTATAATGAATGGGAATGCCATCAATGCCTGGTGCTTTGTTCTTTGATAAGGCTTTCAATACTGCTTCGACTTCTTCTTTCATCACCAATGGTTCCGGAACATAAGGTACAGGTTGAAAAGGCTGTTGGTCCTCTTAGTAACATAGTAAATGAAGGCAGATAAAGACTAGTATGGTCAATCTAGTCTGCCCAGCAAGATGGCTGGAGTAAGATGGCAGGAGTAGGTGCCACTCTGTGTAGGCCACCCCTCCCCATGTCTTTGTTTAGGGGTGAACCCACCGCTCCATGCAGGACACCCCTATTTGTTGAGAAGTTAGATGGTTCAGTTTATTTTTATTTTATTCTGTTACTATAAATGGATACATTGTGTCTGTCCCATGCCATTTTGAATTCTGTCACTGTATTTGCCCCCACCACCTCCATCGGGAGGGCATCCCCAAGCATCCACCACCCTCTCAGTGAAAAAGTATTTCCTGATATTGCCTTTCAATTTTCTACCTTGCAGCTTCATGTTATGCCCTCTCGTTTTACAGCTTCCCCGTCTTTGGAAGAGGTTGGTTTGTTCATTATTTCTCCTTAAGTATTTAAAGGTCTGAATCATATCTCCCCTATCCCTCCTCTCCTCCAAAGTGTACATATTTAGGTCTTCAAGTCTCTTCTCATAAGGCTTTTGATGCAGGCTCCAAATCATTTTGGTCTCCTTCCTCTGAACAGATTCCATTCTTTTTACATCCTTTGCAAGATACGGTCTCCAAAACTGAACACAGTATTCCAAGTGAGGCCTCACCAGTGACTTATACAGTGGTATTAGAACCTCTTTATTTCTGCTGGTAATTCTTCTTCGTATGCAGCCCAACATCCTCCTGCCTTTTGCCATCGCCTTGTCGCACTGCTTTGCCACCTTGAGATCTACAGAAATAATCGCACCAAGGTCTTTCTCCTGATCCATGCACACCAACCTCTCAACCCCTATTGTGTACATTTCTCTTGGGTTTCTGCTACCCAACAGCATGACTCTGCACTTCTTTGCATTAAATCTTAATTGCCAAGCATTTGACCATTCTTCCTGCTTTTGTAGATCTTTTCTCATGTTAAGGACTCCCTCGGGGGAGTTCACTCTGTTGGAAATTTTTGTGTCATCTGCAAAAAGACAGACCTTTCCATTCAGTTTTTCAGCAATATCACTCACAAATACATTGAATAGGGCCGGGCCCAGGATCGAACCCTGGGGCACCCCGCTAATCACCTTCCCTTCCTCCGAGTGAGCTCCATTTACCATCACCTTCTGTCGTCTATCAGTCAACCAATTTCTGATCCAGTTTACCACCTTGGGACCCATCCCCAAACTACTGAGTTTATTGATAAGCCTCCTATGAGGAACAGTATCAAAGGTTTTGCTGAAATCCAGGTAGATGACATCCATCACGTGCCCCTGATCTAGTTCTCTGGTCACCTAGTCAAAGAACTCAATCAGATTTGTTTGGCAAGATCGTCCTTCGGTAAAACTATGTTGCCTTGGATCTTGCAACCTGTTGGTTTTGAGAAAGTTTACTATTCGCTCCTTCAGAAGTGCCTCCATTACGTTTCCCGCCACAGAGGTAAGGCTCACAGGCCTGTAGTTTGACACTTCTTCCCTGTCACCACTTTTGTGTAGAGGTACGACATCAGCCATTCTCCAGTCCTGAGGAACTACTCCTGTTTCCAAGGAACTGTTGAAAACATCCTTTAACGGCCCTGCAAGAACCTCTGAGCTCTTGATCTTTATGGTATAATAACTCTGTATATTCTTTCCACCTTTTCTTGATCTTCTCAGCATCAATTAACATGGATCCCTGAGCATCTTGTACATTCCATTTCAAAGCTGGAATTTTTTCTTTAACTCTTGTAGCTTGTGATAAGGAAGCTTATCATAGCTCAGGAAGGAGCTATAGTAAAGGTGAAGTGACTCTGAACAAGCAACCTGTCAGTTCTGGTAGAAATAAGAAAACAGAATTTTTCCATAAAAGACTACCAGTCCCAGAATGCACCAAGTTTCCAACAGCCATTAGAGGAGCTGAAGTGGGGAAACGTGTGTTCAATCAGGAGGGCTATGAGGTAATCCCCAAGCACTCATCTCAAAGGGCAGGGCCTGATTCAGCACAGCTACGCTGTGCTAGGGTGGAGCACTCATATAAGCAGAATAAAGGTAGAGTTTATTCTACAGAGAATCATCCTCAGAATCAGCTTGGATATCTTCAGCTTGGACATCTTCATCATCTGGGGGATCATCAGAAGCAGAAGCCAGAGCGGACGGACAGAGGGCAAGAAACCCTTTGGAAGAAAGAAGAGAAAAGCATTTGGGAGGTCTAAAGGAGTCCAGAGCAGTACGTATACTGGGAGACATTCAAAAGGCCAGCATACACCATTGGACTGGGGAAAACCAGAGGAGTGGTGCTGCAGAGCTAGGAATCTCCAGACGGTACCTGTGAGGGAGACGGCTGCACTTGGAAGGGACCCTAGGACCCGTGCCAGAAGGTATGTGAAGAGAGATCCAGTGTCCAGGGATCTGGATTGGAAGGCTGGACATAAGAACTGGACTACATACTGGCCAGGCTATTTAGAGAGGAACTCTAACAGCAATGGAAGCTCAGGTATGAACACTGATCTATGCCCTAGCTATACCCTTGAAAGACAGCAGGGAAACAAGTATTCTCCTGAGAGTGCTCCATTGAGAAATTCCTCTGTGCCAATCCATGATATTGAACCAGGGGGAGAGGTTATAGACACAGGCTGTGAATACATGGATTGCTCTCTGTCTAAACTCCTTTGGTAATTTACTGTTACAAAGTACAACAACCATCACAAAGAAATACAAACTTGTTCTTTAATCTACTCAGAAAAGCTCCTGAGTAGGATTTGAGCCACGCAGTAGAAAGCAAGCCAGCTAAGGGGTTTCAGCTGGGTAACTGCTAGCAATTGAGCCTTACCTAATTGCTTGTGAGCTCTGAGGAAATCACTTCTGAGTCTATGTGTAAAGATATAAGAAGTTAACCTGAAAAGAACAGTTTTTCCCTACTTTGTGGGTTTTGTTTGTTGATTAAAGCACTGCTAAGAAAATATTAGCTAGAGCCTACAGAAAAGACCAGTTTGTTACCAACCAGGTCTTTATTCTTTTGATTTGATTGCCTGACAAGTTCAGCTGTTGTTTTCCTGATTTTGTTTTTCTAAGTTTAACACTGAAAGCAAGTATCCTGTTTTATGTGCTACCAAGCATATCTGTGTTGGGAGAAATAACCCCATAAATAAATATCTTATTGGCTTTACACTCAAGCACAACTAATTATTGTGAACGGCTGTGTCTGGTGTGAATGGACTACATTTCCCACAATACCTTGCAAATCATATTCATATATGCCTTTGCCAAGACTGTGAACATTCTCACTCAGGCACCCGTCTGACAAGCTTTAGGAGTTCCTGGAGGAAAAGGTCCATAAACCACTATTAAAAAGGGACCCAGGATATCAATGCTTGACCTAGTACAAGCACTGCAGAACCTGTGTCTTTTGGGGAAACTGCTAGGTACGTATGACCTAGATTGGCCACTGTTGGAAACAGGATACTGGGCTTGATGGACCTCGGTCTGACCCAGTATGGCATTTCTTATGTTCTTATGTTCTTAGGAAAGCTGATCTTCTCTAATAGTTTCTGCTTCTATTTCCTTGCATGTGCCATTGTAGTATGTCTCCTTGTCTTGTCTTTGCTACACGTTGGAAATCGGAGGAGGGAGGGACCAGGCCCGCCATTCAAATGTGGGACTTTGCAACTCGGCATTTGCATGGCTGGCCTGATCCCCCCCCCCTCCCTCCCCTGATGTGACCTACATCAGAGAAGGGAAGGAGGGACCCGACCTGCCTACACTGCTCCCTTGCCTCGCTGCTGCTGCCGCCACCTCCTCCAAGTAAACAAAAAAGTGGTGGTGGCAGGGCAATGCGGGGGGGCGGTCGGGGGCAGGCGAGTATGCCAGATTTGGAAAAAGCACGGGCTGCAATTATGGTTTGGTTTGCCCTGCCGGGCAGCGGTGATATTCAGTCACTGCCTGATTAGCTTCAGCTGTAAAAGTTAGAACAGCTTTTACTGTGCCTAACTTTCTCTGCTTAGGAATAACCAGCAGTGTTTGAACATTGCTGCTACCTGGTTATCCTTAGTTTCTGTCTCCAGAACCCTCTGATGCCAGCTAGCATTTGGGCATCTCACAGTGGCACCTGCAGATAGTCAACGACACTAATCATCCTAGTTCTGCTGGATATCCTGTTTGTCACAATTTTAAATATCAGGCTCAACATGTATAAATTGCAACTTCATCCAAAGATCTGCCTCTGAACATACTGACATCTGAGTTGTGCAAAAGAACACATGTTCTTGCCATCACGTGTACTTTATAAATGTTTTGCACATGCAAAATACCTATGAATTAAAGTTATCCTCTTTGTGACCATGGGCCAGTCCCTGTGTCTCCCTATGCCTTGGTTTACCCAGCTGTAACCAGGAAATATTAGTGTTCCTGCTTTTCAAGTTCCTTTGAAGATGTCCACATCGTTTGGGACTCTCCAATGTGCTTTCAGGTCAGATCCATCCCCGAAGTGGTCATGGTAGATACAACCCTAAACAAAAGCATAAAAGGGATAACCTGCACAGAGCAGTGGCTACAACTCTAGACACCTCACTGATCAGACTGGTTGGACCATGCTGGTCTTTATCTGTCATCATTTACTATGTTACATGCAAATTTCTATTATATTGTATTGCAAAGGTATTTGGATCCTGGCTGAATGAAATGCAAAAAATCTAAATTACTGCAATAATTTACTATATGGCTTCTGTATCATAAATACCCATATCCTCCCTAGACATATAAGCATCAGCATTCCTCTCCTGAAGTTGTCTGGTCAGAGAAGATTGAATACTTCTCTGGGCAAACATAATTGCCTTATTTCTTTTTTCTCCTCAACCGAGCAGGAGTTCTCACTCTGAACTGATTAATGTTTCAAGCTGATTGTCAGGTTCATTTTGTTTGATCTCTCTCACACATCCGCCCATTGTTGTAAGTATAATTTTCCCAGCTCAATAGCACTATTCATTATACTTCAAGACGAGAGGCACAACCCTCATGCTGACTGAGGGCTGTTGTGCCATCAGCCTAGGAAGCAAAGGGGAGGAGTAGGTTTTCACATAGGGTTGTGTTTTGCCAATCTGCAGATCTAAAACACAAGTACGAGCACAGATCCCTGGGGTACTCCGCTATTCACCTTTCTCCATTGAGAAAAGTGGCCATTGAGCCCTACTCTTTGTTTTCTATCTTTCAACCAGTTCCAGGTACAAAAACATAGATTGTAAACCCTTCTGGGACAAGGGAAAAATATATATACAGTACCTGAATGTAAACCATTTTGACTGGTAGAAAAGTGGTATATAAGCCAAGTTAAATAAAATAAATCCACATCGTACATTGCCTCTTTTCCCATGGTTTTTTAATTTTCCCAAGTCTCTCATGAAGGACTTTGTCAAAGACTTTCTGAAAACTGAGATACACTTTATCTACCTGTTTATTCGCACCATCAAAAAAATGTAAGAGATTGGTGAAACAAGACTTTCCTTGGATAAATTGGCATGGAAAAGAGATGAGTGAGGGGTGATATGATAGAGGTCCACAAAATAATGAATGGAGTAGAACAAGTAAATGTAGATCAGTTGTTTACTCCTCTAAAAAGTATAAAGACTAGGGGACATACAATGAAGCTACAGTGTAGTACATTTAAGACTATTCAAAGAAAATATATTTTTACTCAATGCATAATCAAACTTGAATTTGTGACCAGAGTATGTTAGTGCAGCTGGATTTAAAAGAGGTTGGACAAGTTCCTGGAGGAAAAGTCCATAAACCACTATTAAAGAGGACCAGGCACGCAGCATGGAATCTGGATACCTTCTGGGCATCTGACAGATACTGGTGAACTGGATTGGCCACTTGCATACATGATACTGGGCTTGATGGGCCCTTGATCTGACCCAGTATGGCATATCTTATGTTCTTTTCTACCATACTCTCAGTAAAGATTCATTTTGTCATGTTTCCTTAGAAGTTTCCTCACTACAGTTTAGGGTTCCCAACTTCTGAGAAACGTCCAACTTCTTTATTTTATTTATTTATTTTTAAAGCCATTTGACATACTGCTAGTCACGCAATAGTAGTGACTTACAATCAGTGGAAAAAATTTTTTTGGGCATTACTAGACTCATAAGCAGCAGATTGGAGTGGTCACATGGTCGATCCCACCAATATAGCATCAGAAATGAAAGAGCTTGGATGTGGGGTTAGAGATTGGTATGGTTGGCCCTTCCAGCCCAAAAGATATTCCACTGTTCCTAATTCTGGATTGGGAGATCCCCATTCTTGGAAGATAATGAAGAGGTCAGAAGATAGAAGGGGATTTTGCAGGTTTGTGTTGGACTGGGCCTGATATCTTTTTAAGGGCAGCCCATCGGCTGGAAGGCATGAGAGCAATGAAACTCGCAGTAGTGAAGAACAGGAAGCAGGGGCCAGATAAGCATTGGGACACAGCTCTTCAGGTAAAAATACTTCACTTTTGGTTCCTGAATGATATTAGAGGGAGCCAAAAAGAATATTTCCATAGATGCAACCACCCATAAAGTTTTGACCAGCATGAAGACTTCTACTGACAAATGATACCAAAATCTGAATAGAGTAGACATCCAAGAAGATGTAGATAACATGAGGTTGGATCTAGCAAAACGTGAAGAAAGCTCAAGAATTTGGCAGCTGAGATTTAATGCTAAAAAAATCCAGGGTCATGCATTTGGGCTGCAAAAATCCAAGGGAGTGGTATAATATAGGAGGTGAAGTGTTTCTCTCCATGAAAGAAGAGTGAGACTTAGCGGTGATTGCTTCTAATGATCTTAAGGTAGCAAAACAGGTAGAAAAGGTGACTGTTTAAGCCATAAATATGCTTGGGTGCACAGGGAGAAAAATGGCCAGAAGGAAAAAGGAGGTGAGTCTCTGTAAGTCTTTGGTGAGACCTAGTTTAGAGTATTGTGTGCAGTTCTGGAGATCACACCTTCAAAAGGATATAAACAGGATGGAGTTGATATGATGGTGGCTACCAACATGGTCAGTGGGCTTTGCCATAAGGGATATTATGGATATGGGGACAGACTTAAAGAGCTCAATATGTATACTTTGGAAGAAAGACAGGAGAGAGAAGATATAATAGAGATGTTTAAATACCTTCATTGCATAAATGCACAGGAGGAGAGCCTCTTTCAGTTGAAAGAAAGCTCTGCAATGAGAGGGCATAGAATAAAGGTTAAAGGAGATAGACTGAGGAGTAATGTGCAGAAATATTTCTTTAAGGAAAGAGTAATAGATGCATGGGATAGTCTCCCAGTGAAGGAAGTAGAGACAAAAACTCTATCTGAATTCATGAAAGCATAGGACAAACACAGGAGATCCTGTGAAAAAAGTGACTGTAGTGGTGGGTATGGAAGGGCAGGCTGGATAGGCTGTATGGTCTTTATCTGTCATCATGGTTCTGTTTCTGAATCTATTTTATGACTATTTTTTTTATAGGCCACCTATAAATTTACCTACTGATGGCAGCCCCACTGCAAGTTCATGACCCTTAGCCCTTGAATTTCTTCTTTTATGGAAAATTTCATGTTTTTGTACTTCATTGAGGCTTGTCCAATATTTGAATGTTTTTATTATAGCCTTTTTTTCTGCCATCAAATCCCAGGGAGTGATCCATGTCCTGTGCCTTGATGCTTGGTTCTGCTGGAAGGTGAAAGCGATCATCTTGTAGAATAGGCACACTAGTTCAGTCCTTGAGGACTGCAAACAGGCCAGGTTTTCAGGATTTCCATACAATGGAGGTAGAATCTAAGCAAATCTATTCATGCATATTCATTAGGGATATCCTGAAACTTGGGGGTATGTTTACTAAACTGTCTTAACGTGTGCCCGGCGATAGTGTGCAGGCTGCCATAAAAGGAGTGGGCGTTTCAGTCTTAAAGTAGCAAAATGGGATTATCGTGTGATAACGCGTGCTGCTGCGCACATTATTGGGCGAAGCGCTGCTAAGCGCATTAATGTGCGGTAATCTTAAGTAGGTGTGCAGACATGCAAACATCGAAACAGAGGTGTAGCACAATGGTTAATACACTGACTGATGATACAGGGGTCATGAGTTTGATCCCCCAGTGTGCCTAATGCATAAGGCTGACTGAGGCATCACCCTTTACTTTTAGGTAGTGATTTTTGAGGCATTTTACTTTTATTTTAATTAGTGCTGCCAGCAAACACACCCTTACGGTGGCGTAACCTAAGGTGCTGCATAAGACACACCATAACGTACTCCATAGGGCACATTATAAAGTGCACTGTCTGCCAAGGCACCCTATAATGTCCCCTATAGGACACCTTATAAGGCACCCTATAAGGTTACAGTACTCTGAGGGTGTTTTTGCTGGCAGCACTAATGTACATTAAAAATAGACAATACTCAGACAGCCCTATCAAATAACCCCACCATGGGTTTGAACCCATGACCTCTGGCTTCACAGGCAGTGAAGTAACCAGTGGGCTACATCTCTATAGCTGCTAACAAACACCTGGCTGGCTGCAGAAGAACTGCACGTCACCACACAAACTGTCTGCTGTGGTTACCAGGATAGGGTTAACCCACCTGTACCCATGATGCACTGCACATGCAAATCAATAGTCGACAGATGGGCACAAGATGGGGTATGCACCCCCACAGCACCTCTGCCTGGTAGGGGGAACTGACCGTGTGTGGTACTGGCACAGAGTAGCCACAGACCGTCACATTGTGTGGGTACTGTGCTCACCCTGAGGGTGAGGTGGGGTGCCCAGCACCAGGTCCACAGCACCTTTCATGGCTGAAATATGCCATGCTGCAGGTCCCCATCAGTGCTACTGTGTGTGATAGGTAGTTCCTGCAGACACACCTAGGTTACATCTGTGTCCTTTTGTATTTCTCAGTCATGTCTAGCCCTTATGGGCTATGATGCACCCAGAATAGTGCATATCCAGTGTTGGTGCCATGTTTACATGATGTAGGTTAAAGGGGGGGGGGGGGGGTGTTTGGACCCATAGGCGGATTATGTACCACCACACAACCCACCCTCTGGGGCGGAAACAGGATCACCCACCAATAGATCCACATTCTACCTCCCTGCAATGGTAGCAGTAGAAGGGACCATCAACCCCAGTCCTGCTGGGGAACAGACACCCTACAGGGCAAGCAATGCAGAGCTGTTCACATCCATAAAGCAATAGCAGACAGACAGTAGGCCTGGAAATGCTCAGTTGTCCCACCCCCACACATTCTCCAGCAGCAAGCCTCCAGCCGCTGCACCCTGCAAGGTGTTCCAGCAAGACACATGCTAGCTGCAGACAGTCTGCTAGCTAGTCCATAGTGCATGGTCCTGGAGGAGATGCGTGTACCCAGAACTGGGATGTCAGCATACTCACCAAGCAGATAAGTCAGTGATTGGGTCCCAAAAGGGACCCATAAATATCACATGAGAGAAATACTATAGAGCACTATGGGGGAACCTAGCCATGCCGTGGTCACTGCTCAGTCAGGGTGAGAGTGACCTCCCAGCAGGACATGCTGTGGCCATGCTGTCTGTGCAGGTGGTGGCCGGGCACTACAATGTCCGAACCATTGCCCTATGCCCTGTGCAGATGCAGCCAGGCCAGGCCACCCTATCCAGGCTATTCCCACAGTACCTTGCTCCTCATTATGCACATTGGCAGGCCAATACTGGCAACAGTGCTAGCAGTGTGGGCTGTGGAGGGTGTTGGCAGCCACCACACACTGGATAGACAGACACACACTCCACACACCTATGCCAGCATTGTGCAACTATAGAGGTGTTTGGTAGCCCTGGCCACCACACCAGTCCTGGGCACAGTGCAGGCATGGCTATGGTATGCAATACTGTTGGGGTCACTCTGTCAGACACCAGACCTGAGGTACACTCCACAGACATCAGAAAGGTTGCTATGATGCAGCTCAATCAGCCAATTGTGCTTAACGTAGGAATTGCTATCTGCCAGTTATCATAGCAACCTTTTGATAGCTGTGTACAGTTTTCCCATGTTTAGGGTGGCATTGCTAAGGTATGCAAGTGCTAGTATGGGGAGATGCACGCAGGGCCCAACATCCTGCCTCTCCAGGAGGCTTGGGATAATGGAGCCTGTGGGTGCGGGTGTGTCTGCCCCTGCTGGCCGCTGCTCTAGGGCAGAGGTTTCCAACTCCAGTCCTGGAGGGCCAAACACTGTTCGGGTTTTCATGTTCCTAATGAATATGCATGAGATATATCTGCATCCCATGGGGGCGGTGCATAGCAATGCAGCACAGTCACATTTATTAGAGGCAGCATGGAACCTGAATGGTGTTTGGCCCTCCAGGACTGCATTTGGGAGACTCTGCTCTAGGTAATGCGCATGTTTATGGTGTCTGTGCTCTGTAGGGTAAAATGTAGGTGTTTTGGGCATGTTTACGTCATCTGCAATAAAGGTTCTGTCTGTATTAGCACGTTTTAGTAGTGGGTAAAATATGGTGACTGGGTTGGCAGGAACCACAGCTGGGACTTGAACCTGTGGCCTTCTGCCTCTGAACACACTGGTTGTGTGCACTGCACCACCGTGTTGCCACAGAGACAGTGCATTCCCTAGTGATACCATGACTGTTCGTCTGGCAGGGCCTGTCTGTTGCGGTGCATGGCACCCACCTCCACAGGGCTAGGCCATGGTCTGCTCTGGGCAGCTGCTACTGCCCCCCTCCACCACCAGTACCCCTCTGCCACCATGCTGACATGCCCTTCTGCTGGTGGTGCGCATTCTCAGGCCATCCAGTGTGCAGGTAGGCGGCTGCCTATGGTGCGTGTTCTGGGGTAGGGGTGCCTGCATAGACATCCACGCTTCCCCCCCCAACACCGCCTGCCAATGTTCTGTGCCCTTGGAGGTATCTGCTGGGTACTATCCCCTGTGACACTGTGATAAACACACTCGTGCCCATGTTAAGCCCTCATCAGTTGCTGTCTGGCTGCTGTACAGTTTCAGCATTCCTAAGTGCCATCTAGGCATCTGCCTAGTCTGCACTGTGCCCCAGCTGCACCACAGCATGTGCCGCCTGCAGCCCTCTGTATCCCATTTTCAAGCATCTGTCCAGTTGGCCGTTCAGACTTGCCCGCCCTGCTGTTGCTGCACATGTGCACGCCATAGGAAACCTGTCCGATGGAGAGGAAACCCCTGCACAGCGCAATTTCACTGTGGGCTCATTCACCTTGTATGGGGACGGAGCATGGACCCTTCCAGAATTCATATCCTTTTTTTGGTGCTTTCTTGGGAGTGTTTTTTGATGTTTCCCATTGAGATCACTATTGCCCAGCTTGGTTATTTTATTTTTCCATTTTCTTCTGTTTATTTTCACAGTTTATTTGCCCTTTTGTTCCGTGCACATGTATCACACTTATCACTTTTATGTAGGTTTCCCTGGTTTTGCTGTACATTGCTGACAGAAATGGTTTCTCTTCCCTTTAAATCATCTCTAATGCCAGGTTTTCACTGGCGTTAGTTTTGAGCCTCGGATTTCACATCGTTAGTGTGCGGGGAGCCTCTCCCCTCCCACTCTCCACCCATTGACCCCTTCTCTCCGCCCTCCGGGAGCCTTTCTCCGCCTTCAGCGCTCGTTTGCACCGCTGTGTGCGTTATTGTGTGCTAAGGTACCTCTGCGCCCGATAAAGCGCCATTATCGTGCGATAACGTACCAGAGCGCACATTAAGACTGTTTAGTAAACATACCCCTTGGTCTGTTTGCAGCCCTCAAACTAAACTTCTGTACCCGTGCAGTCACCTGGGCTTCATTATATGTTTCTCTTGGAGACTCATAAGTTGTGTGTCACTTTTGTAGAGGCAAAGAAGCATAGTGGAGGAATAGCCTGGTGGTCAGAACTGCAGACTGAGAACCAGGGAAACCACATTTTCAAATCCCACTGAGTCACTTTATTCTCCATTGCCTCATGTACAAGCTTGGGACTAAATTGACTAAAAGGCACTATTGCTAATGTGTTACCACAGCCCTATTTAATGTAATGGGACCGATATATTAATAATGTGCATTATCAACAGCAGTGTGCTTTAGTAAATCTAGCCCTTTGATTCTATGCCCTCCAAGGACAGGAAAATAATTACAGGACCTGAATATAACTTGCCTTGAACAATTACTATGAAGGTGAGAGCTAGTTCCAAATAAATAGAGCTGAATTATTAAGCCCTTTGCTCTATCAAGTCTTAATGCCCCATTAGCAATGGTGAAAAGTTGCCCTCCCTGTTCCCCTGCATGCAGCTTTCTCCTGAAAAGAAATGATTTGGGATCTCTTTAGAAATTAATATCCTCCAAATGAGCTGATTAACAATATGGAGCTGCAAACAATCTAGATTTCATGCTACGGAACCAGCCTAGTAGAGATCCTGCATCAGCAATTTCAAACCAGGACATTCATCACTGTGACAGGGACCCTGCTGCCCAAAAAGCACCCTCGATGCCAGTTTAGCTTGGAAACGTCTGGTAGCTGGCAGGAACCCAACTGTGGGGATGATATACTGCTCCTACAAGGTTAAGGAGTAAAACACAGTCTCTCAACAAACTGGGTGTCTTTCAGCTCTTGTACAGTAAAGAATTGTGGTTGCTGTGTTAGTCCACTTGGCTATATGGAAATAAAGGTCAAAAAAGTTGTATGTCACCTATTTTTTGACAAACGTTTCAGTTATCATTTCTTCATCAGTTCAGTGAAGAAACAGTGCAGCAACAATGGGTTTAAATGGTACGGAGTAATTTAGATCTTGAGCTGTCGGCATATGTCATTTTAGCTCTGTAAAAGGGCAGGAGGGGTAGTCAGGGGTGATGAGACAATAACACTGTAGTGTTGGAAGGGCCTATATCTGACAATGGGTGAGAAAGATAATGTCTCTAGTGAGCTGCCTCAGTGAAACGAAGTAGACATTAAAGACTCTTATCAATTTTTGTAGACACACCATAAAATAGTACAGAGGAAACCAGAATGGCCTAGTGGTTGGGACAAGTTACCTCAGGCCGGAAGGTCGGGGGTTCAAATCCCACTAGAGGACAGCAACCTTGGGCCGGAAGGACTGGGGTTTCTAGTCCCACAGGTGCTCCTTGTGGTCCAGGGCAAGCCACTTAACCCTCCATTGCCCATGTTCCCTGTAAGTATTAGTGTATGTGTCTCATATCCCCTTGTGTTTAATGTATCCCCAATTGTGTTGTGACCACTTTGATATAAGGATACAAAACTGTCTAAATAAAATTCAGTAAGTGAGCACTTCTCAAAGGAAGATCACTTCCTTAATGATCTTGTAATCAAGGCTCTTAAAGGAAACTTTAAGGGAACACAAGAATGGAAAACATTTGAAATTAGGATGCTCAGGCACTTTCAGAATAACAGAAAAGAACACAATAACGCCACTTGCTTTTTTTTTATACACATTTCCAAAAATCAAACAGAATATCACGTAAGCAGATCCCAACAATACCATCTCAAGTTCCCTACATCCCCTAGCCCCACTGTCCCCTCCATCGCTCACCCCCAAGCATCACTGACCAACACACTTACACACCCAATTAAACCCCACATTCCCCCTGACAATTCATCTTTCATGGAATGATTCGTTTGGTACCACACACTCTCAAATACGCTTGCACCTTTTCTCACTCATCCCTCCAAGTGTCATGTCATGTCCTACTGCCATTTGCTTCTCCTTTATCCCAGTATGCACCAACCTTCCATAAACCACTGCGACGAGGTGGGCGCTAGCGGCCTCTTCCACAAGGAGGTGCAGTTTCACATCTGGCTACCACTAGACTTATCCTGAGCAACTTATTTTCTCACTTAATTCCCTTTGGCATTACTGTACCTCCATGAATCATACTATAAGGTTCATTTTTAGCGGAGCCCTGAAAGCCAGTCCAGTTTCCTGCTTACATCCTTCCAGAAGAGACACTGGTTTTCACACCCATTTTCACAGGGGTCCCCAAACGTTTCATGTGAAGAGATACATAGGGCGTTTCAAATCGCATAGAAGAGGACATGGTAGGGTCTCCCTCAGAGAAGAGTTTACTGAGCTGGGGAGTGGGCGTTTGGAAGAAAATAGCAGCCATGCCTTTTTATTCCAAATGCTGGGAAACGAGGGAGGGAGGGAGGCGTGGGGAATGATTCTAAGAGGTAAGGCAGATAGCCCTACACCCTGCTTCCTTCCTTTCCCCAATATCTGTCCCTAGGATGTTGGTGGGTGGTGAGAGGGGTGGCACAGTTTCTTCCACTCACCTACCCTCAATATATACTCCTTTCCTTTTTCACTGCCTCTCTTCTCGCTCACTTTTTAACCCTTATCTTACCTCCTTATCCTCTCATTACACTTTCCTTCCTTACTTTGATTCTGTCTCCTCTTCGTCCTCTTTTACTACCTCTTCTCCACTTCAGTCCTCACCTCCATTACCTTTTCTCAGTCCTGCAGTCTTGGGGCAAGGTGTGCCCACACACACACACTTCCAGCGCTGAATCACTGAGCACTAACATGGCCCCGCCCGCACACCACTCCCAGTCTTGCAGCCCCATGAGCCAAACAGAATTGCAGCCACTGCCAGTTCTGGAACAGGGAGACAAAACCCTCCCCCCCAGCCCTGCATCACCCAGAGCAGGAGAATCTGCTCCCTTGATACTGACAGTGCCCAGCCCATGAGAGGGGCTGAGCTGCACAGGGAGCAAAGGCAGTTGGGTGAATTCACTTTTGACAGGTTTAGGAATCTTGAGCTCTCGGCTTATTCCTGGGACTGCCGCCACTTTCCTGGCAGAGAGGAAGAGGAAGAGGAGGAGCTGAGCAATGGGAAAGCCCAGCGGGAAGAACCACAGAGACAGAGGCTGAGCTGCTCACGGCTGAAGTCCCTGAGCCTCAGGAGAAGAGAGGGAGAGAAAGAATCAGGATGGAGCAGATGGGCAAAAAAAAAAGAACTTTTTAAAAACTTGCTTTGGGAGCCAGATTTGATTTGGGGACAAGAAAAGTATGAAAGGGCCAAAAAAGCTTGCTCCAAGAGCCACATCTGGCCCATGGGCCTTTCAACTGTAAAATGTTATTGTCTCATCGCCTCTGTGCACTATCCCCTTCACTAACAGCCTAAGACCTATAGGAGCCTGTACTCTTTAAACTCAGTATAACTGTACTGTTTCTTCACTAACCTGATGAAAAGAATAGCGCTCAAAAACTTGTCACAAAATATATTAAGTTAGTCCAATAAAAAGGCATCACCTACAACTTGTTTGTTGACCTTATTTCCATATCTCCTGTACAAGAAACCTAGAAGGCTCTGAAGTAATTTATTGTGGTGACAGCAAGATGGAGAGCCAGCCAGTACTCTTTCCTCTTCTCCTATAATGACAGGCCTCGTGAGGTCTGATTATGTAAGGACCTCACGATGCACACACACGAGGGCAGGACTATTACTGTACAACATACTCCTGCATTACAAATGCTTCCTGTCCTCATTTTCTGTTTGTATTTGGATTCTGAAGGAGACACACCACTTCCTTTGGCGGTGATCACCTGGATACATTGGATTATAATGGTAAAACAGATAGCTAGGCAATTAACGTCTAAAGAAAAAGTAGTATTTCACTGCTTTATACTATCCTTCATACTTCCTGCCAGCTTTCCTAACACAAGCCAGTATTTTACTGAGATGCTGGGATTTTTCAGACATTTTGAAGTTTCCTTCAAATACAAATAGAAAATAAAAGTGATTTGTCATCAGAAAATATATTCAGGACTTCAAGCCCTGCTTTCCATGATTTGAGATACTTTCATCATTCCAGATGTCTTCAAAATTGTTGTGGCCATCCTGGAGCTCCAATTCAACACAACCTTTCTCCTAAAAAAAGCAAAATAAAACAATTGAAATGAAGTAGATGACCTTGGATTAAATTTGCCCAACTACACCCAGGTAGCCTAGTGTTCCCATGCAACTACACAGGAATCCTCCAGCCAGGAGAGGTGCTGAGATATCATATATTTATTTAGCTCATGCCTTTCTGGTAGTTCCAGGCTAGCTATATTCAGGTATTCTACGTATTTCCCCAGAGGGCTTAAAATCTACAGTAAGTTCATACCTGAGGCAATGGAGGAGTTTTTAGTCACAAGGAACAGGAAACACAATATCCCAGCACCTCCCCCTACTGCAGCAGTGCAGGCAGAGGACTCCCACACAGCTTCATTGCTAGCCTATGTATGTATAAGATCAAATTTAACTGTTTGTTTTTATTATTATTATAGTCAAGGAAGATAGACACTGGATATAGGAAAGAGAACAAGTCCTGACATGCCTCTGCATGTGTGTTGATAGCTGCAACACCATCACCACAGTCTTCAAAAGATCAATTTGTGTCTCGTTGGCTCTACTGAGTCTTCTGTGGGTCTTCTGTCTTCTTTATGTTACATAGAAAAATGACAACAGAAAAAGACCACATGGCCTATCTAGTCTGTCCTTCCATATCAACAACTACAACTGTCCCCTTTTTACCTTTAGAGATCCTCTGTGTTTGTCCCATGCTTTTTTGAATTCAGATACTGTCCTCATCTCTACCACCTCCACTGGGAGACTATTCCACGGATCCACCACTCTTTCCGTAAAGAAATATTTCCGCATATCACTCCTGAATCTATCTCCCTTCACCCTCATCCCATGTCCCCTCGTAGCAGAACTTGCTTTCAATCGAAAGAGGCTCTCCTCCTGTGCATTTATGCCATGAAGGTATTTAAACGTCTCAATCATATCACCTCTATCCCGCCTTTCCTCTAAGGCAGGGGTCACCAACCTCCAGAGGGCCGCGGGCCGCACAGCCGACTACCGGCAGACTCGTGGGCCGCACACCCCCCCGCCCCCCGCGAAAAAAAAAAACTGCTCATACCTGTATTTTATTCCATGTCAGCTCCCTCCCTTCTTCTGCAGCCGCGGCTCCCTGCCTCTTAGGGAACCGCGGCTGTGCTTGTAAAATCATCGCGGAGCCCTTCCTGTCTTGACGGGCTCCGTGCAGCATTGTCCCGCCTCTAAAGGAAGTTGTTTACCACTTCCTTTGGAGGCGGGACAATGCTGCACGGAGCCCGTCAAGACAGGAAGGGCTCCGCGATGATTTTACAAGCACAGCCGCGGTTCCCTAAGAGGCAGGGAGCCGCGGCTGCAGAAGAAGGAGTCCATGAATTTGCCGGTACTTTCAGCAGCATCCTTGGCGGGCCGCACCGGGGTAGAGCCTCGCGGGCCGCACCAAGGGACCCCTGCTCTAAGGTGTACATATTAAGATCCTTAAGTCTGTCCTCACAGGCTTTATAATGACCACTAACCATTATAGTAGCCACCCTCTGTACTGACTCCATCCTGTTTATATCCTTTTGAAGGTTCGGTCTCCAGAATTGCACACAATACTCCAAATGAGGTTGCACCAAAGACTTATACAGAGGCACTATCACCTTTGTTCTGCTGGCCATTCCTCTCCGTATGCACCCAAGCATTCTTCTAGCTTTTGCCGTCACCTTTTCTACCTGTTTAGCTACTTTAAGATCATCAGACACAACCACGCCTAGGTCCCGCTCTTCTTTAGTGGACAAAAGTACTTCACCCCCTATACTATATCGCTCCCTTGGACTTATGATGTTGCATTATGTTTCTTGTATTTTCAAACTCTTCAATGTGCACCTCTCTTAATATGGCTACACCCATCTCTGCTGTTAATAAAAAAAGAGTTATACCCTGAGTTCACCATTCTGCACTTGTTCTGTTCTTTCTTTACATGCCCCAGTGCAAGGTTTGGTCTAAAATGGCAGCACACTTGATTCTACTTAGGGGGTCTTATGCTAAAGGCTGCTAAGGTTTCACACTTTATATGTGAGAAAAGCCTTCACGTTATCCATTGGGTCCATGATCAGTGTGCTCCTAACACTAATGCGCGACTGCATTCTGTCAGGTGCCCCCATGCTAAGTGCCACATTAACTGCACTTGTGTGCTAATGTGTTCTCCACGCTCACACTCTGCCTCTAACCCACCCACTCTCCACATTAGTGCGCCATGCTAGTTAAAATGCGTTTTAGCAGTCATTAGTGGCATGCCCACATGTTAGAGTTCACCATGGCCAGTTACCGTTTGCTAAGATGCATATTAACTGGTTAGCTGCATTCAGGAAAAGGGCCTCTTAGACTCATGATGATGGTTGTGCTTGAGCAGACAGCTTTCAAAACATTTAAATACAAATATCTCCTCCAGAATGCCATAAAAATGGGAAGAAAAGTAGGAATACTTATGAGCATGTTTACTAAGCTGCCCTAGCTGTTAGCACACACTAATGAACTAAACAGACAGCATGGAGTTAATTCCTTGCTATCCAATGTCACTTCCGGTTTTGAAGGGGGAATGAAATGGCACATTTTGAACTGGAGGAAACCGTGACACCATGCCTGAGTGTTAATAAGTGCTGTGATGCCGTTTGAGGGCTGTTGCCACCGCTGCCGGACCAGGGAAGGGGCATCAGCAGCAGCAATGGTTGTTCTCAGAGTGCCAGCACCCTAGGCGACCGACTAGTGATAGCACCAGCCCTAGGTATGACAGTAGGGGAAATAGACTTTAGTAGATAGGTGGGAATGGGATCAAAGGAGCAGGTAGTGAGTACGGAGGAAGGAAGATGGGAAGGTTCTTCCTCAGTGATTTTATTAAAGGTAGAAAGGGTGACAGGAGCTGAAGTAAGGATCTGAGGGGGAGGGGGGATGGAGGTGACCCAGTGGAGAACTCCAGACGAATCTTGTTAACCTTGCCATGGAAGTAGTCAGCCAAAGTCTGGGCAGAAGGCAAAGGAGGGGTAGGGAGCGGAGGCACTTTGAGGAGAGCATTGCAGAGAGACTGTGAGGGTCAGAGGCAAGAAGGTTTGTAGATGGACATAGTACTCTTGCTTGGCAAGTGCTATGGAAACACTGGTGTGTGCCAATTCCAGTAATCCTTTTCCCAGGGAACTAAGAAAAAGATTGAATAAAATGCAAGATGGGAGGATCTCTGAGGGGCTCCGCACTCCATCCTCCATCTTTCAGTTACAGTATTCCCCATTTTAACTCTATAAATGTAATGCCCTAGAAATTCATGAAACCAATTCAAAACCTCCCCAGAGATATCCATCTTGTCTAGTCTCCCCACTAAAATTTAATTATCTATCAGTCTTGTCTAATGGTTGAGTTGGCCCTGTTCCCAAGACCAACTTCTGCTTCTTGACAAACCAGGACTGGGGAATGTTGTAGACTGAGGTAGCTGTCAAAGCACGATAGAGACACCTAGTGGTCAAATTCACAGTGCATCAAGGGAAACCTGATCCACTGTCTTTGCCTGAGGATTGTCACTCTGGGTGAGATGGAATGGACAGAGAGTTAAAATGAGAAAAACTCCTGGATAGTTGTGAATGAAAGATCATTATGCTGTAAAACCTTCTAGGGGCTAATTTCAGCTGAGCTGAAAGCCCAAATGAATAGGAGAAAAATGTTCTGTCAAACACACAAAACATTGTTCTAGTATTGATGCTTAAAAAGAATAGTCCAAATAAACTGGAGGAAAGATGACCTGTTTCCCGGTGTGGCTTCAGTCCTGCACCATTTCTGTATTAGTTTTGACTTCATTTCTCTATTGATAGCTTTGGTCATTGAGCCCCCTGGTGGTTATATGGCTCTTATTTTCCAAAAGGCTTCTCCTATTCCTGTTAGTACTACTATTTATCATTTCTATTCTGCTTACTAAATATACACAATATATCCCATTCCCTGCTTATAGGACATAAGCTTTATAAAGCAGCACTCCATAGTAAAATGACCAGTGGCTTCATACCATAAGGAACAGATGGGATCACTCCTGGCTTTTTCTTATCACATCTGTAGAATTATAACACTGTTTTCCCACCAAGAAATAAGAATTACAATTTCTTAGATACACTAGGGTAAAACAAGCTATAGCTCAAGCTGTCTGTTATCACATGGAGCTCTCTGGTACTCTTGCCTATAGGATTCATAGAATATGGTTGTCAAAGTAATTCAGTTTTCAAAGTTGCCATTTATATGCTATTTATTTATCACTTGTTTTGTCAATAAACTGAGAATATGGAGAGCTTGCATTATGGATAGTGGATATGTATTTTTGTATATATATGGAAAATTCTAATCAATTCAATATACTAAAATTAGAACATAAGAACATAAGATATGCCATACTGGGTAGACCAAGGTCCATTACGCCCAGTATCCTGTTTCCAACAGTGGCCAATCTAGGTCATACATACCTAGCAGTTTCCCCAAAAGACACAGGTTCCACAATGCTTGTAATGGGATATCCTGGGTCCCTTCTTAATAATGGTTTATGGACCTTTCCTCCAGGAACTTGTCCAAACCTTTTTTAAACCCAGCTACACTAACAGCCTTTACTCTACATCCTCCGGTAACAAATTCCAGAGTTTGATTACACGTTGAGTGAAAAAATATTTTCTTTTATTAGTCTTAAATAGTTTACCCTGTAGCTTCATTGCATGTCCCCTAGTCTTTCTATAATCTGATAACGTAAACAATCGATCTACGTTTACCTATTCCACTCCGTTCTTTAATTTATAGACTTCTATCATATCTCCCCTCAGCCGTCTCTTTTCCAGGTTAAAGAGCCCGAACCTTGTTAGCCTTTCTTCATAGGAGTATCATTCCATCCCCTTTACCATTTTGGTGGCTCTTCTCTGAACCTTTTCTAATAACGCTATATCCTTTTTAAGATACGGTGACCAGAATTGCACACAATATTCAAGGTGCGGTCTCACCATGGAACGATATAGAGGCATTATAATATCTTTTGTTTTATTTTCCATTCCTTTCCTTATGATACCTAGCATTCTATTTGCTCTCTTGGCCACCGCTGCACACTGGGCCGAGGGTTTTAACATGTTATCCACAATGACTCCTAAATCTTTTTCCTGGCTGATGGTTCCTAATGTGGAACCTTGCATCGTGTAACCATAGTTTGGGTTGTTCTTCCCTAGGTGTATAACTTTGCACTTGTCCACATTAAATTTCATCTGCCATTTTGATGCCCATTCTTCCAATTTATCAAGATCCTCTTGCAATTCTCCACAATCCTCTTGGGTTTTAACTACTTTAAATAGTTTTGTGTCATCTGCAAATTTGATAACCTCACTCGTTATTCCCCTTTCCAGGTCATTTATGAATATATCAAAAAGCAGCGGACCCAGTACAGATCCCTGGGGTACTCCACTATTCACCTTTTTCCATTGGGAATATTGGCCATTTAGCCCTACCCTCTGCTTTCTATCTTTTAACCAGTTCCCGATCCACAATAGTACACTGCCTCCTATCCCATGACTTTTTAGCTTCGCCAAAAGTCTCTGATGGGGGACTTTGTCAAAAGCTTTCTGAAAGTCCAGATACACTATATCAACCGACTCACCTTTGTCTACCTGTTTATGCACACCTTCAAAAAAACATATCAGATTAGTAAGACAAGATCTTCCTTGTCTAAAGCCATGTTGGCTGTCTCCCATTAGGCCATGATAATCTACATGCTGAGTAATTTTATTCTTTATGATGGTTTCTACCATTTTTCCCGATACTGACGTCAGGCTTACCGGTCTGTAGTTTCCCGGATCACCCCTGGTACCCTTTTTAAAAATTGGCGTTACATTGGTGATTTTCCAATCTTCAGGTAGTAGAGATGATTTTAATGAAAATTCACAGATTACTAATAGCAGGTCTGCAATCTCATATTTCAGTTCTTTCAACACCCTTGGATGTATACCATCTGGCCCAGATGATTTGCTACTCTTCAGTTTATCTAATAGTTGTAATACATCTTCCTGATGTATCAATATTTCCTTCAATTCTTCTGCACCTTTAAATACCACTTCAGTCATGGGTAACATCCCTACATCTTTCTCAGTAAAGACCGAAGAAAAGAATTCATTCAGTCTCTCCGCTATCACCTTGTCGCCTCTTAGTGCCCCTTTAACCCCTCTATCATCTAATGGACCAACTGACTCACTCACAGGTTTTTTGCTAAGAATGTACTTGAAAAAGTCTTTATTTTGCGTTTTTACTTCCGCAGCAAGCTTCTTCTCAAATTCTCCCTTTGCCAGCCTTATCAATGCCTTGCATTTGACTTGCCAGTGCTTGTGCTGTTTCCAGGTTTCGTCGTTTGGCTCTTTTTTCCATTTCCTGAAAGATGCTTTTTTGGCAACAACAGCCTCTCTGACCTCACCTTTAAAACATGCTGTCAGTTTTTTGGACTTCCTTCCACTTTTCTTGAAGCGTGGAATACAGCTGGTCTGGGCTTCCATGATAGTATTTTTCAACAACACCCAAGCTTCATGTAAGTCTTTAACCTTTGCAACTGCTCCTGTTAGTTTTTTCTTATCTATTTTCCTCATTTTATCATAGTCTCCCTTTCGAAAGTTAAAAGGTAGTACTGTGGATTTCCTTACTATCCCTCCTCCACTAATTAAATCAAAGGCGATCATGCTATGATCACTTTTGCCAAGTGGCCCCAACACCCTTATCTCTTTCACTAGATCTGGTGTTCCACTAAGGACTAGGTCTAATATGGCTTCCCCTCTGGTCGGTTCATGAACCAGCTGCTCCAAGAAGCAGTCATTTATTTCATCTAGGAACTTTATCTCCCTAGCATGTCCTGCCGTGACACTGACTCAGTCGATACCGGGGTAATTGAAATCACCCATTATTAATGTACTGTAACTTTTGTTAGCTTCCTTGATTTCTTTGAGCATTTCATCATCCATTTGTTCATTCTGGCGAGGCGGTCGATAGTACACCCCCACTGCCATCGCCTTCCCCTTTTTACATGGAATTTCAATCCATAGAGATTCTACAGCAAATTTTGTTTCCTGCAAAACTTTAATTCTTTCTGACTCAATGCCCTCTCTAACATAGAGCGTAACCCCTCCACCTATTTGATCCGCTTTATCATTACGATATAGTTTGTACCCAGGAATCACAGTGCCCCACTGGTTGTCCTCCTTCCACCATGTCTCTGATATTCCAATCATATCTAACCTCTCATTTAGTGCTATATATTCTAATTCTCCCATCTTATTTTTTAGACTTCTAGCATTTGCATACAAGTATTTTAGAGACTGTATTTTATTCATATTAATTTGGCTATTGGTAGACATGGGTAATTTGGGATCTTTAAGTTCTGTCTGCTCCATACTTGAGGGCATTTGGGCTACTTTAATCTTTTTTGGAACCTCTCTGATTTTGGTAGTATCCTTCAAGGATACATGCTTCTGAACCATCCGCTCTTGGGAGACTGTCGGTTTTCCCCTATTATCTAGTTTAAAAGCTGCTCTATCTCCTTTTTAAAGGTTAATGCCAGCAGCCTGGTTCCATCACGGTTAAGGTGACGCCCATCCCTTTGGAAGAGCCCCTCCTTTCCCCAGAATGTTCCCCAGTTCCTAATAAATCCAAAACCCTCATCTCTGCACCATTGTCTCATCCACACATTGAGACTCCGGAGCTCTGCCTGTCTTTTGGGTCCTGCACGTGGAACGGGAAGCATTTCAGAGAATGCTACCCTGGAAGTTCTGGATTTCAACTTCCTACCTAAAAGCCTAAATTTAGCCTCCAGAACCTCCCTACCACATTTTCCTATGTCATTGGGTACCGACATGTACCAAGACAGCAGACTCCTCCCCAGCACTATCTAAGACCTTATCTAGGTGACGCGTGAGGTCCACTACCTTTGCACCAGGCAGGCATGTTACCAGGCGATCCTCACGTCAACCAGCCACCCAGCTATCCACATGCCTAATGATCAAATCACCAACTATAACGACTGTCCTAACCCTTCCCTCATGGGCACATGGCCCTGGAGAAACGTCCTTGGTGCGAGAGGGTTTTACATCACCTGGAGGACAGGTCCTAGTTACAGGATCACTTCATGCCACACCAGGGTGCTGCTCTCCTGTCACGTGACCTCTCTCCTCCATGGCAACAGGGATGCTACCAGACTGGAGGTGGGACTTCAGGACTATATCCCTGTTGGTCTTGTCTATGTACCTCTCTGTGTTTCTTATGTTTTCCAAGTTTTCTACTCTAGCCTCTAGAGAATGGACTCGTTCCCTAAGAGCAAAGAGCTCCTTGCACCTAGTGCACAAGTAAGACCTCTCACCAACTGGGAGAAAATCATACATGTGACCCTCAATGCAAAAGACTGGAAAGCCCCCATCTCGCTGCTGGACTGCTGTCTGCATCTTAGTTTTAAGCTTGTGTTTAGATCTTTAAGTTCTTTACTTACTAAGGGTTGCTATGGATATTTATACTAATAAAACTGTACCTAATACATTTAATATACCTTGTTCACCTGAAGCTTAATTAATCTCAGGTCTTTAGTGTATGACTGATTTGGGTAATGAGCTTCACCTGAGAGCACCTCCTTTTCTTTAAGATGTGTAAGTACCTTTAAAGCTATGATTAGCCCAGGGGTGGGTGGGTGTTGGTGAGGGAGGGAGGGAGGGAGGGAAATGACACTTATTAAAAGAGGGCTGCTACACAGTACAAATTCATATTTACAGTAGTTGTTTTAAATAATATTTTAGGGATCGCTGTGCATAAGTGATCAATAAGGCTACTTGAAAGGAAACTCAAAGTAATTGAAAAAAATCCGGAAATATAAAAGTATTTGAAGCTGAAATGGTCATGAACAGAAACTTTGGAACTGGGGAAAGAGGAGCAGAATATCCACGTGCAGTTGGAGAGACAATTACCCCCTTACCATCAGGTACCATGCTGAGAAGTACTGTGCTTCGGAACCAGCCTGATGTCATCATTAGGGGTTGGGCTGAGAGGTTAAAACGGCACTCTATGGAAGAAAGTGCGGGAGAAAGGAACAGAATATTTATATGCAGTTGGAGACACAATTCCCCTCTTAACATCAGTACTATGCTGAGAACTACTGTGCTTCAGAACTGGCCCTGTTGACATCATCACTAGGGCTGGTCTAAGAGAATAAAACCATGCTGTGTGTGCAGCATATGACTGCAGGCACATGCCTAAAAGGGCATGCCCAAAGGGGAATGCCCGTTTGGAGCCCCTTCGCAGTCATGAGGAGTGCAGGACTCTGAGGTACCTTTTAAATTTTTTACTTGTTTGGTCTGTGGGTTTCGGTCTATAGGGTGAAAAATAAGACAAGGACTCCTCTCGCGATCCTAACAAGGCTCAAAGCTCAATAGATAAAACATTTTATTGCAGCTAAAGATGTGGCTCCACCTTTTGTGAACTTACGTGAGTTATCCACAGTATCTGGTGTCTCTCTAACTACTGGGTATAGGTCCACCACTCCAATGCTTGGGACTTCTGTTATAGATCAGGGTTTTTTTGGAGAGTATCTCTCCAAATTCGAATAAAATTCGGAGCTGGGGTTTAGAGCTAGCTCTCCATTGGATGCAGAGTTACTAGTGCCAACTCCTAAAGTTGTTCGGTGTGTCTCAGTTGGACACTCAGGAGGATGCTATTTCCTTAAAGGGAGAAGCCTCCTTGGAGGGATATGAAAAAATGTGTCCAGAACTGCATCTACTGTATGCTTAAAAACTCTATTTCCCAGCTATGTGACTTCTTCAAAGAGGTCGATATTAGATTTACTAAACTTTAAGCTTGTTTTTCCAGTCTAGAAGCCCAGGTGGTTAATTTGTAGTTGGCTGGGATTGTAAAATGGAGGCCATTAAGAATTTATATAGATCTAAGAGTTTGTGGGTTTTTTAAATTTAAATTTTCCTTTTTTGTAACTCTTTGTAACTCTTATCTCCAGAGGTATTGTTTAGGAATTATCTTAAGGATGTTCTGGCACTATTCAATGCAGAACAAATTAGTATGACAATTTGTTATTATTTGCCTTCTTCAGTCTTAAGAGACAAGGAGGAGCAAGGTGCTTTTAATTAACTAGAAGCCTCTCAAGGCTTCGATCTTACTAAATTCTTAGAAACTTCACAAGGTAATATTACTTCAAGAGCTACATAGTCTCCTTTGTATCTGAGCAGGATAAAATGCTTGTGCTGAGATCTTACTTTAAAATGGAAGATTTTCCATTTTGTGGACAGAAATTACTAGTGTTTCCTGATCTGCATATGCCACACAAATGAGGCACAAAGTTTTTAAACTTACTTTGGTAGCTGCTTATTTTCTGAAGTTCTCATGCAAATGCTTAGTTAAATTTTACAAAGAGTAGTTACTCACCTGTAGCAGGTGTTCTCCAGGAGCAGCAGGAATCAGTCCTCACATATGGGTGTCATCGATGCCGATGAAGCCCCAGTGGAGCATTTCCCCAGCTTTCTATGAACGCCTTTGGGAATGCAGGCACGCATGCGCGGTTCCCTTCCCGCCTAAAGGTGCCATCTTACCTCAGTCAAATGACATAGCTAAGAACAGCACACAAAAATGAAAAAATAAACTATGTACAACTCCAACTCCAAGGGGAGGAGGAAGGGTTGTGAGGACTGTTTCCTGCTGCTCCTGGAGAACACATGTTACAGGTGATAACTACTCTTTCTCCAGGACCAAGGAGGAAGTCAGTCCTCACATATGGGTGGCTACCAAGGAACCCAGGCTGAACAAGAGAACTCTCTCTAGTCTCAGCAGCAAAGAAAGGCTTTTCTAGGACACAACCTCTACCGGTAGCCCAACAGAGGGCAGGAGGGCAGGAGTTGCCTAAACCTCAAAGAGATTCCGGAGTACTGCCTGGCCAAAAGCACTGTCCCTACGGGACTCCCTCTCCAGGCAGTAATGGGCTGCAAATGTCTGGCTTGAAGACCAAGTTGCAGCCCTGCAAATGTCTACCAAGGGCACAGAGCGAAGATGAGCCACTGAGGCAGCCATTGCCCTGACACAATGGGCCGTGACCCTACCCTGCAAAGGAAGGTCAGCCGCCTTGTAAGCCCAGGTGATACAGTCAGCCACCCAAAGGGACAAGGTACGCTTGGACACAGGCAACCCCAACTTATTGGGGTCAAAGGAGACGAAGAGCTGAGTAGCCCTTCTATGCCCTTGCGTATGGTCAAAGTAGAAGGATAAGGCCCTCCTACAGTCCAGGGTATGCAGGACTGCTTCAGCCTGGCTTGCATGAGGCCTAGGGACAAATGTTGGAAGAACCACCTCTTGGTTGAGGTGGAAAGAAGAGACAACCTTAGGAAGGAACTTTGGATGAGTCCTAAGGACTACCCTGTTCCTATAAATCCTGGTGTAAGGCCTATCACAGACCATGGCCTGAAGCTCACATACTCGCCTAGCCGAGGTAAGGGCTATCAAGAAGAGTGTCTTCCAGGAGAGGAAGCGTAGTGGACAAGTAGCCATCGGCTCAAAAGGTGGGCGAATCAGTTGCTGCAAGACCACATTCAGCTCCCACTCAGGGGCAGGAGGACGGATAGGAGGCTTGAGCAAAAGCAAGCCCCTGAGAAAGCGGGACACCAAGGGTTGACCAGATAGAGATTGTCCCTCTACCAATGAGTGGTGAGCTGCTAGAGCTGAGAGGTGGACCCGAACAGAATTGGACTTAAGTCCCTGATTGGATAAGTGCAGTAAGTACTGAAGAACTACTGGCACAGTACAGGAGAAAGGATCCTCTGTACGTAGGTGACACCACACAGAAAACCTTTTCCACTTGAGAGCATAGGTTTTCCTAGTGGATTGTTTCCTGGAGGCTAGGACAACCTCTTCAACTTCCTGAGGTAGGCCCCAGGGAGCAAAAACTACCCTTGCAGCCTCCAGGCCATCAAATGGAGAGACTTGAGATTGGGGTGCAGAAGGGAACCCTGGTCCTGTGTGAGAAGGTCGGGTTGCAACCCCAGAGGCAGTGGAGGATCCACTGCCAGTTGAAGCAGAAGAGGAAACCAAGGCTGTCTCGGCCACCTGGGAGCTACCAGCAGGACCGAGGCCTTGTCCTGGAGAATCTTGAATAGGGTTCGGGCCACCAAGGGCGTGGGAGGAAACGCATAGAGGAGGCCCTGAGACCAAGATATCAGAAAAGCATCCGCTGCTGTCCGCAGAGGATGTGGTTGCCTGGAGCAGAACTGTGGCAGTTGCTTGTTGATGGGGCTGGCAAAGAGATACATCAAAGGGAGACCCCATCTCAGGAAGATCTTCTGAACTACTGAAGGATGCAGCTGCCACTCGTGGGGCTGCAGTATCCTGCTTAACCTGTCTGCCAGGTGGTTGTCCTGGCCTGGAAGGTACACAGCCCTGAGGAACATGTTGTGCTTGAGGGCAAAAGAACAAAGGTCCTGAGCTTCACGACAAAGGATCCTGGACCCAGTTCCGCCCTGTTTGTTCACATAAAACATGGCAACTTGGTTGTCTGTCTGAATCAGGACAGACTGTTGAGCCAGGGTAGGAGTGAAAGCTTTAAGTGCTAATCGAATAGCTCTGAGTTCGAGGAGATTGATCTGTTGTGCAGCTTCCCAGGGAGACCAGAGGCCCTGGGTGCACTTGCCCAGACAATGTGCTCCCCAGGCTTGCAGGGAGGCATCTGTTGTTAGCATCACTGTGTAATCTGGAATCTGAAAGGGCACCCCTTTCAGTAGATTGGGTGGGTGCAGCCACCAGTTGAGGGAGAGCAGAAATTGTCTGGACACCCTTATCCTGTCTCTGAGGCTGCCTGTGGCCACTGAGACCGAAGGCACCACTGTGCAGGCCTCATATGTTTATTTATTATTTATTTTATTTTAGCTGTATTTATATCCCGCTTTTCACCGGGTCAAAGCGGTCAATTGGGGGATACATTTAACACAAGGGGATATGAGACACATATGCTAATACTTACAGGGAACATGGGCAATGGAGGGTTAAGTGGCTTGCCCAAGACCACAAGGAGTGCCTATAGGACTAGAAATCCCAGTCCCTCCGGCCTGAGATTGCTGTCCCCAGGTGGGACTTGAACCCCCAGCCCTCCGGCCTGAAGTACCTTGTCCTAACCACTAGAGACCACTCCTCCCATATGGAGCCTGGCATTGGGGGTCACATGTACTGTCGAAGCCATGAGGCCTAGACGCCGCAGGCAGAGTCTGGCGGAGACCAGGGACCTGCTGAGAAACTGACTTGCCAAGGTCATTAACCTTCGGGCTCTGTTTTCTGGCAAGAATGCCTTTGCCAGGAGAGAGTCCAACCTTGCCCCTATGAACTCCAAGTTCTGGGAAGGTAGCAAGTGGACTTTGCAAAGTTTATGACAAACCCCAGGCGTTGTAGAAGAGCAATGGTCCTGAGGGTGGCTTGATTGGCCTTCTGACCTGTCTGACCCCTGATGAGCCAGTCGTCTAGATAGGGGAAGACAAAGATGCCCTGATTCCTCAGGTAGGCCGCCACCACTGCTAAGCACTTTGTAAAGACTCTGGGGGCAGAGGTGAGGCCGAAAGGCAGCACTCTGTACTGATAATGGTTTCCTCCCATGATGAACCTTAGGTACTTTCTGTGGTCTGGATGAATGAGGATGTGAGTGTACGCATCCTTTAGATCTAAGGAGCATAGCCAATCTCCCTGCTGGAGGTAGGGCAGAAGGGTTCCAAGAGTAAGCATCTTGAACTTCTCTTTCACTAGGAACTTGCTGAGGTTCCTGAGGTCCAGAATGGGACGAAGGCCACCGGTCCTTTTGGGCACCAGGAAATACCTGGAGTAGAATCCGTGACCTTGCAAGTGGGGGAGGCACAGGCTCCACCTCCCTGTCCACCAACAGACCCTGAAGCTCCTGACGGAGAAGGTCTGTGTGCAGAGGAGGCCTTGGAGGCCACCCTGGAAAATATGGGGGTGGCAGTTGGTGGAAATGGAGGGCATATCCCTTGTGGATTATCTCCAGCACCCAACTCTCCCCGGTGATAAGGGGCCACTGGTGGGCAAAGAGGGTGAGACGACCTCCTGAGCAGGGTTGGGAGAGCAGTGGAGGAGAGGCTATGCTCAAGGAGTCAAAAGCCCCCACCCTGCAGAGTGGTAGCAGGGGCCTGAGGCTTGGGGGTCCTCTGCCTATGGGGCCCATTACCCTGGCCCTTGGCTTGCTGACCCTGGGGGGCAGCTTGGGCAGCCTGATAGTGTGGGTACTGTTTGTAGGCAGTGCCTTTCCTCGGGTAAAAGGGCTTTTTACCCGAGCCCTTCTTTTTATGAGAAGGGGCAGAGGTCTTCCTCGACAGCCTTGTCCGGGTGAGGTGCTCGGTTTCGAGCTGAGCGGCCTTCTCGGTCATGGGCTTGCCAAAAAGGTTTTCACCTCGGCAAGGGACATCGACCAACATGTCCTGAACCCATGGCTCGAGGTCCGATGACTGCAGCCATGCCTGGCGTCGAGCCGCGATGCCGGCTGCCGCGACTCGGGCCGAAGCCTCGAAGCCATCGTAGGCGGCGCGGGACATGAACTTCGAGCAGTCCCGAATTCCCGAGGACAAGGACTTAAATCTCTGCAAGGGTTCCCCGGAGAGACCAGCAGAGAATTCGGCCAACTCCTTGGCCAGATCCCGCAAGTACATGCCCATGTACAGCTGGTAAGACTGGACACGGCAAGCAAGCATCGAGCCCTGAAAACACTTTCTACCGACGCCATCTAGGTTTCGGGCCTCCCTGCCAGGAGGCACCGCGGAGTGCATCTTCTGACTCTTCAGACGATGCATGGCCGATTCCACAACCATGGAATGGTGTGGTAGCTGTGCCTTTTGAAACCCATGGCTCTTCCGGAGTCGATAGATGGAATCGACCCGCTTGCTAAGAACCGGCACCGAGGCCAGTGCCTCCCACATACAGAAGAAGAGCCGTTCCAGCATCGGAGGAACCGGGACAGTAAAGGCCTCCTTCGGAGGAGAGTCATACTGTAGGGCCTCGAGTTCTTCAGCTCGAGACTCTTCCTCGGGATCCGCCGGAATAGCCAAGGCAGTGGCCATATCCCGGATGAACTCCGAGAACCGGGTGTCCTCCGGAGGGGACCTACTCTGGGGTTCAGATTGCGGTGAGTCCAAAGGGACGCACCGAGTCTTAAAGGTATCGGGAGACTCCTCGTCCGCCATCTCCCAAGCTGACTCGTCCGAGGAAGAGTCGGGATCCGACCTTGCGGGGCCCTGGAGCACCCGCCCCGATGCCGGAAGCACCGGTGTCGATGCCCTCAGTCCCGAACAGGAGGTCGAGGGAGACCGTGACCGAGGTCGACTCCGAGCCACAATGGACTCGAGTATCGGCTCGGCCTCCGGGGTCGACTTCAACGTCGATGTCCCGGTGGTCGGGGCAGATGCGCCAGACAGGCTGGCCATCAGTGCCCGCAGCTGCTCCATGAAGGCAGACATTCTGCTCTCCAAGGCTGTCATCCTGAGACTCAGCTCGGGAGATGCAGCAGCCACCGACTCGGGCCCCGGCGGCGGCTCCCTGGGAGGAGAGTCCACGAGGACTACGGGGCTTATGTGTTCAGCAGACTCCGGCTCCACATGAGGAACTTTGGCAGGCTTCTCCGGTTCCACAGACCCGGGGCGACGGTTGGGGGTCATAGACCTGGCCCTCGAGGAGCCAGGGACCTCTTCCGACGACGCACTCGCGAGCCGCTTCTTCCTCTTGCGTTCCCGGTCGGGGGACCCCCCTGTCCGAGGAGCTTCGACGGCGCTCGGGATCGGAATCCCGAGATGTCGAGGCCTCAGACGAGGTCCGGGCCCGGCCAGAGGCTGAGTCCGAGAAAAGCCTTTCCTTTTGCTGCTGTCGACTTCGTAGTGCCTTGGAAGACATTTTTCCACAGGCCCCACACGACTTAGGATCGTGGTCGGGGCCGAGGCACCGAAGGCAGCAGTCGTGTGTGTCGGTGAGAGACATTAGTTTCTTACACCGATCACATTTAAAGCCACTGGAAGCCAGCGGGGAAAAAAGAGTCCCCGCGAGGTCAAAGGACCGGCCTTCCAGGGAAAAAGAGAAAAAAGGGCTCGAACGCCAGCCACGAAGGGAAAAAAACCAAAAAAGAATAATCGGGCTCGATACCGGTGTACCGAACCCGGCGGGAGAGGAACTGGTGTTGAACCGGTAGAAAAAGGAGCAAAAAATTGCTAAAAATCTGATTTTAACCGGGAAAACGGGACATACGTCCGACGGGCTTCACGGAAAAAAAGAGACCGAGGTAAGATGGCACCTTTAGGCGGGAAGGGAACCGCGCATGTGTGCCTGCATTCCCAAAGGCTTTCATAGAAAGCTGGGGAAATGCTCCGCTGGGGCTTCATCGGCGCCGATGACACCCATATGTGAGGACTGACTTCTTGCTTGGTCCTGGAGAATGATAATTACGTTTTCACTCATTCTGCACACCTTGAAAAATGTTTGATGGATAAGAATGTGGATACTACTGGGCAGCGATAAAAAAGACCTAAAAGTATCAGGTTTATTTGAGGTATATTTCTTATTCTGTTGAGTTTAAGGCTATAATTTCTCCTCTTCCTCCCTTAAAGTAGGCTGGTAAGGAAATATTTATTTACTTTGTTTTGTAACTTGATTGTTTTATTGCTTGCTATTTCCACTTATTTCTTTGTTTTGCTTCTTGTATGGAAGTAATTTAAAATCCATTAAAAAAATTTGAAGCTGACAGGAAAGTCCAAGTTTTTGATAAGTCTTAATGCATTGTCCGCCGTCTTCCCATCTCTCTGACCCATCAGTCCCCTTTCCTCTTTCCCCTTTGCATTATCACTGGAATACTTTCTGTAATTCATTTAATGTTTTGGGCGTTTTTGCTTTTTGCTATTTTGTTTGGATCTGCGTAAGGGCAGTGTTAGCTTCCAAAAGGTAGTCAAGAATATATTATGTTACTCAAATAAGAAGGTATCATCTCATATTATTTTTGTTTGTTAACTTTTATTTTTACAACTGAATAGTGGTCACTTATCAGAGTAATAATATAACTAATAAATGAAATACTCTGCATTCAATCTAGAAAGTATGCTGTATTCTCTTTCGGACTTGAAACAATGTATCTCCCAAACTTGAAACAGTGTTACCAAATGACTACATTGTTGTTTACTCAAATTTAATGGCAACGAAGCCTGTTTTTAAAGCACAATATCCGCCAGATGGCAGGAAGTCTGGAGTCTGTTTAAACTATTCCGCATGCGTGGCGTTTTTGTAGCATTAGACACAGATGGCGGTAGCAAGATTGTGAGGTACATTATCTGATAAGTTTGCAGGCATGAAGTCTTCTCTCCTTATTCCTCAACTTTTAAGATTTAACAGTTGATACAAAAGTTGTATTATATGCACTTGTTTTGTTCGCAGTGCTTATATGACTTTCCCCTGAAGAAACCACCAGGGTGAAACGCTTCGATTGAGCGCGCCTGACAGCGTCGGGATTATGACAGCTCTCGGCTGGATTTCCAAAAGTTAAGCGATACGTTTTTTCCAGTTGAAATATGGAAGTCCACATTTGAACTCCTAAAAGTTAAGCACTACAGTTTCTAAGTCTCCAAAATACTCAAAAATGCTAAAAAAAAAAATAAAAAAAAAATAGAAAAACAAGTGGCGGTAATTTTTAAGGTCGTTGATGTATGTGGGGCAGTTATACCACTTGGCGTGATAGCGTCAGTTAGTGGCAGCCCATGATTCTGAGACCTTTTCGTTGCCACTAAATTTGAGTAAACAACAGTGTAGTCATTTGGTAACACTGTTTCAAGTTTGGGAGATACATTGTTTCAAGTCCGAAAGAGAATACAGCATACTTTCTAGATTGAATGCAGAGTATTTCATTTATTAGTTAAACTTTTCTTTTTAGACATAACCAGCTATACTGAAATCCTCCTCTGCGAGTGTATAGCACTATTTTGAACACTATGTAGTATTCCAAGAAATTAATACATTGTTTAAAATGAGAGGAAAGGCTATGTCCTTGTACCATGCCATTGAGCCATTAGTTCTAAAGATGAAAAGCTTTCAGTCTCTGTGCCACTCCACCAAGTTATCCACTCGCAATGTGCAGTGCCAGCTCTCTGATATTGTACCATGATGCCTAAACAATTTATCTCCCAGTCTCCTACTGGACATTTCTTTTTAAGATCTCGGAGACATTTATTTTGGTTCAGCTATCTGACTGCATCGAGAAAACAAATGTATTGCACCCCAAACAGTCAGGATTCCGTAAGGGACGTAGTACTGAAACAGCTAGTATTGCCCTGATAAATGAGTTTCACGTAAGTTTAGATTCTCATAGATCTGTCTTACTGATGTCACTAGATTTATCATCAGCTTTCGATGTGATCAATCATTCTCGTTGCTCCAGCGTCTTTTGGACACTGGAATTACAGGCCCTGTGTTGCAGTGTTTGCGGCTTTTTTGTCTGCATGTACTTTCCGGGTTCACACTCAGGGTATCATGGAATCTGGCTCTTTCATTTCCCTGTGGTGTTCCCCAAGGGTCTATTTTTTCCCCTTCACTTTTCAATATTTTCTTAATGTTTTTTGTTATGCTGGCACCATCCATCGAATAAGACTCCAGACCTTCGAACTCTTGCTCAGATTTAGTAGCCTCTTGGCTATGAGAACATGGTCTTCAGTGGAATTCTTCTAAATCTCAGGCTCTGTAGGTGATGGGAGGTTCTTTCCCCCCTACTGTGTCCTATGACTGTGGACACTTGCATTCCCTTAGTCAAATCTTGGACTCATCTGGGGATTATCTTTGATACTCATCTCTCTTTTCAACATCAAGTTGCAGCTACTGTATGCTCATCTTTTTATTCTTTGTGTCAAATTTGTTCTATCAAAATCTACCTGATACTACCAGCTCTTCAGACATTGTTGCATGCCTTAGTACTTTCTAGATTAGATTATTGTAATGCAGCAAACTCTGGTTTAGATCTTCTTTCCTGAATAAGTTACGGTTGATACAAAATGCAGCCATTCATCTTCTGGCAGGCGCTTAAAAATATGATCATGTGCCTTCGCTTCTTTATCAGTACCACTGCTTACCATTACCATATCGATTCCATTTCAAGATTCCGATGCTCATTTTTAAGGCACCGCATACTGGTTCAGCAAACTACTTGCCTTGATTCCTTACTGCCCAGCAAGAACACTTCGGTCTCATAATTCAATTCAATTCGTTCTTCCATCTCTCTCCCTTGCTTATCTTCAATTTACATACACATAGTTCGGCTTTCCACTTTTTGGCTGCATGTTTATGGCATTCTCTTTTTCAATATATCTGGAATGAATTGTCCTTCAAGAAGTTCAATAGAAACCTGAAAACTTACTTTTTTGAAAAGGCTTTCCCGGGACATCGGGGACAGGAGTAGGTGTACTTGGTCTGTAGCTCTTTCCTCTTTTCTTTTCCTTTTCTCTTTGGCTTTACTGTTAACAGACGGCGTTCTTTTCTTTTGATGAAAATTTTTTTACTGTAAACCGCTTTGCTGCATGCCCATGTCAAGGTTTTACTAAACATAAACATTCAGCTGAGCCATGCAACCTTAAAAATGAAAGTTCTGTATTCCTTTGCAATCACTTGAACTGTGCCTCTGTGCCAGTCTTAGCGATGAACATCCTGATTCCAGCATCACTCCACAGTCCTCCAGTTCCCACAACACAGGGCGAGTAGTGGGCGCCTGCTTTATTTTGTAAAAATAAGCTCTAATGCTCCTGCTGCCTTCACTCTGGTTTGCTCTCAACTTACAATAGCACTACCATGCTTTACAAGGTTAGTGGCATTTTCTCCCCATAGGGAATATCACTCAGCAGCTTAGCAGTCTCAGTCAGCTAGCAATAAAGTCAACCCCTTCAACCCCTTATGAGGGCTTGGGTAAGCTTTTTAGAATGGGCCCCCTTTAATTTTAACTTTTCTTCTTCCACTGCCACCCTGGCACATGCGCGCCCGCCTGCACTCGTATACACATGGCAGAGTACTGAACACCTCCCCAGACTGTTTGCTTTAACTGTAAACTTTGTGATCATTAAATTGTCCATATTTACTTGGGCCCCCACTGCTGTGAAGCTCTTCGCTAGCCATTCAGGCCCCCCTGAGCCCTGATTGATACAGCAAACTTGTCAGAACGCAGCCAAAGCCTATTCCTGAAGGTTGCCCACCATGCACTGTACCCTGGCTGCACATGCTTTTGCTGGCCCCATACAGGCGTACGGCATGCCTCTTTGCCATGTGACTTTGAATCCGAGTCCTGACTCAATTCACGTCACACAGGCTGGGCTGGCTGCCGACATGTTGCATGCTGGAGGAGACAGAGCAATGGCAAATGTGGAAGTCATGAGAGGTCAGCAGAGAAGCAAACAAGCACTCCGCTGATTGCATCTGGGACTTTGTGAGGCCCGATTTGCTTTTTTTGCTTTTGCAGAGCCGAATCCAGTGTAAACAAAATTCATTGATGTGAAGGAACTGATGGTAAACTCTTCAGGGTTGTGCTTACCTATGGGTAGAAGGGCAGTTGAGCCCCTGTTGTGCAGGTACCCAGGTTGGCTGCCCCTTTTGCCCATAGGTAAAAGCGGCCCTGCATCGGGGCTTCCACATTTCCAGACATTTTGTTTGCTAAAAATAACGCAAAGTTCAAATTTATGTAGCCATATCTCCGAGGGATCATCGGTATCCAGCAATGTTCCCTCTAAGGGCACAATAATCTATCGTCGATGTTCCTATCCCTGGGGGTGGTACAGCAATCTTGCAGTTTAAATTGTGCATGATGGGCAAGTTCTGCAGACTCCCATGTGACCTGCCTGCCTTAAATGATTCAAACCCTGAAATTGCTGCACCATGCCTGACCATAGGAACACAAGCGGCAGACATCCATTGATAGTTACATAGTAATAATTCCACATAGAACATGAGGGGACAGGAGCATGATACAAACAATGATAGACCTCAATGGTGTGCACATGAGTTACACACATAACGTGCGACTGATGATTGATATACAGTAAACATAACTACACAGTGAGGCAAGGATTTCGGTGGAGAGGTGAAATTTCCCAGTTCTCATGCATTGGAGGAAGAAGGGGGTCACCTTTGAGACTGGGGGAGGTGGGAGATTTTCAAAATGAGTAAGAGATGCCAACAGTAGATAAAGAGGTCTGAGTGATGACAACTAAATCTCCATAGTAACCCTTCTGTCACTTTAAACCCCGGGCAATCCATCAGAGAAGAGGCTGACAACACTTGAAGTGGCGGGATCCTGATTAATGCATAGCGACTTTATTTCTGCAGCAGCCTGAACTCAGCTTGGACAATTAACTTTTCCTCCTTCCTTTTTTCTTCACCTCTTTCCAATTTGAGCTGGCTTTGCATTTTTCTCTCCATGATGTCAGGTGGAGCGAGGCTCTGGGACAGTACCACAGATTAATTAAATCACTCCAACAGCTAAGTAGTGACATTTTGATTTATAGCATTCTACATCCAGCCAGACACTAGCGCCTTTTTGATGTCTGAAAGGGGATAAACAAATAGAATCTGGGGAGGGATGTTCTCAGATTTCTTTCCTTTTTTAAATGTATTTTAGGGAATTTTCACTGCACTAGAATCTACCTAAATAAAGATTATAGGCTAAGTGACTAATGCTATTTATTTATTGTACATTAAGGCATATAAAAGCAAAAACAAACATGTTACCTATAACTGAAAAATATAAATTGGATAATCTGGAAATCAGGGGAAATAATTTGCTCGGACAGGGAAAGAGCCAGGACCAGCTGCCCATTCCCTCCCTCCCCTCACCTCCCCTCCCCACTATCCATCCAATGTGCCTCAGCCCTGCTGTGGCAGGGCGGGACCATTACTAGGAGTAAATGGACAGATTTGTTTCTCTGCACTCTCAGTCTTTTGGCTTCTGCTGAGATTAACTGGCAGTGTGGCACACTCATTTTGCCAATGCCAGCTGTGATAGTCATTTTGGTGATGTGGATGCCTGTCTGTCTACTGGGAACTGGTCTGGGACCAGCAAAGGGCATCATGGGAACAACTTCAAATGCAGTCCAGAAGCTTAGGGCATGTTTACTTAGTTGCACTAGCTGTTAATGTGTGCACTAAACAGCATGCAAGGGGTTGTGCTAACAGCGCACGGCTAATGCTTCGACGGGGAGTGAAATGGGCAGGATAGGGGCGCAGAGAGGGTGTGACTGCACATTACTGTGAGCACTGGGCTTGGCAATCTGCATTCACTGTCAATGTTGCAGTTAGTGCAGATACACTTCACATCACCTCAATAGGTGTGGATAAATGCACCCATGTTAAGTTTGATTGCTGTGGTCTGAATCTGTGCAATACCTACAGCAGCCATGCTGTAAACATCCCCAACAGATAGTGCATGACTGTTGTATGCACCGTGTGTCCTTTTATGTTTATGCTTATCAAAACTTTATATACCGCCCATAAACGATTAGCATCTGGGCGGTTCACATACGTTAAAAAGAGAAGAAGCTGCGAAAAGGAAAAGGAACGCCATAAAATCTTTAAAAGACAAAAGGGGACTTCCGGTGGCATGGTGAGCTAGGGAAGACGTGTCTTTCTTAGCTCCGGTACCCGCTCCTCCCCCATCAGCTTTTATTGATTTCCCACGGCAAATTTCACTCGGGGGAGCCGAATTAGGAGCGCACTCGACGGGGTTGCAGTGGTACCGACTTTGGGTCTGTAGAGGCCATGGCCACGAAATCTGCCAAGAAGGAGAAGCCCCGCGGAGCCGAAGCTAAGATGGCCGAGAATGGCGGGGAGGGCCAGATCCTACCTGCCCAGGGCTTGGTGGTAGCGGAGGTCTCTAAGGCGGTAGTGTTGGCGTTGGAGGATCGCCTCGGAGGCCTGGCTGCCCAAATGAGTGCGGTGGCACAAGCTGTCGCGGATTTCAATGGGCGCGTGGAGCAGGCTGAACAGCGTATAAGTACGCTGGAAGATGGCCATACTCAGGCCTCTACTCGGATTCAAAAACTGGAGGAGCTGCTGGCAAAGCAAGCCGATAAGCTTGAGGATTTGGAGAACAGGAGCCGTAGAAACAACTTACGGTTTATCGGTATAGCAGAATCGGTGAGGGAGATTGATCTGTGCCGCTACCTGGCGAAGTGGATCCCTGAACATCTGCCGCTAGAAGAGGGGCTGGGAGCGATCATCCTGGAGCGTGCTCACCGGCTGGGACCTTACCGCGAGGGGGACAACCGACCGAGGGCAGTCATCGCCCGGTTCCTTAATGCTGCCCAGAAGGAGGGAGTCCTACGGGCAGCTCGGCAGCAGCGCCGACGTGGAAATTGCACTAATACAGTTTTAATCTTTCAAGATTACTCTGCGGGAGTTTCCCTACGCCGGAGGGCATATAAAGAAGTCTGCGGCTTGTTGGTGGAGAAGGGCCTTCGTTTTACGTTGGCCTATCCTGCCCGATTGAGAGTGGACTGCGACGGGGTGCAGAGGCTGTTTTCATCCCCAGAGGAAGCCCTGGCGTATTGCCAGCAGCGCGGTTGATGCGTCGGCCTTTACCTGGCTAGGAGAGCGACGCATTCCGGCTGGAGACGGGATTGATCCGTACCCTGTGAGGGCGGAGGACCTTGCTGGACTTGGGTTGGGGCGGCGAAGTGTGAATGCCATGTGCGTTCTTTTGACCGCCTGTGGGCCCTGAGTCGTGGTAAGGCTCTGATGGCCCGCACGCCTGTCTTCTCTTGTTTGGAAGTGTCTGTCACAGTTTGTCATTTACCTTACCACCGGGATATGGATCCTTGGATGGGTTGGGGGCGGTGGGCTGCAAGGGCATGTTAAGGGGTGCTGCTCTGTTCTGAATTTCTTACTGGCGGCTGTTGTGACAGGCCGGCTGCCCTTGGTCGGGCGGGAGGCAACTCTCTCCCTCCTTGGGGCTTTTCACTTTGTAACGGGTGCTGATATATAATATGACACCATTTGTGATGGGGCACAACCAAGACATACCCTAAATGTTTAATCCTCTCATCGGGGGGCGCTGCCTACTTTAACCACGGTTGGCCTGGCTCCTGGGGGTGGCTGGGACACCATCCCTCCTGGGAGAGCTACTGCGCCACGTTGTTTTTCCGGCCCTTAATTAATGTTTGGGACCGGACTGCAGGGTCCCTCGCCCTGGCGGTTTGGCCCCCGTGGCTTCCTTCCCCTTGGGGGGGGGGAGAGATGGGTACGGCCTGTGTATGTTGCGTTCCCCCCTTGTAGGGGAGGCCTGTCTGGTTGTTTCTCATCACCAGTTACTTTCTCAGTGTATAAACTTTCTTAATCCCCTCAACAATTTGTTACTGCGAGAGTAATCTCATGCCTGCTCATGCTAATGGTATCTCTGTACATGTTTTGCATTTCTATACTCGTTTTGGTTCTTTTGGCAGCTCCCTATTGGGCCCAGGTTTATGCCTGCTCATGCTAATGGTATCTCTGTACATGCTTTGCATTTCTATACTCGTTTTGGTTCTTTTGGCAGCTCCCTATTGGGCCCAGGTTTAAACTGTGCAGATAAGGGTGCGCTCCCTCTTTCTGAGGCATGTGGGTACCACGTGACTGGGGTCTACTCATTTGGCGGGAGGTTGCTGTGAGCTAGGTTTTTTGGGCCTGGGCCTTGGGGAGGGGTGGACTCCCTGGCTCTTTAATCTCATTTCATACTCTCATCTCCCAATTGCTCCTCTCATTCCCTATGTTCTCTTACTTTGTTGCCTATAGGTACTCTCCGAATCTCCTAGTCCTATGACGTTCAATTCTTCTTGCTCTCAGATTCTTCCGGTTGTTGCATCCCAGATTTCTCGTTTGGGTCCCTTTCTGTCTCCTCTCGGGCTTTCAGGCTGATCTCCCGGGTTTTGTGAGCCGTTCCTTGGTAGGCCACCCACAGGAGCAACTCTGTAAGATGACTTCTATGTCTCTGTTTTATGCCTGTGCCTTTTTGTCGATACTTGTTAGTATTTGAGCACTTGAGTTGGCCTTCTGGGAGGCCTCTCTATTTTCCTGTCTACCTCTCATTGCCTTCTCCACTTTTTCGTTCTTACTCTCTTCTTGTTTCCAGTGTCTCCCTGTCTTCTCTCTCCTTCTCCGCTGTACTGGGAGACTCGACAGGCCTGGTGGTGGGGGCCGCAGTTAGGTTGGGGGGACTTGGGGACTCTTTACCGGGCCATGTGTGAAGGGAGATCCCTCTGCGGCTTGCTTTTCAGGGGGACGCGGGGTGCTCTGGGGCCTCTCTATTGCTTGTGGTGTGGGTTCTCCTGTCCCCATGTGGGCCTGTTTGGTACGGGGTGAGCTGGGTGCGGGGGGGCCGGTACCGCGGGCTAATGTGGGGGAGCGGCTAAGGCCGGCAGCTATCTGGGGGGGTGGCCCATCCGCTCATCGGTCCTGGTGAGGCGGGGTGGAGACCCTCCTTTTTTTTTTTTCTCCTTCTATTTCTGCCCATTTATTTCCCTGCGGTATGTTGGCTTCCTCTTCACACTCTGACTGTTGACTGAGGGGGGAGGGATGGGGAAGTGATGGCGCTACATCATGGAGGGGAGGAGCGGGTGGGGCTGCATGCTCAGGAAGGTCTGGTGGGGCCAGGATGGCTGGCTGTGGGTTTGTGGATGGTCTGAGTAGGGGCGAAGTTGGGAGGGGGGAGGGTGGGGAGGATGGGGACGGGCCGGAGGGGGGGTTTGTTGGGTTCGGGGGGGGAAGGGTGGGGGGGGACATTGCAGTGTGTATGCGTGGGGGGGATGAATGTGTACTTGATAGAGGGCGGGGGACCGCTTTGAATGAGTGGGATGCTTGGATCCTTTGGACTATCATGTTCTGGTTGTTCCGGAGGGGGGCCCTTGGCTGGGGGGGTCACCGCTCACGTGCGCAAGGGGTTCTGATTAAGTGGTCTCATGGTTTGGTGATGTGTGGTGGCTAGGAGCGTGCGGATAGTCTCTTGGAATGTTTGCGGGTTAGGCTCCCCGGTTAAGCGCTATAAGGCTTTACAATATTTGAGACGTCAGAAGGCGGATGTGATCATGTTACAAGAGACTCACCAGTCGGCTGTGGAACACAAAAAATTGGGCTCCGGTCCCATTGCCCATGTGTATGGTGCACCTGCGGTGGGGAAGAAGCGGGGAGTAGCCATTCTTGTTGCCAAGTCGGTCAGTTGGATCGAGGAAAAGGTGGTGTCGGATGTCGACGGCAGATATGTGGGTGTATGGGGGAGACTCGCGGGGAACAAAGTGTTGTTGTGCTCCGTCTATGGACCGAATGTTTATGATGCGCGTTTTTTTCAGCGTATTTCCCAGTTGTTGGCAGCGGCTAGCGGATATCAGGTTATAATGGGAGGAGACTTTAATGAGGTCTTGGATGTAGGTCTCGACCGGTCAGGCGGGTCGGGGAGTGGGAGTCGTAGGGGGCGACAACGTTTGTGGGGGCTGTGTGAAGCCTATGGCCTACTTGATATCTGGCGAGTGCTGCATCCTGGTGACCGCGATTATACTCACTTGTCCCGGGCGCATGGCACATGGTCACGTATCGACTATTTTTTAGTTGCAGATTCGGTATTTAGCTGGACCTCACGGGCAGACATTGGGTCTCTTGTTATCTCTGACCATGCGGTAGTGATCCTAGAGCTGAAGGGGCGTAGCACATCGTCTAGTCGGTTGTGGCGATACCCCTTGGAGTTGTGTGGTGATGTCCCGTTTGAGACGTTTTTGCGACAGAGATGGAAGGAGTATGAATCCCAGAATGTGGGGCCGGATGTGTCTCCGACTCTCCTTTGGGAGGCGGGGAAGGCTGTACTACGTGGGGATATAATTAGTTACCTCAGTCAGCGACGTAAGCAGATGAACCAGCAGATTCTTCAGCTGGAGCGGGACCTAGGCAAAGCGCGAAGGGTGGTGGCTGGCTCCAAGACCGCGGCTGCTCAGCGTAGGCTCCGGGAGTTGCAAGCCGAATTGGAGATGCTACTTCATCGGCGGGCCCAGAAGTCGCTGTTGTATTACCGGTATAGGCTGTATCGCTTCGGGAATAAAGCTGGAAAATTGATGTCCTCGTTGCTGCGGCCAGCCGGGGGATCTCGGCAGATAGGGGCGATAAGGCAAGCTGATGGCACTATCACTCGGGACTCGGTTGCGATCGAGAAGGTCTTCGCTGCCTTTTATCAGCATCTATACGCCAGTGATGGCGATAAGGACGTTGAGGGGCGTCTTTTTCTTGAACGATGTGGGCTACCGCGCCTCGCAGCGGAACATCTGGAGGCCCTTAATCAACCCCTCACTGGGCAAGAAGTTCAGGCCGCTATCCGGAATTTGAAAAATGGGAAGGCGCCGGGGGTAGATGGCTACCGCAGTGAATTCTACAAGGCCCTGGGTGATGCTGTGGTGCTTCCCTTGGTGGGCTATTTTGAGGACCTGATACGGCAGGGTCACTTCCCGTTTGAAGCCAATAAGGCCTTGATTACTATTCTGCCCAAACCAGGGAGGGATCCTCTCTTGCCGAGTTCTTATCGCCCCATATCTTTACTCAATGTGGACATTAAGCTCCTTGCTAAAATAATGGCGGATCGGTTAGCAAATTACTTGCCACTGTTAATTCATAGCGACCAGGTGGGGTTTGTGCGCGGGCGTCAGGTAGCGTACAGCCTGCAGCGGATTTTGTTGTCGCTTGGAGCAGGGCGCTTAGCAGGGGACCCCTCTTTACTCATTAGTTTTGACGCCGAGAAGGCTTTTGACCGGGTCAATTGGGGTTTTATGTACCAGGTCCTGGAAGCCACGGGGATTGCTGGGTTCTTCGTAGATGTGGTCCGTTTACTTTATGCGCACCCCATTGGGGCGATTATGGTCAATGGGACTATGACGGCCGACTTTGATATTCAGAAGGGCACTCGGCAGGGCTGCCCACTCTCGCCTCTCCTCTTTGTACTTTCGTTGGAGCCCCTCCTGTCTGTCATTAGGGCCTCTTCCCTAATCCGGGGTGTTCGGATGGGGTGTGCGAGGAGTTTCGTCTTGCTGCTTTCGCAGATGATTTATTGGTCCATTTGGGAGACCCCACGGCAGGTCTGCCTTGCCTCATAAAGCTTATTCAGGAGTACGGGGAGCCCTCGGGGCTCCGCCTTAACTTCGATAAATCAGAGGCGCTTTTCCTGGTCCCTGCCGGGCATCCAGGGTGGCAGGGGCCCTTTCCTTTGCAGTGGGCGAAGGGACACTTTAAGTACTTGGGCATTTACCTGCCGGCGCGGTTGGAAGATCTTTATCATCTTAATGTCTCTAAGATATTGGGGGAGGTGACGGCTTGCGTGGATAGGTGGAGTGACTTGCCACTGTCTCTGGGGGGCCGAGTAGCCCTTTGCAAGATGGCGATCTTCCCTAAAATACTATACCCGCTTCAGATTCTCCCGCTGTTCTTGCGACGCACTGATCTTCGGCAGCTGGAGCGCCTGTTCAACCGGCTCCTCTGGCGGGGGCGAAAGCCTCGGGTTCGTCTGGCGATCTTGCAGCAGCCCTGGGGGTTGGGTGGGATGGGTTTCCCGGATATCCGGCGTTATAATGTGGCATGTTTGCTGCGGTATGTCCGAGACTGGTTATGGGACTTGGCCGTTTGTTCGCCCTTGGGGATGTGGGAGGCCGTGCTGGCGCCCGTTCGCCTGCGGTACTTGTTGCATGCCAAGACGATTCGGACTGTCCCCAGGGATTTTCGAGAGTATCTTCTTCGGCCCATTCGGCAGGCGTGGCGTTCCTTTTGTACCGGCCGCCGGATTTCCGCATTGTACACCCCCTATATTCCTATTCGGGGTAACGCAGACTTTGAACCGGGTTTGGGGCGGTCTCATTTTCGGTCTTGGGAATCTCTGGGGGTGGTGAATTTGGAGCATGTGCTAACCTCTGAAGGGGCTATGATCTCCTTCACCGAGTTGCGTCGCTCCTATCAGTTGGGGGCTTGGGATGTTTCCGTTACCATCAGCTTCGGAGTTATCTTCATACGATTCCTCTGGCAGCGCTATGTGGGGCGGTCTGCACGGAGATTGAGTTGGCGTTGCTGGGGGGAGAAGGGGGAGTTCGCGTGTCTGGCCTTTATAAAATGCTGTGGGAGGGAGTGTCGTCCCTAGCGGTGGATGCCTTGGCGAAAGATTGGTCTGGGGAGTTGGGGGTGGTGGTCAGTGTGGAGCAGCTTCTGGGAGGGCTGGAGGCTATCCCGACTCTAAGCACTCAAGTGATTCATCGTGATACCCAGTATCGGATTACGCGCCGTCTCTATTTTGCCCCTGTGAGGGCTTGGAGGGCAGGAGTTGGGGAGCGGCACTGTTGCCCTCGCTGCGGCCAAGATCGGGCGACGCTGGGCCACATGTTCTGGAGTTGCCCCACGGTCCAGGTTTTCTGGGGTCGGGTGGGTGGCCATCTTCGTCGCTGCTTACCACGTTTGGAGCCTCTTAGCGCAAGGAATGCGGTGTTGGATGTATGGGAGGAGGAATGGGGGGGCGTGCTGGGGTGTATGCAATTGCGCTGGTTACGTCTGGTGTTGCTGTTGGCGCGTCTGACGGTGTTGCATCAGTGGTTGGAGGTACGGGGGCCGTTGTATGGGCTCTGGAGACTTCGACTGCATAATGCCATGCTTATGGATCGGCTCCATGCTGCTGGAGTCGAGCGGCGCTGGGGTCGTTTCCTGCAGATGTGGGAGCCTCATGTGCAATTATTACCTGCCGGGGCACGTAGGCGTCTTCTGGGGGAATGATTGTGGGGTTGGTCTGGAGGTGTGTTGTTGTGTTTGCTGGTTGTCTGTGACTGGTGGGATCCAGGGTAAGTGTCGGGTTGGCTCTGGTGGCGGTCCCTTGATTTGTTGTTCTGTGTGTTCCTTTTGGGGGGGTGGGGGGGGGGGTGGGGCCGGTGTTTAAGCAGGGTGCCCCGGCCCGCTGCCTTTGGCGAGTGGGGTAGGCCTGGGAGAAGAATCAACCCTGGGTCTGCGGGTTTTGGTCGGTAGTGGTACGCGGGCGGGGGGTGGTCCCCTGGCCTGGCACTGAAGGGGTTGGGGGGGTGGGGAGGGGAGGGGGGGCAGTTGTGCGCAGGGGGGGAGGCTCTGGGGTGGTTGGTTGCGGACTGGGGGTAGTTTAGGTGGATCACTGCGGTCCCCCGCTGGTGCCCGTTTTCGGCTGTTGGTACTCTTTCTGAATACTTTTCCTTACTCCACCCCCTTTTGGTTTTATTTCTGTATTTCCGTCTGTCCCTTGGGCATTCGACCTTGGCGACTGGTGTCTTTAGCTGTGGGAGTGGGCTGTCCTCGCTTGTCAGAGGCTGGGTTGGTGGACTGCCTGTCCTGATATCGCAGCTGTAGACCAGCTGCCAGCTCTGGGTGTCTGGCGTGAAACATGGAGGTGTGGCATAATCTCCAGTAGTGGGAGGGTTGTGGGGGGGACGGTTTCTCTCTCCCTCTCTGCATACTCTGCATCAGGCTGCTTGTCGATTACTTTGTTCAATTATGTACTGACCTGAATGGCTGCCCTTGGTTTGTCGTTTCTATAGCGCCATTGTGTTAGTAGCTTTATACTGTTCCACTTTGAAAAAGCTGTTTGCCATATTTTCTCACTCTGTATGTTTTTTCATATGAATAAAAAATATTTACAAAAAAAAAAAAAAAAAAAAAAAAAAAAAAAAAAAAAAGACAAAAGGGATAGAATCAACGCATGATACCTGCAAAACCTTAGTGTAGCTTAGTGAATATGCCCTTACAGTTAGTAGAGCCTGCATTCCTGGAATAAGCCACTGATTTCTCAAATGCTTATATATCCCACCCCACCCCACGGATCTGTAATCCTTTCCTCTGCCCCTGGCTTTCTATTTGCTTGTTTTCATTCTCCTTTTTGCATATTTATTTCTCCTGGGCATTTAGAATACTGTAAACCGCTCTGATGTACATTTGTTCTTGTTGAGGTATATCAAACACTGTTAAATACATAGATAGAATACTCCTGCTTTTATTTAAAAGAACAAAATGATTAATACATTTTTATTTTATTTTATTTTATTTGGACAGTTTTCTATACTGCCCCTTCCAGAGATCAGGGGCGGTTTACATGGAACAACAAATTACATAGAACAGAATTGAACTATATACATTGTAACTGAGGGAGAGACTTGACTGATCTGACTTCATATCAGCCGATATCCCTGTGCAGATACAAATATTTATGCCAAAGTAATTGTCAATAAGATTTGGTTGCTAAAGAACAGGTGGAATTTGTTACTGGAAGATACGGGATTACCAATGTTTGCCGTATAATTGTAGGGATAGAGGCAGTGCATAAATTCAAGAAGAGTCTTTGGTAGTGAGCTTTGACACTGAAAAGGCTTTTGATAAAGTCTCCTGGGATTATCTCTGGGATGTACTGCATCATTTTGGCTTTATGGAGACCTTGATTAAAAGTAATTAGGCTCTTTATAATCAGCCCTGGGCCCAGGTATTGATGAATGGGCAGCCAAGGGAGATGTTCTTATTGGCTGTGACATGCTAGGGATTCCCTCTATCTCCTATATTATTTACCCTTATAGAGCCTTTAGCAATGTTTTTATAGCATGATACATGAGGCTGGAATAGGGGATCAGGGCATCCATACAGCTTTTTTTGTAGATGATATTTTGGAAATGTTAAGTGCTCCGGAGGAATCTTTGCCTTGGGTGTTGGAGATTTGGAGCCATTTGCGAATATTTCTGGGTTGAAAGTGAACTGGTGATATCTATAGCTCTGCATGTATTGGGTACTGGACAGAAACATTGAGTTGGGACATTACCATTAGAATGGACCACGGTTTCTTGAAATATTTGGGTTTGTGCATACAATGAGATTTAAACCAATTGTATGATTTAAATATTGGCCCTTTGCTGCATAGTTGCATTCCAATCTTGAGTAGATGGACAGAACTGCCCTTGTCTATTATGGAATGGGTTCACTTATTTAAAATGATGATACTGCCAAAATGGCTATATATTTTTCAGAACCTACCAGCATTGCTTTCTAGGAGTCATCTCTTTAAATAGAAGAGCATGATATGAGCTTTTTGTGGAAAGGAAGGTGTTCTCAAATTACTCTAAGGATCCTGAAGAGACTAGTGGGGAGGTGTGAGTGGGTTTACATGATTTGTGAGAATATAATAAATGTTGCCAGTTGTGTTTTGTTCATACCTGGCTAGGGGGTGGACCTGCTACCATAGATGTGTTTGAATCTCGGTTCGTAAAATTATATTAATTGAATTATGCACTATATAATGTTAGTTCCTGTGGTTATGAAGTGGGATCCCAAAGTATATTAGTCAAAGCCTATAGAGGAGCATATCTTTGTAAGAAATTGGGGAGATCCTTGAGGGTGTCTAGTTATTTGCCTTTTGAGAGAATGGGGGATTTCCACTGAGTGGCGAGGAACCAAGGGGCTCCAGAGCTGTGGAAAACCAGCAAGGCAAGATCCTTGAGCTGTCTTCATGCAAGCTGTAGTCTTCATACCCTTCTTTCACTTAGGTAGGGACTCAATGTTTATTTTCCTTGCCGCAAGTCTTTGGCAGTTCACCAAGCTTCCAGTTCAAATGAGAGAATATCTATACAAAGTTAATCATAATAAAGAGGGAGGAGTGGTCTAGTGGTTAGGACAAGGTACTTTGGGCCGGGGGTTCAAGTCCCACCTGGGGACAGCAATCTCAGGCCGGAGGGACTGGGATTTCTAGTCCTATAGGCACTCCTTGTGGTCTTGGGCAAGCCACTTAACCCTCCATTGCTCATGTTGCCTGTAAGTATTAACGTATGTGTGTCATATCCCCTCGTGTTAAATGTATCCCCCAATTGACCGCTTTGACCCGGTGAAAAGCAGAATATAAATACAGCTAAATAAATAAATAAATCAGAAGAACATTTGGAGCTTCTTTCGAGTTAGGGAGACAGGCATTCTTCATGAATCAAAAAGCCCATCTATAGCTAAAGTGAAGAAGCCACATCTATGGTCAGAGGATCCAAGAATCACCTATACCGCAGCCCCTCGCTGGAAGGACCTAATATTTTCATTCCTCTCACTCTTATATATGCGTTGGCGATATACAATTTAATTCATATTTTGAAACAGTTCCAGAGTGCTAGTGGTCATGATATTTTCTGAAAGGATCCAGAGAAAAAGGAATCTCAGGGAAACAGAATTCTGAGATGTACTTTTGGGTTAAAATGTTAGTACTAAGTTAAGTCTGTACTGAACACAGTTTTTCTGCTTCAAACATACCTAAAAGAAAAAAAGAGGTCCAGCAGTCATCCCAAACCCAAGACTATGCTTATCTGGGAAAGGATAAATAATTTTGTCTCTTAATGGATTTTTCTGTATCTGTGAAAAGTTCCAAAAAACTTTATAAAAAGTTAAAGAAATGCACCTGTTTTCTACAAAAGATGGGTTTATAATGTTTTATGTGCTATGATCATGAGTTAAGAGCAAGTGAAGATATTGACAATGGAAGTAATTATTTATGATTGTTGATGTGAAATTCTTTAATGCATTCAAACTTTCTCTTCTATTTGAAAAACATCAAATAAAATTGTGTTGTCTTTTAACTTGTTGGTTATTGCATTTTCTTCTAGTTCGCCCACATTTTGTTTGCATTCTTCCACACACTTCTTGTCTACTGTGGCCAGGTGGGATTAGCTATTACCCCAGTTACCTTGGCAAAAAGGTATGACTGTAGAAAAAGGAATAGATCTTTTCCTCCCCATGTGAGAAGAGACTAATCTTTCTCCTAAAGCAGCCCTAGACTCTGCCAGGTCTGGGGATGTGTCTCCTGGCCTGAGGGGAATAGGTCGCAATACATACATACACATGTGCAATAGATTAGAGAAAGATTTCATAACAACTCTGAGTCAGTGTGTCATTGTTGCTGAGTACCGAAATCATAGTTTTGTTGTGGTTATTTTCTTTTCCCTATGCAGAATTTGCAGCCAAGTAAAACCGTGAAAAGCTCTAAAGAAATGTATTGCAATGAAGTTTATTTACACTGAACTCTCTCCTATATTGAGAATGAGCTGAAGACAAGCAGGTGGTTTTGTTTGCAGCTCCACACAGGTTATTCTTTTGCAAATATGGTTATTTATTTATTTATTTAACATTTTTTTTATATACTGCCTTTCAGAATCTCAAGGCGGTTTACATAGAACAGAACTTCGTTTACATAGAACGTTTTTTAAAACTATATACAGGTTTACCTAGAACAGAATTTCGTTTACATAGTACATTTTTTTCAAAACTATATATAGCAATGTTTACTGTGTTTACATTTAACTATTTACATAAAGTTTGTGCTCTGCTTGGTGCCTAGGATTCAGTCTATTAGGTGGTAGGCAGTCCGTTACAGGATGGTGGAGTATAGTAATATTCAGTAAATAGGTGCATTTTCAAGAGCTTCCTGAAGGTAGAAACGTCTGTGGTGGCTCTCAGGGGGTGGGGGAGGGAATTCCACAGTGAGGGGGTGTAGAGTTCAAAGGCTCTCTTTAGAGTATTCTGGGATATTCCTGTGTGGGATGTGGAGCTTGCAAGTGAGTCTTGATGCTGTGTTATTCATGATCTGTTGTCAGGAGTTTTTCGGATTAGCTCATTTAGGCAACCGGCAGATTGGTTATGTTGAATTTTGAATGCCAGCATTATGCTTTTATATTTTATTCTTGAGATGATGGGGAAGCCAATGAAGGGATTTGAGAATGGGGGTGATGTTGTCATGTTTGCTTGATCTTGTGATTAGACGAGCTCTGCATTCTGAGCTAGCTGTAAGGCATGGATTGAGCTTTTTGGTAGGCCATGTAGGATTAGGTTGCAGTAATCAAGGAGTGGTGTGATGAGCGCTTGACACACAGTTCGGAAATGGTTCTGCTCAAGTAGGGGACGTAGGTTTTGCAAGTATTTCATCTTGTTGTATATTTTGGAGGTGGTCTTGCTGATGTGAGTCTGTAAATTGAGTCTCTGGTCGAGGTGAATTCGTCTTTTACCTCATTTTTTTACGGGGATTGATCTGGTTCCAATTGTTATGTTGTCTGGGGGTTTGAATGTGGAGTTCTTTGTGACGATAAGGGCTTCCAATTTTTTGTAGTTGATCTTGAGGTTCTTTAATGTTAACCATTCAGTTATTGCTGTCATGCAGGATGAGATGGTGGAGTAGTCAGGATTCTTTGTGTCTAGAGTGGTGTAGATCATTAGGTTGTCCGCATATAGATGGTAGTGAATGTTGTAGGCTTGTAGTATTTTGCAAACTGGTTGTAGGTACAGGTTGAAGAGTAAAGCTGAGAGGGATGATCCTTGGGGAAGGCCTTGTTTTGGTGAGAAATGTCTCGATACACTGTGATTTATCTTGACTTGGGATTTTCTGTCTGTAAGGTAAGAGCAGAACCATGCCAGGAGTGTGCCACTTACTCCTATTTCAATTAGCCTATCTAGTAGTGTGTGGTGATTTATTGAGTCGAAGACAGCTGTTATGTCGATAAATATGAGGACAAAGCCTTTCTTGGTTTCTTAGATTCCTTTTATTACTGTGTTCAGAAGGGAGGTCAGTAGGGTCTCAACTCCGTGGTTTTCTTGGAATCCGTGTTGTTGAGGGTCGAGTGGGGCAGTAGCATCTACATGGTCTTGGAGCTGGCGTTGTACAGTTTTCTCAATCAGCTTGGATAATAAGGGGGTGCTGGATATGGGTCGATATGAAGCAGGAGAGGTTGGGTCAGAGGTGTTGTTTTTCAGTAGTGGTCTGATGGGTGAGTTTTTTCAGGGAAGGAGACATAGTTCCCTGTGAAAGAGAGGGGTTAATTATCTTGCAGAGTGTTGGGGCTAGTTCTTGAGCCATTGCCTTTATCCAGGGGGTTGGGCATGGATCAAGCGGTGAAGTGGAAGTGTTCAGGGATTTGAGCAAGTTAATGCAGAGGTCTTTTGTGACTCGGTGAAAAGAGGTCCAGGTATTATGTCGGTTTTGGTTGGATGAAGGTGTCGAGGGTTGGTTTGGAGGAGGTTGTGGGCGAGCTAGCTTGCCATGTAGGTATGAGGCATAAGTCTCTGGCATCAGGTCATAGGAGTCTTGGCTTTGTGGAGTCCTGGAAAGTGCCTTCACAATGGTGAATAGCTCTCTTGGGCGATTTAATGAGGCCATTATGATGTATGTGTAGTGTTGTCTCTTGTGAGTGAGGATTAACTCGTTGTATTCTTGCTGGTTTTTCAGGTATTCTTGTTGGTCATGTTGTGATTTTGTCTTCCTCCATCGTCTTTCTACTGTAGCTTTCTTAAATACGTTTTTGCTTGCTTGATTTCTGGTGAGTACCAAGGGACCTTTCTTTCACGCCTGAAGGCTCTTGTCATCGGGGGTGCGGAGACGGCTTGTGATATGGTGTGGTTCCAATTCTCAGTCAGTGCTGGGAGGTCCAATGGGCTGATTTCGAGTTGGGGTAATATATGGTTGATGAGTGTGTCTTTGTTGAAATCTTTGAAACGTCTGTGGGGGTTTGCATGGCACAGACTAGGATGCTGGGGAATGTTGAAGGAGATTGCATAGTGGTCTGACCATGGAACAGGTGTTACATGGTGATTAAACTGAGGGTTTACGGTGAGTTAATTATCTTGCAGATGTGTGTGGTGGCAGGCGACAGCTAGTGTGCAGGATTTGCCATGTGCTAGCTGTCATGCTGCCAATGGCGTGACTGCACTTACGACGCCTCACAATTGGCATTAAGTGCAGCTGTGCTACCGGCAGTCTGATAACCAGGCCACTGTCCAGCACTGGCAGGCATGTTATGGCAGCTGTAGCGGCACCCCTTCCCTCCAGGGCACAGTGACACTCTGACCAATCCCCCCCCCTACTCTAACACCCACATGGGATAAACTCTCTGATCACAACTCACCCAAGCATTGCTTCCCCTCACCAGTCTCAACCCACAGATCAGAAGATCCCCAGTAAAGTCCCCCTCCCCCAAATCCCTTCCCCAAATAGATCCCCACTGCTCATACTGTCCTAAACCTGAGCCTTCCTCCATCCCCCTAAACCCCACTCCCGGGTCTTACCCTGGGTCCTAGTGGTCTTTGGAGCAGAAGTCATCTCCCCCTGTTCCTGCCCCAGCTGGTGAGGTATCTGAAATGGTGACCTTCATCCCTAAAGGTAGTCTTGCAGTACTACCACTCCTGCCCCAAAGACCACTAGGGACCAGGGATGCCCTGGGTGAAACTCACGAGGGGCCTGGGGTGGCCCTGGGGGTGGAGGGAGGGTTGGGCTTGGGGTAGTGTGTGTAGGGGGAGTCTGTTTGGAGAGGGGTCGGGGAGGGACTGCTTTGATAGTAAATTTGCTTTCTAAAGGGTGATGCCTGAAAGTGAGGGGGACGAGGGGATTGTGATTGACAGAAGACTTCTCAATGAGAAGCCTGCCATCAGTGAGGGGAATGATGTTTGGGGAAGGGGTTGTGCTATAGGGGGCAGTTGTAATCTTGGGGGGGGGGGGGATATCATGGCTCTTGCCACTTGCCTTTCTAGTGCCAGAGCTGCTTTCTATGCCATGTGGTATGTCTGTCTTTCTACATAGTAAATACACTGCCCAGGCTATGCACTTACTGCACCTTAACTTTGCCAGTGAACATGCCCCAAAGATTATTATTTATAATTATTATGTGTGATTATTCATTTTTATAGGATAATTGGGGGTATTGGGATGATCATGATTATTGAATTTAATTATGAAACTCTTGGAAGGGGGTCTAGGGGAGTGAAAGCTAATTGAGAGGAGATTCAAGGATAAATGTTTTCCTAGTGTGCCTAATGACACTCTTACGCGAGTCCTAGAAGTAGGTAAAATGTGAAAATGAAAGCTCCATGCCCACTTCCTTTCCCGACCTCTCTCTGTCCCTCGCCGTCCCTTTCTATGATGCGGCTCTGTGTATAGTGCAGATTCTTTACCCAATGAGGGGGTGACAGTATTCAGCGAGACTTCACATGCAAGTAAATAAACATTTGCTAGCATAAAAAAAAATTTGAAACTTCTTCTCAGACTTGCTTACTTAATTTAAAGGGCCAGTAAATAGGGTTTAAAAGTGCCCTGATAAATGCTTGAAAAACTAATTGCATCCTCCCTTTCCTTGAAGCAAAATTACCATTTCTGTAGAGATAAATCTCACACACCAGCCCAGCCTCGGGTAGCTGAATGCTGCCAAAATCTGATCCACCCCATGTGCCACTTCTTCAGTCTCTGCCCTCCATCTGCCACAGGTCCAGCGACTGAAGAGATGATGTGGGATTCAGATCCAACATTAAGGATGCTGAAGCACCCACAGAGCTGGCATCTGCGCCCTCGTGTGTGCATTTCATTTGATTCATTTACTGACCCTCCATTTATAAATTGTCCCTTTGCCTGGAGCAAATAGAACCCATGTGTCTCAGCTCTCTGCAGTCCAAGGTCGTCAATACCAAAATCTTCCTCTGATATATCTCTTTATTCTCTAGTCTCTTCATTGCCTGGAAGCTTCCTACTGTTTAGTATCAGGGATTTTGGCTCCAGCAGCCTTGGGCACCATAAGCCTTCATTTTGCCAACCACTAGGGTTTTACTCCTGTTATGTCCTTCTTTACTTCATCCCAAGTCTGATTGTCAGTGATAGTCTGAGGACAAAAGGAATAGATCATGATGTCTTTTGTTGCAACACGAGCCTAAGATTCCCCTCTGCTGTTACTTCTGGGTGGCCCTGAGAAGTCAATTTATTTGCATGTGCCAAGGCTGAACACCAGGGTGGGGGATATTCAGCAGTGGCAGATAATGTGCTTACTGTGGCTAGCCATTGCTGCTGAAACTGGAAACGGATGCTCAATGCTGGGGACATATCTGACCACCGGCACTGAATATCTGGCTTGGCCGGATTGTGCTTTTGCAAACCCTATTGGTGGTGATATTCAGCCACTGGCCGGATTGCAAAAGTGGCTAAAGTTAGGACAGCCATTTACCTCTCCTAACTTTAGCCGCTATAGGATAACCTGGGTGTCTCGTCTGCTCCACTCCAGCAATGCCCTGATGCTAGCTGGAAGCGTTGGGGGCTTAGTGGCTGTCCTCAGGGATATTCAGCTGCTGAGAAGCACCCTACCTAAATGTCTTTGAATATCCTTCCCCCAGGTGCTTGTATTAGTCTGGTTTTCCAAGTCAAAAAATACAACTATAATACAAGATTTTAGATGGTTAATGCATGTAGGGCTGATGCAAAGATACTGGGAACTCTAGGAACATCAGTCTTATCACTGCTCTGTCAACCCAACTTACTTGCCCCTCTCTCTCCTCTGTGTTAAGGTGGGCACTGCAAGCACAATCAGAACGCATAGTTATGGGGCCCGCACTTTCTGATGCGGATCTTACAAAGCACCAGGAAGTGCTGGCCCCACAAACATGCATTTTGCCAGCAGAAGAAGGGGCGATGGAGAGCTACAGCACAGGCTTCTGCCAACCAGCCCAGCTGACTCAAATCTCTCTTCAGCTGGTGATGTGTAAGGATCCCCACCAGGCATAGCTACTCCACCCGGTCAGCAGTATTGGTTGGTTTTGCCACTCCCAAATTCTGGCATCCTAGGCAACTGCCTAGGATTAGCTAGTGATAGGATCGGACCTGGATGTGCTTGTATTTTACAGCACTAGAAGGTAGAAGTTCATAATTCCAAATATACAGAGTGGCCCAAAAAAGTGAGAACATCTCATAGCATATAAGTTATTTAAAAATTCAAAAAGACAGATGTAAACGATTGACAAATTAAAAGAACAAAGATGGCGACTGGAAATTGTCGAAATAAAGACATTATATAGCTAAAAAAGGTAAATAAGTAAACTATTTAAGCTTTTAATTTACGAGATGTTCTCACTTTTTTTGGGCCACCCTGTATATATATCTGTTCTGCAAATGGGACAATCTGCTTATGTTCTGCAGTTTGTTGTATTTTTCTTTTTTTTTTTTGCATTATGTTATTGTAAAAACAGAGATAGATTTGATGTACCACAGATCATATTAATAAACAAATATAAACAGATGCCTAAATCTGGGCTTGCTAAGTATATCTGAGTTGCCTTCTGCTGTGGTCGTACATCAGATGCTAGTAACAAAATTACCCAATGCACATAAAAGTGTATAAGATCAACTATTTAAGTATAGTTGGGCTGATCTTGTACATTTTTTGCATTACTGAAGATTGTCATCACAGCGCTGTGTATAAATAGTGCCATTGACATTTATGCATCAGCCCTAATGCAAGATTCATGTAAACAGTGATTTCAGAAAGTCACTATTTACATGTGTAAAATTCAAATTGTGCTATAGACCATGGCTGAATTTTAGCCAGTAAATTTTATCAAAACTCTCTAGTCAAATGTGCCAATTTAAATTCTGATCAGAATCTATAGAAATACAGACTGGTGTATGGACACATTACCTTCTAGGAACCAGTCCTTAAATATGAAGTGAGCCATGGCCTCTTTCTGCTTATATCCTACTGCCTATCTCTGCCCTTTGAAGTAGCACCACCTGATTGGTTCCTGCTAAGATCCCCTGGACTGATTGGAACCTGAAGGACACTGTCACTGATTGGTTCTCTCTGTCTTCAGATAGGTCTCTTGCGGGAGTGCTGAGTGCCTAGGTCTCTGGTCTATGCTAGATGAGTGACTTTAGCCTGGAGTAAATACCCCTATGGCTAACTAGAGAAACTTTCAGGCTCCACCCCTGCATATCCCATACTGTTGAGACCTGCTTATTTTGATTTTCAATTTTTGTGGGAAGGTATGGTTACCTTGGAAGTTTTTATCCTCTTAATTTAATGCCTTGTCCCAGAAGTTGACAGGTCTGTAATGGCTGCGAGTGAACTGCAGCAGGATTTAGAAGAGTAGATGGAGCTTTTCATAAGAGGCATCCTATACTACCCAAAGGTCTTTACCATAAAAGTCAGTGGTACTTATCATGGCACAATCAAAAGACATTTCTGAGGACCTATGAAAAAGTGTAATTGATGCTCATCTGTCTAGACAGGATTATAAAATTGTTTCTAAATATTTGAGGCGCTGTCTATCCATTGTCAGACAGTTTAAAAATGGAATGAGTTGAAGTCTACATTGACTCTACCCAGGAAGGGTCATCCTGCCAAGATCTCCCCAAGAACAAACTGGAAAAGTCTAGCCTAATATCTAAAGATCCTGAGGTCTCTCTCTTTGCTGCTGAAAGGGAATGGTGTTCCTAGGAAGACAGTTAGGAAGAAATTACTGGAAATCTGATAAAACATCTTACCTTGCTGTAATCCTCTTTTATTACATTGATGTTTAAGATATGTTTTTGAGTTTTCTATGACTTCTGAACCAAACTAACTATTTTATATGTTTGATTGGAACCACTTTTTATCTGCATTGTGAAACTATAAAAATAGTAAAAACAAGAGCCGAGAAATGTTTGAATCAATATTGAGCTAAGAATCACTGCCGAAAGGAATAATATCAACACAATACCAACAACACTTCCTTTCACCACCCTCACTTAACGCAATCTAATCAAAATGTAAACACTACAATACAAAAGTATTACTTAGGGTAAATACATATATAGGCCTCAGTCAATGCTCACACCATTCATTTGGCGAACATTGTCACCATAGGGTAGAGCTTCAATGTTCTTCCATCATCGGCCTCCCCCTTCCAATTTTATAGAATACCATTACTTAGAAAACTATCACCAAAAAAGTACTTTTTTAGGATTCGAAATATCAATTAAAAAGATCCTATATCTAACTCTGATACTACAAGGTTATATCTCAATAAGGTTAAATTTTTCGGAAACCATTCATTTCAATCCAGCGTTTTGCTCTAAGCCCTTTGAACCAGATGAAATGGCGCAGGGTTTTTGAAGCAGATGCCCATTGAAGTGGATAGCTATAGCGTTAGATAAGATAAGTAACGGATTACTACTTTCTTCACTGAGTGATTGACTGTGCACTATTAAGAGTTTTTTAATTATTTTTTCTAGATGTTCAACTAACTGTCTTTGGTGTAAGTTGTCTTGCCTTTGAAAATTTTATTCTTTATAGAAAGTAGAATTTTTTTGGATTTTAAAGAAAATTAAAAAATTGAAATGAATGGTTTCCGAAAAATTTAACCTTATTGAGATATAACCTTGTAGTATCAGAGTTAGATATAGGATCTTTTTAATTGATATTTCGAATCCTAAAAAAGTACTTTTTTGGTGATAGTTTTCTAAGTAATGGTATTCTATAAAATTGGAAGGGGGAGGCCGATGATGGAAGAACATTGAAGCTCTACCCTATGGTGACACTGTTCGCCAAATGAATGGTGTGAGCATTGACTGAGGCCTATATATGTATTTACCCTAAGTAATACTTTTGTATTGTAGTGTTTACATTTTGATTAGATTGCGTTAAGTGAGGGTGGTGAAAGGAAGTGTTGTTGGTATTGTGTGGATCAATATTGAGCCATGGTGGTCAGCATTTATTTAAGTTCAAAAATTTTTATTTAATATATGCGTCAACAACATAACATTTATATTCCCAAAATAAACAAACAAACTTCTACCAGGGAAAATCCAAAAGAAAAAGAGATACAAAACATAATCAAAAACATGATAATGCTGTCATTCAGTTATTCTCAAACTGCTCTCCTCCTCTTCCCTCGTCCCTCCATTATACAGGGTACCAAGCAGATTAGATCAGACATCCTCAGGATCATATACCGCATCATCCTTCTTAGATGACAAAAAAGCTTTCAAGTGATCCAGTTCATAACACACATAAGTGTCAGACATATTTTATTTCACATTTACAAGGATAATTCAGCAAAACATTAGCACCAATAGACTCGGCCTACATTGTTCAGGCCAAAAATGTATGTCTTCAAGATTGGGTTTCAAATGAAACATCAGGGTACATTTAAATAATACATCGTAAAAACTTTTTATCTCACTACAAGGCATACGCAGCACTGCACAGACACATGTAAAAGATGGTCCCTGCTCATCAAAGCTTACAATCTAGTCAAGACAGACAACACAACAGCTGAGGACAAGGATACATCTAGGGGAATGGTAAGGAAACACACAGGAGACTATGTGGATCAGGATCCCAAGGTGGCCTCAAAGAGGTCAGTTTTCAGCCTGGATTTGAAAAGGGCCAGAGATGAAGCCCGACACACTGACTCAGGTAGTTTATTTCAGGCATAAGGAGCAGCAAGGTGAAAGGACTGAAGTCTGGAGTTGGCAGTAGAAGAGAAGGACACATATAGAAGCACTCTACCAGAAGAGCGGAGCTCACGAGGAGGGGTGTAGGGAGAGAGGCGAGAGGCGAGAGGAAGGTAGTGAGGAGCAGCAGAATGAGTGCACTTATAGGTCAGTAGGAGAAGTTTGCACTGGATACAGAAATGTATAGGGAGCCAATGAAGCAGACATGGAGCATCTCCTGACGCCAACGAACAGCTGTTCACTTAACCCAAAAGAAGAATTGAAAGATGAGTTCAATGAGTCAAAACTCTTCTCCATTTCATGAAGAGAAGCAAGCAACTCAACATCAGAAAGATCATCAGACAACCCTGGAATGGTCCCGGAACCGCCAGTCTTCAGAAGCAATGACAAGCCTCCCTTTTGCTTCAAAGGAACCTGTGAAGACTGTTGGGGAAGCTTGGAAGCTTGACTACATTTCGGACTGGGGAGCGGTGCCCTGATTGGAGACTGCACTGAGAAGCTAGAGCTTCCAACTGTGCCGGGCAAACCCCCAGAATCTTCCTTCCTGGTCAGGTATGGAAGTACTGATACCTGAAGAGGATCTTCTGTCAGCCTAAAAGACAAATCTTTATGCTTAGCCATAGTATAAAGCCCTGATGTAGGAATCGACCGGCAGTATCAACGAGCAGCCAACTTGGATCTCAGTCCATGTTTTTTTAAAAACTCAACTGCCATGGCTCAAAATATTTTGGATATTGAGTGCTGGTATCTGGATAGTGGCCGGCACTGCTATACGGATAGCCTATTGTCACACACCCACCTTCCCCCTCTAGGGTAATATAGGTAGTTGCCTAGAAGGGTTGGCAGGTGGGACCACAGTATTTATATGGACCTTGAAACGCTGTAACCTGGTATCCGTGTAGTTGTGAGGCCAAGTGAATCACAGCCAAGATTAAAGGGGTTAACAATAAGTTTATTGTCGCACAGGAATTTTCATACACCTACTTCCCCAAACACAGAAATAAGATGTTGGTGCTTGTTGTGCCAAATAAAGAAAGAACGATAACAAAGTCCTCCTGATGCTTCTCAGGCAATTACTTCAAACAAACATATCTTCTCAAACTTCTTTCCAGGTTTTAAATACAAGTGCTTTTCCTCAGACTAAGCACTGCTTCTGGTACTAGGTCCAAACATAAGCAACTTCACAGCATTGCGTTTAGTTTCACAGCTGCACAAAGAGTGTTGAGTTTCCAGTCAGGTAGAACGCTGCCTTTCTTCATATAAAACTCAAGTAAAACAGTCAGGCTTTCTCAGCTACTTATTACTAGAATGGCTTTTACAGCTTTCACTCTTTCTGGCAAAAACCACAGTCCATATCAGAATAACTATCTTCTGATAAAGGTGCTTCAGTTTGCATCGGCTCCACTTCAGCATCTGATATGTCCTTATATTTGGGTTTAGGTAAGTCCACAGACTTCCACTGCTCTATAAGTGCATTAAGCTGCTTCCACTTAGTTTCATTCAACCTTCTGGGTACATGCAAGGATTTAGCATTACCAGCACTCTTAAACACAGTATTAAAAGGGCTCACCTTTCTCCTGGCATGACTAAGATTCTTTCTTTGCTAAGGAGGTAAACATTTGTCTTGGTACTGCCTCCCTGGCTCCTGTGCAGCAAGTTGCTCCGCAAGGTCTGACCTCCACGTTCTGCTCTGTAGCCTGCAATTAGCTGTTTGTTTAGAATCAGCTGGGCTGTACTCAGAACTGGAGCTCCTGACACACTGTCTGCCTTGGGAATATCTTTGCAGTTTAACTAATGGCAATTTTCTTCTGCCCAACCTCCCACGTGTGACTGTAGCTTCCAAGGAAGATTCTAGAGAGGTACTTCTATCTCTTTTGGGCAAAGTTTTAAAACTCTTCTCCCCAGGTTTAAAGTGACCTCTAATCTGTTTCTCCTCTTTGCTTGACTTGGGGTAGTTCCTACCTGGAAGCTTTTCCAGACGCCTCTCCAGAGTTCTCTCTGACCCTCTGCAATCTGGCTGGCACCTCTCCAAGCCCCTTAGGCTATCCTGGTAATGGCTGCCTCTTTTCCTGCTTCCTCTGGTCCTCAGCTTTCTGGCTTGATCCCACTCAATATCTGAGTCTCCTCCAGAAGCTGAACCTTGAACTCCCTTCGTCCTTCCAGTCTCAGTCTCACTTTCAGTTTCCTTCTCAGCAGCTGCTCCTCTACCAACTGCTCCTTCCTGATTAAGAGGACGGGCTGCCCTATCAGCTTTGACTCCGCCCCTCTCTCTCCCACGTCAGCTCCCTGGGTTATCCTGGAGCTGGGGCGTGGCTCTCTTTGTGTTCTCTTGTGCAGAGAATCTTTCTGGGCTACAACTTTAACCCTTTCTTGACCTGCTTTACTGACAGCTTCTACTGAAAAGAAAGAACTGCTTTAAAGCCTTATTTCTAGGTTTTAAACCCTCTGCCTTGTCACTTAACCCCCCATTTAAGATATTCCGGGCTGGCTGAATATTTTCAGAACAGCACGGAATCTTATTCTGGTGACTGCAGCTAACATAGGTATCAGTTTTCAGGGCCAAATGAGCTAAAGCTACTCGCTCGTGCCATGGCCGTAAAACATTTATGTGGAAATTTTGTTGCTTTCCCTTCCTTGTTTCCATGGTGTATGTGGTCGGACCCACCTGTTTGATAACCCGGCATGGTCCTTTCCAGGTACTCTCAAACTTTGGGCTGCGACCGGGCCCCCTTACAATGCCCTTTTCCCCGACGTTCAAATGACGCGGTCGGGTGCGACGGTCGTAATATTATTTCTGACGTACTTGACCGGCTGTCCAATTTTCCTCCACTACCTGGGACGTACGCTGCAACCGCCCCCTTAAATTTTTTAAGAACTGGGGTATCACTATCTCGTCCGTAGTGGTTTCTAGCAATTCCAGCAGGGCCTGCTGCTGGTGCCACGAGAGTTCTTCCCCTAGCCTAGGAAGTGGCCTGGCTTTACATTCAGCTAGCTGGGGACCCAGGTCTACATCCAGCCTTTCCTCTCCGCTAGTGGCTCTCAGGCCTACCATAACGGCCTGTCCTGTGGACCCAAACCCACTTGTCCCCCTTATGGTGGTACTTAGTTCCTTAACCTCCTCAATGGGTGGAAAGCCAACTCTCTCCATGATGAGCTGCGCTATCCGATCACCCACGGCTACTTTATAATCTTTCTTGGAAAAGTTTATCAGTAAGACCTTCACAGCTCCCCTAAAATCTGGGTCTATTACCCCTGCGCCTACGTCAATGCACTCCTCGACGGCTAGACCTGATCGCGGAGCGATCCGGCCGTAGCAACCGGGCGGTATTTCCAGTTGGATGCCGGTTTCTACTAAGGCTCGCCCTTGATGTGGAATAATAGTGTCCTCCACACTATATAGGTCAAAGCCCGCAGCTTGCTCTGAGGCTCTCTTAGGAATCCTGGCATTTGGGGTAAGGCGACAGCATTTTAGGATAAACTTTTTCTTACTTGGAGGGTCCTGGATAGGGGCTCTCTCCCTACCTGGCTTCTCTCGGGGTTTTTCAAATAACGGGACTGGTACCATCCCTAGCCTGGATTTACCCCTCTGAGAGGATGTTGCGTGTCTTACTTTTATCTCCCTCCTTACAAGTTCCTTTTCTACTTTCTCAGGGTTAGGGACTTTGGCTTCAGTGGTGGCTGCCAATCCTTTAACTAGGCCCTTCCTGAATTGAGGCCAATCCCTACCTAAGACTAATGAATGGGGTAGTCTAGGTACTACGGCCACTGGGATTTTTTTCCGTAATCCTAGCCCTTCCACTGTTACTGTGTGCACAGGATATGACGACGCAGCGCCATGCACGCAGCAAATTCTTACTTTTCCCTCAGGGTGCTTCACAGAATCCTCACTCTGAGCTTCTATATCTTTCCATAGGCTTTCTGAGACCATTGATTGGTCGGCGCCCGAATCTAAGAGCGCTTCGACCTGGATATTATTAACCTGTACTGCTAGCAAAAATCCCTCCCCAACCTCCTTGGACTGGGTGGTTACTAGCACAAGCTTTGCTCTGCAATTCCTCTTTAAGTGACCCTTCTGCCCACAAGTGAAACATTTGCGTTCCTCCCAGTCAAGTCTGGGTAAGGGTCTTTTAGGCATACCTTCCCCTACCATTACTTTCTCCTTCTTTCCTGACATTCTCCAGACTGTGGCATCAGAAACACCCATCCTCTTCTGACCAATGGCTTTTGCCTCTAAGAAGCGGTCAGCGAGCGAAATGGCTTCTTTCGTGTTTCTACAGTCTTGTAGAATTAGGAAGGACTGTAATTCCTCGGGTAATGCTTCTAGGAATTGTTCTAGGACAATATCATTCAATATCATATCAATGCTCTTTCCCTCTGGGGGATAGCCACTTATATACCAAAGTTCTAATTCGGTGGCATAAGGCCTGTGGTGTTTCGCCTGGGGTTAACTTGCACCCTCTTAAAAGACGGCGATAGACCACGGGAGTTAGGCCTAATCTGTCTCGGATGGCTTTGATCACTGCCTCATAATTGCTGGCCAGATCATTAGGCATAGCGCGGTAGGCTGCTAGAGCCTCTCCCGTTAGGGATGTCGCTAGCCTTATGACCCACTGGTCTTTTGGCCAAGCACTCATGAGAGCAATCCGTTCAAAGACCTCGAGGTAATCATCAACATTATCATCTTTTCACATTTGTCCTAAAGATAATATGCCCTGGCCTAAGGTTCTCAGTCCTGTTACAGCTCCTAATGAACTGGATACAGTCCTTAGCACGTCCGTAGTCTGCTTCTGCTCTCCCATCCACGATCTGAGTAGATCCAACAGCGGCTTTTGTTGAGCCCTCATTATCTCGGCCATTCTCTCCTGGGCCTCCGCTGACCTCGCCTCCTGCTGTTGAAATCGCTCTGCCATCCACGCTAACAGCTGCGCTGGCTCCATCAGGATGTAGGCTGTAAGAAAACAGAGAGCAACACCAAGTGCGGTATACACACAAAGACACCCTCCTCAGCTCCCAGTCTAGCTCTGCCAAATCACCACCCCCTTGCAGCAGTATCCAAGACAAGCCCTCTCAGCTACTGGTTACCTGCTACCAGTGGAGTGTCTCGCTCATCAGCACTGCGATATCCCTGGAACAGGAACTCCGGTCTGCCTCTGCCGATATTCCACGCTGAATTGCAGCTTTTCAGAACTGATAAGCTCTTCTCAGGTACTTTTTTTTTCCCCCCCCCCCCAACTTCTCAGAACTTTTCTTCTTTCAGAACTTTACTGGCATCATCAGCAACCGACTCTCATCTGCGTGAGGCAGTAGTTTAAAAATCCTGCCAACTACTCCAACTGTCACACACCCACCTTCCCCCTCTAGGGTAATATAGGTAGTTGCCTAGAAGGGTTGGCAGGTGGGACCACAGTATTTTTATGGACCTTGAAACGCTGTAACCTGGTATCCGTGTAGTTGTGAGGCCAAGTGAATCACAGCCAAGGTTAAAGGGGTTAACAATAAGTTTATTGTCGCACAGGAATTTTCATACACCTACTTCCCCAAACACAGAAATAAGATGTTGGTGCTTGTTGTGCCAAATAAAGAAAGAACGATAACAAAGTCCTCCTGATGCTTCTCAGGCAATTACTTCAAACAAACATATCTTCTCAAACTTCTTTCCAGGTTTTAAATACAAGTGCTTTTCCTCAGACTAAGCACTGCTTCTGGTACTAGATCCAAACATAAACAACTTCACAGCATTGCGTTTAGTTTCACAGCTGCACAAAGAGTGTTGAGTTTCCAGTCAGGCAGAACGCTGCCTTTCTTCATATAAAACTCAAGTAAAACAGTCAGGCTTTCTCAGCTACTTATTACTAGAATGGCTTTTACAGCTTTCACTCTTTCTGGCAAAAACCACAGTCCATATCAGAATAACTATCTTCTGATAAAGGTGCTTCAGTTTGCATCGGCTCCACTTCAGCATCTGATATGTCCTTATATTTGGGTTTAGGTAAGTCCACAGACTTCCACTGCTCTATAAGTGCATTAAGCTGCTTCCACTTAGTTTCATTCAACCTTCTGGGTACATGCAAGGATTTAGCATTACCAGCACTCTTAAACACAGTATTAAAAGGGCTCACCTTTCTCATGGCATGACTAAGATTCTTTCTTTGGTTAGGAGGTAAACATTTGTCTTGGTACTGCCTCCCTGGCTCTTGTGCAGCAAGTTGCTCCGCAAGGTCTGACCTCCACGTTCTGCTCTGTAGCCTGCAATTAGCTGTTTGTTTAGAATCAGCTGGGCTGTACTCAGAACTGGAGCTCCTGACACGCTGTCTGCCTTGGGAATATCTTTGCAGTTTAACTAATGGCAATTTTCTTCTGCCCAACCTCCCACGTGTGACTGTAGCTTCCAAGGAAGATTCTAGAGAGGTACTTCTATCTCTTCTGGGTAAAGTTTTAAAACTCTTCTCCCCAGGTTTAAAGTGACCTCTAATCTGTTTCTCCTCTTTGCTTGACTTGGGGTAGTTCCTACCTGGAAGCTTTACCAGACGCCTCTCCAGAGTTCTCTCTGACCCTCTGCAATCTGGCTGGCACCTCTCCAAGCCCCTTAGGCTATCCTGGTAATGGCTGCCTCTTTTCCTGCTTCCTCCGGTCCTCAGCTTTCTGGCTTGATCCCACTCAATATCTGAGTCTCCTCCAGAAGCTGAACCTTGAACTCCCTTCGTCCTTCCAGTCTCAGTCTCACTTTCAGTTTCCTTCTCAGCAGCTGCTCCTCTACCAACTGCTCCTTCCTGATTAAGAGGACGGGGCTGCCCTATCAGCTTTGACTCCGCCCCTCTCTCTCCCACGTCAGCTCCCTGGGTTATCCTGGAGCTGGGGCGTGGCTCTCTTTGTGTTCTCTTGTGCAGAGAATCTTTCTGGGCTACAACTTTAACCCTTTCTTGACCTGCTTTACTGACAGCTTCTACTGAAAAGAACTGCTTTAAAGCCTTATTTCTAGGTTTTAAACCCTCTGCCATGTCACACTATACAGAGCTTTTTTGCTGTCCTAAGTTATCGGAAGGTTAGCCATATGGGGTACTGAATATTGTCACTATATAGGTAATCTCCTGCTCTGCCCACGGACTGCCCCAGCATGGACCATACTAGATGGACCATACTGGTTTTTATCTGCCGTCATATACTGTGTTACTATGTATCCAGCTAGTGACAAAGTGATCTGTAAGGATATTATTATTTGTATAGTGCTACTGAATATCCTGGTCAGCAGCACTTAGCGGGTGCTGCTAACTGGGTAAGTACCACTGAATTTGTATTTGTTAAGATCCATAAATTATTATCAGGGGAAAAAGCCTGACTAGAGAGCCTAGAACTTTGTTAGTTCTTTGTATTGAATAAACCACACATTTATGATACCTTAGATTGCACATGATAGTGTGTGTGGGGGGGGGGGGGGTTGTGGGCAACCAATTAAGAGTTCCTTTTTGAATGAATGGTTAATTTTGCACATAACAGTAAACTTCAATCGTAAGCTAGGATATGTTGAATACTAGATGGACCATATTGGTCTTTATCTGTCGTCATATACTGTGTTACTATGAATATGATCTCAGTCTCTCAAATGTACTGCACATGCTGACCTTAATACTTGCATTGTCCCAAAGAGAACTGCATGTAGTATATAGAATGTAAAATGTATAGGTACCATAGCAAGGTGTGCTTGGAAAGTCTCTTTACTCAACTCAGGGGCGCACAGTACAACTGGGAATATTTCTGTATCCATTGCCACATCCTCTTAGTGTTTGACGATCTGCTTTCTCTCTATATATTATACAGAATAGTCCCCCGGCAGTACTGACATGTCTATCAGAAATACCGTTCTTGTGGTTTTCTTTGTTACCACTATGTTTGAGCTTATTTTTTGTTTTGATCGGTTGGAATAGGAGCATCTCAAGCGATCACAAGCACGTCATTCTCTACACTTAGGGTCATGATTCCAAAGCCACTCTTCCATTCCTTTCCGTGAACTCTTCTGCCGTCTGTCATGAAGGCAGCTTCTAATCCAGTCCACCACCCTGGGGCACGTTCCCAGCCTGCTCAACTTACGAGGGGTGTCCGATATTAAAGGTACAGGCCAAAATTACACTAACATTTGTATTTGAAGAAATTATTCAATACATTCCACCAAAACTACATACTTTTGTTTACTTCTCCACATAATCGCCGTAAACATTGAGACATTTATCCCACCGTGACACTAGTTTGAACATCCCTTCACAGTACAGTTGCGTGTCAAGTTGCTTGAAGTAGTCCATAACGGTGTCTTGCAATTCCTCCTGATCTTGCGGAAGTTGAGATCATATATGATTTCATGAACAGAACTCTTAGGAATTCCAGTTATTTCAGCAATTTCACTTTAATGCGCTGATCCTCCCTAATCAGACGTTCGACAATTGCGCAGTTGTCATCTGTGTGAGGTCCTTGGTCTGCCTCTTTTCTTTTCCAGATCATCATTCAACTCCGTTCGGTCATCTTTAAACTTGTTACACCGACACTGACTTCTTTTAGGCTTAAAACGTTCGGGCCATACACGCCCTCTAATCTGTGATGAATTTCGCTCTGCTTAACTCCTTCGGCTTGCAAAAATCTGATAACTCCATGCATCTCAAACTTTGAATACTCTGCAATTATACATGCCATGTTTGTTTGCTTCCCGAAAACTAATCGTAATTTGAGTGTTTAAAAAAACAACGCTACAGACTCTCCTACTACGAGTACAAGTAGTCCTGCATATGACAGCACTATTGCGCATGTGAAGCCGGTATGATTGCCACCTGTACCTTTAATATCGGACACCCCTCATATTTAGGAATTTCCTATGTGAGGCAGTATCTGAAGCTGTGCTGGAATTCAAGTGAACCATGTCCATTACACATCACAGTCTAATTTTCCAGTCACCCACTTAAAGAAATTAAGCAGATTTGTTTGACGCAAGCTCCCTCTGTAAACATCATGCAGACTCAGATCCTACATTCACTGGAACCTGTATACTTCATTATCTTGCAGCAACTTCAGTAGCTTCCAAAAGGAGTTAAAGACTCATTTATTCCAAGAACACTTTGGAAATATAACAAAGGCTGCTTCAAACTTGACAAGTGTCACATGAACTATAAAACACAAAAACTAATTAAATGCTATAAGCACCTGTTATGTTACAGCTGCATCACTATGTTATAATTCCAGGTAGCTCTAAGTTCTAGAACTTGGTTATAGTTAACGCTAAATGCAAAGCGTTCTTGTTATTGTTCTGTGTAACTCGCTCCGATTTCAAGATACAGCGTTTATATAAAAATGTATAAATAAATAAGTCCTTGAGGAGTAGACTAGTGGTTAAAGCACTTGCTTGGTAACTGAGTGACCATGGTTTGATTGCCACTGGCACCCCTTGTAACCTTGGGCAAGTCACTTAACCCTCCATTGCCTCGGAAGAAAGACCTGGCAATCTACTTCCAGTCACACTGCCAAGAAAACCCAGGAGCTGCTGGGTCACCAGGAGTCAGTATTGACTCAAAGGCACACAGTGCAGTGCATTCCTTCAACACCGTCTCCATTAATTTTCTACAAATTCTGCTCTTTTCCAGGTCATTCCCATCTCTGAAGATCTATTGAACTGACCCTTCGGTGGATTCTCTAGAACTTGTTAGAGTTCCCTTAATATCCTAGGATGAATCCTATCTGACCCATAGCTTTGTCCACCTACAGTTCTGTTACTGCAGCACAAAACTTTGTATAAATGGATGGCATATGCCCCTATATATTATATGTACCCCTCCCAACAATTAATATCCTTCTCCATTATCTTCTTCAATGAATGTGCATTTGTTGAGCTTTTCAGTTTTTCTGGTCCTCCTTTTCTCCTCTCCAGTCTTACAACTCCACCTCCCCACTTCATCCTTTCACCAACATAGCTGAAGAAAGTCTTGTCACCTCATTTTACCATTTTAGCCCGTTTACTTCTAGACTTTGGCCTTCACTGTCCTGACTACTTGTAGTTTCCTGCTGTTTTCCCTTTGGCCAGATCTTCTTTCCCTCTGTTCTTCTTTTTGAGGTCCTTGGCACTCGTTGACAGTTAGCCGTTCTTGCTTACTTTATCAGCTGCTTTTCTGAAAACCATGTCCCCGTCATTTTCTTCCTATTTACTTTCCTGTGATGAAGATTTATTGTCATTACTATAATTTCTTGTAGTTTACTCCATTGTTATTTCACCTCACATATATCCTCCCACTGAGGGCCAGAGCCTTTTTAAGGCATTTGCTTATGAAGAACTTTGTATTAAAAGCATCTTTAAAAAAATGGAAGAAATAATTCCCTCTAGCCTTTCAAAATTAAAAAAAAACCATTATCTTTGAAAACTAGAACACTAACAGGCAGAGTTTAGACCCAGGTCCATTTTCCTTTACGCAGTGTATGACCTTGATCAAATTGCTTGACATCTCTGTGCTCCAGGTTTTTCAAGGAAGGAACAGCCCATCCATGCAGGTAATTTGAGCAGAAGATGTATTAAAACAAGACTGCAAGAACAGGCAAAGAAGATTCATAGCTGTGGGGAAGCTAGAGTAAACTAATTAATCATGTGCAGTCTGCGATACTACAATAACTAGAGCAAATGGGCAGGCTGGATAAAATTGGTGGTCTTCAGCTACTATACTGTAGCTTTGTGCTTTAATGTCTATATGCTATAGTCCTGAAAATTGCCCTGTGGAGGGTAATTTTATCACAGGCCATCTTTGCGTGAAGGCCAAGTAAGTGCCTGTTTTATAATGACACACAGGTACCTATGTGTCTTTTTAAAATGTTAGGGCCTAAATTGAAGTTGTGGCCATTTATGCTTGCTCAGGAGAAGGGGTGAATATTTACATGCAGTGCAATTTCCTAGCAATAAGGTGTTGATACTCATATGCAAAGCCTCTTTCATTAGTTCATTAAGCCCATGAGTCAGTTTTAGCAAGCGATGAAAAAAATGCTGATACCCCTTACCAGCAAGTACCCCCTCAAAAAAAGCCCCGTTTGCATGTAAAAAGCACACAGATATGTTTCTTTTATAAACAACAGACCCGATATTCAGTGACGGCGGCTCACCATTGCCGCTGAAGGTTAAACACGGATATTCAATGCTGGGACCATATCTGGACACTGGCATTGAATATTGTCGTGCCGGCATCCCCTAGTGGCCAAAGGCGGTAAGGGCATGCGGTACAACATATTTATTTTCAAGGAGCGTGGGGTATTTTAAGGCCAAAATGGAGATTGGTCTTAGGTATTTCAGCTCCTTGTGAGAACTCAATAAGTAAGCCACGAGTGTAGGGAAACAAGGCTTTTATTTCCCCTCTGTGCAAGGGTTCATTAAGACATTAGAAATCAAAGAATGTCCTTTGTTCATAAAGGTTCCAGTAATAAACAGGTAAAACCAATTGTTAATATCTTCACAATTAGTTGTAAGAGTTGAAGGGAGGAATTCAATTCATTCCAGGGCAAAGCAATTTAAACAAGACTTCTTATTTACAAGGTGGCTTTGGACTCTAGGCTAGAAGCCATACACAAACTACAATCCATAGCTTCTTCCTGAGGAATGGGAATAGTGTTTGCATTTTCTATTTCCATAAATTCTGCTTCACTACTTTCCCCCTCAGAGCACACGCTGTCCCTGGCAGTTACAGCTTTATATGGACTGTCTCTGGTATCTTGCCTCCAATAAGACTGTGCTTTAAAGTCTTCTGGTAGTTTTTCAAACCACTCTGGTTTCTTTCCTCTTCTTATAAAGTGAGTTTTAGCTTTAGCAGTGCTTTTAGGAGTTAAGCTTTATTTAGCAGGAATAAAACTTTCATACCTTGAGTTTCTGTAGCTTGAAGCTCTGGAGCCTTCTCTCTCATGCACGTCTCTGTGACAACAGGTTTTCTGTCGGTAGCTTCTGGGCAGTGCTGGACTTCCTGAAAGCTTAGTAAAACCTGGTGCGGATTCTCCAGTTCTATGCTTCAGTGACAAAGTAGCTTTGTTAAAAACTCCTTTCCCTCGGGTACCTGGTAAAGCTTGTTCCGCATACTCCAATGCCTGCAGGCTTTCCTCCAAGCCTGGCTCTCCATATATGTCTTTCAGCTTTGGACTCAGGAACGTTGCTTAAGCAGGGAGTGGCATACCCTCCAGCCTGACTGCTTTCCTTAGCAGACTCCCTCTGAACAGCGGCTCTCGTAGGTTGGCCCCTCTGAATTCTACCTCTGAATTCTGTCCTTTTGGGCTTGCTCAGGGAGGATTCCTTCCTTCAGGTCTCTCCCTCCTTCTTCGGCCGTAATCCTTGTTCCTTCTCTTCCTGCTGTTCCAGCTTCTGCTTCCCCTTCTCCTTCTCCTTCCTCATCTGCTGTGCTAGCCTTAAGCTTCCGTTTATAAAGGGATCTTCCCTTTGAATCTCCCGGGCTCATTTCCAGCTGCAACTGGTTAGCTCTCCTAGCCTCATTAGCTTCTGTAGGATCACTCCTGCCCCTTCTAGCTGTGTTTGAGGTAATTGCACACCTAGAGCTTTGTGAAAAACAGAGTTTCTTTTCAACTCTGCATCTTTATTGGTACCAGCCTCATGACAATATCCAGGTTGGCTAGCAGCAGCAAAGTTAACAGGGAGACGCGATATTCAGCTGCTGATGGTTAGCTTCAGTGGCAAACTTTGGGCCAGCTTTAAAGATGCTTAACTTTGCCACAGAGGGATAACAGGACTATGGCTGAATATCATCACGTCCCAGTTATCTGCAGTTGCCATCTCCACTCCAACCCCAGATCAGAGCATTCAGTGGTGGCACCTGCAGATATGCGGTTAGTGCTCTTGAATATCCCAGTCACTGAGATTAACATAGCAGGTCTGCTAACCACATTAATCCCTTTGAATATCTGGCCCCATAAGCCTAAATCATGACTGCGCCTATCCTATGCTCAGATTCCACCCCTGAGTCACGTAAAGTCACTGCACATACAGGATAGTTTTATAAGTGGCATTTTATGCATAAACTGCCTTATGCATGCAAAAAAGTCTCCATAAAATTACCACTATAGAGTACACAGACCTTGACTCATTTTCTTTGAATCTAGAAGCCAACACAAAAACTTGGGAGCTGAAGACTGAGCCCTTTCTTACTATCCTCTCTCCTCTCTTTAGCCACACCAAAATTCAAGAGTAGGTAGAGGGGAAAATCCCTTCCAAGGCCTACCGCAGCTCCTTCAGGACCTGATTTATTAAGACTGTTTTCCCATTCTGTGTCCATGGGAAAGAGAGCTTACTAAATCAGCCAGCAACGTCTCTCCTCCCTACTAAATATGCTGTCAGCAGCATGCTGGCAACCCCCCTGACAGCTGGGCCTGAGGTGATTGCCTTTTTGCTTCTTGTATCACCATGGCCTGAGTCCCCACCAGTCTCCTTCTTTTTCATTTATTTATTTATTTATTTAACAGTATTTCTAAACCGCCTTATCTTAATAATCAAGGTGGTATCACAGCAAGCAATCAGGTAAAGTGTGTGTGTTGTACATGCAGTGAGGATAAAACTTAGTTGTGTGAGGGATGTGTTGGGTGCTTGATTTGTTTGAGCTATATACAGGGTGGGCTATTTACAGTGGTGCTAGAATCATATTTTATATATAGTCAGTTGTTTGGGAGGATTGGAGTGCTGTTATCCATTCTCTTAGGTTATGTGATGTGACCATAGTGCTCTATGAACAGCATGGTTTTCAGTTGTTTTCTGAAGTCTTTGAGGTCTGGAGTTGCCCTTAGATCGTCCGGTAGATTGTTCCATATTGTTGGAGCAGCCATGGAGAGAGCTCTGTCTGTTGTGTCCTTGCGTGTGTGCTTGTACTCATTTGGGGTGCTGACTCGGTTGCGTGTTTGACTTCTTCTGGGACGTGCGCTGGTTTCCGGTTGTATGAGCAGGTGGAGGCTGTTGGCTGATGTGTGTTCTTTTATCTTAAATAGGTTTATGATAGTCTTGTATCTGATGCGAGCAATGATTGGGAGCCAGTGTAAGTCCTTTAGTGTAGGTGTGATGTGCTCCTGCCTTGCGGCTCCGGATATGATTCGAGCTGCAGTGTTTTGTGCCAGCTGTAGTGGTTTGAGAGCTTGTTTTGGTAGTCCGAGGTATATCGGATTGCAGAAGTCCAGTATTGGGGTTATCAGTGCTTGACAGACTGTACGGAAGTGTTCTGGAGCGAGGAGTGGTTTCAGTCTCCTGATGATTCGCATCCTGTAATATGCTTTTTGGATTGTTTTGTCTATGTGTGGTTTGAGGTTGAGTTTACTGTCCAGAGTAACCCCAAGGTATCTCACCTCCGATCTTATCGGTATCGTGGTGCTTTGTATCTTTATGTTTGTTGGGTGTGTGAAGCTTTGGTTTCGAGTGATGATTAAAGCTTCAGTCTTGTTGTAGTTTATAGCTAGATTGTTGTTTTGGCACCACTTCGCCATTTGGGTAAGGCAGTCTGCTATCTTAGAGAAGTCCGGGTTTTCGATTGATATCGGGGAGTATACCATTATATCGTCTGCGTATATTGTGTATTGGATGTTGTTCTCTTTCATAATGTTGCATATTGGTTGGATGTAGATGTTAAAAAGGAGTGCTGAGAGTGCGGATCCTTGTGGTACTCCTTGTTGGACGTTTATGGGCCGGGAGGTGTCCTGTCCCACCTTGACCTGTAGCTGTCTTTCTGTTAGGTACGAGTGGAACCATTTTAGAGTGGTACCGTGTATACCAGTGTTCTTCAGTCTCTCCAGGAGTATATTGTGATCAACTGTGTCGAACGCTGAGGAGATGTCGATGAAGATCATTATAATTCCATTCCTGATGTCGTCAATTATTCTTATGATGCTGTCGAAGAGGTAGATCAGGAGAGTTTCGACTCCATGGTTGGGACGAAATCCGTGTTGGTTGTCGTCGAGAGTTCCGTGTTCGTCAATGTGTTCCTGAAGTTGTAGTTGAACCGTCTTTTCGATTATTTTTGCGAGGAAGGGTATGCTGGAGATTGGTCGGTATGCTGCTGGGTCCTTTTTGTCGAGAGAAGTTTTCTTTGTGATTGGTCTTACTTTCATGCCTTTGTACTCTCTCTTCACCCACTCTCTCTCACCCCCACCCCTTATCCTCACTGAGTCTCTCTTATCCCCCCATCCTATTGTCTGCAGTCTCTCTTTCAAACCTCACCACCATCACACACACATATATACTAGTAGGATGAGGGCTGGCATTAGGGTGTGGCAAACAGGACACTTGCCTTGGGCCCACATGCCATAGGGCGCCCCAAGTCTGCCTCAAGCGGAAAAGGGCATAGCTTGCAGGTGGTTTATGGCCTAGTTTATTTACTATACCACCTTTTCAGGTTATACAAAGCGGTTTACAAAAATAATTCTAAAATAGATTGAAAGAAATCAAAAGGCTTTGGGGGCCCCCTCATCAGTTTGTTCCCAGGGTCCCTGCATGTCTAATTCCGACCCTGAGTAGGATGAGAGTAAAAAAAACCAGGAGTTTAAAAAATGTCTTTCCAGAAATAGGTCAATGACTATTCCAGTTAAATTATTAATAAGACATCACCTCTACAACATGCAGTTCATTAAGATCTGTGATTGGCTGTGTTATCGCCCACTGTGTTAAGTTCCCAGAGCGATTTTTCAGTAGAGTCCGGCATCCTTGCTCTTTTCCACCTAGCCCAAAAGATGGCACTGTGGCATTTTCCTTCTAGCTGCAGAGAGGGAAATATTCAAGACGCTGGTTGGTTTTAAAGAGCAGAATGGATAAGGATGATCCTGGCACAATCGGGTTACATGAACTCCACAAATGGTACAGTACAATGAGTCTGAACATAGAGGACTTCTGTTACACTCACACACCCCAGAGCTGATACACTGAAAAGAGCAACACACAACATGGATACAGCAGCCAAGGAACAGCAAAGAGACAGCACATAAATTGACATTTACAGCTATGCACACAGACTCAGCCATGCAAACATAATTATCTAGCTGCGCTAAGTTCTTTCACAGCTGGCTTTCACGGCTGAAGCACCTGTCTGGGCCCTCCTCAACATACCAGTGCCTTTTTCTGGTACTCAGAAGGAGAAGTTGCCCAAGATGAGGAACACTGTTTTATTTGTATACATTTGCAACCCTCCAATTCCAAACAGATGGCTCATAGTGGATAACAAGACAAATAAAAAGTAACAGCATTAGGTACAAATTAGCCCAACAATTCACAACGCAAGTCAACTCAAAAAGCATGGCAAAGTAGTAAAATGCTGCCAGATAATATAACATATATCCAGAATGTAGAGCATAACTAAATATAGCTCTACTCAATTTAGACCTCAAACATAAGCAGAACAGAAAATCCTAGAGAACGATGAATAATGGTATAGCATGCAGAAGTGCTGGGGCATTGAATTCCACACTTTGGGGCTAGTAAAGGAGAACCTCCGCTTTCAAGTTCTCTCTAGTTTATGCGCCTTTAGAAAGGGGAGTTTATGGCTCTGAGCTGCTCGGGAAGCTTATCTAGGTAGTCCCCCCCCCCCTTTCCTATCCTTGATCCCTGCTCCTCTCCCGCTATATCCCCTCCATGCCGATCCCCAGTCCTTTTTCCTCATTTCCCTCACCACTTCAACTTGGATGGTAGGAGGAATGATTTTCAGTAGTTGCCCCTGCACCCTTAGTACAGGTGTGGCCTGGGTCCATGGGAAGTGTTTTGAGGCTGCTTCTCCAAGGGGATACATGAAATAATTTGTTTTAGCTCAGCTACTGGGTCTTGATGAACATAAGAACTTAAGATGCACAGGGGAATGTTAAGTGCTCCAAGGTCTTCACTAGTTGACTTTAGCAAAATTCCTTAAACTCCTCTCCACTCAAGAACAAACATCTTTATGCATTTAAATACAAAGTTTGCCTTTACTGTGGTGAAATTCTCACATTTAAAAGTGCACACAAACAAAAGAAACCAGTTTGTGGTAATTTAAAGTTCTCTTCCAGGAACTTGTCTAATCCTTTTTTAAACTCAGCTACACTAACAGCTTTTATTCCAAAAAAAAGAATTGAAGGAACAAATTGAAGCCCTGCTATGCAAGCATTAATTGTGGTAAAGGTGGATAATTGTAATATGCACTACCAGGGTTTACCTGGTGTTCTCATGAAGGAAGTCAAATTTATTTTTAGTTTAATCATTTTTATTCATTTTTAAGAATAATATCATATATCCACAATATCAGAAAGGACATAGCATTACAGCCAGTCGCCATATCATCATATAAGAGGTGTGATCAAAAAATATCGAGACTTGAAGTGATCTAGTTATGTGCTTTGCTTGTGCAGAGTGTAGCGTGGCTGCAACATACCTGTACTTTTTTAAATCATGTGATGTTTGGTATCATGTAAAAGCAACTCTTAAGATTTACGATGAGTGAAAAAATTGAACAGCGAATTTGCATTAAATTCTGCCAGAAATTTGGAGATTCATCCAGAGACTTATGACATGTTACAGCAAGTGTATGGTGATGAATGCATGAGTCATGCTCAAGTTTATGACTGGTTCAAATGTTTCCAAGAGGGCCACCAAAGTGTTGACAGTGACGAACATTCTGGAAGGCTACCCACAAGAAGGAATGAAGACAAAGTTGAAGCAGTGCATGCCGCAATATGCTCAAATTGTCGATTAACTATCCGGGAGCTTGCTGTGGACATAGACATCAGTTTTGGGTCGATACAGTCCATTGTTACTGCCAATTTGGGGATGAGATATGTGTCTGCAAAATTTGTGCCAAAACTCTTGTCTCCTGACTAAAAGAAAGATTGACTGTCTGCAGCCAGGGATTTGTTGGAATGCACTGAAAATAACTCTGATTTCATCAAAAAGATTATTACTGGTGATGAATCATGGGTTTATGTTTATGACCTGGAAATTAAGGCTCAGTCCTCACAATGGAAGACTCCAGACTCTCCCAGACCCAAGAAAGCCTGTCAGATGAGGAGCAATGTCAAGGTCATGCTCACAGTTTTCTTTGATTACCAGGGTATTGTTCATCATGAGTATGCTCCAAAAGGCCAAACCATCAGTAAGGAGTACTATGTCTAAGTTATGACTCGTTTGATAGATGCAGTTCATCGTAAGAGGCCAGAGTTTCACAGGAATGATGAATGCCCCATGATAATGCCCCAGTTCACGCATCACATCTTGTACAGCAGCTCTTGGCCAAACACCAAATCGAGCAAGTCTGTCAGCCCCTTACTCACCTGACCTCACACCCTGTGACTTTTTCTTGTTTCCATAACTGAAAATACCACTGAAAGGAAGCAGATTCAATGACCTGGAGACCTTTAAGCAAAATTTAACACAGCAACTTCACAGCATAATGAAAGAGGCATTTCAAAATTGTTTCCAGCAGTGGCAGAAACACTGGAAGAAGTATGTTTTATTGGAAGGGGACTACTTTTAAGTAGACTGAGTGCAATAACTGTCAGTGTCATACTTCTTGTCTTATTGAAGAAGTCTCAATACTTTTTGATCGCACCTCATATATTTATTTTTATGTATTTATTTATTTAACATTTCTTTTATACCACCTTTCAGGATTATCAAAGCAGTTTACATTTAACTCAATTTATATATAGAACACAAGTATTAACTATGTTACCTTGAACAATTGCATATAACTATATAAAATTGAGGAAACTGTGTATGTTTAGTACAACAAGAGGGGGGGAGTTTACAAGGGTCAAGAGGATATTTGCAATTCAACCTGTATGTAGCATATCGGTGGCGTTCAATGGGGAATTGGTGTTGGTTTCACCCTTACCCCACTATTTATTTTTAATAATACAACACATTTGGTAACAAGAACAAGCAAATATTTTGGGCCCAGTATTCAGCCACTGAGGTTTTAAACACCAGCTATGGTGGTTAAAAATAATCTGCATTCTCAGTGGTGGTATTTGGATAATGACTCGGTCTGCAGTCAGTGCCAGCGCTATCTAGATGGCATTAATATTAGTCCAGCAGAGCAGGTGCTGCTATCCTGCTAAGGGCCACTGAAGACGTACCGCGTGACTTTTCCATAGAAGGTCAAGGTGAGTTATATCTAGGTAGAGTGGATATTTCCTGGTCCTCAGAAGGCCTCCAATTAAATGGACAGTTGTTGAAACCCTGTACTTGCTCTAGTGCCACATGTTGCTGGTAATTTACTTGCTCTAGGATTGCTCTGCGATGCAGAAAGCAAGCTAGTGCGGGAAAATCAGCAGAAAAACCACTGCGCTAAACCATTGTGCAATGGGCATGCTAATCACATGCAAAATACTGGTTTTAAATTGTGTCTGATGTAAAGAACTGTGCTGAACCTTGGCGCAGTTTCTTACGTTTCTTTTAACACTGGATCCTTATGTCTGATTCAAGCAGGCATAAAAGTACAGCTGAGCCAAAAGATCATCTGAGGTGAAGTTTGACATTTTACCTCAGATGATCCAGGCACTGGGAAGACCCCCAGTGCTCCCAACAAGCTATTGGAGGGGCTGTTACCCTCCTGGACACTGACGCACTCAACCAGTACAAAACTCATTGGTGGCTTTGTGGAACCTGACATCTTCCCCCCCCCCCCCCCCATTCCCTAAGCCAAAAAAAAAAATCATTGGTGGCCCCATGGGCACCTCCCCATCTCTCAAAGAGATCATTGCTCTCTTTGTTTAGCACCAACTTATGGTGCACAGCTAATTTGTTTGCTGTTTGCTTATAGCATCACTGCATAAAAAGTTAGCATTAAACTCATGTTAGGAAACCTTGCGCTAGAGCTTTAGTGCAGGTTTTCTGCATTGGCCCCTAATTTTGTACCTAAGACAATGGAGGGTTAAGTGACTTGCCTAGGATCACAGTGAAAATCAGTGGAATCTAAACCCCAGCTTCCCCAGTTCACCGCTCTAATCACTAGATGCTGATGCCGGTTCACTGGGTGCCATTAAAAGCTTTAACATTTTGACTGTGATATTTAAGAGTTCAATCAGCTTATTTAGCTTCATTGCTGAGAAGGTGTGAACCTAATAATATGCAGTGTTCTGGAATTGAGCTATGGTCTCTTAGTGACTGAGGTAAACCCAACCATCTTAAAATTAAGAAGTTGTTAAATACTCATTTATTTGAGCAGTCCTTCCATACCTATTTATAGAAGAACTTAGAGAGGGGGTTATTCTGTGCCACAAATAGCGGGAATAGATGACCCAACGGTTGGACTGTAAGTTAAATCTTTCTTTTTAGCTGTATGTTATGTCTTATATGTTTTTATAATTATTGGGGAAACATATTCAAGTAATTTAACTGACTAGCAGAACTGCAAACAAGTTAAACTGTGATCAGTGGGATATTCAGGAGCACATCCCCTATTAGTCTGTATGCCCCGATGCTAGCCAGCTAGCGTTAGGGTGTTCTAGGGGTGCAGAGTGCTGGGAGACACCAGAGGTTAGCCAGACAGCAGTGATATTTATTTATTTATTTATTTAGTAGGCACTTGTATACCGCTGCTTCCTACGATCAGCAGCGGTTAACTTTACAGATCAGGTTGGACTGCACAGTGCAGTAATTTGTATGATTTACATTATGATTGGTTCAGGATTTGATTAGAAACAACACAAACACAGAGTCATTTGATTTACATTTGAATTAGTGTGTGCGGGTTTGCTTACCTATATATACATTAGGATGCGTGGGTGGGGGTGTGCTACGTATATACATATATACAATATGACAGATCTGGTTTCTGGTTAGTTCGGTCTATATACATATATAGAATTAACAGACTGGTTTTGGTTAACTCAGCCTAAAATGGGACTGAAAAAGGTGTGTCTTGAGATTTTTTCTAAATTCTTTTAGGTCACTTATTTGTCGTATGTCGTGGGGCAGCTGATTCCAGAGTAATGGTGCAGTATACGAGAAGGCCCTGCGACTTGTCTCCGCTTTGACCTTTCTTATGCTGTTTGGGACGTTGAGGGTGTTTTGAGTTATGGTTCTTCTGCTTCTATTGGATGCCTGGATGGTGATTAGATTGTTGAGGTATGACGGGGCTACGTTGTGAATGAGCTTGTACGTGGTTACTAGTATTTTGTATAAGATGCGGGCAGTAATGGGGAGCCAATGGAGTTTAATGAGTACAGGAGTGATGTGTTCAGTGATGCCTTTTTTCATAATGATCCTGGCAGCGACGTTTTGGGCCATTTGTAGAATGTTTAGGGTGCTCTTCGGGAGGCCTTGGAAGATAGCGTTGCAGTAGTCCAGGTGCGGCATGATAAGAGCTTGTGCCACTGTTCTGAAGTCGGAATGGTCGATGATGTTGCGGAGTGGTTGAAGCACTCTTAATTTATGAAATATGGCCCGGTTTGTTGTTCGTAGGTGTTTTTCCATCCGCAAGTTGCTATCAAGTAGTAACCCTAGATACTTTATTTCGGGCTTGGTGTAGTAGACGTTATTGTTGAGGGTGACGGTGGTGGGCGGAGTGAAATCCTTTTTCTTGGAGATGAACATCACCTCCGTTTTTTTATGGTTTATTGACATGTTGTTTATTTGTAACCAGGTCTGGAGCATGCTGAGGCATTCCTCGAGTTGAGTGTAGTTTGGTTGGTTTATGTCCAGCTGGGTATACAACATTAGATCGTCTGCGTACATATGATAGCTGATCTTGTGCTTCTGTATGATTTCGCATATTGGTTTAATGTATAGGTTGAATAGGAGGGAGGATAGAGCTGATCCTTGTGGTATTCCTTGGGTTTGTGGGAAAGCATCAGCTTTTTCATTGTTGAACTGTACTTGTTGCATTCTATTTGATATATAAGATGTGAACCATTTTAGTGGGGTCCCCGTTACACCTATGGAGGTGAGACGGTTGATGAGGGTTCTGTGGTGCACTGTATCAAAAGCGGCGGATATGTCGATAAAGATGAGAATGTACATCTTGCTTCTGATTTCGAGACCCTTAAGGAGGTTGTCAAGGAGTGCTATAAGCAGGGTTTCCACTCCATGATGCTGACGGAAACCATATTGATGCATGTCCAGGGCATTTGTATCATCTATGTGGTCTTGGAGTTGTTGCTGGACTGCCTTTTCAATGATCTTGGCTAGAAATGATATGCTCGAGATGGGTCGATATGATGCTGGATTACTGTTTTGTTTTTTAAGATGGGTCGTATTAGTGATCTTTTTAGTTGCGTTGGCATGGTGCCTTGCTGGAGTGATTGGTTTACAATGTGGGTGATAGGTTGAGTTGCTGGCCCAGTTAACCCTAACTGGCTAAAGTCAGGACAGCTGAATAGCTGTCCTAACTTAGCTGGTTTAGCTATCCCGCCAATGGCTGAATATCACTATCTACCAGCTAGCTAATTGGCTAACTAGGCAGCCCAGATATTTACTGCCAATGGCCAGATATGACCACAGCATTAAGAACATAACATAAGAATATAAGAAATGCCATACTGGACGCTTACCTGGTGCGTGCCTCACGGGGTCCAGTTGTTGCTGGTGGAGAATGCCGATTGGCAGCCTTGTCGGAGTTGGAATACTTGGCGGCTGTCTTGGCGTCATCTTCCTCCCCAGCATTGAGCCCTGCGCCGAAGGTTCCCCGTAGCTGCCCATTGCCGGTAGGGTTCCTGGAGGTCTCCTCTCCTGTGTTATCGGGAGAGGTCTTGGTCTCGCGAGGGCCAGGAGAAGGCGTGCCGGAGGAGCCTGTGAGTAGTGAGCTTCACTCTATTCCATCGACGGCGCTGGTTGGAGGTGAGCATGCAGGGAGGGTTCCCCCCCCCCCCCGGTGCGACGAGAGGATCCGTTGGCATCTATGGAGGCGGAAGGTTCAGCGGCTATATTGGAGGGGGCCTTTGTTTTACAGCGCCTTACATTGGAGACAATATGGAATGCTATTGTTTCCTTAGGAGAAGTTTTACTCCCTAAAATTACATCTTTGTCTTCTAATGTAAAAATAACGATAGAGACAGTAGCTGATTTGGAGAAGAAAGTATCTGGAATTTCTCTTGAAATTGAAGGAGAACGGAACAGAGTTACCAACCTTGAAGATCAATCTGATGTTTTCAAAAAGAACTTTTTGTCGGTACAAGCTAAATTAGAACAGTTAGATAATCTTTCTCGAGTTAATAATTTGAGAGTTGTTAATTTTCCTAGGTTGATTTCTGTCTCTGCTAGAGATATGTTTAAGTGGTATTTAGTAGAGGTACTGGGGGTTTCCCCTGATTTAATGCCACCCTTGGTAAGAATTTATTACCTCCCTAAGGCTAAGTGTGTTTCTTCTGGTGGAGCTTTAGGGGGTGGTTTGGAACAAAGGGATGTTTTGAACGTCACTGATTTATTGGAAAATTCTGGCCTTGAGTCTCAGGAGTCTTCCACTTTATTAATAACGTTTGCTTTGTTGTCAGATAAGAAGTGGATGTTAAAACTTTTTTTCCAGAAAAGGAAGTTTCCTTTTCGTGGTTTAGCTGTTCGTATGTACCCTGATCTTGCGAGAGAAACCCAGAAACGGCGCAAAGAGTTTTTACTGCTCCGTCCTGGGGTCTTGCAGTTGGGCGGGCTCTTTTTTCTGAAACATCCATGTAAATGTTTGATTATGTATCAATCTGTTTCCTATGTATTCTTTGAGCCCTCTCAACTGTTAGCCTTTATAAATGCCAGGCGATTAGAATCCTCTATTGATTCCTCCTAGGGCTTATATTAGATTTGGTCTGGACTTGACTTCTACCTTTTTTTCTTGTTAGCTTTGGATTTACTTTCTTTTTGGATGTTCTGCCCTATATAGTGGACTAGGGAGAGTATGCACTTTAATTATTTCTATTGATATTTGTTTATCAGGTATACTGTTTAATGGTATTTCCGTGTGTCACCCTGTTTCTGCAAGAAGGATTTGTTTAAACTTTCTTAATTATATTGTAAAATTTCATAAATATTGTCATGTAGAAGACCCTTCCGAGGCTATGGAGCTGAGTGAAGCAGAAGAGTTTGCTTCAGAAACTGACAGGCAGGCAGAGCACATGGCCCAGTGTTGCCAAGGGAAACATAAACAAAGTGAGTCACGAGAGGAGCAAACACGCCCAAGCTGCAACGTATCCCCGTGTTCAGGAGTTAAGGGAAAACACCTGGTTGGGGGAGGGGCACAGCTAAGCCTGTGACGTGGTAGCATCCCCAGAAGCCATGGAAACAGATGGTGACCCTGTGGAAAGTATTGGTACTGCAGGTGAATGCAGGATTTTCTCTGCTCAGAACAAGAAACACATGGCTAATCAGCTAACACAGCTCACCTCAGGGGAGGGGAGAAGCAGAGTTACTGATTGGGCACGCCCTAGAAGGAGGCGGGCTGTCCAAAGCAGAGGCAGCTTGTTAAGCAGACAAGGAGCAAAGCAAGAGGGAGCAAAGCAAGAGTGAGCGAAGCCGGAAGGAGAAAGAAAGAAGCAGAGAGGAAGGCAGGAAGTAGCCTTTGACTCAGAAATCCTTGACTTGGAAAGAGAAACACTGCCCAGCTGTAATCCAAGGAGAAGGGATTCAGACCCAAGAAGCAGGTACCAGGGATACTCAGAGGCTGATAGAATCTTCTGTGAACAGGAGAGGTTTGAAGCACTGAAAGACCCAGGGATAAAGCCCAGGCTTCTGGAGGGGAGAGATGACCCGTGGAAAGGAAGGCAGAGTGGCAAGGAATTCTCAGACAAGCCACAATACAAGGTACATGGTGTGTTTGATACAGATGACAAGTTTTATAATGAGAAGCCAGAAAGAGTGAATGCTGATTTTAAAACTCAGGACAGACTCAGTCAATATGAAGGCAGTTGGCTGCAGCCTGGAAATCGTTTAAACTCTCCCAGCTATTCTCACCAGACAGCTGAAAGCTTTAGCAAGCAAGCTAATAGAAAGAAAACAGCTGACCTGTATGGCAGAGAAATAAGCCAGGAGAAGTTAGACGGTCCTGCGTTTGAAGCACTCTTTAGAAGCACTCCTCATACAACTGAAGTTGGTAACCCGACACTTCCTTTCAGAGACAAGTGGGGGAGGGGTAACTCCAGCACATTGAATGATTGTTTTACCAGAGACGGCATTACTAGCTATCCTGAAATAAGGACTGCAAACAAATGCTTACCTAAGGAAGGAACAGATCCTCAGCTTAGCCCAGTTAGAAGACAGGCTGAATTACTCCTTAGAGAATTTAAGGAATTCTTAGACAAACGAGCAATTTCTGACCAGAAGCTAGCACAACCAGAAAATAGTCCTGAAGCAGAAATGCCCTTGGCTTGTCCTTTGCCAATGATAGAAGTAGACCAGCCAATGGACTGTTCAACCTGTCTTATTGACAGAGATAAGTGAAGCAAAGCTTGAATGGTCATATGCTATAATATACTAAACGTATCCTGTATGAGTACCTTGCTGAAGAGCTTATGAAGAAGTAAAAATAAGCTAAAGCATATCTTGTTCACAACTCAGGAACATTCTTGTTTTGCCAGTGTTTGTTTGATTTAAAAGCAGAGGTCACATGACTGAATGTGAACCCTAGCGTTAAAGGACATTTGAGCACAGCATTGAAGAGCCTGTTTTTGCTTTATTCTTACTTTGGCTAAAATATTCCTTTACGTCTGTTCCATTCCACCGCGGAGCGGGAGAAATAAATCCTTATGTAAAAAAATATTCTTTTGCCTGCCTTATCACTTGACCTTTCACAACTACAACCTCAACCTCAAGGCCAACCCCTCCTTAAACACTCAAGGTTAGGGAGCGGGTGGGTGGCAAGCCCTAAGAAACAGGGATATAAAAAGTACTCACTAGAATTGAGCCATAGAATGAGAACCGGAGAGGAGGAGACGAGGAAGGGAGAGATGAGGACGGCAACACAGCACAGGAAGCCAGAGCAACAAAGACTCCAAGAGCCCGTGCCCAAAAGCCAGGTGGGAGCAACCCTCGACGGGGGTCCTATCGTGAAGGCAGCCAGTGGGAGAGACTACCTGAGAGGCTGGTTTGGGAGCACACAGAAACTCCTGAGAGAGAGAGGTGCTGGCCAGAGGACATTTGTATGTCTGAGGAAAAGGAGAAGCTAAAAGGCAGGAAAACACATCCAGTGTTTGGAACCCTTGCTGACCCAGCAGTGCTGAGAAGGTTTTCCTTGCAAAAGCCAAAAGGTAGGCTGCATAAAGTGTATAGAGAGAAAACTAGGTGTAAAAGTTTTCCTTGTGATTGCCAAGATCTGCTGGACTCTCCCTATGCTAACTCCTGTATATACGGTAATTCTCAACCCTGCTCTTTAGAGTGCTGTGAAGAGAGGCCTCGGGGAAATAGAGAGGGAGTGAATTTTGAAACGCCGTATAACTGTGCACAAACTTACCCAGCTGAAAGTGATTTGGAGGAAATGCAGACAGGGTCTGTTAGTGAAGATACAACAGATGAGCAAATGGACTGCACGCTATCACTAGCTGATCATATCGTATCACTTTGCTGACCTGGCTGTTAACAAGGCTGTTGGAACAGCAGTAAAGAAGCAAAGTGTTTTCTTTGTATGGAAAAGGGGACTGTTACTTTTGAGTTTGTATTGAGCACTGCATATTTGAAGCTGAAAGCCAAAGAAGCTGTTTTTGTGTTATAAGTTCCTGAAAAGTTTTCTTTATGCCAGAAGTATGGCTATTTTGTCCTAAGTTTCATTTGCAATTAATCCGCCCGGAAGGGGAAATAAAAACCTTGTCATTTTTGCCTAAACCACTCGACTGCAATTATTCCTGGCTTAGAGAGTAAGAGGAACTACAGCTCCCAGAAGGCAGTGCATGACCAAGTGCACTACCCAACTTCCTAAGTTAGGATTTCCCAGGCTGACCTACCCTACATGCCCCTGGCTCTGGGGAGGTTACTGGTGACAATATAAAATAAAAAAAAAAGAAAAGAAATGCCATACTGGGTCAGACCAAGGTCCATCAAGCCCAGAATCCTGGTTCTAATATTGGCCAATCCAGGTCACAAGTACCTGGCAGGTTCCCAAAAATGTACATAGGTTCCAGGGTAAGTAGTGGATTTCCCAGGTCTTTAATAATGGTTTGTGGACCTCCAAGAACTTGTCCAAACCTTTTACAGCTTTTACTACATCCTCCAGTAGCGAATTCCAGAGTTTGATTACATGTGGAGTGAAAAAATATTTTCTCTTATTAGTCTTAAATGAGTCACATTGTAACTTCATTGCATGTCCCCTGGTCTTTCTACTTTTTATGGCGTAAACAACTGATTTACATGTACCTGTCCCACTCCATTCATTGATTTATAGACCTCTATCATATCTCCCCTCAGCCATCTCTTTTTCAGAGTGAAGAGCCCTAACCTTTTAAGCCTCTCCTCATAGGAGTATCCTTCAATCCTCTTTACCATTTTAGTGACTCATCTCTGTACCTTTTCTAATTCTTTTATATCATTTTTAAGATATGGCAACCAAAATTGCACACAATATTCAAGGTGCAGTCGCACCATGGAATGATACAGAGGCATTTTAATATCCTTGGTTTTATTCTCCATTCCTTTCCTTATGATTCCTAGCAATCTATTTGGTTTCTTGGCTGCTGCTGCACAATGGGTAGAGGGTTTCAACAAATTATCCACAATAACATCTAAATCTTTTTCCTGGATAGTGGTTCCTAATGTGGAATCTTACATGCCTTTTCAGTAGAAATTCAGGGCAAATTGTCTTCAAGTATTTCCCTCTCTTCAGAGGGCTTGTAGTGCTATACAAATTAATATTATTATTATTAGTAGTAGTGGTAGTAGTAATCTAAGGGGCCCTTTTGCTAAAGTGTGTTAGGTTTTTGCACTTAACATGTGTTTAACACTAAAAGTAGCGTTAAGTGTAAGGCCTCTGTGGTAACTGTCAGGGGTATGGCCAGCATGTTCCCAGCAGTCAACATGTAATTGAGTACCCTAAGGCATAGCACACCTAACTTCAGTTACTGAAGTGACATTAGGTGAACCCAAACTAATTGCAACAGCATGTGATATATCCCCCAGCACTAATTGCAGTATTTTCACCACACCCAGTCTCCACCCCTAACCCATCCATTTAACACCCCAAAGCATTATTGGCAATTAGTGTGTGAAACAGTATGCAGTAACTATCATGTCCCTTTAGTAACAGTTACCGCGTGCACAAATGCATATTAACTACTTAGCGCACTTTAGTAAAGACCCTAAGTTTGTATCTGAAGCATAAGAGGGTTAAATGACTTGTCCAAAGTCAGAAGAAGTATGGGGGGATTTGAACCCTGGCCTTCCCTGTTTCTCAGCCCACTGCTCTATTCTTCCACTAAACTACCATCTAGCCATTCAGAAATATCATTACGAACTTGAACTACCCAAACTGCCCACTTTCCTGTTATCTAAGAAAGAAGCATCTTATTGTTTTTAAAATGTTATTAACTGCAAGAATAATGGGTTTATACTGTCGTGTGCAGTAAATTAGTCAACTTAAAAAAAATGGCAAAATTACTTGAAATACATTCAGACATAATGCCAGCACATGATCCAGCTCTGCTGGGGCATTAATTATTCTGGAGAAAAACAGACCATGTTTACTCACAGGACAAATGATCGAATAAACTCCCAATATCAGTGATGTTTGGCATCAAAGCCTGATTGGGGGAGGGGAAATCCTTCACAAACATTGGCCCAAACCTCTTCACTCATCTTTTAAAACCTTCCACATGATGTATCTCAACCAACACCCATTCAGTTCATTGAGACCCAATAAATAGCCAGATGAGAACAGAGACCAATTACAGCAATCATAATGTGTTTATTCATATCATTGACCAGTCACAATAATACTGATGCATTCATTTGAAAAATTTATTTATTTTATTTATTTATTTATTTAAAGTTTCTTATATACCGCGCTCTTTAGAATCAGCGCGGTTTACATGGAACAAAACAATCTCAGTACATTTGAAAACACGTATGAGTTACAGATAACAGGGCAATAAACTTGGGTAACAAGGGTAACTATCTACAATAACGATTGAACTATTTACATAAAATCAACTAGCAGCGAGATTTTAATGAACAGAGTAATTACATCAAAATTTTTAGTTCTAGAAGGTATGTCTTATGGAGTGGTTATGCATATGAATCTGTCTTATGACATATTATAATAGCATTACGGTGGCTGGAAGTACTCAGTGAATAGGTGGTTATGCGTATGAATCTGTCTTATGACATATTATAATAGCATTACGGTGGCTGGAAGTACTCAGTGAATAGGTAGTGCTTGATAGCCTTCCTGAACTGCTTCATGTCTCGTATTGCTCTGATATCTGGATGAAGTTTATTCCAGCATCAAGGCGCATAAGATTTAAATGCTCTGTTGATTGTTGATTGGGACCAATTTGTGGATTCACTGGGAATGACTAGGGTATTTTCAGCGAGTGGTCTCCTGGATCTTGTCTTGGGAGGTAGACTGATGAGGTCTGAAGTCGTTGCTGGTGATAGATTATTTAAGGCCTTGAATGTGATGATGAGAGCTTTGTAGCTAATTCTACATTCTATAGGGAGCCAGTGAAGGTCCCTAAGGATTGGCGTGATATGGTCTCTCTTTGATGCTCCAACTAGGATACGGACCGCAGCATTCATTGCTAGTTGCAGGGGGTTAATGGTGTTCTTTGGAAGACCATGTAATACAATATTCGCATAGTCAAAGTGTGGAGTGACTATTGCTTGGAATATTGAGCGGAAGTCATTGTATTCTAGCATGGGTCTTAGGTGGCGTAATGTTTTTATCTTGAAGTAAATAGTTTTTACCGTGCTTTTTATGTGAGAGGTAAAATCCAGTCGTTGATCAAGGATCACACCTAGGTAACGGATTGTATTCTTGATTGGGAGCTCAGCGTCCCGTACCTTGAGGAATGCAGGGGGGGAGAATAGCTTGTTTCTTGTGACCATTAAAACTTCAGTCTTTTTGAAGTTGATTCGCATGTTTTGATCTAAAAGCCAATCTGCTATTGCATTGAAACAGTTGGTTAAATTGGTGTAATTTGGACTCGTTATATCAATCGGGGTGAAAATAAGCACGTCGTCAGCGTAAATGAGGCAGGAAACATTAAATGATTTGGTGATTTGGCAAATTGGCTGCATATATATATTGAAGAGGAGCGCCGATAGAGAGGAGCCTTGTGGAACCCCTTGCATTTGGAGGAATGGTTCTGATGTTTTGGAGTCGATGCGAACATGTTGCCAGCGATCTTCGAGGTATGACTTACACTAGTTCCATGCTAGACCTTGTATGCCCTTTTCGTAGAGTCGCGATAGTAGAATCTTATGGTCTACCGAATCAAACGCAGCGGATATATCGAGGAAGATCATTGCGACGCCAGATCTTATGTTATTGATCCCACAGATGAGCGAATTGATTAATGAGGTCATGAGAGTCTCGACTCCATGCATTTCCCTAAATCCATGTTGGCACGGATCTAGAGGGGAAGATGTGTCAATATATTGCTGAATTTGGCGTTGTGTCTCTTTCTCCAGAATTTTGGCAAGAAGCGGGATGCTGGAGATTGGACGATATGATTCTTCCTTCTTAGGGTCGATCTGGTTGTTCTTTAATAGGGGACGTATTGAAGTCTGCTTGAGAGCAACAGGGAAAGTTCCAGTGGAGTAGGAGAGGTTTGAAATTTTGGCTATATATGGACTAAGCTCTGAGCGCATTGATTTGATCCAGTGTGCTGGGCATGGGTCGTTGGCTGCGGTAGTGGTATTCAAGTTGGCAATTAGTTCTTTAATGGTTTTGGATGATGGAGGTGAGATACTGAGGAGTGGTGCATGAGACTGCTTGAATTGAGGGGATGCTTGTGATGAATCCAAAATTGTTCTGGTTAGTTTGGATTGGATGTAATTCGCATACTGTTGGGGATGGATACATTCTTGCTGCTGCGGTGAAGGCTCCTTGGATAGTGATTTAACTAAGTTGAATAGCTCGCGGGGTTTGTTTAGTGAACGACTAAGTAATTTTGAATGATGTTCCTTCCTTTTGGACCACATTAGTTCACGGTGACTTTTGAGGTGTGCCATGTATTCATCGTGGATGATGATTTCATGAGAGCGTCTCCACTTTCTTTCTAGTCTTCTCAGTTGAAGAAGCGATGTTCGAATATCTGGAGAGAACCAGGGGGCGTTATGCCTTATGCTAGGATCCTTGTTAGGAGCAATCACATTGTGAGTTGTAGGTAGTTGTGCATATTGTTGGAGTGTATCGTTCCAGTTGTCGACCATTTTATTGACGTCAGTCGTTGAAATTGACAACTTAGGTAGTGCTTGTGCGTTGAACACTTCGATATCCAGTGATTTAAAGCGTCTATGATGCGGTGGAGGTGCATTTTTTGGTAGATTTGGCGGATTCGAATTTGAAGGTATCTGGAAGGTTATCAGGCTATGATCTGACCAAGGGACCGGGGTGATGGTGAGGTCAAGCTGACTATTATGGCCTGTTACTGCAGGAGGGACAAATATGAGGTCGAGGATGTTGCCACGTTGGTGCATCTGGATGTCAACAATTTGCTTGTAGTCAAGATTTTCCATGGCGTCAAGTAAGGCGTTGGCAGAGGCAGGTGGCAAAGATGCGAGGTTAAAATCGCCTAACAGCCAGTTTGGCTTGTTGGAGTTGTCAGGGTTACATGCAAGGCTAATTACATCTGAGATGTCCTCAGGGCGCGCATTTGGAGATGAGTAGATAAGATTAATGGAGTTATTCTTATTGGATATGGTTAATGTGTCGAGACATTGAGTGCTCCTAGCAAGACTTACTCGGTATTGTAAGGAGGATTTAGCGAGGATGAATACACCACCGCCTCTTCTGTTCTCTCTGTTACACGTATAGATGGAGACGTTCGGGGGAGTCATTTGATTTACTATCACTGAGTCTGAATCTGATAACCAAGACTCGGTGACCAATAATATATCTAAGTTTCGGGTAGATATTAAATCTGTTATGATAGGCCATTTGTTGCGAATAGAGCGTGCGTTAATAAGCACACACCTCAGGTCACATTTGGGTTCTATTTTATTGATTTGAGCCCATTCAAGTTTAATGGTTAAACTACAGGCAGATATGGAGTAAATTTCTAAAAACTATCATTGTCTCGTTGTGATAGCATACAATTGCAGTCCCCTCACCAGAGACTGGAAAAATATGACCCATGGTGTCAAATTTCAAATGTTCAATTTGACGTTATTGTGAGGTTCCACCACTAGTCTGCAGGTGGCTCATTTCCTAAGGGAACGTTGCTGGGGTGAAATTCTGACCTCCTAACAGCAAGTGTCATAATGTCTTATTTGGCTGGCTAGTCATTGCTATCCATTCTATGGCTGTTTCTTCTTCTCAGAGGCCATCTTGGTCCTATTTGGATACATATGTAAACCCAGTTATTGCTTGACCTCCTTGTTTGAGTTTGATCATCATCACTCTAACAACTCTTGGTGCCTTCAGTTCCTTTACACAACTGCTCTTTGCTCCAAATTTTGATTCTCTACTGTAAAGTCTTTCTTATTCTAGAATCTACTCCCTGGCCGTGTACCAGTCCTGCTCCTGTGCCAGGACCTTTTGGTGAGTGTCAGTGTATCCTTGCTTGAGACCTAGAGTCATCCATTTAATGCCTGGTGACCACCAGCTCCAATGGGATCAACCCAAAGGTCAGTCTCCAGAGGCAAAAGACCATACCTACCATCCCAGGCCCAAAGGTGATACATCCTGTAGGTAGTTTTATCTGTTCATTTTGGCCTATTTTCTTTCTTTGGGTCCCCTTGTCATTGAGATCCAACACAGTTGTTGAATGCAATATGTTACTAAGGGATCTTCCATTTACTTACAACTGGTGCAGCTTCTTTGTTCAATTAAATGGGCACAAATCAAATTCTTTGTCTTCCTGACAGAAATCAAAGCACAGTGACAAATAAACACTTATGTAACCATAGTATTCCAGTACATGGAAGAGTGCATGAACAGTCATGTTAAAATTTAGGCAGAAAGAGGATTCAATATGGCTACCTAACAGCAGGCATGCCTGGTCTTCCTCCATGTTTCTGAGATTATGGCAAAGAGGAAATTTGTTTCCTTTAGCACTTCAGAGGAAGCCCATCAATTATCCATTCTCACTTTCCTTGTGAAAAAGCAGAATTCTGGGGTGATATATGGAGGTACAGGGGTCTTCAGATTTTCACATAATTCCTCTATTTAGTCCCCAGTCCTGAATGTATGCAACCTTTAAAATTTTCTCAGCAATCTTCCCGGCTCAAATACAGACTGTGACAAGCACTGCAGGAGGAGCTCCCCCCTCCCCCCCCCTTTGATGCTGGCTGTTGAGGGGTGTCAGCATTTTCACTTTCAGATGAGGATCTCCTGGTATCAGTGGAGGAGACTGGGAATAACAATGACTCAATCAATCAGTTCCTCAGTTAAGAAGCAACATGACGATGCCACATGCTTTTCGGTGTCCAGGGCTCCATGGAGGTTGTGCCAGGAAAAAGAAAAGGTGTCAAGAAGCTCAATGAGAGATTCGCAGAATCGCTCTTCTAGGTCTGTTACTGTACAGCTTTGGCTATGCTTGCTGTGTATCACTGCAGTGAAGAAACAGTCTCAGAGGTTAGGTTTAGAAGTAAATGATGTTGAGGATGTTTCTTCACAGACCTTTTTGGATAAAAACTTGAATAGGTAATCAGACAACTGTTTTGTCAGATGATAGTGATTATGGAGAAGATTTGTTAGATCTGAAACGCTCTTCAGTTGGGATTATACTTCAGTCTTTTGCTAGACTGGAAAATTTTGTGACTGCCAAGTTGTACTTACAGCACGATGTGGTAGTTAACTCTGAGAATAGATTATCTGCTTGTGAACACAAGGTTGATAAATGTGCACAGAATATTGTTAATGTGGAAGCAAATGTTAAGCAAGTTCAAAATGTTTCAAGTGATTTGGTGAGGAATAAACTACACAGGTCTGCGACTAAAAAGCTGTTTGATTATTTTCATCTAATTTCCATGTATTTTGGTGTGCTGAAAACAAATAAAATATTGAAAAAACTCCTAGACGTCATGATTTGCCACAACATGCAAAATTGTCTTCAAATTTATCAATTTTTTTCAAATTACTATTAATTAATTCAAATTACTATTAATTAATTCACATAAGTGCATTTAAGATATAAAATGCCAAAGAAACCTTAAAGGGGTTGTCCGAGTTATGTAAAAAAAAATATAGCACTGTAAATCTGATGGTCAGCAATATATACATAAGCTAAGCAAGTTTTAAGTCCGTGCTTCTAATGGTAGAAGGGGTTAATCTTTTCTGAAGAATCCAGTGGGAGGGAGACACAGGACAGATAGCAGCAGCTCCGGTCAGTGCAGGGGGGCGTGGCCAGCACTGTGACGTCTCATGTACAGACACAGAGCTGCTCTCTCCTGCATGCCACACTTGTGCATGAATCATCATCAGGTTCTTGGTTCTAGGCTGTTGTGACATAGTGGGTCCTTCCAGCCCGTTAAATGAGGCTAAAAAGCCAGGAACAGGAGTAGGGCTGAGTTGTAAACAAAAGCACATGGCTCCTGGTTACCTTAGAAACCAAGCACAGAGGCAAGAGAAACGCCCATGCTACCATTCAGGGAATGAGTCACGAGCTAATGCAGGACACCTGCTAGGGGGTGGAGTTGAGCACTGCCCTAGAATTCACCCTGATAAAGAGAGTTCAGTTGAGCTTATGGAGTTAGAAGAAGAAGAAGAAGAAGGGTTTGGAGAAGAAGAAGGAGAGGTGGATGAGGCATGTGTGCTGGATAAGGAAGCTAATGAGAGCTACGGTGAAGACAGCAGTGCCAGGAAACAGCCAGAGTCTCTGTGGAAGCGTGAGACAGAGTCTTTCTTCAGGAAAAGAAAAGAAACCCCAAGGGAAGGATATAATAAGGGCAGAGTGGATTACCTGCAGTATCCAGGGGAACACAGAAGAGAAAGGAAGCTAGTAAGGCAAGTGAAATCTTCTGTGCAAGGCTTAGGTTGGGAACCTACAGCCAGTCCAAAGCCACAAAGAAAACCTCCACCAGCTAGGCTAAAAGGTAAGCCAAAAGGCTGGTATAAAAATAGTTACAGTGATTGTATTTACCCAGAGGGTTGGAGCTGGGAAGAGAATACCTGTGCTGATAACGTTTGTAAAAGCCAGTATTTAACTCAGGAATATCAGGTGAAACCTGAAGTAGTTAGAAAGGGCATGGCATCAGGAGTGCCGTTACAAACATTTCCTTCTAGCCAGGAAGAGTTAATGGACTTTGAACCTGAGTGTTTGAATATTGATGAAGATATCATGGACTGTACGATATCGCTTGCTAATGAAATAATCTCATTACGCTGAAGGCATGTTTTGAAAGAGAAAGTACAGCACTACTAACATTGGGAAGCAGAGAGCTGTGAAGAAACAGCATTGTTACGTTGGAATGCTAGATATCAACCTGTTTATTGCTGAAGTAAGCCTTTTCTGTTAAAGAACCTTTGTTTTGTCCTTATGCCAGTAAATACCTGGTTTGTGTTACTTTGTTCATGGTGAAATCCACCCTGGGAGGGGAAATAAAATCCTTTGGTTGCTTAAACCACTTTTCCACAACTGCTCCTCATTGATTTGGTGAAGGGACTACATTTCCCAAAAAGCCCAGCTTCAGGATTTGTAAAGTAGCTGCTTCAGTGGGGAAGACCCACTCACTTAACCTCTACCCATTTATATACGGGGGTTTAAGGAGAGCTGGTGACACTGTTCACACTTTTTCATCGCAATTCGTGTTAGCTCGTCATTCTTCAATCATTATGTTATGGCTCCGCGAAAGTGTATTAATTCGCCAGACAGTTTCTGTTTCATCTGTGATGAATATACAGTGTTGAAGCAACAGCAGAATATTACAGACTTTGTGAAAAAAGTATACTTTGCATACTTTGGACTAAAAATTGGAGATCAAGATAAAGTCTGGGCGCCTCATAAAGTGTGCAAACGGTGTGTTGAGGACCTCCGAAACTGGTTCAAGGGTAAGAAAAAATCTTTCCGTTATGGAATTCCTATGGTATGGTGAGAGCAAAAGAACCATAGTAACGACTATTACTTTTGTTCATGCGATGTGAAAGGGTTTAATTCCAAATGGAAGCATTCCATTTCATACCCAAATCTTCACTCGGCAATTCATCCCATCCCCCATGGCACAGATATACCAGTACCCAAGCCCCCTACTACCTTGGAAGAGATACCTAACTCCGATGAAGGTGAAGTCATACCTGAACCAGATGACGAATCAAGTTCTGACTTTGAAGATGATACAAGACCAAAATTGTTTTCTCAGGAGGAGATGAATGATTTAGTAAGAGACTTGAATCTTCCCAAAGATGCCGCTGAGTTACTCGGATCAAGGCTGAAAAGCAGGAATTTATTGTTGCCAGGAGTGTCGTCGTCATGGTTCAGACATCGTGAAAAGGAGTTCGTTCCTTACTTCGCCCAGGAAGACAAGTTGGTTTATTGCATCGATGTCGAAGGTCTGATGGGTCAATTTAAAATCCAATATGATTCAGAGCAATGGCGTCTTTTTATAGATTCTTCAAAAAGAAGTCTCAAAGCAGTTTTATTCCACAACGGTTTTTACGCTTCCATACCTGTAGGTCATTCCGTACACTTGAAGGAAACCTACGAGAACTTGGAATTGGTTCTTCGTAAACTTAAATATGAAGACCATGGTTGGCAAGTGTGTGGGGACTTGAAGGTCTTGTGCATGCTCCTCGGGCAACAAGCTGGGTATACCAAATATCCTTGGTCTCGACTGTCCCATAGACACAGAAAACGACAAAATCACTGGACCAAGAAGAGTTGGCAGCTGAGGGTGCTAACAGTCGGTGAAAAAAAAGTCCTCCGAGAAACTTTGGTACCTTCCCATAAAGTTCTTCTACCACCTCTCCACATAAAATTGGGATTGATGAAGCAATTCGTAAAATCACTTCCAAGAGATGGAGAATGCTTCAAATACTTGGTCACCAAGTTTCCAGGCCTGTCGGAGGCAAAATTGAAGGAAGGTGTGTTCATCGGACCAGACATTAGAAGGCTTATAGTTGATCAAGAGTTTATCAATACCATGACAGATCCTCAAAAAGAAGGGTGGATTGCATTTAAAGAAGTCGTACAGAAATGTTTAGGCAATAACAAAGATTCTCACTACAAAAAGATCGTCGAACGAATGCTCAAAGCATTTCAAGCTTTAGGTTGCCTGATGAGTTTGAAAGTGCATTTCCTCCAGTCCCACCTTGACTACTTTCCTGAAAATTTGGGAGCTTTGAGTGAGGAACAAGGTGAACGATTCCACCAAGACATTAAAGAGATGGAAAGGAGATACCAGGGAAAATGGAGCATTACAATGAGGGCAGACTACTGTTGGATGCTAAATTGTCAGGAAATGTGATGTTCTATGACAAAATGGAGGTCATTTTCGGATTCAGCGCACCAAAAAACATAAAGATTACGTGGCATAACCAAAACAGCTCTTGAAAAAAAATTCAGCTATCGTTGATGTGGAAAAGTGAGAATACAGAAAATCTGTTAAAGTATTGAAATATAAGAATATTTAATTATCCAAAATGTAATACTGTGTCCACATTAAATCTTTTCAAAAGTTATTTGAGAAAGATGTTAGAAGTTCCAGAGCCTGCTCTTACCCCCATATAATCTGCTTATTACTTGCCATCTAAGAGCAATTTGAACTCTAAGGAGCATGTTTACTAAAATGCAGTAATATATAAAAATGCCATGCAGTACCTGCAAAACCTGTGCAACATCTGCAGGGGGAATGGCCAACATCAGCCTGCAGATACTACATAGGGCTAGTGATTACTGCACTGACCTGTGATCCCTGTATTGGCTGGTGGGAAGAGGAACAGGAATAGGAGAGAGGGCGGAAGCGCAATCTGAACCGCAACCCAGAAGACAAGGTAATTCTGGCATCATGGTGCCTTTTTAATTGTATTGTCACCACTGCACATCCTGGAGAGGCGCAGCAGCGGCTGCAATGATCATGCACCTTCTGACCGTAGGCACTCTAGACCACCGCTTAGCCGGACCTGCATACAAACAGCAGCATGCTTCTGGGAACCCACCTCACAAGTATGTTAGTTATTAATTTATTTAGGGGCATATTTACTAATCTGTACTAAGAGTTTGCATCTAATGTGAGTTAATCTCCAAAATTTAAGCTTGTTAAAGTAAAAGTTAAAGTAAAGTGAAGACAATCTGAAACATTTGCTTCTCAAGATCAAGGAATATAGTCTTAAAATGGGTCTGCACCTTAATGTATTTACTAAATAAATAAAATAAATAAAATAAAATAAATGTTAAGAAGACAAAGATCCTGACAACTGACAAAATGAATAAGTTCATCGTTGATGGAAAAGAAATTGAAATAGTTGACAACTTTAACCTACTTGGATCAAGTATCAATAAAGAAGCAACAAGCAGTCAAGAAATCCGATGATGCATTGCTCTTGGCAGAATGGCTATGAAGGACCTAGACAAGATTCTCAAGAGCAAAGATTCTCTCTCCATACAAAGATTTGACTTGTTCAAGCCATGGCATTTTCAATAACATCATATGGATGTGAAAGTTGGACAGTGAAAAGATAGACAGGAAGAAAATTGATGCCTTTGAATTATGGTGCTGGCGACGAATACTGTGTATACCATGGACTGCCCAAAGAACAAACCAGTCAGTACTAGAGGAGATCAAGCCTAAGCTTTCTTTGGAAGCTTAGATGACAAGACTTCAACTTTCATACTTGGGACACATCATGTGAAGAGAGAGATCATTAGAGAAAGACATCATGCTTGGCAAGGTAGAAGGTCAACGCAAAAGAGGAAGGCCAGCAATGAGATGAATTGATACAATAACAGCAGCTATGGGTACCAGTCTGTCAACAATGAGCTGCCTGACTGAAGATCGAACACAATTTAGGACGACTATCCAGAGGGTTGCCATGAGTCGACACTGACTTGACGGCACTTAACAACAACAACAACAAAAACCCCTCTACATTAACTATTAGGACATTCTCAGCACTTAGGAGAAGGCAACCATGCATTTAACGTGGAGCAATTATAGCCACCATGCATTAACCTTGACTAGTTTTCGAAGGTTGAAACTTCCTTTTTCAGGTCTAGTTAGTATGAGCAAAAGGTGACAATACTAGAATATATAAATGAATCACATGAGCATTCCAGTGATTGTTTCAAGAAGAAAAGGTGTGTGGGGGACGGGGGAACAGTGAAAGTGATGGATAGGTACAACTCTTTATTTAGGGTTGTGCTTGCATACAGCAGCAGGTGCAGTACTAAATAAAGGCACAGAGGGAGGTAGACCTACACAGACCGGCAGGTACAACTCTAGCCACCTTACTTGCATGGCTGGCCCAGGCAGCCTAGGACAGCAGATCTCTATGGGCAGCAGGTCATGTGCGTTGGCACACATGAACTGCCACCCCCACTTCCCCCTCCCCCCTACCCCCCCCCCCCCCCCCGGTGCTGAGCCATGCCATGCTGCTGCCCCCCACTGTCACTGATTCTGGCAGCAGGGGGGATGGCTAGGCTCAGCAGCAGGGCATGTGTGCCGCTTCTGAACCCCCAAAGCACACATGGCCTGTTGCCGAGCCGCGCCCCCCCCCTCGACCCCGCCGCTGGAATCAGCGGTAGTGCAGCTCAGCACGGGGAAGGGGAGGTGCGGCATGGCTCGTGAGGGGGTGGCAGCACAGCTGGGGCTTCTGCCTAGAGTGGCAGAAAACCTTGGGCCAGCCCTGCTTACTGGGCAAACTAGATGGACCATGCTGCTCTTTATCTGCTGCCATTTTAGCTAAACCCTTTGAAGGTGAAAGTAACTGCACTGCACTATCTGCAAATGATCTGTGATCAATAAAGCTGGGACCGTATACATTAAATCTAATAAAAGTGATTTGAAGTCAAAGATGAGGATGAGGAAGGGGAAAGAAAAGTGAGTGGAAAGGGAAAGAAAAAAGTGAGGGATACTATAACAACATGTAGGATGTCATGATTAATGTACCTTCTTTCCATCTCCTCACTTTCTATCTCTTTTTCTTATTCTGTCCTGTTTACCTCCATCCCTTTATTTTTCCCATTTCGCCTGTGTCTTTCACCTTCTTTCCCTGTGTGTGTCTTTTTCCTGTCGGTGAATCAGGCTGAGCTTTCCCTGCTGTGATGGTGTCACTATGATAAATCTCTCTCTGGCAGGATTGTGCTTTTCCAGACAGAAGCTGCCAGTAAGACAGATTCTCTATTACAGACACAAGTAGCTCTGTATAACCCAGCTTCCCCCAAACACATTTCCCCTCAAACAGGAGGATGAACTAACATTCAGATCAGCTCTTAGGCATGAAACAAACTCTTTAAAAGGGTACAATCAACCTCTTTGCCTAAATCTCCATTGCCCACAATCCTTGCTCTCATGGTATTTTAGAACAGTCACAGCATTTTAAGGGAGGGAGAGGAGAAAGAGAGGAGGCGAGAGATGGTAGGCAAGTGGATAAAAGGGGTCAGGGTTGTTTTATTGTTTAATTTTAAATAAATGGATCTTTATGTTGTAAATTATGGCATTTTTATGTTTTATTGCTTTGAGTATAGAAATGATCAATAAATCAAAGCAAATAAGTAGAGTTCATGATGTTTTTGGTATGGATAGTTTCCCTAACAACCCTGTTGAAGTCTTTGCATGTTTAACTATGGCACATGCTTTAAGTTTAATATCTGTGGCACACGTAGACGTCTGGTTGGTAAATGGTACAGGGTTGCAGACCTCAAAACAATGCAGAAAATGCGAAGAACGAAGCTACACTGACAAAACAGGCCAAAGTTAAAGGACAAGAATCAATTCGCACAGGACAATATCAAACACTACAAAGCAGCCAAAATGGCACCTCTATAGGGGAATATTTTTCCGGATCAGAGCACTGTATCAATGACCTTATAGTCAGAATCCTAAGAGAAAACTGCAAAGCCATCCAGAAACAAGACTTTTGAAATTAGAATACGACACTTTGGGGTATGTTTACTAAGCTGTGTGCCGTAAAAACTAGGGCCGGGGGTGATGCTCGACCCGCACTAGTAAATGGAGACAAGCCTGGCATAGCCGCATGTTCCTAGCATGGGTATTGCACTGCCCCTCTGCATTGTTGCACCTACTGAGGTGGCATTAAATGAACCAGCACTAAGTGCCACATCAACGGGGAGTGAGCACCAGTAACACCCACACTGCCCACGATGCAGACAGTCCACCCGAGAAACCCATTCTCTGCCCGAACCCACGCTGCTCAGACAGCACAGCCACATTTTCAGCACATGGTGCACTTGGCGTGAGTTGAACCCCGCGCTATTATTTATTTAATTTATTTATTTATTTATTTATGCTTTTCTTTTATACCGCTTTTTCCAGAGATCAAAGGCGGTTTACACTTAACATATCATGAACATGGTTTTACATGGAACAGCATTTTTCATAACTATGTACAATTAATTTTTCATGAACAATAACATGGAACAGTGTTTTTTCATAACTATATACAATTAACATTGGCTAGTAATGCTGTAACTATTGTGATGATGTGAAGGCTGCAGAGCCCTTTAAAAGGAGAAAAAACTCTGAGATTTGTTCCCACAAGCGGGGGATGGGATCACAGAAGCACATTTCCCACAGAGAGAATGAAACCAAGGCACATAGAAGCAGGGTTAGCTTGAAGCCACACCCAACCTCTAGGACAGCTGCATGCAGAGAGAGGGTGGGGTCAGAGAAGCAAACAATTCACAGAACATATAAGCTGCGTCACACAGGAAGTGGGGAGGATCAGCAGAGAGAGGAACGGGAGCTGGAGAATCAGCTGAGAGTTGATTCCAGAGCTTCACACACACGAGGACTAGGCACAGGACGGTGCAAAGGAAATTGCAATGCTAAAGGGAAACTAGCAAAACCCCGAGGACAAAGTTTCTTTGAAGAATCAGCTGAGTGGGAGGAGGAATCAGGTACTGATCAAACGGTATGTGCTCAGACACCAGAAAGACTGCAAAGAAGGTCTGTTCAAAGGCAGGACCGGTTGCAGGCTAGGAGCCAAAGAAAAAGGCCAGTAAACCAGGGAAGGAAGCAGGATTTCAAAGCTGTTAATTCTGCTAAGCCCAGAAGGACTGACCACTACTTACAAGGCAAGTGCAAAGGGTGTGGGCATAGAAAGAACCGGCAGAGAAGCCTGGATTTTACCTCTGAATCAGAATATAGCAGTTCTAGTCTTGAACCTCCACACAGATATTATAGAAAGCCTGTTAGGAGGAGAGTTACTGCTAGTCAAGAAGCTTTTGCATTTCCTGATGAGAAACTATTAAGGGGGAGAAAAGCAAAAGGTTCCAACCCAGTTACAGAGGGGAACCGTGAGCTAAAGTGGAAAAACCTTTGTAAGCTTCTGAAGAACATACAACAGGTTAAACCAGAGATTACCCCAAGCTCAGAGCCATACAATTCCCCAACAGAAATGGACGTAGACTGTCTCTCTGATAAATCAATGTCCTCTGCTGAATCGATGGATTGCAGTCTCTGTGTGTCTAATGTATAAAGCTTTTCCTTTATGCTGTATGAAACAAGTAAGAAGACGTCAGGAGTTCAGATATCATTGTATGCTTGGAAAGCAGACAAGTGGATAAGAAAACCCTCATGTGAAAGCCTAGCTAGTTTTATTGCTGCTGTAACGTCAGTTGCAAAAAGCTAGTGGTTTAAAAGCTAAGAGGTAGCACTCTGAGTAATGTTTCAAACTTGAAGTCAGCAAGGAAAGTAAAGCTTTTCATATTGCCAAAGTTTGTGAGTAATGCACAAAGATATTTCTACTGCATTTGTAAATACTAGAAAATACTGCTATCAAGGTTGAGAAGTTTATGGAAGAAATTCACCTTGCACATTTTGGAGAAGAATCCTATACCTTTGGTTGAATGTGTTTTACCTTTCTGGAATTTTGCCACAAATGATTTCCTTACAGAAAATTAAAATAAAAGCAATTTATGTTATAAATTGTCCTGTGCTCCTTCTATTCGGACTGCTAATAAAAGCAAACCACAACTACAATTAAGGAGGTGATCCACCGTCTCTCATCAGGCAGGTGTCTATACCAAATAGCACTATAAGTGTCCAAACAGAGACAATCTGCCGTGCCACCCCTAGGGGCAGTGCGGTGAGGGCGTTGGGAGGCGTCACAGGTGGCGTAGTGTGTTGGATTTTTTCGTTTGGAGTCACGTGACAACGGAGAGGTCATCTACAAACACAGGAAAGAGAAACAACCCCAAAGAGCAGCTGTATCAACTTCCAAGGTCTGCGGAGCGGAAGGAAAGCCGGAGTGACCACTGGAACCCGAGTCCAGGGCAACGGAGTTGATGAAGTGAGACTCTGCACCAGTATAAGGTAACCCGTAGGCTGGAGGGTTGGACCGGATAAGCACTGGTGTAAGAGGGTGGCTGTTGGGATAATCACCAAGACAAGGGTGAAGTGGAAGGTTCCGCACTTGGTGCTTTGTTTCTGTTTTTTTTACAGGAAAGAAGATGGAGTCTCGAGACATCTTGGACTGGGCGGCTGATCAGATAGCCCAACATCAAGAGTTGTCCACGAGGAGCCTGGAACAGGCGAAGGCGCTGTTCCAATCACAACAAGCACCGGTTATACAAGCAATGTCCAGTTGGCTTGAGGCCCAAGGGAAAAAGGACGATGCTGCCAGGACTATGCCAGGTGCAAGGGCAGATTGTCGGGACTGGGACTGGTCAGGGACTGGGATTTTTGCAGGAGGTCGTCTAACAAAGGATGACGATGTAGACGACTACATCGAGTCTTTTGAGCGTATAGCTATTCTAGCAAAATGGCCTAAAGAACAGTGGGCGCTAAGATTTGCTGCCTCGCTTACAGGCGAAGCCTTAGCAGCTTACCGTGCCATGCCTGCTAGTTTAGTTACAAGCTATGAAGATGTAAAACAAGCGGTAAAGGATCGTTTGGGTCTAAATCCAGCGGTCTACCGTAGGCAGCTACGGTCATGTAAATTGAGGTCAGAGGAAACACCTCAGGCATTATATTACCGCATAAAGAATTTGGCTTATAAATGGTTGATGCCTGAAGGTAAAGATATAGATTCTATCTTAGACACAATAATTCTTGAACAGTTCATGGAAGCAGTACCGAGCAGCGTGCATACCTTTCTAGTACTCCAAAGCTGTAAGAACACGCAAGAAGCAATTGCTTTATCAGACCGCTTTCTGGAGGCCAATAAGTTGAGCCTGGAGAAAGAAGGCATCTTTAAAAACAAAATGGAGTTACTAGAGAGGAAAGCTAAGCTGGATGAATTTACAGATAGTAATGTGAAACTGTATAAGAGAAATGTGTTAAGAAAGTGTTTTTTGTGTGGAGAAGTGGGACACGTGAAAAGGGACTGTAAGGCCAGGAAGGCTTTAATCACTACCCAGCACCGAGATACAGGGGAGGGATTCCTACTGAGGGTGGAGGTAGAAGGAATACCAACTGAGGCACTCTTAGATTCAGGGGCGAATCAGTCTATGATCTCCCGGAAGCTCTGGCAACAGATAGAGGCAAAAGAAAAACCCTCGCTGCCAAGCTCTGGGGATCATATTCGGATCCGGTGCGTCCATGGCGCAGCCTCTACCTACCCTATACACCTGGTGGTTATAGAGGGAGTGGGTCTCAAGAAACAAGTGCAAGTGGCCATTGTACCAAGGCTTCCACACGAAGTAGTCTTAGGCCGAGATTGGCCACAATTTCGGAAAGGTCTGGCTAAGGAGTTGCAGGTGGAAAACTACCCACTCGCTACCTTTCCGCAAGTTGATTTAGCTGAGGAGAAGACCTTACCCAAGGTAGGCAAGGTAGCTGACCCCATGCTAGCTAAGAAGGGCGCTATTATGAATACCACAGTCAGGGAGAAGACCTTACCCGAGGTAGGCAAGGTAGTTGACCCCAGACTAGCCGAAAGAATGGGTATGATCACTACCCGTACAGGGGATAAGCCCCTAGGAGAAGAAATTGGTTCACAAGTAGACCCAGTGCCAGGAACATCCTTCCAGGAAGACCTGCTTACTCAGGCCAAAGACACTCCTAGGAAAGGGAAACCTGAAAGGAGAAGGGAGAGGAGGACCCGGGCACAAAGTAGGGTTAAAATAATGACAGGACAGGAATTACCCTGGGTTCCTGCCGAATTAAAGGAAAAATTTCCCTCATTCCCTGCGGAGCAGAGGGCCGATCCTACGCTCCGTCGAGCGTATGAGTACGCTACGAATGGATCGGAGACCCTACCAAGATTTCTATTAGAGGACAATATCCTGTACAGGGAAAGTACAGATACTCGCCTAGGGGGTACAAAGAAACAATTAGTGATACCTCAAGCTTTTAGGGGTGTAGTGTTGAGACTAGCACACGATCACCCATTGGGAGGACATAAAGGAGCACAGGGCACTTTGGAGCAAGTGGTGGCTAGGTTCTATTGGCCCGGGGTCTTTGGGGAGACAGCGAGATTCTGCGCGTCATGCCCGGCCTGTCAGAGGGTCACGACGGCTTATCCACCGGAGGCTCCTTTAATTCCGATGCCAGTCATAGCCAGACCAGTACATAGACTAGCGGTAGATATAGTCGGGCCGTTGGTAAAAACGCCCAGAGGCTACCAGTACATACTGGTCGTCATCGATCATGCCACTAGGTTCCCTTGGGCCGCCCCCTTACGGAATACGTCCGCTCGCCTCATAGCGTTGGAATTGGTGAAAATTTTTTGTGAGGTTGGGTTCCCACGGGAGGTATTATCTGACAGAGGGAGTAACTTTATGTCCCGATACCTTGCACAGTTATGGGAGGCCTTTGGAATCCAGCATATCCGTACTGCAGCATACCATCCACAGACTAACGGCCTGACGGAAAGGTTTAATCAGACCTTGAAAAATATGCTGCGGAGGTCCCTTGAGGGTAACATGGCCGAATGGGACACCATGTTACCACTAGTGTTATATGCTTGTAGGGAGAGGAAGCAAGCATCCACAGGCGCTTCTCCCTACGAACTTATGTATGGGCGGACGCCGAGAGGAGTGCTGGACATACTGGGGGAGCAATGGATAGCACCCATAGAGGGCGGGCAGGAGGTGCCCCAATTTTTGATAGACTTAAAAGGCCGCTTACGACGTATGGCGGAAGTGGTAGAAGGAAATTTAAAGACGAGCAAGGCTCGTCAGAAGGCTTATCACGACAGGCGAGCCCGACCGCGGGTCCTACAAGTGGGGGATAAGGTACTAGTTATGGTGGCCGCTGCCGCCTCCAAGTTTGAAAATACCTGGAAGGGGCCCTATAAGGTATTAAAACAGGTGGGTCCGGTGACGTATTCCTTAGAGACAGGGAAGGGCAGGCGACAGGTGTACCACATCAACGTATTGCGCCCATGGCAGGAGCGGGTCGATAAAGTAGCGGCAAGACCGGACAATAACCCAAGAGCATTAGTTGGGATTTCCAGCTGTGTGCGCGTGGGTGCGCCAGCTGGCAATTGCTTAAGGTGGGGGATATGTGATGATGTGAAGGCTGCAGAGCCCTTTAAAAGGAGAAAAAACTCTGAGATTTGTTCCCACAAGCGGGGGATGGGATCACAGAAGCACATTTCCCACAGAGAGAATGAAACCAAGGCACATAGAAGCAGGGTTAGCTTGAAGCCACACCCAACCTCTAGGACAGCTGCATGCAGAGAGAGGGTGGGGTCAGAGAAGCAAACAATTCACAGAACATATAAGCTGCGTCACACAGGAAGTGGGGAGGATCAGCAGAGAGAGGAACGGGAGCTGGAGAATCAGCTGAGAGTTGATTCCAGAGCTTCACACACACGAGGACTAGGCACAGGACGGTGCAAAGGAAATTGCAATGCTAAAGGGAAACTAGCAAAACCCCGAGGACAAAGTTTCTTTGAAGAATCAGCTGAGTGGGAGGAGGAATCAGGTACTGATCAAACGGTATGTGCTCAGACACCAGAAAGACTGCAAAGAAGGTCTGTTCAAAGGCAGGACCGGTTGCAGGCTAGGAGCCAAAGAAAAAGGCCAGTAAACCAGGGAAGGAAGCAGGATTTCAAAGCTGTTAATTCTGCTAAGCCCAGAAGGACTGACCACTACTTACAAGGCAAGTGCAAAGGGTGTGGGCATAGAAAGAACCGGCAGAGAAGCCTGGATTTTACCTCTGAATCAGAATATAGCAGTTCTAGTCTTGAACCTCCACACAGATATTATAGAAAGCCTGTTAGGAGGAGAGTTACTGCTAGTCAAGAAGCTTTTGCATTTCCTGATGAGAAACTATTAAGGGGGAGAAAAGCAAAAGGTTCCAACCCAGTTACAGAGGGGAACCGTGAGCTAAAGTGGAAAAACCTTTGTAAGCTTCTGAAGAACATACAACAGGTTAAACCAGAGATTACCCCAAGCTCAGAGCCATACAATTCCCCAACAGAAATGGACGTAGACTGTCTCTCTGATAAATCAATGTCCTCTGCTGAATCGATGGATTGCAGTCTCTGTGTGTCTAATGTATAAAGCTTTTCCTTTATGCTGTATGAAACAAGTAAGATGACGTCAGGAGTTCAGATATCATTGTATGCTTGGAAAGCAGACAAGTGGATAAGAAAAACCTCATGTGAAAGCCTAGCTAGTTTTATTGCTGCTGTAACGTCAGTTGGAAAAAGCTAGTGGTTTAAAAGCTAAGAGGTAGCACTCTGAGTAATGTTTCAAACTTGAAGTCAGCAAGGAAAGTAAAGCTTTTCATATTGCCAAAGTTTGTGAGTAATGCACAAAGATATTTCTACTGCATTTGTAAATACTAGAAAATACTGCTATCAAGGTTGAGAAGTTTATGGAAGAAATTCACCTTGCACATTTTGGAGAAGAATCCTATACCTTTGGTTGAATGTGTTTTACCTTTCTGGAATTTTGCCACAAATGATTTCCTTACAGAAAATTAAAATAAAAGCAATTTATGTTATAAATTGTCCTGTGCTCCTTCTATTCGGACTGCTAATAAAAGCAAACCACAACTACAATTAAGGAGGTGATCCACCGTCTCTCATCAGGCAGGTGTCTATACCAAATAGCACTATAAGTGTCCAAACAGAGACAATCTGCCGTGCCACCCCTAGGGGCAGTGCGGTGAGGGCGTTGGGAGGCGTCACACTATTTACATTAATCATTCATTACACAGGTACACTAAAAAAAAATTTTTTAAACTGCCTCTAATGTTTCGATTGATTTTTACGTTTTTTGGTGCGCTGAATCCAAATCTGGTAACCAATTTGCTCCATCACGTACAGATTTTTTGCTACATTGGGATAGCAGTTTGAGGTGAACGTTTCAGATTGAGTGCGATCGAGATAAAGGTTTCTTGGATGAATTCTTTATACTAATTGTTTAGTAGTTATTCAAATAAGAATAAAGAAAATTGTAACAAGGCAGCACATAAGAATAGAGTAATGTCAACAAAACACACTGTGATGGTAGCAAAATTGTCTGCACTTAAAACAGCCACATACATGTGCACAAACACTGAGCATATAAGAGCGAGGTTAGACACAAAGCAAAGCAAAGAAATGTGCAAAAAATGTTGTACAGGTATGTATGTAAGAATAGAAAACGCAAACCGCACCATTGCAATACATGAAGACAAACACCCGATGGTGTGAAAATAAAATTCTAATAATGGATGTGGTAATAACTAGCAAATTTTTATTTCAAAGTTTAGTAAAAACACGATATTTGTCAACACAGTTTAGATTTTAAAGTCATTCTTGGGTCAATCAATCTCCTGGTGGGCCCGTTTCTTCTTCCCCCGAATGCTTCTCTTGGTGCGCTGCTTGGCGTATTTTTCATCTGGGGTTTCCCGCAGCAGCAACCAGCAGAAATCAGCCATCATAGTGGTGTTCCATCTTCCTTGGTACCTTCTCTCTGCGTCCTTGATGTCCTGGTGAAACCTTTCACCTTGTTCTTCACTGTACGCCCCCAAGTTTTTGGGAAAGTAGTTCACATGGGAGTGCAAGAAATGGACTTTCAGGCTCATGTTACAGCCTTGTTCTTTGAAGGCATTGAGCATCCTGGCAACAATATCCTTATAGTTCTCATCCCGCCTGTTCCCCAAGAATTTGAGAACAACATCCTTGAAGGAATCCCAGGCTTCTTTTTCCTTCTCAGACATCGTTTCAGCGAACGCTCCATCTGAAATGAGTTTCCTTATATCAGGGCCAACAAACACTCCTTCCTTTAGCTTTGCTTCAGAAAGTCGGGGGAACTTTGAGCAAAGGTACCGAAAGCACTCACCATCTTTTGGAAGGGACTTGATGAATTGCTTAATGAGACCCAACTTAATGTGGAGAGGTGGTAATAGAATTTTATCACGAGGTACCAAGCTCTCATGAAGAACATTTTTCTCACCGGGTCTCAAATACTCCCGAATTGGCCAGTCTTTTTTCCCCCAGTGTAGGTCGCGGGCCCGGCTATTCCACAAGCAAAGGAAGCAGGGATATTTGGTGAAACCGGATTGCTGCCCTAATAGCATGGATAGAATTTTAAAGTCTCCACAAATCATCCACTTATGCTTATCATAACGAATCTTCTGAAGAATCAGGGCCAAATTCTCGTATTTTTCTTGGAGAATAACAGAGTGAGCAATAGGAACTGAAGCGAATGTGTTGCCATTATGAAGAAGAACACCTTTTATGCTGTCTTTTGACGAATCAATGAACAGCCGCCATTCAGCAGGATCATACTTGAGTTTAAACTTTTCCATCACTCCGTATATATCGTTGCAAAATACCAAATCTTCCTCTTTGCTGAAATACTTCAAAAATTGTGTCTCGCGGTTGCGGTACCAATAAAAAGTTGTTCCTGGTGACAATAGATTTTTCTGTTTAAGCCGAGAACCTAGCAGTTGGGCAGCATCTTTTGGGAGTCCTAAATCCCGGACTAAATCATTCAATTCAGCTTGAGAGAAAAGTTCAGGTTTCGGATCTGGTTCAGTTTCAAACTCGGAAGTACTGGACTCATCGGGAAAAGCCATCTGATGAGTCTCATCATGATCAGAACCGTCCACACAAATATGATCCAAAGATTTTGGTGGTTCAGGCACAGGTACTTCGTTGCTATGAGGCATAGGCCTAATTGCTGAGGGAAGGTTGGGGTAACTTATTACGTTCTTATTTTTTAAGTTGTATCCCTTCACAATGCAAGAGCAAAAATAGCAGTCACTGCTGTGGTCTCTTTGTTCACGCCACATCATAGGTATTCCGAAACGAAATGCTTGTTTTTTACCTTTCATCCATAAGCGTAGATCTTCCTCACATGTCTTGCACACTTTGTGAGGAGCCCACGGTTTGTCTTGATTGCCTAACTTCAAACCGAAATAGGCGAAATATACTTTTTTAATAAATGCAGAAATGTTCCTCTGCCGCTTTTTCATGGTATATTCCCCACAAATAAAACTAAAACTGTCCGGAGAGTTGACGCAACCTCTGGCTCTGTGATCCATCACAAATACACAGCACTGCAAACTACAACTGTAGTGAACCACTTCGGAATAAAGCTGGATTACGACTGAGCAAACAAAAGGTAATAATGAACTTGCAAGAAACTGAAATTTGACAGGAACGTTCATGTCGCAACCACCGTGTTTGAGCGAGCGAACGAGGCGAGGCGAACAGGAAAGAACATGCGCCAGCGCGAGTACTGGATTTAGCCCCCTGCCTCCCAATTGTCCTGTTAATGTATAAAATGAATACAAAACACTCTAAAATATCATGAGGGAGTGTTTCTAGTTAGTTAACCATTACAACCTCTATTTTGGGCCAAGAAAATAAACTGCAGTCGGCTAAAAAGAAATTATGTGAACATTCCTTATATGGGTAAGAAATCTAATTTTGCAAGAAAACGTGACGTGATGGAACATTTTGGCTATTTTTCCTGGATTCAGCACCCCAAAATCTATAGGAATCAGTTGCAAAACTGGAGGCAGTTTTTTGGTAGTGTACCTGTGTTATTGATCGTAGTTTGTAAGAGTTGCTTTTTTTTCTTAAGTGTATTGAGGTTTGAGGCTTTTTGATCTGTGGTTAAGGAGGATTGTTATGGAGGTGTAGTGTGCGGGATGGAGGGGATTCATTAAGATTTATAAAGTGTTCTATAAACAGATATGTTTTTAGTTCTTTCCGGAATATATGGAGATCTTTTATTTTGCGGAGGCTTAGCGGAAGTTTATTCCACAGGGTGGGGGCTGCATATGAGAAGGCTCTTGAGCTTGTGGGTTTTTTTGTTTTTCGGATGGATTTTTTTATGTCTAGAGAGTGGGTTGCGTTTTGCCTGCGGGTTCTAAGTTCTTTTGGAGCATGTATCAGAGTGGCTAGATGTGAGGGTGAGATGCCGTTGATAAGTTTAAATGTGGTTAAGAGTATTTTGTACGATATTCTACTATTTATGGGAAGCCAGTGTAGTTCGGCGAGGATGGGAGTTATGTGGTCAGTGAGGTGAGCTTTTGCTGTTACTCGAGCACAGATGTTTTGAGCTCGTTGGAGTATATTGGTATTTGTGAGAGGGAGGCCGATAAGTAGACTATTACAATAGTCGAAGTGTGGAGTGATGAGTGTGCTGATAACAGATCTGAAGTCATGTGTGTCTAGTAGTGGTCGTAAGTGTTGAATGGTCCTAAGTTTATAGAATATGGTTTTCACTGTTTGTTTTATGTGAGGGAGCATACTAAGTGTGTGATCTATTATGATGCCTAGGTATTTTACTTCTTTTTTAACTGGGATTATTGTGTTGTTAATTGTTATAGTTTCAGAGAGAGTAGTGTCTGGTTTCCTTGATACGAACATTGCTTCAGTTTTTTTTAGGTTGATGCTGAGGTTATTATTTTCTAGCCAAGTATTTGCTTCACTGATACAGTTTAGTAAGTTCTGGTAGGTGGGATTATTTGTGTTTATCGGTAGTGTGAGCATGATATCGTCTGCGTATATGTAGTGGTTGACTTTATATTTTTTAAATATATTTGTGATGGGTTGAAGATACAGGTTGAAAAAGAGGGCTGATAGGGCCGAGCCTTGTGGAATACCTTGTCCTTGTGTGAAGGGTTCTGAGGTGCTTTGGCCTAATTTAACGCGTATCAGTCGGTTTGTAATGTATGATATAAACCATTGTAGAATTGTTCCTCCTATTCCTAGGTTTAGGAGTCTGTTAATGAGTGTGTTGTGGTGGACATTGTCAAAGCACCAGCTATATCAATGAATATGAGGATGTAACCTTGGTTACATGTGTCAGTGCCTTTGATGAGGTCATCCATGAGTGTTATTAGTAAGGTTTCGACTCCGTGAGATGGGCGGAAGCCGAATTGGTGTGAGTCAAGTGGTGCATGTGTGTCGATAAAATCTTGTAATTGGAGTTGTATGATTTTTTCTATTACTTTGGCAATAAACGGTATGCTGGCTATGGGTCTGTATGAGTTCGGGTCTATAGGATTGAGTTTATTATTTTTTATTATAGGGCGTAAGGATGTAAGTTTTAGGGCATCTGGCATAATGCCCTGGGATAGTGATTGATTTACTATATTTTGTATATGGATAGCCAGTTCAGTTATGGTGTTTTTTATCCATGATAGGGGGCATGGATCCAGGGGGGAGGTAGTGGTGTTGATCATTGATATGACATTGAGGAGGTGTTTTTGATCAATGTCTTTGAAAGGTTGTCCATTTATTGGTTGGTTTTAAGTCCGTGGGTGTTATGGTTGTGCTAGATGATTTATTTCTTAGTTTGTTAGCAAAATGAGTTGCAAGAGTTTGTGCGCCTATCGTTGATTGTTCAGGTTCTGGAGTTTGGGTTCTTGTTAGTGTTTTTATAATTGCGAATAATTCTCTCGGGCGGATGACTGCCATATTTATTACTTTTGTGTGATATTCTCTTTTCGATCTATTAATTGTGTCTTTGTATTTGTTGAGAAGACTCAGGTATTGAGCTTTATTATCGCTTGTTTTAGATTTCCTCCACCGTTTTTCTTGTTTTCTTAGTTGCTTTTTTAGGTTAGAAAGGTCTTTATTAAACCATTTTTCTGACTTTTTTTTTATGAATTGTTTTTGAGAAACTTGGGTGGGAGTTGCTGCTTCTTTTATTATTGAGTTCCATTGGTCTATTAAGGTGTTGACTTCAGTCGAGTTATTTGTAAGGTTGGGTAATACAGTATCTAGGAAAGTATCTTTGTTAAAGTGGGTAAAGCGGGATTTATAAGGTGTTGGAGTTGTTTCAGTGTTGGTGTGGGATAGTGAAATTAAATTGAAGGTTATTAAGTGGTGATCTGACCATGGTACTTCCGTAATAAGAGGTGAGGATTGTAGTTGGTGTTTATTAAATGGGGTGCGAATGAATACGAGGTCTAGGGCGTTTCCTTTTGTGTGTGTAGGTGTCTGTATGATTTGGTTGTAACCCATTTCTTTCATGGAATCCATAAAGTTGGTTGTGTGTTGTGGGTTAAGTGATGGAAGGTTCAGATCACCTAATACGATAAGTGGTTTTCTTTGTGTGGCTGTACATGCAAGTTCTAGGATGGGGGTGAGATTTTTGTGGTCAGCTGAGGGGGGTCTATAGATAAGGGACAGTGCAAGGGTTTTATTTTCTATATTTATGATGTCCATACCGTCTATGTTATTTACATTTGTTAGTGAGTATTGGAGCTCTTTTTTAGTGATGATAAGGGCTCCGCCTCCCCTCTTTGCTTCTCGGTGGCAGTTGAAAAGGTCATATTGATTTGTGTTAAGTTGGTTTAGGAGGATTGTGTCTGTGGGTGAGAGCCAAGTCTCTGTGATGAGAAGGATATCGGGTTTTTTATCAGTGATTATGTCATTAATTATTGGTATTTTATTTCGTATGGATCTTGCATTTATGAGGATGAATTTTCTGATGGTGTTTGTGTCGGGAGATCTGTTTTTAGGTTTGTCTTGTTGGAGATTTATTTGTATTAGTCTTGAATGTCTGGGGGTGTTGGAACGGTGGGTTTGGTTGAGTGTATATGAGTATGGTTGTGGTGTGTTTTTGTATGTGTTGTGAATGATGGGAATGGTGTTATATGCTGTTGGATTTGGTTCGTGTGCATAGATGTTGTGAGCTAGGTGAATGGTTAGTATGGTGATAAGAAGGTAGGATTGATACTTTGTGAGATCCATGTTTCTTCTAGAATGTGTTGTGTTATTTGATAACAGTAAAAGATCATACAGTGGCTATGAATGAAATTACTGGCAGCAGAAAAAATCAGACAGAGGTTAAGGATGAGATTACTGGCGACAATAAGAATCAGGCAAAGGCTAATAATTAGATTATGGCTATGATTACTTGGAATAGTAGTAGACAGTGGCTATGGATGAATTACTGACAACAGTAAATCAGACAAAAGTTGATGAGATTATAACTGAGATTACTTGCAACAGTAAAAGACAGTGTCAATGAGTGGAGTTACTGGCAACAGTAAGTCAGACAGTATTTAATAATGCGATTATATCTGAGTTTACTTGTATTAGTAAAAGGCCAGATGGTGGCTATAGATGAAATTACTGGCGACAGTAATTTTTGTTTATGTATTAAAATTACTGGTTATGAATGAAATTACTGGCAACAGTAGAAAATTGGTTCATTGGTAATAATAATATCAGATTACTGACAACAGTAGGAGTTCGTGATTGTTGGCAATAGTAAAAGTTCATAATTACTGGCAACAGTAAAGCATTAGGTCACTGACAACAGTAAACATTGATATTTAAACCAGCTTCGGATGATGAAGGCCATACAAATTTTAAGTGAAAGTTTACAGTCAGGTATACTTGCTGTGAGATGGTGATATGACGAATCAGAGGGGTAAGCGAGCTCGACCTAGAGGGAGCTCAGCTGTATCATGTTGAAGCTGCTGTTGATTTCGCCGTCGATTTTCTTCTATATTTCAATGGTGGTTTCAGGATCTTTCGGCGCCTTTGTATGATGATCAATCCAAGGCTGTTATTTCTGTTGAAGGAGGTATTTAGGTGTTTTTAAGGCTGTTGTTAGTGCCACACCTAAGGGCCACGCCAAAGGGCCCTCTCGCAAGGCGCGGGTGCGCCGAAGTAGCGCTGCTTAAATGTGTTGCTGAGAAGGCCCCGATTGGGCGGATGGTGCACGTGGAGGCGGTGAGATGCTCGGAGAGGCTCTATCCCTCGTCGGGAGAGCTGTAGGAGATCCGGAGATGAGCAGCAACGAAGAGGAGCTCGCGCCGAAGTAGCGCTGCTTAAATGTGTTGCTGAGAAGGCCCCGATTGGGCGGATGGTGCACGTGGAGGCGGTGAGATGCTCGGAGAGGCTCTATCCCTCGTCGGGAGAGCTGTAGGAGATCCGGAGATGAGCAGCAACGAAGAGGAGCTCGCGCCGAAGTAGCGCTGCTTAAATGTGTTGCTGAGAAGGCCCCGATTGGGCGGATGGTGCACGTGGAGGCGGTGAGATGCTCGGAGAGGCTCTATCCCTCGTCGGGAGAGCTGTAGGAGATCCGGAGATGAGCAGCAACGAAGCATGCTTTAGTAGCATGCTTTAGTAAACATGCCCCTTGGTTTCCTATCACATTATAAACCATAAATTTTACTGTTTTGTCACCTTCTGATCATCCATCCGTCTCACTGTTCAGACCCCAGCTTCCCCCCTTGGGACGATCCCTGGAATGCTTTTTGTGATTCACTTATATAGTCTGGTATGATCATTTTTTGCTCATACTGTCCTGACCCGAGAAAGATAGTTATAATGTTGAACATCTAATAAAAAAAAGAACTAAGTTCATCCAATAAAAAGGAATACCACCTTATATTCTTTTGTTTTATTTTTATTTATCAGACTTCAAGCTAGCATTATCAGAGAATTGAAGAAAACGAGATTGCACATAGTCCCTAGTGTGTGTCCTGTTCCTGAGGAACTCATCACATGACATCATGCTAGAGCCCAGGAGAGCTGGCTTCCAGTCCCACTGAATGGGGGAAGCCTGACCAGGAAGGAGCAAGGGGAAAATCCAACAAGGTAAAAGTACAATAATTAAAGGGGCATCCTCTGGCTCTATGTAGGAGTTACCTTTTTAGCTCTGTGGTTGAATCCTTGGTTTAATGCCTGGAAGTAACAAGGTCATATACTAAGATCACTAGCTGGAAAATAATCAGCAATAAGAAAATCTCAATGTAAGCAAAATTTAGTTATTATTTTTGTTTTTGTTTCCCCTCCTCTCCTTCACACACATGGAGTTGGTCCAAGGCAGGGCCGGTGCATGGACGGGAGGTGCTCTAGACAGGCCTTCCATCCTGCCGCCCCCGCTGCCCTCCATCCCTGCGCCAACGGCCACTGTTGCCATCTTTCTCTCTGGGGCCCAGCAGCAATTGTGCCTGAAAATGCAATGCAGCACTTACCCTCCATCTCCGGGACAGCATCACAGTTTCATTCTGCCAAATCTGCCATTTCAGCCCTCCCTCCGCCACAGACTTCCAGTTTATACAAAACAGGAAGCCCGGGGTAGAAGCAGCAAATTGGGCAGAGTGAAATCTTGGAGATGGAGGTAAGTGCCATGTCGTGGTTTCAGGTACAATTGCCACTGCTGTTGACCCCGAGAAGGGACACCATCGGCAACAATGGGCAGCAGCGGGTGACCTCAGAGGGTCAGCATTCCAGGTGACCGCCTAGTTTGCTTAATGGTAGCACCAGCCTTGCCCAAGTGTATCTGACACCCTAGGTGAACCTTCAACCATGCTGCCCTTTCCCTGTGGAGCGGCTCAAGGCCTTACCTCACCCTCACCATAATTCAGTATTTCCCCTTCTCTTTCCTAGCTCCCCTCCAAGGTATCAAGCATCTTATCTCCCCTTGTCTACACCCCTCATAGTCCAACATATCCAGTTCTCTACTCTCCGTATCTCATCTTCCCTAGCCTTCCCTCCTGTGTCCAGTATCTTCATTTCTCCTCCCTACCTCCTCCAGATGGGAAGCATTCCGCTTTCTCCTTGCCACAACATGGCCAGTATCTCCAATCTCTTCCCTTCCCCTTGCCATACCTGCTGCTACTGCCGTTATCTTACTTACACCTGGCCTGAGGCTTAATAAAATAAGTCAAACCTCTTGATAAATTGGGAAGATGTAATACAGCTAATTGATAAACAAAAGAACAGTAAATCACCTGCAACAGATGGCATACATTCCAGAGGGCTGAAAGAACTGAACTATAAGATTTAAAAACTACTATTAATAATCTTTGATCTATTATTAAAATCACCTATAATACCCAAAGACTGGAGAGTGGCCAATTTAACACCAATTTTTAAAAAAGATTCCGGGGTGATCCAGAAAACTACAGACTGGTGAGCCTGACATCAGTTCTGGGCAAAATGGTAGAAACCATTATAAGAAACAAAATTATTGAACATGTAGATAGTCATGGTTTAATGTCAGAAAGCCAACATGGATTTAGCCAAGGAAAGTCTTGTCTTACGAATCTCTTACATTTTTTTGAAGATGTGAATGAACAGGTAGATAAAGGTGAGCCAGTTGATATAGTCTATCTTAATATTCAGAAAGCCCTTGACAAAGTCCCCCATGAGAGACTCTTGGGAAATTAAAAAGTCATGGGATAGGATGTGTGATGAAGAAGCCCCAATTTCTACTTTAAAAATGCAAAACGCACAGCATTTCAGTTCTAAAACTGACAAGAGAACAGACCATGTGGACAACTGTTGTCAGGGGCAACGACAACAAAGGCAGCCACGAGGTCTGGAGAAACATTTAGCAAAGAGAAACGCCCTAGTTCCTGATAGCACACACCTGGGAGGGAGAAGTACTTACAGCCCTTATAAGGATAGTGCAGGGAACACAGGAGGGGTTCATTACAAGAGCAACACCTCCAGGGAGCTGCCACGAGGAGAGGAGTTGCTAGAGCAGTCAGACTTGGAACAGGACCTGAGAGTAAGAGACCTGGAACAGCGTGAGCACTGTAGGCAGAGAAGACAGCCTGTCTTACCTACAGCAGCTGCTTGGGAGGAACCAGGAAGAGTCTCTCACTTCAACCTAGGAAGTGACTCAGAGTCAGAACCAGGAAGCATTCACCCACATAGCTACCCAGAATCCACTAGGAGGGAGCAGCTTACTCGTGCAGAAGCCAGGTGTGCATGCCCTGCTGATTACAGAGACGTTGGAGCATGGAGGCTACGTTCTAGCCGGAGTGAGTGCAAGCCAGTGTCAAAACAGTATGTACCAAGAAGCTGGGACTTGGGGAATGAATGTGGGCAGTTAAAAGTTAAGAAGAACAAAAGTTCTTATCGTGTGAATGCAGAGCAGCCTTATACAGGAAGCTTAAGGTGGGGGCAGGGCAGCAACTCCCAACCTAGCCGTGTAAGCAGAGAGCATTCACTACCTTCAGAGAAGCATAGAGATTTACCAGAGGACGTATGCATGTCAGATGAGGATCTGGTAGGAATCTCTAAACCCCAAAGAAAACCCTGCAGGCTAAAGCTTGATAGCAGGAGGGGAGAAGAATACCCTCTATCCCAATCAGAGGATAGAAACAAGGGAGGCTCTGAAAAGGAACAGGAACCAATGTTAGTGGACACCCTCAGTGAATGTTCATCCACCTGTGACCCGATGGACTGTACATTAATTTCATCTGAGAAAATGTCTTTATGCTAACCAGAGCTAAACCTAGTGTTACAGGAAAACACTACGTGTTGGGTTCACACAGAAAGGCTGTGTGCTACAGTTATTCCTACTTTGAAGCAAGAAGATATTGCCCTTATGTTCTTTTGTGTTTTGCCAAAAGATATGGATACTTTTGTTTAAGTGCTTGTGTTCTGTTTTATCAGTTTGAATAATCCAACCCCGGGAGGGGAATAAATCCTCACTTTTGCTTTACCATTCGAGTTGCACAACTATTTCTTCGCCATCCGGCACAGGCTTGCTGGACTGGAAGCAGTCTGCCCCCTGGTGGTGACAGATGTAATGTGCTATTGTGGATCAGGAACTGGTTAAAAGATAGAAAACACAGAGTAGGGCTAAATGGGTAGATCCCTGGGGTACTCCTTGTGTTTGACAGTAGGGGGAAGAGGTGTTTGGTCCAATTTTTATCTGCTGGTGTGTCTGTTGGTTAGATAGAATGTGAACCATTTGAGAACTGTGCTCTGGATTCTGTTGGATCTAAGGCGATGAATGAGAATATTGTAGTTGACTGTTTCAAAGGCTGTGGAGATATCCAGGAAGATCAGTAGAAAGCCCTGCTTGGTGTTTTGTATTCCTTTCATTAGAGCGTTTATTAGAGTGATCAAGAGTATTTCTGCTCCATGGGAGGGGTAGAATCCATGTTGTTGTTGGTCAAGTAAATTATTCCTGTCAAGGTGGTCCTGCATTTGACGTTAAACAATTTTTTTCTGAGTTTAGCAGCGAAGGAGAGGCTGGTGATAGGTCTGTATGATGTTGGGTCAGATGGGTTTAGGTTGGTTTCTTTAGGGTGGGACGTATGGAAGAGATTTTCAGGCAGTCAGGTATTCTTCCTTGTTTGAGCACCAATTGGGTGAATTTGGAGAGTGTGGGACTGAGTTCCTTCTTGGCTGTCTTAATCCAAGTGACCGTCCATGGGTCAAGGGGTAATGTTGTTGTGTTGAGTGTTCATACGATATTTTCGATGCTGCCAAAGGAGGACCATGGGTGTGGGTGGATGGTTTTGTCAGGGGGGAGTGATGGTATCAGTTGTGGTTGGGGGTGGTGGTGTTTGTAGTGCATTGCCAGCTGCTGGGGTGTAACTGTAATTTCTAGGTTTCGTTGGATGGTGGCTTTGTCAGTTGTGTTATCACGTTGAAGAGTTCTCTTGGATGGTTAATTGAGGAGCTGATCATTTTTGTGTGATATTCACGCTTTGTCTTGTCTGTTGCGGTGTGGTATTTGTTCATTAGTCCCAGGTAGGTGCATTTGTCTTCGTTATCCATCGTTTTCCTCCATCTCCGTTCAAGCTTTCGGAGTTGGGTTTTGAATACATGCAGAGCTGGAGTGTACCATGGTGTCTTTGGGCTTTTCCTGTTTGAGGGTAGTGTAGTTTTCATTGCGGTGGATGCTTTTTCAATGATGTAGTTCCAGTGTTCTATCATTTTGTCGGGGTTACTTGAGTCAGTTTGTAGTTGTGGAAGGATGTCTTCGATAAAAGTTTCTTTGTTGAAATGTTTGAACCGTCTTCTGATGGGGTAGTGGATGGGGGATGTGTTGAGGTTGGCATAAGGGAGGGAGAAGATGATCAGTCCTTGGTCAGATCAAGGTAATGGGTGGGTTTGAATGGAGTGAGGGGGGGTCTGTGTGAATCGTGTGTTGGTTGCAGAATATCAGATCATATGTTTCCTTTTTCATGTGTCGGCGTGTAAAAATTGTTGGTGTGAAAAATTGCAAGAGGACCTTGACACATTGGAAGACTGGGTGTCCAAATGGCATATGAAATTTAATATGGACAAGGGAAGAACAATCCAAGCTACGGTTACATGTTGAAGGTTCCACATTAGGAATCATCATCCAGGAAAAGGATCTGGCCATCAATTGGATAATACATTGAAACCCTCTGCCCAGTGTGCAGCCGCTGTCAAGAAAGCAAATAGAATGCTAGCAATCATAAAGAAAGGAATGAAAAATAAAATGAAGGATATTATAATGCCACAGTATCGCTCCATGGTGCGACGACACCTTGAATATAGTGTGCAATTCTGGTTGCTATATCTTAAAAAGGATATAGCAGAATTGGAAAGGGTACAGAGAAGAGTGGAAAAATGGTAAAGGGGATAGAAGGATATCCCTATGAGGAAAGGCTTAAAAGGTTAGGGATCTTCAACTTGGAAAAGAGACAGCTGAGGAAAGATATGATAGAGGTCTATAGAATAATAAATGGAGTGGAGTGGGTAAAAGTAAATCAGTTGTTTTCTCCTTCAAAAAATTGAGAGTCGATTTTTGAAGCGCTAGGTACATGCTGGATGCGGAACAGGCGGCCCTATCCATGGAAGGACACCTTAACCGTGCACACCAGATTTTCAGAAAAGCGTCTTGTTTCGAAAATCTGTCCTAACTGGCAACACTAACAGTATAGCCGCAAAGACATAACAAGGCGTGGTTCCATAACAACCACATAATGCTGATATTTGAATGCACTGTGCGGCGCCAGTAGATATCACAAATCACATAAGCTTATGCAATGGTTGGTGGCGCTTAGGACAGCAGAACACTAGCGGGCAATCTGTCTAACAGTGAAAGCATGCATAATATGAAGAGAAGCGAGAGCGGAAAAATCATTTGCAAATCCATGTAGAGGATAAACTGTGCAGGGTCACCGGAGATGCTATATGGACACTGCACAAGCTCTTCCAGAGGTAGAGATGCACTTGGCATGCATGGGCACAGAGGGGGATGCGGCGAGCAGTAGGGATACAGCAGCAGCCAGTGGCCCAGCACCCCAGGTGCAGGTACCGTGCCCCCCCGTGTGCACAGGCCCAGGGTGAGCCACCTGCAATTGACGGAGGAGGAGGTCTACCAACGGTGCAGGCTAGATTGCGCCACAATCACAGAGTTGTACACCATACTCAGTGGGCTCCTGGAGCCATTAACCACCAGAAGCCAGGCACTCCCAGTGGCAGTGAAGGTCACCACCGCCCTAGGATACGTTACAACAGGCAGCTTCCAACATGTCATTGGGGCAACCGTTGGCATCACACAGACAACAGCAAGTCACTCCATAAGTGATGTCACCAGAGCCCTGCTATGGCACATGCGGCACCTCATTGCCTTCCTCAGGAAACCACAGGAGCAGCAGGACACCATGCAGTCATTCTACGACATCACCGGATTTCCCTTTGTGCTTGGTAGCATTGACTGCATGCATATTGCACTGAGGGCACCCAGGCAGGACCAGAGGGCTTACCAGAACAGATACAACTACATCTCGATGAATAATGCAGGTGGTGGTGGATGCCAACATGACCATCACCGACATGTGTGCATGGTACCCACGGTCCTGTCACGATGCCTTTGTGCTTGGCTAGTCCAGCCTGGGACAGACAGCAGCTGATGGACAACTCAGAGATGCCTGGTTGCTAGGTGAGTGCACACATCTGTGAACTCCCAGAGAGGCATACAACCCACAGTTGTTGTAGTATAATGCAATGTGGTGTGCAAATATGTAGGGAGATATGTAGTAGGTGTGTAAGGTAGGCACATATACTGTGGTGCCATAGATGCATGCAGGCAGCATGCAATGGTGCACATGGGGAAGGTATCCAGGGGATATCCCATGGCCCTCTGCAGACAGCATGCACCAACATGGAGCATGAGGCAGAGAAGGAGCTGTCTCCATGTTGTGCAGCCACAAGGCAGCAGCCAGAGTAGCCACATCCATATCTATCCCATCCCAAACTGCAAACACTCCTACCCATGTCTCAAAACCATGCCGAAAACACACCTCTTCTGTCATGCTCCTGACTCCCTCCCTTGCCATCATGAGGACATTCTGCACTATCCCTCCTCCGCTACCCCTATGCATGATTATTGTACAATCTAGGAATGACCCTCCTGTCTAAGCTAATATGTTGTCTGTATGTTGTTTGGTATTGTACACCGCACTGCTAGTAGATGGTGCGGTATATCATGTAACTAATATCCCAGAAACCTTATACCCCTCCCAGAACAATGTGCCATGCTTATGTGCGCATCCCACATTGCCCCCACAGGTGACCATGGATAGCCTCTCAGGACCTGGCTGCTGACACCACTGCGGCACCCCAGGCCCCCACAGGATGAGCGATATAACATGGCCCACCAGCGGACCAGGGCGGTCATGGAGAGAGCCATTGGGGTCCTGAAGAGCCATTCTGGTGCCTGGAGTGGAGTGGGGGTCAGCTCCTATACAGCCCAGAGCGTGTCTGCATCATCTTTGCATTGTGTTGCATCTTGCACAACTTGGCGAGGCAGCAAGGCATACTGGACCCTGAGCCTGAGGTAGTAGGGGACTGGGAGGCCACAGAGGCAGCTGAGGGGATGAAGTACAGTCAGGGAGCTCCAGCAACCACCACCACTCCCCTGATTGGGGTAGAGCAGGAGAGCACGAATCTTAACACCTCCTGCTCTCCGGCCCTAGCCCAATCGGGGGCTTCCAGCTGACTCCATAAACAAAGGCGCCATTGGGCGTGAAGGGAAGAGCTCCAGCAACCACCACCGCTCTCCCGATCAAGGTAGAGCAGGAAAGAACAAGGCTTAACTCCTCCTGCTCTCCAGCCCCAACCCAATCAGGGGTTTCCAGCAGACTCCATAAAACAAAGGTGCCTTCGGGCGCACCTGTGCCTTCGGGCCTCACCAGAGGGCCCTCTGGCATGGCCCTTAGGTGTGGACCATGGATATGGACCGGCCAAACTATGAATGAGATCTAAACCACACAGGACACCCAAACCAGCTCCAAACAAACGGATACAACGCAGCGCAAAGAAGGATAACCAACCAACTAAACAAAACAGCTTCAAGGCAAAGGTACAGTAGCTTCAATGCCTCCCCTTATTACCACAGCATACTGGATAGCAGCATTTCCACCCATACTACCATACAATGCAAATACAAATGCATTAACAAAATAAAACCCAAAAGGCATCACATGCAGCATACAAGCGAAGCAAACAACGTCACTAACCCCTATCAACCACCCCCCTCGAAAGCTCATTCACATCCCACCCACACAGGGGCACTCCTCATTGCTACCACACACACACAAACAATCAATATCACACTCATAAACGCCCACTCAGTGTGGAATTAGATCCCCATACTCCAAGACTTCATCATATCTCAACAGATTGATGCCCTCTGCATAATTTTTTATTTATTTAACATTTCCTATATTCCGCCTTTCATGATATCAAGACGGTTTACATTGAACAAACTGAAATTACATTGAACAGGGCATTATAACTTGGAGATAACTATTTTACAGGGAACATGGGCAATGGAGGGTTAAGTGGCTTGCCCAAGACCACAAGGAGCACCTGTGGGAAGCATGGCTGACATGATCTGACATTGTTCTCATGAACCAACTAACACCCAATGGATATAATCTTTACAACTGCTCGAGAACTCACTCCAGAGGAGGAGGAGGAGGAGCTATTATAGCAAAAACCAGCCTCCACCTCTGAATCTACACAGCGGAAACTACCGAGGAAATGGACACACTCACAATCACTAACAAGAACCTTTTGGTCTGCCTGATATATAGGGCACCCACAGCAAACTCGCACTTATCAGATATTTTCAAATAAATATCTGACAGCAGTAGCATCACAAAGAAACATATAATTCTGGGTGACTTCAACCTCCCTGCCGCTCAAGAGAAGCACTCCAATGCATTCCGTGAGGCAATGGAAGCGATGGAGCTGATACAAATCATTAATGAGCCAACGCATGAGAAAGGAAGCACCCTTGACCTTAACTCACAAAGCGCTTCCACACACAAGAATTTGAAGATCACATCTGTCCCATGTTCAGACCACTACCTCATTACCTTCTCCAGCTCCTTCAGACCAATATTCTCCAGAAAAGGCACACAACACACAAGACGATTTAGACCATTCAAAAAGAAGATCTCCTTAGGTAGGTGCTACCAAAGTTACAGTCATATCAGTCAAACACTGAAATTTTAACCAGCAAAAGGAACAATGCAATAACATCAGCGGTTCGATCATCAACAACAGCTCATGGAGAAACCAAAGTAAGACCAGCAAGAGCATGTTGGTTCACACTCACCCTGCGAAAATTAAAAACACAGCTTCAGAGAATAGAAAGGAAATGGAGAAAAATAAAGAGTGAAGCAGACAAGGCAATATACATGAATGGCCAAAACCACTATCGCACTGAAACAGGCAATGCAAGAAGAGCATATCACTCATAAACACATCAATCAACAGACCATGAGAACTCTTTGAAATTGTTAAGCAGCTCACTAAAACACCAAGCCACACGAACCAACTCCCAGACATAGCACCGTAACTTCTCGTAGCAAAATATAAACAACTTCAGAAGATACCCAACATACCATAACATCAGCAACTACAGAGGAAACCAACTATACAACACCTGACATTGTATGGTCTTTATTTGAAACAATCTCCAAAGAAAGGGCTGAGACTACCATTTCGGGACTCAACACAACCATCTCTCTCCTTGATCCATGCCCAGTGACCTGGATAAAACAGTCGAAACAGGAACTAAATCCAGCAATTGCCAACATAGTAAACAAGGACTGATGTCAAGTAGACTCAAGTTGTCCGTTATCCGCCCGACCCTCAAGAAACCGGAACTTGACCCAATGGACCCTGCCACATATCGACCAGTGGCAAGCCTCCCTTTCACTGCTAAAATCATTGAGAAAATAGTCCAACAGCAACTACAGGATCACCTGGACAAAACCAACACCCTTGATCCTCAGCAACACGGATTCAGACCCGCACGTGGGGTTGAAACCCTTATGATATCATTAATAAGCACCTTGACCAAAGGAATACAGACCAAACACACTGGATACACCCTAATCTTCCTGGATATATTGGCAGCATTCAATACCATCTCTCATAGCATCCTCCTGAAGAGTTTGCGAGAAACAGGCAATCAAGACAAAGTCCTACAATGGTTCAAATCCTACCTGACAGATACCAACTAATTCAAACCGTACCACCACATCGGCCTCATTCCGCCAAACTCAAGCCATACCACAAGGCTCTGCGCTCTCGGCTATGTTGTTTAACATTTACCTGCAACCACTCTGCTCCCTAATACGGATCTATAATGTCAATTTCCACATATATGTGGATGACATTATGCTCTATGGCCCCATCACAACTACGAACCCAACAAATAGGCAGTTAATGAACTGTTTCAATGATGTCTCGGAATGGCCTTGCAATCAACCTCAAAAAGACGGAAGCTTTATTCATTACAAAAGATCATACCTTCACCCCCCCCAACGCACCTCACCTTGTCATCAACTCAAATAAAAGTACAACCCCACATAAAATATCTAGGTATCACTCTTGATCAAAAACTCTCCCTCAAGCAACAGATTGCAAAAACAGCAAAGACAAATATTCTTCAAAGCCAAGATGCTGCAGCGCCGCAGACCACTTATAGACCCACAGGACTTCACGACAGTCATACAGGCAATGACTCTCGCCCACCTGGACTATTGTAATGCAATTTACCAAGGTCTCCCGACCACCAACCTCAACCCTCTTCAGACAGCCATCAATGCAACAGCCAGGATTATCCATAGAGGTAGGAAGTACGACCACATCATCCCCATTTTGAGAGAGCTTCACTTCCTCCCCCTTGAGGCGCGGATCAAGTATAAAATATTGGCAATAATCCATAAAGTAGTTCATCAGCAACAGTCCTCCTATATGAGTGCCCAATTACAATGGCTGATCTCCAAAAGACCAGCACGCCAGGCCACAAGCAACCTCCTGTCAGTGCCGCACCAAAGCTCTAAATACAACCAGCAAACTTGTAACCGTGCGTTTTTGACCCATACGTCCCTTCTCTATGGAACACTCTCTCAGACACAAAGATCTCCCCTCATTCAGGAAACAACTGAAGACACATTTGTTCAGAGAATGCCTCAAAATGGAATAGAGCCCCACTCAGCAGACTCATGATCACTCCGACCATTGAACAACTGGATACTCCAAGCCAGATTACTTTGCGGATAAGTCACTTAGATCTGATACATACCAAATCTATGAATGTAAATATGTTTGTCCTCCCATGATGATGGGTCCCCCTCCCACCCTGGTGAGATACCATGGTGTTGGGTTCCCCCCACCCTGATGAGATACCTTTTCCTGTTAATTGTAATCCCTTGGTTTTGTGTATTGTAAACCGCTTTGACCCGGTGAAAGGTGGTATATAATGTCGCGACGCCACCCTGGTGGCTAATGGGCTCCAAGGCAGGTCGGACACAATTAAGAATAAGGTTGGGTTTGGTATGTATTTTCTAGGGCCCAGGAATGTATAGCCTTGGTAGCGTCCTTATTACCAAATACCCAGAGAACACAGGTCTTCGAGTGGAGGGAAAAATAAGGCTTTATTTCCCTTGTATTGCAAAAAGGTTCAAACGGATCAGATTCAAACAACCAAAAGAAATGTCCTTACATCAGGTTAGAAAGAAAAGGTACAACTCAGGTTCAAAAGCAAAAACTGTTTTCTTCACAGAGGAGATACAAAAACAAACGTTTCTAATTTCATAAGTTTACTGCTCACTTGCTACACAGGGATTCCAAGCTTCCAGTGGTACAATAGCTACAATCCATTTCTTCCTCTGAAAGGGATTCTACCACTTCCACTTGCATCGGTTCTTGCTCAATCGTATCTGAACCAGAGTTAATGGTTCCTGGCAAGTTATAATCAGGCTTTTCACACAAATGCTGTATGAGCTCCCAGTGCTTGGAGTTCAGCGTGGGGCGTCGGTCATGAGCTGTTCTATAGTGTGAATATCCTTCTCTCTTCAAAGGTTTTACATTCGCTTCCTGCAAACCTTGCTTAGTTAAAAGTCTCTTATTTGATAAAAGCTTTTCATACCTTGTCTCCTCAGATGTGTGACATGGACAGGGAGCTTCTGTTTCTTGTCCTCTCCATAAACTAGCCCTCTGAAGGCTGTTTCCAACAAAGTATGGGTTACCTTGTAACTCCGGCTTCTTTCCTTGGGACGAGGCTTTAGGCCTACTCCTGGTGAGACTCTGCCTTGCTCCTGCAATATGGCTTGGGTTTTTCACACAGCAGTCACAGTACGGCTTTGCGTTCCTGAATCTCCTGGACCCTTCTGTATTCTCTGTCCTTTCAGGTCTCTCTGGCCTGTACCTCTTTCCTGCACTCCAGCAGTGTCTGTAGCTTCTGCAGTTTCTCCAGCTTCTGCAGTTTCTGCTACTTCTCCGGTTTCTGAAGGCTCTGCAACTTCTCTGCTGCCTTCTCTGCTGCTTCTGGCTTCACCGACACTTCTGCCTCTACAGCCACCTTCCTCTTTACCGCCACTTCTCTCCCTACAGTCTTCAAGACTTTCTTTAAAAGGAGTTCCTGCCTTCCTGGATTGGAGGCTGGCTGGCTTTAGGTCACACCCTGTGGGGCGTGGATCCTCAGTCTTCCGGAGGTCCCTCTTGCTCCCCCTACCAGGTTCCTGAGAATACTGCAGCTTGTGCATGCTTTTTTTCGCTTTTAAAACATTTTCTCCTATTCCCCGCTGGTCTGCTGCATCACAATAATTACTGACCAACCATGCCTGCCTCATCCATGAGACTTTCTAATTACAGTGCCAACACACACAGTCCACACTCAGGGCCAGCCCGTCCATTGAGCAAGAATGTTGTTTGCACAGGGACCCGCGTTTCAGGGGGCCACAAGCAAACAACGTTCTGCATTAAAAAGACAGCCTCTGCCGCTGTGGCAGCGGCAGACTCAAGTGTCCCGCAGCCCCCCCCCCCAACCTGCCCGGCAGAGCTCCCCCTGAATCTGTTCCCTCAGCGCCAGCTTTCAGAGCCGCGAAGGGAGAGTTTCCCTTTCTCGCGGCTCTGTTAAGCCCGCCGGCGCTGATGGGCAACAAGAAATGCAAAGATAGTAGACCTCACGTGTCACCTAGACAAGGTCTTAGATAGTGCTGGGGAGGAGTCTGCTGTCTTGGTACATGTCATTACCAATGACATAGGAAAATGTGGTAGGGAGGTTCTGGAGGCTAAATGTAGGCTTTTAGCTAGGAAGTTGAAATCCAGAACTTCCAGGGTAGCATTCTCTGAAATGCTTCCTGTTCCACGCGCAGGACTGAAAAGGCAGGCAGAGCTGCGGAGTCTCAATGCCTGGATGAGACAATAGTGCAAGGATGAGGGTTTTAGCTTTCTTAGGAACTGGGGAACATTCTGGGGAAAGGAGGAGCTCTTTCAAAGGGATGGGCTTCACCTTAACAAGGATGGAACCAGGCTGCTTGCATTAACCTTTAAAAAGGAGATAGAGCAGCTTTTAAACTAGATAATAGGGGAGAGCCAACAGTCGCCAAACAGCACATGGTTCAGAACAATGTATCCTTGAAGGATACTACCACAAGAATGAAGTTAGGGCATATCAGCAGAGAGGTTCCAACAAAGACAAAAGTAACCCAAATGCCCTTGAGTACAGAACAGACAGAGCTTAAAGATGCCAAATTACCCTTGCCTATCAATAACAAAACTAATATGAATAAAATACAGTCTCTAAAATGCTTGTATGCAAATGCTAGAAGTCTAAAAAGTAAGATGGGAGAGTTAGAATATATAGAACTAAATGAGAGGTTAGATATGATTGGTATCTCAGAGACATAGTGTAAGGAGGACAACCAGTGGGACACTATGATACCTGGGTACAAACTATAACGTAAAGATAGAGCTGAACAAATTGGTGGAGGGGTTGCGCTCTCTGTTAGAGAGGGCATTGACTAACAAAGAATTAAAATTTTGCAGGAAACAAAATTTGCTGTAGAATCGCTATGGATTGAAATTCCATGTAAAAAGGGGAAGGCGATGGCAGTGGGGGTGTATTATCGACCTCCTGGCGAGAATGAACAAATGGATGATGAAATGCTGAAAGAAATCAAGTTAGCTAACAAAAGTTACAGCACAGTAATAATAATGGGTGATTTCAATTACCCCGGTATTGACTGGGTCAGAATCACGGCAGGACATGCTAGGGAGATAAAGTTTCTAAATGAAATAAATGACTGCTTCTTGGAGCAGCAGGTCATGAACCGACAAGAGGGGAAGCCATTTTGGACCTAGTCCTTAGTGGAACACCAGATATGGTGCAAGAGATAAGGGTGTTGGGGCCACTTGGCAATAGTAATCATAGCATGATCGCATTTGGTTTAATTAATGGAGGAAGGATGGTAAGAAAATCCATAGTACTACCTATTATGTTTCGAAAGGGAGACTATGATAAAATGAGGAAAGTAGTTAAGAAAAAACTAAAACGAGCAGTTGCAAAGTTAAAGACTTACATCAAGCTTGGGTGTTGTTTAAAAATACTATCTTGGAAGCCCAGACCAGCTGTATTCCACGCTTTAAGAAAAGTGGAACAAAATCAAAAAAACTGCCAGCATGGTTTAAAGTTGAGGTCAGAGAGGCTGTTGTTTCCAAAAAAGCATCTTTCAGGAAATGGAAAAAGAGCCAAATGATGAAAACTGGAAAGAGCACAAGCACTGGCAAGTTAAATGCAAGGCATTGATAAGGTAGGCAAAGAGGGAATTTGAGAAGAAGCTTGTGTGGATGCAAAAATGAGTAACAAAGACTTTTTCAAGTACATTCGTAGCAAAAACCCTGTAAGAGTCAGTTGGACCATTAGATGATAGAGGTGTAAAAGGGGCACTAAGAGGGGACAAGGCCATAGCAGAGATACTGAATGATTTCTTTGCTTAGGTCTTTACTGAGGAAGATGTAGGGATGTTACCCATAACTGAAGTGGTATTTAAAGGTGATACTGCAGACGAATTGAAAGAAATATTGATACACCGGGAAGATGTATTACAAGTATTGGATAAATTGAAGAGTAGCAAATCACCTGGACCAGATGGTATATATCCAAGGATGTTGAAAGAACTGAAATATGAGATTGCAGACCTGCTATTAGTAATCTGTGAACTATCATTAAAATCATCTGTAATATCTGAAGATTGAAGGATGGCCAATGTAACGCCAGTTTTTAAAAAGGGTTTCAGGGGTGATCCGGGAAAATACAGACCAGTGAGCTTGATGTCAGTACTTAAAAAATGGTAGAAACCATCATTAAGAACAAAATTACTGAACATGTAGATAGTCATGGCTTAATGGGAGACAGCCAACATGACTTTAGACAAGGAAGATCTTGTTTACTAATCTGTTATGTCTTTTTGAAGGTGTGAATAAACAGGTAGACAAAGGTGAGTCGGTTGATATAGTGTATCTGGACTTTCAGAAAGCCTTTGACAAGGTCCCTCATCAGAGACTTTTGGCAAAACTAAAAAAAGTTATGGGATAGGGGGTAGGGCTAAATGGTCAATTTTCCCAATGGAGAAGGGTGCTGGGTCCACTGCTTTTTAATGTATTCATAAATGACCTGGAAATGGGAATAACGAATGAGGTTATCAAATTTGCAGATTACACAAAACTATTGAAGTTGTTAAAACCCATGATGATTGTGGAAAATTGCAAGAGGATCTCGATAATTTGGAAGACTGGGCATCCAAATGGCAGATGAAATTTAATGTGGACAAGTGCAAAGTTATGCACCTAGGAAAGAACAACCCAAACTATGGTTACACAATGCAAGATTCCACATTAAGAGCCACCACCCAGGAAAAAGATTTAGGCATCATCATGAATTTGGATTTGCTCTCATCTTTCAAGGATTTGCTCTCATCTTTCTGGACATCGCTGCAGCTTTCAATTCAGTAAATCACGAGCTTCTATTAGGACGACTGATTGACAAAGGCATTAATGGAAGAGCGCTTGAATGGTGCAGATCCTACCTGTCCGAAAGATGGCTGCATGTTCGTTCTGGAGGGATAAATTCAGAACCTTTCCACCAAAGCCAGGGAGTCCCACAAGGATCCTCCCTTTCTGCGCTCTTGTTCAATATTTACATGCAACCAATTTGTAATATCATCCGGTCCTTCAATGTTGATTGCATGTTATACGCAGACGACGTCCTGCTTTACATACCCTTCTCTACTGAGCATTTGGACCTCTCCCCACTGACGAGTTGTTTCAATGCAATATCTGACTGGCTTCTTTCTCAAAACCTCAGAATACAACATAAGAAAACGGAAGTACTCTTCATTACGAGGAATCCCAACTTTACCCCACCACAATATCTTAAAGTAAAAGAAGCTGAGCTGCAATCTAAACCCTCAATACGTTACTTGGGAGTCACTTTAGATCAACACCTTGATATGAAGGCCCACATAGGAAACATAGTCAGATCAGTCTACTACAAGATCCGCTCACTTAGGAATCTATGTTCCTTGCTGGAACCAACTGATTTCCGGACAATTTTCCAGGCGTTAGTCATACCTCATTTTGACTATGCCTATGCCATATTACAAGGTCTTCCCCAATCTACATTAAACCCGCTACAGCTAGCAATGAATGCGGCAGCAAGAGTCCTCCATGGAGCCTCCAGGAGCGACCACGTGACGCCCCTGCTGATACAGTTGCATTGGCTACCCATTCAGGCTAGAATAGTATTCAAGACCTTGATAATCACTTTTAAAGCTGTTAACAACCTCTCATCTGCATCCTTAACCTCCCTCATCCATATCACATCCCCAAATAGAGCACGAAGATCCACGTCTATAAACTCCCTAAAAGTCCCGAAGGCACTAACTGTTTGTACTAAATCGACAGCCAACAGAGCCTTTAGTCTCAGTGCCCCAAGATGCTGGAATGCATTACCCCCTGATATCCGGGCTATTAAGAGCCTACCACAGTTTAGGAAAGCCCTCAAATGCCACCTCTTCAACAAGTACCTTATAGAGCCCAACGACATCCCCTAGAGCCCAAAGACTCCCAGCAATACCATTTCCAGACAAATTTATGGTATCTCAACAACACACCAAGTTTGATACTCAAACCCATAGTGGGGTTTATGTTTCTATGAAACCTCTGTGCTTATGATTCCATGTAGTAAGTTTTGTAAATAGTTTACCCCTGTTACCCAAGTTTTTGTGCCCTGTTACCTGTAAACTCATACGTGTTAACTGTACTGAGCATTTTGTTCCATGTAAACCGCGCTGATGATGAATAGTGCGGTATATAAGAGACTGTAAATAAATAAATAAAATAAATGAATAATATGTTAAAACCCTCCACCCAATGTGCAGCGGCAGCCAAGAGAGCAAATAGATTGCAAGGTATCATAAGGAAAATAATGGAAAATAAAAAAAGGATATTATAATGCCTCTGTATCGTTCCATGTTGCGACCGCACCTTGAATATTGTGTGCAATTCTGGTCACTGTATCTTAAAAAGGATATAGCATTATTAGAAAATGTACAGAGAAGAACCACCAAAATGGTAAAAGGGATGGAAGGCTACTCCTATGAAGAGAGGCTAAAAAGGTTAGGGCTCTTCAACCTGGAAAAGAGACGGCTGAGGGGAGATATGATAGAGGTCTATAAATTAATAAATGGAGTGGAACAGTTAAATGTAGATCGATTGTTTACTTCATCAGAATATAGAAAGGCTAGGGGATATGCAATGAAGCTACAGGGTAAGCTATTTAAGACTAATAAAAGAAAATATTTTTTCATTCAACGTGTAATCAAACTCTGGAATTTGTTACCGGAGGATGTAGTAAAGGCTGTTAGTGTAGCTGGGTTTAAAAAAGGTTTGGACAAGTTCCTGGAGGAAAGGTCCATAAACCATTATTAAGAAGGGACCCAGGATATCAATGCTTGACCCAGTACAAGCACTGTGGAACCTGTGTCTTTTGGGGAAACTGGTAGATACGTATGACCTAGATTGGCCACTGTTGGAAACAGGATACTGGGCTTGATGGACCTTGGTCTGACCAAGTATGGCATGTTCTTATGTTCTGATATTGTTTTGCCACATTGAGATCCACAGATACAATCACTCCGAAGTCCTTTTCCTGGTCCATGCACACACCAACCTCTTGCCTCTTGTCGCATACAATTCCCTTGGATTTCTGCTTCCCAAGTGTATGATATTGCACTTCTTCACATTAAATCTTAACTGCCAAGCGTTAGACCATTCTTCCAGCTTTTGTAGATCTTTCCTCATGTTATCCACTCCCTTAGGGGAGTCCACTCTGTTGCAAATTTTCGTGTCATCTGCAAAAAGACAGACTTTTCCATTTAGTTCTTCAGTAATATCACTCAAAAATACATTGAACAGTACCAGTGCTTGTGCTGTTTCCAGGTTTTGTCGTTTGGCTCTTTTTTCCATTTCCTGAAAGATGCTTTTTTGCAACAGCCGCCTCTCTGACCTCACCTTTAAACCATGCTGGCAGTTTTTTGGACTTCCTTCCACTTTTCTTAAAGCGTGGAATACAGCTGGTCTGGGCTGCCAAGATAGTATTTTTCAACAACACCCAAGCTTGATGTAAATCTTTAACCTTTGCAACTGTTCCTTTTAGTTTTTTCTTAACTATTTTCCTCATTTTATCATTGTCTCCCTTTCGAAAGATAAAAGGTAGTACTGTGGATTTCCTTACTATCCCTCCTCCACTAATTAAATCAAATGCGATCATGCTATGATCACTATTGCCAAGTGGTCCCAACACCCTTATCTCTTGCACTAGATCTGGTGTTCCACTAAGGACTAGGTCTAATATGGTTTCCCCTCTGGTCGGTTCATGAACCAGCTGCTCAAAGAAGCAGTCATTTATTTCATCTAGGAACTTTATCTCCCTAGCATATCCTGCTGTGACTGACCCAGTCGATACCGGGGTAATTGAAATCACCCATTATTATTACTGGGCTGTAATTTTTGTTAGCTTCCTTGATTTCTTTGAGCATTTCATCATCCATTTGTTCATTCTGGCCAGGCGGTCGATAGTACACCCCCACTGCCATCGCCTTCCCCTTTTTACATGGAATTTCAATCCATAGAGATTCTACAGCAAATTTTGTTTCCTGCAGAACTTTAATCCTTTCTGACTCAATTCCCTCTCTAACATAGAGCACAACCCCTCCACCAATTTGATCAGCTCTATCATTACAATATAGTTTGTACCCAGGTATCACAGTGTCCCACTGGTTGTCCTCCTTCCACCATGTCTCTGATATTCCGATCATATCTAACCTCTCATTTAGTGCTATATATTCTAGCTCTCCCATCTTATTTTTAGACTTCTAGCATTTGCATACAAGCATTTTAGAGACTGTATTTTATTCATATTAATCTGGCTATTGGTAGGCATGCGTAATTTGGTATCTTTAAGCTCTGTCTGCTCCATACTTGAGGGCATTTGGGCTACTTTACTCTTTTGTGGAACCTCTCTGCTTTTGGTAGTATCCTTCAAGGATACATTCTTCCGAACCATGCGCTCTTGGGCGACAGTCGGCTTTCCCCTAGTATCTAGTTTAAAAGCTGCTCTCTCTCTTTTTTAAAGGTTAATGCCAGCAGCCTGGTTCCATCCCGGTTAAGGTGAAGCCCATCCCTTCGGAAGAGCCCCTCCTTTCCCCAGAATGTTCCCCAGTTCCTAACAAATCCAAAACCCTCATCTCTGCGCCATTGTCTCATCCACGCATTGAGACTCCAGAGCTCTGCCTGCCTTTTGGGTCCTGGTGTGGAACAGGAAGCATTTCGGAGAATGCTACCCTGGAAATTCTGGATTTCAGCTTCCTACCTAAAAGCCTAAATTTAGCCTCCAGAACCTTCCTACCACATTTTCCTATGTCATTGGTACCGAGATGTACCAAGACAGCAGACTCCTCCCCAGCACTATCTAAGACCTTATCTAGGTGGCGCGTGAGGTCCGCTACCTTCGCACCAGGCAGGCATGTTACCAGGTGATCCTCACGTCCACCAGCCACCCAGCTATCTACATGCCTAATGATCGAATCACCAATATGACAAGGCGGTGGCAAAAGTCAGAAGGATGCTGGGTTGCATACAGAGAGGAATTACCAGCAGAAAGGAAGAGGTACTAATGCCACTGTACAAGTCACTGGTAAGGCCTCAGTTGGAATATTGTGTTCAGTTTTGGAGACTATATCTCGCAAAGGATTTAAAAAGGCTGGAAGCATTTCAGAGGATTTGCGGCCTATGTCAGAAGACTTATGAGAAGAGACTTGAAGACCTAGATATGTACACTCTGGAGGAGAGGAGGGACAGTGGAGATATGATTCAGACCTTTAAATACTTATAGTATTTATGAACAAACAAATCTCTTCTAAAGACAGGGAAGCTGTAAAACTAGAGGGCCTAACATGAAGCTGCAGGGGGATAAACTGAAAGGCAATGTCTGGAAATACGTTTTCACTGAAAGGGTGGTGGATGCTTGGAATGCCCTCCTGATGGAAGTGGTGGGGGCAAACACAGTGACAGAATTCAAAATGGCATGAGACAGACATAGTGGATCCCTTTATAGCAACATGATAAAATCAAAATAAACTTAACTGTCTCTTATATCCCAAAAAATAGGGGTGACCTACATGGAATGGTGGGTACACCCCTAAACAAAGGCATGGAGAGAGGTGATCTGCACGGAGTGGCAGATGCACCTATTCTTGCTGCCTTGCTGGGCAGACTAGATGGACCGTATTGGTCTTTATCTGCTGTCATATACTATGAGGATGTAGTAAAAGCTGTTAATGTAACTGGATTTAAGAGCATTGGATAAGTTCCTGGAGGAAAAGTCCATGAATCATTATTAAAGAGGACTGAGGAAATCCACTACTTACCTCAGGACAGGCAGCATGGGATCTGTATACCTTCTGGGAATCTGACAGGCACTTGTGATCTGGAATGGCCACTGTTGAAAACAGGATACTGGGCTTTGTGGACCCTTGGTCTGTCCCAGTATAGTATTTCTTATGTTCTTGTCTTATGGTATTATGTTCTCTCACTTGCTCTTCTCTCTGGGTCTTTCTCTGCTCCCTTTCTGAATCTGTTCTGATGGTGGATTCTTTTATGATTTCTACCCAGCAACTACTCTTCTCATGCTCTTCTCTTCTTCACATTGGGCTTCTTTAATCTACCACACATGCTTTTACATAGAAACCTAGAAAATATTTGCATATAAAGACCATAAGGTCTACCCACTTGGCCCATTCATCCCAACTACAGTACTAAGCTGTACAAGCCCTTCCTCTCCCTCAGATATCCTTTGTGTTTATCTCCTGATTTCTTCAAGTCAGATACCACCAGTTCCCCTAGGAGGCTGTTCCATGCATTCACCACCCTTTCCATAAAGAAATATTTCCTTAGACTACTCTTGAGTCTATCCCCTTTCTCCTTCATCCTATGACTCCAGAGCTTACTTATAACATAGAGGTATTTAAATACCTCTGTCATATCTCTCCTTTCTGGCTTTTCTTCCAAAATATACATACTTTGATCTTTGTCTGTCCACATATACTTTATGATAAAGACCATTGACCATTTTAGTAGCTGCCCTTCAGGACCAACACTGTTATGTTTATATCATTTTGGATGTGCGGTCTCCATAACTATATACAGCACTTCAAAATGAGGTCTCACCAGACTTATACAGAGGTACTATCACCTCTTCTTTTTCTAGTTGGTCATTCCTTTCCTTGTGTTTCCAACCATCCTTATGGAACATAAGAACATAAGATATGCCATACTGGGTCAGACCAAGGTCCATCAAGCCCAGTATTCTGTTTCCAACAGTGGCCAATCTAGGTCATATGTACCTAGCAGTTTCCCCAAGAGACACAAGTTCCACAATGCTTGTACTGGGTTCTGCCTTTGCCTTTTCTACCTATTTGGCCACCTTAGAATCATCAGATATGATCGCTCCTAGGTTCCACTCTTTTTTTCGTGCACAGAAGTATTTCATCCTCTATACTATACCATTCCCTTGGGGTTTTGCAGTGTAAATGCATGATCCTGCATTAAATTAAATCTTAGCTGCCAAATTCTAGACCATTTTTCAAGCTTTGCTAGATCCCTCCTCTTGTGAACCACACCTTAAGAACATAAGATAAGCTATTATGGGTCAGACTAAGGTCCACCAAGTCCAATATCCTGTTTTCAACAGTGGCCAATCCAGGTCACAAGTACCTAGCAGATTCCCAGAAAGGTACACAGGTTCCACAATGATTGTATTGGGGCAAGCAGTGGATTTCCCGGGTCCTCTTTTATCATGGTTTATGGACATTTTCTTCAGGAACTTTTTTAAACCCATCTACTGCAACAGTTTTTACTACATCTTCCAGTAACAAATTACAGAGTTTGATTATGCATTGAGTGAAAAAATATTTTCTCTTATTAGTCTTAAATAGGTTACACTGTAGCTTCATTGTATGTCCCCCCAACTTTCTACTTTTTGATGGCATAAATATTCTATGTTTACCCGTACCACTCCATTCATTAATTTATAGACCTCTATCATATCTCCCCTCAGCCATCTCTTTTCCAGGTTGAAGAGCCTGAACATTTTAAGCCTCTCTTCATAGGGGTATCCTTCCATCCCCTTTATCATTTTGGCGACTCTTCTCTGTACCTTTTCCAATTCTGCTATATCCTTTTTAAGATACAGCGACCAGAATTGCACACAATATTCAAGGTGCGGTCGCAGCATGGAACGATACAGAGGCATTATAATATCCTTTGTCTTATTCTCCATTCCTTTCCTTATTATTCCTAGCATTCTATTTGCCTTCTTGGCCACCACTGCACACAGGGCAGAGGGTGTCAACATGATATCAACAATGATGCCTTAATCTTTTTCCTGGGTGGTGGTTCCTAATTTGGAACCTTGCATCGTGAACCATAGTTTGGGTTGTTCTTTCCTAGGTGCATAATTTTGCACTTGTCCACATTAAATTTCATCTGCCATTTGAATGTCCAGTCTTCCAATTTATCAAGGTTCTCCTGCAATTTTTCACAATCCTCTTGGGTTTTAACAACTTTGAATAATTTTGTGTCATCAGCAAATTTGATTACCTCACTCGTTATTCCCATTTCTAGGTCATTTATGAATATGTTAAAAAGCATCTTGCCTAGCACAGATCCCTGAAGTACTCCACTATTCACCTTTCTGCATTGGGAAATTTGGCCATTAAGTCCTACCCTCTGCTTTCTATCTTTTAACCCATTCCTGATCAACAATAGTATACTGCCCCCTATCCCATGACTTTTTAATTTTGCCAAGAACCTCTCATGAGGGACCTTGTCAAATGCTTTCTGAGAATCATTCTAGATTCACTATATCACCCCGTTCACCTTTCTCTACTTGTTTATTCACACCTTAAAAAAATATAAGAGATTAGTAAGACAAGACCTTCCTTGGCTAAAGCCATGTTGGCTTTCTCCCATTAAACCATGACTATCATGTTCAGTAATTTTATTCTTTTATAATGGTTTCTACCATTTTGCCCGGTATTGACATCAAGTTCACTGTTCTGTATTTTCCGGATCATCCCTGGAACCTTTCAAAAATTGGCATTACATTGGCTATTCGCCAATCTTCAGGTATTACAGACAATTTAAATGATGGTTTGCAGATTACTAATAGAAGATCTGCAATCTCATATTTCAGTTTTTTATTTACTTATTTTATATTTATGAAATTTTACAAATTAAATCAAGGAAGTTTACAAAACATTATTGCAGAAAAAGAGTAGATACATTTAGCAAACTCCATATTACAAGAACAAGAATAAACAACGTAATTAAAAACTGAAACAAAATATCTATTCACCCTAGCCCACAAATGTGAGAGGGAAGATGCACAATATATTTAATCAATATATTTCAGGTGTTTTAACACTCTCGGATGTATACCATCCGGTCCAGGTGATTTGCTACTCTTTAGTTTATCAAATAGTTGTAATACATCTTCCTGGTTTATCAATACTTCTTTCAATTTTTCTGTATGCATCATCTTTAAATACTATTTCAGTCATGGGTAACTTCCCTACATCTTCTTCAATAAAGACTGAAGCAAAGAATTCATTCAGTCTCTCCGCTATGGCCTTATCCCCTCTTAATGCCCCTTTTAGCTCTCTATCATCTAAAGTTCCAACTTACTTTCTCACAGGTGTTTTACTATGAATGTACTTGAAAAAGTTTTTATTATGCGTTTTTGCTTCCACGTCAAGCTTCTTTTCAAATTTTCTCTTTGCCTGCCTTATCAATGCCTTGCATCTAATTTGCCAGTGTTTATGTTGTTTCCAGTTTTCATCATTTGGCTTCCTTTTCCATTTCCTGAAAGATGCTTTTTTGGCTACAACAACTTCTCTGAACCCACCTTTAAACCATGCTGGCAGTTTTTTGGACTTCCTTCCACTTTTCTTAAAGCGTGGAATATAGCTGGTCTGGGCTTCCAAAATAGTATCTTTAAACAGCGCCCATGCTTGTTGAAAATCTTTAACCTTTGCAACTATTCGTTTTTCTTAACTATTTTCCTCATTTTATCATAGTCCTCCTCAATTCTTACCACCACCATAAAGTTGTCTAATAGACAATATTTTGGTGGTGGTGAGAAGCGAGGAGGAATGTGACAAATTCTATCTAACCTTTTTGATGTCTTGGACATCTGCACCTTGCCCACTCACAATCGTAAATGACAGAGGTGTAAGGCAGGGGTCTCCAAATCCAGCCCTGGCGGGCCACAAACCAGTCAGGTTGGCAGGATATCTCTAATGTATATATAGCTCATGCATATTCGTTAGGGATATCCTGAAAACCTGCAGGGTTGCGGACCTCCAGGACTGGATGTGAGTAGCTCTGGCCTAGAACGTCAGTGTACTAACCAGTAGGCTATACCTCTATGGCTTGTTGCACAGCACTGGATGGGTACAGACGGACTGCAGGTCACCGCACAAACCTTCTGCTCTGTGTGCCAGGATAGGGTAACCCCACCAGCACCCATGATGCATTGCACATGCAGAACAGCGGCCTACAGCTGACCACCAAATGGGGTCTGTGCCTCACCGGTACTGCAGCGTGGTAAGACGGACTGACAGTGCATGATACTGGCACAGAGTAGCTACAGACCATGCCATTGTGCAGGTTCCATGCACCCTGAGGGATAGGATGGGCGCCCAGCACTAGGTCCACAGTACATGTGGTGCTAGAGATAGGTCCTGCTGCATATCCCCATCACTACCAGTGTGTGACAGGTGCTCCCACCAGTGCAACTGAAAGTACTTCTGTTACCATCTGGGTTCTGCAGTCACATGTGGCCCTGTGGGACCGGACACCACACAGATTAGTGTGTACGCAGTGTTAAGGTCTGGCTGCCAGGGGTACCTGTTATCAGGGCAGCGGTGGGTGGGCACGGCGGGGCGGGGAGGGGCGGGGCGGGGCTAGACTCACATGAGGTTTAGGTAGCACTGCCTCTATGGGTCTAAGTGGTATGCACAATATACCCCAAGGGGCCCACAATCACCCCTATTGTAGATGAGGGTGTGGTAGGACAGATGCCTGCACCCTGAGGAATGGCTGTAATACCAGCAACCACAGTCCTGCTGGCCAATGACAGCCCTCCAGGGCTGATGGGCCAGAGCCATACATGTGACCATGGCAGACCAGCAGTGATGCTTGGGGTGGGCAGGGGAAGGCTCCACACCACGGTCTACCATCCACCAGCACAGACTGCACCTGCAGCATACTACAGGGTGGTCCCACCATGCACAGACTAATGGCAGACAGCCCACTAGCCAGTCCATAGTGCATGCTCAGGGGGGGAACCCTGTGCACCCAGAGGTGGGATGCACAGCACAAACACCAAGCAGGTATCTCTGAGACTGGGCTCCAGAACCAAGAACACACAGGTATCACTAGAGACAAATAATGTGTGGCACTAAGTGGGAACATAGACATGCCATGGTCACTGCTTTGTCAGAGTGAGAGCGACCTACCAGCGTGACATGCTGTGGCAACCCTGCCCATGCAGGTGGTGGTCGAGCACTACAGTGTCCCAGCCATTGCCCTCCACCCTGTGCAGATGCATCCCGGTCAATCTGCCCTGTCTGGGCCATACCCACAATACCTTGCTCCTCATTATGCACATTTGCAGGCTAACGCTGGAAACAGTGTGAACAATGTGGACTCAGTGAGGTGTTGGCAGGCACAAAACAATGGATAGACATACGCACACTCCCACACCTATCTCAGCATTGTGCAGAGATAGAGATGGTTGACAACCCTGCCCACCACACTGGTCCTGAGCACAGTGCTGACATTGCTAAACTGTGCAGGGGGTAGTAGTAGTGCTCTGGTGATAACTGCAGCTCCGTGCTGGGGCCAACAGCCTGACACTCCATGAGGCTGTGGATAGTAGAACCCATGTGAGTGGGTGTTTGTACCCCTGTGCACTGCTGCGTTGGGGTTTGCACATGTTGTTGTTGTGGCTGCATTGTGGGATAAAACTATGGGGTGATGCTCTGCAGGATCCACAGATGGGACTTGAACCTTTTGCTCTTGGACATACTGGCTGAGTGTATTGCACCACACTGTTGCCACAGCAGCATAGTGGTCCCTGTGGCTACCCTTACGTTCTCCAGCCAGACCTCTTCTATTGCACTGCACACCACATACTGGTACAGGGCATGGGCTAGGTCCACTGCAGGTGGATGCCACTACTCCCTCCAGCATAAACACCTCCCCTGCCATGCCACCATGACCATATGCTGTCGGTGCCGGTGGTGTGCAGTCATAGGCCATCCAGGGGGCAGGTAGGCGGCTGCCTAAGGTGTGGGTTCTGGGGTAGGGGTGCCTACATAGCTGTCCACGCTTCCCCTGGCACTGCCTGTCAATGTTATATGCCCCTTGGGGTTCCTGCTGGGTAATGTCCCATGGATGGGACACTGTGGGACACAGACTCATGGGCATGTTTGACCCTGGTCTGTTGCTGTCTTGCTGGTGTCCATTTTCTGCGTTCCTATGTGCCACCTAGGCAACTGCCTAGTCCACCCCGTGCCCCAGTTGCCCCCACTGCATGTCCCGCTTGCAGTCCCCCTATGCCTCATTTGCACCATCACCATAGTGGCCCTTCGTACATTGCCACTATGCTGTTGCTGCAGATGGAACACTACTATCACCTTTCTCGGGCTCCCTGCCTATGCCCCACTTTGCTGACACTGAAATGGTTTCTCTCTCCTGCAAATGTGCATCTAAAGGCAGGTTTTCATTCGCGGTAGGATTCAGCCCTTCAGTTCAGCGCGTTAGTGTGCAGGGAGCCTCTCCACGCCCACTCCCTGCCCATTGACCCCAGCTCTCCGCACTCTCTCCTCCCTCTGCGGTGTCCACCGCGCCACGGAACGCTTCCACGTGGGTTGTAACATTACCGCGCGTTAACGTTACATAACACACATTAGCGTTACCTACCGCGCGGTCTGTGATGTTACCACAGTTTAGTAAACATACCCCTTAGTCTCCAAAACTGAACACAATCTTCCAAGTGAGGCCTCACTAGCGACTTGTACAGTGGCATTAGTACCTCCTCCTTTCTGCTGATAATTCCTCTCTGTATGCAACACAGCATCCTTCTGGCTTTGGTCACTACCTTGTGACACTGTTTCGCAACCTTGAGATCCTCGGACCAATCACTCCAAGGTCCTGCTCCTGGTCTGTGCACACCAACCTCTCACTCCTATCGCATACAATTCGTTTGGATTTCTGAATATCAAGTGCATGACACTGCACTTCTTCACATTATATCTTAACTGCCAAACATTAGACCATTTTTCCATTTCGCTTCTGTGAAGAGGAATTACATCAGCCCTTCTGCAGTCCTGTCGAACTTCTCCTGTCTCCAAGGATCTATTAAAAACATCCTTTAACGACCCTGCAAGAACCTCTTTGAGCTCTTTCAGTATCCTGGGATGTATCCCATCCAGTCCCATGTCTTGTCCACTTTCAGTTTTGCAAGTTGTTGAAACACATCATCTTCTGTGCACGGTGTGGTATCTACTCCATTCCCATTTGTATATTTGTCAATCACCAGTGGTCCTTTTCCAGGATTTTCTTTAGTAAAAATAGAACAGAAGTATTTGTTTAGCATTTTCAATGTCACTTTCCAGGAATCTGTTCTCAGCACTTTTGAGTCTTGCAATTTCACCTCTGATCAAGAATTTTTTTTTAGTGCTGTCAAGTCTGTGCTGATTTCTGGTGACCCAGCTGCCTCTGGGTTTTCTTGGCAATGTATCACCGGAAGTAGATTACCAGGCTTTTTCTTTCTTCCAAGGTAATGGAGTGTAAATTGATTTGTCCAAGATCACAAGGAGTGCTAGTGGGCATCAAACCCTTACCACTAGGCTATTCCTCCACTCTGAGAACATACCTGAAAAAAGTTTTGTCATCACGCTTTAGATCTTTAGCCATCTTTTTTCTGCCTTTGATTTTGCTATCCTTATTTCTCTTTTTGTCTCTTTTAGCTTCATCCTATTTCTTTTCTGTGCTCCTCTGTTTGCAAACTTCTGAATTTTGTGAAAACTGTGTTTGTTGCCTTTATTTGTGCAGCCACTTCTTTGGAGAACCAAATAGGTTTCTTTTTCCTCTTGTTTTTATTTACCATCCTTACATATGTATCTTTTGCCCCTTTTATTGCCTCCTTTAGTTTAGCTCACTGCAGTTCCACTTCCCTTATCCCCTCCCATCCTGCCAACTCCTCCTTCTGGCACTTGGCCATTTTACTGAAGTCAGCATTTTTGAAGTCTAGGACTTTGAGCTTGCTGTGATTGGACTCTGCCTTGGCTTTTATTTCAAACCACACCATGTGATGATCACTGCTGCTCACATGGGCACCCTCCCGGACATTCGATATGCTATCTCTGTTGGTAAGTACTAAATCCAGAATCGAACTTTCCCTGGTCGGTTCCATCACCATTTGTCTAAGCAATGCTTCTTGGAAGGCATCCATAATTTTTTTTCTTTCCAGATTTGAAGAAGGAATAGATTAAAGTCACCCATTATGATCACTTCCCCCTTTCATTGCTACCTTTGTAATATCAATAATCAAGTCTCTATCCATTTCTTCCGTTTGAGTTAGAGGCCTGTGACTACATCAGTATGGATGATAGTGCCATCTCCTCTTTCCAACACAACCCACAACGCTTCTTCTTTTCCCCACATCCCCTGCATTTCAGCAGCTTTATATACAAATAAATATATACATAGTGGGCATATCCAAAGTGTTTTTAGCCAGTTAGCAGACCGACAAACTGGCTAAAATGCACCGATCCCAATATTTATTTATTTATTTTATTTATTTAGAACACATTTATATACCGCTCTTTCCCAGGTATCAAGTGCGGTTTACATTGAACAGAAAAGTTGTTAAGGTACATGAAAGTACATGTCCTAGACGTTTTACATGAAACAGATGTTAACTTTTTACATTTAACAGTATAATTAAGAATTCTAACAGTGATGTCATCCATCTTGATTAGTTGGATGTATCAGAACTTTATACAAATGCATCAACTTTATACAAAGTGGCACTAGATGAATTGTGCCGCTGAATATCATCATGGGACGTGGACAGTGTAAAAAATGCCCAGTTAAAACCGAGGTGGTCTGTGCGTGGATCAGGGGCAGTGCTGGCCACTATCCAATTAGTAGGAATATTCAGCCACTAACCGGAGAGCTTAACTGGTTAAAGTTTAGTTATCTCAATAGCTGTCCTAATTTTAACCAGTTTTAGCTATCCAGTTAGTGGCTGAATATTGCCACTAACTGGCTAGCAGTGCCACTGTCCAGCGAACCCAGATATTCAGCGCCGGATGCCAGATAAGTTCCAGTGCTGAGTATCTGGGTTTATTTAAAGCAGCAGCAGCAGCAATAGCCCAGCTGCCAGCGCTGAATATCCACTGCGACAGGGACTGACATTCACAACCCCGTGGCTCCTTGTGGCATCCTCTGTCCTCCTCCTCCCTCCCGTGGCAGCTGGTTCAGAACCTGGGCTGCTGCCGCAGGGGAAAGTGTTGCTTCAGTCCTGCACGACTGGAACTGCACTGGTGGAAGGGGGGCCATTTAGGATGCCTTCCCTACTCCGGAGAGGTAATGATTTAATTTTAATACCATTTTCATGTAATTTACTTGAAAGATTTACTCTGTCGCTCTTGGACAGACAGAACAGTCACACTTTGAGCCTTGAAGATCTATGGGCCTGATATGGCATTTACAGTTTGCAAACCTGCAAGCCGTGTAAATGCTGGTTAGTGGGATATGGTTAGGGCCGCTGAATATCCGTGGCTGCCAGCACTACACACCCTGATGCTATGTGATTAGCACCAGGGGCATGTCGTGGGCTTTCTGGGGCAGAGCGGAGACAGCAGCTGTCGGTAACCGGGCAGTGGCTCAATATTGCAGCTACCCTGAATATTCAGTGCCGATGGCTGGATACGGCCCCAGCATTGACTATCTGGGATTAGTCTTCAGCAGTGATGGCTAGCCACCACCACTGAATGTCAGGCCCTATACCTTTATTTATTCACACATCTATTCCATGCCAGGTTTTGCCAGTGGAAGGAGTGAAAACCCATGAGTCCTTCATTTAAGCCCAGGAAAAAGATGGAGGGGGGAGGGAAATAAAGCTGTATCCATAGTACAAATGACTGACTGAGTCATATCTATCCCTAATAATATGTAAAAGCCCAGGACAGAGTCAGGGAACTTACCTGTGGCACCCAACTTGAAAAACAGAGTGAGTAGTACCTGATTAATTTGGTCTGAAAAGTATTTACTATAGATGAAGCCAGTAATTCTGTTTACACTTACAGGCTTTGTCACCATGGAAAGTCCAGAGTGCAGTATGAACAGCCTTGAAGTGAGTCTGAGGTTAACATCCTAGAGCTAAAAGCCACCAACTTGAAGTGACTGTGAGGTTTGCACCCTAGAGCTAAAAGCCACTTACGCTGCGGGCAGAAATGTACAGCGCAAGGTCTCTGAGTGTGTGGCTTGCAGGTCTAAATCCCCAGCAGAGGCCTTTGAGTAAGAAAGTGTGAGAGACCTGACAATATTTAGTCTAGAAATCCCTAATGGATCCATGATGACAGTAGTCCCACTAAAGGGGATATTTCCCTCAGAACTAATTGCAAGCAGAAAGGAAAGCCTGTTGGAATTTGGGATCTGCTAATAAATTGTCAAATGACTTATGAGATAAGTAAGGAGATACCTCAGGGATCCCTTTAGCTGCAGTTCTGTTTAATTTATGTTTAACACTTTTTGCAGAATTATTAGAGGAGTTAGGGATCACAGCTAAGATATATGCAAATGACAATGTGATATATGTGCCTTTTAAAGGTGATGAGGATGTAACTTGAGCATGAAGTTTTACCAAATTTACACAATCGGAAATATGATTCAAACATGGACTACAAATTAATTATAATAAAACAGAGGCTATGGCGGGTATCTCCTTTTAAAGAAATTGGATCTACCAATGTATACTATATTACCTTGGACAACAGAGAACAAATTTACAAAAACAAGTTCAGATTAATAGAGTGGTTAAGCAAGCCTTCTATAAGGTAAGATTAGTGCAGCGGCTTCAATTTTATTTGCAACTGGAGCAATTTAGGATAGTTATTCAGTTATTAAGTCTGCCATATATTGAATATTGTAACATTATATATTTAGGGTTGCCGGAGAAATATGTATATGCTTTATGGATCGTTCAAATTGCAGTAGTGCAATTGATCTGATCGTATAATCACAGCACTTGTTTTGACGCAGTGGATGCCAGTTGCACATAGATGTTTATTTAAATGTATCTGGTTGGCCTTTAAGGCTTTTTGATTCTTGGTAAAAATCGAGTTGTTTCTATATCTCATGAAATATATGGCATCTCATGAGTTGTATAATAATCAAAGAATTTGCTAACTTTGGCTGCCCCCCCCCCCCCCTGTCTTTGGTACATAGAGCAATAACACAAAGTAGGGCATTATCCTATGCTGGTCCATATTATTGGAATAAATTGCGTAACAATCAGGACAGGCTTGGTTTTTGCAAAGCTTTAAAACACATTTCTTCTGTTTGTTTCATGGCAGAATAGATGTTGACTAGATGTTTTAAGATTTGTTTCAAATGAAACGCAAAGATGGAAAGATAAGGGGGATTGTGATTTTTTAGTCTTATTGGATTTATCCTCTGCTTTTGACGCAGGGGTGTGTTTACTAAGCTGCAATGGGCTTTTTCAGCTAATGGTGGGCGATAGACGCAAATGTTTTGTGGTATCTGCAGGAGACATTCCCAGCATTTCCCCTGCAGGTACCGCAGAGAAAGCTCAGTCTTGGTGGGAGGACAGCTCTGCAGATGCAGCTATTGCTGCCCTTTGAGGTGACAGTATCTGCATCTGCGAAGCCAGCAAAAGGAGCAGCTACCGCACAATGCAAACGGCGCACATGCTCTGCAGCAGTCTGAAAATTGCTTCCAGCCTTCCCTCTCCCACTTTCCCTCCCTCCTTTCTAGTTTTATTCACACCCCTTTATTCTGCTTACTTTTCTATATTATTTCACACTCTCGGTCACTTATTTCTTCCCCCCAAGCATTCTCCTGGCCCAGTTCTTAAGCTGTGCATGATGAAATGTTTTTCACTTCTAAAATCCTTATTTCTCTTTTTCATACCAATTGTACCTCTGCCTCAACTCAGTCATTCTTCTGTCCTTATTTAGCATCTTTCTCCCAGGGGCAAGCAGGGAAAGAGGGAATACTTCACACATGTGTCTCGTTACTAAGACAAGACATCAATTTGTCTAAGTCCCCATGACTTTCTCTCCTCTGACTGGAGGGAATTCTTGATTCCAGGAGATGCAACTCTTCTGTAGTCTGGTACAGTGATAATACCTTCATCAATGCCATGGAGATACTATTGTACTAGAAAGCAGACTGCAGCAAGCATTGTGGCTTATTTCGGCTAACCTTAGGCATAAGTAACTGCCTACAGCATCAAATTTTGAAGGCGTCAAATGCTCAGGTCAAGAAGAATCTGCTTCTGCTTACTTTAGAGCAGAGCCAGCTTAAGAGGTAAGCCAATGAGGCCCTGGCTCAGGGCACACCACAGTAGGGGTGCAGGAAGCCCATCTCACTATCTCGCTTCCAGCCTGCTCTCTGCCTTCAGATGGTCCAAAATAACAAACTAACAGATTTCAGTTCTCCGCAAGGCTGATTTTGTTCTTTATCATATTTATAACAAATACGCACAATTTTAATAAAAATAAACAACATTTAGAAGTCACCCCATTTGGCAGTTTTTATGTCATCAGAACTAAACAGCAGAAAACTGGAATGTCTGGCAACAGTGGGATACTGGGTCTTGGTGGGGCTGGGACTGGAAATAGGCTGATAATAGGCTGTTGGCGGGGGCTGGGGCTGGCAATGGGCTGATACTGGGGCTGTGGGGGGCTGGAAATGGGATAATACTGCTGATGGGGGGGGGGCTGGAACTGGAAATCAACCTGGGGAAAGGGGCTGGGGGACGACTGATAATGGCAACAGGCTGATACTGGAGCTGGTACTGGAAATGGGTTGATATTGAAGCTGGGGTAACTGATAATGGGCTGCTAGTGGGGCTGAGGGTTTGGGACTGGAAATGGGATGATACAAGGGCTTGAGGAGGTCTAGGACTGGAAGTGGTGATACTCAGCATGGGGGAGGAGGCTTTGGGGCCTAGAAATGGGCTGATACTGGGGCTGGGAAGATGGGACTGGGAAAAGGCTAAGATTAGAAGGGGGACTGGTTGTGGGGATTTGGACTGGAAGAGAGCTAATTCTAGGGCAAGAGTTCTAGGTTTGAAAGGGGCCTAATGCTGGCAAATGCTAGGGTTCAGGCAGAAAAAGAGGGCAATGCTGGGGGAGAAGAGGACAGATATTGTGGGGAGTGGGGAAGAAACAAAATCAACCATGGTAAGGTTGAGAGGGTGAGATGTAAGGACGCATACTGGGGTAAGAAGGAGGAAAGACAACGTTAATGAATATTGTAGAAGGAAGTAAATGAGTGGAAGTGGACTGGGAGGCAGGAGGACAGGTACTAGGGACATAGGATGTGTGAAAGCAGGAGGAGACTCGGTGAGAAAACAGAAGAAAAATTCTAAGATAGGCTGGGTATTGGGAGTTGAAGTAGGGACTCAGGGCTTGGATGGAATTGTGTGTGTGGACTAAGAAATTGGCTAGAGTTTAGGAGGACAGTGGGGCCAAGGTGATTGGGTGAGGTGTATGAGTAGATCTATGAGACCACATGCTAAAATATGGGGAGGGGAGAACATTTGAAGTACTTGGAGGGGTTGAGGGGCAGTTGAAAACGGCAGAGTGGTAATCTTGAAGGACTACCGAAAGGGACTGTTACAACTGGAAGTAGATCTACACTTGTGAGTATAATCTTCTGGAATAAACTCTAAATCTTGGGATAAAGGGACTTCTTGGGGTTAAAGCTCTGTATTTTAGAATTCGGTGTTTTTTTGCTGAGTCAGTCAGGTCTTAGTACCACCAGTGAGCTTTGTATTTAAGTCAAAGCAGAGTATAGCTTAACCTAGAAAGTAAAATAGAGTAAATAGTTACTGAAATAAATTTGTTTCTAGAGAGCTTTGTCACTTAAATCAAATCAGAATATAGCTTAGCATACAAGTAGAATAGTCTCTGAGTAGAAAGAAAAATAAACTTGTTTCCAATTAGGAGGCAAAAGATCCGTGAAGTTATCTAAAATAGGTACCGTGTTTCCCCGAAAATAAGACCGGGTCTTATATTTATTTTTGCTCCAAAAGATGCACTAGGGCTTATTTTCGGGGTAGGGCTTTTTTTTTTTTTTTCATATACAGCAATCCACATTGTGGATTTTTTTCATATACAACAATCCACATCAGCGTCGGCGTTTCTTTCTTTTCTCCGAGCATAAGACGGAGCGGAGGCGGGCCCGAGGGAGAAAGAGAAGCCGAAGCACCAGCTTGCCCTCTAACTTTGTTGCAAGTATTTTGTCTCCCTAAACGCCACCTCGTTAATGCGGCTGCCTTCCCAGTCAACACCGCGAGACTGCGCGTTCTTTGTGACGGATACACCCCCTCTCGGCGCGTGTGTAATAATCTCCCGTGGACGTGATGGATTTGCAGAAACCCCCGTGCCTTGGAAAGAATTCGGACATGGAAATCGCACCGGGGCTCTGCTCTTAGTAAACGTGACACACGTCGGCGAGAAGTGGAGAGAAAGAGACGGGTGTTCGCGCAGGGGGGTGGGAGGAGGAAAATCATGGGAGAAAATGTGAACAGTGGGACTGGGGTCTGCAACAGGTGAGGGGGCCAGGAAGGAAAGTGCATAGTGATCTTTTCCGTAACATTTGTGCTGGATGGCAGAAGGAGCTCGAGTTGCACCAACGTTGTAGACATACTGGTAGACTTGGCCCAATCGAAAATAAGCATCAGATGTAGAAGTGCCGGTATCTGATTGTTTTATCTTCTCGTACCCAGATAGAAATATTATCTGCTTGCTCTCCTTCATGCTGTGCTGTTCATGTCCATTATGATTGAGTTCCCGTATCCCCACAATGCCTATTTATCTAAAAATGTATTCCCCTACCTCAAGAACACACACAGGCAGCCCTCCTCCATGATCTGCACTAGGTCTTATTTTTGGGGTAGGGCTTATATTACAGTAATCACAGGAAAACATGCTACATAAGAACATAAGATATGCCATACTGGGTCAGACCAAAGTCCATCAAGCCCAGTATCCTGTTTCCAACAGTGGCCAATCTAGGTCATACGTACCTAGCAATTTCCCCAAAAGACACAGGTTCGCAATGCTTGTACTGGGTCAAGCATTGATATCCTGGGTCCCTTCTTAATAATGGTTTATGGATGTTTCCTCCAGGAACTTGTCCAAACCCTTTTTAAACCCAGCTACACTAACAGCCTTTACTACATCCTCCGGTAACAAATGCTAGGTCTTATTTTCAGGATAGGTCTTACTTTCGGGGAAACACGGTATTAAAGACAAGTGATAGATCAAAGGGGCAATTTAAAAGACCCCTTCCATCAAACCAAGGGCTGTATGAATCACCCAGGAAATTGGTAAGACTTTACCTTAGAAGCACAGGACAGGGCACTGTGTAGCAGCCAACTTTTAATAAGTCTTCTTTCCCTCCCTCCCTCCTCGGCTCCCACCCACTCCAGTGATAATCATAGTTTTATAGGTGCTTAGACCTCCTAAAGGGAAGGAGGTGCCCATATTCAATCTCAGGTGCAGTTTTTTATCCTCATCAGGCATACATGTATATATATGAGTCACATCATTCATTCATTCTTTGAACATTCATTCATTCTTTGAACATTACCAAACCCCATGCTAAACTGTTACTAACTTGTATATAGTTTTATCTGTTCTCCAAGTTAAACTCCCCTGTTTTACTGTAAGTCTGCTATAGATCCCCCACACCGGACATTTATGTTATCTGTGAACCGCACTGATGATGAATAGCACGGTATAGAAAAACTCTAAATAAATAAATAATAAAATAAAAATACATTAAGGACCTGAGATTAATTAATCTTGAGGTGAACAAAAGTCAATTAAACGTATTAGGTAAAGTTTTCTTAGTATAAGTAATCCCAGCAAACCTAAGTAAGTAAACAACTTAAATATCTGCACACAATCTTAAAATTAAGATGCAGACAGCAGCCCAGCAGCGAGATGGCGGCTTTCCAGTCTTTTGCATTGAGTGTGACATGTATGATTTTTCTCTCAGTTGGTGAGGGGTCTTACATGCACACTAGGTGCAAGGAGCTCTTTGTTCTCAGGGAATGAGTCTGATCTCTGGAGCTAGACTAGCAAACTTGGAGGACATAAGGAAGAGAGAGAGTTACATAGATGAGACTTACAGAGATGTAGTACTGAAGTCCCACCTCCAGTCTGGCAGCATCCCTGTTGCCATGGAGGAGAGAAGTCAAATGACAGAAGAACATCACCCTGGTGTGGCAGGAAGTGATCCTGTAGCTAGGACCTGTCTTCCAAGTGATGTAAAACCCTCTCTCACAAAGGAGGTTTCTCCAGGGTCATGTGCCCATGAGGGAAGAGTTAGGACAGTCGTTATAGTCTGTGATTTGATCATTAGATATGTAGATAGCTGGGTGGCTGGTGGATGTGAGGATCACCAGGTAACATGCCTGCCTGGTGCGAAGGTAGGGGACCTCATGTGCCACCTAGACAAGCTGTTAGATAGTGCTGGGGAGGAGTATGCTGTCTTGGTCCATGTAAGTACCAATGACAAAGGAAAATGTCGTAGGGAGGTTCTGGAGGGCAAATTTAGGATTTTAGGTAGGAAATTGAAATCCAGAACTTCCAGGGTAGCATTCTCCGAAATGCTTCCCATTCCACGCACAGGACCCAAAAGGCAGGCAGAGCTCCGGAGTCTCAATGTGTGGATGAGACGATAGTGCAAGGAAGAGGGTTTTGGATTTGTTAGGAACTGGGCAACATTCTGGGGAAAAGAGAAGCTTTTCCAAAGGGATGGATTCCACCTTAACTGGGATAGAACCAGGCTGCTGGCATTAACCTTTAAAAAGGAGATAGAGCAGCTTTTAAACTAGATAATAGGGGAAAGCCGAAAGTCGTCCAAGAGCACATGATTCGGAACAATATATCTTTGAAGGATACTAGCAAAAGATTAAAAGAGCATATTGACAGGGAGGTTCCAATAAAGACAAATGTAACCCAAATGCCCTTAAGTACAGAGCATATAGAGCTTAAAGATTCCAAATTACCCCTGCCTACCAATAACCAGATTAATATGAATAAAATACAGCCTCTAAAAAGCTTGTATGCAAATGCTGGAAGTCAAAAAAATTAGATGGGAGAGTTAGAATCTGTAGCACTAAATTAGAGGTTAGATATGATTGGTATCTCAGAGACATGGTGGAAGGAGGACAACCAGTGGGACACTGTGATACCTGGGTACAAGCTATATCATAATGATAGAGCAGATCAAATTGGTGGAGGGTTGCACTCTATGTTAGGGAGGGCTTTGAGTCACAAAGGATTCACGTTTTGCAAGAAACAAAATACACTGTAGAATCTCTATGAATTGAAATTCCATGTAAAAAGGGAAGTGGTAGGCGATGGTAATGGGGGTGTACTATTGACTGCCTCGCCAGAATGTACAAATGGATGATGAAATGCTCAAAGAAATCATAGAAGCTAACAAAAGTTACAACACAGTAATAATAATGGGTGATTTCGGGGATTGTTACCTGCTGTTTCTTTGCTGGATTCCTGTGCGGCGAGCAGGAGGAGGAGGAGTTTTGGCGCCCCCACCCCCCTGGGCCGGTATAAGAGCTTCGGCCAGTCGCGGCAAGGTGGGATTGTTATCTGCTGTTTCTTTGCTGGATTCCTGTGCGGCGAGCAGGAGGAGGAGGAGTTTTGGCGCCCCCACCCCCCTGGGCCGGTATAAGAGCTTCGGCCAGTCGCAGCAAGGTGGGATTGTTATCTGCTGTTTCTTTGCTGGATTCCTGTGCGGCGAGCAGGAGGAGGAGGAGTTTTGGCGCCCCACCCCCCTGGGCCGGTATAAGAGCTTTGGCCAGTCGCGGAACGCGACCCGCGGGCGCGTACCCGTTGGTTGCGTGCCCGAAGGGGCGTAACCAAAGGGGCAGGCCACGCCCCTTTGGAGCCCCTTCGGAGCCTGAGGAGACATCTGCACGTTCTCATGGGTAGAAGGAGGAAAAAGGTATTTCCAGTTCTTCCTGCTAAGTCTGTTAAGACTGTTGGACCAATGGATCGTCATCTTGTGGGAACTGGACCTGAATCTTTGGAGAAAGAACTTTCAGGGGAGTCCGTGAGTACGGTGTCTGATTTATCCTCTAATACGTTGGGTGTTGCCCTGCCCGGAAAGGAAGTGTTTATTGAGGATTCCCTCTCAAGGGAGGATGTCCCTGGTGAGGGTCCCCAGTTTTTTCAAGAACCCTCCCTGCCACAGTCGACGGGGGAGCAGAAAGCTAAGTTACCGTCTCCGGTGGTGTTTTCCTCTGAGCTTGTTGATGTAACTGTCCCCGCTGAGGTTTCTTTGCGTGATGTTTGGACTTTGGTAGCACGTATGGAGGGTTCACTCTGTGCTTCCCTTTCTCAAGTTGCGCAGTTTTCCACGGAGGTGGTACATAAGCTTTCTGAACATGAAGCATTACATGTTAAGAATAATAAATCTCTTAATAAGTTGGAGGGGAAGTTTTCCGTATTAGAGGCTGCGGTTTCCTCTTCTATTAAGGATAGTGCTGTTATACACCACCAGTTAGAGTCTTTGGAGAATGCTATTCATTCTAGGAATTTGCGTTTCTTAAATTTTCCTTGTACTCACTATTTAGCTCCTTTGATATTGTTGCAAAAATATTTTAAGGAGGTTTTATTAATTGAAGACGTTGAGTCTATTAAGTTTTCCTCAATTTATTATGTTCCAATGATTTCCTCTGGTGCAACCTCCTCTCCGGAATTTGAGAGGAAAGGGAACCCCAATTTAGCTGAGTCATTAGATGTTTCTTAATTTCTGGAGTCTTCTATGGATACGATTCCTCATCGTGCTACCTTAATTGTTTCCTTTTTATCGCTTCAGGATAAGAATTTGATATTACGATTGTATTTTTTGAAAAAAGATCAACTGTTTTGTGGTAATCCTATCCAAATTTTTACTGATGTATCCAGAAGTACTCAGAATCGTAGGAAAGCTTTTTTGGCCTTGAAAAATCGGACTCTAGCAATTGGGGCTTCCTTTTTTCTAAAGTATCCTTGTAAATGGATTTTGGTATTAGAAGGTGTTAAATATGTTTTTCTCGACATTGGGCAATTAGAGGCTCTCTTGATTAGTAAAGAAAGTATTTGAATTGTTTTCTTTTTCCTTTCCATGTATAATTTGGGCTAGATTATGAAATGGATCCTGTTTCTTGTGTTTATTTCTTTTGATGTTAATTCAGGTAACTCTCCTCTTGATGTGGACTTTATTGTATTCTTACTTTATTTATTAATAAAGATTGTTGGAAACTTAAAAAAAAAATGGGTGATTTCATTTACCCCCATATCGACTGGGTCAGTGTCACAGCAGGACATGCTAGGGAGATAAAGTTTCTAGATGAAATAAATGACTGCTTCTTGGAGCAGCAGGTCATGAACTGACAAGAGGGGAAGCCATTTTGGACCTAGTCCTTAGTGGAACACCAGATCTGGTGCAAGAGATAAGGGTGTTGGGGCCACTTGGCAATAGTGATCATAGCATGATTGCATTTGATTTACTAAATGAAGTAAGGTCGGCAAGGAAAGGAGGAACACAAAGGGAGCAAAGCCCTCGCAGGAACAGCAGGAACACACAATGGGCGAAGGCCAGTAAAAGGTCACAGGTGCTAGTTTTATTAGGAAAAATCCCCTACGCGTTTCAGCGTTAAGCCTTCATTGGGGGTGCGCATCTGAAAATAATTACAATGAATTTCAATAATTAAAATCAAACAATATAAACACATTAATAATAACTAATATTAAAACATAAATAAGAGGTATACATAAATATTTCATCTAATAGTAAACGAAAATGTCAATTACTTGAAAAATAAATAAAGATAAAACAGATAAAAAACATGAATATAGGAGTTAAAAATATGTGATACATAAACATATAGATAAAACACCAAAAGCAGCTAAATAAATAATAAAAAATAAAAGAAATTGACTATTACTGTACAGCAAGAAGTGCTACAGAGAGGGTACTCACGTAATGCACCATATGAGACTGAAGGTCTTGAAAAAGACCCCTTTCATTTTATTATTATTTTTTTTTTTATTTAACAATTCTTTTATACCGCGCTATTACAATCAGTGCAGTGTACAATGAACAAGAACATACTACAATGCATACAAGTAACATTGAGTTTACAATGAACAGGGAAATTCAACAGTGGACAACCGGGGGAACTATGTACAGATTAACTTATTGATATATACAGTAATAATAAAACTCATTTGGATGTTGCATGTGATTTCAAGTTAATATCTCAAGGCTAAAGGAGGAAAATAAGAAAATGAAAAAATTGCATGAACACTTCCAACAAAGAATGAGAGAACACACAGAGCCAGAACAGAGAGGAACACAAAAGTCTTTAAATTTAAAATGAACGCTACCAATTTGAATACCATGAAGTCCATATAGGTGGTCAGAGTACAGAGAATCAAAAGGTGAAAAATAACTTTGTGCGATGGCAACAAAGCTTAATGCAGTGAATCTAAGGGGTATGTTTACTTAACTGCGGTAACGTTACAGACCGCACGTTATGTAACGTTAACGATCGTTAGGTAACTTTAACGCGCGTTAGGTAACGTTAACACGCGTTCATGTTACTTAATGATCGTTAACGTCCCTGGCTGCAGTAAACACCGCAGAGAATGGAGAGAGGGCGGGGGGAAGGGGTAAATGGGTGCGGAGTGGGCGGGGAGAGGCTCCCTGCACACTAACGCGCTGAACTGAAGGGCTGAATCCTACCACGAATGAAAACCTGCTGTTAGATGCACATTTGCAGGAGAGAGAAACATAGACAGGGAGCCCAAGAAATGTAATAGTAGTGCTCCATTTCCAGCACCAGCACAGTGCCCAAGTATGAAAGGCCACTATGGCGATGGTGCAAGTGGGGCATAGGGGGCTGCAGGCGGGACATGTAGCGGGGGCAGCTGGTGCACAGGGTGGACTAGGCGGGCGCCTAGGAACATAGAAACCGAAAATCAGCATGACAGCAGCTGACAAAGGCCAAACACAATCCACCTACATCTACCTGGTCCACCCAAGCTAACAGTTGCCAGGGCACTGACCTGACTTCCCCCCAGCCAACCCTCCCCCAAGCGGAAGGGACAGACTATTGGTAGGCGGTGATGGGGGGATGTGAGGATGCTCATGTATGCCCCATGCCTCAGACCCCGCTCCCTAGGCGACCACCTACCCACACAGTGGATGGCCTGGGACTGCGCACTACAAGCACCGACAGTATATGGACATGTCAGCATGGCAGGGGGGGGGGTGCCCATGCTGGAGGGGGCAGTTGCACCTGCCTGCAGTGGACCTACGCCATGCCCTGTGCCAGTACGTGGTGTGCAGTGCAGCATACAAAATCTGGCTGAGGAAAAGTACAGGTAGCCCCAGGGACCACCATGCATGTGTGGTGCAGTACACCCAGCCAGTGTGTCCAGAAGCAGAGGGTCACAGGTTCAAGCCCCATCTGTGGTTCCTGCATAGCATGCACCTATGTTTTACCCTACAATGCAGATACAACAGTAACATGTGCAAAGCCCAAAGCAGCAGCAAACAGGGGTACAAACACCCACTCACACAGGCTCCACAATCCAAAGATGCATGGAGAGTCAGGCTGTTGGCCCCAACATTGTGCTGCAGTTATCACCAGGGCACTACTACTACCTCCTGCACGGTTTAGCAATGTCGGCACTGTGATCAGGACCAGTGTGGTGGGCAGGATTGCCAACCACCCCTATCTTTGCACAATGCTGCAATAGGAGTGTGTGTGTGTGTGTGTGTCTTTCCATTGTTTTGTGGCTGCCCACACCTCACCGGGCCCACAATGTCCCACTGTTACCAGCGTTAGCCTGAATATGTGCATAATGAGGAGCAAGGTGTCATGGGTATGGCCCGGCCAGGGCGGATTGGCCAGGATGCATCTTCACAGGGTGTGGGGCAATGGCTGGGGCATTGTAGTGCCTGACCACCGCTTGCATGGACAGGGTGGCCACAGCATTGCATGCTGGGAGGGCACTCACTCTGACCGAGCAGTGACCATGGCATGTCTAGGTTCCCACATAGCGCTGTACGTTATTTACCTCCTGTGATCCTGTTGTGTTCCCAATGCTGGGGCCCCAATCACTGAGATGCTTGCTTGGTGCACATGGTTCCTCTGTGAGCATGCACTATGGACTGGCTAGTGGACTATCTGCAGTTAGACTGTGTATGGTTGGAACACCTATAAGGTGCAGTCTGACTGCTGTCTGCTGGTGACTGGCAGACAGTGGTGTGAGGCAGCTGGGGTTTTCCAGAACTGACCCCATCATTGCTGCTGGTCTGCCACTGCCCCAACCACAGGTATGGCTCTGGCCCATCAACCCTGGAGGGCTGTCTTATACCAGCAGGATGGAGGTTGCTTCACGGGGGCTGGGGCACCTGTCCCTTACCTACAAAAGGGGTGATGTGTGCCCTTTGAGGTATGTAGTGTATACCACTTTGACTTATAAAGGCACTGCTACACAAACCTCATGCAAGTCTGGAAACCCCTCTGCCCTGATAACCGGTGCCCATGTCAGCCAGACCCAAACACTGGGTAAACACTAATCTGGGTGGTGTCTGGTCCCAGAGGGCCACATGTGACTGCAGAATAAAGATGGACACCGAATTACCTTCAACTGCACTGCAAGGAACACCTGTCACACACTGTTAGTGATGGGGATGTACAGCAGAGCATATCTCTAGCACCACATGTACTGCGGACCTAGTGCTGGGCACTCATCCTATCCCTCAGGGAGAACACAGAACCCACACAATGGCATGGTCTGTAGCTACTCTGTGCCAGTATCACGCACTGTCAGTTCGTCTTTCCAAGCTAAGGTACCGGAGAGGAGCAGACTCCATTTGCTGATCAGCTGTAGACAGCTATTCAGCATGTGCATTGCATCATGGGTACTGGTGGGGTTACCCTATCCTGGCACTCAGAGCAGACAGTTTGTGCAGTGACCTGCAGTCCTTCTGTACCCAGCCATTGCTGTGACATACACTTATACGATGCCATTCTCGGCAGTGTTGATGGGTTCAATTCCTCATTGTTCCCTCCTCTCATGCCTGTCCTACTCAAATAGTGTGCATGCCTGTAACAGTCATATTTTTGCAGATTTGTGCTGCCAGCCCATAATACCCTCACCACAATTGCCAACATTCCATCGGTCCATCTATCTGCGTCTGTCAGCTGTGTAGAGTCCTGTCTGCCTGTGCAGGCTGTCACCCCATGTCCTGCACTGCTACCCTTTCCTGTATTGCGCCTCTTCATGCTTGCCTCACCTGTGCCTGATCTGCATGGCACCACCACTCCTCTGTCCACCCATCATTGTAACTAACCTGCCACCTCCGCCTCCACTGGGGGACAGGTATTCCCATCGTCTGACACCAACTGTCTTTCCAGTACTTTACATTGCCAACACCCTGTGCTGTGGTACAGTTGCCCCCACCATGTTTGTCATCAGTACTGGCAGCCACATGGGATGCCCTCAGATATGGCAGGTCCCGCGGCTCCCAGCTCTACCTCCTTCACTCACCTGTTCATTGCCTTTCCTGAGTGCTCTATCTAGTGTTAGGGCTACATCTGTCTCTGTTCCTCACAGGTCATGCATGTCATCCCGAAGCACCTTGCAGCCCCTAGGCCACGCTAACCTAGGGCACCATAACCTTGTTAGGCCACCTTAACTTATGGTTCCGTAACCCAGGGTGCCCTCTAAGGTGCCTTGTCCAGGGGTGCCTAATACGGCGCTTAGCCTAAGGAGCCCTACTGTATAGGGCACCTTACAAAGCGCCTAATGAGGCACCTTATAGGGCACCTAACAAGGCACCTTATAAGGCACCTAACAGGGCACCTTATAAGGCACCTCACAAGGCACCTTATCAGGCACCTTACTTATAAGGCACCTTACAAGGCGCCTTGTAAGGTGCCTGATAAGGTGCCTTGTAAGGTGCCTTGTAATGCGTGTTAGTTTGTAACACGCGTTGGCTGATACGGCTTGCTGTTACTTTGCACCACCCATGTCTTTATATGGCCATCTGTACCTTTATCGCGGAACCTAACGCGAATGACATTACCGCAGTTTAGTAAACATACCCCTAAGTATCCCATAGAAAGGCATATCAAAAGTACGTTACCCAATAAACCGTAGAATCCGACTTGAAACATGTAGTATTGAATATCTTGAAGGAAGCTGTGTATGAGCGTCTTAGGTTATGTAGTCCGATTTTCGCGCCAAAGAACGTTGATTGACAGATTGAAGATTGGAGGATGGCCCATGTAATGGCAATTTTTAAAAAGGGTTCCAGGGGTGATCCAGGAAACCACAGAGCTATGAGCCTGACGTCAGTACCAGGAAAAATGGTAGAAACTATTTATAAAGAACAAAATTACTGAACATGTAAATAATCACAGCTTAATGGGAGCCAGCCAACATGGCTTTAGCTAAGGAAGGTCTTGTCTTACTAATCTGTTATGTTTTTTGAAGGTATGAATAAACGGGTATTTTATTTATTTATTTATTTATTTATTTAATAGGGGATTTTTTTTATACCGTCTTTCTACAAGTCAAGACGCTTTACAGGTAACTCAGTGTAAAAACATGAAACAGTTCAACCAAAAGTGCACGGTACATACTGGTCTTTATCTGCCGTCATATACTATGTTACTATGTTACATTGAATATGATGAATACATTGTAACTCACACTATAACAAACACTCTGACAAATAGCCAAACTATATACCTGTTGTGATACAGCACTGTCATTGCTTAATGTTCAAGGTGAATGTTCTGTGCGTGGAGATGCTATGCTGGTTAAGTTTATTTATTTAGCTGCATGTATATCCCGCTTTTCACTGGGTCGTTTGTTGCTAGGCCATAGTATTCTGTGAATAGGAGGGTTTTCAGGGATTTTCTGAATCAGTCATGTAGGAATTGAATGTCTCTTATTTGTGGCAGAAGTGAGTTCCATAGTACTGGGGCTTATAGCGAGTTGGCTCTCTCATTGGTCCTTTGGTTACGTTTTGTTTTTTTCTGGTGGTATATCTAGCATGTTAGACATAGCCTATCTCTTGGGTCTATTACAGCTGTGGTTTGATATTAAGGTATGTAGAGTGAGTGCTGAGGCGTTATGCATAATTTTGTGTGTGCTTATAAGGACCTTATATATGATCCTTTGTGATACGGGCAGCCAGTGAAGTTGCTTTAGGAGTGGCGTGATGTGGGAATGACAAGCTTATCCCAGGATAATCCTTGCAGCGGTGCTCTGTGCTAGCTGCAGTGGATATAGTGCGCTCTTTGGAATGCCTAATTATATTGTGTTGCTATAGTCAAGCAATGGTGTTATTACAGCCTGATCGGAAGTCAGCTGGGCGTAGATTTTTTATTATACAGAGCTTCTAATATATTGTTGATGTTCTATGGTTTATGTGTGGAAGCAAAGTGAGCTGTTGATCCAGTGTAACACCTAGGCATTTGATTTCATTTTTCATGTTAATTTGAATGTTGTCCAGTGTGATTGTTGGTGGTGGTGTGAAGTTTGGGTCTCTTGTGATGTGCAGTAGCTCGGTTTTGGTATAGTTCATGTTGAGATTGTGTGCCTTGAGCCATTCAGACATCGCTGTGAAGCAATTGTTGAGCTTTGTGTAGTCAGGGGCAGTTGTGGTGAAAGGGGTAAAGAGCGTTATGTCATCTGGGTAAACTAAGCAAAGGTGATAAAGGTGAGTCGGTTAATATAGTGTATCTGGATTTTCAAAAAGCCTTTGACAAGGTCCCTCATAAGAGACTCTTGGCCAAATTAAAAAGTCATGCAATAGGAGACAGTGTACTATTGTGGATCAGGAACTGGTTAAAAGATAGAAAGCAGAGGGTAGGACTAAATGGCCAATTTTCCTAATGGGGAAATGTGAATAGTGGAGTACCCCAGGGATCTGTGCTGGGTCCACTGCTTTTTAACATATTTGTAAATGACCTGAAATTGGAATAACGAGTGAGATAATCAAATCTGCAGATGACACAAAATTATTCAAAGTTGTTAAAACCCAAGAGGATTGTGAAAAATTGCAAGAGGACATTGATAAATTGGAAGACTGGGCAACAAAATGGCAGATGAAATTTAATGTGGACAAGTGCAAAGTTATACACCTAGGAAAGAACAACTCAAACTATGGTTACACAATGCAAGGTTCCACATTAGGAACCACCACCCAGGAAAATGATTTAAGTGTTATTGTGGAAAACATGTTGAAACCCTCTACCCAGTGTGCAGCGATGGCCAAGAAAGCAAATAGAATGCTAGGAATCATAAGGAAAGGAATGGAGAATAAAACAAAGGATATTATAATGCCTCTGTATCGTTCCATGGTGCAACCGCATCTTGAATATTGTGTGCAATTCTGGTCGCCATATCTTAAAAAGGATATAGCGTTATTAGAAATGGTACAGAGAAGAGCAACCAAAATGGTAAAGGATGCCCCTATGAGGAGAGACTAAAAATGTTAGGGCACTTCAATCTGTAAAAGAGATGCCTGAGGGGAGATATGATAGAGGTCTATAAATTAATGAATGGAGTAGATCGACTGTTTACGCTATCAAAATACAGAAAGCTTAGGGGGACATGCAATAAAGCTACAGGGTAACCTATTTAAGACTAATAAGAAAAAATATTTTTTTCACTCAACGCCTAATCAAACTCTGGAATTCGTGATCGGAGGATGTAGTAAAAGCTGTTAGTGTAGCTGGGTTTAAAAAAGGTTTAGACAAGTTCCTGGAGGAAAGGTCCATAAACCATTATTAAAGGGGACCCAGGAAATCCACTACCTGCCCCAATACAAACATTGTAGAGCATATGTCTTTTGGGGAAACTGCTAGGTACTTGTGACCTAGATTGGCCAGTGTTGGAAACAGGATACTGGGCTTGATGGACCCTGGTCTGACCCAGAATGGCATAAAGCAAAGGAAAGGATGAAGACAGGGGAGTGTGAAGAAACAGAAAATGGGAATGGGATCCTGGAAAAGGACATAGAAGAAAACCGACAAGAGGAAGTAGAAAAAAGATTCTGGGACCAAGCTAACTGGAAAAATATGTTCAGACATAAAAGGTACAAAAGTGTGTTAGTTTTTAGAGAATGAAATATGTCAGCTTTGAAAATCTGCATTTCTCATAGTTCATTACAGAAGGAAATGCATTTCTTTTTCTCTTTCTGCCAGGTTTCACATCTGTATCTGTTTTCCATTTCAATTTTTGTCTATATATTTGCTTCCAATTTTGTAGTTTTTTTATTCTTTAATTGGTGATGGTCTATGTTTTCCATGTGCAGACGAGATAAGGGATTCTGTTAACATGTAGTCTCCCTTTAGGAATTTGCAGCAGTTCAGCTTGTTCTCTTTTTCCAACTGGAGATTACTGGGGTTCTTGAATATTTGCAGCGCTGATTTTCTATAGGTAGGGGTGGCGTGGAGGAGTAGCCTAGTGGTTAAAGCAACAGCCTAATACCCAAGGGATCTGTGTTCAATTTCCACTGGCACTCCTTGTGATCATGGGAAAGTCACTTTACTCTCCATTGCATCAGAAGAAAAGGCCTGGCAATCTACTTCTGGTCATACCTTGCCAAGATAACCCAGAGGCTGGTGGATCGCCAGGAGTCAGCATTGACTTGACAGCACTTAAAAATAATAATAATAAATAAATAAAAGAGTTAGTGCAATTTGAGTTCTTGTTGCTGGTGTTGAGTGTCCATGCAGGGTCTTGTGTTATGGCACACAATATCTAGCAGTGGGGAGAGTTTATTTTATTTATTTATTTAATATACATTTATATACCGTGTTTTCCAAGGAACAATATGAATTGTATAAACAAGTACTCAATTCACAGTTAGTGGTGTTTGTCACTGATGTGAGACTAGAATTTGAATAGAATTTTCTGTATGTTGACTTATATAGTGAAACACCCTACTTCTGCTCTGAATCTGTTGTTGGGAGAGTTTTATTGACGAGTCTGAAAGTGTTCCATATGAATGAATAATTATGCCCTATCAAACTGTTATTCAAAGGCAATTGGGCATTGGCTGGAAAATCATAATTAGCCTAGCCATGTATTTTCAAAAAACATGCACATAGTATCAGACTGTTTACATTACAAATGGTCAGATGTTATCTGTATACTTGTGGGGCGTTAGAGGAGGAGCAAGTATAGGGTAGAAAATTATCCAGATAGTGGCAATATTCAGTTACTATTCAGGTAATGTACATGTTTAGTTTAGGCCTACGGAATATCAGGCCTAGCCTAAACAGATAACAGTCTTTTTGCAGATGACACAAAAATTTGCAACAGAGTGGACTCCCCGAGGGAGTGGATAACATGAAGAAAGATCTACAAAAGCCGGAAGACTGGTCTAATGCTTGGCAACTACGATTTAATGTGAAAAAGTGCAGTGTCATGCACTTGGGTAGCAGAAATCCAAGGGAAAAATACACGATAGGGGGTGAGAGGTTGGTATGCACGGTTCAGGAGAAAGACCTTGGTGTGATTATCTCTGATGATCTCAAGGTGGCAAAACAGTGCGACAAGGCGGTGGCAAAAGCCAGGAGGATGTTGGGCTGCATACAAAGAGGGATTACCAGCAGAAAGGAAGAGGTACTTATGCCACTGTACAAGTCACTGGTAAGGCCTCACTTGGAATACTGTGTTCAGTTTTGGAGGCCATATCTTGCAAAAGATGTAAAAAGACTGGAAACTGTTCAGAGAAAGGCGACCAAAATGATTTGGAGCCTGCGTCAGAAGCCTTATGAGAAGAGACTTGAAGACCTAAATATGTACACTTTGGAGGAGAGGAGGGACAGGGGAGATATGATTCAGACCTTTAAATACTTAAAGAGAAATGATGAACAAACAAACCTCTTCCAAAGACGGGGAAGCTGTAAAACTAGAGGGCATAACATGAAGCTGCAAGGTGGTAAATTGAAAGGCAATGTCAGGAAATATTTCTTCACTGAAAGGGTGGTGGATGCTTGGAATGCCCTCCCGATGGAAGTGGTGGGTGCAAACACGGTGACGGAATTCAAAACGGCATGGGACAAACACAGTGGATCCCTTTACAGCAACAGGATAAAAGCAAAATAAACGGTACCATCTAACTTCTGAACTATCTAGCATCTGAACAAATAAGGGTGTCCTACATGGAGTGGTGGGTTCACCCCTAAACAGAAATAAAAACATGGGGAGGGGTGGCCTGCACAGAGCAACAGGTGCACCTACTCTTGCCATCTTGCTGGGCAGACTAGATGGACCATGCTGGTCTTTATCTGCCGTCACTTACTATGTTATTATGACTACACCATCGCTCTCTGTAGATTCAGCGCTGCTGTCTATATGGATAGTGACACAAAATACATAGATTACGTTATATGGGAGAGTGGCATTTAAGAAGCCAGTGGGCTGAAAATGTACCCATGTTTGTGGAGCTTGTACTGCAGGATCAAACCCAAGAGGGGACGCAAAAGCAAACATTGCTCAAGTTGCTCCAACTCCTTGAGCCAGCCCTGCTTTCGAGCCAGGTGCATGTGCTGCTTGAACAGCGCGCCACTTTAGCACTATGGTCTTCCTCTGGAACTTTTCGAGCTCTCTAAATTTCAGGATCTCTGGACATTCTCCTAGGACAAGCAGGATGAGTCAGCCACACTTGGTGTCGTCATCCGACGGCGCCGAGACGGAAGTACTCTCCCAAGCTCAGAAGGGCTTTCGCCCTTCTGAGCATGGGCCAACTGGCCCCACCCCCTGCCCGCCCCTAGCTAGCCAGTTTTCAGTTCTTCCGCCTTGCCAGCAAGACGGTTCTCTACTCTCCTAATGAAAATTTGCACTTTAGAAGCTATTATAACAACAAGAATAATAACTCTCACCTTGCTTTAGGTATGTATAGACTGCAGTAATGCTTGTTTCTGGATCTGTTCCAACAATCTCATTTCTTGGATCTCAAAGAGCTGTCCCTCGTAGATCTGCGAACAGGAGATCAGATCAGATCAGCAGCTGCTCTACTGTGAATTCCAGACTACAGCAGCAGTCGTCGCTCCGGATGTGCCTCCGGGCCTCCATCCTCAGCCGCAGACCCGATGAAGCGGAATCCTGAAGGTTCGGGCCTCCTTGGCCGCAGACTCCATTGAGCAGGCAGTTGCTGCATATCGAGGCTTGAGCCCCAGATTGGGGAGCCGCTACACAGAGGTCCAGCTCTCAGGACTGGCCCTTTCCGAGAGGCTCGGCAGCCCAGGACGTGCCTACGGGCCTCCGTCCCCGGCCAGCTGAAGTTCGCCATGCCTTCCCCTACCCGGCCGTCTCACGTGGGGACCATGGAAGCGGCCATCTTGCTCGGACTATGCGGCCCTGCAAGTCTCCGCCCCTCTGCTGAGGCTCAACTCCATCGGCCGTTGATCTAGGCGACGCCATTTTCTCTGTGAGGATGGAGCCCCACATCGAGACAGGGCCTTCTTATGGCCGCGGCATGGTATGTGCCATATTATGCAGTTCCAGCTCCCGCGGGTTGCTTGCTCTGCATCCTACCACGAGGCTTCTATGGCGGCGGCCATCTTGGCTGATGGCATCACCGCTCCTGCTCCTCCCCCTGCGGCGCCATTGGTCAGCGCCGATACAGCGTCAGGGAAGGAGGTGACGCCTGCACAGGACACTCCCACCACCGGTCCTGCTCGGCGCTGAGGCATTCCAAGGACCGCGCCGACCGGCGCAGAGGTCACAGTAGCTGCAGCATCCTGCCTAGGAGGAGCCACTCGCAAAGGACATTGCCGATGAGGTCACAGCTGCCCGGATGCGACGTCGCTCCTAGCCTCGGCACCGGGACGCCCCTACACCAATCGGGCCTCGGCGCCGAGATGCTTCATGCCCCCGGAGACACGGAGGGGTATGAGACCTGCCTCCAGCTCCAGGCTGACCACCTGTACCGCATCTCGTGCCTGCCTCAATGCTGAATATATATTCAACGCTCTGTGAAATTCGCTCTGTGAGACTGAATATAGATAAAACGCTACGCCCTGAATGAGTCACCGCTCGGCTGTTCATCACTTCAGGTTCAGCGTGTCGGCCCGAGACGCCTCCTTCATGCCGTGAGCTACATCCTGCAGTCAAACACCTCCTGCATGCTGCGATCTTGAGCCACTTCCCGCAGCTGCCTCGCAGACCGCTTTGTGTGAAAAGGGGCGCGAGTCTAGCGTAGCCTCTCTAGCCTATCCTGGCACAGAGACTGCATGTGCACCGCGAGCCACTACAATCCTGCCTCGTTACAGCACAAGGCTGTGCCAGGTAAAACAGGCATGGAGCCAATCTTGAAGTTTTTTTCTACGATGAACGGAGCTGCATCACTCTCATTCAGAATGTGTATGTGTTGATGGTCACGGGCCCATACGGTCCAAGCAGCGGTCAAGGTCAACTCCTCAGATGCTGCCCCATCATTGCAGCTTCGTGAAGGGGGCCCTCGAACACACAAGCAACCAAAAAGCCTGCTTTGGGTCCCTTAAGGTCTGAAAAGCAGCAGAGGTGTAGCCCAATGGCTATTACACTGAATGATGATACAAGGGTCATGAGTTTGGATTCCCCATTAGCCTGCTTGAATAAGGCTGTCTGAGCCAATTCCCCCTCAGCCCACGCCAAGGAACATAGCGCGGTGCCAGTCAGGCGATAGCTAACCAGTGGGTCCATTAAGGCCCCTAAGAGCTCTGCTCAAACAGCTAACTAATACCGGGGAAGGCGGGATCCAGGCTCCCCTGGTATTCCTTGGTGGCTACCCATGAGGTCATGGCGTGCTTGTCCACCAACTTGACTATGAGAAACGACAGTGGGATTCAGGAGCAGCCGAAGCTGCAGCACTACAGTAGTTCTCCAGCTCTCCCTCCGCGACACACTCAGACAACCCCCACTTGCCCCCAAGAAAGGCTCAAGTGCTCTTCATCTGGTCACGGTGGACCACGGCCTCGAAAGGCTAAAGTAACCCAGCTCATGCCTCGTATGGGTGATACGCAGCAGAGCCACAGCACAATGGTAAAAAGACACTGTCCAATGGTGCAGGGATCAGGGGTTCACTCCCCACAGTGCCCAATGAAGACGGCTGGCTGAGGCTTTACTTCTAAGCCTGCATGGGAAACCCGGAAAGGACGGGAGGGTGCACGTCGGTAACAGGAAGACACAGGTTACTCTGTCCAAAGTAGCACTTGGTGTCTGCCCGAAGACTAGTCCAAGGACTAAAAGATCCTCTCCTCACCGAAAGACAAAGGATTCTCCCCCTACACTTAGGCGGGCTGCAGTGGCCACAGTGTGGTGCAGAGAACACAGCCAGTACCCGTGGGACCAGAGGGTCACAGTTTTAAATCCCAGCTGGGACGCCTGCCAACCCAGTCCCCATAGTTTTCCAGCCACCCAATGGTAGCCTTGGCATCCACCACCTACACTGGCTCCTTGGCCTAGAGCAAAGACACTCGCTTGGGTGCAAGAGGTGGTGGGTTTGAATCCCACAAGTGCCTGCTGCCTTCTGGGAGTGTAAAGAATACATTCACGATGGGGGTCCCCAATGACCTCTGTCCCCACAGGAACTCTAGAGGGGAACACATCACCTACTTGACCCGCTTGACGAACGTCGTAGCTCCTACGCCTAAGGTGCCCCCATAATGGTCTATCCATGAGCAAGGGCCATGGATCATGCAAAGGTCTCTGCACGCTCCCTCCTGACAATAAAACATCCTGTTCTCACACCGGCTGGGGCCACGCACCACATACCCTCCCATCATATCTACTGAATAACCATCAAGGGAGAACCCACGGACTCCGGCAGACCTTGGCCTTCTCACACCGTGTAAGCGAGCCGCCTCTGCGCACCACTGCCTCCGGAGCCTGCAGAGAGCACCCTGCCCCGGTCACCGTGGCACTAGACCTGATGCCAGCCTGGGATCTCCAACCATGAACTTCCTCATGGTCATCTCTGGAACAGCCCACTGACCCTGCACAACGGCAAGTATACCAGCCAGCGGCTCACAGGTTTATGGCCCGCCTGAGGACCATATCGGGGATTACAAGCGTATCACCACGGTGCAGCAATGCCTAGGCCTCACACTTAGGACCGGGATGATGAGGGGATGGATGCTCCAACGCATCACCTCGGTGCAGCAATACTAGCGGCTCCGCACTCCGCGGCCTGGATCAGTGGGGCCTGACCGCGAAGGGCTCTGCTCACCGCGCGCTTAACATGAAATATGACTATTAAAATAGATACTCACTGTCTGGTGCCAGTGCGCTCTCCCCCTAGGGGCCTGATCCAGCGGTTGACTGATTCTGACCCCCTACCTACCTACGCACCAGCGACTGAGCGGCAGCTGTACCCAAACCTGCAGATACTCTGGTAAGCTTCACAGCACTGCACCACTGTGCGCCCAGGACATACACTGAACAGTGCGCAAACCCGACCACCCAGCCCCAGAGGACTACACCCTAGGGACTCCGCCTGCACCCCCATCTGCCGGAGGTGAGCGAGGATGCAAGCCATGCCAGGGGCGCACACATGATGCACGCATCCCCAAAGGTCCTTCCTCATGCAGTACTCATCTGCAAGGTCACAAGTTCTTGCAACACCAATGGTGCGCAATCTCGGTCATGTCTCCGCAGGCCCTAGTGCTTGTGTTGCGCCTTCTGTGGCCACAGTGTGGTGCAACGGACACAGACAGTGCCTGTAAGACCATAGTTTCCTAAGGCACAGGCCCCAATGTTATATTGCGTCTCCAAGGGCACAGTCACCAGTTTTGTATTGCGGCTTCTGGTCAACCTGCTATGCGAATGGTTTACAAATCTGGGTCATGTCTCCACAGGCCCTTGTGCTTGTGTTGCGCCATCACCAGAGACACAGGCCCCAATGTTCTTATGGTGTCTCCACCAAGGGCACAGGCACAAATACTTATTGCGGCCTCTGGTCAACCTGCTATGTTACAAAGCCGCCGGTAACAAATTCCAGAGTGACTGGCGATTGTTACAACAACCACCAGTGACAAGTCCAGAGCGACTAGCGGTTTGATTCTTACAAACCTCCGGTAACAAGTCCCTGAATGACCGCTGGTAACACGTGCCAGAGTCACTCCAGACTGGCTAGCAGTTTACGACAACCACCAGTAACAGTCCCAAAATGACTGTAACATCATGGCTACAAACCCCAGAGACTAACTGTTTTCAACAGCCGCCAGTAATAACCTCCAGAGTGTCTAGCGGGTTTGACAACAATCGCAGGTAACAAGCTCCACAGTGGCTACTACAGCCACGGCGACAAGTTCCATAGTCACCTCTGAGTGACTAACGGTTCGTCAACAGCCACTGGTAACTAAGTCTAGAGTATCTAGCGGGTTTAACAACAATCACAGGTAACAAGATCCAGAGTCACTCCAGAGTGACTAGAGATTTTTGCAACAACCATCAGTAACAAGTCCCAGAGTGGCTACAACAGCCACGGGTAATAAGCTCCAGAGCCACTTCAGAGTGAACTACGGTTTACAGCAACTGCTGGTAACTAGGTAACTAGTTCCACAGTAACTAACGGGTTTGGACAACAACCGCAGGTAACAGGTTTCTAGGTGACTACACGTTAAAACTCCATGGTGCTAAACCTGCCGTACCACCCTGCGACACTAAACCTGTCACCGCAAGATGCATAAAGATGGAGTGACAGTCTCTCAGCCCAACTGAGATCCCAGTCTGGATCTCCCTCTTGATCAACTCGAGGGCGGCACCCTAACTCAGCATACACAGGAGCCACCTGACCAGTGGTCACGGGATGCGGGAACTCCTGCAACTCTTGACCCAGGGCCTGGACAGTGAGGGAAGGGATACCCCTGTGAGGCTCTTCCTTCGGAATCGTGTGGGACTCAACCCTTAGGCATTCTCCATCGGTCAGCCTCACCCCAGCAAAAAAAAAAAAAAAAAAACCACAAAAGGTAAAGGAGAAGCCTCTCCTATCAGCCATATATTAATGCTCCAATCCCTCCACTCCTTCATTGCGGTGACTTCCTCACTGCTCGATAGACCTACATCCCTTACTACACAGGTGTCCCCTATAGTAGGTGTACCTCGCAACTACAATGCTTCCCTGTACCGCACAGATGTGTGCCTGCTGTAGGTGTGCCTGCTGTAGGTGTGCCTTGCAACTACAACGTTAATGCACATGCGTGCATCATCACTACAGCCTTACATGCTCTTACCTTAACATGTTCTTGTTGTAACATGAGGGCACAGGCTGGTGCATGCTAACCTCAGGAAGCATATCGGCCTTCCCCTTCCACCTCAGCGCACGTCAGCTTGGGAGGCACCAAGTGTGGCTGACTCATCCTGCTTGTCCTAGGAGAAAACGGAGTTACTTACCTGTAACTGGAGTTCTCCGGGGACAGCAGGATAAGTCAGCCACACATACCCACCCACCTCCCCTGGGAAGGGATCGACCTCCGTCCTGGTGCCCGCCTCCTAGCGGCAAAAGGCTCAGCTAGTGACTTACTGGCTAGCTAGGGGCGGGAAGGGGGTGGGGCCAGTTGGCCCATGCTCAGAAGGGCGAAAGCCCTTCTGAGCTTGGGAGAGTACTTCCGTCTCGGCGCCGTCGGATGACGACACCAAGTGTGGCTGACTTATCCTGCTGTCCCCGGAGAACTCCAGTTACAGGTAAGTAACTCCGTTCTCCCTTCACTTCTCACTCTCTAGAATCTGCTGTGTGATTTTTTTCCTTAGGGTGCCAAAACCTAAAATCCAGCTCTGATCACACCCTCATTGTAAAGTTTCTGCATTCATGTAATTGTTAAAGAATGCACAGAGACATCTCTAGACATGCTCAGGCATGTTGCCCGCCCATAGCTCCGCTCTATTAGAAGCCCCGCGCTGCGCCATGCATGCAGATTGAAAAAAAACCTGCCACCGCTGCAACTTCTCAGCTACAGCAGTGGCGACGATACAGTTATTAGCACAGTATGGGGCCTCTTGAGACGCATGTGCATATGCGCACCTCCAAGGCTCTGCTGGTCATGACCCCTCTGATGTGAAAAATATGCATCAGGGAGGTCATGACCATGGAGGTGCGTGCATGGGTGCATGCATCTCAGGAGGCCCATACTGTGCTAATAACAGTATCGTCACCGCTGCTGTGGCTGAGCAGATGCAGCAGCGGCAGAATTGTTTCAGCAAGCAGGCATGACGCGGGGCCACTAATGGAATGAGTCTATGAGTGGCAACATTCATGAACGTGTCTAGGAAATATGGCAGCAGTGTTCACCATTGGTTGAGGAGGGGAAATATTGAAAGGGAAGTGCATGAGAGGGAGGTTGGGTTAGTGGGAACCTGGAAGCCAGGCCTTTATGGCAGTATAAGGGAAGAGACAGGAGAATAGGAAATATAAAGAAGGAAGGGAGATATTGCACAAGGAGAGAGGTCATAGGGAGATCGAGAAGACATGCTGGACATAGTGGAAGTGGGAATCGGAAGGTAGAGATGAATGCTGGACATGGGGATGGGGTGATAGACAGAAGGGGAGAAGATGCTGAACACAGGAGAGGTAGGAATAGGGATGTGGAAGGAAAATGCTGGACATGGGGAGAGCCAAGAGGGAGGGAATATGCTGGGCATAGGGAGCATAAAAAGATAGAGGGGTGATGTTGGACATAGGGGAGGGTCATAGAGCTACAGGGGGGAGCAACTGGACAGGAAATAGGGAGATGGAGTGGAGATGCTAGACATGAGAGGAAATAGGGAGAAAGGCGGGAATGCTGGACACAAGGAGATAGGAAGAAGAGAGATACTGGATATAGAAAGGGGATATGAAACGAAAGAGGTGTGGAAGCTAAGGGTGGCAGATATTGGATGGGAAGATGGACTTTCAGGACAGAGGGAGAGGAGAGGTGTTGGACAGTGGGGATAGAGGGAAGGGACAGTTGTGGGCAAAGCAGGGAAGAAAGACTGGGGAATAAGAAGCTACAGAAAGAGAGATGAGGAATAGGGGGGTTGGGATTGAAGCTGAAAAGTAGTAGATTGATGACAAGATAGAAGGAAAAAGTGAGAGTACAAATATGTAGAAGAAAGCTGAAAAGAAAAAGATCAATGTCAGAGACGGATGTAGAGGTAAGAAGTAGCAGATGGACTTGAAACAATGGAAAGAGTTAAGAAAAGATGCAGAAAATCAGAACATAAGATATGCCATATTGGGTCAGACCAAGGTCCATCAAGCCCAGTATCCTGTTTCCAACAGTGGCCAATCTAGGTCATACGTAACTAGCAGTTTCCCCAAAAGACAGTTTCCACAATGCTTGTACTGGGTCAAGCATTGATATCCTGGGTCCCTTCTTAATAATGGTTTATGGACCTTTCCTCCAGGAACTTGTCCAAACCTTTTTTTAAACCCAGCTACACTAACAGCCTTTACTACATCCTCCGGTAACAAATTCCAGAGTTTGATTACATGTTGAGTGAAAAAATATTTTCTTTTATTAGTCTTAAATAGTTTACCCTGTAGCTTCACTGCATGTCCCCTAGTCTTTCTATATTCTGATAACGTAAATAATCGATCTACGTTTACCCGTTCCACTCCGTTCATTAATTTATAGACTTCTATCATATCTCCCCTCAGCCCTCTCTTTTCCAGGTTAAAGAGCCCTAACCTTTTTAGCCTTTCTTCATAGGAGTATCCTTCCATCCCCTTTACCATTTTGGTAGCTCTTCTCTGAACCTTTTCTAATAACTCTGTATCCTTTTTAAGATATGGCGACCAGAATTGCACATAATATTCAAGGTGCGGTCTCACCATGGAACGATATAGAGGCATTATAATATCTTTTGTTTTATTTTCCATTCCTTTCCTTATGATACCTAGCATTCTATTTGCTCTCTTGGCTGCCGCTGCACACTGGGCCGAGGGTTTTAACATGTTATCCACAATGATGCCTAAATCTTTTTCCTGGGTGGTGGTTCCTAATGTGGAACCTTGCATTGTGTAACCATAGTTTGGGTTGTTCTTCCCTAGGTGCATAACTTTGCACTTGTCCAAATTAAATTTCATCTGCCAGCAATTTTCCACAATCCTCTTGGGTTTTAACAACTTTAAATAGTTTTGTGTCATCTGCAAATGTGATAACCTCACTTGTTATTCCACTTTCCAGGTCATTTATGAATATGTCAAAACGCAGCGGACCCAGCACAGATCCCTGGGGTACACCACTATTCACCTTTCTCCATTGAGAAAATTGGCCATTTAGCCCAACCCTCTGCTTTCTATCTTTTAACCAGTTCTTGATCTACAGTAGTACACTGCCTCCTATCCCATGACTCTTTAATTTTGCCAAAAGTCTCTGATGAGGGACCTTGTCAAAGGCTTTCTGAAAGTCCAGATACATTATATCAACCGACTCACCTTTGTCTACCTGTTTATTCACACTTTCAAAAAAACATAACAGATTAGTAAGACAAGATCTTCCTTGTCTAAAGCCATGTTGGCTGTCTCCCATTAGGCCATGACTATCTACATGCTGAGTCATTTTATTCTTTATGATGGTTTCTACCATTTTTCCCTGTACTGACGTGAGGCTCACCAGTCTGTAGTTTCCCGGATCACCCCTGGAACCCTTTTTAAAAATTGATGTTACATTGGCGATCCTCCAATCTTCAGGTATTAGAGATGATTTTAATGATAGTTCACAGATTACTAATAGCAGGTCTGCAATCTCATATTTCAGTTCTTTCAACACCCTTGGATGTATACCATCCGGCCCAAGTGATTTGCTACTCTTCAGTTTATCTAATAGTTGTAATACATTTTCCCGATGTATCGATATTTCCTTCAATTCATCCGCACCTTTAACCCTTTGAAGGCCTACTTTAAATTTTTAATCCACATTCTGCAGCCGGGTCAATTTTTGCATATTTCAGGAAAATTGTACCCATCTTATTCAATATGTTCTAATACTGATTTTCCTTCTGCTATGGTCATGCATTATATACCATTTGATAGTAATATTTAATCAGAATTTTGGATCCCGAGAGTTTTGGGCTCGGCCTGGAAAGGGTTAAATACCACTTTAGTCATGGGTAACATCCCTACATCTTCCTCAGTAAAGACCGAAGCAAAGAATTCATTCAGTCTCTCCGCTATCGCCTTGTCGCCTCTTAGTGCCCCCTTTAACTCCTCTATCATCTAATGGACCAATTGACTCTCTCACAGGTTTTTTGCTACGAATGTACTTGAAAAAATCTTTATTTTGCGTTTTTGCTTCCACAGCAAGCTTCTTCTCAAATTCTCCCTTTGCCTGCTTTATCAATGCCTTGCATTTGATTTGCCAGTGCTTGTGCTGTTTCCAGGTTTCGTCGTTTGGCTCTTTTTTCAATTTCCTGAAAGATGCTTTTTTGGCAGAGAAACCAGAGATTGGAACCAACATGATTAGAAAAATATAATCGGCCAGACAGTATAGGTAAGAAAGAAAATATTTCAATTTACTGATTAAAATATGCCAGTTTTGGTAATTTACATGTTCTTTCTTCTCTGGTGTGGCTTCTTGGGGACTTAGTTTCTAATTTTTGTTGACATATTTCTATTTTTAGTTTGTAGTCACTTATTCTTTACTTGATGGGGGTCTATTTATGGTCAAAATGTGTAGCTGAGGCCAGGTGTTCTGCAAGTATGGAGTTTCTGTGTAGGAATCTGACTTGTTCAGTTTTCCCAGTCGGTATTTGGATGTTCTAGGTTCCACTGCAGTATCTATGATGCTGCTTTTTTCTGGGTACACTTATTGTGTGAATTTTGGAAGTCAGTGCTCTTATGGAATGGTAGATTTGCTCTATGGATCCTGTACTATGGTTCTTGGTGTGGAGTCAACTGTATTTTATTTATTTACATTCTTTTATATACCGTGCTATTCTGCATCAGTGTGGTTTACATTGAACAAACTGAAATTACATTGAACAGGGCATTATAACTTGGAGATAACTATTTTACAGGGAACATGGGCTATGGAGGGTTAAGTGGCTTGCCCAAGACCACAAGGAGCACCTGTGGGACTAGAAACCCCAGTCCTTCTGGCTCAAGGTTGCTGTCCTCTAGTGGGATTTTAACCCCTGACCTTCCGGCCTGAAGTACCTTGCCCCAACCATTAGGCCACTCCTCCACTGGTGTTGGTTGGGGTGTAGTGAAATATGGATTGTCTTCAAGATTTGCAATTTTGTGTTCTTGATCTTCCATTTTGAAATTTTAAACTATTTTGTCATTTCAGATTAGGGAACAACTCAGATTAATTTTGTTTAGTAGCCTTATGGCTTCACTGCTGCTGATTTCTGGCTTTAGCACAATCTAATCCAGTCTGGGCATTATGATCTTAAATTCATGGTTATCAATATTAGCTTTTCTTGTTTTATATTTTCCCTTCTCCTCATCATCAATAAGCTGGTCATAACACTGACCAAATAAATCCGGTATGCAGATATTTATAATCATTTGTTTTTTGTGAGTGTGTGAAAGTGGTTTTAAGTTGTTTGTTTCATGATTTTTATGATGTTATTGTATTGTAGCATCTGTATTAATAAATTATGTATGTATGTTTGGAAACTACCTAGGATTTTAGATGGTCAGCATATAAATTTTAAAATAAAAAATTAATTCAATTTATGCAAATGAGGCTCAGTGGATATGTAAATATTTATGCAAATGAGACCCCACAATGAGTCTCCACACATGGCCCTGCATCGCCCTTGGGCCAACCCTGAGAATGTAGAAACATATTTGGAAATGTAACTGACCAAGCGTCTTGATGTGCAGCAATATATTACTCTTCAGACAGTCTCTGAAGCTGAATAATTACGTTCATCAACCAAAAAGTTTCTTTTATCAAAAGGAGGAGTAGAAGGTAGTCCCAAGATTTCTGCCTAAATAGAACAGGTGAGAAGTTGCTGGTTGTAAGTACTTAACCAGAAGAAGTCTTTGTTTGTCTCTCTGTCTAGACATGACATCATAAAGCTTGCTTTGCTTTATCATCTGTGCCTCATGATAAAATCTAGGAAGAAGTCACAACATCCATAAACCACAATCTGAAGCCAAAATGCTCTGGTATGTGGAAGTTATAATAATGCTCAAAGTTATGGTAGAGAGCTTCCTCCAGGCACAAAACCCACATGAGTGCAGTCAATAATCTTGACTGTGGGAGAAATTAACACATTAGTGGAGTCTGACTAGCTTGGCCTCAACTAAATTATATGTAAGACTACTGTCTTTTGATTACTGTAACCGCTTGTCTCTAGAGGCAACATAATTCTAGTTTCCCCTTTTTAGAAATATCTTTCAAGTAAAATTATCAGTGGCCTAGTTTTACCTCAAATTGTATACTTCTTAGAGAGTGGTTCACAGAAAGAAAAACTCTACGTTCCACTGAAATATTCTTCCCCAAAGAGGAAGAGAACAACATATGGATAAATATAGAAACCAATTTTTTTAAAGGATTAGGACCAGTATGATGTTACAAACTATTTGAATTTTATTTCCTTCCAATCAGATGGTAACGATACGGTGGTGTCAGGAAATGATATGCTTTCCACAAGTTGTTGAACAAAAGATGTTGTTAAATTTTGTAACCGGGTAGCCGGACCCAACGCTCCCCTTGCCAACTCTTACCCCCCCCCCATTCTTCCCTCAGATCATAACAATCCTCGCATGTCATCTTAGTCTACATGCACCCAATAAAACAACAGAGACTGTAGTTGGGCAGAAACTGGTCGCAGCTTTATTCAACATAACCACCATTAACAGTTATAACAGAATAACGCAATCCCTGTGCCCCGCGGCAAGATCGACCACCAGCCATATGATTAGCAAGGTGACTTCTCCGCCGCCCCCCGCACAGGAAAAGCACCGGCCAATTGCCAATAACTCTTCCCCGACTTGGCCGTCTCAGTAGCACAAGCCGTCCCGGGTTTAACCATGTCGAGGGCCCCCGCCCTCGCCCACATGGCCTGCCGCTCTGGACCCCGGAAACCTCCGGGACCCCGCTACCCCCCCCCCCCAACTGCGACAACCCATACCTGACCCCCCCCACCACCAACCCAATGGGTGGGCGGGCGGGAAGCAAACAGCGTGCACCTCTCTCAGCGCCACAATGCCAACAGGCTCGAGTGCACGGAAGTGCACGCTGACAGATCCCCCCAAACGCGCTCCCACGTGAGGGGATCCAATCATTTCAAAGGACTCCTATTAAGCAGCCAATAGAATTGCGCCGCTGCCTAGCCCGCTCCTGCTGCCTTTCCCCCCCCCACCCCCTTCTTTCCCCATCTTGCGGAAACATCCAAGGCGCGAGCCGGATCCGCATCGGGCCGGGGCGCCCGGGACCTTGCCCGCGCCCTTGTTTTATATAAAAAAAACCCAAACATTTTGGGTCTGATATTCAAAGGCATTTACATGGTTTACTGATGTGTAAACCGTGTAAATGCTGCTGAATGGGATATTCAATGGCACAATACGGTTAGTGATGCTGAATATCCCCAACTAATGCTGCTATTTGCCCCGCTACTAACCGCTTAACATCGGGGCGTGTCATAGATGGCAACAGTCGCTGACTGAGTAGTGGCGATATTGTACCACTACCCAGTTAGCGACACAAGGGTAAAGCTGGGCACAGCAAAAGCTGGCTAACTTTACCTGTAGGAGCTAACTGGACAGCAGCTCAATATGACCACTACTCAGTTAGCTTCTGCGGCTGCGGATGCCGTGCAGCAGCCCTGGATATTCAATGCCAGGGCTGTATATGATCCCAGCATTGAATCTCCAGGGTTAAAGATCAGCAGCAATGGCTATGCGCCGTAGCAGCACATAGCCATCCCAGAAGAATATCAGGTTCTTTGTTCTTATTTACTTATTTCCAGTACTAGCCACTGAATTTTGATTTCACAGATACTTTGAACCAAAGCGAAATTCAGCTAATCAGATGAGCACCATTTCTTCATATAGCCTATCTAAACAGAATAATTATTACCTTCTGATTCTTCTGAAATGTCTTCTTGCTTTTTCAGGTATTTAGCACCTTCACCAGAAGCAAAGATAAGTATTTGATGTGTGTTAGGCTACGGTAAACTCTTTATCCTTTCCAGACATAAACGTCTATTTAAAGACGTTTTCCATTTAATCTTTAGAACCTCAAAATTAAAACAAGAGGTCATAAAATACAAGTGGCAGTAATACTTCAATTCCTGACTGCAAGAATTGCCTGTAACTATTTTTGGCTAAATTATAAATTTCCAATGTTTTGTAGTGTCAGTTTTGTGTCTTCAGAGGTTTCCTCTTCGTTCGTTGGGACCCAGGCCTTGGTCAGCTTCTTCTGCTTTCCTGGTCACTGGATCTTTTCTTTCTTGAAAGTTCAGGATATATTTCTTCCTATCACCTAAACTTGAATGGTTCTAAAAAGACACTAGCTGCTTATTTTCCTAAATCCAATCTAGAACTGGATCTCTATCTTTCATTTGAAGTGGAGCTATCAGAAATGAAAGTTGCAAGCTTGCTGATTTCTAAAAAACAACAACAAAAATCTTTCCATAAATTCTCCCTTTCACATTCAGTTGCTTTCACACTTTAATCAGTCATATTCAACATATAACCTTCCATTCAAACACACAAAAAACTTTTAATTAAATTAAAACTCTAGCAACAGATTTAAAAATTCAAACTTTGACAACCCCACATTCAAAGCCAAAATACTTCCTGTACTTGAATTCTCAGGATTCTTCTCTAACAATAGTCACCAATCACAGAACACACCAATTCCTGTATAAAAATTCCTTTCCCAGGAGTTAGCTAAATGAACCTTACACACAGCTTCTAAAAGAATGGTTAGGAGTTTTTTTAAAACTCAACCCTCACCAATCAGTATCTTTTAAGCTCAGAGTCACAGAACACTAAGGGGCATGTCTACTAAACGGAGTTAACGCCCATTAGATACCAGGCAGTGACACTTAATGTGCCTTATCTTTAGTAGACATGCCCCTAAATTCCACTCTTTTTTTTTTAAAGTAAATAAAAATCTGTTTCTCAAAAACAGATTTTAGCCAAGTAATTAAATCTTTCTATGTCTCCAGATAAACTAAGCTGTTACAACCATTATTCTTTCTCCCAGACTCCCAGCCCAAACAGCTTGCACAAGCCTATTAAGATGTCAGAGAAAAAAAAACTATTTCCCAGTTTTTACAGCTTTCCCTTATACTCAAAAATATCCCTTTTTTAAAACAGAAAACTGAATTCCTTACAATCCCTTTTAACAGGGGAAGAATAGCCAAAGCTGGACATACATCCAACTAAAAAAAAACCCTTCCAAGCTACACAAACCCAATCAAAACCTTCTCACTTTCAATCATAACCACTCAAAATGTCACAAACTCTCATCCATTCACTTTCCAAGAGGTCTCTTGTACCACACAATCCAACACACATCCAGTCAGCACAGCATTCAAACCCCCGACTGCCTCTCAGCTCAAACACACAAAACACACACATTCTAAACCCAGAAGAAAATGTTCCCACATTTGCTTCATAGTTCCAGCTGCCTTTAAATCACAGTTTATACTACCAAGTCTATGAAAATTCTCCCCATAACAACTCTAAAGCCAGTATTAAGAAATTTTAGTAATGCCTCTTTAAAGTTTAAGACTCAAGAAATATGTGATACAAATCTGCGTCATTATCAAGCTCCACTCCCGCCTGAAACAGGTTTACACAGGGACTCCCAAGGCAGCTCCCTCTTGCCTTGACATCTGGGTACTGCCTGGATTAAAGCTTTAAATTTTATTATCATTTTAGGCTGCCCCTGGCCTCACAAACTTCATTCAGCTGTTGTTACTCAAAACTGAGGATCTGGAGCCCACCCAGAGCCTTGGGAAGTCACCTCCCCTGTTTTGTTAATAACTACAAATGACGGCAAAAATGGCCCTTTAAATCAATTTAAAATTAATTTTCCTGGGCTCCTAGCCCTGGCCACATCACTTTCGGGCCTCCCTTGATGCTGCTTTGCTGCCCGGCGAATCCAATCCCTTCCCCCTGTTTTTGGCCAAGAAATGGGTATCTGGGCCCTTTAATGCTGGCTCCAACCCCACTAAAGGCCCCAGAGAAGACCTAAACATCACTGGCCACCTGCATGGAGAAACCTCGACTCTCCTCGGGGCCAACTGACTGAATCCAGCGTTCCTGCCCTCGCGGTCTCCTGGCTGCTCCTTCCGATGTTGTCAGTCAGCTCTAGTACGCCCAAAGCAGGTCGAGCTGCCTAACAGCACCGGACCCACCTCTCCTGCCCAGCACAGGCCCCAGGTGCTGAGACTCCACTGAGGAGTTTCATTGTAAAAACCTCTAAGTTGTAATGTAAAAAAGAAGTGCGCGGGCAAGGTCCGGGTGCCCGTAAGTAACCGCGGGCGAGCCTCGGCGCGGACCTCGACCAGCGTGGCTGGGAGGCGGTTGATGAGGGGATACAGAGGTGGGGGGGGGGAAACGCGGGTGCGCGGGGACACAGGGCGCATCATTTAAACGGATTGGTTCTGCCGCGGGGATGCGTGCGGCGGGAACCAATCCGAGGCGACTCAGGCCATGTGCAGCGGCAGCGAGGATGCCCGCTGAGCACACGGCATGAGGGAGGGCAACTGGCTGGTGTGAGCGTTAGCGTGGCGTTCAGAGTTCTGAAGTCCGTGCGGCGGTGTCTGGAAGAATCATCTGTAGGCGACAGCTACGTCCGGGCAACTGTTTGCAAGGGGCAGGAATTGCTTTGACGGTATTTTGCCTTCGGAGGGCTGTACGGAGGCCTAGTGGAGTGGCGGGCTCAACTCTGCGTCTGACGAGCGGTGGTTTGCGGCAGAGGCTGCAGCAGGCGAGTAGAATTCTTTGCGGTGTACTTAATATATATGAAATAAAATAAATAACAGTAGAAAATATATTTGCTACCATTTACGTGCTGGTGGTTTCAATTGGTGGGAGGTGTGGGGAGTCTGTCGTTGCTTAACTCCAAACGCGGATTCCTTTCCAGTGGGGGATAGTTAGGCTGTGTCAGCGGTTTTAAAAGAGCGCTGCAGGTCTGTTGGGGTTTTTTTCAGAGCCAGTCAGCAGCTTCAATATTGTCTGTGTGCCTGGGTTTTTTGGGTGGTGGCCAGGAGTACTATGGCTCGAGGGCAAAAAGGGGCAAAGGGGGGACGTGGACAGGCGGAAGAGAGTTCTCTAAGGGATCAGACGGACAGGGGTGAAGAAAGGGGGAGGGGGAGAAGGGCTTCTGGTCCAGCGAGGGGCCGGTTAGGTGGTAGGGCGGCAGTGAGCCGGGGGGCTAGGACTGGGGAGCTTACTGTCACTAGGCCACAGGCTGGGCTGAGGCGCAGGATGAGGGGTCGTGTGACCTCAGTGCCCAGAGGGAGGGGAGAGGTCAGGGGTGCTGCTGAGGGCCAGCTTGGGGAAGGGGGCGTGGGTGTGTGCGGAGTGAGTGAGGGGGGCAGTGCTTCACCTGTAGGGGTGGGGTTAGGTGCTCGAGGGGGTGAGTTTGGTGTGGGTAGTGAAGCATCCAGTTTTGAAATGCAAGGCCTTGAAGCGGGGGTGGGGGTTTTCCCGGGGGGAAGCGTAGGCAGTCCGGACAGATTTGGTGTTATGGCCAATCAGGCCTGGGGCCAGTGGCAGAGGGGGGGTCAAGGCACGTCGAGGGCTAATTGGGTTGGGGCTTGGCAGCCGGCGTGGTCAGGTGTTTCCCCCTCTCCGTTTTTGCCTTTTGTTTCTACACAGATTCCGATGCTGGCGCCGACTGGATCGATGCTTGGAGGGATACAGCAAGGTAGGCTGCCGTGTGGTGACAGGCGGCTGTTGGACTCCCCTGGAAGTGCTGCGCTGGAGTCGGGAGCTCTGCAGTCGCCGGATGGGGCACTGCATGCAAGCGATTGGACGGCTGGGACAGCTGCGGATGGTGAGTTACCTGCGGGCCAGCAAGGGGGTGGGGTGGCGGCGGATGTGGGTCGAGCGGGACGGTCGGGAAAAGCGAGCAAGAAAAGGAAGCATGCCTCTCGGAGGCGTCGTCATTCTGGGTCCTCCACCTCTTCGTCCTCGAGTTCGTCCTCTAGTACTTCAAGTAAGGGCGGCAGCTGCGTAGCAGCAGGAGGTACAGTTGCGGCGGGGAACTCTGCTGTTGGGGGCTTGACGGCAGTGACGGTGTTATCCGAATTGTGGGAGGGGGTGCCCAAAAAGCTGCGGAGAAAAATTAGGAAGAGGCGTTATATAGACATCTTCCGTTTATTGGAAGGTCAGAAGAGGTCGGGGGACAGTAAGAAAAAGCGCAAGGAGGATGAGAAGGCTGGGAGGGTTCGTAAGGTGACGAGGTCGGTGGTGAATTGGGTCAGGGCTTTTCTGCGTTTGGCTAGTGTATGGGGTCAGGCATACCCGGAGCAGTATGGGATGTTATTGTCCTATGCTGACTCGATCTTAGAAGCCTCGCAGTCCCATGAGGGGTGGTCTTGGCTCAATTATGATGAGAAGTTCCGAGACAAAATGGAGGAGAACCGGCAGTTAACTTGGGGTACTCAAGACATCAACTTGTGGCTTACCCAGATGTCCGCAAGATCAAACGTAGGGAGTGGATCAAAGTTCGGAGGGGGGGTTAATACATTAAGGGGCCGGTCCTTTCGAGTCGGAGGGGTTGCGTTGCCAGGTACGTCTGGGGCAGGTGCAGGAAGTGACTTATGTTGGAGGTTTAATAAGTCCTCATGCCCATTTCCGGACTGTAAGTTCCGGCACGCCTGTTCGGTGTGTGGCGGAGTGCACTCTGCGGCGAAGTGTACTAAAAGAGGCGTCAGTGGTCCTGCCCTATCGACCTCTAAGTAGCAGTGCTAGCTTTGACAGAGCCCCGTCACCCTTCAGGGTAGGGATTCTACGGGAGTGGCTTAGTCTTTACCCGAAAAAAGGGGATAGGGAGTTTTTGGCGAGGGGGTTTGATTTGGGGTTTGTTATTCCGGTTCAGGGTGGGGTTGTGGCACGGGCGGCAAAGAATTCCCCGGCGGTGGGGCGGTTCGAAGCGATTGTACGGCAGAAGTTGGTGGGGGAGTTGAGTCTGGGGCGGATTGCAGGTCCGTTTTCTACACCCCCTTTCAGGAATTTGGTGATTTCGCCTTTGGGTATTATCCCAAAGAAAGAGCCAGGTAAATTTAGGCTTATTCATAATTTATCGTTCCCGACAGGATTATCAGTTAATAACCACATTCCGAAGGAGTTCTGCACAGTCCGTTATGCCTCTTTTGACAAAGCGGTTCGGTTGGTGAGATTGGCGGGGAGGGGGGCAAGGATGGCGAAGGTGGACATTGAATCGGCCTTTCGTTTGTTGCCTGTCCATCCGGCCTCCTTTTATTTGCTGGGTTTCCAATTTGCAGGGGAATTTTACTTTGACAAATGCATGCCCATGGGTTGTTCAGTGTCGTGCACATGTTTTGAAAAATTTAGTACCTTCTTGCAGTGGATGGTTGTGAGACAGACAGGAGCTAATAGTGTTGTGCACTACCTCGACAATTTTTTGTTTGTGGGGCCAGCGCGGACATCGCTGTGCCGGGAGTTGTTCGAAGCGTTTCTGAACGTTGCGGAGGGACTGGGGGTGCCCTTAGCAAAGGAAAAAAACAGAGGGACCGTCGACCAGGCTCACATTTTTGGGCATTGAATTGGACTCGGTTGAGATGGTGGCTTGTTTGCCGGCAACTAAGGTAGTGCAGTTACGAGTCTTGGTGTCGAATGCGATGGCGGCGGCGAAGTTCACGTTGAAGGAATTCCAGTCATTAATAGGTTCTTTAAATTTTGCATCTCGAGTGATACCAATGGGGCGCGTATTCATCAGGCGATTGGCGGCGGCCACGGCGGGTATCCGCAAGCTGCATCACAGAATTCGAATATCCCGGAGCATTAGGGAAGATTTGCGGGTGTGGGATGTTTTCCTGGCAGAATTCAATGGGTCGCCCGTGCTCATGGAGATGGAGTGTTCTAGTGAGGACCTCCAGCTTTACACGGATGCGGCGGGGGGCACGGGATTGGGAATTTACTTTGGGGGGGCATGGTGTGCCGATCAGTGGCCGACATCGTGGCGCGAGCAGGGGCTTCTCCGGAATATCACGTTTTTGGAGCTGTTTCCTATTTGGGTGACGCTGGAGTTGTGGCCGGATAGATTGCGTAACAAGAGGGTGGTCTGGTGGTGTGACAATGAAGCGGTGGTGAGTGTTGTTAACCATTACATGCCGCGGTGTAGCCTCGTAGCAGATCTGATGAGGAAGGTGGTCTTATCCTGTTTGAGGTTGAACGTGGGGTTGAAAGCTTGGCACATTCCAGGCATGCATAATGGCATTGCTGATGCTCTTTCCCGTTTGCAGTTGGAGCGCTTCCGGCATCTGGCGCCAGAGGCCGACGAGTTGGGGCTGCCGGTCCCTTGGAGGTTGTGGAACAGTGGCCTGCTGCGATGAGAGAGTTGTTGAAGAGCTCGGTGGCGAAGAAAACATGGGAGACCTACTATCGGGGTTGCGATAAAGTGGTGGACTTTTTGTCTGTGCATGGCTGGCAAGGGGGGGCTGTGCCTGATCAGTTATTGGCTGGGTACATCCTAGCAGCACGACAGCGGGGAGTGACTAGGGCTGTGGTGAAGGGGCAATTGGCGGGCTTTGCTTTTTTCACAAAAGCGGTGGGTTGGGACCCTTCCGGAGGGGGGTTTTTGGTGCACAAATTGATGCAAGGGTGGGGGCGGGAACACCCCCCTTCGGTGGATCAGCGCCGCCCGGTGACGCATGACCTGCTTAAAAGGGTTTGTGAGGTCTTGCCAATGGTTGCCCGATCTGCTTATGAGGCCATACTATTCAGGACGGTCTTTAGTTTGGCCTTTTTTGGGGCATTTAGGGTCGGGGAATTGGTGGCTGATTCCAGGACGGCGGGTGTGGGGCATAGTCTACAGTGTCAGCATGTGCGGGTAGTAGGTGAGCAATTGAAAGTCCTCTTGTGCAGATCGAAGACGGATCAGCAAGGGAGAGGCATGTGGGTAGTTTTGCAAGCGATAGGTGAACCCACCTGCCCAGTGTCGGCCATGAGGGCGTATTTAGAGTGCCGCCCTCGGGTTGATGGAGGGTTATTTCTGCATCGTGATGAAGGGTCGGTCACGCGTTACCAGGTTACTGCAGTCTTGAGATTGGTGCTCCAGCACATCGGTGAGGACCCTATACAATATGCGGCGCATTCCTTACGCATAGGGGCGGCGTCTAGTGCGGCGGGCGCTGGCCTGTCGGGATGGCAAATTCGCATGATTGGCCGTTGGAGGTCAATGGCGTTTAGGGGTTATGTCCGGATATTTAAAAAAAAAAAAAAAAAAAAAGAAGAAAGATAATGCACTAAACTGGCACAACTTGTCTGTTAACAACTGTTTTTCTGTTTCAGATGGGGGAAGGAGTGTGCTGGGCTCTTGGATGCTGGGGCATTCTTTTGTGTTCTGGGCTGGTCGACGAGCTGCGATACGGCCTATCAGACTGAACCTTGGACTGGAGCCTGACGTGGTGTCGGTGTTATGGCTGGGCAAGCGGGGGCTGCGATGGGCGCAGCTGATGCCTTTGCTGCGTCACCACGCGCGCTTGAGGACTCCTCCGGGGATTATTCTGTTGCACCTCGGCGGCAATGATCTCACATCATGGACCTGTAAACAACTCATCAATGCTGCTAAAAAAGATATGAATCAGATTTTGAGAATGTTTCCTGATGTTGTGCTGATTTGGTCGGATGTCATCCCGAGGCCAGCGTGCTGGGGACAGTGGCGGTGGTCTCGGGGCCTGACGAAGATCAATCTGCAGATAGGCAAATGGGTGTGCGGAAAAGGGGGTTATCAGGTGCAGCATGAGTGGGTGGATGTTGCTTGCGGGGGTTTGTATCGCAGTGATGGGGTGCATCTGTCTCCGGTAGGGGTTGACCTACTTCTCAATGACTGGCAGGAGGTTTTGGAGCAGGTGCTAAGGGATAACATGGGCAGGTCGCAGCTTGTGCTCCGTTAGGGGGGGCGGCAAAGGCACAAGGTGTGCCGGTGGCGGGATCCCGGAGGTTTACGGGGTCCGGAGCCATAGCTACTTGGGGCGGGGCAGGGTGCCCGCGGCCCGGAGAACCCCTAGCAGACTTTTGCTAGTGACATGGCGAAGTCGGGCAGGGGTGGTCTTAACTTGACCGGTGGGTTGACCGGCGTAAGGGCGGTAGTGTTGTCACCTTGCTACTTATATGGCTGGTGAGGTAACGCTCCACTCGGGGATTGGTTGTTGGGGTTATTCAAGTTTATATTGTTAAGAAGTTATGGAGCAATAAAGCTGCGACCTGTTGTTATACCAATTAATGTGTGGTGTTAAGTTTGTTATGGTGGGAAGAAGATTTGGGTGCTGGGCAGGGGAAGCGCTTGGTGCAGCTCCCCGGTTAAAAGAAGGGCGCGGGCAAGGTCCGGGTGCCCGTAAGTAACCGGGGGGCGAGCCTCGGCGCGGACCTCGACCAGCGTGGTTGGGAGGCGGTTGATGAGGGGATACAGAGGTGGGGGGGGAAACGCGGGGACGCAGGGCGCATCATTTAAATGGATTGGTTCTGCCGCGGGGATGCGCATGGCGGGAACCAATCCGAGGCGACTCAGGCCATGTGCAGCGGCAGCGAGGATGCCCGCTGAGCATTCGGCATGAGGGAGGGCGACTGGCTGGTGTCCCACTCTCCCACCCTTTAAGGATGAGGGATTTGGTGGGGTTTGGGGTGTTGCAGCTGGAGGGGGGGAGCTAGGTGGCGGGATCCCGGAGGTTTCCGGGGTCCATTGCCATAGCTACTTGGGGCGGGGCAGGGTGCCCGCGGCCCGGAGAACCCCTAGCAGACCTTTGCTAGTGACATGGCGAAGTTGGGCAGGGGTGGTCTTAACTTGACCGGTGGGTTGACCGGCGCAAGGGCGGTAGTGTTGTCACCTTGCTACTTATATGGCTGGTGAGGTAACGCTCCGCTCGGGGATTGGTTGTTGGGGTTATTCAAGTTTATATTGTTAAGAAGTTATGGAGCAATAAAGCTGCGACCTGTTGTTATACCAATTAATGTGTGGTGTTAAGTTTGTTATGGTGGGAAGAAGATTTGGGTGCTGGGCAGGGGAAGCGCTTGGTGCAGCTCCCCGGTTACTGCTTTGACTTAAGGATAAAGCGGTATAAAAAAACCTGTTAAGTAAATAAATATTGCCCTGACACCTGCAAACAGAGGACTGATATCAGTTGAGTTCATATCAAACTATGAAGGGATCCAGGACCCAGGGAGCAGAAGTATTGTTAGGACTTATGTCTCTACAAACAAGCTATAAAGATGTCTAGAGGGCCCTGCAGGGACTTTGATGCAACTATGATGTGAGTCATCTAATCTACTGAAACATAATCAAATGTCTTCTCGGTGAGTTCTTCCAAGTCTAGTCTGGGAATACGACCTCTACTCCATCCTTCACAATATTGTCTCACACTTTCTTCTAATGCAAAGGAAATCTTATAGCCCACAGAGCAATGAGGTTATGTGTTCCCTTATACCATAGCCTTAATTATAATCTATATCCCAGTAATATTAATAAGTGCATTGGATTAGCATAACTGAACAAGAATTTTTAAAAGGCAATTGATATCATACTCCAACCTAGGACTCCTGTAGCTCCTCATTATTTGACTGACCTTGGCCGAGGTTGGAGGCTGGAAAATCAGCAGCAATATTACAAGGATATCATATGGATGCGAAAGTTGGACAATGAAAAAGATAGGAAGCAAATTGATGCCTTTGAATTATGGTGCTGGCGACAAATACTGTGTATATCATGGACTGCCCGAAGAACAAACCAGTCAGTACTAGAGGAGATCAAACTTAAGCTTTCTTTAGAAGCTCAGATGGCAAGACTTCGACTTTCATACTTTGGACACATCATGTGAAGAGAGAGATCATCAGAGAAAGACATCATGCTTGGCAAGGTAGAAGGTCACCGTAAAAGAGGAAGGCCAGCAATGAGATGGATCGAGACAATAACAACAGCTATGGATACCACTCTATTGACAATGAGCCGCTTGGCTGAAGACCAAACAAAGTTTAGGTCAACTATCCAGAGGGTCGCCAGGCAGGGCTATACTGAGCCAGAATTGCGCCCTGTGCGACTTGCACATCGGACGCGCCCCCTGCACCTCCATCCAGCCACTTTCTGCTCTTAGCTTGCTGCTGCCTCCCTCTGTTTTCTCCACAGCGGCACCAGCAGCAGGGCAAGAGCAGAAAGTGAATGGACAGAGATGGAGAAGAGGGCGCGCACCCGATGTGCAAGTCACCAGCATTTTAAGCAGATCTGTCTCTCCCTGCTCCGACGTCATGTCAGAGGAGGGAGGGAGGGACAAGACCTGCTTAAAGTGCTGCGAAAAGGCTTAAGGGGCACATTTCAGTTGCCTGCTGTTGCCCGGCTGCCGCTGAGAGAAGAAAAAGTGTCAGCGTCAGGGCAACAGCAGGCAGCCGAAATGCATCCCTTAAGCCTTAGCGCCGTGTGCAGCCACACCAATTGCGCAGGGCTAGGTATGGTCCTGTCGTCAGGAGCCGACACCGACTCGACGGCACTTAACAGCGACTCCATTACAAGGATCCCCATCATTTCTTTCAGTTGATGCCATCCCACACCTTCCCCAAAGCATCATTCCCCCCCCCCCCATGCCAATACTGAGTGTACACGCTTAGTTTTTCTTGGGAGGTTATGGTCTATTCCATTTTGTTTATTGCAGATGAAATGAACAAAATACATTTTAGAAGACCAAAGGAAAAACAAAATGAATGTCAGGTACAAACTCACGCTGTCAATCGTTGCCGTCCGCTTGGTTTGCTTTTGCACTGCACTCATAGAAGTGAGCGGCAATGGCAAAATTAACTTTCAAATTCCTTGTCAACAGATGGAATTAGCCTTTGGAGACCAGTTCCACTTCACAACCTGAATATTTATACAGGGCAGAAATCCACGGGGATATGAAACCCCTCAATTTTTTTCATTTTATTCCATTTTTCTTTTTCTTGTTGATAATGATGTATTTTAGTTCATATTATTTTGTTGTGTATATACATTTGATTTTGAGCACATAAAATCAACTTATGTACATAAAAATGGAATTTAGGCACATATAAAATGTACATGCATAAATGAAATAAATGCACATCCTAGCAATCAAAAAATCCAAATCCAGAATATCTTCCTAAAACTGATAGAATTGAGCCTTAAGAGGCAGCCCCAGTGGTTTATCCTTTGTGAAACACAGAAATGGGAACCCAAGTTGCAAAGTCAGCTAAAAACTCCAACAAAGTTGGAGGAATTCCTGGGAGAAAGAATGGAAAATGAGAGAAAAATGGAAATAAAGAATCACACACAATAAAGACAGAAATGACATTTGTTTTGCACAGCATCCAAGAAATCTCTTTCCAGAAAACAATTTGGCTCAAATGGAAGTGTTAGTAATCCAGCAATCGTAATGACTTGCAGGAATTAGCATTCCATCGACATGTCATCACTGGAGAATTCAGAGGACGCTGCTTTAGCTAACAAGAAGTTGCATGGAATGAAGGGAGGATGGAGACGGCTCTTGCCTCTGCTCTGCTAGTGGTATGTGGATGGAGTGAATGTGCTGGAAGGACAGCTTCAAAGCGATAATGCCTGGCAACATAACATGTTTCAAATAGCACCTGGGCCTTCAAGGGGTTGGGGAATGAATGAATACCGTTTGTGTTGGTTCCCTCCTGACATTAAAATGCATCTCCTGTGCAGCACGTGAGAAAATGAGTTTCCTTCCCCACCCAAAATATATGAATTTTAAAAATGCAGTTTTTCGATGGTTAGCCTTGAAATCCTTTAAGAATTCCTCTGCGGGTCTATTGATTTCCCTAGGAGCAGCATTGTTAAGCATGTAGGTATAAGATTGCACGGTGCGGAACACAAGATTCCATCATTGTCAAAAGATTTATTTATTTACGTTCTCTTATATACTGTGCTATTCTGCATCAGTGTGGTTTACATTGAACAAACTGAAATTACATTGAACAGGGCATTATAACTTGGAGATAACTATTTTACAGGGAACATGGGCTATGGAGGGTTAAGTGGCTTGCCCAAGACCACAAGGAGCACCTGTGGGACTAGAAACCCCAGTCCTTCCAGCCCGAGGTTGCTATCTTCTAGTGGGATTTAAACCCCCGACCTTCCGGCCTGAAGTACCTTGCCCCAACCACTAGGCCACTCCTCCACTCCTTTAGGGGCTGGTATAAAACGTGAAGGGTGGTTTTCAAAAAGGGATCTAGCTGCCTAACTGCATAATTAGGCCTCTAGATCCCTTGCATTTATTTTTTTTATATAAGGGAATTGGATTTAGCTCACGCCTTGGACTCCATCCTGCTGAACATGCCCATAAGGGGGTTACGATATCATTAAAGGTGAGTATTGAACTCCTTATTAACTCAGTTAACTTTGTAGCGTTTACTGTGATTAACTCACATGAGAATCTGCGCTTCCCAAAGTGCCCCCAGGAGGAGGGAATGCATGCCATACCTGTCCTCCTATGTGGGAGATGGTGCTGCTGTGGGCATGGTGCCAAGTGACACCATGCCCACACAGGAGCTGCCGGCACTATGGAGATTCATATCTTATCGTAAGTAGCATATCCAGGGCCATGGACTAAAGACTTCCCTTAGGCGGGGGGGGGGGGGGGGGGGGGGGGGGCAGGAGATAAGGCAAAAGCCGCTGAAAGGGTCTGTGCAAGGAATGTTTGCATTGGTAACATGTCAGAGGTTTGTTTGCTAGGAGGTGAAGGATGTTTGCCAGGTTACAAAGTCTGTTACAACATAGACTAGCTTTAAATGTCATCCATGTTTCTCTGATTAATATAAAATAATTCCCTTTCACCCATTGTTTTCAAAAGGGTAATTGGCTGATACAATAGTTAATGTAAGTCAAAAACTTGAAAGAAGATTCATTTTTGATTTACATATTTGGTATTTGAATCCAGAATAGAGATCTTGTTTATTAGAGAGGATACACTAGTTAAATCAGATTAATTTTATATGTTGTGGGTTTACATATATACTACAGGGTAGCCCAAAAAAAAGTGAGAACATCTCGTAGCATATAAGTTATTTAAAAATTCAAAAAGACAGATGTAAATGATTGACAAATTAAAAAAAAAAAAAGATGGTGACCGGAAATTGTCAAAATAAAGACCTTATATAGCTAAAAAAGGTAAATAAGTAAACTATTTAAGCTTTTAATTTACGAGATATTCTCACTTTTTTTGGGCCACCCTGTATATATTATGATGTGCAAGGTAGCACATCATGGTATTTTTGTTCCCATGAGCTAGGGGGAGCTCTGGAGAGAACGGTAAAGTGTAATACATAGAAAAGGTTCATGTCTTCTTAAGAGCAGTTCCATCTTGGACCACCTGAGAGACTAAGAACAGGCAAGCCTGGCCAGAAGGGTGGGGTCCAGGCAAGCAATAAAACAGACTGGTGAAGTCTGGGAGGCTCCAGGAAAGTGGGAACCTCCCATTGCCTGGCAAGCCTTAGGACTAGGTCCAGGTACAGTTAAGAGAATGTCAAGCTGCTGCCGTGACCTTGGGGAAGCAAGACCCATGAGAAAAGTCGAGAAGTCTGGATACTGAATCCCACATGGAAAGCTGAGTGACTTATGCCATGAATGGCCTTAAGGTAAGGCAAGCCTTGTGTTTTAATTCTGCTAAAGTGGTGAAAGGGCAGCTTAAGAATAACCAGTTTGTATGAGAAGCAGACTGGGAGAGTTGGCTTTCTATGGCCTGGGAAACTAAGGAAGAAATGCCAGTGATCAGCTGGGGGAAGGGCCTTTGTTTCACAAGGTGCTGGAAGATAAGAGAGCCAGTGTGTATAGGAGCCAGACTGGGCTTTTGTTTGTTTGTAGCACTGGAAGCTGAGAAAGAAATTCCAGTGCCCAGCTTGTGTGTGAGAGGTGGACTGAGGAACAGGCAGGGCCGGCGCAAGGAGATGAGGTGCCCTAGGGCCAGTGAATCTCATCCTTTGCACCCCGCTCCTGTCCTCTTTCCCGGTTCCCATTGCTGTCGCTCCTCTCTGGGACCTGTAACGGCAGCAATGGTTTCAAAACCTAACCCTAAACCTCTGGCACTGCAAGACTGTTTGACTCCCGCCCCTGCTGAGGCCTGATGCCAGCTTCCTGTTTGCAAACAGAGCCTCAGACCATGGCCAGGGGTGGGCATCAAACAGCCTCGCAGCACTGAAGATTTAAGGTAAGTGCTGTGGGGTGGCTTGAGATCATTGCCACGGCCGCAGGTCCCAGAGAGGGGTGGAAGCGGTGGCAATGGGCTGCTCTCTGGACCACTGGTACTCTAGGCAGCTGCCTAGTTCACCTAATGGTTGCGCTGGCCCTGGGAAGAGATGTTTGTTTGCCTACCTCAATAGGTGCTGAGGGATAAGAGAGAAACTCCAGGGGTTGTTCTACAGAGGGGCCAGGCTAGGCTTTTGCTGTTAATCTAAGTATTGAGAAGTAAGTGGAGAATAGTGGAGCCGCGGCTCCGATATCATACGGAAGCCGCTACTACTAGTAAACATACCCCTAAGTTGTCACACTGTCCTATGCGTTTCTTAACAAAATGTAATTCCTCTGTCATGGAAAACACCAAGTGATCAATTGTGATGAATCATGCAATTAAATTTGTTTTTTATTAGCAAAGTAAGGAAATAATAATTGTTACCTGTTTTTCTTGAAATCACAAGGAGGGGAGGAAAGATTTCACTCATGCAACTGAAGCAAAAGACAATTATTAATGCTAGGATTCATATCTCCTGAAGCAACAATATTGGAAATTACACAGAGCCATGCTAGGAAAGCTTAAAGATCAGGAAAACAAGAATCATTCCTTCACAAGCAAAACGTTCTCCAGTTGTAGCAGATCTGAAATACATCTCTAATACCAAAATTCTTCCTATGAACCTGAGTTAATCTTGAAACATCCAGAAATCTGGTGTCAGATTCCTGAGAACATTTTACAGTTTGTTCTGTTACCTTCTAAATATCCAACAATGTAATGCTTGAAGTAGGATTAGCAATATCGATCACACTGCTTCTCAGGAAACTGACTAGGTACTGGCATTAAATTTATTAAGGAAGATTCTTGCATGGAGGTTGCAATAGGGAGAGATTCCAGACCACTCTGAGACCCTCAACTTCCTGAGTCAGCCTTTAGCCAGAAGGAATGTTCTAACAATTGGACTGAAAGAAGCCCCCAATTCAAAAGAGGAAGACATGTCTAAGGGTCAGCTACTGATGGAAGTCCCCTTTTGCAAATGTTTATCCATAGGCCCCGATAGCGATTGAAGTTAAGGGAATGGAAGAAGTCTTTTTATCCTTACCCTTTCTCTTCCCTGGAGCCTTGGGCATATTTCTGGTTCCTAATTGGCCCCAAAGGGGCACCAACTCTCTTTGGTCATGCACCCGCATCCACGTGTCCACAGATGCAGCATAGTGGTTTACAAATTACAAAATTGTACCATTCACATGAGTGTAAAACAGTTTACAAGGAGCAACGGATTAGCAAGAACAGACAGGGGGAAGAGGCTGGAAACAAGGATACATAAACTAATTATGGTATGCAAAGTAAATAGGGTGAGGGAAACTAGACTAGTTAGTGTTTTGGTATCTCAGTGAGGGGCGCCTGTGGCGGCAATTAGAGCGGGGGCTGCTGCAAAGGGAGTCTAGGGGGCCTCATACTCTTGCACTGGCCGTGCCCCACTTATCTTTAGTAAATTTGTAAAGGAAATCTTCCTGGGAAGTGTCTTTCAGAATTCATCAAAGTTATGCGGGAACAAAAGTCCTCGCGTTCTTGTTGGCTCCATGAAGGTAAAACTGTGCCTGGGTATATGCATGTAATGTAGAGACTCCTCGAGACTTCTCCTTCCTGCACATACGCATTCCTGGGCCAGGGCTGCAGTGGACTTGCAATATATGCACATCTTGTATAAAAATCTGCATGTTAACACACGGGGGATAATTTTTATTTTTTATTACAGGGTGCCTCTTTCATCAAGGCCGCCATCGTGTGTGTTTTCAGATGCCTGCAACAAGTTTGAAGTATGAGTCTGAGGAGAAGTAAAGTTCCTGTGGAGGTGTATGAGGGCCGATAGGAGAACCGTTCCCCGATGCAGAAGAGGCTCTTTGAAGCATGATATCGTGTCAGATTTGTATTGCTGTGGAGCTGGACTATGTATTTTGCACAGAGGTCTGATTTACTCACCAAACTATTTATGAACTAGATGAAGTGAAAATATAAATTGTGATGGACCAATGATGAAACTATCAGAAAAGAGAGTATTTTTGAGTAATCATATTTATACAAGGTTTTGAAGGTCCTCTTAATATCTTAAAATCAAAACCGTGAGGCCGAGATATACTGCAGCGGAGGACATTTCCTAAGGGCAGCATAGGTTTGGATTCAGCTTGCGTGTTTTCAGGAGTAGCTGACGGTGAGTTACATTCAGGTATGCTAAGTATATCCCCGTCCCCGGAGGACTTATGATCTCATTTTGTACCCGAGCCAATAGAAAGTTAAGCAACTTGACCAAAGGCAAAAGTAGCAGCAGCATTTGAACCCTTGTTGTCTGTTCACAGCTGACCATTTTCAAAATCAGAAACGACCTGTCAACCGGAATTCTACAAGACCTGATATGCACAAAATCAAACAACGGACCAAGGAGACAGAGCATAGTAGACAACCTCCCTACCCCCAGCTCATACACAAAAGCTAACAAGTCTGCTACGAAGAGGGCGCTCTCCCTAGCAGCACCTGCCATTTAGACCTCACTTCCAGAGAAGCTAAGGACTACCATGGACATAAAAGACTTTAGGAAACAGCTCGAAACTTTCCTCTTTGACCACTTCAGGGAAGACACATAACTTTCCTTTCTCCTAACACATGCTTACATGCCTCTTGGCATCTGTATATAAATTCTGCTGTTACTGAGTTATCCCCTGCATGTCACCCCTCCCTATGATCACAATATGAGTTCTTTGTAATGGGTTGTGTTATAATGTAAACCGCTTTGATTTCATGATAAAGCGGTATAAAAAACTTCTTAAATAAAAAAAAAAATAACCACTAGGCTACTCCTTCGCTCCACATAGACACCCAGAGCCACCCTGAGTAGCACACACATCTCTTGGACAAATTTACACCTGCTGTGTACATGGTGTGTGTGCTGAATGTGTGTAAACACATACTTTATAAAATACATATGTGCATCACTGCCCAATCTCTGCCCAACCCAGGCCTGGATGAAGAGGAAGTGCTGTGCCGCAGGGCCTGTCGGAGCACAAAGAGGCAGGCCCCATGCTAGTTTCACTTCAAGGATACTGTGGCTGGACAGGAAGATGAGAGGGAGAGTAAGGGGAGGATTCAGACGGCAGCAATCCAGGGGAGATTCCTCCTCCCCTTGCCTATGGACATCTAAAGAATGAATCCACCTAGGGTTAGCAACTGGTCAGTTTTCAGATAGCCTGACCAGCTTTTATATAGCCAGGCCGATTGCCGGCAGACCTTTAAATCCGGCGATAGAAAAGCTGGTTTTGTGACAGGGGGAAGGAGGGCAATGAGATGAATAAAAATAATCAATATTCTAGGTGCTGTGATCCATCCTCCAGGAAGGTAGGTGGCAGCGCACACAAGCAACTGCAGCTTTACTGTCCTCACCTGACTGACTTGGCATGCAGAAGGCAGGTGCCTTCTGCATTGGAGGGGGGGGGGGGGGAGCAGCAGATAGGGCAAGAGATAAACCACGATGCAGCTCTGGAGACTGTAGATAAGTACTGCGTCCTGGTTTCTCAGCCATTGTCATCATTGCCAGCCCCGGAGAGGGTCAACAGCAATGGGCGCAGGGGGGAGGGGGCAAGAGGATGAAGAGTGCCTATAATCCTTGCACAGGCCCTGATAAAACAGATGCCTTTTTGGACATTTCACATAGGTATCTCACTATATGCAAGATGTCATTTGTGGCACTGGATACAACATACATAAAAAATGCTTAAACGGTTTTAAAAACAGGTATGGAAGCTTAAAATTTGAAAGTTTCCATCACTGCTTATTTCTCTGCCTCTCCTCTGAGGTATTTACTGATTAGTACATGTGGTTTGGAATACAGTACATTGTATGCTTTCTTCCAAAAATCTGTTTGTTTTGTAACCAAACCACTAACACTCTCAGTTCAGCTACTGAAAGTCTTTCACTTTTCTTGGACTGCACAGTTAGCTTGTTGTCTCTTTTGGCTTTGTGTCAGTTCATCATTTCAGGTTTTGTTTTATTTTGACTTTCGAGTTATCAAATTGTCAAATTATTGTTGATTTTTCAGTTATCCCGATATCTGTAGCCAGAGTTGTTTTCACTCCCAATGTTCCTAACTAATGGGCTGGCGCAGCAAAGTGTGGTAGGCTTTGTGCACAGGTTAGCTCCATTTTGTGCATGATTTTATGTGCACCCGATGTAGAAAAGAGCTTTGCACAGGAGCTCACTGTGAGTAAAGCCTCTAGCAGACATTCGCACACAACACATTTAAAACCATGGTAATGGTGCTATTTGCTATTCTACACAGATGCAGAGGTGCACAGAAAATGAGGCTTAATGCAACACCGGGGCTTTAACATAAGATCTGAAGAGACATAAAAGCTGAGCTTGTTCTTCTGTGGTAGCGTTAGTGAGAAATTTCATGCTTGTTTCTCCCCTTTACTGCTGTGAACATAAGGTCCCACAACTTTTTTCCTGCCGTTAAGAGAATGCTTAAAAAGAGAGACTGAGCTGAGAAGAGGTGTCTTGAAGGAAGATTGAAGTGCTGGACTCTTGACAAATAAGTATGCACAGATCTATGTTCACGCAATCCGACCAGTGCCGATATAATTTTTTTTCTTGCACATAGCGTAGTTTCCACTAGTGCAGATCTGTGTGCACATGATGAAAACACAGTTATTCCAGGAATACTACAGAGCTGACCCTCACTAAACCCAATCTAACACAAAACTTTCAAAAACCTAAATCCAACTTTGTACATAGTTAAAGTTTATGACATACTATTGAATTCCTCGCCCTAATACTAGTTACTCCCTGAACCCCAAACCCTTATCTGTTTTAATGTTAAATGTAATGTTCACATTGGTTTACTCTTGTTTAAATGTTATACTCACTTCGTTCCTTGCAAACCGTCTTGACTTGTAGAAAGACAGTATAGAAAAGACGTTAAGTAAAATAAAATAGATAAATAAAATTTTCTTACAGCATTGGGGAGCAACGTTTTTGTGTTACATTTGCATTAGGAAACAATGTATTAAACATTTTAGTGCAGAGCTCTAATGCAAGCTAAATGCATCGGCACCTCCATTGGCTGACCCCACACTACATGTCTTCTTGGCTGGTGTGAAGGTCCAGCCTTGTTTTCTGGTTCAGGATCTTGGAATTTGAACCTGAAAACTTGTGGTTCCACACCAGAGACTCTGCTGATGTCCCCTCTAACTGAGCTGGCAGGACCTTATTTACGTTAGCTGATTGACCCACTGAAAAGTGGCATATAAACGCAGCTAAATAAATACCCTTATCACTCTAGACAGACCCAGGACAATCTCCAACGGGTATGTGTGCACCCTGAATCCCACCTGTGGATACCACTGTTTTACAATGCCTGATATGCTCTCTCCTTCAGGGACTGAATGCTCTCCTCTCAGCATCTCTTCAACTGTTTTAGCACAAGGTTTTGTCCAGGAGTCAAACCTAAGTCTCCTGAATGTTCACTGCCATGGCAAGATCAAACCATACGGCTCATGGTCCCACCTTTTTAAATGAGATGATTTGTAGCTATAGAAGCATGACATAAATCCAGGTGGGTGTGGGATTTAGAAGTGATTGCATATTTTCTTCACAATGGGGTCAACTTTAAGCTACATACCAGCTGCATAAAGTTAAATGGATATCTTGTTCATTTAAATCTAAGCTGCCCCCACTAGACACCAGGGGAGATCCCTGGAAAGAGAAGGGGATGGGCTTGTCTGCCATGGAATTGCAATGGGGGGGGGGGGGCTCTGCTTGATCTTGGGTTGTGATTGGAGGGTTTGAAGGATATTGGGGCTGTGATTAGGGGTTCTGAAAGGGGTTGGGGTTGTGATCCAGAGACTAGAGTATGTTAGGAGTGAATGGGAGATTAGAGGGAGGGGGGTTCCATCTACCTCTACACCTGCCCCCTCAAGCTGGCACTTGTGCATGCTTCGGGGAGGTGTAAAAGCTGATGGGGAATTTTTTTAATGATAGAAGTGGCTTCCCATTGTAAAATGGATAGTCTAGATCTATCTGTTTGGCGTGCTCCAACTACGTCCAAACTGTTCCCCTAGAAATCTCTGTATGGTTTGGGTCTCCACAAGTATTCCAGTCTACACGTATAAATGCAGAGGTGCTTCTATAATAATCTCCATAGGCACCTAGGTGTCTTTAGAAAATAGGCGCCTTCTTGGCCTTCCAGCATAGGCAGCCTTTTATAAAATTATCCTCTTGATGCATTCTGATGCCTGTAGTGCGGATGTAAAATGAAATAGCCATGACTTACAGCTACCACAATAAGTATAAAACCAGGATGATCAAAACAACTAGGTCACTTGCCACCTCAAGACATATATAGCAATTTTATCTTTGTTAAAAGAGTCCAAAACTATTGTATCTGTAGTTCGGTAAAACCTTATCTAGTGGGAACTTGCCATTTTGGTTTACAGTTGCTGGAGTAATTCTGTGTGCATTTGTGTAAAAGCATCTAGGCCAGTAGAAGCACTAGGCAATTGCTTAGTGTCGGTTTTCAAACCCAGACCCGACAGTGAAACAGGAATGCCCTACCCACTAGGTGGACCAAGCACCTGCCTAGGATGACAGGGTTTGGGGACAGCAGTGTGGCATCAGCAGCAGGGAATTCCTTTAAAGCCACTGTCAGTGGTGAGCCTTCAAGCATCTGCACGTGCATGCTCAAGGCCCGCTGGGACCCACCCTCCTCTGACAAGTGGGTGGGACATGACAGGCCTTGAGCAGGCACACAGAGGCTCAAAGGGATTCCTTGTAGTTGGCTGTCCCGGTGGTGTGCTGTTGTTCCCCCTGAGGCCTCTGTGTTGGCTTTCTGTAGAGGTGGGGGTGGGAGCAGCAGTGGCAGGGAGAAGACGGGGGAGATGCTGAACACCTGAGGAGGGTGGAGAAGAAAGGGGGAGAGATCTTGGGCAAGAAGAAATGGGCCGGGAAGGGCAGATGCTGAAGACCTGGGAAGGGGGAGTAGGGAAGGGGAGATGCTGGACTATGAGCGGAGTAGGGTGCATGGCTGTTGGTGCAGTGAAGTTGCTGAGCTTCAACCTCGAGACAGGCAGTTCCTGATCTATCCTGATGCTTCAACAAACTGATCTGGCCCGACTGAGGTGTCAGAAAGGGAGAGTTTGCTTCTGTAAGTCCCTACGGGAGGAAGACGCAGGAGAATGCTCTGGTGTCTGGGGGTAAGGAACGAGAAGGAGGGATGCTTGGGAAGGAGGGAATGGAGGAGGAATGCTTAGGGGGAGTATGAAAGAGATAGAAAGAAATGCTCCTGGGGTCTGTAGGAAGTGGGGGAAAGAAATAAAGGAATGCTCTTGGGTCTGGGAGCAAAAAAGAGAGGGCATTACCAGCGCTGTACTTAGCCCTGTGCAAGCAGTGCAGTCACACAGGGCACAAAAGCTTAGGGGGCATATTTCGGCTGCCTGCTGTTGCCCTGCCGCCGCCACTTCTTGTTCTCTCAGCGGTGGCAGCACCAGCAGCAGCTGAGTAAACCTAAAATATAAAAACCCAAACCACGCAGGTCTTTCCGCAAGTCTGGTCCCTCCCTCCTCTGATGCGACATCACAGCAGGGAGGGATCAGATCTGTTTAAAGCATGGAGTCAAAAAACCCGTGTGGTTTTGGGGGATTTATTTATTTCTTTTCATTTTAAAGTTAGGTCTGCTCTGCTGCTACTGGCACCGCGGCGGAGAATACAGGGCGGCAGCAGCAGGGCAAGAGTAGGCAGCAGCTGGAAGGAGGTATGGGCGAGAGGGGGCACGCCCGATGTGCAAGTCGCATAGGGTGCAATTTTGGTTTGGTACGACCCTGGACATTACTGCTTGGGGCGAGAGGAGGAAGGGTCTGAGAGGCTGGGAATGGGAATGGGGCTGGAAACAGAGGGCTAGAGAAATGCTCCTGGAGCTCGGAGGGAGATGCAAAGAGTGGAATCTGGATGTTGCTAGGGGGAGAGAAAGGAGGATATTGCTGACCTGTGATACGAGGGAGAAAGGAGAGGACGTCATTACTGCAGCCTGGAGATGGTATGGATGAGGTTTCTACTGGGTTGTGGGATGAATATTGCTGAGTAAAAGGATGCAGAGCAGAGGATGGGCGAGAGAGAGAGATTTGGATTTTTCATCTATATTAGTTTAGATTGTTGGATTCTATTTGATATGTCTGCTGTTTTGCAATTTTGTGTTTCTAGGCATTTCCAAAATTTTATGAGGTGTTTTTTTTTTTTTTAACAATTAGTGGCGGTTCTATTTTGTCAATTGCTTAAAAATATTCAGGTCAATTAGTATCGTTTTTTTAATGACAGCCATGGCGTTTGTTATCCACATATATTCTAGTTTGCATTATTTGACCAAATTGATTGAGCATGCACTTCTGGATCAATTACATATAGTTTTGGATCAAAGTTCAGCCTTGGATAAGTATCAATTCAGGTTCCTTATAGAACATAATGTCTCAGTGCTTCGTCCTACTTTAGATAATTGACTGGGCAGGGACAGTGTGTGGTGACCTGCCTTTTTAGACATCTCAGCAGCATTTGACTCTGTAACTCACACGATGTTACTAAATCGTTTGGCAACATTAGGGATATGTGGTTCTGTTTTTTAAATGGTTCCAATCTTATTTCTCAGATAGGAAGCAGAAAGTGATTGTGGGTGATAAAGCTTCAGATTGGTTCCAGCTGACCCGCGGTCATCTGCAACACTCTTTAATCCTTATATCCAGCCTCTATGTGACCTGTGTGACATAGTGGGTCCTTCCAGCCCGTTAGAAGAAGCTTAAAAGCAGGAAACAGGAGCAGTGCTGAGATGTAAACAAGAGCACATGGCTTCTGGTTACCACAGAAACCAAGCACAAGGGAAAGGGATACGCCCATGCTACCACTTAGAGAATGAGTCACAAGTTGATTCAGCACACCTGTTAGGGGGAGGAGTCAAGCTCTATCCTAGAAGTCACTCTAATAAAGAGGTCACAGGTGAGCCTAGGGAGTTAGGCAAAGGTGAGTTGGGTGAGTTAGGTGAAGGAGGTGAGCCGAGCAGCCAAGCAGGCAGCCAGGTGGGCTATGAGAGCTGCAGTGAAGAGAGCAGTGAAAGGAGAAGGACAGAGTCTCCGTGGAAGGGTCAAATGGAGCTTCCCTTCAGGAAGAGAACAGAAACCCCAAGGGAAGGATACAGCAAAGGCAGTCTGGATTACCTGCCGTATTCTGGGGAGTACAGAAAAGAAAGAAAGCCAGGGAGGCAATTGAAAGCTTCTGTGCACAGCTCAGGTTGGGAACCTACAGCCAGTTCCAAGCCACAGAGAAAACCTCTACCAGCTAGGTTTAAAGGTAAGCCTAAAGGCTGGGGTGCTAATGATTACAGTGATTTCATTTACCCAGAGAGTTGGGGCTGTAAAGAGAAGGACTATACTGAGAATGCTTATCTGAACCAGTATTTAATTCAGGAGTATCATAAGAAGCCTGGAGAATTAAGGAAAGGCGTGGCACCAGGGTTGCAGTTACAAATATTTCCTGTTTCAGAGGAAGAATTAATGGACATTGAGCCAGAGCATGTAAATAATAAGGAAGAAGTAATGGACTGTACGATAACTCTTTCTAATGAGATAATATCATTACGCTGAGTTCAAGCTTTAAAGAGAAAGGCAGCACTGCTTGGAGATAAAAACATACAGCTGTGAAGAAACAGAACTGTTACCTTGAAATGCTGGAAATTAATGTGTTTATGCTGAAGTAAGCCTTTATGTTGAAAACCTTTAATTTGTCCTTATACCAGAAAGTACCTGGTTTTGTGTTACCTTATCTCCTGGTTAAAAATCCAACCCCGGGAGGGGAAATAAATCCTTTATTTGCTTGAACCACTTTTGAATCCACAACTGCTCCTCATTGGTCAGCGAAGGGGCTACATCTCCCAAGAAACTCTGCTTTAGGATTTGTGAAAGTAGCTGTTCAGTGGGGAAAAACCACTCGCTTGAACCCTACCTACCGATATTGGGGGTTTTAAAGGAGAGTTGGTCACACCTGATGAGATCACTGAAATGTGTGTATTGTGTGTATGCTGATGATATTATGTTTCTTGTTACCTCAAAGGGGATTGACTCTGCTCTCAAAGTTATGGTCAATTGTATGCAAACAGTTGCACGTTATTACAGGCTCAAAGATTGCAACTAAGGGGGTCTTTTACTAAAGGGCGCTAGCTGGCAGCGATGTTCTGGCATGCACTGAAGGCGCATTGGGATACGCGTCACCAGCTAGTGTGGGGCCATGACAATTAGCACGAGATGATTTCTTGGGCAACTGCGCAACCTGCATTAGGGTCGCAAGTGGGCGGGTTAGGGGCAGAGAGTGAGCTCTGTGCAGTTAGCACAGGGTACACATCGTGCACCAACTGCATCCAATGCAATTAGCGTAGGTTTACCTAATACTGCCTCAATAGATGGAGTTATGTGTACCTGTGCTAATGTGGTGCGTGTTAGAGGAAGTGCTCCTCGTTAACTGCAGGGGAAATGCTTTCCACACCCCCGAACAGTTAATGCAATGGTGTTGCACCTAATGAACCATAGTTTCGGTGCTTCTGGGGAGTTAGATGTACCACCCTAGCAAAATAAGTGGAAGGAGATCATGTAAGGCCCCTGACAAAGGCTAACTTGCTGTAACTTGACCAAGTCGGGCCCTGCAATCAAGTCTTGTTGTTTGTACATGGACTCCTCCTACTTGTTCCTTTTTGTTTCTGACTACACTTGCATAAGTCCACCTTCGATCTGTTCCCTTGGATGGCAACACCCTAGTGCCCTTTAGTAAAAGGTCTCCTATGCTGTATTTTCCAAAACTGAGTTATAAGTAATTCATTGGAAATCTGAATTGCAGTTGCCAGCTGCAGTAGACATTGGTAAATATAGAATTTGCATTACACAACAAGTTTGTTATTTCAGCGTCTTACTGGATTCACAGTTTTTGTTCTGTCCCATATTAGAGAAATGGCCAAGAGATCCTTTTATAAATATGATTAGTGAAGAGACTAAAGAACTATTTGGACTCATTGAAATTTTGGAGCATAATTCGGTCCGTAGACTTATACCTCTGGATTACTGTAAATTATATGGAACTACCAGCTCAGTCTTTGAGATTGTCACAATGAGTACAAAACGCAGACACATGGTTATTGACAGGTGCTAGAATTTATGACCATATCTACTTCTACTACTAAACATTTGTATAGCGCTACAAGACAGACACATGTAAAAGACAGTCCCTGCTCATCAGAGCTTACAGTCTAGTCAAGACAGACAACACAGTAGCTGCAGACATGGGATACATCTAGGGGGAATGGTAAGGGAACACAAAGGAGGTCAGGTAAGTCAAAATCCAAAAGCGGCAGTGAAGAGGTGAGTTTTCAGCCTGGATTTGAAAAGGGCCAGAGAAGGCTCTTGACATACAGACTTGGGTAGTTTGTTCTAGGCATAAGGAGCAGCAAGATGAAAGAAACAAAGTCTGAAGTTAGCATTAGAAGAGAAGGGCACAGATAGAAGCGATTTGCCAGAAGAGCGGCGTTGCCAAGGAGGGACGTAGGGAAAGATAAGAGAGGAAAAGTAGTGAGTTGCTGCAGAGTGAATGCACTTATAGGCAATAGGACAAGTTTGAACTGGATGCAGAAACGGATAGGGAGCCAATGAAGTGACTTGAGAAGAGGGGTAATATGAGCATGATGCTGGCAGAAGATTAGCCACACAGCAGAGTATTGAACAGATTGAAGGGGAGAGAGATGATTCAGAGGGAAACCAGCAAGGAGTAGGTTATAATAGTCAAGATAGGAGGTGACTAAAGAGTGGATAGGTGCCGTGATAGTGTGTTCAGAAAGGAATGGGTGAATTTTATTGATGTTATAGAGAAAGAAACAGCAGGTTTTAGCTATCAGTTGGATGTGTGTGGAGAAGGAAAGAGAAGAGTCAAAGACGATCCCAAGGTTGTGAACTGAAGAGACAGGGAGGAGTAGAGTTATCCACAGAGACTGAGAAAGGAGGAAGGGGAGAGGAGGGTTTAGGGGAAAAATAAGAAGCTCAGTTTTGGCCATGATCAATTTCAAGTGGCGGGTTGACATCCAAGCAGCAATGTCAGAAAAGCAGACTGAGATATGGGACTGGATTGCCGGTGTAGAGAGGTAGATCTGGGAGTCATCAGCATAAAGATGGTACTGAAAGTCATGGGAAGAGATGAGTGCACCAAGGTACTGGGTATAGACAGAGAAAAGGATTGGACCCAAGACAGATCCTTGAGGTACACCAACTGAGAGCGAGATAGCATTAGAGGAGGATCAACGAGAACATTTAGCAGCACCTGCTAACCGGATAAGTGCCTGTGAGAGGGACATGCAGTCGTACTGTTCAGACAGCGCCATTGAATATCTCCTTTGACTGCTATGACATTGCTCTGCAGATGGAGCAAAGGTTGTCCTGACACTATCTGATTAGTGACGATATTCAGACCACTAACCAGATAAACTGCATAAAGATAGGCCTGCCTTTTTTGCAGACTAACTTTATGCAGTTTGCATCTAGCTAGCGACTGAATATCGCTGCCAGTCGATGCAGAGAGGATATCTGGATTCTTGGGCTGAATATCCAATTTCACTTTAAGGGCCATGTTTACTAAAGGATTTAATGTGCGTTAAGTGCCCAAAGCCCTGTTATTTCTATGGATGCAGTGGCACTTAACAATGTGCATATTTATTTATAAACGTTAAACTTTAATAAACTTGCCCCTAAGTATCATGGTCAGCACTTAAGAAAAATGCTGACCACAAAGTTTAAATACAGGGCTTTTATTTTGTATTTGGGGAGGGTTTGTCTGTGGTGTGTGTGTGTGGGCAAGGTGAAGATTCGCCGATGCCACTTTTGCACCGGCCTGGCTGTGATTATATAGCTGTGAAACCTATACAATGTCAGAGCTGCCAAGTAACCCAGTTTCAGGTGGGAGGCTTTTTGGCCAGCCCTGGTTTCAAACTTACATCCTAAAACAGTGTGGTATTTATAGTCTCTGATTCTACCTATTAAAATCAATGCTTCAGGTCCCATAATGCAGCGGGATGGGGATGTCAAAAATCTAGGACTGGCCGAAAATCTCCCTCCTGGAACTGGATAACTCGGCAGCTCTGGAATGTGTCTCTCCATTGCCGGGATATCTTGCAGTGGCATGAGTGAGGTAGTTCTTGGTTCATCCCTTCGGGTTCTGTCCCGTCTCGGCTTTATGCCCATCTCAGTCTCACTAGAGCCTGGGAAGAAGAGCAGCGTGGACTCCCTTCCTGACCGTTCACCGCCTTCCTCCAACCGCTCGTTAATTGACTCTTATCTCCTCTGTGTGCACTACACCTCTCATTACAGTGTGCCCTTCAGCTGCCTCTGAGAGCAGAGCTTACCAGATGCACTACACAAATGCCGGGGAAGCTTGCAGCTCTGCACGTTCTTGCTTTTTATGAGTTCTCTTGTGCACCATTCTCTGTATTGAATAAATTAACCCCATTTATTTAAACTCTGTTCCCTGAGCCATGGTCCTCACACTAAGTACAGTGCTTGCTCAGTGGGGAGCACTTTGCACAAAGACCATTAGGTACAAAGCAGCTGAGTTATTACCTAAGGATGAGTCCAATCTCATAAGCTGCACAACACCTAATTTAGTTTTGATGCTGATTTTTTTTGTATGTTTAAAATTACTTTCCATGTAGTAAACATGTTGGTGTATCATTTTTTTGTACACTAACCCTAAAGTAAAATTATTTTGTAAATACTTATTGTTTATTAATAAACTAATTGTACATGTATGAGGTAAACATGGCTGAGGTAAATATCAAAAGCACATTGACCCTAATCTCCATACAAGTAGCTAAATAATCAGAATTTATATTATAATTGTGTAACCTTGGTGAAATCAATAGTCTGGGCTCCTCTGTGGAACCAGCAGCAGAGTTTCACTTCAGGACATCAACCCTTCTGCCGGGAGAAGCAGAAGACCCCCAACCCCTCTGGTATTATTACGGATGACCACATAAGGTTTTGCAGAGGTAGGGGTGAGGGGTTGGTGCAAGAATAAAATAACAAAGGTTATCTTAAAGAGGAGAGGTAATGGAAAGCACCAGACAACAATGGTATTCTTTTATTTTCTTGCTTGGGGTTAGATCAGTGGATTGTAGACAGACAGAATGAAAACAACAAGCTGGTCAGACAAATAAAACAGGTAAAATATTGGCAACAATAGCCAACAAGTTCACCAAACTTTCTTATGTGAATATCCTTTTATGATTTCCTTTAAGAAAACAGATCCAAGATATTTCCTTTTTGCTTCTTTTAAAGCCAAATGCCATTAACCTTTAATTGCACTTTACAGGATCTTTCTGAAGGAAAGCTGAGAGCGGACAAAGCCTCTGTGGGTGATTCCTTAACTTTTCCATAGACTTATCCTAGTCTCCCTGCTATTGTGTTGTCTGTCTTGATTAGATTGTAAGCTCTGATGAGCAGGGACTGTCTGTTACATGTCTCTGTACAGAGCTGCGTATGCTTTGTAGCGCTATATAAATGATGAGTAGTAGTAGTGATCATTACTTTGCTGGTAAACTTGGGAGGTCATTCCAGAACATGAATAAGGGGTTTGTACATGTGACGGGGATGTTTATTTGTTAAAACATCCCCAACCATATTCTGAAACACTGTTGTGCACGTTCACAGTGCTAGCATGGGGATCTCAGAGCGTGCCCAGAAGGGGCTGAACAGGGACGTGGTCTGCCACAGAGACGTGCATAGCATATTTTGGAAAGGCCCGTGTACATTCTACGATATCCCTGTGTATGTCCCCATTATTCCTGCTGAAACATGGAATAAGGCCAGGACTTAGAAAACATTCTGCTGTGCTTTTCAATTCATCCCATATTGAAGAATGGTTGTGACAAGTATGTGCTGAACTGGTGTGACTGCCATCTGGAAAAACACGAGATGCAGTTATAAAGAACAGAAAGCAGAGGTGAGGGGACCCTAACAAATCCTGTGTTCTGAAAACTGAAACTATTGATGTAAGAATAGTATGTGAGTGATTTTGGAAACAAAGCATGTTGGTGTGAGAAAGGGAGGTCATATGTATAGTCCTGGGGTGTCATGCCATTATGGTATAGCAGCTGTTAGTTATAGGTTCGGTTTGGCAGAATAATATCTTTTGTGACTGCAAGTGAGAGTGTGTGGTTTAGAGGTAGCATGGGAGGATCTGCTGTGCTGCTCTACAATTCAGGGAGGCCATAAATGGCTGGCCAGTACCTGGATCATATGGATGGCCACAGTGTCACCAGGTGCCAGTGTGATAGGATAGTCATACATCAGCTGTGCCAGGCACTGGGAGACATAACTGATGTTGTGCCAACATCCCCAGATTGTGCCATGAGGCCTACATCCTTCCCCAGTCCAGGATCTATGCAAGCAACAAGAGTGGCGATTTATCTGGAGGATGGTTACCTGTTTTGATGGCACAGGGATCCCCCTTCCCATGCCTGCACAGGGCAACAGTGCCACAAAGCAGACTGTGGGAAGGCAGACAGGGTTGCCCCACAGATAGCAGATGTATACAGACTGACATATGCCACAATGGGACAGGTGTAGCTGCTGTGAAAAATGCCAGTACCCAGATATATGGGAATCAGATGCCACAGCCAGAAGACCCTACTACATCCACTACTACTGATCATTTGTATAGCGTTACAAGGCATACGCAATGCTGCATAGACACACGTTTAAAGAAGGTCCCTGCTAATCAATCTAGTCAAGACACAACACAGCAGCTAAGGACAGGATACATCTAGGGGGAATAGTAAGGAAACACAAGGGAGATTAGATGGATCAGATCCAAAAGCGGAAACGAAGAGGTGAGCATTCAGCCTTTATTTGAGATGGGCCAGAGTAGAAGCCTGATGTACAGTTTCAGGTAGTTTGTTCCAGGCATAAGGAGCAGCAAGGTGAAAAGAACAAAGTCTGGAATTGGCAGTAGAAGCGAAAGGCTCAGATAGAAGCAATCTACCAGAAGAGCAGAGTTCCCGAGGAGAGGTGTAGAGAGAGATATGAGAGGAAAGGTAGTGTAGAGCAGAAGAATGAGTGCACTTATAGGCAATAGGTACAAAAAGGGCATACATTTGTTCAGCAATATTATGCATCCTTGCAGAACTGCAATGTTAGTTTTGGGTTTTGTGCACTTGGTAAGGGTCCATTCTTAGCAGTTTAAAGCGCTTTTGTAGAGATGACCAAGGCCGTTTTATAATGCCAATTATCATTTGATGCAAGGTATGTTATGACATACATGTTCATATTTACATTCTCTTATACCATATTAGGGTGCACTGGGATTACCTAGCACTTTTCAGGGCCTGAGGAGGACTGGTATATGATCTAGGTTGCAGCAGCAGTCATTTCTCATAGGTATTTATGTCTAGTTTGCATCAGAAAACTACTGCCAGTGTGACGAGCAGCTTAGGAGATGCACGTTTTTTACTGAGGAGGCGTGGCATCTGTGGATACATCACGGAGAGAGGCAGTATCCGAAATGTGCAACTTTTCAGAATACAGTGGGCGCGGGGATGACCAAAACGTTTGCCCGTGTCTCATAATATTGATGGGGAACATGTTTCTCCATTATATCGCATGGCCCGTACCTGCACCTGTGTGTGGGCCATTGCCAAATGCATGCATGGGCCAGCTGAATAGCGCTTTGCAGGTGCCGTGCCGGACCCATCTATCTCCCCGATTCCAGACCCATGGGCACATATAGACCCGCGGATGCAGAATTAGGTTCAAACGGGGCCCGTTTTCAATTTAGACGTGTCTGTGGACTGGAAGTGCATGTTATGGAATCTGCCTCCACATGACTTTAAAAAAAGTCTGTTTTTTAGTTTCATTAAAAAAGCTAGTTTTTAAGCTTGTTTTAGAGTTTTTAAATGAACTTCTATTAGATTTAGATAGGCCCTTTATACTCTTAAAAGAAAACAGGCAAATAGGAACCTGCTGTAGAGGTTTTTACATTAACATGTTAGATTTTGGTGGGCTCTATGCAGGCAATAGTTGCTTGCTTTAAAGGTTTTTAAATTAACTAAAATATGTTAAATCTAGGTAGGCCCTTATAGTCAAAAGAAAATAGACAGGTAATTGGTCTTTTTCCCACCCATTCCTGGCACATCCCTTAATTTATCGTTAGTTCCCTTAATTAAGAGAGAGAATGAAATTTGACACCACAGCCTATTTTCATCAAGAAGTGATTACCCCTTAATAGATAAGTAGTTCATTAGGAAACAAACACAAATAATAGCATAAAATAAACCAAAGTATCTTAAAAGCCTTTTATATTACTTTAGGTATCCCTACTCCTTTAACAACTCTGAACAACAAAGATGCAGACAGCAGTCCAGCAGCAAGATGGGGGCTATTCAGTCTTTTACACTGAGTGTCACATGTATAATTATCTCCCAGTTGGTGAGAGATCATAGGGCTCCTGGCTCTCAGAGAAGAGGTCTGATCTCTTGATGCTAGAGTAGCAGACTTAGGGGTATGTTTACTAAACCGTCTTAATGTTACCGGCGCTAGTTGCAGCGTTAATGTGAAGAATGTCATATAACGAGAGGGCGTTCCAGCGGCAAGGTAGCAAGAATCTATCGCGCGATAGTGTGCGCCATGGCATGTTAACGCGTGTTAACCCTAAGTTCATGCCAGCGCAGTGTTAAAAGCTATAAAGATGTAGCCCACTGGTTACTGCAATGACTGCGGAGGCAGAGATCATGGGTTTGATCCCACAGTGGTGTTATGTAAGAAGACTGTCTGAGGCATTTCCTTTTAATTTAAATCAGTGCTGCCAGCAAAAACACCCTTACAGTGCCATAACCTAAGGTGCCGCATAAGGCATCCTATAAGGCACTCCATAGGGCATATTATAAAGGGCCCTGTCCGCCAAGGCACCTTATAATGTGCCCTATAGGCGGCTTAGGGTGCCTTATGAGGCACCTTAGGCTACAGCACTGTGAGGGTGTTTTTGCTGGCAGCACTGATTTTTCTCCAGGACCAAACAGGAAGTCAGTCCTCACATATGGGTGTCATCGACGCCGATGAAGCCCCAGCGGAGCATTTCCCCAGCTTTCTATGAAAGCCTTTGGGAATGCAGGCACGCATGCGCGGTTCCCTTCCCGCCTAAAGGTGCCATCTTACCTCAGTCTCTTTTTTTCCGTGAAGCCCACCGGACGTGTGTCCTGTTCTCCCGGTTAAAATTAGATTTTTTCGGCGATTATCGCTATTTTTTCTCCCGGTTCAACGCCGGTTCCCCTCCTGCTGGGTTCGGTACACCGGTATCGAGCCCGATTCTTCCTTTTCGGTTTTTGCCCTTCGTGGCTGGCGTTCGCGCCCTTTTTTCCTTTTTTCCCTGGAAGGCCGGTCCTTTGACCTCGCGGGGACTCTTTTTTTTTTTCCCCTGATGGCTTCCAGCGGTTTTAAAAAGTGTGATCGGTGTAAGAAATTAATGTCTCTCACCGACACACACGACTGCTGCCTTCGGTGCCTCGGCCCTGACCACGACCCTAAGTCATGCAGGCCATGTGGAAAGATGTCTTCCAAGGCACTCCGAAGTCGACAGCAGCAAAAAGAAAGGCTTTTCTCGGACTCAGCCTCCGGCCGGGCCCGGACCTCGTCTGAGGCCTTGACATCTCGGGATTCCGATCCCGAGCGCCGTCGGAGCTCCTCGGACAGGGGGCCCCCCGACTGGGAACGCAAGAGGAAGAAGCGGCTCGCAAGGGCGTCGGAGGAGGAGGTCCCTTGCTCCTCGAGCACCAGGTCTAAGACCCCTGACCGTCGCCCCGGGCCCGTGGAACACGAGAAGCCTGCCAAAGTTCCTCGCGTGGAGCCGGAGTCTGCTGGACACATAAGCCCCGTAGTCCTCGAGGACTCTCCTCCCAGGGAGCTGATGTCGGGCCCGGCGCCGCCGGGGCCCGAGTCGGTGGCTGCTGCATCTCCCGAGCTGAGTCTCAGGATGACAGCCTTGGAGAGCAGAATGTCTGCCTTCATGGAGCAGCAGTGGGCACTGATGGCCAGCCTGTCTGGCGCATCTGCCCCGACCACCGGCACATCGACTTCAAAGTCGACCCCGGAGATCAAGCCGATACTCGAGTCCATCATGGCTCGGAGTCAACCTCGGTCGTGGTCTCCCTCGACCTCCCGTTCGGGACCGAGGGCGTCAACGCCGGTGCCTCCGGCATTGGGGTGGGTGTTCCAGGGCCCCGCGGGGTCAGACCTTGACTCCTCCTCGGACGAGTCAGCTTGGGAGACGGAGGACGAGGAGTCTCCTGATACCTTCAAGACTCAGTGCGTCCCGTCGGACTCACCGCAGTCTGAGCCCCGGAGTAGGTCCCCCCCGGAGGATACTCGGTTCTCGGAGTTCGTCCGGGATATGGCCACTGCCTTGGCTATTCCGGCGGACCCCGAGGAGGAGCCTCGAGCTGAAGAGCTTGAGGCCCTACAGTATGACTCTCCTCCGAAGGAGGCCTTTACTGTTCCGGTTCCTCCGATGCTGGAACGGTTCCTCTTCCGTATGTGGGAGGCACCGGCCTCGGCGCCGGTTCTCAGCAAGCGAGTCGACTCGATCTATCGACTCCGAAAGAGCCCTGGTTTTCAAAAGGCACAGCTACCACACCATTCTATGGTTGTGGAATCGGCCATGCATCGTCTGAAGAGCCAGAAGATGCACTCCGCGGTGCCCCCTGGCAGGGAGGCCCGGAATCTCGATGGCGTCGGTAGAAAGTGCTTCCAGGGCTCAATGCTTGCTTGCCGTGTCCAGTCCTACCAGCTGTACATGGGCATGTACTTGCGGGATCTTGCCAAGGAGTTGGTCGGGTTCTCTGCTGGTCTCTCCGGGGAACCTTTGCAGAGATTTAAGTCCTTGTCCTCGGGGATTCGAGACTGCGCGAAGTTCATGTCCCGCGCCGCCCTCGATGGCTTCGAGGCTTCGGCCCGAGTTGCGGCAGCCGGCATCGTGGCTCGATGCCAGGCATGGCTGCAGTCATCGGACCTCGAGCCATGGGTTCAGGACAAGTTGGTCGATGTCCCTTGCCGAGGTGAGAACCTTTTTGGCAAGCCCATGACCGAGAAGGCTGCTCAGCTCGAAACTGAGCACCTCACACGGACAAGGCTGTCGAGGAAGACCTCTGCCCCTTCTCATAAAAAGAAGGGCTCAGGTAAAAAGCCCTTTTACCCGAGGAAGGGCACTGCCTACAAACAGTACCCACAATATCAGGCTGCCCAAGCTGCCCCCCAGGGTCAGCAAGCCAAGGGGCAGGGTAATGGGCCCCGTAGGCAGAGGACCCCCAAGCCTCAGGCCCCTGCTACCACTCAGCAGGGTGGGGGGTTTTGACTCCTTGAGCGTAGCCTCTCCTCCACTGCTCTCCCAACCCTGCACAGGAGGTCGCCTCGCCCTCTTTGCCCACCAGTGGCCCCTTATCACCGGGGACAGTTGGGTGCTGGAGATAGTCCACAAGGGCTATGCCCTGCACTTTCACCAACTGCCTCCACCATATTTTCCAGGGGAGCCTCCAAGGCCTCCCCTGCACACAGACCTTCTTCTGCAATAGCTTCATGGTCTGTTGGTGGATAGGGCGGTGGAGCCTGTGCCTCCCCACTTACAAGGTCACGGTTTCTACTCCAGGTATTTCCTGGTGCCCAAAAGGACCGGTGGCCTTCGACCCATTCTGGACCTCAGGAACCTCAACAAGTTCCTAGTGAAGAAGTTCAAGATGCTTACTCTTGGGACACTTCTGCCCTACCTCCAGCAGGGAGATTGGCTATGCTCTTTAGATCTAAAGGATGCGTACACTCATATCCTCATTCATCCAGACCACAGAAAGTACCTCAGGTTCATTGTGGGAGGAAACCATTATCAGTACAGAGTGCTGCCTTTCGGCCTCACCTCCGCCCCCAGAGTCTTCACAAAGTGCCTAGCAGTGGTGGCGGCCTACCTGAGAAACCAGGGCATCTTTGTCTTCCCCTATCTGGACGACTGGCTCATCAAGGGTCAGACGTGCCAGGAGGCCAAACAAGCCACCCTCAGCACTATTGTTCTTCTCCAAAGGCTGGGGTTTGTCATAAACTTCGCAAAGTCCACTTTGCTCCCCTCCCAGAACTTGGAGTTCATAGGAGCAAGGCTGGACTCTCTACTTGAAAAGGCTTTCTTGCCAGCAGACAGGGCCCAGAGGTTAATGGCCTTGGCAAATCAGTTTCTCAGCAGGTCCCTGGTCTCCGCCAGACTCTGCCTGAGGCTTCTGGGCCACATGGCTTCGACAGTACATGTGACCCCTAATGCCAGGCTCCATATGAGGCCTGCGCAGTGGTGCCTTCGGACTCAGTGGTCACAGGCCACAGGCAGCCTCAGAGACAGGATAAGGGTGTCCAGACCATTTCTGCACTCCCTCAACTGGTGGCTGCACCCACCCAATCTACTGAAGGGGGTGCCTTTTCAGATTCCAGGGTACATGGTAGTGATGACCACAGATGCCTCCCTGCAAGGCTGGGGAGCTCATTGTCTAGGCAAGTGCACCCAGGGCCTGTGGTCTCCTTGGGAAGCTGCACAGCAGATCAATCTCCTCGAACTCAGAGCTATTTGATTAGCACTCAAAGCTTTCTCTCCTACCCTGGCTCACCAATCTGTCCTGATTCAGACAGACAACCAAGTAGCCATGTTTTATGTGAACAAACAGGGCGGGACTGGGTCCAGGATCCTTTGTCGGGAGGCTCAGGACCTTTGTTCCTTTGCCCTCAAGCACAACATGCTCCTCAAGGCTGTGTACCTTCCAGGCCAGGACAACTACCTGGCAGACAGGTTAAGCAGAATACTGCAGCCCCACGAGTTACAGCTGCATCCTTCAGTAGTTTAGAAGATCTTCCTAAAATGGGGTCTCCCTTTGATAGATCTCTTTGCCAGCCCAATGAACAAGCAACTGCCAAAGTTCTGCTCCAGGCAACCGCATCCTCTGCGGATAGCAGCGGATGCTTTTCTGATATCCTGGTCTCAGGGCCTCCTTTATGCGTTTCCTCCCACGCCCCTGGTGGCCCGAACTCTCTTCAAGATTCTTCAGGACAAGGCCTCGGTCCTGCTGCTGGCTCCCAGGTGGCTGAGACAGCCTTGGTTTCCTCTTCTGCTTCAACTGGCGGTGGATCCTCCACTACCTCTGGGATTGCAACCCGACCTTCTCTCACAGGAGCAGGGTTCCCTTCTGCACCCCAGTCTCAAAGCTCTCAATTTGATGGCCTGGAGGCTGCAAGGGTAGTTTTGGCTCCCTGGAGCCTACCTCAGGAAGTTGAGGAGGTTGTCCTAGCCTCTAGGAAACAGTCCACTAGGAAAACCTATGCTCTCAAATGGAAAAGGTTTTCTGTGTGGTGTCAGCTACGTACAGAGGACCCTTTCTCTTGTACTGTGCACGTAGTGCTTCAGTACTTACTGCACTTATCAAATCAGGGACTTAAGTCCAATTCTGTTCGGGTCCACCTCTCAGCTCTAGCAGCTCACCACTCTCTGGTGGAGGGACATTCTCTGTCTGGTCACCCCTTGGTGTCCTGCTTTCTTAGAGGCTTGCTTTTGCTCAAGCCTCCCATCCGTCCTCCTGCCCCTGAGTGGGAGCTGAATGTGGTCTTGCAGCAACTGACTCGCCCACCTTTTGAGCCGATGGCTACTTGCCCTCTACGCTTCCTGTCCTGGAAGACACTCTTCTTGATAGCCCTTACCTTGGCTAGGCGAGTAAGTGAGCTTCAGGCCCTGGTCTGTGATAGGCCTTACACCAGGATTTATAGGAACAGAGTAGTCCTTAGGACTCATCCAAAGTTCCTCCCTAAGGTTGTCTCCTCTTTCCACCTCAATCAGGAGGTGGTTCTTCCAACATTCTTCCCTAGGCCTCATGCAAGCCAGGCTGAAACAGTCCTGCACACCCTGGACTGTAGGAGGGCCTCATCCTTCTACCTTGACCGTACGCAGGGACATAGAAGGGCTACTCAGCTCTTCGTATCCTTTGACCCCAATACGTTGGAGTTGGCTGTGTCCAAGCGTACCTTGTCCATCTGGGTAGCTGACTGTATCACCTGGGCTTATAAGGCGGCTGACCTTCCTTTGCAGGGTAGGGTCACGGCCCATTGTGTCCGGGCAATGGCTACCTCAGTGGCTCATCTCCGCTCTGTGCCCTTGGTAGACATCTGCAGGGCTGCAGCTTGGTCTTCAAGCCAGACTTTTGCGGCCCATTACTGCCTGGAGAGGGAGTCCCGTAGGGACAGTGCTTTTGGCCAAGCAGTACTCTGGAATCTCTTTGAGGTTTAGGCAACTCCTGCCCTCTGTTGGGCTACCGATGGAGGTTGTGTCCTTGAAATTCCTTTCTTTGCTGCTGAGACTAGAGGGAGTTCTCTTGTTCAGCCTGGGTTCCTCGGTAGCCCAGAGCTTGGGAGTCACCCATATGTGAGGACTGACTTCCTGCTTGGTCCTGGAGAAAGAGTAGTTACCTGTAACAGGTGTTCTCCAGGAGCAGCAGGAATCAGTCCTCACAACCCTCCCTCCTCCCCTTGGAGTTGCAGTTGTACATAGTTTATTTTTCATTTTTGTGTGTTGTTCTTAGCTATGTCATTTGACTTAGGTAAGATGGCACCTTTAGGCGGGAAGGGAACTGCGCATGCGTGCCTGCATTCCCAAAGGCTTTCATAGAAAGCTGGGGAACTGCTCCGCTGGGGCTTCATCGGCGCCGATGACACCCATATGTGAGGACTGATTCCTGCTGCTCCTGTAGAACACCTGTTACAGGTGAGTAACTACTCTAAATTAAAAGGAAAAGCCTCAGACAGCCTTATTAGATAACACCATTGTGGGATCAAACCCATGACCTCTGCCTCTGCAGTCATTGAAGTAACCAGTGGGCTACATCTCTAGAGCATCTAACACACCGCTGGCTGGCTCCAGAAAGACTGCAGGTCACCACACAAACTGTCTGCTGTGGTTACCAGGATAGGGTAGACCCACCCATACCCATGATGCACAGCACATGCAGATCAGCAGCCTACATCTGATCACAAGATGGGGTATGCGCCTCTATAGCACCCCGGCCTGGTAGGGGGAACTGACCGTGTGTGTTACTGGCACAGAGTAGCTACAGACCGTCACATTGTGCGGGTACTGTGCTCACCTTGAGGGCGAGGTGGGGCGCCCAGCACCAGGTCCGCAGCTCCTGGCTTAGCTGAGATAGGCTGTGCTGCAGGACCCCATCAGTGCCAGTGTGTGATAGGTAGTCCTTGCAGACACCCCCAGGGTACACCTGTGTCCATCTGTATTTCCCAGTCACGTCTAGCCCTTGTGGACTATGATGCACCCAGAATAGTGCATATCCTGTGTGGTTGCGATGGTCACATGTTATAAGAGAAGGGTGGTTTTTGGACCCAAAAGCGGTTTATGTAGCACCACCCAACCCGCCCTCAGTGGGTCAGGGTGGGGGACAGGATCTCCCACCAACAGATCCACATTCTACATCTCTGCAAGGGTGGCAGTAGAAGGGACCAGCAACCCCAGACCTGCTGGGGAACAGGCACCCTACAGGGCAGTCAATGCAGATCTGTACGCATTACATAGGGCAGTGGCAGACAGGCAGTAGGCCTGGAAAAGCTCAGCTGCCCCCCACCACTATGTGACATTCACCAGCAGAGAGCACAGTCAGTCTCCACCCGCTGCACCCTGCAAGGTGTTCCAGCCATATACATGCTAACTGCAGACAGTCTGCTAGCTAGTACATGTTCCTGGAGGAACTGTGTGCACCCAAAAATGGGATGTGAGCACACACACCAAGCAGGTATGTCAGTGACTGGGCCACAGAAAAGGGAACCCATAGCTATCACTTGAGAGAAATACTGTATAGCACTATGGGGGAACCTAGCCATGCCATGGTCACTGCTCAGTCAGTGCAGGTGGTGGTCGGGCACTACAATGTCCCAGCCATTGCCCTATGCCCTGTGCATATGCATCCTGTCCAGGCCGCCTGTCCGGGCCATACCCACAGTACCTTGCTCCTCATTATGCACATTGGCAGGCTAACACTGGAAAAAGTGCAAGCATTGTGGGCTCAGTAATGTGTAGGCAGCCACAAAACACTGGATAGACATACACACACTCCCACACCTATTTCAGCATTGTGCAAAGATAGAGGTGGTTGGCAGCCCTGGCCGCCACACCAGTCCTGGGCACAGTGCAGGCATTGCTATGGTACTCAATACTGTTAGGGTCACTCCTGTTGGCTGTCTCCCATTAAGCCATGACTTCGTAAGACCCCTCACCAACTGGGAGAAAATCATACATAAGAAAGGAAGAGGTACTTATGCCACTGTACAAGTCACTGGTGAGGCCTCACTTGGAATACTGTGTTCAGTTTTGGAGACTGTATCTTGCAAAGGATGTAAAAAGACTGGAAACTGTTCAGAGGAAGGCGACCAAAATGATTTGGAGCCTGCGTCAGAAACCTTATGAGAAGAGACTTGACGACCTAAACATGTACACTTTTGGAGGAGAGGAGGGATAGGGGAGATATGATTTAGACCTTTAAATACTTAAAGGGAAATAATGAACAAACAAACCTCTTCCAAAGACGGGGAAGCTGTACAACTAGAGGGCACAACATGAAGCTGCGAGGTGGTAAATTGAAAGGCAATGTCAGGAAATACTTTATCAAAGAAAGGATGGTGGATGCTTGGAATGCCCTCCCGATGGAAGTGGTGGGGGCAAACACGGTGACGGAATACAAAATGGCATGGGACAGTCACAGTGGATCCCTTTAAAGCAACAGGATAAAATCAAAATAAACTGAACCATCTAATTTCTCAATAAATAGGGGTGTTACATGGAGTGGTGGGTTCACCCCTAAACAGGGACGTGGGGAGGGGTGGCAGAGTGGCAGGTGCACCTACTCTTGCTATCGTGCTGGGCAGACTAGATGGACCATGCTGGTCTTTATCTGCCGTCATTTACTATGTTACTATGTGGTACTCAGAGCAAAAGACTGGAAAGCCCCCATCTCACTGCTGGACTGCTGTCTGCATTTTAGTTTAGGTTGTGTTTAGATATTTATGTTCCTTACTTACTAAAGGTTGCTGGGGATACTTATACTAATAAAACTATACCTAATACGTTTAATGTACTTTGTTCACATGAAGCTTAATTAATCTCAGGTCCTTAATGTATGCCTGATGAGGATAAACAGCTGCACCTGAGAGTGAATATGGCACCTCCTTTCCTTTAAGAGGTTTAAGCACCTATAAAGCTATGGTTATCCCAGGGGTATTGGGGAGGAAGGGAGGGAAAGAAGACCCATGAAAAGATGGCTGCTACACATTAATCTGTCCTGTGCTTCTAAGGTAATCTGTGACCAATTTCCAGGGGGAGTCCCGCAGCCCTTGCTTGGATAGAGGGAGTCTTGGGGTCTAAATTTTAACCAGAAAGACCTCTGCTGTGTTTTAAATTTAAACTGAAAGCTCTTTGCTGCTACTAGGCCCTGACTGATTTAACAAATACACTGGGTTCACAGATTAATCAGCTTTAATCTAAAAAAATTCCTTTTCCCCAAGATTTAGAAAAATTCCCAGAAGTAAATACTTACAATTGCAGATCTCTCTCCAGAAGTAGCAGTCCCCTTTTGTAGTCCTTCAAGACTGAGCTTTGTAGTCCTTCAAGACTACTATGAGCTGGGAGGGTCACAGTATAATGGTATCTAAAATTATGAAATGAAATGAAGAGTAGACAATTGTCCCTGCATCATGCTCTCATTCAGTTGTTGGTGTTACGTTATCTCTGGCTTTAGCTTATCTAGCTGCCTGGGCTGCGGTATCTACAGTCCTTGGACCATGCTGAGCTCTGTGGGTGTGCTTGCAGCGCTGGTTTCAGACTCCCTAGCAATTATGCTGCTGTCTGGAAGGATACCTCTGATCCAAAGTCAAGTTCAGGCACTCATAACTATTCAGAAAGATTTAGATCATTTTCTTGCTCCTCCTTGTATTCTATTGAAATATCTTGAAGGGAGAATGGAAGGTGTGATGCCACTGGTTCCTCTTAGAAACATGACGGCAGAAAAAGACCACATGGCCTATCTATTCTGCCCTTCCATATCAACCACTACAACAGTCCCCTTTTTTCCTTTAGAGATCCTCTGTGTTTGTCCCAAGCTTTTTTTTAATTCAGATACTGCTTTTGTCTCTACTATCTCCACCGGGAGGACTATTTCACGCATCTACCACTCTTTCCATTAAGAAATATTTCCACATATTACTCTTGAGTCCATCCCCTTTCACCCTCATTGAGGGAAAAGCACCTAGCTAGATGGACTGTTGAGAGGTGCCTCTGCAGTGTCAGCAGTTCAACCTTCCTGGTACGCCACAGATTTTTTCTGCACACTGGGAGAAATGCCAGTGGCATGAATAGCGGGATAGAGGACCACCTGCCTGCCACGCCACTGACTTCATTCTTGTCTACTGCAGTCAGCTGGGATCAGGTGGCAGAATGTGAAGAATGAACTAAAAATGCGGGATATAAAAGAGTGGTGATGAGCAGTGCCTATGAGCACTGGACAGAGGTATTGCTAGGTACTTAAAAGAATGAGGAGTCAGGCCCATAGTATCCCCACTCAAGATTTTGATAATTAAAGCAATAATCACAACTCATCCCCACATAATTGGATACTACACTCTTAAAAATTAAACTTTAAATGGATTTTTTTTTAATGAAAATCTTTATTTGAGTAGATTAAACAACACCAACACAGAAGAAAGCCAGGCTGATATCATAATCCCAAGTCAGAACTCCCCATGACAAACTTCAGTGTATTGCCTGCTTCCCCATTTTACTCTCTCTCCTCCTGCCCACCCTTCTCCTCCCATCACACATAACAATTCAGCTCTTGGGCAGCAAGGTTATTCAACACACGCTGTAAGCACATCAGTAAAGATTCCAGAAAGGATTCCCAGACTAAGAATTTTTTCCTACCGAGTGACCTGCATAGCCCACAGATAGGCACGCCATACATAGAAGTTCATGAATTTGATTCCTCCAGTCGGTAATATATGGAAAGCAAGGTTTTATCCAATATAACATAAATTAATATTTTAATGTAGGTGTCACTTCAGTAGCAGCAACATAATGTCCATCCAGTAGCAACTGCTAGGTACATTATTAAATATTGCAGAAGTATGCAAAAGATGCATTCAGAGCCTATGGAAAAACTGCTATAACATTACCATACTACCAGGATTCAAACAGCACAAACCCTACTTATGAAAGGGAGTGCTCTTTTTTTTCTGCCAGTAAACGTATTCTGTTTTGGAACAGACACAGTCAGCTGTAGACTATTTTTGAGTGGCATGATCCCCTAAATTGGCTTCATGGCTATTGCTGTTCTCATCCCAAAATAATGATCCTAGAGGCTGCAAACAGTTTTCTTAAACTGTATACTTTCAACCACTTAACTCTTCAGGTAGTGTTCACTACTAAACAAAGAGGTTAGACTGAAATTAGAGCACGGGGAAAGATTGTATTGATTATACTAAATGTTACAGGGGTGTCTGACACAATTGATCATGGGTGTTTATCAGCTATAAAGAGCTGCAAATAGCAGGCTGTATCCTTAGTTGGTTTAAATCCTTTGTACAATCCAGAAAATTCAAGGTAGCTTGCAACTGTGAAAAATCATCCTGGAGAACATTAAAGCAGAATGTCCCCCAGGGTTCAATGCTGTCATCACTCCTGTTTAAAATTTATATATTACCTTTGACTTTTCTTTTATGTGAACTACAATTACGGTATTTGAACTATGCTGATGACATTCAGGTTTTAATACCAATAAAGCAGCAGAAAGACATTCTCAAAATGATTAATTGAGTCCTATCTGTAAGTGGTGAGTGGCTGAGAGGCAACAATTTAGTCTTAAATCTAAAGGAAACTCACTTGTTGTGGATCAGGCCACTTTTATCTAGTGCTCTGCTGCCTTCAAGTTCATTCAATAATACAGAAATGTAAGCATCATCTGTAGTGAGAAACCTTGGGGTTTTATTGGATAAGTATATAACCTGGAAGGTCCAGCTTAAGATAGAATGCATTTTTTTTACAACTTTCAGCTGTGGTTTTTTAAGAAGTTTACACAGATTCTTTTGTACTGTTCTTCATTGTAATGGCCTATGTTTGAGCTTCCCATCTGCCCACTCTCGTTCCATGCAACCTGTTCAGCATGGCGCTGCTACGATATTAACCAGCATAGGCAGACATGAGCAGCACATCAAATTCAAAATCAGCTGGCTTGTTTTTAAGGCTTTTTGCAGTGGGTCCAAAACCTGCCCTTGGGGCTCCCCAGCCAGTCGGGTTTTCAGGATGTCCACTATGAATATTCATGAAGAGATTTGCATACACTGTATCCACTACATGCAAATCTATCTCCAGCATATTCATTGTGGATATCCTGAAAATCCGACTATCTGGGGAGCCCCAAGCACAGGTTTGTAAACCACTGCAAGAGGAGATTCGGACTTTCCTGCCTATATAAGGAATTTGCTGCCTTCATACTGTCCTTCTCAGAGCTTGCGTTCTGAGAATGCATGTACCTTGGAGGTTCCCTCTTTGAAAATTGCAAAGTAGATTAGAATTTGCTCCTCTGCTTTTTCAGTGACTCCCCTTGTTTAGGGAACAAGTTGCATCTAGATAGAACTTAGGATGGAATGTTAAACAATGTAGGATATTGCTGAAACTATTTTTCTTTGAAACGTTCTCATTGCTCAGTGGATGATATATCATAATTTGTTTTACCTGTTTGTGTTGTTTTCTAAGTATGTATGTTTTATTGTCAGGCTTGTGGTTAATAAAGGTGCATTTAAACAATCAACCATAGAAGCAAACTTTTCAAAACAAGCAGCGGTGCCAAACTCAACACACATTACACTCTTGCTGAACACAGTGTGGGAGTCAAGCTGCTGTTGTACACATGGAGCCTGTCCTATCTGTGGTCTCAACTCTGTTTTGCCCACTGTCCTCTAGACCTGTCCCAAGAATGCTCACTGAAGCCTGATGCCGCTGTTCACAGATATCAAGCTTATAACCAGAGCATTTCCAGTCTTTTTGGAAGTATGATATATTTGACCAGTCTCTGCTCCTTTTTTGCATTTTCCCTCATTGGTGCTCTAAACGTTTCCTATGCCTTAAAAAACCCCAAACTTTCACTTCCATTTCTTCTACCCGTTATCCTCCACTGCACTCTGGATCTGTCCCAAGCATGCTTACAGTTCTGGTTACCACTATTGCTGGTAGGCTATTCCAAGCATTTACCACCCTCTAAGACATATTTTCTCATATTTCCTTTGATCCTTCCTCCTTCCACCTCCTTTTCTATAGAGAATTTCATCTTTCCTTATTTTATTGAAGCTTGTCAAAAATGTGGCCATTTCCTTCATTTTCCTCATCCTAGCTTTATTTCAGTGGGGACATTATGATAGTTTTAGGCCTCTCTTTGAAGGATTTGTGTTGCAAACCTTGTATGATTTGATTATCCTTTTTCTGCACCACTTCATCCTTTCAACATCCTTGTAAGGATACCACTTCCAGACCTGAACTCGGTACACAAGGTGGGGTCTCATTAGCGACCCATACACTGGCAATGTAATCTCCTCTTCCCTGCTTATGCTTCTGTTCGCTTTCCCTATTTTTCATATTGACTGACTACTGCGGTCATCTGAATTGATTACTCCTAAATCTCTTTCTTGTTTGATGGTTTCCAGGTCTTTCCCATCTAATCGATACAGGGCTAATGGATTTTTGCATCCCAAATGCATGATTTTACACGTCTTCTTTAAAGCTCATTTTTCAAATCCTTTGCCATTTTTACAGTTGTTTCAAGTCTCCTTTCATTTTTATCCCCCTCTTCCAACCTTTCAGCTGTTCTACAGATTGCAATTTATCATCTGCAAACAAGCCTATTTTTTCCTTCAAATTTCTCAGCAAAAATTCCTGTTCTAGGAAACTGCATAATCCTTACCTCGACGGAATAAAAGATATCTGGCAAATAATACAAACACCCGGATTCTCACACACTCTCCGTCTTCCTCCTCCCTCCCCTTTTCCCATCAGTTTCGCTCTGTTAGCTTTCTCTTGTTGTCTGAATACTAAGCAGAATTCCTAGAAATGGCTGAAGGAGTCAGATGCCTGCATGACAAGAGACAGAGGCATAGAGGTTCTCATTTCTCACTGGGCACCGAGCCGGTGCTGTATCCCAGTCTGAGCAAAAGCAGGACTATGGGTTGAAAGTCAACAAACCTCCTCCACCACCCCTCTTCCTCCGTGCACATATGGAACACATATGTGCAGAGTTGTCACTTGACTCAGTGTCTAATGGGAGACCTTAAGGCTAATTCAGATTTTCTGACAGTATTCTCCTGATTTATTTTTTCCCCTCTCCATTTCACTCTCCCAGCCCCATCCCATTCTCGTCCTCCCCAACATCAGCTCCCTTCAAGTTCCAGCCCCACCCAGCATCTGCTCCCTTCTAGTCCCCACATCAGCCTATTTCCAGTCCTAGCTCCCCATCAGCCCATTTCTAGTCCTATCCTAGCCCCTTTCATCAGTGCATTTCCAATACAAGCCCCCATAAGTTCATTTCCTTTTCTATTCTAGCCCCTCCATCAGCCCATTTCCAGTCAGCTCCCCCATCCATTTCCAGTCCTATCCTAGCCCCTCCATCAGCCCATTTCCAATCCTAGCCCCTCATCAGCCCATTTCCAGTCCTATCCTAGCCCCTCCATCAACCCCTTTCCAGTCATAGCTACCCCCAATTTCCAGTCCAAGCCCCCCTCCCCATCAGCTATTTCCAGTTCAAGCCCCCCTCCACAGCCCATTTCCAGTCCTAGTTCCCCCCCAACAACCCATTTCCATTCCAAACCTCCCTCCCCACCAGCTATTTCCAGTCCAAGCCCCCTCCCCCTCCTGAAGAGCCCCGCAGCTATCTAAAATGCTTTAGAGGGAGCCAGAGAGGCCCTGGCTCACCTCTAACAGCTGCCGAAGTGAAGCGTGTCTTTTTTCCTTCACCAGTTGTCACGCTGAGGTCAGAGGGGACTTCCTGTTTTCTAGCACTCAGTGTGGCAGCGTTCTAAACTTCAATATAGCTGCCGAAATGAAGGAAAAAGACGCGCTTCACTTCAGCAGCTGTTAGCGGTGAGCCGGGGTCTCTCCGGCTCCCTCTAAAGCCGCCCTGCCTGCCGGTGTTCAATTCGAGATGTTGTTGGCGCAGGGCCCCCTGAAACACAGGGCCCTGTGCAAACAACATTCTTGCTTAATGGACAGGCCGGCCCTGTACATGGGAAAAATTGAAAAACCCGGCAACTCTAAGTGCCGGCATTTCACAGGGTTGCGAGTGTAAATTTTGGCATTCATACATGTATTTTGGCCATTTTGAAAACTAGACATGTAGATGCTGCTAACTGATTAGAGAGAGCTCTATCTTTACCTCATTCTAGTTGTGAGGGGGAAATAAACATTGGGGGATTAAGGGTGATGTCCCCCTTATCCTCCTTGGAAAAGGATGGACCGAAGGAGCACTTTTTAAATACCTATTCGTGTCAGGAAGCAGATGTAAATCTGGATGTGGACAACTTGGGACGTCCACGTGCATCCCCTATATGAAATGGGGATTACGTGTGTAGATATTGGCTCTGCCCAGGCCATGCCCCTGACATGCTGTCTTTTACGCATGAATGCATTTACACATATAAAGGTTTCTAAAATAACCCCCAAAATCTTCCACCCAATTACCCTCGCATGAAAACATCCAATACTTAACTTTATTTTTATGAAGACCATTTAGTTTAACACCTAACACAAGCAAAACAAGGGAGGAGTGGTCTAGTGGTTAGGACAAGGTACTTCAGGCCGGAGGGTCTGGGATTTCTAGTCCTATAGGCACTCCTTGTGGTCTTGGGCAAGCCACTTAACCCTCCATTGCCCATGTTCCCTGTAAGTATTAGCATATATGTCTCATATCCCCTCGTGTTAAATGTATCCCCCAATTGACTGCTTTGACCCAGTGAAAAGCAGGATATAAATACAGCTAAATAAATAAAAAAAACATAAACACATGTGGCATTAAACTTCAATCCTTACACCTCCTGGATAGCCAGGTCTTTATCATTTTCCTGAAGAATGAATAGCTGTTCAGTAGTCTAATGTCATACACATAGGGCTAATCGAGCGGCTCAATGGCAAGAGCTGCACATGTCCATGTGGAAGGTCCCAAGTTCAAGTCTTTTTTGCATCCTGGGTTGGCTGGGAGAAAGGATGCTATAGAGAGGCTGCTGACAGCCCCAGGGGAGAGCAGAATTATGGTCATCTTTAAGGGTGACACTTGGTGGATGGACCTAAAACCGTTGACAAATGGTGCATGAATCCCAGAGCCTTAGGACTGTTGCTGCAATGTCTAAACTAAGAATAGTGAGGATATTAAGATGCCCAGGTGGGTGTGAATGAAGCAGCAGTTCCCGCCTAATCTGGTTTGGCCAACTTTATTCCTCTCTCCCCATTCAGCGGGTACAGACATTGCAGCAGCAGTCCTCAGCGAAGGTCACAGACCCAGTCTCTCTGACTACTCTCTAGATATTGCCATTAGACAGGACCAGAGAGTGATGGGGAAGACAGAGATCATAAAAAGATGATCCTAAAACGAGTGGAATCGGGCTCCTATTCAGTCCAGGCTTTTGGTTCCTTTAATACCTTGGCCCCCAAACAGGTGCCTATGTTGCTAATACCTAAATCCAGGCTGAAACCTTTCCTGCCGCTCTCCACAAGGCTGCGAGTACCACTTCTGTAGAAAGCTTGGCTCTGGCTGGCCCAAGGAGCAGAAACTGGATCTGGGAATCGCCCCTACAGGCAGGACCAGCTCAAGGAGATAAGGTAACCTAGGTGAACCTCATCCCTTGCACCCCTCCCCCCAACCCCCCAGGCTGACCAGCCCTCACCAGACCTAGAGCAGCAGCAATGGCCTGAAACAGCCCCCGGCACTTACTTCTAAACTTCAGCGACGCAGGGCTGTTTTCTTCCACTCCCACCAACGCCCGATGGCGACTTCCTGTTTGCGGCATTGGGCGTTGGTGGGGACGGAAGCAAACGGCGCTGCATCACCAAAGTTTAGAGGTAAGCACCGTGGGGCTCTTTCAGGTCATTGCCACTGCTGTGGGTCCCAGTGAGGGGTCCCAGAGGTCCAACGCTCTGTGCTAGATCACTTTATGGTAGAACCAGCACTAGCATTGAGGACTACATTGCAAAGCAAGGTAATACTCTGCCTGAAGGCTCTCAAGGTATTCTTTTTTAAAAGCTAATTCTTGAAGGAGGTTTTGTTCATTTTTAAAAGATAAAGTCTTTTTTTTTTCTATACAACAAAGGGGAACTTTTTTTTTGTGTGTGCTTGTCGGGTTGGCCAAAACTCTTTGTCAGTTCATTAACAGCCAACTCTTTGAAGCCACTGATCTCATCAGGTGTTAGGTCCCTCCCTATCCACCCTGACACCCACCCACCCCATGTGAGCATTCTTGCTTTATAGGTCAGGTCCCTATTTAGCTACACACAGGGACATAGACAAGCACTATTAGAACATACATAAAACGTTAGCTGCTTTTTTTTTCTTACAGAACAGCTGAGGAACAGGTAGGGACTTTGGTAGGTTTCTCTCTTTTACTTCAATAGGTACCAAAGCTCCACCAACTAAGCAATGGCTGGGAAAAATCATATTGCTAAAGCTCTTCCCTCTGTCCAGACAGAGATCCCAATGCCAGATGAGGGACCGGTGCCATGTGCAGGATGCCTGCATGCCAAGGCTCTCAGAAAACAAGTGGAGGAGCTCAGGGAAGAAGTAGCGAGACTGAGAAGCATTCGAGACGGTGAGAAGTACATCGATGAGATGCTTCTTGAAACATCCAGAGGTGGAGATGGGAGAAAACAAAAGAAAAAGAGTTGGACACGAGACACCAGAGCTTGCAGTATTGGAGTTGCTTCCTCCAGCCCTTGAAATGAAGAACCAGTATGCAGCCCTGGAAGTGGAGGAGGTGGAAGCATCCCAGGAAAGGGAAGAACACAGCTCGAGCTCCCCAAAGTTAGAGAATCAGTCACCATAACAAAGCGAAGGGTAGTGGTGGTTGGTGACTCTCTTCTAAGGGGTACTGGAGCGTCCATCTGCTGACCAAATTTGATGTCCAGAGAGGTGTGCTGTCTGCTAGGTGTCAAAATCTGAGATGTTACAGAGAGTTTTCCAAGACTCATCAAGCCTACTGACTATTATCCTATGCTGCTCATCCATGTCGGCACAAATGATACAGCTAGGTGTCCCTCTGAGCATATCAAACGTGACTTCATGACTCTGAGACAGAGGGTGAAGCAGATAGGTGCGCAGGTGGTGTTCTCTTCAATTCTCCCTGTTGAGGGTAAAGGCCGAGGCAGAGAAGCTCATCTCCTGGAGATGAATGCATGGCTGCATGGATGGTGTCATTGAGAGCGTTTTGGTTTCTTGGGCCATGGGATGATATTCCAAGGGCTGCAGAGTGGAGATGCTATCCATCTGTCCAAAAAGGGCCAAAGCGTCTTCAGCAGCAGACTGGCTAACCTACTGAAGAGGGCATTAAACTAGATTAGATGGGAATGGGTGAAGAGAGCCCCCAGGTAAGTGAATCATTAAAAACCTCGTAGAAATGGGTAATAGGGGCAACATCTGGAAAGCAGTGTGTATAAATGCCTGTAGCATGGGAAATAAGATCCCAGATTTTGAGGCTTTAATGGAAGAGGCTGACTTGGATTTAGTGGCGGTTACGAAGACATGGTTCACAGAAAATCATGACTGGGATGTAATTATACCAGGCAATACTTTATTCAGGAAGGACAGGGTAGGAATAAGTGGAGGTGTGGCACTATATGTTAAAAATAATATTAAAGCTAAAGAATTGCAGGACTTAAAATGAAGAGAGGAGGCACTGTGGGTTAAAATAGAAAGAGAGAAAGAGAAATCCATTTGCATCGGAGTTATATAAAGATCCCCCTCACAGGGCATAAAAGTGGATGAAGATTTAATAGAAGACGTACACAGAATTGCCATGGAAGGAGAAGTGCTACTGATAGATGATTTCAATATGCCAGATGTGGATTGGCACATCTTAGCTGCAGTGTCATCCAGAAGTAAGGAGATCCTGGATTCTCTACAGCAAAAACTATTCAGGCAATTGATAACAGAACTCGCATGTTATGGGGCCATACTAGACTTAGTGCTTACCAATGGGGAAAGTGTTTCTGATGTTACAGTGGGAGATCAACTTGCATCCAGTGATCACCAGATGATATGGTTCAGTATTAGTACTAGGGCTGATAAAAATGCATTCAAAAGCAAGATCTTAGACTTTAGGAAAACTAACTTTGCAAAGATGGGATAATACCTCAGAGAGTCGTTAGCGGGATGGGAACAGCTAGGGGATGTAGAAAAACAGTGGGCAAAACTGAAAGGGAATATCTTAAAAGCAACTAACCTTTTTATTAGAAAGGTAAATAAATGTAAAAGGAAAAGGAGGCCACTATGTTTCTGAAAAGAAGTAGTTGAGAAGGTGAAGAAAAAGAGTGAGGCCTTCAAGAGTTCACGGAGAGGAAGACAGGCATTTATATTTGGAGAAACTTAGAGAAGCTAGCAAAGTAGTCAGGAAAGCAAAGGTACAAAAAGAAGAAGAAATAGCCAATGCAATAAAATGCGGGGATAAGACATTTTTTCAAATATGTTAGTGAGAGAAGGAAGGGCAAAAGTGGTATTGTCAGATTCAAGGGTGCAGGGGAGGAATATGCAAAAACTGAGGATAAAGCAGAATTGCTTAACAAATATTTCTGTTCTGTGTGTTCACAGATGAAGGGTCTGGAGCAGGACCTCAGAAAAAAAACCACAAATAGCAACAGAAGCCACAGGAATCTTGAACGATTTTCAGAAGACTGTATTTGAGAGGAACTAGCTAAACTAAAAGTAGACAAAGCCATGGGTCCAGATGGGATACATCCAAGAATACTGAGGGAACTTGGGGACATTCTAGCTGCTCCACTGTCTGACCTTTTCAATGCCTCTTTGGAATCGGGAGTGGTGCTAGAGGGCTGGAGAGAGGCACATGTGGTCCTTTTACACAAAGGCGGGCGTAAGGTTGACATTGAGAACTACAGGCCGGTTAGTCTACCCTCTGTGGTTAGTAAATTAAGGCTACTAAAAGAGAGAATAGTGAGGTTTCTGGAATCCAGTGGATCTCAGGATGCGAGGCAGCATGGATTCACCAGAGGCAGTCTTGTCAGACAAATCTGATTTCTTTGACTGGGTGACCAGAGAGTTGGACCGAGGGAGAGCCCTAGATGTGGTGTATTTGGATTTCAGTAAAGCTTTTGACACTGCTCCGCAAAGGTGACTTATAAACAAACCGAGGACCCTAGGGATGGACCCTAAAGTTAGTGCTTGGTTTAGAAATTGGTTGAGTGGGAGGTGACAAAGGGTACAGGTAAATGGAGCTCATTCTGAGAAGGAGGTTACCAGTGGTGTGCCCCAGGGATCTGTCCTTGGTCCAATTCTGTTTAACATCTTTGTTAGTGATATTGCAGAAGGACTGTCTGGTAAGGTTTGCTTGTTTGCAAACGATACCAAAATCTGCAATAGAATAGACACACACAGGAAGGAGTAGATAAGATGAGGAGGGATCTAGCTAAACTTGAAGAATGGTCTAGAATATGACAGCTGAAATTTAATGCTAAAAAATGCATTTAGGCTGCAGAAATCCAAAGGAACTGTACAGTGTCGGGGGTGAGATACTTCTGTACACAAAGGAAGAGCGGGACCTGGGCATAATTGTGTCTGACGATCTTAAAGTAGCTAAACAGGTAGAAAAGGCGACTATGAAAGCAAGAAGAATGGTTGAGTGTATAAGGAGAAGAATGGCTAACAGAAAAAAGGAGGTGATAGTGTCTCTGTATAAGTCTCTGGTGCAACCTCATTTGGAGTATTATGTGCAGTTCTGGAGACCACACCTTCAGAAGGATATAGGCAGGTTGGAGTCGGTGCAGAGGGTGGCTGCTAAAATGGTTAGTTGTCCTCATATGCTTCATAATGAAGACCGACTTAAAGATCTTAATATGTATACTTTAGAGGAAAGGCGGGATAGGGGCGATATGATAGAGGCATTTAAATATCTCTGTGGCATAAATGCATAGGAGGGTCTCTTTCAACTGAAGACAAGCTCTGCTATGAGGGGACATAGGATAAGGGTGAAAGGGGACAGACTCAGGAGTAATATATGGAAATATTTCTATACAGAAAGAGTGGTAGATGCGTGGAATAGTTTCCCAGTGGAGGTGGTAGAGACGAGGACAGTATCTGAATTCAAAAAAGCATGGGACAAACACAGAGGATCTCTAAAGGTAAAAAGGGGACTATTGTAGTTGATATGGAAGGGCAGACAAAATAGGTCATGTAGTCTTTTTCTGCTGTCATGTTTCTATGTTTCTAATTGAAAAAATATTCCACAATGACTATAACAAGGTTTTATTTGAGGTAGAAAATTAGTTTCCAAACTCAATAAAAAATTTAAATAAGGACTGTGATGTCATAAAAATAAAATGGCAAGGGCTTAAGAGAAGCCAGGCATAATGGTTCGCTGATGAGAGATGGATGAAAGAGTAAGCTGCGATACTTTGCACAATGTCTCCCTGACAACTATCATGAAGGAGACTGGTAAACACATATACACCTCATGATATATGTTTTGTATATTTTTCCATACACACCTAACACACATTCTAATACAGTCATACAAGTAGATGCACCAATACACTGACGCAAAAACACCCCATAGACACATCAAGGTCCCCTTTTACTAAAGTGCGTTAAGCAGTTAATGCACAAATTAGCGCAAGGTAACAGCTACCTCCTGGGCATGCTAAGTACTGCACATCAACTTCCCACATCAACTGCTCATCGTGCAATGAGGTGGGACTTGGCAGGTTATGGGAAGATTAGGAGAATGGATGTGGACCGCACAGGGCAGTTCTCAGGCAGGAATTACCGCACACTGTCATTTTTGCAGTTAACACGGGTGCGCGTAACACCTCCTTAATAGGTGATGTTAAATGCACCCATGCTAATTGTGAGTGAACTTAATGTGCAGTAAGGGAGTTTTCCCTGTGGGAAGTGCAGGAAACATGCTGGACACACCCCCGACAGTTACCGCACGGCTTTTGCACTTATCGCGTGTTGGGCTTTGCTCCTAATGTGCAGTAAGTGCTAAGCTTACTGAACTTTAGTAAAAGAGGCTCTAAGACGTGTAGGCACACATTCTGATACAAAGACAAACTTAAAGGTTCACTAATACACAGAAGCGCAATGTGAATTGCTCATTGTTGACATAGGGAATCTCACTGATGCACGCACCCACATGAATAGTGATACACAGAGACAAAATGATATATACAGACACCATAAGGTACAGGCGTACAGAATGTTTAACCTGTTGTGTCAGCTTTGATTTTAAAGCGCCTTTTGGGAAGTTATGGCTAAGACTGATGCAGCTTCTGACTGTAATAGGAATGAGCTAAAGTGCAGCGATGCTGGGAGAGGGGCGGGAAGGAATTTTATTCTTCTCTCTTTCAATCTTTCCCTCTCCCTGCTTCCTCTCTTCTTCATTCTTTTCCCCCCTCTTTTGGTCTCTAGAACTGTAGAGCTGCAAACTGGCTCCAGATTTTCAGGACAGGCTGGACCAGTCCTTGTTTTACCTCAGGATGTGCAAGAACATGTAGTCTTGCTTTTGATATAGCAGGCGTTCTCTAGCTCATCCTGGAGTGCCCCCAGCCAGTCTTGTCTTCAGGATATCCACAATAAATATGTATGAGAGAGATTTTCATGCACTGCCTTCATGGTATGCAAATCTCTTTTATGCATAAGCATTGTGGACATCCTGAAAACCAGACTGGATAGGGGATATTCCAGGATCGGCTCGAGAAACGCTATCTTAAAGAAATCTAAACTACAAGTCTATGCAGGCAGAAAGGTAAAACTAGACTGGATTGATCTATTCTGCAAATCTGGAATCAGTTGCCAACCCTAAACTGTAGGTTTACTACCTCGCCTTCCTCAAGCCAATCAGGCTCATCTAGGCTTGGTTTTGGCTCCATGGTATGCATGGAGTTGTAATGCTGATTTTCCTAAATTGGATTGCATCTCCATGCATGCAGTGGGGTAAAACCTGGATTGGATCAGCCTGTTTGGATTGACATGGATATAGGGTTGCCAACTGGCTCCAGATATGCCCGACAGGCTTGATCCAGTTCTGGGTTTACCCCGCTGCATATAGGGACATGTAGTCTTGTTTTTCTTATGGAGTGCAATGGAGAAATCAGAACTACATGTCCCTGCATACAATATGGTAAACCCAGGACTGGATCAAGCCTGTCAAGCACATCTGGAGCCAGTTGGCAACCGTACATGGATAAGGTAACCGGCCTTTCTCTTTCTTTTGCTCTCCCCCTCTCTTGTTGTCATCAGTAATCAGGACTGTATTAACCTTTGATGAATATTCAGCTACTTAGAGTTTTGCCAAGTTACCCAGTTCCAGGAGTGAGACTTTAAGCCAGTCCTGGATTTCTGACAATCTCATCCTGTTGCATTATGCAGCACTGATTTCAATGGGTAAAATCAGGGACTATGTATGCCATACTTGGCAACCCTGGATGATGGTTTTGATAATAACATATGTTTACTCTCATTTGACTTTTTTTGTTTTTATGATGTGGCCAAAAGCTGTTTACCTTAATTGTCTCTCTCAAACGGCAGAGATGAACCTGATTGAAACCTGAGAGAATGGCTCACCCACACCAGAAAAAACAGCAGCAAGAGGTGAAGCAAGACTGTTACTGGTGCTGATCTTTATGGAATAGTACTGTCTCCACAGAACTTAAAGGATGCTTGTTCCAAAGGCTGAGTCTGCTTGAGCGGCAGAAGAGTGAGCGACTTCATTAAGGTCCTGCAGTGAGCGGTGGAAAACTGAGATGGGTCGAGTAAGTTTGCTGAAAATGTTTTTCAGTGTCCCAGAAACTCTTTTCCTACCCCATTCGTTAACACGCGTAATCTCTCATGACAACTCCCATATGCCACTGCTGCAGGTGTCAAAACCCAGAGTAATTTGTGGTAAGTCCTGTTTCCTGTAATTCTTGTCTCAGGGCGCTCTGAGAGTTGTAGTCTTGCTACTTTAATAGAGCAATTACCAGTGTGCGAAAAACCAGGAACACTGAATTCAAATACTATTTATTTAGCGATGCTTATATACTGCTTTTCACTGGGTCAAAGCAATGTACATTCAGGTACAATATATATTTCCTTTGTCCCCAAAGGGCTCACAATCTACATTTTGTACCTGAGGCAACAGAGGGTTAAGTGGCTTGCCCAAGGCCACAAGGAGCACCTGTGGGACTAGAAACCCCAGTCCCTCTGGCCCAAGGCTTCTGTCCTCCAGTGGGATTTGAATCCCCAGCCCTCTGGCCTGAAGCAGCTTGCCCCAACCACTCCTCCCAAAACTATCCCTTCACATTTCTCTATTTCCATCCTTGCTCTAGAATGCGCCTGTCAAAGAAGACACACAACTCTGAGTTTAAACATAAATCTTAAGAGGCAATCACTGGAAGCACTATCAGATGGATCTGCTTTTAAGAGTCAGATGTTAGGGCTACCAAGCAGTGTAACACTGCCTATAATGTCCAGAAGGTGGCACTATGGGCTCTGCTAAGAGGATAAAAATAATGAAGTTGAGCAGACTGCTCTGTAAAGGAAAACATGACATTCCAAGAAGAACTATTTGCTCAAAAGCATGTTTCCAGGGATTTCCTGTTTTCTTACAGGGTGCAGTAAAGAATCTGCTCGCTGAAATACATACTCCCTGCTGACTGACACATGGGGCTTTCCATAGGAAATGCTGCAGAATTCCATGTATCTTGTTCACTTTTCCAGTTCATTGAAAGTGAAGTCAAATATGCTCACCTCATTGGCAGTTGCCATGTGAACAGAGATGATGTCAAAAGTGAATGACTCAGCTAAACATGCATGTACAAGCAAGCAGCTCTCCGTGCTACAGCACACAGGGAGCAGGGTGGTGTGATTGCTGTGGTCCACTTTAATGGTGGTTGAATACAAAGAAAAGGAAAATAAGCCTTTTTATTGGATTAACGTAATGCATTATTAGATTAGCTTTTGAAGGTTAAAACCTTCAGGTCAAGACAAGACAGTATGAGCAACAGATGACAAAATACCATAGTATATAAGTGAACCACAAAAGCATTCCATTGACAGCGTCTGGATGTCCAAAATCTGGATGGGCCAGATTTGCACCCAATTCTACACCTGCGGGAGCTAGACATTCCAACGGGAAGAGAAACAAAGAGTCTGGAGGAGCCCCAATTCTGTGCCACTAGATGTACAGCCATGGCCCTGTCCAACCCAGCCAATGCTCCTGCATGGAGCCTCGCTGCTGAAATGTCCCAGCGCCATGGCACCAGGACACCATGCAGGATCCCCAATACCCTGCCACTGAACAAACCTGCTCCCTGCCGTCTGACCTCCAAAACGACCTGCCAAGGCAGGGATCAGACTGTGGGGAACCACCTGGTGCTTCTCACCATTTCGGGGGGCCCGCCAGTGCTGATCTCCTTCAAGGAGACTTATTCCACCTCCAAGGAGAGGAATAAGTCCCCCATCTAAGTCCTCCATGCCGGACATACAGAACCGTGACCAGAATCGGCCCTATATGTCTGGGGTCATGGGCCATCCTCCATCCCGCCCACACTCCTCCTTCGCCCCCCCCCCTCCTGCCCCTGTCCAGAGCTTCCCGCACATCTGCTCTGTACATGTGGAGAGCTTTTGGATTTGGAATCAGCCCCAAGCATTTGGCGGGGGATGTATGTCCAGACTGGATGCACATCCCTGCTAAACGCTGCACGGAATGACCCCTTAAGAGCTCTTTGTGGTAAGGAATGATATAAGCTACTTTGACCCTTACTCGGAAAAGATAGGCTAAAAATCCAGATTTCTTATCTGCACATTAGTGGTGTAATTTCAAATGTAGGGCCCCCATGATGATGCCAGTGGCAAGAGGAATGTCCCCTCACTCCTAAATCCTCTGCCTGGTCCCCATCCTCTTCCCCCCCCCCCTCCTTCCCCCCAAAAAACTTCGAAGCATAGCATGGCATGCATAACTTACTTTTCTAAAGATTGCCACCTCACTTCCCTCCAATTCTTTCTTTTCTGCTTCTCTAGCCACTTATATTTCATCCTCCTCACCCGCCAATCCTCAATCTTCCTCTTTTTACTTTTCATCTAGCCATCAACTTTCCATCTCCTTTTCTCACCTCCTGCCTAGCCCTCCCATTTTCCTTGTTCATTCCTTCCCCGACTTCTTATTCCCTTCTGTCTTTCAACCTCTCTCCATTACCATATTTCCACCCTCTGTACTCTCCCTGCCGCAGCCCTCATGTACTTTCCTGTCTCTCACCCCCTCTCAGCTTCTGGTCCTTGCTTGTCGGTCACCCCCCTAGCCTGCCTCCTGTCTCTTATCCCCACCCAGTCTCTGACTGCCACCTTTTACTACCCCCCCCCCCTTGCTCTGTTTCTATTCATCCTCCCCTCACTCATCTCCTTTTCACTCCCCCCCCCCCCCCATGGCTTCCTTCTCATGGTTCCACCATGCCCAACATCTCTCTTCTCTCTTTTCCCAACTCGCCTCCCCACAGTCTACTATACCCCTTTTCCTTTCCCCATGGTCCAATATCATCCTGTCCCTTCTTCTCCCTTCCAGTTCCCTCAGTCCATCATCTCTCTCGTCCCCTTTCTTTCCCCTTTCTTTCCCCGCATTCCAGCATCATCCCACCCCCTTCACTCCCATGGTTTTTCCTCCTCCCCAGTGCAGCATCTCCCTTCTCCCTCCTCCCTCTTCCCTCCGTAGTCAATCGTCCTCTCCTGATAGTCCAACATCTTCCCCTTTTCTTTCTTTCCCTCCCCCTCCCTTCCTGCTGCCACCTCCATCAACCTTAAAAAGAAACAAAGAAGTATGAGTCCTTTAAGGGCATGCATGCACTGAAAGTCCGATCCATCATTGCCCCTCGGTCTGCCCCATCAGACCTTCAGCAGATACAGGATCTCAAAGGCCCCACACTTCTGATTTTCAACAGCTGGCGTCTGGCTGGCATGTCTGTCTGCTCGCCACTGCTGCATTGCTAAACCTGGGCCCAGCTGACTCACGGTGCCAACGCCATCCTCCCAGAGCAGCTGCCCCATGCGAGTGCATGATTTGCACAGTAGAGGAAACAGGAGTTTCTTTCATGTCCCTGTAGCACTAGAATCAGAAAACTGAAGCACTCTCTGATAGAAATGTTGGGAAAAGGGTGTAAAATGAAGGGGAAAGTGATAAGAAGTAAGTGAGAGAAAGGAAGGATTTCCAGCAAGCAAACTAAAAGAGTTAAACGTGATAGAGAGAGAGAGGTAAAAAGAATGAGGGCAAAACAAGAATTACAGGAATAAAATTGAAGGGTGGAGTCACATGGTGATTGAGTGCTAAACAGACAAAAAGTTGCAGACCTCGCATTACTCCGATCAGACTTGGACACTAAAATCCCCAAGATATTGCTGACCCTACTTGTTATGAGGGTCCCCTCATTCTTCATGGTTTCCAGCTGGTGGCTCTATGGCACTTTGATATCTTGGGAATTTTGCTGTGTTGTACCCCAAAGATAAGTTGGAGACCTCGCACTACTCCAATCAGACTCACACACTTGGTCAGTAAGGAAATGAGATCTTTATTATGCCCAATCACTCGTAATCTTAGCCAAATAGCAAAAGCAGCAAAGTTTTCTTAGCAATACAGTTTGCCTGAATCAGATGGGCTAAGAGACAAAGAGGTACAGAGGCTAGGCAACTTATTAGCCATAGACTCTTTGTCTCCTCTCCTCTGAATGATACCAAATGCTTTCCTTATATACATTACTTCTCACATACACATATGCTTCTGTGCTAACAAATGCTTACACATCATATTTTCCAACTTCCTTGTTCCACACCTGGTGATAACCGTTCTTAGACTTTGCTAATCTTATGTTTCCACATCAGTTCCCACTCCCCCCCCCCCTCCCATCTTAGTCTGTGGTGGGTATATTTCCTGTTTCTGCATGCCCTGCACTTGACCTACTGCCACAAGCTGTTCTCAGCCTGCTTTGCAAAGTCTGTGTTGCTATCTCAGCAATGTAGGTTTGTGCAAGCTTCTGCTCTTAATTGGAGATGACTTCCACTACAGGACTGCTTCGGATCACTCTATTAGTAGGGCAGGCAACGAAGCTTGCTTTGGGACATGGTATGAAGTGGGTTTCAACCTCCTTCATCCCAACAGAACTGGTTAAAATGGCCAATTTTTCCCAGTGGAGAAAGGTAAATAGTGGAGTACCCCAAGGATCTATGCTGAGCCCTCTGTTTATTAACATATTCATAAATAACCTGAAAATGGGAACAATGAGTAAGGTCATCAAATTTGCAGATGACATAAAATTATTAAAAGTTGTTAAAACACAAGAGCATTGTAAAAAATTGCAAGAGGACCTTGAGAAATGGGTGACTGGGCATCCAAATGGCAGGTGAAATTGAATGTGGACAAGTAGGGAAGAACAACCAAAACTACAGTTACTCAATGCAAGGTTCCACATTAGGAATCACCACCCAGAAAAAGGATCTAGGTATCATCGTGAATAATATGTTGAAACCCTCTGCTCAGTGTGCAGCAGTGGCCAAGAAAGAAAATGGAAAGGAGGTCTCTCTCTCTCTCCTTTAGTGTGACTGTGTTCTTTCCTATCATTATTGTAGCTCTTCTTCTTTTCGGCCTTGGCCTCTGCTATTTGTAACTATGTTCACCACCCTGATGTTATGAAGGGCAGTTAATCAAGCTTTGCAATAAAGATAAAGAATGCTAGGCATCATAAGGAAAGAAATGGAAAATAAAACCAAGGATATTATAATGCCTCTGTATTGCTCCATGGTGCAACTGCACCTTTAATATTATGTGCAGTTCTGGTTGTCATATCATCTTCTTCTGCTTCTTCTTCTTTAATCCCTAGCTGGTATTTGGAAAGAAAGTTGTCCTCTTAGCCAATATGCTGCTGTAGGTGCCGCTGGATTCTGTGTGTTGCTCACTATATGCTTTCAATCTTGGCGATCAGTGGCAACATTTCTGGCCTCATTGATGGTCAGTTATTGGTTCCTTAGGTCTTCCTCAATGTGTTTGAGCCAGGTTTCCTTTGGTACTGCTCGTTGAACCCTCCAGAGGACAGGTCATTCTTGCCAGAGGAGTTTGTATAGCAGCCAACTGGTGTTCATTCTGTGAACATGGCCAAACCAGTGTCATATCTAAAAAAGGGCATAGTGGAATTAAAAAAGATACAGAGAATAGAAACTAAAATGATAAAGAGAATAGAAGGGTACTCTTACAAGGAAAGGCTTAAAGGTTAGGGCACTTCATCTTGGAAAAGAGGGGAGATATGATAGAGGTACAGTATATAAAAACATGAGTGGAGTGGAATGTTTAAACATAGATAAGTTGTTTACTCCTTCAAAAAGTAGAAAGACTAAGGGACACTCAATGAAGCTACAATGAAGCACATTTTAAGAAAATATTTTTTTTACTTAACACATCAACCAACTCTGAAATTCATTGCTGGAGGATGTAGTAAAAGCTGTTAGTGTAGTTCAGTTTAAAAGAGATTTGGACAAGTTCCTGGAGGAAAAGTCCATAAACAATCAATAAAGTGAACTGAGAGAAATCCACTTCTTATCCCTGGGATAGGCAATATGGAATCTGTCTACCTTTTCGGTTCGTACAGGCACTTGTGACCTGGATTGGCCAATGCTGAAAACAAGATTTCAGGCTTGATAGATCTTTGGCCTGACCCAATATGGAAAAATAATCCTTGAATTAGAGTTGCCAAAGGAGCAATGAAGGTTAAAAATGGTGAGTGCAATGATGATGTTAAATGCCATCAACTCTATGTCAATTCATGACATAAGATATGCTCTACTGGGTCAGACCAGAGTCCATCAAGCCCAGTATTTCCTGTTTCCAACAGTGGCCTTTCCAGGTCTCAGATACCTATGGGGTTCTCAAAGGTAGACACATTCCATGTTGCTTGTCCCAGGGGTAAGCAGTGGAACCGTCGGAGCATACGGATGAGAGGGTGAATGAAGCATGGCTAGTGAGAGTGATAAGCGTGCATAAGGGGAACAGACAAGAAAAAAAGAAAATGAGGGGAAAATCATGAGTTCAGAGGACACAATTTATTTTTCTAGTCTTCAGCAGAATGTGGCCCAAGTTTGTGGATAAAATGTATGGTCCCTTGAGTTTAATTAAAAAGAAAATGAGGGGAGAAAGGGAGTGGGGAAAATGGAGGAAATGAGCGAGAGAGAAAGCAATTCTAGACCAAAGTGGGAAAAAAAGGAGAAAAGACAGAGGGACATAAGAGAGATGAGAACGAGATTTAGAAAGTCAAAAGAGAGTGAGGTAAAACAAGTGTATAGGATACGTCACCAATTGGATTGACCGGGAGGAGGACTAAGGATGACTTCAGCCATTCAGTGTTCAGTTCTACTTATAACACAGCAGAGACTCCCCTAAAATATGGGAGCTGGCTTGTTCCAATTGTTTGTCTAATATTATGAGATGTCTTGTCCCATCCAACAAAGAATGCCAGCTTTATCCCTATTGTTGACATATACGTAGGGTTGAGGTACTATGGTATTACAGGTTCTCAGCATCTTATACATTGAAGCAGAAATCCTCTAGCTGTGTGACATAGTTCACAAATCCCCTAGTATGAGTGTGCCTTGAGTCAGCTGGTATTTGTCATGAATTAGCAAATTCCTGGGTTTACACACAGGAAGTCACAAGCACTTTAATTAAGGGAATTTGCCAAAAACCTTAACAAATGATATGTTCTCAGTCTCCTCCCTCTAGAGTCTAAAGATGTTTGTTAACATGCTTTCAAAGTGTATATAAAGAATATGCTGGGCTCTTTAACCACTAGGGAGAAGTACTAGATCTATCTATATTCCAGGAACACCCCAGTCTCTGGACCTTCTGATTGTAAGAGACTCTCTGCTGGGGGATAGAACAGTGTATATAGCTGCTGCTCTCTCCCCCCCCCCCCCCCCTCCTCCTCCGGGATCAGTAAAATAAGATTAAGCACATTTTTAGAAAGCAGATGAATCACAGAGATACTTTGATATTGATGCTGACAGGCAGTTTATATAATTTGTGCAGACAGGCAGTCAGATTTATGACACAATATAATTAATGATTTATTATATTGTGTAGATATGTATTTTTCTCATTTGATAATGCATTATGGTGATTAGTGATTTATTGCTGTATTATTTTGATATTTCATTTATTAATTTATTTGTGTATTATGTTTTGATCATGTACCATAACACAGGGTGAGGACTAATTTACCAGTAGAAAGAAATGACCCAAATTAAATTGTTAATTTACAGGCTGTTTAAGGTAATACTCTGAGATGCCACTCCTGATTCTAGGTATCTCTAAACTATCACTGCTAGAACCTGCACCTTTATGATAGCCAATGGACTCCTCAACACGTGAAAGGTAATTTCATGTGTACAGTACATGCCAGTATAACCATAACCATCTACAGATGAAATGCTTCTTATAAAATTCTCATTCACCTTTGTATGCAACTTTGGCATAGAGATGTTCAGGGCAGAGTTTGGGTAGAACGTGAGCAGAGTCACAAATTACTTGCACAATTAATAAAATTCATGCTTACATTTATGCCAGCTGTACGCAAGTTCATTTTACCCATGATTTCTGCAAGATTTGTGCTAGCATGTTATAAGGGCACATATGTGCCTATGTATCTTTATAAATTATGCTATAATAGGTAATTTTATGAAGTCCTGCCTAGTTAATAGGCACATGAAAATCCCTTATGTCAAATATATTTTATACATAAAAATAGGCACCTACTTCTCTTTTTAGAATACTAGGAGCATATTTACTAAGCTGCGCTACCTGTTAACGCGGCCAATAGCATATGCTATTGGTGCGCAGTAACAGCGCAGGGAAAATGCAGATGGCTCAGTGATTTTCTGCACTGTCTATATTTTCTGTAGTATCGGCGCAAGTGGGCGGGATATGGACAGAAAGTGGGCGTGTCTGCAGTACACAATAACCATCAGAGTTGCCGACAGCGCAGGTGCAACTACCATCTCTTCAGTGAGTGGCGTTATCTGTATCCACGACGTTGCCATGCCATGCTACGGTGCTTGCATTAAGAACCTAAGAACAGAAAAAATTCAATACTGGGTTAGACCAAGGGTCCATCAAGCCCAGTATCCTGTTTTCAACAGTAACCAATTCAGGTCACAAATATCTGTCAAGTTCCCAAAAGCTATACAGATTCAATGCTGCATGTCCAATGGATAAGCAGTGGATAAAATAATACAAGAAAATGTATGCAGAGCAGAAAAGTGTTACCTCTGACCACTGTAAAATGCCCCAGTGGGTTATCCTGCAAGGTGAGCATGAAAGCACATGGACCTGTCTCAGATGTGTCCTGCTGGAGATGCTGAATGGAAAGACTGGCTGACTGACTCAGTTTTCACTTGCATGGCTACTCTATTTAGGAAATGTTACTGTAGGAAAGCTTAAACTGCCCCCTTAATGCTTTGTCTGTCTTTATTACATTGATAAAAGAAAAATGTGTCTGTTTTGCTATTATAAATTCCTCACCATGGCAATTCACAGTGAGAACAAGTAAGCAAGGGATTGTAAACTAAGAGTATCCCACAGCTCTGATGACTGAGGCGTTCCTTCCGAAGGGAGGGATGCGCTTATCCATGAGGCATTGTATATTGTGAACCTGATAGTGGCCCACTTTCACTGGCTCAGGGGCATCCATAATAAATCTGGAAATACTTGGTTTCCTCAGGTTCTGGTCTCTTAAAGGATGACTTCAGTTGCTTGATGGTCATTATATATAAAACAGCTTTATGGAAATAGCTTACCATAGGTTTCAGTTTCGTAGACCAAAAAAATCATTCTCTGCCATCTTTATGAATGGGACAGAACCTTGGTTTCTGATATTTTCGCAAGTAATGCATCACTGTGTGGAGTGTCTGCATTCCCAGCAGAACTGCAAGCCAAGGTCCCAGTACTGTAGTGCTGTTTCGAATAAAATACATTTACTACATTAACAAATGCGCTGAGGGGATTGATACATAGAATGCATTTGTTTTGCATTGTGACTGCAGTGTACTAGTAATCTTTATTTATTTATTTAAACAGATTTCTATACCGCCTTTTCCTTCAATCAAAGCGGTTTACACAGCAAACAATCAATAAAGTCTTGTGTTTAGCGTTCGCATGCAGTGAGCAGTGTGTGCGTGTGAGTGTGGTTGGTTGTTGATTCATGGTGAGCTAATTACAACGTGCGCTATCTACAATACTATGTACATCGGAACTTTGCGTCTATACTGTGATCTGGTCTCGATGGAAAGTTGGTGAGTTGGGGTATTGTCTGTTGTACAGTTTATGTGCCAGCACCATAGTGCTCAATGAGGAGTCTCATCTTTAGCAGTTTCCTAAAGTCCTTAATGTCTGATGTTGCCCTTAATTCATCAGGGAGTGCGTTCCAGATTGTTGGAGCCGCTTTTGAAAGGGCTCGTTTTTCGGTGTCCTTGCGTATTTTGTTGGAAGTCTTCGGGGGTATTGACACGGTTGGCTGTGCCTCTCCTCCTCGGTCTTGTGCTGCTGTCGGGTTGTATGAGTGGGTGTAGGCTGAGAGCTGATGAGCGTTGTTTGATTTTGAAGATGTTTATATCTGATGCGGGAGCTGATTGGTAGCCAGTGGAGTTCTTTTAGGGTAGGGGTGATGTGTTCTTGTCTTTTGGTGCCTGTTATTATGCGTGCTGCTGTGTTTTGTGCTAATTGCAGTGGCCTGAGAGTTTGTTTTGTTAGGCCAAGATATATTGGGTTGCAAAAGTCTAGGATTGGGGTTATTAAACCCTGACATACTGTGCGGAAGTGTTCTTGAGAGAGGAGGGGCTTGAGGTGTCGGACTAGTCTCATCCTGTGGTATGCATTTTTGGTGGTTCTGCTGATGTGGGACTGGAGGTTCAGTTCTTTATCCAGCATCACTCCGAGGTATTTCACTTCTGGTTGTATGGGTATGGTTGTGGTGTCTATCTTGATGTTGGGAGGAGGGATAAAGTCGGAGTTTCGGGTGATGATTAGAGCCTCGGTCTTGTTGTAGTTTATTGTCAGGTTGTTGTCTTGGTCTTGGTCTTGAAACCAGCTGTTCATGTGCATTAGACACTCTGTTATCTTTGAGTAGTCTGGCTTGTTGAGGGTGATTGGTGTGTATATCATTATATCATCCGCATAGATTGTGTATCTTATCCTGTGTTTTTGGATGATGCTGCATATTGGCTGGATGTAGAGGTTGAATAATAGTGCTGATAGAGCGGATCCTTGGGGTACGCCTTGCGTGACTTTTATGGGTCGGGAGGTATTGTGGCCAATCTGGACCTGTATCTGTCTGTCCGTTAAGTAGGAGTGGAACCACCTCAGTGTGGCTCCCTGTAGTCCGATGTTTTGTAGTCTTGCTAGTAGTATTGCGTGGTCTACTGTATCGAATGCTGATGAAATGTCGATGAAGATCATGAGTATTCCGTTTTTTGCTATTGTCCATGTGGTGGAGTATATCGTCAAATAGGTATAGCAGGAGAGTTTTGACTCCGTGGTTGGGGCAGAAACTGTGTTGGTTCAGGTCTAGTTGTGCGTGGTTGTCTATGTGGTCCTGTAGCTGATGTTGTACTGCTTTCTCGATGATCTTAGCCAGTAGGGGGATGCTTGAGATGGGTCTGTAGGCTGCAGGGTTGTTCTTGTCAAGTGTTGATTTCTTTGGAATTGGTCTAATTGTGGCGAGCTTTAGCTGATCTGGAATGATTCCTTGGGTTAATGAACTATTTACCATGTTGTGTATGGTGTGGATGAAGCTTGACTTTGTCGCTTTAATCCATGTCGCTGGGCATGGGTCTGTTGGTGCTGTGCTTGTGTTGAGTGCGGTGATGATGTATGACAGCTGCTCTGTGGATGGGATGCTGAATTTGTTCCATGTTTCTCTTGGTGGGGTGGTTGTTGTAGTGCTTGTGTCTGTTTTCCATTGTGGGGCTGAATGAAATTTTTCCTGGATATGGTTAGCGAATGCTTGTGGGTCTATCTGTACTTCATTCTCGTTTTCTGTTCTTTGGTGAGGGTTTTCACAATTTCAAAGAGCTCTCTCGGTTTGTTATTTGATTTGAGTATGATGTTGGTGTGGTTTTCTCTCTTTGTTTGGTTGATGAGGTCGTTGTATTCTTTTTGTTTTGTTAGGTATTGTGCCTGAGTGTTGGGTGATTTGGTGTGTCTCCATTGCCGTTCTAACTTCCTGAGTTCTCGGTCCGTATGATTTTTGAGTACCAGGGAGTGTGGTGTGTTTTGTTGCCGCGGTATTTCCTTGGTCTGTATTCGGGGGCTTTACATAAGAACATAAGAACATAAGATATGCCATACTGGGTCAGACCAAGGTCCATCAAGCCCAGTATTCTGTTTCCAACAGTGGCCAATCTAGGTCATATGTACCTAGCAGTTTCCCCAAGAGACACAAGTTCCACAATGCTTGTACTGGGTCAAGCATTGATATCTTCAGTCACTTCTTAATAATGGTTTATGGACCTTTCCTCCAGGAACTTGTCCAAACCTTTTTTAAACCCAGCTACACTAACAGCCTTTACTACATCCTCCGGTAACAAATTCCAGAGTTTGATTACACGTTGAGTGAAAAAATATTTTCTTTTATTAGTCTTAAATAGTTTACCTTGTAGCTTCATTGCATGTCCCCTAGTCTTTCTATATTCTGATAAGGTAAACAATCGATCTACGTTTACCCGTTCCACTCCGTTCATTAATTTATAGACTTCCATCATATCTCCCCTCAGCCGTCTCTTTTCCAGGTTAAAGAGCCCTAACCTTTTTAGCCTTTCTTCTTAGGAGTATCCTTCCATCCCCTTTACCATTTTGGTGGCTCTTCTCTGTACCTTTTCTAAAATCGCTATATCATTTTAAGATACGGCGACCAGAATTGCACACAATATTCAAGGTGCGGTCTCACCATGGAACGATATAGAGGCATTATAATATCTTTTGTTTTATTTTCCATTCCTTTCCTTATCATACCTAGTATTCTATTTGCTCTCTTGGCCGCCGCTGCACACTGGGCCGAGGGTTTTAACATGGTATCCACAATGACACCTAAATCTTTTTCCTGGGTGGTGGTTCCTAATGTGGAACCTTGCATCGTGTAACCATAGTTTGGGTTGTTCTTCCCTAGGTGCATAACCTTGCACTTGTCAACATTAAATTTCATCTGCCATTTTGATGCCCAGTCTTCCAATTTATCAAGATCCTCTTGCAATTTTTCACAATCCTCTTGGGCTTTAACAACTTTAAATAGTTTTGTGTCATCTGCAAATTTGATAACCTCACTCGTTATTCCACTTTCCAGGTCATTTATGAATATGTCAAAAAGCAGCAGACCCAGCACAGATCCCTGGGGTACACCACTATTCACCTTTCTCCATTGGGAAAATTGGCCATTTAGCCCTACCCTCTGCTTTCTTTTAACCAGTTCCTGATCCACAATAGTACATTGCCTCCTATCCCATGACTCTTTAGTTTTGCCAAAAGTCTCTGATGAGGGACCTTGTCAAAGGCTTTCTGAAAGTCCAGATACACAATATCAATCGACTCACCTTTGTCCACCTGTTTATTCACTCCTTCAAAAAAACATAACAGATTAGTAAGACAAGATCTTCCTTGTCTAAAGCCATGTTGGCTGTCTCCCATTAGGTTGTGACTATCTACATGCTGAGTAATTTTATTCTTTATGATGGTTTCTACCATTTTTCCCGGTACTGACGTCAGGCTCACCGGTCTGTAGTTTCTCGGATCACCCCTGGAACCCTTTTTAAAAATTGGTGTTACATTGGCGATCCTCCAATCTTCAGGTATTAGAGATGATTTTAATGATAGTTCACAGATTACTGATAGCAGTTCTGCAGTCTCATATTTCAGTTCTTTCAACACCCTTGGATGTATACCATCCTGCCCAGGTGATTTGCTACTCTTCAGTTTATCTAATAGTTGTAATACATCTTCCCGATGTATCGATATTTCCTTCAATTCTTCCGCACCTTTAAATACCACTTCAGTCATGGGTAACATCCCTACATCTTCCTCAGTAAAGACCGAAGCAAAGAATTCATTCAGTCTCTCCGCTATCGCCTTGTCGCCTCTTAGTGCTCCTTTAACCCCTTTATCATCTAATGGACCAACTGACTCTCTCACAGGTTTTTTTGCTACGAATGTACTTGAAAAGGTCTTTATTTTGTGTTTTTGCTTCCGCAGCAAGCTTCTTCTCAAATTCTCTCTTTGCCTGCCTTATCAATGCCTTGCATTTGACTTGCCAGTGCTTGTGCTGTTTCCAGGTTTTGTCGTTTGGCTCTTTTTTCCATTTCCTGAAAGATGCTTTTTTTGGCACCAACAGCCTCTCTGACCTCACCTTTAAACCATGCTGGCAGTTTTTTGGACTTCCTTCCACTTTTCTTAAAGCGTGGAATACAGCTGGTCTGGGCTTCCAAGTTAGTATTTTTCAACAACACCCAAGCTTGATGTACGTCTTTAACCTTCGCAACTGCTCCTTTTAGTTTTTTCTTAACTGTTTTCCTCATTTTATCATAGTCTCCCTTTCGAAAGTTATAAGGTAGTACTGTGGATTTCCTTACTATCCCTCCTCCACTAATTAAATCAAAGGTGATCATGCTATGATCACTATTGCCAAGTGGCCCCAACACCCTTATCTCTTGCACTAGATCTGGTGTTCCACTAAGGACTAGGTCTAATATGGCTTCCCCTCTGGTCGGTTCATGAACCAGCTGCTCCAAGAAGCAGTCATTTATTTCATCTAGGAACTTTATCTCCCTAGCATGTCCTGACGTGACACTGACCCAGTCGATACCGGGGTAATTGAAATCACCCATTATTATTACTGCACTGTAACTTTTGTTAGCTTCCTTGATTTCTTTGAGCATTTCATCATCCATTTGGTCATTCTGGCCAGGTGCTCGATAGGACACCCCCACTGCCATCGCCTTCCCCCTTTTATATGGAATTTCAATCCATATAGATTCTACAGCAGATTTTGTTTCCTGCAAAACTTTAATCCTTTCTGAGTCAATGCCCTCTCTGACATAGAGCGCAACCTAAAAGCCTGTGCAGTAAATGCAAGGGGAGTGTCCAGCATCTGCCTTATATTTACCACACATAGGTTTATGTTTACATGCTTTAGAGCTCAAAAAATGCAACTGCTGTAACAGTGCAATCTTAATCCCCCCCCCCCCCAACGGCATCCTTCCACCGATCTGATCCCCTGCCCCAGATCCAATCTCTCCTTGAAAGTCCATTCCCCAATCTTCTCCCCCTTTCCTGGACAGCCCTCCTGCTAAGACCTCCCCTTCCCGACTGATCCCTTCCAATCAGCAAACCTAGGTTCCAAAGTAGCGGCAATGATCTCTAGTGGTAGCCTCCTGGCACTACCACTAGGGGGCGATCTTCTATATAAAAGCAACAATAAAGTGACAGCTGGGCTCTCAGCAGTCGTGGTAGCTAGCTTGTATCGCTCACTAGCTGTCACTGGCAGCCATGCCCAGTCTCCACCCAGAAAGCACCCTGATCCTACCCCAAACCATGCTTAGCACTTAGTGAAGATTGTTACTGCGCTGCTGTTTTTAACGCAGGATAACTGCTAGGGGCATGTTTGCTTAGCTGCAGTACCTGTTAACACAGCTGCTATGGGTCTATATTAACAGCAAAGGAAAAATGCAGATAACACAGCGATTTTCAGCACTATCCGCAAAAACCATGGGTCCTGCAAGAATGGGTAGGATAGGGTGGAGAGTGGGTATGTCTGTAACATGTGGTTACCACAGGTGCATGCAGTCACCATCAAAGTTGCAGACAGCGTGGGTGCAGAGATCACCCACTGAGTGCTCCTGGGCTGCGCTGTGTGCAATTTCGGTGTGTTGTCTGCTGAGGAAATGCGGTTCACACCATCAGCAGATAGCGCACCGCATTTGCAGCTAACATGGCAATATTTTCACTATAATGATGCATTAGCGCAAAAGCCTAATGCAGTTTCACAAACATACCCATTACCCTTGGCCTGCTCTAATGGTTAGCGCATGGTAAAACCCACACTAAATGCTTAATGCACTTTAGTACAAAAAAGACAGAGGGCAAACACCAGCTGGTCATGAACAATCAGGTAAACCAAGCAAATGGAAGGTGAATGAGCAGGGTTAGTCAAATCAAACTCAGTTAAATTAAAAGTTGATGTCATTAAAAGATATAACTTTTATATAAAATCACAATCCATCTTGCAGCAGAGAAGCTGAATCCCAGGTCTGTTGTATTCACCCTTTCAGGAGTAGCCCAACATGTTTTGGCAAATAGAACTGCATCAGGGGCAAGGAACTTAAAAAATAATTCCCGGACTCCAAATAGTGCAGTCACAGAGGACGACCGTTCAGTGCTGGAAACCCAATTCTGCCAGGATCTACCAAAACTCGCTGCTAAAGACGACTTGTAGAGCAACAGAGGGACAAAACCGGAAGCCTTTTGGAGCCCCGTTATACTGGTATCTATGTTCAGAGAGTGCTGTGTTCAGAGCAGATTGGTAACATTTATAGTACTACTAAAGTGTGATTCACTACGGTTATTCTCTTATTTTCTGTCTATGGATAAAGCTTAGTGAAACAGACATTTAATGAGATTATCATACTCCCTGCTAAAGTACAAGGACCAAGTGTATTGTTGTTGTTTTTTTAAAGACTCTAATACACCTGCATTTCTCAAGCAGCCCTGATGAACAGGTTGTACGAGTTTTCTTACCTAATTACTGTTAGGATAATTTCTACCTAAACTAGGAAACCGAAACCGAGAAAAACGAGGACAGATATAGACCATACAGCCTATCCAACCTGCCCATCCTAGGAGTTGATCATGCCAGGATATTAGGATGCAAACTTCATGTTTACTCAAACCTCCCTTGCCTCAGGCCCATCCCTCTAACCTTCCATCACTATGATACCACAAGAGCATCACAGAGATCCAAGGCCGGAGTTCTTCCCTGAGAATTACAATGTGGCCCTCAACACATTAAGAAATCATTTTACCTGTTTCACACTATTTTGGTAGCACTACTGGTATAACCCATATTATTATAAGTGGAGCCCCCTGTTTTTGATAATTCTGCCAATCCAATAATGGCTACAAAAATCAGTGTGGGAGATCAGAAACCAAGCTGGGATTAGGAGTCTGAAGCTGGCCAGCCTGAACTTTTCCTTACCCAATAAGACAGGGAGGGAATATTAGTGGGAAAGAGAGGGAGTAATGAGGGGATGATGGTGCATGAAGGGGGGATGAACGAGAGGGATGGGGGAAGGGATGTGCGTGCATTTGTATTACATTTGTATTTATTAAAATTCGATATACTACCTTGATGAGGAAAGAGCGAGAAACTAGACTGGGTGGGAGGAGAAGGGGAGAGATGGGGCACTGGGGCGGAAAGAGGAGAAAGAGCAAGACCAGAGGTGAAGACTGGGGATGGGGTTGTGATCGGGAGTAGGACTGGAGTTCCCCAAGAACCCACTCCCTTCCCCTCCTCCTTATTCTCCTCTCCCCATCCCCAATCTTCCTGTTTCTCCTCTCCGCTCCGCTAACCCCATTCATAAAAATCTCAAAAGAGCACGATGAATGTACATTTTTTTGATAAGCAAAAGTGCATATGTTTTGCCAGATTTCATCTATGTGACTTCAAAAAATCCCCCAAGCCTTCAAGGCTGGCATAACTTTTCCACTTAAATTTGCATGGCTACCTGTGTATTGTATAAAAGATGCATGCGTTTCTCGCAGCTTCACCCCAGCTCAGCCCAGCCTTTGCCTCCAGAAATGTCTATGCATATACTATGTGAAGGTACACACTATGAGTTGGTAGCACATACATTTAAGGGTGTATGCCCCTGGACAATTTTATAGTTGAATGTTTCTGTGCATAAAAAAAACTGTTTTATGTGCAAAGAAAGGCTTTTAAAATTGCTCCCAATATGATTCACCTTTAAGCAGATGTAGCACAGATTTTCAGAAAGTTTGCTGCAGTATTGTCTAACCCTTGTTGCAGAATCTACCCCTGAGCTGCCATAGGAAACCGAAGGTTGTGGCTATATAAGGTATTTCCAACACAAGGTTTTGGCACAGGGAATGCAACAGCTACATTCAATAAGCTGGAAGAAGCTGTAGATTTTCTGACTTTATGGCTGAAGCCTGGCTCTTTGCTGTTCATTTGGAAATGTTTCCTCTTTTCATTGAACATCAGCTCTGTGGTTAGTTTATTGGGTTTTTTGTTTTTGCTCTGCTTCCTGTCAGAAGCCCCAAAGCCTCTTGACTCAGCGGAGCTCCAGCAAACGTCAACAGGACAGCAAAGGAAAATGACTCCTTCCCTCCACTTCTGCAGAACTCAGTGATACCAGGGAAGGCAACACTCTGTGGGCCAGATGTATTAAGCAATCTCTCATAGACTCAAAACGAGACAAACCCTTCATTAAATCTAGCTGTGTGCTATTAGTGGCACAAGGGTGGTGCCTACATACTTCCATTAAGTGGAATGTTTTGGAACCTTCTTACAGTAATGCCAAACTGTCTTCAGCACTAGATTAGTTTTCCTCAGCTTAAGCTTGTCTGCTTGTCTGTTTTCATTCCCCAGGGCATGTTGCCCTTTAAATGCGGTATTGTGCTTGGAACCCTTCTCCTGTGTTCTTGCTACAAAGAAGGTTCCAGATGTGGTTCATTCCCGAACAAAGGGAAAGCTTCACCTCTAGGCCCTTAGGGTACAATGACTTGGACACAAAAATTGGATCTCCTTATCCACAGTTTTATGGCTAATCTCTGGGGGAAGGAGATCTGGGATGATCATATGTAATGACCTTAAGCCAGGGCCGTACCAAGCCATAATTGCGCCCTGTGCTATTTCCACATCTGGCGCCCCCCCTCCACCGGTTGACTGCTCCACTACCCCCCCCCCCCAGCGCTGCCCTGCCGCCACCACTTTTTTCTTTTCTCGGGGGCGGCGGCGACAGCAGTGAGGCAGACCCGTGTCTGTAGGCAGGTCAGGTCCCGCCTTCTCTTCTCTGATGTAAGTTGCATCAGAGAAGGGAGGGATCAGGTCAGCCAGGCAAACACTGAGTTGCAAAGACCCGCGTTTGAACAGCGGGCCTGGTCCCTCTCTCCTCTGACGCAACCTACATCAGAGAAGGGAAGGAGGGACCCGACCTGCCTACAGACGCGGATCTGCCTCACTGCTGTCACTGCCGCCTCCAAAAAAGCAAAAAGGTTGCAGCAGGGCAACGTGGAGGGGTGGGCTGGGGCCGGCAGCCCAACATGCACCCCTAATCCTTTTGCGCTCTGTGCGGCTACACCGCTCGCACTGAGCTAGGTCTGGTGCTGCCTTAAGCTAGCCAAACAGGTAAATAAGGTAACAGGAAAAGCCAGAAGGATGCTTAGGTGAATTAGGAGAGGAATAGCTAGTAGCAAAGGAGAAGTGACAGTAGTGTAGTTTTGGAGACGGCACCTTCAAAAAGACAGAAACTGATACAAACAGTCTAGAAAATGTTTAGCTAAATGACTGATGAACTTCATCATAAAGCGTATGGGTCAGATTTAAAGATCTAAACATTATTATGCTTGCACGACGGACAGACATAGGTATCAAGGGCATAGTATTTGCATGGATCAAACCATATCTACATGTATCAGACAGACAACAATCATTTCTGTTCAGCAACAGCACATGATCACCTTGGGCACCAAACTGGAGTACCACAAAGATTCATACAGTCATCTATTTATATGGGGGTTATTTTAGAAGCCCTATTCATGCTTTAGATGTCTGAAAATGGGCATAAAGTCGTCCAAAATACAGACATCCCTGGAGCTATTTTAGAAGCCGGGTCTGTAAACGTCCCCAGTTCAAGAACATCCAAGTCGGAACAGGGGCATGGAGGAAGCAGGGTTGGGTTGTTCTCAAGAACTTGGACGTCCTTTTCTGATTACAGAAATGTCCTGGATGTCACAAGCAGAGTCAAAGGTTGTTCTGTACCTGCTCAGGCACGAATATGCATCTGAAACGCGCTTGTTTAATCAGGCAAACTTGTGGAGGGTGTGGCTAAAGAGGTCCCCTTTATTTTACAAAATGACTATGAACACTGATGGGGAATTGTGACTGATGTTTTTGTTTTGTCATGTCGCTGGATGTCCCCGTATGCAACCTTGCTTAAGATGTCCCCTTCCCCTCATGGTTTCATAGTGAGAATGTCTGTACGGTGCCGACATGGGCATCCACATTGGGGGCACCTAAGTTTCCAAAATCAGGTCAAAACATAGACATCCCCAGCGTTTTCCTGCACATCCCAGATTTCACTTGAATGCTTTTCTGAAATGCCACTTACTGAATAATGTCTACGTCAAGATTCTAGCTGAGCTGTTTTGGTTGATGGTCACAAAATTCTATATCCACGTCCATGATATACAGCCACTCATATCTACTGAACCAGATCTGCCTGCAGTTTTTGAGTAAATTGACTGCCTTTCTAACAGAAACTCAAGAATGGGCAAAAACATCAGCCTCTGTCTGAAGCCAAGTAAAACAGAGATTCTGCTGGTTCCTAACACAAGTGAACAATCCTTTGGGAACAATGAACTCCCCTTAAGGGTACAGGTCAGGAATCTCAGGATACTGCTGGATTCATTTGATTCCATAAATTCAGTCAGATTTTAAAAACTGCTTCTGTCGCTTGCAGCAACTATAAAATCTCCCATACATTAAGAAGGTGAGTCTCATCTCAGTGGTCCATGCCACGTACATTGGTCAGAACATACAAAGTTTGCTCCAGGTCTGTCCCTGCTCTCCTCTGATCACATGGGTGTGGGTTTCCAGCCCCATGCGCTCTTTGCACAGTTAGCATGCTTCACAGACAGTGCCCATGAGAACCATGGAAGTCAGCTTCAAATCTTGCGATCTTGGGCATGTCGCTCGACCCTCCATCGTCTCGGGTACAAACTTAGATCGTAAACCCTCCTACATCTAAGAAAATACCCACTGTATCTGAATGTAACTTGCCTTGATCTACTCCTTGAGCTAAATCCAAGGCCCCTTCCCCTTTCCCTTCAAATTCATTCAGAATGCCTCGGTGTGACCAATAGAGGGCGGCAAGCAGTGTGACCATATTAAACTCTTCCTGCAAATCGGCACTAGTTACCAGCACCCTATCAGGCAAAATGTAAAAGTTGGCCTCTGACCTCCCTCAGATGAAAAAGGATAGAGTACCTAAAGAATAAGGGTATGCAGACATTTCAAAGTAAGTTTTTTATTTATTTGTTTTCTTTTCTTTTTTTTTCATTTACAACCTGCCTAGCAGTTGACAGGGATAATTTACAAACTTTCAACTCTGCTCTTTATTTACAGGCATCTACATTACTTTACTGCAAACTCTCTATTAGGATTCTCTAACTTCCCTATTTTGTTTGTATCCTTTCACGATACCTCAAAATGTTAGTACTGTAACCAGTTCCTTATATTGGCCACTGGGGAAGGGTGAGCCTATTCCAAAAGGATGAGCTCCAGTACCTTAACCATATTGGAAGCCAGCTTATGTCGATATCATTTAAAAATACAAAAGAACAGTTTTTAAAGTAGAACATGGAATAAAGTTGAGAATCACTAAGCAATGCATGGTTCAGAGTGAGGCAACCTCAAAGGATTCCAACAGGGATCTTAGAGAATCCCAATAGAAAGGTTACAATAAAGACAAAAGTAGCTCAGATGCCTCTAAGTAAAGGGCAAACAGAGATGAAAGATCACAAATTATTCCTGTCAGCTGCTAGGCAGACTGTAAATGCAAACAAAAAACATACTTTGAAATGTCTGTATATGAATGCTATAGTTATAATGTACGATGAAGTGGTAGATATAATAAGCATCTTGGAGACCTGGTGGAAGGAGGATAACCAATGGGGCATTGTAATACCAGAGTACAAATGATATTGCGATGATAGGGTAGATCATACTGGCGAAGGGGTGCACTATACGTTAAAAAGGACATTGAGCCAAACAGGATAAAAGTTCCTGCAGGAAACCAAATGTACTGTGGAAGTTATATGGATAGAAATACCATGTGTAAAGACGAAGGGCGGCATTTTCGAAAGCATTTAAACAGGTAACTGCCTTAGTTACCCATGTAAATGCCATATCTGGGATTTTCGAAGGGCGCCTACATGGGTAGTGCCCTTTGAAAATCCCGGATATGTCCCTAACGCGCCCAGATGCTATGCAGTTAGCAGTGGTGCACGTTAGGGGCGTTCGGGGGCGGAGTAGGGGTGGAGGAAAGGGCTAACCGGTTAGCAACAATTTTCAATGCTACCCGCTTAGCCCCTGTGCCTAAAAGTTATCTTGCCTATCTTTCAGGTGCAGGAGCTAAGCGGGTAGCATTGAAAATCGGTACTACCCAGCTAGCTCCTGCAGCTTCTGGGGTGTGCAGCAAGACCCGCATTTTCAATCCCGGCATTGAAAATCCAGGTTAGACGGATGGCGGGCAGGCTATGCGTCAATGTGGTGCATAGCACCACCCAGATGAAAATCGGACCCGAAGAGAATAGCAGTGGGATTATAGCACCATACACCTGGTCAGAATGAATGGACGGAAAAAGAAATGATAACAGAAGGTAGGGAAGCTAACAAATTTGGCAGGATACTAATAATAGTGGGTGATTAGAAGCACCCCAATATTGACTGGGTAAATGTCAGATTAGGAAGTGCTAGCGAGAGAAAAATTCTAGATGAAATAAATGACTGCTTCATGGAGCAGTTAGCTCAAGAACCATCAAGACAGAGAATTAGTTTAGATCTGATTCTTAGTGAAATGCAGGATTTGGTGAGAGAGTTAATGTTGTTGGGACCACTTGACAATAGTGATCATAATGTGATCAAATTTAATATAATAACTAGACTGAAGACAAGAAGGAAAACTATTGTATTAGCATTTAACTTTCAAAAGGTTATCTTCCATCTTGAGCAGAAAAATATAGTTGCCGTTTTAGTCCACTTGGATATCTGCAAATAAAGGTCAACAAGCAAGTTGTAGGTGAGACCTTTTTATTGGGCTAACGTAATATATTATTGACAAGTTTTCGAGAGTTGTACTCTCTTCATCAGGTCTATTATGAAACTCTCCATTACCTTGGAAGAAAGGTCTGGCAATCTATTTCCGGTGACAGTGCCAAGAAAACCCAGGAGTCAGTATTGACTGAATGGCACACATTGCATTTCCACTGCATGGTCCAGCTAGTCTGCCCTGTAAGGTGGCTACAGTAGATGAACCCACCGCTTCATTCAGGTCACCCCCCTCAATGCCTTTGTTTAAGGCTGTACCTGCTGTTCCATGCAGATCACCCCCCCCCCCCATTTGTTGAAGTATAAAAGATAGTTAAGTTTATATTGATTTTATCTTCTTGCTATAAAGGGATCCACCGTGTCTGTTCCATACCATTTTGAATTCTGTCACTGTATTTGCCCCCCCCCCCTCCCCACCTCCATTGCGAGGGCATTCCAAGCATCTACCACCCTTTCAATGAAGAAGCATTTCCTGACGTTGCTTTTAGGTTTACCTCCTTGTGGCTTCATTTTATGCCCTTAGTGGCCTAATTCTTAAAATAGTGGTCCAAAAACTGAAGAGATTTGGCTTCCAATCCTGCTTCTGCCACTATCTGATGCTTCTTATGAGCTTTGGCAAGTCAGAGGTGACTTTGCTTTGGTTTGTTTTATGAATTTCTAGTAATTTTTAAAATTGTGGTTTATGTTGCTGTAAACTGCTTTGGATACTGGGAAGGGTTTGTGCATGGAGCACTGGACGGGGGCAGGACGGAGGTAGGGTGGGGGCAAAACGGGGGCGAACCGAAGCACCCAGACATACAGGGCCTATTCTGGTCAGGGCCCTGTACGTCCATCGGCTGTCAACTGCATGCTCAACTTATTCCACCACAAAGGTGAAATAAGTGCTGGGCATGGGGGAGTCCGGGCCCCACAGCCCCCCAACAATAATATGTTGCTGCGGGTTATGTCCCACTGCCTGATTGAGGCCCTGGCTGCCCCTGCCAAGGATCAGGCAGTGGGGAGAGGGGTTTACCATGCTGATGGGCATTGGGACGCCATGGCACCAGCATACCAGCAGAACCATTGAGCAGGCTGGCCGTGCAATTCCCTGGATGTCTCCAGCATCAGTATAGGGGGCACGCCGGGCCATCTAAGTGCCCTAATACAGCAACTGCGGAAACATATAGCTCCCACGGTTACAGAATCAGATTCATAACAGCCCCATCTGTCTTTTGGCTGTCCGGACAACCCGTACATGCCCCTCTCTGAATTGGTCTCTATGGGGGTCATTCTGAACTACAAATAGCGGGGATGGCCATGCCAGCTATTCGTGGTGGCTGCAAGCCCTCGACTAACCTCCCCGCTGGTTGTGTGGGGAAGTTAGTTGGGGATGGGGAAGAGGCAGCACGGGGGTGGAGAGTGGGTGGACAGTGGACGGTCACCAGTCCTGGACGTACAGAACCCATTCTAATATCGGCCCTGTACATCTAGGGCCGGCAAAATGGCCGGGGAAGTTATTCCACCCCCAGGGTGGAATAACTTCCCTGGACATTCTGTTTTGGCAGCTCCAGGGCATGGAAGGGGCTGGGAGGGCAAAAGTTAAATCCCCGCAGCCTGACCCTGGCCTTAGGAGGCCAGTTCAGGGATCGGGCTGCAGGGAATAAACTTTTTCATCAGCGGCCGGCATCGCAGCATTTGAATGGATCGCGGCACCATGGCAACATGACGTCATGGCACCGTGGCTCCATTTAAATGCCCTGATTGAGCTAGTCGGGCTTTGCTGTACGTGCAGGCCAGGTCTGAATTGCAGTCCCGTCCTGCATGTACAGTGGTATCAGAATCGCGATCTCCTTTGTACATCCGGGTCAGCCCAGACGTAAAAAGGAGATCGACACTGAGGACGGAATCGGGACCTATGTGTATATATCAAGTCTGGTATTACCTCTTCATGGGTTACATTACCCGTTTTCATAAATACGATCAAGTTCTAAGGCTCACAAAATCATGACACCAGGCAGCAGTCAGAAAAAGTGTCTGGATGTTAGACTTGCAAGTGAATTTCAATCATGGTGAGTATTGTGCGGAATAAAAATTCTTTATTCTTGTGCATCATCCTCTATCACGTTTGTTTGCCTTGAGTATGATTCATTTGTGTTATATAAAATGCTTAGCTAGAGCCTGAGGCTTCAGACCTAGGAGCCGCAGCTCTTGAGCTGAAGCAGAATCTTCATCAGCGGCAAGAGCTACAATACACATTAGTTTTCTCTTTTTCAGTGTTCACCTGTTATACAGAGCTAGTTACACAATTATCAGAGAAGGTGTTTTACGGATCCAGCCAGAGAGCTACATGCTGCAATCAAGAAACAAGCTGGAGGAGGAGGGTGGTCATCAGGGCTCCTTTAGACGGTTATTTGGACGGTTATTTGGAGAATAAGAGAAGAGGTGAACAAGAACAGCGGAATCTTTATATTAGCACATGTCAGCTGCTTTTCCATGCATTAAGATCAGTGGCATCATACACTCCTTGTCCTTTTCAAGCCTTGGCCTCAATATAACACGATAAATAATGCATCTGAGCAAAGTGACCCATGCCTAGCAATATCTGATGACATTGTCACAGGTACAAGAACAGAAGAACAAACACGAGAGTGCAATAAGCCTCTGCAGAAGAGACATTTGCTAAATGAGATTCCATTTTCACATTGGTTTGTGCAGAGCATGTAAATTTCCTGTGGGATGGCCGACATTAGAGATGTGTAATTGATTGTCTGAATTACAATAAACAAGCTGTGACAGGTGATCATCCATCATATTCCCACAGAGCATTCCAGCACAGAAGAGTGAGATACAGAGACGCAGAAGGCATGGTAGAGGGAGAGGGAGAACAGCAGGGATGGAAGGAAGATGAGACACCGAGAAAAAGAGACAGCAGGAAGAACATGAAAGCAAGAGTGAAGGGCAGAAGAGGGGAAGAAGACAATGGAAAAGACAAAGAGGAAGCACAGTAATAGAAGGAGAAGAAAAAGGATAGAAGAATGGAGAACAAAATGAGGAGAAAAGAAATAAAGAGAGGAGGAAAGAAGGAAATAAGAAATCGGAATACAAAAAGATGCAGATATGGTAGAGCTTAATGGCATGCGGTTCAATCAACCCACTTGGGCAATGGTTGTGAAGAAATTGTGCCCCCAGTGGGGTTAGCTGGCAGTGCATTAAGTCCCCATGGTATAGGGTTCCCAAGTTCACTTGAAAGGTCAAAAAGGGACCCCTCCCCCCCCCCCCTTAGCTCAAAGCTCAGGCTTTCAGATGGCTCCCTGGGGGGGACATGGGATGAGGGTGAAAGGGGATAAATTCAGGAGTGATATGCGGAAATATTTCTTTACGGAAAGAGTGGTGGATCCGTGGAATAATCTCCCAGAGGAGGTGGTAGAGATGAGGACAGTAACTGAATTCAAAACAGCATCGGACAAACACAGAGGATCTCTAAAGGAAAAAAGGGAGCTGTTGTAGTTGTTCATATGGACGGACAGACTAGATAGGCCATGTGGTCTTTTTCGGTCATCATTTTTCTATGTTTCTATGTGAGAAGCTTGGAGCTTATTCCCATGCAGTCTGTAATGGTACCTCGGGTTTTTGATGAGTTACCCATCAACCACAGAAGGTGCAAAATAGATGCTAAGAATGTAGGGCCTGATATTCAGCACCGGCAGCTAGTCCTGCTAAAGTGGCTAGCCATTGGTGCTGAATTTTAAACCCGACAGGGAAAATACCTACAGTACTTGAATGTAACTTGTCTTGAGCTTCTGAGAAAGGCATGAGTTAGATCCAATTCCCCTTCTAAGAGCAATTTAGCAATCTTTTGTTGCTTTGACAGACTCTCCTCTGAACGTTTCTTGGGTATACCCAGGACTGGTGCAAGAATATTGGGTGTCTAAGATGAGCCTTTGGCCTTTCACCCCTCCCCCCCCCCCCCACCAGGGCCAACCCAACCACCAGGCAAACTAGGTGGTCGCCTAGGGTGGCACTTTCCAGGGGGTGGCGAAGAGCAAGGAATTCAAACCTAAACAACAGATTCTGACTGCCAGGGCGGGGAGCATAAGGCTTAAGATTAGCCTAGGGCGCCAACACCTTAACCCAACTCTGGGACCAACCCTGTCCCCCACTTTACTACTGCTGTATCATTTCACAGGGCTGGCGCCTTCCAGCTGTATTTACAAACTATAGCATGCACTGTGTGGCTACCATTTTCTGGGTTTCCAGTGCTGTTTGAACAAAGAGATTAGCATAAATCTAAGTCCAGGTTACTTCACCTCTAGCGTTAGCCGTTCTGAATCCATCTTTGGAGTTTTAACCCATGTATGTGTTCTGTTGCCAGCCCTGTGCCAGTGCCATAATGGGTGAAACAGCAAAAGCAAGCAAGCTAGCAGCCAACCAAAGAAGCATGGGAAGGTAGCTGTGCCCCCGCTACACCATAACAGAACGTCTATGTCGAGTAGGCAGGGATACGGCGGAGCTTCAGCATACATGGGCAGTAGTCCTATGCTTGCTTCCTGTTTTAGCTGCTGGCTTGCCTGTTTGTTTCTGCTTTTCTGCAGACCACGGATTTGGAAACTTAGGGGGTCATTCTGAGGCACGCATAGCGAGGATGGATGTCCCACTGGGACGTCCATCCCTGCTATGTGTGCCTTTCCTGGTCCCATCTACCTACCCCGCATCTTGAACGGGGAAGGTAGATGGGGACGGGAAAGGGGTGGCTTGCGGGTGGCGTTAGGGCGGGCAGTGGGCGGTCGCTGGCCCCGGACGTACAGGGCCGATTCTTATGTTGGCCCTGTACGTCCGGGGCCAGCAACTTGCATGGGGAACTTATTCCACCTCCGAGGTGGAATAAGTTCCCCTAGTAGCCAGGGATCAGCGGGCCCGGGGCACAGATGGGGCGGGGGGGCCGAGGACATTCCCTGCAGCCTGACCCTGGCCTTAGGAAGAAATCACTGTATGTGCAGGCTGGATGGAATTGGGGTCCCGGCCTGCACATACAGGCCTGTTCGGGATTCTGATCCTGCGGGGCTAGATGTGCCCCGCGGAATCGGAATCGCGACTCCCTCTGGTTATCTGCTTCTGGCTGGATGCACAAAGGGCCCGGACGTGTGGGATGGAATCGGGCCTTTAGTGTTTGCCCGGCTGCCTGCTATTTTATTGTAGCAGCAGAGCGCAGACAAACCAATGATACCAGGAGTCTGTTCAGAAGGTCCAAATCATTTATTTGTGCACAAGTCTCAAGCAAAGTCAATTTCAAAATGGCTGAGCGAAGTTCTCTGGCAATACAACAACTTTTATAGACTTTAGCTCTATTCTAGGTATAGCAAGACATTTCATTGGTCCCGGTAACCTCCCGTACCTCCCGTACCCCTTCTATTGGTCCAGGTACTGATATGATTATCCAATTATGTTCTTTCAGTGGGCTCAGCACCTGCTTACCCCCCTTCTAGTCCCAATTACAATGGCCAGTTCATTAACTTGTTACTTTCCTTCTCTCAAGGCCATTGAGCCAGTTTGTACGTGTAGGGAGCAGGGCTCTGTAACTCATCTGTCAGCAGTCTTAATTAAATCCCTCACAACTGTATTCTCTTATCAGTGACTTTTAAACATATTTTTCTGTATTTTTCCATCTTTCAGTTCTGCTTGTCTAAGCTAATCCAATACTTTTACTAAGTTCCAGTACTACAGGAGCATATTGGGGGATGTGCAATTCCCATAGGCCTCCTCACTAGCTTCATTTACAGGTCAAGCTAGTTAGGCTTGCTTGCTTATGTCAGACACTGTGGATCACAGGCCTCTACCTGCCACATTATCACTCTCCGAACCTTGGCGTTCTAGGCAACGGCCCAAATTGCCTAATGGGAGTGCAGCAAACCATCATCCAAAGAAGCACTCACTCTCGCAAAGAGCGAGGTGGTGAAAAAACAGACAACCCACCATATGAGCTGTAAAATCACTTTGTTGTTTCGCCCAATGAACTCCACAGATAACAATGAACTCCACAGGTATTTTACAATGCATATGGGTGGGTTGTCTGTTTCTTCTGCACCGCGCTCCTGGTTTGCTACTAATGGGAGTGCAGGCCATGGGTGCATATCATTGTTCGATTTGCGGTTTGAGATTTCTCTGACACTCACCTACACTAATCTCTTCTTCATCACCAAACAAGAAGACCCATATACATTTCTTCAGCTTAGGAAGGAGCCAGCTATACACTGCCTTTCCTTTCACAGCTCCTCTTAATTAATCTGAGTGTGCATTTTTATAGAACCACAAAGAATCCTCCCAGTGGTGTGTATACAACTTCACCTGCAATACATTCCATAACATACCACCTCTTATAGGGTCCTGCTATCCCTTATACAGGCATAAGTAAATATTAAAAAACAAGGGATGGCTGATTGGACATATTCCTTGATTGTCCTCCTTGGGGTAGGCAGCTCCCCATGTTAATTAGTCAATGTGGATGTACCTCTGCTCCACTACACTATTATAATCTAGATTTTTCAGAATCTTATAAATCACGTTGATAATTTGTGAAAGGCAGTCTAGCAAATGCCAGAAAATAAGTAAATACATATATACCCCTGTTCAAATCAACCTCCCTTTAAGTTTTGATACACAGTATCATTATTGTTGGGCCTTTTGTTTTTTTCTCTTTGGGCTTTTTTGCTTTTATGTAGAACATAATAGCAGATAAAGACCATTAGGCCAATCTAGTCTGCCCAGTTTATTTTACATGAGAACATAAAATATGCCATACTGGGTCAGAACAAAGATCCATCAAGCCCAGTGTCCTGTTTCCAAAAATGGCTGATCCAGGTCACAAGTACTTGTCAGGTTCCCAACAGGTAGACAGATTCCATGTTGCCTATCCCAGGGTAAGCAATGGATTTCACCAATCCACTTTAATAGTGGTTTATGGACTTTTCCTCCAGGAGCTTGTCAAAATGTCTTTTAATCCTATCTGTACTATCCTCCAGCAGCGAATTCCAGAGTTTGATTAAAATGTTTAGTGAAAAAATATTTTCCCCTATTAGTCTTAAATGTAGTTTCATTGTGTGTCCTGTAATCATGGAGCAAAACAGAGGTATTATCATTTCCTTGGCTACTACTACTACTATTACTACTATTGTTATCATTAATATAGCGCTACAAAGCATATGTTGTGCTATACGTATAAATATAAGTGACAGTCCCTGCTATAGAGAGTTTATAATCTCATCAAGACAGACAACACAACAACTAGGGAATAGGGTAAATCTAGTGGAATGATAAAGATCCACAATGGTGGTGAGCAGGAGAACAAAGGGATCAAGATCTAAAAGCAGCCTTGAAGCGATGGGTTTATAATCTGGATTTGAATAGGGCCAGAAACGAAGCCTGGAGTACTGACTTGGATAGTTTGTTGCAGGCATATGGAGCAGCAAGGTGGGCTGAATGAAGTCTGGAGTTGGCAGTGGCAGAGAAGGGCTCAGAAGAGCAGAGTTCCCGAGGAGGGTTGTAGGGAGAGATAAGAGAGGAAAGGTAGTGAGGAGCTGCAGAGTGAGTACACTTATAGGCCAGTAGCAGAAGTTTGAACTGGATGCAGAAAAGGTTAGGGAGCCAGTGAAGTGATTTGAGAAGAGGGATTACATAAATATAAGGCTGGCCCAAGGGTTTCTGCCACCCTTGGCTGGCCTTCTGTGCTGCGCCTCTCCCCTCATGCCTGACATCCCGACATTTATTTTATTTATTTAGCTGTATTTATATTCCGCTTTTCACCGGGTCAAAGCGGTCAATTGGGGGATACATTTAACACGAGGGTATATGACACACATACGTTAATACTTACAGGGAACATGGGCAATGGAGGGTTAAGTGGCTTGCCCAAGACCACAAGGAGTACCTATAGGACTAGAAATCCCAGTCCCTCCGGCCTGAGATTGCTGTCCCTAGGTGGGACTTGAACCCCCGGCCCTCCGGCCTGAAGTACCTTGTCCTAACCACTAGACCACTCCATCCATTTACCCACCAGGGGGAGGTGAGTGGCATGCCCGTCCTTTCTTTGAAGCAGCAGAGCCACTTCAGTGCTTCGACAGGCTTTAAAATGCCCACGTGTGCTCATGGCTTGTCGCTCCTCCCCCCTCTGCTGTAACTTCCTGTTGGAGGGGGCAGGAGCAGCAGGCCATGATTGTACATGTGCACGTGTTTTAATGCCTGTTGCGGTGTTGAAGCAGTGGCTAAACTACCATTGTAGCGACAGAGCGCAAACAATCCAATAATACCAGGAGTCTGTTCAGAAGGTCCAAATCATTTATTGTGCACAAGACTCAAGCAGAATCACATTCAAAATGGCTGAGCAATGGCTGTTAGTAAAACAACAACTTTTATACTGTTCTTTTCCATTCTAGACAAAGGCAAACTTTCCATTGGTCCCGGTAACCCCTTTCGCCCTATCTATTGGTCCCGGTACCTTTACGTAGTTATCCAATGAGGACCTTCGTCTGGCCTCAGCACCTGCTTCCCCCCCTTTCAGCCCTCATTACAATGGTCAGTTCTTAGGCTCTTGATACATCTCTTCTCCAAGGTCACTAGCTGGCTGGAATATGTGCGAAAGCAGGGCACTGTAACCTTTCTTTCAACAGAGTTAATTAATTCCATAGAAGCTTCTCACATTCTTATCAGTACCAATTAAAGCAGTTTTTCTATTTCTCCTAAGTTTCGATTCTGCTTAGCTATGCTTGATTATGCTTAGTTAAGTTTCGATTCTATGGGGGCAGCATTCAAAGAGTTTTTCATTCCTCCGGGCCTAGCCACAGGCTTCATTTACAGGTCAAGCTGCTTAGGCCTGCCTGCTTAGTTCAATCAGCATGGATCATAGGCCTTCGCCTACCACATTCCCCCCTTTGATTAATCTCACCCTATGGCTAATAAGGTGTGAGATTTAAATCACTTAATTACACTGGGGTTGGGTTACGACCAAGCGTACCAGGATTAGGGTGCCATAAGGCTAAAATCTTAGTGGCAGTCTTTCGTTCTACTGTATTCTCTATAACACTGTTAATAGAGCGCATACAACATGGGATTATACATGGTAACAGCAGAAACAAGGCTACAAATACCAATATTATCATAGCAAACGTAGTAAGTCCTCCCAATCCGAAGAAGATAGATTCGAATCAATTAGGTATCTTAAGACCATGCCAAGTCTGTACTGGCACATAGGCGTGCTTTCGCATGTTTTCAGCAATATTTTCAACTACTTGACCTTTGTCATCTATCTTCAAACAACAATTGGTTAGATTCAACTTACCACATACTCCTCCTTCAGCTGCTAATAAGTAATCTAGTGCCAAGCGATTCTGATATATTGCAGTACGCATTTGTGTACTCTGTCTATCTAGAAGTGTGAGTGCTTGGCTAGTTTCATTAGTTATTAGTTCAACAACTGCTTGCAAGCGTATAATACGATTTAGCATATACACAGGGGTCCGGTATCCCCAGGTGCCATCTTGCTCCCAAGTGGCAGGTCCATAGTAGGCAATAATTCGTTCGGGTGGCCAATCATCACCATCCCATCTCTCCCATTTGCCTATCTGTAAAGCTGCTCTCTTATATCTCTTAGTATACACTGGGTAACCTAATTGTTCTCCCTGTTCTGTGGGTAACAGAAAGAAAGAAGGTCGGATGGTTCCTAAGACGCATGCCCCTCCCCAATGAATAGGGAGTCGAGCATATGCTCGGGTTCCACAGATCCAATACAAACCGGGTGGGGCTTGCCAGGCATGAGGTTGGGCAAGGTCGGTCCAAAGATCGGCAAGCTCAGGGAATTTTACTAATGGGTTGGTAGGTTCAGGTTCATTAACTCCTGACCACCAGGACGTCTGTTGTGTGGTGTCATTATAATATTTTTGACTAAGACAGACAAGCTGTCCCACTTTCAAATTGAACTGGGGTCCAGTTCGAGCATAACACAAACGTCCAACTATTGGGTGTGCTAGTACCCATTCACTTGTGGTCTTATGTAGTTCAGTATGATTATAAGCTACTGAGTAATTTAATTCTTTGGCCTCCCAGGGCCACTGATCACCCATTCTAGTTCCTCCACAAAAGTAACAATCTGAAATGTGGAGACTGGATACTACTGCTCCAGCTAATTCTAAGAACAGATTTTGAGAAGGGTGAGGGATGTCAAACTTATTTATATGCATAGTTTCATAGAAGGTATTATGTATATGGTACCATGATGAACGATGGGCCTGGGTGTTTAGTTTAATATATACAATAGTTCCGGGATCTGACCCAGAGCCTGCAATGCGTAGTCCAAATTTGTACCCTTGTGTCCATGCACTGGGATTTATTATATAAATTCTAATGGATTACAGGCTCCCTTCTTACATTTTTCTGGATTCTTTACATATGGCTGATGTAAGGCAGCCATTCGATTATCTCTGGTATTTTCTATCATACCAGTTTTCCATGTGGCATAGAAAACACATTCCCACTTTGGGCAATAGTAATCTTCAACTGGTGCTGTGCTATATTCATTTGATAAAACTCGTTTTCCTGTACAGGCTCCCCACCCGGTGGTTCCTTCTGGACACATATACTTGTGATCATGATAATATGCTTTTTCCCAGTTAGCGCAACTAGAACGACTATCCCTATTTATAGCATCACAAGCATCAAAATACAAAACAGCACTCTTTGTAGAATCAGTGAGTGGGGGTGTGGCATTAAGTAAAGCTCCATCTGCATCACTCCCTCGTATTTCTACAGTATGATAGGATAGGTTCTGATGTGGGTTAAAACAAACTTTAGCATTACCCTTAGTACATATGTTCAGTTCAGTGGTGTTATATATACACCGACTTACTGCACCAGTGCAGGTGTAGTAAGAATGATAAAGCAAAGTCTGAGTTACTTTCATTCCAGTCCGAGTAGAAGTAATGCAGGCAGTACATGGGGGTAAGGCAAAAGTGAGTTCAAAGCTCCCCATGCAGGCAACCAGAACAAAATAGAAGCAAGGATGCATGTTGATTGTAGTCATTCTGAATCTCCGCTGGAAAATCTTGACCTCGACGTTCACTGCTTCTTGATACAATGTTGACCCGTCTGCTAATGAAGCAATTCAACGGGTGTCGATGTTGATTGAAGATCCTCAAGTTTCCGCTGTATGCCAACCTACCAACCGTAGTTGGCCTGAATAGGGTCTATCAATGCAAAGTTATTCAGTGTACCACAAACGTACACATTGGGTCCTTCCCAATCCCAATTAAAATAACAAGTTTTGCTGTATTGGAAACAGCAATCCTCTTCGAAAGACTTGTCAACTGTAGAGTACCGTAGTTCTTGGGTGGCCCAGAAAGGCTCTAGGCCGCTGGTTGCCGCCTCAGGGTGAGTCGCAAAGGAATATCAGGATGCTGCATCACAGTCCACTGATCTGGTTCTGGAACTGCTGCTGGCTTGACTCTGCTATGATGGATCCAGGATTCGATTTCTGCTACCTTTATGGCTGTTGGTGTAGACAGGATGACGGTGTACGGTCCCTTCCAATGGGGTTCCAGCGGTGTCTTCTTCCAATCTTTGATCCACACCGAGGTACCAGGCTTGTAGGGATGCAGGGGTTCTGTCAAGTTGATAGGTAACTGGTCCTGTATCCACGCGTGGAGAGTCTGCAGGACAGAACTAAGAGCTAGGAGTTCTTGTCTGGTTATCTCTAAACCAATTTGTGTCAAACTACCCTTAATTCCCTGCACTATTGGCGGGGGTTTACCATACATGACTTCAAAGGGAGAAAATCCTGATGATTTCACAGGAGCTGAGCGTATCCTAAGTAAAGCTATTGGGAAAACTTGGGGCCACTTCAGGTGGGTCTCCTGACATAGCTTAGACAACTGAGATTTTAGAGTACGATTCATTCGCTCAACTTTCCCTGAACTCTGAGGTCTGTATGCTGTGTGTAACTTCCATTGTATCTGTAGGGCACTTGCTAACTGTTGGGTAATTTGAGATACAAATGAGGGCCCATTGTCTGACCCTATTACTGCAGGGATTCCAAATCTGGGGATAATTTCCCTCAGCAAAACCTTGGTGACTTCTCTGGCCTTTTCAGTCCTGGAGGGGAAAGCTTCCACCCATCCAGAGAAGGTGCAAACTAAGACTAACAAGTAACGATATCCACCGGCTTTTGGCATTTCAGTAAAGTCCACTTGTAGATGGTGCATAGGAGTTACACCACCTGACTGAACTCGGGGTGGTGGTGTAGGACCCTGCTTGGCATTGTTCTTGGCACAAGTTAAACACTGGCGAGCTACTGAGGCTGACAGAGCTCCCAAAAATGCAATGCAAAAGTGTGGTCTGAGTGCTTTTTCCATTGCGTTTTTCCCATAATGTGTAGCTTGATGAAAAGCCTTTACAAAGGCTGGTCCCAATGATCCAGGGATTACTATTCGTCCTGGAGGTTGGCTACCCTCTGTTGGTGGCAGCTCAATCCATCCATCCATCTTTCAGTACCCCTTTTTCTATAGTACAATAATAATCCAATTCTTTCGTGGTGTATCGTGGTGTCCACAGGTTAAGGGGTACAGGAAACAATACTGCTTGTACTGGTGTTGCTTGTGATGTAATTTGTCCTGTCATGGCTGCTTTGCGTGCTGAGACATCAGCAAATCTGTTTCCTTGGGCAACTTCTCCTTTTCCTGTTTGATGTCCTCGGCAGTGCATGACAGCAACTTGTACAGGGGCCCATACTGCATCTAACAATATTAATATTTCTGGGCCATACTTAATTGATTTGCCTCCGGAGGTAATGAGTCCTCGTTCTTTGTACAGCGCTCCATGAGCATGTAAAGTAGTGAAAGCGTATTTTGAGTCTGTGTCTACATTCAACTGAAGTCCGGCACCTAATACTAGTGCCCTTGTTAGTGCTATCAATTCCGCTTTCTGTGCTGATGTTCCTGATGCAAGAGCTGATGATTCAATGACTTTTCCCCAGGTAACTACTGCATATCCGGCACAGCGTCGTCCATTGATGATGAGGCTGCTTCCATCCACGAAGTAAGTCTGGTCAGGGTTTTCTAAAGGCACATCAGTTAGATCAGGTCGACTTGAAAACACAGTGTCCATGACTTCTATACAGTCATGTTCTGGTAGGTCCTCGCTGATTGGTATCAAGGTGGCTGGGTTGAAAGCATGGCTCACTTCCAGTTGTATTCGAGGATTTTCACATAGCATGCTCTGGTATTTCAGCATTCGAGAGTTGGTGAACCAATGATTTCCTTTTTGTTCCACAAGGGCAAGTACTGCGTGTGGTACTGTAACACGTAGATTCTGTCCTAAGGTGAGTTTATCTGCTTCACTCACTAACAATGCTGTGGCTGCAACAGCTCTCAGACATGGCGGCCATCCTTTGGCTACAGTGTCCAATTGTTTTGATAAGTATACTACAGGTCGCTCCCAATGTCCCAATGTCTGAGTTAACATTCCTAGAGCGTTCCCTTGCACTTCATGTACAAATAAATGAAAAGGCTTCTGGACGTCTGGTAGTCCAAGTGCTGGTGATGACATTAATGCTTTCTTCAAGGTTTTAAAAGCTTTATCTTGATCGGGTCCCCACTCTAGTGGTGACTTCTCTTCTCCTTTGGTGGCTTCATATAGTGGTTTAGCAATCTGAGCAAAGTTAGGTATCCATATTCGGCAGTATCCTGCTGCTCCCAGAAAGGCTCTGACTTGCTTCCTGGTGGTTGGGGTTTGGATACTACACACGGCTTCTTTTCTTTCTGGTCCTGATTGTCGGCTTCCTTTGGTCAGCCGGAAACCCAAATACTTTACTCCTGTTTGGCATAGCTGTGCTTTTGCTCTGGAAACTTTGTATCCAGCTTCATCTAATAGTTGTAAAAGGTCATTTGTGGCTTGTACACATTCACTCTCCGATGTGGTAGCTACCAATAGGTCATCCACATACTGAAGAAGCACTCTTTTCCCAGGAGTTACGGGATAGCTTGAGAGATCTTGGTTTAGTGCAGCACTAATGATGGTGGGTGAGTTCTTGAATCCTTGAGGCAATCGTGTCCAGGTAAGTTGGCCCCGTCTTCCTGAGACAGGGTCCTGCCATTCAAAGGCAAACAGCAATTGGCTACTCGGGACTAATCGTATACAGAAGAATGCATCTTTCAAATCCAGAACAGTAAAATGGGTAGCTTCAGCAGGTATCAGTCCTAAGAGTGTATAAGGATTTGGCACGACTGGATGTATGGTTTCAACAGCTTCATTCACTCTCCTTAGATCTTGCACTGGGCGGTAGTCACCTGTCCCAGGCTTCTTAACTGGCAGAAGAGGTGTATTCCAAGGTGATTGACATACTTTGAGAAGGCCATACTCCAGTAACCTTAACAAATGGCGGTGAATGCCTTCAATTGCTGGTCTTGGGAATGGGTATTGTTTAACATGTACTGGTTCTGCTCCAGGTTTAAGGGTCACAATTACTGGGGCTATGTGCTTAGCTAGACCTGGTGGGTTACCTTCTGCCCATACTCCAGGAGGAGCCATAATGTTCTTTAGTAAACTAAAATTGGTATCAGGAGCTGGCTTAGTACTGTAATATCTCCACTCTTCTTCTCGGGAAACAGTAAGCACCATTAATCCTGCAGGCTTCGAATTCACAGTCATTTGCATTTCTCCTTTCTCAGTAAAGGATATTTGGGCCTGCAGTTTGGCTAGCATATCTCGTCCCAGTAGTGGCACTAGACACTCAGGCATGTAAAGGAATTGGTGCGCTATTTGCTGTCCTCCTAGTTCACATACGCGGTTTTGCAGAAAAGACTTGGCGGCTCTGGCACCAGTTGCTCCCATAATAGTGACTGCTCTTGTGGACAAAGGAGCTATTTGCTTATCTACTACAGAATGTTCTGCTCCAGTATCAACCATAAAGTCCATGAATTGGTCCCCTATCTTTAAGCAGACCATGCAATCGAAAACTGCTATTTTTCATATCAAAAGGACTTTACTACATATACCGTAAAGCAGGGGCAGCGGAATATCTTTTTGGTTGGAGGGACCAAAGAAACCAATCTCCAGATCCACCCTCAAACTTTCTATTTTCTGATACTATGTTAGGCAAAATATTGGTGGGGCCATGGCCCCTGTGACCCGCCCCATTCTGCTGCCTATACAGTAAAGAAACTAGATTTAATTTTCAGACCTGAGAATAATCACATATTTAAAGTCAATGTACCGTAGGAACTGCTATGATGGTGCAATTAATATAAATGGTAAAAGAGTTACAAATCTATTTAAAAGCCTATGTAAAAATCTTCAGAAGACTGTTCATGAGTGACTAGCCGAACTGAAAGTACATAAAGTGATGGGATGGGATGGGTTACATACGAGGATATTAAGGGAACAAAAAGAATTTTAGCAGCTCTACTCTGAGACCTTTTCAATGCTTCCTTAGAATAGCGAGTAGTCTTAGAGGTCAAGACAGTCTGATGCGGTTCCTCTTCACAAAATTGGAAATAAGGAGAAGGGTGAGAACTACAGGCTGGTTAGACTGATCCTGGTGTTGAGTAAATTCATGGAGCTGCTGCTGAAACAGAGGACAGTGCAGTTTCTGGACTCCAGTGGATAACAGGGTCCAAGGCAGCACGATTTTACCAGAGGTGACCCAACAGCTGGATGGAGGGAGAACACTAGATGTGGTGTAGTTGGATTTTAGCAAGCCTTTTGACATGGATGTCCATAGCTGGCTAATAAGTGCCCTTGGTATGGGTCCAAAAGTGACTGTCAAGGTCAGAAACTTGCTGTGGGAAGTAACAAAAAGTAGTGATAAATGGAGTTCACTATGAGGATAGGGGTGTTACAAGTAATGTGTTGCAGGGATCAGTCCTTTGCCCGATTCTTTTTATTATTTTTGTAAAAGACATTGCAGAGGGGCTCTCAAGAAATATTTGACTTTTTCTGGATAACAAATTCTGCAACAGGGTGGACATTCTGGAAGGTATGGAAAAAACAAGAAGGGATCTAGCGAAATTTGAGGTACCTGCTTTCAGACGTAAAGTAGGCACCTCTTTATAAAATTTCCCTCATTATATAGAATTCAATATAACACTATCAAGAAAACCAAATGAAAGTGCATAAAATTAAAGTAAGAGCCATCAGTTTTGGCACCAAAGATTCCTACACTATCATGCCGATCTCACATCACCCGGCTCATAAAAATCAGTCAATTGCCCACAAAACTTTATTAAATGATGTATTCTTAAACTTTATTTATTTTATTTTATTTAACTGGGTTTATATATTGCTTTTCACCTGGTCAAAGCGGTTTACATTGAACAAATACTTGGTTACATAGAACAATAAAGAACTATATACAAGCTGAGCTGGTAACAATTTAACTATTTACAAGAGATAATTCTGGCACAGTGCCATAGCTATAGTGTGGGTCATTGTCGGGGGAGGAGTTGATTAGTTGGTCCATAGTGGTCAGTAAAAAGGAGGGTTGTTAGGTGTTTTCGGGATGGCGCAAAGAATTTGAATGCTTGACGGTAAGTCTGTTGGGAGGACTTTATCTTAGAGTGGGGTATGGCGAGCTTGTTGTTTGTGGAGATCTTCAGGGTCTGTCTGGTGTAAGAGTTTGCAGTAGGGACTGGAGGTAGGTGGCTGGGTGGGCGTGTAGTGCTTTGTGAGTTATGAGATTTTAAAAGTACTTAGCAAAGAATTTCTCCCCATCCAACATGACTTGTTCTTGTATACAAAACCATCAGTAACAATGGCACCTGAGATGATCTGTGTTTCAAGGATAGTCCTCTGCTTCAATGGAATTTAAACCTTTTAGCTTGTGTACACGATCGTGGGAGAGAGGGGTGGAGAAGGATTTTTGTGATTTTTACCAGAGGCTGTACCAGGTGGAAGGGGGTCCAGAGGACTCTGAGGTGGCATACATGGAGGAGTGTGGGTTGCCCAGACTGACGGAAAAACAGCTGTTGGTCCTAACCGGCCCTATCATGGCCCAGGATGTGCAGCGGGCTTGCAGAATGTCTGTGCTCCTGACCCAGATGATTTTGCAGTGAGTTTTACAAGCTCTTGAGAGATAAAGTAGCGGCTCCCCTAGCGAAGTATTATATGGATTTGGTTGGACATGGGCACTTTCCTTTTGAGCCCAACAAGACGTTGATTACAGTTCTGCCCAAGCCCGGTCAGAATCCCTTGCTGCCGGGTTCCTATCGCCTGATTTTGCTGCTTAATGTGGATATTTAATTGATGGTGAAGATCATGGTGGACCATTTGACTACGTTCTTGCTGGGGTTGGTATATGAAAAACAGGTGGGCTGTGTCACAGGGAGGAGTGTTGCTGTGAGAATACGGCGTTTTACTTGTGTCGATGCATGACACCCTGTGGAAGTCATGCTCTCTCTACTTATTAGTTTTGATGCTAAAAAAGTCTTTGATACAGTCAACTGGGACTTCATGTATCTGTTGTCATGCCACCCCGGCTCCATGCAGGAGCCATGATCATTGGGCAAACCCCGAAATCTCCTTTCCCCACAGCCCAACCCATGATCGGTCCTTCCATGGCCAAGGTCAGGCCACAGGGATCCTTTTCACGCCCTGGATTCAACACCCCCCAAAGTCCAGGGGAACTTATTCCACCTCTGATGTGGAATAAGTCCCCCGTTTACATGGCCAACTCCAGATGTACAGGGCCGACCTCAGAATTGGCCCTGTACATCCGGGGTCATGACACCATCCACTGCCCACCATCGCTCCTCCCTCGGCCTGCCCATGAACAGAGCTCCCCACATAACTCATATCTACATGCAGGGAGCTCTGTTCCCGCCAGTGTGATCCAAGCATTTAGCAGGTCTGGACATCCAGATCAGACATCTAGACCTTCTAAACGTGGGTCAAAAAGACCCCCTGACTGAATTGTATTTCCTTACTATGTTTCCAGTTTTTTTCTGAATTATAAATGCTTTGCCATTTTTTCTTTATCTTTAACTTCTGGCATAGTATACCATGTGATCATCAGATTCAAAGTGCCCATTGCCAGTCCATTTCAGTTCGTTGACACCCAACAGATCAAGTTGTACACATTCCATTTCATTCTTGACCACCTCCAACTTCCCTTGGTTCATGCTTCGTACATTCCATGTTCCAATGTGTAAGACATCTTTGCAGCTTCTGACTCTCATTTCATGCACAGCTACATCAGCAGTCAGACACATTGAGGGTTTTGCTCCAACCATATCATAAATGCTGGCTTTACTCTGGAATCATCAACTCTTCCCAGTAGATGATTGATTGCCTTCCGATCTTGATGGGCTCATCTTCCAGCACTATATTGCAATTTGATTTGTTGTGACAATCAATTGGGTTTTTGTGGCAAGATAGGAAAGTAGATTTCCAGGCCTTGATGGGTGATTTGTATTAGTCTGGCACCTCAGTGATACCTGTCCATCTTGGGAAACCCTGCCAGTAGTTAAGCTACTGGCAGGGTTTCCCAAAGTGTAGCTTAGCCCTCAGCATCACTGTTGCACACAAGCCCTCACAGAATGCAAAATACAATGGGTGCCTTTGAGTCAAAGCTGACTCCTGGTGACCCAGAAGCTCCTGGGTTTTCTTGGCAGTGTGACTGGAAGTAGATTGCCAGGCATTTCTTCCAAGGCAATGGAGGATTAAGTGACTTGCCCAAGGCCACAAGGAGTGTAAGTGGGAATCAAACTCTGGTTGTTTGGTTACCAAGCCAGTGTTCTAACCAGTAGGCTAATCCTCCACTCCTAACAGAATAAGAAACTGCAAATCAAGCTGTTGCTGTTGTATCGATTCATCGTATTGTTAGTCTTCCTCTTTTACGTTGACTTTTCTTTTATCTCCTGACTGCTTTATTTGAAATTATAGCAAAAACAAAATACAAAAAATAAACTCTGAGCGAGGAGTCAAAGTGGCCTCAAGGAAACTGGGAAGCTTCCTAGTTTCCCAGGAAAGGGGCCCAATTTGAAAAGGTGGGAAGTGGAAAATGTGCTCCATCTGAGACTAAGGGGGGTGTTTACTAAATGGCGGTAGCGTACTCCATGCGATATCGAAGCTGTGGTCCTGAAATCAATGGGGCTGCGGCTTTGATATCACACGGAGTCTGCTACCGCCATTTAGTAAACACCCCTCTAAGTAAAAAAAAAAAGCCTTTAACAACAGGATCTTAACATTTCTGACTCCAGACCTGCCAAAAGTGTAGCTACCTAAGTTCCCATGTTTGTTCTGCTATTTAGTCTTTTTTCTGGCCTTGCTTAAGGTCTAGGTTAATTGAATGACTACTCCCCGTAACTCAAAAAATCCACATTCAATAGCTTGTTCGCATTCAGTAACTTAGGATTAGACAACAAAAGCCTCAGAACCATCCTTTTGGCACTTGATTCTGGGTACTGTGATCTCCCCAGTTATGTGCCGGTTAACATCAACGGCTAATGTTGAGAAAAATCATATCACTTGTAACTTAACTCAGTTCATGAATAATAACAAATTGTACTTAGCATTTTCATGTGATATGAAGCTGTTCTCTCGATGTATTCAAAAAATTCTTGTCCCAATTGGTGTCCCAACGCCAACTGTATAGGCGCCTGTGCGTTTCTCCTTATGGGTTTTTCAAAGGACAGATAATGCTGATGATAGTTTTGTGTACATCATCTGTAAAAAATAATGTCAATTAATGACTGAACTCTTGCGAAAAAATCACAACATCACACACTTATGAAGATGGAAAACGAAAGCAATAAATAATACCATATATACGCGCCAATTCTCTTGTCTTCAAAGATATGCTCCCTTCAATGCCCTGGGAGATCCAAAAAGACGCCGCGCATGCGTGCCAGAAGTCAGGGTAGCCATATTTAAAGAGACCTGTTTAAAGAGACCTATAGTCCCACCCCACTATTGTGGACACTCCTCCCTAAATGCAGGACATCCACTCAATACTGGCGTTGAGACCCTCGGGTTGCACTGTGCCCAAAACGTAAATCCAGTGCTGCTCCTTATACAATAACAGTTGATCCCTCGATTTTCCAAACCCAGCACTGGATACCTCCTCAATACACCAACAACGGAGGTGTGCAAATGTGTGATTGAATTGCAAACAATGAGAAACAATCGGAGCTTCCTTCCGAGCACAGCGGAGCCTACTTTCATGCTCCTTCATTCTGATGACAAATGAACGGATCGTCTTGCCGATGTATAACAATCCACATGGGCACAAAATAGCATAAATCTCATTTGTGGATTTGCAAGTAGTAGCTTGTTTGATCCAATATCGTTTGCCCTTGTGTTCAAAAAAATTATCTCTCAATAGTAATATTGCAAATAGTACAATGTCCACAAATGCTATGGCCCCCTCGTCGGGTGAATTGATCACAAGACACAAGGGGTCTCAATCGAGTGGGACTTAAATGCTCCTTCAAAATCCGTTTCCAAACGCATCACACCGATTTATCCTGAAGACCTGGCACTATCTTCAATAATGCACTGTGTTTCTTAAGCACTTTTTGCAAACTGGAGCTGAGTGGAGAATAACGTGTCACTAAATTAACTTTTTCTTCTTCTCTTCCCAAATCACCACTTCGTCCGCGGGGAGTTAGCAATAAGTTCCTGTTGTAATAAAGAGCCCTTTTATATGCCCGTTGAACCAATGAACGGGGATATCCTCTATCCAAAAAATTCTGTTTCAAATGATAAGACTGCTGCTTATAATCTTGTACTGTGGAACAATTCCGCCGGTACCGCAGAAACTGCGAGATCGGTAAACTATCCTTCAATTGAGGAGGATGGGCACTGTCATAGTGAAGCAAAGCATTGCGATCTACCGATTTGCGAAAAATTGATGTGCCCCATCCCGTGGGTTCCCGAAAAATTGTTAAATCTAAATAAGTAATGGTGTCTCTGTGTAATTCACTCGTGAACTTTATGTTAATGTCCCTGTGATCCAACCATTGAAAAAACAATTGCAATGTGGACTCGGTACCTTGCCACAGCATAAAAACGTCATCTATATAACGGTACCATGCCTTGATGTTAGACAAATAGGGGGAAGCTGGAAACCACTTCTTTTCAAAATCCCCCATATATAGGTTTGCTACCGATGGGGCACAGGTAGCACCCATGGCCACCCCCGATATTTGAAGGTACAATACACCTTGAAACTCAAAAAAATTCTTAAATAAGGTCAACCTCGTAAGTTCCTCCAAAAACTGTAGCTGAGCTGACGACAAATCACCTCTGTTGGCCAACACCACTTTAATCAATTCATGAGCCCTTTCTTGAGGAACACTCGTATATAATGATTGGACGTCCAGGGTTACTAAAATAATATCATCATGCTTTGCCCACGATGATAATCCCTCCAATATATGCAAAAAATGAGTCGTGTCACGTACAAAAGATGGAATTTCAATCAATAATGGTCTTAAATAAGAATCCAAATACGTAGATAGAGGTTCTAAGATAGTACCCTTGATGGATACAATAGGACAACAATAGGAGTTTTTTCTGGCCTTGGCAAATTCATCTTATAACACTGTCCGTCAATTTACTGCAGGAAATGGGCAATTGTATCTCTGTCTCTAGGAAACGAGCTAATCCATCAATGGCAGGAAAGACTCAGTGTTAGCCCAATTCAACAGCACCCCAGTACTTTGTGCCAATCTATATTCTATGTTCCTTCCACCCCGCATAGCCTCTGTTTGAAACCTTCCTCCTCCGGATTTGGAGGGAGTGTAAGAAAGAGAGGGATGGACTCTGAAAGAACAGCTAGTTCCACTGAGGCTGGTGTGCTCTTCTAAGCACTAAGGAACAGACCAGAATATTTTACAACCATGCAATCGACAACTGCTATTTTCATATCAAAAGGACTTTACTACATATACCGTAAAGCAGGGGCAGCGGAATATCTTTTTGGTTGGAGGGACCAAACAAACCAATCTCCAGATCCACCCTCAAACTTTCTATTTTCTGATACTATGTTAGGCAAAATATTGGTGGGGCCATGGCCCCTGTGACCCGCCCCATTCTGCTGCCCATACAGTAAAGAAACTAGATTTAATTTTCAGACCTGAGAATAATCACATATTTAAAGTCAATGTACCGTAGGAACTGCTATGATGGTGCAATTAATATAAATGGTAAAAGAGTTACAAATCTATTTAAAAGCCTATGTAAAAATCTTCAGAAGACTGTTCATGAGTGACTAGCCGAACTGAAAGTACATAAGGTGATGGGATGGGATGGGTTACATACGAGGATATTAAGGGAACAAAAAGAATTTTAGCAGCTCTACTCTGAGACCTTTTCAATGCTTCCTTAGAATAGCGAGTAGTCTTAGAGGTCAAGACAGTCTGATGCGGTTCCTCTTCACAAAATTGGAAATAAGGAGAAGGGTGAGAACTACAGGCTGGTTAGACTGATCCTGGTGTTGAGTAAATTCATGGAGCTGCTGCTGAAACAGAGGACAGTGCAGTTTCTGGACTCCAGTGGATGACAGGGTCCAAGGCAGCACGATTTTACCAGAGGTGACCCAACAGCTGGATGGAGGGAGAACACTAGATGTGGTGTAGTTGGATTTTAGCAAGCCTTTTGACATGGATGTCCATAGCTGGCTAATAAGTGCCCTTGGTATGGGTCCAAAAGTGACTGTCAAGGTCAGAAACTTGCTGTGGGAAGTAACAAAAAGTAGTGATAAATGGAGTTCACTATGAGGATAGGGGTGTTACAAGTAATGTGTTGCAGGGATCAGTCCTTTGCCCGATTCTTTTCATTATTTTTGTAAAAGACATTGCAGAGGGGCTCTCAAGAAATATTTGACTTTTTCTGGATAACAAATTCTGCAACAGGGTGGACATTCTGGAAGGTATGGAAAAAACAAGAAGGGATCTAGCGAAATTTGAGGAATGATTTGGAGTTTGGAAGCTAAAATTTAATGCTAAAATATGCGGGGTCATGCATTTGGACAATAAAAACCCAAGAGAGATGTACAGTATGATGGGTGACGTTCTGTGCATTAAAGAAGAGCAGGACCTGAAAAATAATCATATCTGACAATCTTAAGGTGGCCAACAGACAGCAGAGGCCAGAAGGATGCTTGGGTGCATGAATAGGGGGACGACCAGCAGGAGAAAAGGAAGTGAGAGTGTATCTATATAGATCTCTGGTGAGGCATCTTTTGGAATGCAACACGCAGTTCTGGAGACAGCACCTTCCAAAGGATATAAAAAGACTGGAATCGGTCCAGAGAGTGGTTATTAAAATGGTCGGTAGTCTTTATCATAGATCATATAGGAACAGACTAAAAGATATAAGTATGCATACTTTGGAAGGCAGGCAAGAGAGGGGCGATATGATATATCACAGCACTGTTTTATGTATTTCATGTTGTTTAATGTAAACCGCCACTGATCTTAGGAAATGGCGGTATATAAAAGATTTGCAAATAAATAAATAAATATAAATGCACTGGAGGCAACCCTCTTTCAATTCAAAGGAGGATCGTAGGATGAGGGTGAAAGGGAATAGACTCAGGAATAACTTAAGGGAATGTTTCTTTATGGATAGGGTAGTGAATGCATACAACCTCCTCACATTGGGGATGGTGATAATGAGGACGATATCAGAATTTGAAAAAACTTGAAAGAAGCATAGAGGATATCTAAGGGAGAGAAAGAGGTTGTAAATTTGAATGGTTTGGATGGGCAGACTGGTGTTTTGCTGCTGTCATGTCTATGTTCCTAAGTCTATGCATCCTCTGTGACAGATTTATTTTCAACCTCATGTAGCCTGGATGCATATGTCTCACTCACTGTGGGTTCTGATGCTTTGGTTATATTTATTTATTTCTGAAACCTTGGGTGTTATCTCTGTGCGGTCTCCTATCTCGCCGTGCTTCAGTCTGTATCAGGAAATGATCTCATGCTCTGGGACAGAGGTTCAGTCTCCATCCCCCTTTATTAGAACAACTCGGGGACTGATGTTGAAACACAATTAAAGCCTTTTGACCAACTTAGTAAAAGTCTATGTAACTGTGCTTCCTCTACTTTGGCATTTATCCTCTCCATGCTTTGCTCATAGTCCTTTTTGCTAATCCCGGGGGAATCTACTGTTTTACACAGTCCTTGTTAGGCGCTAGCAGCAATACTCAGCTAAGGAGTTGGAACAAGCACATGTTCAACATTCTCATCGCTCACTCCAATAGAGACTTTCTAGATCACTGCACAGACCTCCCAAAATGTGTACAGGCAGGTCTCCCTCTGCACGGCTCCACATTGAACAGGTTCAATCTGTCACCCAGGTCATGCCAAATTAAAACTGTGATCAGGGTAACTGGATCATACCATTCTGAAAAGTAACCATGGGTAAATAAGTTATTACAGGGATTGCCTAAATATTCTTTATGTAGTTTACAAACCATCTAGCAAGCTACAGCAAGAGTAGCAATTGGTTGTGAGGATGGCACCAGTATTATCTGCTCCACACTGGCTTCCAGTTGAACAAAGAGTAAGCTTTAAAGTGTTATGTTTGACCTTTAAAGCATTATAGGTTGATGGTGCAGACTATCTGAAACAATTGTTAAACATTGTTATATTCTGATGAGAGCACTGTGTTTAGTGCTCTTAGTCAACTAGTTAAGTCAAGAGCTGGGGCATTTTGGTGTTGTGGCCCTAGGTTATGGAATAGTCTTCCCTTAGATATCCGGTTGGCAGATATGTACATATCTGACTTTTAGTCAGAAGCTAAAAAGGTTTCTATTTCAGGTGGCATTTGGATGAGAGGAGTTGGGGGGGGGGGGGAGGGAGTGGGTATGCCCTCTGCTGGATGAGATTGGCATAGGGTTGGGCAAGGATGGAAGGAGATGGAAGGTTGAGTGTCTCATAAGGCTAGTGTCTTTTATGGGGTATTTTTAAGTGAAGTATTTATTTTATGGATGATTGTTTTAATTTGTATACATGTATTACTTTTATTGTAATACTTTCCCCACTTGTTTGTCCATTATATTTATTATGTTTATTTTATGTAATTTTTTTGCAAGTGTTTGGCAACTTGTCTAGAGTATTGTGCTATCAGGAGTGCAATAAATAAATAACAAGAAGATGATAAATAAGTCCCGTGTCAGTGTCATTATTTAAGCCACAACAAATCTACACATCAAAGAGATACACTAAATACACTAAATGCCTCATTTTCAGACCCTAGTTCTAACAAACTACAGTCAAACGGTCCTATTCATCAATAAATCAATATAAACACTAGAGCCCAGTGTCCCACACAATAGTCTTCACAAGTTTTCTACAAAATACATAAGGACACAACAAAGAGCAATAGGAAAACCAGCAGTACAAAACCAGATCAACACTTTTCTGGTTTAATAAAGGCTGATTGCAAAAAGAATAACACTCCACATAGCAAAGTTGAAATACTTATACTTGTAGATGGGCTCCCTTGTTGTATGGCAGAGGGCCCTCGAGTGGGCCCTCAACTAGTTGCAGATAAAATGACAGCATTACTCGTCTCATGGAAGGGTGAGGACCTAATCAAGAGCAATATGTGTGAGGATTGTTGAAAACCAAAGGCCTGGGGAAAATAACCAATACTGCATGGCAAATACAACTCCCCCTCCCTCCCAAAAGTAAAGGCATGGGAAACATAACTTGCACTACATTGCAGGTTCTACCAAAGCAATCCTACTGGGCAGATTGGATGGATCACATTGGTCTTTATCTTCCATTAACCATTATGTTACTATGTTAACACAAAAAGTGAGAAGATGATCATTAAGGTCCTTATAGTGACTGAGGAGGACTTTTGTTATTCATGGTCCCCCAGCTGCTGAAAACTTGCCTAACCTTGCTCCAGATGCTGAGTCTGCTAAACTCTGATGTTACCTGTAACCCCACCACCTCATACTGGTGTCATCAGAGGCTATCTCGAAAGGGAGACCCTCCAAAGGTGGCAGGGTACCACTGGCATGTCACCACTGAAATGATGAGCTAAAGGGGGTTGTCCCTTTGGAAGCTCCTTTGGGAGCAACTGACAGCATCGGGGAGTAAGTTGATCCTTTTGTAGGTGCATTACTGAACAAGCAACTGTCCTGTTGCAAGGGTCACTCCATTTGTCTGTTTGTCTGTCCATCCGCATGCATAGGTTGGTTTGCACATTTGCAAACAGACCTACACTACAGAGAAACACTAAACATTGAGGAAGCCTGAAACAGCAGAATCTGGAGTGGCTCTGCTATGCGAGGCCATCGGATCATCTCAAGACAATTTTAGGCACAGCAGAGCAGACTAGAGTGACAGGCTTTGAAGCCCAGGCCCAGCCTGCTGAAGAGAAAAACAGACTAGAAAAAATGAGCGGAGCCAAGCAATGTGGCATGCAGAGAACCTGGGCCCTACATACTGAGGAGAAAGAGGCCAGAAGAAATGAGTGGAGCTGAACACCATGGCAGGCAGAGAACCAAAGAAGTCAAGAAAGAATGAGCAGAGCTGATCGGCCCAGCAGGAGAAAAGCCTGGGCCCCATCTGCTGAAGAAAAGGAAGCCGGAGAAAGTGAGTAGAGCTGCCGCAGGTGGAGAATCCAGGCTCTGCCTGCTGAAGAAGAAGAGAGGTGAAGAAAATGAGGCAAGCAGCAGGCAAACATTGAAAGAGGTACAGTCCAGAAGAGATGGAAAGGCGGCAGAGGGAGGGCACAAGGAAAAGAGAAGATGAGGAATAGGGAAAGCTTGGGTAATGGAGGGGGAGGGAAGGTTCTGAGAGAGATACCAGTAGGGGTAGCCAGAAACCATCTATGGCTTGGCTATTACCCACCTAACCACCCACCCATTAACTCACACACCCCATCTGGTCTTCCATGGATTAAAATGGATTTCTGGATTTGAATGGGAAATGCGTGCTCATCTTTTTTGTTTTTCTGAACCCTGTTTGGTGACCAAGCCAATACCTTCAATACTTTGCCCTTTTTACTACTTTTGTGAATGGATAGGATTGAACTGAATTGTGAAGTTCTTCAGGAGTTGAGAATGAGACTGTACTTGGTAAATGCTCAAGCTGCCTATGCTCCGAGAGTTTGGTGGTAGAGATCTCTTCTACGGAGATTGTTGAGATGATAAGAATCCAAGGGCCCGATTTTCATTTAGGTGGTGCTAAGTGCCGCGTCAGCACATAGCCTGCACGTCATCCGTCTAACCCAGATTTTCAATGCCGGGGTCATATGTGGCCCCCGGCATTGAAAATCCGGTTCCTGCCACACAACCTGGAAGCCACAGGAGCTAGCCGGGTAGCACTGATTTTGGATCATTTTCCATGCCTATCATGAAGGCGCCGAGGGCTAACCAGGTAGCATCAAAAATCGCTGCTACCTGGTTAGCCCTTTCCTCTGTCCTCGCTCCACCCTAGAACACCCCCAAAATGCATCGATGCTAACCGCATAGCATCTAGGCACGTTAGGGACTTATCTGGGGTTTTCGGTAGGCACTACCCATGTAGGTGCCTTTCGAAAATCCAGGATAAAGCATTTACAGGGGTAACTAGAGCAGTCACCTGTGTAAATGCCCTCGAAAATGCCACCGAGTTTTTCTTTCCAGCTCAAATGAATATTAGAAAGAAATAATACATAAAGGGCCCGATTTTCAAAGACATTTACATTGGTAACAGCCCACGTTAACCGTGTAAATGCCTTCATCAGGGATTTTCAAAGGCACCTACACAGCTAGTGCCTTTGAAAATCCCTGATTAAGTCCCTGTGCACCCTGGCGCTATCCGGTCAGCATCGGGATGTGTTGGGCGCATTCCAGGGCACAGCAGAGGCGGTGAATAGTGCTAACTGGGTAGTAGCCATTTTGGGTGCTGCCCGATTAGCGCTCTGTGCCTTAAAGATAGGCGAGGGTTTTCCGTCACCTATCTTTAAGGTGCCAGGGCTAACCAGGTGGCATCCAAAACTGCTGCTGCCCGATTAGGCTCAGCAGCTTTTCAACTGTGCACGAACACCAGATTTTCAGTTCCATCGCTAGGGAAGTGAAAATCCGGGGTTAAGGGGTCAGCGGGCAGGGTTGAAAATGTCTGTAGTTCTCTGAGCCATTTTCAAACTCATGAAGGCAAATTTCAGATAGGACATGGAGAGGGGAATTAAGATGTTGATGTTGGGTCATGGAAAATTCCCACCATATTTTATATAGAGATTGCTTATATGTAACTATGCGAGCAACAGCAACATCCAGTGTCACACTAAATTACTACAATGAAGGTTACAAAAAACCTGATATTTTCCAGAACAGGGGAGGTTCTGACTGCCAGTCACTTCATGCTGAAAGAAGACTCCTCCAGGAGTGAAAATTCAAGTCCCTATAAACCACTCCCAAAGGTAGAGCTCTGTCTTTGGCACATAGTGACTGAACCATGAGGAAGGAGTAAGGCTTCTGCCCTAATGGACAAGCATCTTTCGCATACAGCCACTGAAACCATCCAGACAGGGCCGGCCCATCCATTGAGCAAGAATGTTGTTTGCACAGGGCCCCGCGTTTCAGGGGCCCCATGCAAACAACATTCTGCCCATCAGCCACTTTAAAAGAAAAAAGAAACTTGCTGCTGCCGCTGCCACCGTGGCAGTGGCAGAATGAAGTGTCTCCTGCAGTCAAGTGTCTCCCATGGGCCCCCCCCCCCCCGGCTGCCCAGCAGAGACCACCTCAATCACTCTCCTCAGCGCGGCTTTCAGAGCCGCGAGAGAAACTCTCCCTTCACGCCTCTGAAAGCCGCACCCAGGAGAGTGATTGAGGCAGTCTCTGCTGGGCAGCTGGGGGAGGGGCCCCCACGGGAGACACTTGACTGCAGGAGACACTTCATTCTGACGTTGCCACGGTGGCAGCGACAGAAAGTTTCTTTTTTCTTTTAAAGTTTCCCTGGGCTGATGGGGGGGGAGGGGGCTAAGACTGGTAATGGGCTGATGGGGGGGGTTAGGACAGGAGGTGGGCTGATGGGGGGGTTAGGACTGGTAATAGGCTATGGGGGGGCTGACTAAAAATGGGGCAATGGGGGGCTTAGGACTGGTAATGGGTTGAGGGGTTGCTAGTACTGGAAATGGGCTGAGTGGAAGGGGGCTTGAACTGCAAATACCTAATGGGGACGGGGACTTGGAATGGAAATGGGCTGAGTGGAAGGGGGGGCTAGAACTGCAAATAGCTGATGGGGAGGGGGCTTCAAATGGAAATGGGCTGTGAGGGAAGGGAGCTAGGACTGAAAATGGGCTGAGTGGTGGGGGAGAGCTAGGACAGGAAATGGGCTGATGGAGGGGCTAGAATAGGACTGGAAATGGGCTGTTGGGAGGTGCTAAGATTGGAAATGGGCTGTGGTGGGTGCTTGGACTGAAATGGACTCATGGAGGGGCTAGAACTGGAAGTAGGCTCATGGGGGGCTTGGATTGGGAATGGGCTGAGTGGAGGGGAGCTAGAATTTGACATGGGCTGATGGTGGGGCTAGGAAAGGACTAGAAATGGGCTGATGGGGGGCTGGGATTGGAAATGAGCTGATGGAGGGACTCGGATAGGACTGGAAATGGATGGGGGAGCTAGGACTGGAAATGGGCTGATGGTGGGGCTAGGATAGGATTGGAAATGGGCTGATGGGGGGGCTAGGACTGGAAATGGGCTGATGCGGGGACTAGAAGAGAGTGGATGCTGGGTGGGACTGGAACTAGAAGGGAGCTGATGTTGGGGGAGGATTGCAATGGGATGGAGCTGGGAGAGTGAAATGGAGAGAGGAAAAATATTTTGTGTGGGAGGGAAGAAAGATCTACAATTGGCCGGGTATTGAGAGAGTAAGTGGGGATTGAGGATGGAGGGGTAAAATTTGAGTGGATGAAATAGGAATGAGGAAAGAGCAAAAAGAGAAAGATTAGTATGTTAAAGCAGATGTAGAGAGAGAATGGAAAAAACTAGAAGAGAGAAGAAAGGACAAATGGACAGCAGATGAAGAGTTAGACACGAAGAAACCAGAAGAAAGTGACTGGAGCAATTGCAACTGAAAAAAAAATGCACAAAAGGTAGAAAACATAAGAACATAAGATATGCCATACTGGGTCAGACCAAGGTCCATCAAGCCCAGTATTCTGTTTCCAACAGTGGCCAATCTAGGTCATATGTACCTAGCAGTATCCCCAAGGGACACAGGTTCCACAATGCTTGTATTGGTTCAAGCATTGATATCCTGGGTCCCTTCTTAATAATGGTTTATGGACCTTTCCTCCAGGAACTTGTCCAAACCTTTTTTAAACCCAGCTACACTAACAGCCTTTACTACATCCTCCGGTAACAAATTCCAGAGTTTGATCACACGTTGAGTGAAAAAATATTTTCTTTTATTAGTCTTAAATAGTTTACCCTGTAGGTTCATTGCATGTCCCCTAGTCTTTCTATATTCTGATAAGGTAAACAATCGATCTACGTTTACCCGTTCCACTCCGTTCATTAATTTATAGACTTCCATCATATCTCCCCTCAGCCGTCTCTTTTCCAGGTTAAAGAGCCTAACCTTTTTAGCCTTTCTTCATAGGAGTATCCTTCCATCCCCTTTACCATTTTGGTGGCTCTTCTCTGAACCTTTTCTAAAATCTCTATATCCTTTTTAAGATACGGCGACCAGAATTGCACACAATATTCAAGGTGCGGTCTCACCATGGAACGATATAAAGGCATTATAATATCTTTAGTTTTATTTTCCATTCCTTTCCTTATCATACCTAGCATTCTATTTGCTCTCTTGGCCGCCGCTGCACACTGGGCCGAGGGTTTTAACATGGTATCCACAATGACGCCTAAATCTTTTTCCTGGGTGGTAGTTCCTAATGTGGAACCTTGCATCGTGTAACCATAGTTTGGGATGTTCTTTCCTAGGTGCATAACCTTGCACTTGTCCACATTAAATTTCATCTGCCATTTTGATGCCCAGTCTTCCAATTTATCAAGATCCTCTTGCAATTTTCCACAATCCTCTTGGGTTTTAACAACTTTAAATAGTTTTGTGTCATCTGCAAATTTGATAACCTCACTCGTTATTCCACTTTCCAGGTCATTTATGAATATGTCAAAAAGCAGCGGACCCAGCACAGATCCCTGGGGTACACCACTATTCACCTTTCTCCATTGGGAAACTTGGCCATTTAGCCCTACCCTCTGCTTTCTATCTTTTAGCCAGTTCCTGATCCACAATAGTACACTGCCTCCTATCCCATGACTCTTTAGATTTGCCAAACGTCTCTCATGAGGGACCTTGTCAAAGGGTTTCTGAAAGTCCAGATACACAATATCAACCGACTCACCTTTGTCCACCTGATTATTCACTCCTTCAAAAAAACATAATAGATTAGTGAGACAAGATCTTCCTTGTCTAAAGCCATGTTGGCTGTCTCCCATTAGGTCATGACTATCTACATGCTGAGTAATTTTATTCTTTATGATGGTTTCTACCATTTTTCCCGGTACTGATGTCAGGCTCACCGGTCTGTAGTTTCCCAGATCACCCCTGGAACCCTTTTTAAAAATTGGTGTTACATTGGCGATCCTCCAATCTTTGGGTATTAGAGATGATTTTAATGATAGTTCACAGATTACTAATAGCAGGTCTGCAATCTCATATTTCAGTTCTTTCAACACCCTTGGATGTATACCATCCGGCGCAGGTGATTTGCTACTCTTCAGTTTATCTAATAGTTGTAATACATCTTCCCGATGTATCGATATTTCCTTCAATTCTTCCGCACCTTTAAATACCACTTCAGTCATGGGTAACATCCCTACATCTTCCTCAGTAAAGACTGAAACAAAGAATTCATTCAGTCTCTCCGCTATCGCCTTGTCGCCTCTTAGTGCTCCTTTAACCCCTTTATCATCTAATGGACCAACTGACTCTCTCAAAGGTTTTTTGCTACGAATGTACTTGAAAAGGTCGTGTTTTTGCTTCCGCAGCAAACTCCTTCTCAAATTCTCCCTTTGCCTGCCTTATCAATGCCTTGCATTTGACTTGCCAGTGCTTGTGCTGATTCCAGGTTTCGTCGTTTGGCTCTTTTTTCCATTTCCTGAAAGATGCTTTTTTGGCAACAACAGCCTCTCTGACCTCACCTTTAAACCATGCTGGCAGTTTTTTGGACTTCCTTCCACTTTTCTTAAAGTGTGGAATACAGCTGGTCTGGGCTTCCAAGATAGTATTTTTCAACAACAGCCAAGCCTGATGTACGTCTTTAACCTTTGCAACTGCTCCTTTTAGTTTTTTCTTAACTGTTTTCCTCATTTTATCATAGTCTCCCTTTCGAAAGTTAAAAGGTAGTACTGTGGATTTCCTTACTATCCCTCCTCCACTAATTAAATCAAAGGCGATCATGCTATGATCACTATTGCCAAGTGGCCCCAACAACCTTATCTCTTGCACTAGATCTAGTGTTCCACTAAGGACTAGGTCTAATATGGCTTCCACTCTGGTCGGTTCATGAACCAGCTGCTCCAAGAAGCAGTCATTTATTTCATCTAGGAACGTTATCTCCCTAGCATGTCCTGACGTGACACTGACCCAGTCGATACCGGGGTAGTTGAAATCACCCATTATTATTACTGCACTGTAACTTTTGTTAGCTTCCTTGATTTCTTTGAGCATTTCATCATCCATTTGGTCATTCTGGCCAGGCGCTCGATAGTACACCCCCACTGCCATTGCCTTCCCCCTTTTACATGGAATTTCAATCCATATAGATTCTACAGCAGATTTTGTTTCCTGCAAAACTTTAATAATCCTTTCTGACTCAATGCCCTCTCTAACATAGAGAGCAACCCCTCCACCAATTTGATCAGCTCTATCATTACGATATAGTTTGTACCCAGGTATCACAGTGTTCCACTGGTTGTCCTCCTTCCACCATGTCTCTGATATTCCAATCATATCTAACCTTTCATTTAGTGCTATATATTCTAACTCTCCCATCTTATTTTTTAGACTTCTAGCATTTGCATATAAGCATTTTAGAGAATGTATTTTATTCATATTAATTTGGCTGTTGTTAGACATGGGTAATTTGGGATCTTTAAGCTCTGTCTGCTCCATACTTGAGGGCATTTGGGCTACTTTACTCTTTTGTAGAACCTCTCTGCTTTTGGTAATATCCTTCAAAGATACATTCTTCCGAACCATACGCTCTTGGGCGACTGTTGGCTTTCCCCTAATATCTAGTTTAAAAGCTGCTCTATCTCCTTTTTAAAGGTTAATGCCAGCAGCCTGGTTCCATTCCGGTTAAGGTGAAGCCCATCCCTTCGGAAGAGCCCCTCCTGTCCCCAGAATGTTCCCCAGTTCCTAACAAATCCAAACCCCTCATCTCTGCACCATTGTCTCATCCACGCATTGAGACTCCGGAGCTCTGCCTGCCTTTTGGGTCCTGCGCGTGGAACAGGACCTCTCTGTCTGTCTTATGCTTTCCAAGTCTGCTACTTTAGCCTCTAGAGAACGGACTCGTTCCCTGAGAGCAAAGAGCTCCTTGCACCTAGTGCACACGTAAGACCTCTCACCAACTGGGAGAAAATTATACATGTGACACTCAATGCAAAAGACTGGAAAGCCCCCATCCCGTTGCTGGACTGCTGTCTGCATCTTATTTTTAAATTTGTGTTTAGATCTAAGTTCTTTACTTACTAAGGGTTGCTATGGATATTTATACTAATAAAACTGTACCTAATACGTGTAATATACCTTGTTCACCTGAAGCTTAACTAATCGCAGGTCCTTAGTGTATGACTGATTTGGGTAATGAGCTTCACCTGAGAGCACCTCCTGCCTTTGAAGATGTGTAAGTACCTATAAAGCTACGATTATCCCAGGGGTGGGTGGGTGTGGGGAGGGAGGGGGGGAAATAACACTTATTAAAAGAGGGCTGCTACACAGTACCCTGTCTTGTGCTGCTGAGGTAAGCTATATTTTGATTTGATTTAAATTATAGCTCTTAGCTGCTGCTAGGCTCTAACTTCTTATGAAATTTAAACTACAAGCTCTCTGCTGGGTTCTAAATTTAACCAGAAAGCTCTCTTCTGTGTGTTTTAAATTTAAGCTAAAAGTACTTTGCTGATGCTAGGCCCTGAGTGACTATTAAATTTAGACTACAAGCTCTCTGCTGGGTTCCAAATGTAACCAGAAAGCTCTCTTCTGTGTTTTAAATTTAAACTAAAAGTACTTTGCTGTTACTAGGCCCTGAGTGACTATTAAATTTAAACTACAAGCTCTCTGCTGGGTATGAAATGTAACCAGAAAGTTCTGCTCTGTGTTTTAAAACTAAAAGTACTTTTCTGATGCTAGGCCCTGAGTGACTATTAAATGTAAACTACAAGCTCTCTGCTGGGTATGAAATGTAACCAGAAAGTTCTCCTCTGTGTTTTAAATTTAAGCTTAAACTGCTGCTACTAGGCCCTGACTGATTTAACAAAAATAGTGGGTTCACAGATTAATTAGCTTTAATACAAAGAATTCCTTTTAAAAAAATACCAGAAGTATATACTCACAGTTGCAGATCTCTCTCCAGAAGTAACAGTCCCTTTTTCTAGTCCTTCAAAATATCTCTTTATTTTCAATTTATTAACTGGAATATGTCAGCTCTGGGAAATGTGCATCATTAACGTCTGCGCTTTGTTTAGTACAAGAGGAAATTAATTTATAGTTTTATTTCTACAGTGTTGTGTGTACATTCCAAGTTTGGCTTTTGGGGTTCCCAGTTTAATTATTGTCTTCGTGTTTCTAAATTGTGATTCCTTGTTTGTTGATGGTCTATGTTCTGCATGTGTAACTGAGCTGAGGTATTCTGTTTATGTAATTCCTATTTGACTTTGCCAGTTGTTCTCTTTCCCCAGTAGGTCATGTATTATTGTTCTCTGAAATGTATTGGTTTAATATTTGCAGTGTTGCCTTTTGATAGGTAGAGTATGGTGCTTTGTGAGTCCTGGTAGTGCTGTTATGATACAGCGGGTTTGCTATGGGTTTAAATGGGCAGTGTTTGTAGTAGTTTTTTGTAGTAGTTTCTAATGTGCCTGGCAGTTGGCACTGGATCATAGTAATGTAGAAATCTTTTAGTCTTTCTTTATCCATACACTCATTAAGAGGCATGTTTACTAAAAGTTAGTGTATGGTAACATTATGCAAATATTTATGCAAATGAGGCCCCTTATGCAAAAGAGGCCCCACACCGAGTCTCCGCACATGGCCCCGCACCCTCCTTGGGCCGCCCCTGCATCCACAGCAAGGAGCAAGAGCAGTAGCATAGGGGAAGAGAGCAGAAGGTTAATGTTTGTGCAAAACCTGCAATGTCCCACTGTCTCAGAAGGAGAATAGCTCTGCCTGTGTTAAAAGGAGGAAAAGTCATAGCCTATCACGGTAGAAGAAAGAGGTTCCAAGAAATATACCAATTTGGCCTTTCAGTCCGTGACAGCCAGGAGCAGTGCAGAGCAGTTTCAGGGATCTGCATCTACAGAAGCTACCAGTTCTCAAGAAGAGAGGAGCCCACCACATCCACGAGTGAGTCCAGCACAGCACTGGGGACGTGTGTCTGCATCACCACCGCTTCAGATACACTGAGAAAGAGTACTAGAAACAGAGGAGAGAGGTCCCCCTCAGGGAATCCAGCTAAATAACAAAGCTGCTGAATCGGTGAAAAGCGGGGTGTGGTAATATACCAAACTGAAGGAGAAAGGAGTAAACTAAGGCGAAGAAGGTAACTGCTTGTAACAGTTTTTGCTCCTGCCAGTTCTTATTGTTATTATTCAGTGACCCTTAAGTAAAGTAAACTCTTGTAAAATACATGTAAAGGTGTGCAGAACTGCCTGTCGATGTGTTATCACATCCAGGGGGAGCAATGCTTTTTAAAAAGCAGCAAGTGGGATAAAAAGCACGCAGCTTTACCAGGGCCGGCCCTAGAGTTGATCCAAAGTGTTGGAGCCCTAGGCAAACCTCAAGCTTTGGCTGTCAAAATCTATTATTTAGCTTTGAATGGTCTGCTTTTGCTGCCCTCCAAAGTTGCTGCCCTAGGCAACTTCCTAGTTTCCCAAGTGGTTGAGCCAGCCCTGAGCATTGCCTCATATGTGTGTGAGATCAGCTTTCTAAATTCACTGCTCTCAATAGCCACATACATCCCATTCCCCTCCTGTCAGTCACTCCTTAGACATTGATCTCCCTCTGACAAACCCCTGACATCTGATACCTCCAAACCCTCACATCCGATCCACCCCTCCAGTCCTTAATATATCTGATCCCCCCACCCAATCCCTTGGAGGCATCTGATCTCTACACCCCGCTCCCACAGCATCAAGAAACTCTCCCTTGATGGTCCCCAACAGATTCCCTCACCCCCAATTCCATCCCCGGGGTTCTTGCTGTCTAGTAGGAGCAGGAGCAAATCCCCAGTCACTCCTGCTTATGCCAGATCCAGGTTCCAAAATGGCACCTCTGACGCCTAGTCTTATTTGCCCTTATTTGGCAGTTCTCATTTGACACCAAGAAACCTGGTAAGACCCTGGGACAGGATCGGGATGGGGAGTGGGGAAATCTGCCTGGAAGGTTATCCAGGGGAGGTTCTTGATGCCAAAAAGGAGATCAGGTGAAGGGGGATAGATGCCATCGGCGCCTGGGTGAGGAGGGATAAAATGTTGAGGAAGTTGGGTGGGGATCAAATGTCTGAGACCTCAGGGGAGAACGGATATTAGGAGTGTCAGGGGAGTTACTGAATGCTGGGGGAGGGGGGAATGAGATGGGGGATCAACGTCAGGGGGAGTGATTGGGGGGGCTGATCTCAGCCTTTACACCGCCCCTTCAATAAGGCACTTATTTGTGCCTCGGGGCAGCTGTCACTGCTGACTTCTAGATTTTTTAAATATTGATTTGGATTCTCCTTGTAGAAAGGGAATACACGCTGATATCGTAGGCCCACCCAAATCACTCTTTCTCCATGCCTTAACCTTGCCCTCTTGAAATCTTCATGTGGTGGATAATCATGTGTAAATAGCAGCTTTCTTAAATCACATTTGCAAGTGTATTCCAATCTGCATATGTAAATACTGCTGTTTACACATAGGAATCCTTCTAAAATAACCTTCAAAGTGTCTTTGCCCCAGTTTTTCCCCTATGTCAGTTATGGACCTAAGTTTTTGGAGAGTTATTTTGCCATTATTATGATGCTTTATTGGTTGAACACCACCTTGAATGCTGTCTGCGGTTAATAAATGTTTTAAAATCAATAAATAAATTAGACAAACTGAGAAACAACAGACAGACACTCTAGACCCTAAATATATGGGAGCCAATATTCAAGTAGGCAAGCTATGTGCCACTACGGCGCACAGCCCTGCCTGCCCACTCCTAACCCCAGATATTCAATGCCACAGCAACAGCGTTGAATATTTCCATTTTTGGCACGCAGAAAAAACTGCCGCAGAGCCTAACCGGATAGTGGCGATATTGGACCACTACCCGGTTAGCATCCGCAGTTAAAACTAGGCAAGCCAAAAGTTGGCCTAGTTTTAGCCGTGGATTGCTAACCAGGTAGCGGTCCAATATCGCCACTATCCGGTTAGTGGTACTCCGCACCTCCGCTCCATCCCAGAATGCGCCAACCCGCCTCATTGCTAACCAGATAGCTTCAGGGCAGATAGGGCCATAGATGGGGATATTCAACAGCACTAACGGTGTAGAAGCCGTTGAATATCCCCGTTTAAGGCATCTGTACAGTTTACTGGGCTGTAAACCGTGTAAATGCCTTTCAAATTTCAGGCCCATAATGTCTTTCCAACATACTGTTGTGTTGGAAAAAAATAAAAAGGAAGCACCTGAATAAATAATCCTTTTAAAATATTAAGCATGTTCCCAAGCATGAGGTGACAGTGGAATTGACGGGACTAGGATTTGGGCTCTTCTGGAAGGGCCCCGTGAATGACAGTGACAGTGCATGAGCCAATCAAAATGTGCTTCACCCTTGCCTCTAGGAAAATATTCCCAGGGAAAGTCATCTCATCAAGAGAAAGCTGTTAGTAATAAGCAGAGTTAGGGCTTAATGGGAGCTTGTACAGACAGAAGAGAAATCAAATCAGAATTTAATTGGCCTGCAGCAGTCAATGAGGAAAGCGAGAGTACTGAGCTGGGAAGTAGTGTTGCTCTCTTGTGCCGAATCTCGGGCAGCCTGGCTCCATTAAACCTTTATCAATAATAAGTAGGACTCAGAGTGATTTTCCCCTTGGGGAGAAAGAATGAAAGGAGGTGAGGGCAGGTTAAGTCTTGGAGATTCCAGCACATGCCCCTTCAGAAAGTAACGTACTGGGTGTTGCTTTTCTGGAGCGTTTTCATATGAATGCCTACGGCTACAGATGTGAGGTTTATTCTGGAGTAACATAAGGAAGCAATTCTTCACAGAGAGAATGGCAGCTGCCAGGGAGAGCCTCCCATGGGCAAAATATGAAATCCCAGTGGTTCTCTTTTTTTGTGCTTTTCTTTTCAAAAAGAAATATTGTTTATGTACGTTCTATGTACGTTATCTCCTGAATTATTCAACTTATATAGCAACTACATTTTTAGGATAGGAAAATCTATAGAAATAAAGTAAAATCAGATATAACACATTCCCCTAAAACAGTGGTTCCCAAACTGTAATCTGTGGACCCCTTGGGGTCCATGAGGTTACTTCAACGGTCCGCAGGATACAGAAAAGAGGAAAAAAGAGAGTGAGGCTGGTAGGAGGAATAGTGAGAGTTTGGAGGGAACTGACTTATGGGAGGGAGAGAGAAAGAGAATGAAAATGGTGGGGACTGGATGGAAGGAGAGAGAGAGGCTGGTGGAGACGGGAAGAGGGAAGGAGATTACTCCTGCAGGATTTCTGTACACAATAATTCACAATTTTGCATTATTTTTTGTATTTCTTTCTGTATTATATTTTAAATTAAGTATCACTCAAAAACAATACATACGCTTTGCTATTTTCACAAAGAGACACATTTCACAATGGGATGTCCAAGGGCAATCTGGGATGAAAAAGCCAAAACATCTGTAAAAAAAAACAAAAAACCTTGCATATGCCTGCTTTTCTAAGGCATGATTTCAGAAATGTGGATGTGCTCGATAGAAATGTCTATCAAACATCTATATGGATGTCCCCAGTAGAGCATTTCAGAGCCAAGACATCTGATAGCATAATGGTTAGAGTAATAAATTAAAAGCAGGGTGGCTTGGTTCAAATCCTAGTGCAGGCCTTTGTGATCTAAAGCTAGTCACTTAATTCTTCATCTTCTCTACACTCTCTGGATGTTTTAAGGTGAAAACAAACACTTTCCTGATGCCTATTAGTGCCCGGAGCAGGTATAAACATGGTCGTGCCTGCAGACGTCTCCGACATTTCTGAGATCGAACATGGACATATAACTCCATTGCTCCTCCCCAGACAAGCCTCTGCGACATCACTTGCCTACTTGAATGTCCCATGTTACACAAAGTATTCGTTCAAGAAGCTGTGGCCATTACATTTTGTACTTGAATGTCCCTGCATGGGAGATGTCATTTGTGGAATGTCTACAGAGTCATCTCCATGATTTTGACATCCAAATCACAACTAAACCTTTTAAACTGACCCTCAAAGCATGCAGAATTTTGCAGAATTTAGACCTTTTGACACAGAAGTTTTAAATTTTGTTTGCAGACTTCCAGCAGGAGTAGGAGAAAAAGAGAGGGGAAGGAATCCAGGAAGAGTGGTAGGAATGAAGTGGTGGTACCTGAACTTTTTCAAGGTTGTAAGGGGTCCACACAACCAAAATAGTTAGGATCCTCTCTCCTAAAACTTATGGATCAAGTTCAAAACTGAAAGGAATTTCTCCATTAAACTTACAGATGCAGCCCAAAATTAAAAAAATGAATGGAATAAAAATATAAACATTTAAAAAAGAAAAGAAAACAATAATATAAAAGAGTCATCAACCTTTGCATCCAACAGTGTTTCATCTCACCAGTGGGCTTTCTCTTCATAAACTGCTTCATCAAACTGGAATTCTGATATATTTAACTTATTTTCAGACTTCTAGATCATGCATCCAAATACCAGTTTCAATGTAGTGTACAATAATATGGAGACAATTTCCACTTGTACATGTTATTCAGAATGGGCTATCTGCTGATTGAGAGTAGGGTAAAATTAAAAACAATATGGTTTGTCTTCAAATGCATTACGATTGGGGTCAATCTTCAAAGGAAGTTAAACATTTACTGTTTGCATGGAGGGAGGAGTAGCCTAGTGGTTGGGGCAAGGTACTTCAGGCCAGATGGTCGGGGGTTCAAATCCCACTAGAGGACAGCAACCTTGGGCCAGAAGGACTGGGGTTTCTAGTCCCACAGATGCTCCTTGTGGTCTTGGGCAAGCCACTTAACCCTCCATTGCCCATGTTCCCTGTAAGTATTAGTGTATGTGTCTCATATCCCTGCATGTTAAATGTATCCCCCAATTGTGTTGTGACCGCTTTGATTGAAGGATAAGGCGGTATACAAAACTGTCTAAATAAAATAAATAAATACCATTCTGTTATCCATGTATTTTCAGCCACTATTCAAATAGTTTCAGAGCAGTTTGACATATTTTCAGCCTGAAACTACCTGTTCTGTGGAGGACCATAACATGTATATTCAATGTTGCTGACAATGGAGGTCACATTTTAGAAGCCCTAATCGTGATTTCCACATCTGACAATGCCCATTTAGATATAGAAGTCACATGGATGTTCCTAGAACCATTTTAGAAAGGCCTGAATTTATATGTTCCCAATGCAACCACAACCAGATCACAAGGAGGCACAGTGGAGGGGTGCCCGGGGTGTTCCTACAAAAATAAACATGTGCTCCCAATTTTAGAATGGTGCTGTATGTCTGAAATTGCCAATGGACATGTCTAAGGCCATACCTGAATGGGCACCAGAAAGTTGCTTGTTTCAGCAATCTCATCCCTATTAACAGAAGAAGAGAAAACCCTCTCATTTCCCCCAAAACCTTTCACGCTTCAAAAGAAAAAAAATACAGGTAAATAAAGAGACCATTTTCCTGGCTTCCGCATCACTGCACGTCTCTGAAATTCCATCATGGGCATGTGTATGTTGTCTAGACCAACACCGTCCATATCGGACATGTGAGAGTTTCTAAAATCAAGCGACAACTTGCATATGTCTGGTCCATTATTCTGCATTCCCTATTTCTTTAGGTTTTGATGGAGAAATTTATCTTTTAGCACTTACATATGTCCATCTTCACTGCTGACCCTTCCATGAAATTTCAGATGTTTTGACTTGGACGTCCTAGATTTCATCTACATGGCCTTTCTGAAATGTTCCTTCACATCTATAGCAGCGCTGAATATACACATTTTCATTCACGTTCCCGGAGTTCAAATTAAAACACTGACCACTGCTGTTAAATATTAGCCCCATTTTCTTTGAGTAATAGTTCTCAGCTGTTGCTCACTTACATTCCACATGGGAATTTTGATCCTCCCAGCAGGCCCTCATTTCCTTCCCAACACTAGAAGCAGAAGTGGGATTCAGCCGATTTGCACTGTTTCGCACAAACCTGTTACTAAAATTTCCCAAGTTTGACAAACCAGTCCCTATAGGCCAGCATCTCCCGAACTGTGGGTCACAACCCCAAATGGGGTTTCAAAATCTTTATTTGGGATCGCAGCCGCATATTGGGTTCGGGACGGGATAAATCGCGCTTTCAGGAGGCCACCTCCTGTCGAATTCAGCCCGTTGTCCACCGCCGGTAAAAAAAAGAAAGTACAGGTGTGGGGTCTTTGTGATACAAGTGCATGCCTGCCTCTAAGACCCTACCAGCCTGTCCTCCCTGTCCCTCTTCTCTGATGTACGTCAGAGGAGGCAGACAAGGAAGACCGGCAGGGACTTAGAGGCATGCATGCATAACCCTGTAAGACCCTGCCGGCCTTCCTTGTCCCGCCCTCTCTGATGCATACTTGTCAGTCAGAGGAGGTGAGGCAAGGAGAGCCGGCAGGGGCTTAGAGGCAGGCACGCACTTGCTTCAGAAAGGCCCTGCGCTTGTACTACTTTTGTTACCGGCAGTGGACAACGGGCTAGATTTGACAGGAGGTGGCCTCCCGAAAGTGTGATTTACCCCATCCTGAACCCAACATGTGGCCGCAACAGGTACGAGTCAAAGAGGGCGGGACATGGAGGGCCGGCAGGAAGGCACATGGGCGCTTCTATCAGAAAGGGCTGAGGGGGGCATAAGGAGACAAAGGGGTGATGCTAGACATGGGTGGGGGGAGACATAGGGAGACAGAAGTCATGCTGGACATAAGAGGGCATAAGGCGACAAAGGGCTGAAGATACAGAACTGGTTCCTAAGATTTTTGAATCCCGCCACTGACTAGAAACAACAAGCATAGCATGCATGAGGCTTCATGCATTCAGCTACTTTCTACCCAGAGTAAGGAGCAAAATATCTCTAGAATTACACACAGAAATGTCTGAAAAAAACCCTAAAATCTAACTGTTCAACCAGGGATGTTTCTTATTTTTTATTTCTTTTTAAACTTTATTTTATAATTTTGAAGGGTTACATTTGCTGTAAAATGTTTTGGCCATAAGATGCTGTTAAGTAAATTGATTTACCTATTTATCTATCCTTCTGTCTACCCACGTTGTAAACTTGTTACTTTCCCAAGGTTCACCTTTATTCTATGCTGTTCACTTTCCCTTTGATGCACAAAGTATTTTGCATCATTCTTATGCTCAATGTACTTTTCATCCTTTATATACAATAATTATTTCCAGAAATCTTGCTTCGTTCCAGTACTCAATGTATTTATACTTGATTATAAATATATTATTCTTCTGCATAATATACTATATGAGATCAAAATTCAGCCATGTGTTTGAGATGAATAGATTGTTGGTCTTGCAGAATTCTTCCAGCAATATAAAAAGTGACTGTACACATGGACTTCACACAATGGATTGTACAAAAATCAAAATGACTACATCTATGGAAGTCAACGATGGAAACGTTCAATAACATTAACAAAGACAAAACCTGGAGCTTACTGTGAGTACAGATCCCCAGCTACTAGTATGCAAACTCAAGCTAAAGTTGAAAAAAAGCAAGTCACTCATGAATGTAGCAAAATACAATCTTGAAAATATACCACCAGAATTTAAAGACTGATGCCAAAATCAATTTGCAGCTTTGGATACAAATGACAGAGAACTAGGAGGGAGGAGTGACCTAGCAGTTAGGACATGGTACCTCAGGCCGGAGGGCCGGGGGCTCAAGTCCCACCTGGGGACAGCAATCTCAGGCCGGAGGGACTGGGGTTTCTAGTCTTATAGGCACTCCTTGTGGCCTTGGGCAAGCCACTTAACCCTCCATTGCCTCAGGTACACATAGATTGTGAGCCCTTTGGGGACGAGGGAATATATCCAGTACCTGTTTGTAGTAATTACATACTGTAAACCGCTTTGGTTGAAGGATAAGGCGGTATAGAAAACTGGTTAAATAAATGATATCAAGAAAGTTGTGCTTGAAGAAAGTGAGAAGTCTCTACAAAAGGTGAAAAAGCAAAAATGGCTAACCGAAGGAATTCTGAAAACTACCCAGAAAAACAGAGAAGCGAAAACCAAAGGAGAAAGCAAGATAATCACAGCACTTAACAGAGATTTCCAACTTGCCACAAGACATGACAAGAAGTACTACAATGACACATGCAAAGAAATAAAATCAAAAATTATTAGAGGAAGAACAAGATCAGCTTTCCAAAGCTGCAAGAGCAAAAAAGAAAATTCCAGCCTCAATTTGGAATGCTAAAAGATGCTCAAGGATCCATGTTGAATGATGCTGAGAAGATCAAGAAAAGGTAGAAAGAAAACACAGAGTCGTTATACCATAGAAACATGATGACAGAAAAAGACCACATGGCCTATCTAGTCTGCCCTTCTATATCAACTACTACAAGAGTCCACTTTTTTCCTTTAGAGATCCTCTGTGTTTGTCCCATACTTTTTAAAATTAAGATACTGTCCTCATCTCTACCACCTTCACTGGGAGAATATTCCACACATCCACCACTCTTTCCATAAAGAAATATTTCAGCATATTACTCCCGAGTCTATCCCCTTTCACCCTTATCCTATGCCCCCTCATAAGAAAGCTTGCTTTCAATTGAAAGATGCTCTCCTCCTGTGCATTTATGCCATGGAGGTATTTAAACATCTCAATCATATCACCTCTATCCTGCCTTTCCTCTAAAGAATACATATGAAGCTCCTTAAGTCTGTCCTCATATGCTTTATAACAAAGATCACTAACCATTTTAGAAGCAACCCTCTGAACCGACTCCAAGCTGTTTATATCCTTTTGAAGGTCCGGTCTCCAGAACTGCACACAATACTCCAAATGAAGTCGTACCAAAGACTTATACAGAGGCACTATCAGCAACTTGCTTCTGCTGGCCATTCTTCTCCCTATGCATCCAAGCATCCTTCTAGCTTTCATATTGCCTTTTTTACCTGTTTAGCTACTTTAAGATCATCAGAAACAATCACACCTAGGTCCTGCTCTTCTTTTGTGGACAGAAGTACTTCACCCCCTATACTGTATCGCTCTCTTGGATTGCTGCAGCCCAAATGCACGACCTTGCATTTTTTAACATTAAATCTCAGCTGCCAAATTCTAGACCATTCTTCAAGCTTAGCTAGATCCCTCCTCATGTTATCTACACCTTCCTGCATATCTACTCTATTGCAGATTTTGGTATCATCCGCAAAGAGGCAAACCTTACCTGACAGCCCTTCCGCAATATCACTAACAAAGATGTTAAAAAGAATTGGACCAAGGACAGATCCCTGCGGCACACCACTAGTAAACTCCTTCACCTCAGAGTGAGCTCCATTTACCTGTACCTTTTGCTACCTCCCACTCAACCAATTTCTAACCCAAGCAGTAACTTTAGTGTCCATCCCTAGGGTGTTCAGTTTATTTATAAGTCACCTGTGTGGAACAGTGTCAAAGGCTTTACTGAAATCTAAATACATCACATCTAGGGCTCTCCCTTAGTCCAACTCCCTGGTCACCCAGTCAAAGAAATCAATCAGATTTGTCTGACATGACCTGCCTCTGGTAAATCCATGCTGCCTCGGATCCAGTAATCCGGTGGACTCCAGAAACCTCACTATTTTCTCTTTCAGCAGCGTTTCCAATAATTTACTCACCACAGAGATTAGACTAGCCGGCCTATAGTTTTCAACCACATCTTTACTTCCGCTTTTGTGTAAAGGGATCACCTGTGCCTCCCTCCAGTCCCCTGGCACCACTCTCGACCCCAAAGAGGCATTGTAAAGGTTGCTCAATGGAGATTCTAGAACTTCCTCAAGTTCCCTCAGTATTCGGGTGTATCCCATCTAATCCCATCACTTTATCTACTTTAAGTTCCTCATGAACACAGTCTTCTGAAAATCGTTCAAGATGCCCCTCACTTCTGTTCCTGTTTGTGGGTGTTTTCAGAGGTCCTGCTCCTTGTTCTTCATCTATGATCACAGAACAGAAACATTAGGTAAGCAATTCCGCTTTATCCTCATCAGCTTCTACATATTCCTCCCCTTCACCCTTGAGTCTGACAATACCACTTTTGCCCTTCCTCTTCTCACTAACATATCTGAAAAATGTCTTATCCCACCATTTTATTGCATTGGCTATTTCCCCCTCTTTTTGAATCTTTGCTTTTCCTAGCTTCTCTGTTTCTTTTTCCAAATATAGATGCCTGTCTTCCTGTCTCTGTAATCTCTTGTATTTCATGAAGGCCTCCCTCTTATTCTTCACCTTTTCAGCTACTTCTTTCAAAAACCATAGCAGTCTCCTTTTCCTTTTACCTTTATTTACCATTTTAACAAAAAGGTTGGCTGCCCTTAAAATATCCCCTTTCAGTTTTGCCCACTGTTTTTCTACATCCACCAGCTGTTCCCATCCTGCTAACGACTCCTTGAGGTATTGGCCCATCTTGGCAAAATTAGTTTTCCTAAAGTTTAAGACCCTCGCTTTTGAATGGATTTTATCAGCCCTAGTCCTAATACTGAATGACACATCTGGTGATCACTGGATGCGAGATGATCTTCCACTATAACATCAGAAACATTTTCACCATTGGTAAGCACCAAGTCCAGTATAGCCCCTTTACATGTGGGTTCTGTTACCAGTTTTCTGAATAGTTCTCCCTGTAGAGAATCCAGGATCTCCTCACTTCTAGATGATACTGCAGCAGGGATGTGCCAATCAACATCTGGCATATTGAAATCCCCTATCAGTAGCACTTCCCCTTTCCTGGTAATGCTGAGTAGGACTTCTATTACATCTCCATCCACCTCTTCTCCCTGTGAGGGAGGTCTGTATATCACGCCAATGCAAATAGATTTCTCTTTCCCTCTTTCTAATTTAACCCACAGTGCCTCCTCTATCCCTTTTAAGCCCTGTATTTCCATAGCTTTAATATTATTTTTTACATATAGTGCCACTTCTCCTCCCCTTCTTCCTACCCTGTCCTTTCTGAATAAAGTATAGCCTGGTATAGTTGCATCCCAGTCATGGTTGTCCGTGAACCATGTCTCTGTTACTGCCACTATATCCAAGTTAGTCTCTCCCATTAAAGCCTCAGCATCTGGGATCTTATTTCCCGTGCTACAAGCATTTAGACACCCTGCTTTCCATATGTTGCCCCTTTTACCCATTTTCATAGATATTTAATGTCTCACTTACCGGGGGGGGGGGGCTTTCTTCACCCATCCCCAATGAATCTAGTTTAAAGCCCTCTTCAGTAGATTAGCCAGTCTGCTACTGAAACATGTCGACCTTTCTTGGACAGATGAACGCCATCTCTGCTCTGTAACCCTTGGAACAGCATCCCATGGTCCAGGAAACCAAAATACTCTTGATGACACCATCCATGCAGCCATGCATTTATCTCCAGGATGCGAGATTCTCTGCCTTGGCATTTACCCTCAACAGGGAGTATTGAAGAGAACACCACCTGCGCACCAATCTGCTTTACCCTCTGTCACAGAACCACAAAGTCACTTTTGATATGCTCAGAGGGATACCTGGCAGTATCATTTGTGCCGACATGGATGAGCAACATCGGGTAATAGTCAGTGGGCTTGATAAGTCTCGGCAAACTCTCCGTAACATCTCGGATTTTGACACCTGGCAGACAGCATACCACTTTAGATATCAAGTCTGGTCGACAGATGAATGCGTCAGTACCCATCTGAAGAGAGTCACCAGTCACCACTACCCTTAGCTTTCTTGTGGTCACTAATTCTGCAACTTTGGGATGCTCGAGCTCTGGTTCTTCCTTTTCCTGGGATACTCTCACTGCCTCCACTTCCAGGGCTGCATTATGGTTCTTCAGTTCAAGGGCTGAAAGAGTTGGATTGTTGATACTACAGGCCCTGATGACTCATATCCAACCTTCATCATTCTGTAGACTCCCATCTTCTCCTCTACTGGAGAGCTTGGATGTTTCAAGAAGCATCTCATTAATGTACTTCTCACTGTCTTGAATGGTCCTCAGCCTCGCCACCTCTTCTCTGAGCTCCTCCACTTGTTTTCTGAGAACTTCAGCATGCAGGCATCCTGCACATGGAACCAGTCTTTCAACTGGGATTGGGATCTCTGTCTGGACAGAGGCAGAAGCTGTAACGGGGGCAACAGCTTTGGCGATATGATTTTGTCCCAGCCATTGTTCAGTTGATGGAGCTTAGGTACCTGTTAAAGCAAAAGAGAGAGAGACCTACCAAAGTACTAGCCGGTTTCCCAGCTGTCCTTTCAGAGAAAAAGCAATTAACCTATTTTAAGTGTGTTCTAAATGTGCTAGTCCAAGTCCCTGTGTGCAGCTAATTGGGGAGGTGCCCTATAAAGCACATGGGGTGGGTGGGAGTTGGGGGGTAGGGAGGGAACTAACACCTAATGAGGTCTCAGTAGCTTCAAAGAGCTGAGAAAAATACTGAAAGCAGAGTTTTAAACCTATACCACTAAAGAAAATATTTCCCCTTTTGAAATAAAGCATGAAAAAGAATGTTACTTTGTTTTAAAAATGTATCAAAAACACTTTTAAGAGCTCTTAGGCAGAGAACTAGCAATTAAAAGCCACACACTCTTACCTTTGCTTGAAATGCAGAGCTTCTGTTAGGAATGCCTCAACATGCAAGGCTCTGAAGACTTTTATGCAGCCCTCAGCTGCTCTCAGTTCTTTCACGGACTAATCAGGCCCACTAACTCCTGATGAGGTGTTAGTAGCTTCAAAGATCTGAGAAAGATATTAAAAGCAGAGTTTTAAATCTACACCACTAAAAAAAATATTTCCCCTTTTGAACTAAAGCAGCAAAAAGAATTGTCGCAACTCCCCTCCTACAGGCCAGTGGCTTAATAGCAGGGGCGACCGCTATATTTGTTTGACAGTGTCCTTTTACTATTTTTGCCAGCAAGGGTTGCTGGGATTTGTAGTTTTGAGAACACCTGGAACAAATTGTGTTGTGGCACGAGGGTCAATTTGAAACAGATAAATTTATTATAAGGGTTTTTCCTCTTCACAAGGGTTCATAGGTAAATAAAACAAATGAGAATTCTTTCTTCTGAGTAACAGAAAGTAAGGGTAAACTAGAAAGCATGAAATAAACTGTTTTCTTCACAGTAACTGAAAACCTTTTAAACAACTTTGTCAGTACTTCAGCAAAGCTTGTTTCAACGGAGATCCAGTTTATCAGAATCACAGTATGAGCAATCCATCTGACAGCATTCTATATCATTAGGAACAAAAGGTTCTTCAACAATCATTTCTTCATTGTCAATGCTACAGCACTGCTCTTGAGAGTTCCTATCAAGCACAGCTGAGCTCACGTCCTGCAACTGGTTTAGGAAGGTTTCCTGATCATATGCCGTGACAGTCTTTGGTTCAGGAGAATACTTGTTATGTAAGCTTTCTCTTATAGAACTTATATCAGCTTTTAGCCACTTCTCCAAAGCATTAGAATTAGAAGCATTTACAGCAGTGCTATCTTGGCATTGGCTAGCACTAGATTTTAACTGCTTTACTATCTCTTCTACCAGGCTTTGATTAGGAAGTGATACAGACGTACCTCTTTTGTCAGCACTGCTCTGTCTGTGTTGAGAGCTTTGTCCCTTCCCCCAGGGTAATAGCTTAGCCCTGTCTTCAGGTAGCTCATCAACAGACTTCAGCTTGGCTTTAAAGTAGTAAGGAATGAACCCACGTGAATCCTTCTTGCCTGAAGCTGGGTTTCCAGACCTTCCTGTCTGTTGGCTTGTGTGGCTGCTGCTGTGATTGTATCCTCTCTGGACGTTGTCTTCCTTCACGTCCTTCCCCGTGTCTGACCTCGTGTTCTCTGTATTTCCTGTGTTCCTCTTGTGCCTGTCTCCTTGTGTCTCTCCACGACTAACTTTGCTTCCACCCTTAAAGAGTGAATCTGAAGCTGGTCTCCAACAGCTTCCACGTGCAGGCACACCCACCTGATTAGTCAGCTGCCTCTTGTTAGAGCTGCCTCTAGCTCTTACGTCATAATCCTGACTGAGCTGCATTTTTTCTAAAGGCTTCCTGCTTCTATGGAAACCTGGCTTTTCCTGAGTTTTACCGCTAGAGGGCTCACTACTCTCCCATTCCATCATGTCAGAAGTGCTTTCTGTATCACAGAATGTAACTTTGTTTTAAAAATGTACCAAAGTGGACCAGCAGCCATTTCAACCTCAACCTTATGATCAGGAGCTGTTTGTAATGAAAAAAGAAGTTGAAACATTGAAAGAATTAAGAACAAAGCACAGGGCATTGATGACATTCCCACTGAAGTATACAGCAATCAGATGCAGCTGTTACAATACTTACAAGGCTCTGCCAAGAAATTTGGAAGACAACATCATGGCCATCTAAGTGGAAACGATCTTTGTTCATAGCCATACTGAAGAAAGGTGATCCGACTGTGGAAATTATTGCATAATTGCTCTGATCCCACATGCCAGCAAGAGTCTTCTCAAGATCATTCAGTGGAGATTACAACCATGCCTGGAATGAGAACTGCCTGAAGTGCAGCAAGTTCAGAAAAGGGCAAGAAACAAGAGATATCATCGGAAATGTGAGATGGATCCTTGAAAAGACAAAAGAATACCAAAAGGATATCTTATTGACTACAGCAAGACCTTTGATTGTGTAAATCATGAGACACTCTGGGCCACATTAAGAAGCATGGGTATACCAGAACACTTGATAGTTCTCATGAGAAACCTTTACATTGATCAGGAAGCGATAGTTGGAACAGAACAAGGAGGAACAGGATGGTTTAAAATCAGCAAACGTATACATACTTTCCTCTTACCTGTTTAATTTATATGCTGAACAAATCATCAGAGTTCATTTTCAAGTTAGAGTGAATCTTTGCCTTTTTTTTCCTGCAAGCTTCAAGTAACCCATTATTGTTCCATTAATCAGTTGGGACTGGACAACTCACTTATACACAACCCCTCTAAATGGACCCCTCCCTTCCCTGTGGTTGGTTGACCCAGCCATTTGATGTTTCAAGATTTGGTATTACAAGGTTTGGAGCAGATGGAGAGTATGCGGGTCAAGCAATATTCTAATATGACCCGCAATGAGTGACAGGTGCTTATTGAACTGGCATCCTCCCCAAATTTGGTTATCCGCAATGTAGACAAGAGGGGTGCAATTGTGGTCCATATTAAAGCTCCATATTGCATGTTTGAACCAGTTTGCAAATTGAGTAAATGTTCTCATCATGAATGGACCAACAAAAAATATAAAGAAACAAAAAAACTACATATGGTTTTCGGAGATGCTGTATATCTAGTAGTTAGAGCAACAGCCTGGCATCCAAGAGATCTGGGTTTGATTCCCACTGGCACTCCTTGTGATCTTGGGCAAGTCACTTTACCCTCCATTGCCTCGGAAGAAAAGGCCTGGCAATCTACTTTCGACCATACCTTGCCAAGAAAACACAGGGGCTGCAGGGTTGCCAGGAGTCAGTACTAACTTGACGGCACGTAAAAATAAATATTCATTTTGGATCGATTTTTTGTGATAATGCATTAATTACTATTGGCAAAATGACTATGAAGGACCTAGACAAGATTCTTAAGTGCAGAGATATATCTGTGCATAGAAAGATTTGACTTGTCCAATAACGTCATATGCATGTGAAAGTTGGACAGTAAAGAGAGACAGTAAGAAAATGCCTTTGAATCATGTGTGCACGTGTATCTTTACCAACCTACCCTGCTACACCCCAGCCCCACCCCGGCACACCTAAAGGTGACTTGGGCATGTGTATATTCAGGCTTTCTAAAATGGCTCTAGGGAAATCTCTATGATTTGAACATCTAAATGGCCATTTTCAGACATCCAAATCACAAACAGAGCTTCAAAAATGACCCCTTTAGTGGCTGAAAATTGCTACTTGAAAGTACAGGATAAGTAGCACCAACCCCAACCCCCTCCCCCAGCTCGGGATTCTACAAACCTCACTCCTACCTTCCATTTTTGGACAGATAACTTTGTCTGTATAATGATTTCTATGCCCAAATTATAATTCAAGTGCCCCCATTTATGTGGTCATTGCTGCCACTGATTCACATGAGTGCTTTAGCATATTGGCCTCCATATCTTTTATATTATCTGCCTTGTGTGTTACCCTAAGAAAAAGCAGAATATCATATGAACATAAGTAAAATAAATAGATTTACCAAAGTTGCTACATAATCTACATCACTTTAATCCCAGACTAGCACTGTGTCCTAGGGGTAGCATTGACCCTAGAGGTGTGAGAGGCCTGGGGGAGGCAGTCTCAGCAGGCCCCCCCTTTGACATATTGAAGAGCAGGGGGTAAGGGACATCTGAACTTGTAGAGTGGGGTGAGAAGTGCACAGTACCCTCTGAGATGGCATAGATATCTCCACGCATGGGCTCTACAGTTCCTGCCCCACTGACATTCACAAAGAATAGGAAGGAATACTGAGGCAGCATGGACACCTTCAAAGACCACCCCTAAAGGCAACCCTACCCAGTAGTGGTGGCGGGACCAGACTTCAAAGCAACTTATAATATTTTATAGTTACAGAGTAAGTTTGGTGAGTTTATTAGATTAAAAAGCTCACAGGATTTCCTCTGCAATCCTTTCTTGCTTAATTTTTTATTTAGTAACATTCTATATTGATTTTAATACATCACTTAGAATAAAGTGATACCTTCTCTCATATCAATACCACAGTAGTGCCCTGGCTCCTCCTGCTCTACGCAGGTGGGGTTCTCTGGTGGAAGAATTTTTCTGGATAGCTGCTATGTTGTAACTAGTATCCTACCAAAAAAATCTCCTAAAGACCCCCCGTGAAACATTAGCATATCTTTTTGTCGGACCACATTGAGGGAGGTTCAGATAAGGTTCAAAACCACACCAGTCAACTGGGGTCCATTTTAATCACAAAAGCAGTTCTTTAGTGAATTATATAGAAAAACTTATCTTAAAATGCTGAGAGAAGAAGCGCAAAACATTGTGTGAAACATCTAAGTTCATAAATCACGACGTGCACGTTTCGGGACAAAGCGGTCCCTGTATCAAGTGCTCTCATGCAGGTCGCATAAGTTTGATTCTTCTCAATGACTCCTGTCATTTAAATATTCCCCCAATATTCAACAGCAATATTCGGATAGTGGCTGCTATTGAATACCTGAATTACATGATCACTATCCAGATTACATGTGCCTGAACAACGCTGCATATGCCTTGTAGTTCTATATAAATAATATGCAGTAGTAAATTTTAGCTGAATAAGGAGAATATAACGGAATATTTAAAAACGTGAAATGACATTTTAGAAAAGATGTCCAGGTGAAATCTGGGGCATACAAGGCAAAATGTCCATAAAAAGGGCAGGGACGTTTACGTTTCAACCCAATTTTAACAACACGAACAGCCACGAAATGGATGGTCGCATGGGTGACCTCATAGACATCCCTCTACAGGTCATTTATCCTATGCTGAATGCATAGTCATGCAGACTAGTATGCATACAGGAACATGCATCAGCATACTGAACTGAAAATAAGCATCCTCGTTTCCCTGCAGTTTTCATCATCATCATGAAAAATACAGGAGATATCAGAGTACCTTCCTCTTTGGGCTCTGCAGGTATCTGGATGGCAGAACGAGAACTTTTCTGATGCCTATTGTGACAAGGCAGAGCCCCAGAAACAGGAGAAAATGGGTTTAAATCACTTTCTGTCACCTCAGATGCTTGGAGAGGCAGGACAGGAAGGGGTTAAGTTTCCTGCTCACAAACATTCTCTGCAGAGAAGAGCAGGGAAAGAACCACACCCTAGCTCTAGGCTAACCCAGAGACATAGCCAATCAGGGAGGTGGGAGGAGTCAGACTGGATTGGGCCACTCTGCACTCATAACCAGGAAGCAGCAGTTAGTAGGGAGAAGGGGCTCGAGGAGCAAGCACTGGAGCAGCAAGCCCTCGAGGAGCAAGGCCTGGAGAAGAGGAACTGGTTACAGAGCAGTGCAAGCAGAAAGGCTGAGCCCAGAGGAACTAAGGAGAGAACCAGGGAAGGGAGAGTTCCTGCAAGTGGTCCAGGAAGAGACACAGGCAGACCTCAGCTCCATGAGAGAGAAAACCTTGGAGGTGACCCAGAACTGGATTCAGAAGCCTGGAATACTGACTTGGAGTCAGGGGAGTTCCCCAGAGGCAGACGCTGCAAAAACCAGGTCAGAGCAAACTCTTCTAAGCCTTGTAAAGTAAATAGCTTTGAGAGAAGTCAGTCTATAGGAACTGACAATAGACTGCTTGCTAAAGGAGGCAGGGGTAAACCGGACCCTGAATATAAACCTGAAGTTAATAGAGGGAAGAGGGGCTATAGAAAAGTCCCTGTTAGAAAGCTGCAAACATTTCCATGGTATAGACAGCGTGACCTGAGCTCTAGTTCAGAGGAGCACACACCTGCTTGCCAGCAAGAGGCTAATTGGCAGCAATCGTGCAGAGAGCTAAGGGAACCCTTTGAGAACCAAGAGGAAGCAATGGAATTGGGGGCTCCATTATCTAGTTCCAGTGAGTCAGAAATGGAGTGTGGAATTTGTATGATAGAGTGAAGAACTATAAGTATTCCTAATTGAGGATTGAGTGCTGAGAAGCCTTAAGCCAATGTTCTAGAACTTGCATGAGAGACAGCAGCGTTCTAGTGAATGGAATGAATCAAAGCTTCATGTGGTACAGCTGTGAATAGAAGGCAATATAGAGAAACTGCTCCTACACAAGAAGGCATTCATTAGTAAGCCAGAGTTGTGGAGATTGCCATTTCTATGGGAAGCTGTTTGACACTAGAAAGAAGTACAACAGGGGAAAGATTCTTTATTACCAGTAGATACTGAGAAAGCAGTACTAGAAGATTGAAGCCCTGTTGTAGTAATGAAGCTGGAAGAATGATGAAAGTTTGTAAATATTTTATGTGTCCCTGAGAAGTATCAGGAGAAGCTATATAAACACTTGAACTTTTATTTGGTACAGAAGGTTACCATTATACTTCTGTGGCGGGGGAGTAAGTCCTGTACGGTGTCCTTTGCTATACTTTGTGCAAATACCTTATGCATGAATAAAGCATTACTTACTTTGGAAACCCAACCTTGGCTGTCGTCACTCACTCCACAACTACAGTAGGAAGGCTTCAGCACTAACAAGGACTCTTTTAAACTCACCCCACTGTGTGGCTCACATCCCCTTGGCCTGCTTACGCCACAGGCTAGGCGGTGCGTTGTCACACTATTCATGCCTTGGAGCAGGAATAGACATGGACCGTCCCACTAGTGCATGGGGATTTGCTTGCCATTTCTGAAATCGGGAGTGCATGTCTAACTAGCCTGGAATTTATTTATTTATTTACATTCTCTTATATACCACACTATTCTGCATCAGTGTGGTTTACATTGAACAAACTGAAATTACATTGAACAGGGCATTATAACTTGGAGATAGCTATTTTACAGGGAACATGGGCTATGGAGGGTTAAGTGGCTTGCCCAAGACCACAAGGAGCATCTGTGGGACTAGAAACCCCAGTCCTTCCGGCCCAAGGTTGCTGTCCTCTAGTGGGATTTGAACCCCTGACCTTCTGGCCTGAAGTACCTTGTCCCAACCACTAGGCCACTCCTCCACTCCAAGCATGCCTCCAGTCATGCTTCCATCATGCCTCTTCACGACTTGGACGTCCTTGCGCTAGGGACATCTATAGAACCGGCTTCTAAAATGGCTTGGGGTACGTCTCTGTGATTTGGACTCTACATTCTCATTTTCAGACATCCAAAGCACAAATAGGGCTTCTAAAATAACCCCCATAATACACAAATAAAAAATGTATTTAAAGTACAGTCTTCTAAGTTAAAGCTAACAGTTTTGGTGGCATGTAGATTATAACTGCATGGGCTGCTATGTCAACCAGAACAATTACTGTAAGCACACTCAGGAAATCCTGGCAATTCATCTTTAGCTCATTCTGCTTTTCAGACTGAATGAAGGGCATGTTTGCTCCCTTAAATTAGTCAAGAGATGTATTAAATTAATCCAATAAAATATCTTTGATGTTGCTGTGTGTTAACCTTTATTTCTGTGTATAATGTTTAGTAAGAGACCATAGGGACTTTATGTGTATGGGAATAAATCAAACTGTGCAACTTTAAATTGATTGCCTACTATTTCCTCTGTCTTCCCTGAATTATTTTCTTTCTCAACATTGCATCTCCTTTCATCCTACAAGGTATTCCAGGTTTCCGCAGGGCAGAGAGAGAAATTCCTGGGACTCTTACAGATATTTCTATGATATAATTTATTAAACAGCTATTGTATGTTAAATCCAAAATCCAATTAAATACCAATGGATAATTTAGAGAAAAATGACTTAGGCTTAACAACTGTGTTCACTATAAAACTCACTCAATATTTCTTAGTGATCTGCTTGCAGTTAATTATGTATAGCAGAGCACACTCCAGTGTATATTGCAGGCATCTGCTGCATGTTCGGGATATATTATGAGGTGCAAACTCAAAGGTTGAGAGATTCTCATGGCTAGGAAACTTAGCACCTGGGGAAATGCTTCATTGTCAGCCATGGAATGTGTTCTTGCATTCCACAGATTTTTGCTTTCCAATACTTCCTCCTATCTCTTTCTCTAACCCCCCTCCCATCCTGATAACTAACTAGTGGCAGTTATATTCCCTTATTGAACAGGTCTACAGGGAAATTTCTCCCAGATTAAACCTCTACTGCTACTACTACTATTAATCATTTATATAGCGTACAGACACATATAAAAGATGGTTCCTGTTCATCAGAGCTTACAAACCCCTCTGGGGTTGTTCCTGTAGTGAGAACTGCATTCTCTCTGTACCCCTCTCAGAATGAAGCTGAAAGAAATCACATCCAGGACACACAAGGCATGCCCGCCAACCCTGATTCAAATCTGAATTTTTGAGTCATGGTGCCAGCCTTTCCCAAATTTAGTTTTAGCATAAAGCAAGTAGGAAAATTATGGAGAAGCTTGGTTTCAGAAATGCTTTCCAATATTCATTAGCAGGGTATGTATTGTCACCGCCTCGTCCTCCGTAGGCGGTTGCTTAGGTGTATGAAGCAGTGAGAGTCTTTATTTATAAGAGTGCCTATGGTTGTAGTTGTGTAAATGGCAAATAATTCCAGCCGAGCAGTGATATAGGCACACAGGATTTTTATTCTTCTCAAAGTCAAAAGGGGTTCTTTGCACACAGTCCCCAAATATCAAACACAAAAGGTGGGTATTCCAGAATAAGCAACAAAAATAAGTAGTTTTCACAATGCAGCTTGTCAGTGAACTCAGAACAAAGTATTTCTTCATACAAATGAAAACAAGGTTGGAGAAACAAAAAAGCGGAGTTACTTACCTGTAACAGGAGTTCTCCGAGGACAGCAGGATAAGTCAGCCAAACCTGGTGATGTCATCCGACGGCGCCAAGACGGAAGTACTCTCCATAGCTCAGAAGGGCTTTTTGCCCTTCTGAGCATGGGCCAACTGGCCCTGCCCCTCGGCCCGCCCCTAGCTAGCCAGTTCGTCACTAGCTGAGCCTTAGCCGCTAGGAGGCGGGCACTGGTCGGAGGCCGAGACCTTTTCCAGGGGAGGAGGGTGGGTATGTGTGGCTGACTTATCCTGCTGTCCTCGGAGAACTCCTGTTACAGGTAAGTAACTCCGCTTTCTCCAAGGACAAGCAGGATAAGTCAGCCACACCTGGTGCCTCCCAAGCTGTAATGTGATGCGGTGGAAAGGGGAAGGCCGAGATCAGGTTCAGAAGACACGATGTCCGGGCTGGGTGTCAAAGATGCGCCCTGGATACCTGGTGGCGGCGTCAGCTCGCCAAGTGTCAACCTGTAATGAGCACACAGGACAATGTGCAGTGCCAATGGGTGTGAGCCCAGTAGAAGTGAGCAAGTAGCAATACTTGATGTGCGGAAATGTATATAGGGCTGGAAGTTCCAAGATGTGCCCTGGATACCAGGTGGCGGCGTCAGCGCGCCATGTGCAATACGCACACAGAACAACATGCAGTGTGTAGTGCTAATGGGTGTGCACCCATTAGACGTGAGCCAGTAGTAATACTGAACGTATGGACGTGCAGTCCCAATCTGCGCCTACGCGGCAGCAGTGGTTGTGAGGGACAATGGTCATCCATGGGCAGCTGCCGAGAAGGTCTAATGGCCAAGATGCCGCAGCAGAGGGCGCCTTCGAATGCTGAGTTACCCACTGTGAGCGGGAAAAAACATGATAGCAACGCTGGAAGCGCGGCGATAGTGGCGCGAGACTGATGCCTTGATGCAGCTACGGCAGTGAGGAGGTCCCTGCGGTCCGGGCTAGGACCAGCAGCAATCCCAACCGTGCTAACAGAGTTCAGTACTGCCAGAGGGATTCACTTAGAGTATTAACACCGTCCAGGGCATGAGACATGACAATTCCATGCCTTGGTTAGGAGCGTCCGGGCCGGAGGTAGCAGCCTAGAGCCTAAGACCACTAGGCGATGCATCTATCCAGGTGGTATGCCGTTATTTGCAGGTGTCCCTGACCAAGTTGTGGGACAGGTGCTGTCGATGCATCCTTTGACAGGCTGTCGATGGATCCCTTGGCACAGGTAGAGATCTGTGCTTGGCCCTTGCATGGTTAGAGCCCCTGCGTGTGCCCATGATGTTCCGTCCTACGGTGGAGCAATGCGGAAGTTGCAGGGGTGGAGGACGCCGTGACCGGTTGCTAGGAATAATGAAGGTCACCTGCGATGAAGTTGGGTCCCCTCGATGTTTCTGGGCAAGAGGGAAAATGGCGGGATTACACGCCATGTGGCCGTAAGGATGTTGTGCGCAGTCGTCAAGGATGCTGGCGCAGTCATCGGGGCCGCGACCGTCCTGCCTGTTTCCTGAGGCTTGTGTAAGCGCGACCGCCCCGGCTGGGCCAAGAGGCTTTTGTAAGCCTCGTGGGATTGAATTCCATTCATATCAGAGAAGGAGACGAAGAGTCTTGGCAGTTGCCAACCGTGCCAGCCTATGGAGAAACTCCTTGTCCACCCACACTTGGTGGGGGGGGGGAGGGACCCATGGATCCTAGGGCCATAGTTAGGGAAAACGCGCTGGTGCTGATGGCCTGTCTGAAACAGTTGCCCTTCTTGCTCTCCGCAAGGTTGACAGGGAGCTTGCGGTCAGTTCACCGAAGGGAGAAGGAATTAGTGGGAATTGGACCTTGATATCCAACTACTAGGCTACTCCTCCACTCCAGCAGTCGAGTCGGGAGCCCGCCTGGATGGATGGGATTTGAGTCCTTCTCGTGTTTTCCTTCTGTGAAGGAGCCGGACTACGGTGGCATGGCAGCCTATGTGCGTGCGCGGTCCTAGATGTGGAGCCATAGCTATGCAGTGGCCATGTGCTTGCATCCCCAATCGGACCAGCAGTCCGGTGTAGAATATGTGAGCGTTTAACAATGGGGATCCCATGACCAGACGCGACCTCACCACCTTGCACTTATGCCCACAGAAAACCTGGGACTAGTGCCGCAGGACTCTGTCGCCATGCACTAAGGGCCACAGTAAGCTGGGCCCGGTGCCGTAGGACTCTCGTTTTTAGGCCACAGATTCTGCTGGTGGGGCCCGTGTAGTGCAGGATTCTCTCTGCAAGGGAAGCAGGTGGTGGCAAGAAGCCCGGGGGACTGCAGCCATAGCCTGGAGCTCTAGAAGGTTAAATTTTTTTTTTCTTCGCTGGTGCCCCACTGTCCTGGTGCAGAGGTCACCACGATGGGCTCCCCCATCTGACGTGGAGGCAGCCATTGCGAGGATCCCTTACGGTGTAGGTGTCTGAAAGGGTTCCAGCCCGTAGGTAGGCTGGTGACTATCACCCTGTCTCGCAGGGACCCTATGGTCTGGGACCACTGAGAACAGAGCACCCACTGGACTACTCACATAGGCAGAGCCCAGGGTGATGTCTACCATTGATGCCATGTGCCCCAGTAGAAAGGGCATGTGTTGGGCAGATGCAGGGCAACAGTGCCCCCTGCAAATGCCTGGAGAGCACTCTGCAAGCGTCTGGAGATGCAGGGCTCTGCCTCATGTAAGAAGCCTCGGCTTTGATGGTGTGCAGCTGCCCTTTGCGAACGCCATGTTTCGGGTTTGCTGGAGAGGAGACCTTGGGCAGTTGACTAAGAACCGAAGTGTTCCAGGACTGGAGATGAGACCTTAGGTAGTTGACTAAGAACCAAAGTTCAAGGGCAAGGATAGCGCGTCCTGTCGCTTGTTCATGTTAAGATACAGTGGGCAGTATTCGTGTTAAGATACAGTGGGCGGTAGTGCCACGCACTGTAGCCCCTTCAGTTCTGGGAGGCGCCCTGAGTCAAGAAGATGCCTCGGGTGCCGCGGTGCGGATGTTCAGTCCAACAGCACCCGGATGGTGCTGGTGCTCACTGTTCACGTCCACAGCACCCAGTTGGTTCTGATGCGCGCTCCCACAGCGCCCAGCCGATGCGAGGCTTCTGTGCGCTTAGGGGTAGGCATATTTTACTGGATTGGCCTCAAGGAGGCAAGGCAGAGGTCGGTTCATTTTCAAGATGGGTGAACACCAATAGGTGTCACAGGAGTATGCTGCAACCACCCGTTGTGAGGTATGCAGCATGGACCTCTGACCATTCCTAAGCTGTAAGTGAGGATGTGCCGGGGACGCAATGTGCCGCCTGACGTATAGAATCGATGGGCCTGGCAGTAAGTTTGTTGAACTAACGGTGCTGCCGGGTGTGAGGGATTGGGGCAGGTGCCCGATCTGCTCGGCAATCTGCGGATATGAGTCCTTCACATTGCACAACCTGGTTCTTGCAAACGCAGTGGAAGCTGGAGGGGTCGAGAGGTCTGTTCATGTTTACCGCTACCAAGTTGTCACATTGGTAGTCCTTGATCTTTCACTAATATAGGAACATGGTCTGCAGGAGCCACCGCTGGGACTCAACCTGTGACCTTGCGCCCCTGAACACACTGACTGTATGTACTGCCCCAAATTGCTGCCAATTTGGAGGGTGGCGCTGGTCGAAGCTCAGTGGTTGTTAGCCGAAGACCCATGATCAAGTCCAAACCTTGAACAGAACACAGCCTTGGCTGGAGCACGAGTGTGACTCTAGCGGAGGGCTTGCATCATTAGGTGGCCAGACTCCTACCTATAGAAGGGAAGAATGGAAGGAATGAATTCCTGTCCCCTGCATAGGAGCAGTGCGGGAGCTACACCTCCATGAGGAACAGTGGCGAATGCTTAGGCTTAGGGTGTAGGCTCAGAGTAGGGGTAAGCTGATGTGGAGGTTAAGGTGCCGATATCAGGAGAGTCTCCAGTTGATATTGCCCTGCCCGTGGGGCAGCGAGTGTGAAGGAGACAAGTACCTTCCACTGGGCAGTGAGTGTCAAGGAAGAAGTACCTTCCACTGGCTAAGCCATCCGGTCCATCCTCATCAGGCCTGGGAGTGATCCTGATGCCCGAGGGAGGGGTGTGTCTCCCTAACACGGTTGTAGATCATCCCACACAGACCCAGTGCTGAATATGGGGACTGGGTTGGCAGGACCCACAGCTGGGACTTGAACCTGTGACCTTCTGCTTCTGAACATTGTCTTGTGCACTGCACCACCGTGTTGCCACTATGTGGCAAGAATTGATGCCTCGAGATGTCGGCGAGGATCTTTGTAAGGCCTGAAGGTCCATGCGGAAGGTTGTCAAGAGGGTTTGTTTGTTTGTTTTTTTGCAAGGGAGAGACCAAGACGGGCTCCAAATGCTAGGGCAGGTAGTGCCTCAGCCAGCCTTATTCATTGGGCACAGTGGGGATTGAACCCATGACCCCTGCACCATCAGCCAGTGACTTCACCATTGTGCTACACTGCTGTTTTTCCGGTGAGCAGAGGGCTTCCCTGCCGCCTCTCCGCTCATAGACAATGAGTTCCCCACCAGTGATGAGTGTTGGCCTTGGAGCCTGACCGCAAGGAGGGAGGGGGGGACTGCTGCAAAACTGCAGTATTAGCGGCAGGCGCAGTGCGCATCAATCTAACGAGGGGAGCCGTCGGTGATTCCTCTCCGCGCCGACGGTGGGCCGGTGCGCTGTTTCTCGGTGCGGTGAAGGCTCCAGCGCCATCTCTGCAGCAGCCAAGGATGAGCATGACCCTGCTCAGCCAAGGCACGGTGGACAGGTTCGACGGTGCCAGCCAATGGCTTGCCGGGATGCCGAACAACACAGACCAATCCTGCAGAGGGGCGTGTCTGTAACTTTGCCCAATCCTGTAGATGGGGGCGGCGGCCTGCAGAGCAGCCTGGCTGGGCAAGATGGCCGCCCCCATGGATTACACGAGGGATGGAGGCCGGAGGGTAGACCTGTCCCACGACCTGGCGCTGCTGCCTCACCTCCGGAGAAGAATCTCGGATCCAGCGTAGAGACGCCTCCCGCGAGTGGCAGCATCACAGCAGCAACAGCGAGCCGTGGGGCAGCAGAGATCGGGAGCATTTTTCTGCCGGGCCAGACTAAGGAGGCAGTAAGTAACTACGGGAAGGCGTGCCTGCACTGCTTATGGCCATGCAGCCCACTCCACAGAAGACGCCGAGCACATGGCGGAGGCCTTATAAGGCAAGTCCTGGGCTGCTGCGTTCTCTGGGGTCCGTTGTTCTGCCGACCTGGGGAGAGAGAGGCAGGAGGCTAGCCGGGGACGGAGGCCTTATTTAGGCACGTCCTGGGCTGTTGTGTTCTCCGGGATCTGTTGTTTCTGCCAACCTGGGGAGAGAGGCAGGAGGCTAGCCGGGGACGGAGGCCTTATTTAGGCACGTCCTGGGCTGCTGCGTTCTCCGGGATCCGTAGTTTCTGCCGACCTGGGGAGAGAGGCAGGAGGCTGACCGGGTGCGGAGGCCTTACTTAGGCATGTCCTGGACTGCTGTGGGCTACCGGAGTTTTTCTTCTCAAGCCCATTCTTTTCAGAGTCCTCTGCTTCTAGGCTACTTTTAGAATCCTCTTCTTCCACGCTGGAGAAAAGGGGACTTGTACGTTAGTTCCAGGTTTCTGATGATATATAAATTAGGAATCTAGAAGGATTATGTGTAATTTCAGTTGGAGAGTAGAGAGGTCCGTCTTGCTGGCAAGGCGGAAGAACTGAAGGCTAGCTAGGGGCGGGCCGGGGGCAGGGCCAGTTGGCCCATGCTCAGAAGGGCAAAAAGCCCTTCTGAGCTATGGAGAGTACTTCCGTCTCGGCGCCGTCGGATGACGTCACCAGGTGTGGCTGACTCATCCTGCTTGTCCTTGGAGAACCTTCTTCCCAAAATGGCTTTTAAAACATATGCAGTTTCTTCAGCAGTTTAGCAATGCAAAACTCTCCCTGCATAATGTCTTTCTTTCTCTCCCATACCAGGTTTCTCAGCTTGCTCTCTAGCAGGCTCTGTATACTTTGTAAACAATCTTTCACAGCAAGAGTTAAGCTTTTCAGGATTTCTAGCAAACCTCATTTGCATAACCTCTTCAGCTCAGCGTTCTGAACACAGCTGCTAGTTTCACGTTTCACAAACACTCTAGCACTTAGCTACAATGGAGCATTCCATCTCATTATCAGAACTAAGCTCTTGGGCTATGGAAGTTTCAAAGTCCATGCTTTCAGCTTCAGATTCTGTTACAGAAACATTGGGTTTGAATCCAGCTCTCCCTGGCTGCAAACCTTCTAAAATTCTTAGAACCTTCTTTAAGGCAGACTCTCCCTTTCTCTGAGAAATGCCTTTATTCTCAGACAACTCCTTGCCTTTCAAACGGTTATTAAAAGTCCTTGCCAAGCTCACCTGATCTCGGGGAAATAAGCCTCTAGCCGACTTTACAGCTGTATGCTCGGTCTCCATGAAATCCTCTGGGGAGCGCTGTCTGTTACTCCCATGGCTTGTGAACTCTCTCTGGCAAGCTTTAACACCTCGGGCTGGTTTGGCCTCTCTGCCTGGAGTTTCTAGAAAGATTTCTTTCCTTCTGCAAGTGCCTTTCTTTGGTAGTCCCACTGAACTCCTAGGGCCTTTTCCCCTCTTGGAATTCTCTGACCCAATTACCTCAAGACTGGGCTCAGTGCTGGAACTCCTGTTTCTCCTTTTACTTTCAAGGGAGGATTCACGGTCCCTGGAAGCTGGCCTCTCAAAGCACCTTTCCTTCAGGCTGCTTTTCCCTGCAGTGTACCTCCTTCCTGCTCCCTGAGCACCTCCCTCTCAGGCACTTCTTGGCTGGGCAGTTTGAGGACTTTTCTGCTGGGCTCTCCAGACACTTCCACGAGCTCCTTCCTTCCTGCTGAGGACTCCTCCCTCGGCTCTGCACTCCTCCCTTGCACTCTTGTTGCTGCTCTTGCTGCTACCACTTCTACCTACTTCCTGTTCAAAGTTCCTGAGTTTATATCTGCAGTTTCTCTTACTGCCTGCTAACTCCACCCCCAACTTTCTCCTATGCACGGGGTTGGTAACTAGGGAACCTGGGCGTGTCCCTTGACTACCAGCTTTCTGTGTGGAGTTTTTTTTCAGAATCAGAGGTTTTAACCCCTGACTTTCTGGTTTTTCTCCCCTTCTCTGGGAAAATCACTGTATTTCTCTCCTCTTTCTTATGCTCTTTCTGGCCTTCACCGTCACAGTATGTGTGTGGGTATGACTGTGGGTATGAAGAAAGTTTGTGGTGGAGGTGTACTTGAAAGGTGTAGGTGGGGTGTGTGCACTTGTGTGCATGTTAGGTGTGTGCCTTTGTGTACAGAAACATACAAACATGGCAGCAGAAAAAGACCACAAGGCCTTTCTAGTCTGTCCTTCCATATCAACTACAATAATCCCCTTTTTTCCTTTAGAGATCTTCTGTGTTTGTCCCATGCTTTTTGAATTCAGATACTGTCCTTGTCTCTACTACCTCCAATGGGAGACTATTCCATGCATCTACCACTGTTTCCATAAAGAAATATTTCCAGATATTACTCCTGAGTCTATCCCCTTTCACCCTCTTTATTTGTCTCCCCCCCCCCCCCCCCCCGTAGTAGAGCTTGTTTTCAATCGAAAGAGGCTCTCCTTCTGTGCATTTATGCCATGGAGGTATTTGAATGTCTCTATCATATCTCCTTTATCCCGCCTTTCCCCTAACGTATACATATTAAGATCTTTAAGTCTGTCCTCATATGCTTTATAATGAAGACCACTAGTCATTTTAGTAGCCCCCTCTGCACCGACTCCATCTTGTTTATGTATTTTTGAAGGTGCGGTCTCCAGAATTGCACACAATACTCCAAATGAGGTCTCACCAGAGATTTATACAGAGGCACTATCACCTCCTTTTTTTCTGTTGGCCATTCCTCTCCCTATGCACCCAAGCATCCTTCTGGTTTTTGCTGTTACCTTTTCTACCTGTTAGCCACTTTAAGGTCATCAGAGACAATCATACCCAGGTCCCGCTCTTCTTTCGTGGAGAGAAGTACTTTGCCCCTTACACTGTACCGCTCCCTTGGATTTTTGCAACCGAAATGCATGACACTGCATTTATTTATTTAGACAGTTTTGTATACCGCCTTATCCTTCAATCAAAGTGGTCACAACACAATTGGGAGATACATTTAACACGCAGAGATATGAGACACATACACTAATACTTACAGGGAACATGGGCAATGGAGGGTTAAGTGGCTTGCCCAAGACCACAAGGAGCATCTGTGGGACTAGAAACCCCAGTCCTTCCGGCCCAAGGTTGCTGTCCTCTAGTGGGATTTGAACCCCCGTCCTTCCAGCCTGAAGTACCTTGCCCCAACCACTAGGCTACTCCTCCCTCATTTGTTAGTATTAAATCTCAGCTGCCAAATTCTTGACTATTCTTCAAACTTAGCTAGATGCCTCCTCATGGTATCTACTCCTTCTTGGATGTCTACTGTATTGCAGATTTTGGTATCATCCACAAAGCAGCAAACCTTACCCGACAGCCCTTCCGCAATATCACTATGGGGGTCATGCGAATACTGGGGAAGTACATCTGGGTTAGTGGTACAACCCCCGCTATTCACTGGCACCGTATTCAATGCTTAGGATAGGGAATCGGCCCCTGGTATTTAATGGGAGATATAAATCCAACCTGGATGTATACCTCGCTAAACGTGGCACAGAATGACCCCTCTCCCCCCATAATGTCCAGGCTTGATGTAAACTCTTAAACTTCACAGTTGCTCCTTTTAGTGTTTTCCTAACCATTTTCCTCATTTACCATAGTCTCCTTTTTGAAAGTTAAATGCTAGTGCAGTGAATTTCTTTGCTATTCTTTCTCCATTTATTAAATCAAATGTGATCATGTTATGACTGCTATTGCCAAGTGTTCCCAAAACCATTACCTCTTGTACTAGATCCTGCGTTCCACTAAGGACTAGGTCTAAAATAGCTGCTCCTTGACGAAATCATTTATTTCATCTAGAAACTTTATCTCCCTAGCATGTCCTGATGTGATGTTGACCCAGTCAATACCGGGGTAATTGAAATTTCCCATTATTATGGTGTTGTAAACTTTGCTAGCTTACCTAATTTATGTTAGCATTTCATCATCTGTCTTGTTCATTCTGGTCAGATGGACGGTAGTCCACCCCCACTGCCATTCCCTTCCCCTTTTTACATGGCATTTCTATCCATAGAGATTCTACAGCACATATTGTTTCCTGCAAAACCTTTATTCTGTTTGACAATCCTCTCTTCAGTCCTCCATGATTGTGATCCACCTTATTGCAATATAATTTGTTACTTGGTATCACAGAGCCCCATTGTTTATCCTCCTTCCAACAGGTCTCTGAAATGCCAATTATATCTAATCTTTCATTCAGTGCTATATAGTCTAGACTTCTAGAATTTACATATAGGCATTTCAGAGTTTGTTTTTTTTCTCCTATTAACAGTTTGGCTGTCGGATGACAGATAATTTATTTATTTATTTGAAAGGCTTATATACCGCATTTCCAATGATCAAGGTGGTTTACAAGTAACATTAATCAACTTTACGAGAACCAGTTAACATTACAAGGAACCAGTGAACATTACAAGGAACCCGTTAACATTTTGAAGAACTAGTAACTAGTAATTTGTAAACTTTCAACTCAGTCTGATTTTTATTTAAAGGCACCTGAGTTAGTTTTACCTTTATTGGAACCTTTCTATCAGGATGCTGCTGGTATCCTTCAAATATACATCATTCTGAACCGGGCGACTGTCAGCTTTCCCCCATAATCTATTTTAAAAGCTGCTCTGTCTCCTTTTTAACAGTTACATGTAATACCAGCAGCCTGATTCCACCCCAGTTAAGGTAGAGCTGATCCTTTCAGAAAAAGCTCCCTCTTCCCCAGAATGTTGCTGAATTCCTAACAAATTCAAAACTTTCTTCCTTGCACCATCGTCTCATCCACACATTGAGATTCCGGAGCTCTGCCTGCCCCTTGGGTCCCGTGCGTGGAATGGGAAGCATTTCTGAGAATGCTACCCTGGAAGTCCTGGTTTTCAACTTTCTACCTAAAAGCCTAAATTTGGCTTCAAGAACCTCCCTCCACACTTTCCTATGTCATTTGTACCAACATGTACCAAGACAGCAGGTTCCTGCCCAGCACTACCTAAAATCCTATCTAGGTAGTGCATGAGGCAGGCAAGTTACCAGGCTATCCTCTGTTCACCAGCCATCCAGATATCTACATGACTAATGATCAAATCATCATCTATAACAGACGTCCTAACCCTTCCCTCATGGGCACATGGACCCGGAGATACATCCTCAGTGCGAAAGGGTATTACATTACTTGGAGGACAGGTCCTAGCTACAGGATCACTTCCTGCCACACCAAGATACTGCTCTCCTTTCACATGACCTCTCTCCTCCATGGCGGCAGAGAGGCTGCCAGACTGGAGATGGGACTTCTCTACTATATCCCTGTAGATCTCATCTATATACCTCTCTGTCTGCCTTGACTCCTCCAAGTCTGATATTCTAGCCTCCAGAGATTGGACTTATTTCCTGAAAGCAAAGAGCTGTCTTACGCAGATGATATTCTTTTGCTGAACCCTTTTTGGGATAATCTTGGAATATATGTATGAATTGTTAGTACCTGTTTTTCAGTAGTTCAGACTTGGATGACAACCGTCTTAAGATTAGTCCTATAAAATGAATTTGCTGTGGATTGGAGGTAAAGATAAAGGTATGCTTTCTCCAAGTATATCTTAATGAGCAAATTGTATCCCATTAGTAAAGATATTGAAAATATTGGAGATAACATGAGGTTCAGCCCTCACTGTGGAATTCAAAGTGGGGATAGTTGTAAAAAAGTTGTTTTTTCTTATATAAGCTTCAGTTTATTCAACAAATTAAACTGTAAGGACAATTTGAAGCAAATAATCCAGGCTTGTGATGTAACACAGTTGGATTATTGTAATATTATACATTTAGTTATCTCTGGGAAATAGTTGAACAGACTGCAAGTTTTGCACAATATTGCAATTACACTGAGTTTGGGAAGACATATCTAGGAAAAGGCTACCCCACACTAACACACTTACAGGGTTTCCAAGTTACTCACTTGCAGGAGTGAGTTTTTTTGACCAGCTCTGCTTTTAAATCTGTATTGCAATGCAGTATGGTATTTGTAGTCACTGATTTTACCCATTGAAATCAATGCTGCAGGTCCCGTAATACATCAGGATGAGCATGTCGGAAATCCAGAAGTAGCTCAAAATCTCACTCCTAGAATCGGGTAACTTGGCAACTCTGCACTTACATCGATTGCCTATCCAAGCCAGGATAATATTTAAACTGTTGATTTTTGCTTTTAAGATTATCTATGGCTTAGCACCAGCCTGTGCTGGTACCTTGTTCTTCTTCAAGCTTTCCTTATAAGAGTCCTTTTGATAAAATATTAAGCTTTAGAGATTTGAGAGAATGGAATGATTTGTTGAATGGTAGTTGAAATGAAAAGAACTATATGGCATTCAAAAGATGCCTGAAGGCATGGTTATTCCAGGAATCCCTGACTGTGAGCTAATTGTATTGAGTATTGTTAAGGATATTTTATGATTTTATATGTTTGAATTATAATTTGCTTAAGGTATATGTTATTATTTATTATTGCATTAGATGGATTTAAGTATGACTATGTATTTGTTTGTGATCTGCTTTGAACTATTTCTAGCTAGACGGAATAGAAATACTCAAATTAAACTAAATATATCCTGCTACTGCTTCAGATTCACTAAACAAAACCCCCCACCGAGCCAAACCCACTAATGCACCTTCCAGTCTAGACCCCTCACCCAGTGACCTACCCCCAAACCCCTCTTCTCCCATGATTTCTTTCTCAGACAGACATTTTAAAAATGACCCTGCTTCAGCTGAAGTTACTGAACTCAACTGTCTGATCAACTCTGTCACCCCAAGAGCAGGTGTGAACATTAACTGAAATATAGTTGTGTTTAATTAAGTACAGCAAGCTTAAAAAAATACTGCTTCTATTTAATTACTAGAGCCATTTGAACAATTAACTCAACAGCCAAGGTGTTTATTCAATAGTTGGTCTAGACCAGGGGTGTACAACTTCAGTCCTAGAGGGCTGCAAACAGGCCAGGTTTTCAGGATATCCCCTATGAAAATGCATGAAAAAGATCTATATGTATACTACCTCACTTGTATGCAAATTTATATCATGCATATTCATTAGGGCTATCCTGAAACCCTGGCCTATTCTCAGCCTTCAAGGACTGAACTTGTGTACCCCTCGACTAGACATACCACAGTTGCTACTTAGGGACTTGACAAATGATCTCAGCAGTGGCTGCCTTGATTCTAGCTTTGGTTAGACTAGACTGCTACTAAGGGTTTTTTTAAATGACTGTGGCAGAAGGTAAAATGGGGGCTTGAAGCTTTACAAATGACAGACTAGAGTGTGGGGTGTGTTAGTAGGCTGGTGGCATCACAGGGGTGTCAGTGGGTTGGTTGAGGAGCATTAGAGGGCAAGCTGGTAGCTTGGGTTTGGTTTGTTAATATACTGTATGAGCAATTGATCTTTTTTAACTTCCATTTATGTACCATTGAAGTAAATGGCCGTAAAACAATCTGCAATAAAGGGTAATGAAAAAGTGAACAAACCTTTGTGCATTTTGCTTCATCAGCAAAATCCCATGGAAAGTGCACCAAAGTTAACACTTTTTTCTCGTGTGCATTTTCTCGTGTGCATTTTTTGTGCACCAACCCCTTATTAGATGGGAAGTTATTTCAACTTGCAAACAATCTGTACTAAAGTAAAAAAAAAACAGCATGCAAAAACTTGGCACACATAAGCTTTTGAGACTTTGTGTGAGATCAGTAAATCAGGAGGTCTGAGTTGCATTATCTACCATTTCTGCCAGGACAGCATGTCTCTGCACATTGAGGCAAGCTCAGATTTCACAATGAAAGTAAGCTTAATATTTATTAGGCGTGGAGGTAAAAGTTGGCATGCAATGCTGCATAACATAATAAAGGTGTGTCTCTGGCAGGGCTGTCACCAAGCGTGGGCAAGCAGCTCAACTGCCCAGGACACCAAGCCTGAGGATAAGCAAAATACGACCTTTTTGAGTCAGTTTGCAAGTCTGCAAACATGCAGGCCTGAATGAGAAGAGGAACGCCTGAAGTAACTCTTATCCTGGGTGCTGTTATGTGCAGCAACTGCACTGGCCTCGGGCTTCAAAAGCTTGGGAAATATTGGCATGCCAAATAGGCAATGCCACTCTACCCAACACAGTTCACCTCTCTGATCTGCTTCCTATGTGATTCTGGCTCCCTGAAGAGTGAGATATCACACATAGAAACTCAAGGAGACCCAAAAACGGGCTTCAGCAGATAAAGCTGTTTTTTGCAAGCAAACAAGTCACACAGGGAGGAAGACCTTGGATTCCTGCCGCTCTGCTATACACCCAGACTATCCTCACATCACCTTCTCATTAGATCACACAAAAATAGAAAGTATTTGCAATCTATTTATATCATATATTTAAGATCAAGTTCGGAGTTTACAAAAATTCTGATGTATAGTGACTTCATTCTTAAAGTTATAGGTAAAACAGGGAAAGAGCATATAATACATATATACATTAATAAACTATTGATAGATTATTACAAGAGTCCCTAGAATAGAGTCCTATCAGATCGTGCTCTAAGAGAAACTTTTTATGAAAGCAGACACTGACTTGGCTACAATCAGGGCCCCCTAATTTCCTGTGATACTGCAGTCATGACAAGGGCTACAAAATCCAGCCCTTCCCACAGAATTCCCCAGTCCCCATGGAATTTCTCCAGGCAATCAAGAACATAAGGCTGGAGCATTGCCAGTGGCCCTCATATCTCTCCCTCTACTTCTCATTTGGAAGGATCCCAGTTTCATAGGAGGAATGCAACAACAGAGCTGTGCTTTAGACTGCATTCTCCCCCTCTACAGCTCTACAGTGTCTCCCAGGGTTCAAACATAAGCACTAGCAAGTTAGATGCAGAGCATTGATAAGGCAGACAAAGAGAGATTTTGAAAAAAAAAGCTTGCCGAGGAAGCAAAAATGCATAGTGAAAACTTTTTAAACTACATTCATAGCAAAAAACCTGTGAGAGAGTCAGTTGGACCATTGGATGATAGAGGGGTAAAAGGGGCACTAAGAGAGGACAATACCATAGCAGAGAGACTGAATGAATTTTTTTCTAGTGGTTAGAGCTCTGCCTTGGGAGCCAAAAGACCGGGGTTCGATTCCCTCTAGCACTCCTTGTGGCCTTGGGCAAGTCACTTAACCCTCCATAGCTCAGAAAAATCCAAGTTATCAATGTACCTGTTTAATGTACGTTTACCAAGTTTAAATTACAATTAAACCGCTTTGATTGAAATGATAAAGCGGTATAAAAAAACTGTTAAATAAATAAATAAATAATAATCTGTTATATTGTTTGAAAGTGTGAATAAACAGGTAGACAAAGGTGAGCTGGTTGATATAGTGTATCTGGATTTGACAAGATCCCTCAAGAGAGACTCTTGACGAAATTAAAAAGTCATTGGTTAGGAGGCAGTGTACTAATGTGGATCAGGAACTGGTTAAAAGATAGAAAGCAGAGGATAGGGCTAAATGGCCAATTTTCTGAATGGAGAAAGGTAAATAGTGGAGTACCCCAGGGATCTGTGGCGGGTCCGCTGCTTTTTAACATATTCATAGATGACCTGAAAATGGAAATAATGAGTGAGGTGATCAAATTTGCAGATGACACAAAATTTTCAACTACATTTTCGACTGAATGGATTCTTTGTTTCAGTTTTTGCTAAAGAAGATGAGGAAATGTACCCATGCCAGAAATGGTATTTAAAGGATATATATCAGAGGAATTGAAACAAAGCTCGATATATCGGGAAGATGTAATACAGTTATTTTATAAATTAAAAAGCAGCAAATCACCTTGACTGGATCACACATATTCCAGAGTGCTGAAAGAACAGAAATATGAGATTGCAGATCTACTCTGTGAGCTATCATTAAAGTCATCTGTGGTATGTATTGGAGTATTGGAGAGTAGCCAATGTAACGCCAATTTTTAAAAAGGGTTTCAGGGGTAATCAGGGAAACTATAGATCGGTGATCTTGACGTCTGTACCAGGCAAAATGGTAGAAATCATTCTAAAGAATAAAATTACTGAACATGTAAATAGTCATGGCTTAATGGCAGAAAGACAACATGAATTTAGTGAAGGAAAGTCTTGTCTCACTAATCACTTATATTTCATTGAAGTTGTGAATAAGCAGGGAGATAAAGGTGACCCAGTTGATATAGTGTATCTGAATTTTCAGAAAGCCTTTGACAAAGTCCATCATGAGAAACTCTTGGGAAAATTAAAAAGTTATGGGATAGAAGGCAGTGCACTATTGTGGATTGGGAAATGGTAAATAGGTAAATAGGTGGAGAACCCCAGGGATCTGTGTTTGGCCCACTGCTTTTTAACATATTCATAAATGACCTAGAAATGGGAATAATTAGTAAGATGATTAAATTTGCAGATGACACAAAATTATTCAAAGTTGTTAAAATATAAGAGGACTATGAACAATTGCAAGAGGACCTTGATAAATTGGTAGACTGGGCATCAAAATGGCAGATGACATTTAATGTGGATAAGTGCAAAGTTATGCACTTAGGGAAGAACAACCCAACCTACAGTTGCACGATGCAAGGTTCTACATTAGGAACCACCAGTCAGGAAAAGGATTAAGGCGTCATTGTGGATAACATTTTGAAACCCTTTGCCCAGTGTGCAGCAGTAGCCAAGAAAGCAAATAGAATGCTAGGAATGATAAGGAAAAGGATGGCGAATAAAACAAAGGATTTTTAATGCCTTTGTATCATTCCATGGTGCGACTGCACCTTGAATATTGTATGCAATTCTGGTCACCATATCTCACATAACAGAACTAGAAAAGGTACAGAGAAGAGCAACCAAAAGGGATGAAAGGATACTCCTATGAGGAAAGGCTTCAAAGGTTAGGGTCCTTCAACTTGGGAAAAAAATGGCTGAGGGGGGATATGATTGAGATCTATAAATTAATAAATGGAGTGGAACATGTAAACGGAGATCAGTTGTTTACTGCTTCACTACATCCACAGACAAGGCAAGATGGGAACTTCATACTAAACTACTGAACTCTGCAATCAACCAACCAAGAGAATTATTCAACATTATAAAACAGCGGACAAAAATGCCAATCAACAACAACCATAGCATAACGCTCACCTCTCAACAGCTGGCTCAATACTACAAGCAGCTACATCCCCAACTGGAAAGCTCTCACACCTCCCCTGACGAAGACAACCACCCAGACCCCTGGACACCATAACATTTGTAAACACTACAACATCCCCCCTGGATCCCTGCCCTGTCTCATGGATTAAAGCATCCAAAAGAGAGTTAAGCACCACGCTCACCAGAATCACATGCTCAATACTACAACAAGGTATCATGCCCACATGTGTAAAAAACTCATCCATATGGCCACCACTGAAAAATACGATCTTGAACCTTCTGACCCTTCATCTTATAGACCCATCACCAGCCTCCTATTAGCTGCCAAGATTGTGGAGAAAAATATCCAGCAAAAACTTAACATAAGAACATAACATATGCCATTCTGTGTCAGACCAAGATACATCAAGCCCAGTATCCTGTTTCCAACAGTGACCAATCCAGGTCATAAGTACCTTGCAATTTCTCGAAAAGACACAGGTTCCACAATACTTGCATTTATTTACATTCTCTTATATACTGTGCTATTCTGCATCAGTGTGGTTTACATTGAACAAACTGAAATTACATTGAACAGGGCATTATAACTTGGAGATAACTATTTTACAGGGAACATGGGCTATGTAGGGTTAAGTGGCTTGCGCAAGACCACAAGGAGCACCTGTGGGACTAGAAACCCCAGTCCTTCCGGCCCAAGGTTGCTGTCCTCTAGTGGGATTTGAACCCCTGACCTTCTGGCCTGGAGTACCTTGCCCCAACCACTAGGCCACTCCTCCACTCCAAATCCCATTGGGTCAAGCAGTGATATCCTGGGTCCCTTTTAATAATGGTTTATGAACCTTTCCTCCAGGAACTTTCCAAATCTTTTTTAAACCCAGCTACACTAACAGCTTTTACTACATCCTCCGGTAACAAATTCCAGTGTTTGATTACACGTTTGGTGAAAAAATATCTCTTATTAGTCTTAAATAGGTTACCCTGTAGCTTCACTGCATATCCCCTAGTCTTTCTATATACTGATGACGTAAACAATCGATCTACGCTTACCCGTTCCACTCCATTCATTAATCTATAGACCTCTATCATATCTCCCCTCAGCCGTCTCTTTTCCAGGTTGAAGAGCCCTAAGCTTTTTAGCCTCTCTTCATAGGGGTATCCTTCCATCTCCTTTACCATTTTGGTGGCCCTTCTCTGTACCTTTTCTAATAATGCTATATCCTTTTTAAGATACGGCGACCAGAATTGCACACAATAGTCAAGGTGCGGTCTCACCATGGAACAATACAGAGGCATTATAATATCCTTTGTTTTATTCTCCATTCCTTTCCTTGTGATACTTAGCATACTATTTTTCTCTTGGCTGCCACTGCATACTGGGTGGAGGGTTTTAACATGTTATCCACAATGATGCCTAAACCTTTTTCCTGGGTGGTGGTTCCTAATGTGGAACCTTGCATCATGTAACCATAGTTTGGGTTGTTCTTTCCTAGGTGCATAACTTTGCAATTGTCCATATTAAATTTCATCTGCCATTTGGATGCCCATTCTTCTAATTTATCAAGATTCTCTTGCAATTTTTTACAATCCTTATGGGTTTTAACAACTTTAAATAGTTTTGTGTCATCTGCAAATTTGATAACCTCACTCGATTTCCCATTTCCAGGTCATTTATGAATATGTTCAAAAGCAGCGGACCCAGCACAGATCCCTGAGGTACTCCACTATTCGCCTTTTTCCATTGGGAAAATTGGCCATTTAGTTCTACCCTCTTCTTTCTACCTTTTAACCAGTTCCTGATCCACAATAGTACACTGCCTCCTATCCCATGACTTTTTAATTTTGTCAAAAGTCTCTCATGAGGGACCTTGTCAAAGGCTTTCTGAAAGTCCAGATACAATATATCAACCGATTCACCTTTGTCTATCTGTTTATTCACACCTTCAAAAAAATATAACAGATTAGTAAGACAAGATCTTCCTTGTCTAAAGCCATGTTGGCTGTCTCCCATTAGGTCATGACTATCTACATGTTCAGTAATTTTATTCTTTATGATGGCTTCTACCATTTTCCCAGTACTGACGTCAGGCTCACAGGTTTGTAGTTTCCCGGATCAGCCCTGGAACCCTTTTTAAAAATTGGCGTTACATTGGCCATTCTCCAATCTTCAGGTGTTACACATTATTTTAATGATAGTTCACAGATTACTAATAGTAGTTCTGCAGTCTCATATTTCAGTTCTTTCAACACCTTTGGATGTATACCTTCCAGTCCAGGTGATTTGCTACTCTTCAGTTTATCAAATAGTTGTAATACATCTTCCCGGTGTATCGACATTTCTTTCAATTCTTCCACAGTATCACCTTTAAATAACATTTCAGTCATAGGTAACATCCCTACATCTTCCTCAGTAAAGACCGGAGCAAAGAATTCATTCAGTCTCTCCGCTATGGCCTTGTCCCCTCTTAGTGCCCCTTTTACCCATCTATCATCTAATGGTCCAACTGACTTTCTCACAGGTTTTTTTGCTATGATTATACTTGAAAAAGTCTTTATTATGCATTTTTGCTTCCACAGCAAGCTTCTTTTCAAATTCTCTATTTGCCTGCCTTATCAATGCCTTGTATTTAACTTGCCAGTGCTTGTGCTGTTTTCCGTTTTCGTCATTTGGCTCTTTTTTCCATTTCCTGAAAGATGCTTTTTTCGCAACAACAGCCTCTCTGACCTCACCTTTAAACCATGCTGTCAGTTTTTTGGACTTAGAAACATAGAAAAATGACGACCGAAAAAGACCACATGGCCTATCTAGTTTGCCCTTCCATATCAACAACTACAACAATCACGCTTTCACTTTTTTTAAAGCGTGGAATACAACTGTTCTGGGTTTCCAAGTTAGTATTTTTAAACAACACCCAAGCTTGATGTAAGTCTTTAACCTTTGTAGCTGCTCATTTTAGTTTTTTCTTAACTATTTTCCTCATTTTATCATAGTTTCCCTTTCGAAAGTTAAAAGGTAGTTCTGTGGATATCCTTACCAACTCTCCTCCATTAATTAAATTAAACGCGATCATGCTATGATCACTATTGCCAAGTGGCCCCAACACCCTTATCACTTGCACCAGATCTGGTGTTCCACTAAGGACTAGGTCCAAAATTGCTTCTTTGAGCAGCTGATTCATGAACCGACCAAGAGGGGAAGCCATCATTTATTTCATCTAGAAATGTTATCTCCCTAGCATGTCCTGCCATCAGGGCCGGCCCGTCCATTGAGCAAGAATGTTTTTTGCACAGGGCCCCGCGTTTCAGGGGGCCCTGCGCAAACAACATTCTGCCCATCAGCCACTTTAAAAGAAAAAAGAAACTTGCTACTGCCGCTGCCACCGTGGCAGCGACAGAATGAGGTGTCTCCTGCAGTCAAGTGTCTCCTGCGGGGCTCCCCCCCCCCACCCCCCGCCCGGCTGCCCGGCCGAGCCCGCCTCAATCACTCTCCTCGGCGTGGTTTTCAGAGCCGTGAAGGGAAAGTGTCCCTCTAGTGGCTCTTTTAAGCCTGCCGGGGCTGATGGGGAATTTCCCATCAGCCCCGGCAAGCTTAACAGAGCCGCGAGAGAAACTCTCCCTTCGCACCTCTGAAAGCCGCAAGGAGGAGAGTGATTGAGGCGGGCTCTGCTGAGCAGCCGGGGGGGGGCCCGCGGGAGACACTCCTTTCTGCCGAGGCCACGGCGGCAGCAGCAACAAGTTTCTTTTTCTTTTCCCTGGGCTGATGGAGGGGAGGGGGGTTAGGACTGGTAATGGGCTGGGGGGTGGTTAGGACTGGGCTGGGGGGTGGTTAGGACTGGTAATGGGGTGATGGGGGGGTTAGGACTGGTAATGGGCTATGGGGGGCTATGACTGGAAATAGGGTGATGTGGGGGATAGGACTGGTAATGGGCTATGGGGAGGGCTAGGACTGGAAATAGGGTGATGGGGGGTTAGGACTGGGCTGGGGGGTGGTTAGGACTGGTAATGGGGTGATGGGGGGGTTAGAACTGGTAATGGGCTATGGGGGGCTATTTATTTTTTATTATTTATTTATTACAAATTCTTATATACCGCGCTATTTGGCATCAGCGCGGTTTACATTATAACACAACAACCATAACAACATGCTGTTTGGTTTTACATCGAACAGGGCTATGACTGGAAATAGGGTGATGAGGGTTAGGACTGGTAATGGGCTATGGGGAGGGCTAGGACTGGAAATAGGGTGATGGGGGTTAGGACTGGCAATGGGCTATGGGGGGGCTAGGACTGTAAATGGGGGGGTTAGGACTGGTAATGGGCTATGGGAGGGCTAAGACTTGTAATGGGCTGATGGGGGGTTAGGACTGGAGGTGGGCTGATGGGGGAGTTATGACTGGTAATGGGCTATGGGGGGGCTAAGACTGAAAATGGGTGAAGGGGGGCTTAGGACTGGTAATGGGCTATGGGGGCTAGGACTGGTAATGGGCTGGCTGGTTTGCTAGTACTGGAAATGGGCTGAGTGGAAGGGGGGCTTGAACTGCAAATAGCTGATGGGGAGGGGGCTTGGAATAGAAATGGGCTGAGTGGAAGGGGGCTTGAACTGCAAATAGCTGATGGGGAGGAGGCTTTGAATGGAAATGGGCTGTGAGGGGAGGGAGCTAGCACTGGAAATGGGCTGAGTGGTGGGGGAGAGCTAGGACAGGAAATGGGCTGATGGAGGGGCTAGGATAGGACTGGAGGGCTGTTGGGGGTGCTAAGATTGGAAATGGGCTATGGTGGGGGCTTGGATTGAAATGGAGTCATGGAGGGGCTAGAACTGGAAGTAGGCTCATGGGGGCTTGAATTGGAAATGGGCTGAGTGGAGGGGAGCTAGGATTTGACATGGGCTGATGGTGGGGCTAGGAAAGGACTAGAAATGGGCAGATGGGGGGCTGGGATTGGAAATGAGCTGATGGAGGGACTCGGATAGGACTGGAAATGGATGGGGGAGCTAGGACTGGAAATGGGCTGATAGTGGGGCTAGGATAGGATTGGAAATGGGCTGATGGTGGGCTAGGACTGGAAATGGGCTGATGCGGGGACTAGAAGGGAGTGGATGCTGGGTGGGGCTGGAACTAGAAGGGAGCTGATGTTGGGGGAGGATTAGAATGGGATGGAGCTGGGAGAGTGGAATGGAGAGGGGAAAACATTTTGTGTGGGAGGGAAGAAAAATCTACAATTGGCTGGGTACTGGGAGAGTAAGTGGGGATTGAGGATGGAGGGGTAAAATTTGAGTGGATGAAATAGGAATGAGGAAAGAGCAAAAGGAGAAAGATTAGTATGTTAAAGCAGATGTAGAGAGAGAATGGAAAAAAACTAGAAGAGAGAAGAAAGAACAAATGGACAGCAGACGATGGAGAGTTAGCAGAAGACACGAAGAAACCAGAAGAAAGTGGCTGGAGCAATTGCAACTGAAAAAGAAATGCACAAAAGGTAGAAAAATATCTCTTTATTTTGAATTTAACTGGAATATGTCAGCTCTGGGAAATGTGCATCATTAACGTCTGCGCTTTTGTTTAGTACAAGAGGAAATTAATTTATAGCTTTATTTCTACAGTGTTGTTGTACATTCCAAGTTTGGCTTTTGGGGTTCCCAGTTTAATTATTGTCTTCCTGTTTCTAAACTGTGATTCCTTGTTTGGTGATGGTCTATGTTCTGCATGTGTAACTGAGCTGAAGTATTCTGTTTATGTAATTCCTATTTGACATTGCCAGTTGTTCTCTTTCCCCAGTAGGTCATGTATTGTTATTCTCTGAAATGTATTGGTTTAATATTTGCAGTGTTGCCTTTTGATAGTTAGGGTATGGTGCTTTGTGAGTCCTGGTAGTGCTGTTAGGATACGGTGGGTTTGCTATGGGTTCTAAATGGGCAGTGTTTGTAGTAGTTTCTAATGTGCCTGGCGGTTGGCACTAGATTATAGTAATGTAGAAATCTTTTAGTCTTTCTTTATCCATACACTCATTAAGAAGCATGTTTACTAAAAGTTAGTGTATGGTAACATTATGCAAATATTTATGCAAATGAGGCCCCTTATGCAAAAGAGGCCCCGCACCGAGTCCCCACACATGGCCCCGCACCCCCATGGGCTGCCCCTGCTTGCCATGACACTGACCCAGTCAATAACGGGGTAATTGAAATCACCCATTATTATTAATTGTGTGTGTTAACCTGATTTCTTTGAGCATTTCATTATCCATTTGTTCATTCTGGCCAGGCGGTCGATAGTACACCCCCATTGCCTTCGCCTTCCCCTTTTTACATGGAATTTCAATCCATAGAGATTCTACAGCAAATTTTGTTTCTTGCAAAACTTTAATCCTTTGTGACTCAATGCCCTCTCTAACATAGAGTGCAACCCCTCCACCAATTTGCAATTTGATCAGCTGTATCATTACAATATAGTTTGTAACCAGGTATCACAGTGTCCCACTGGTTGTCCTCCTTCCACCATGTCTCTGAGATACCAATCATATCTAACCTCTCATTTAGTGCTATATATTCGAACTCTCCCATCTTATTTTTCAGACTTCTAGCATTTGCATACAAGCCTTTTAGAGACTGTATTTTATTCATATTAATCTGGCTATTGGTGGGCAGGGGTAATTTGGAATCTTTAAGCTCCGTCTTCTCCGTACTCAAGGGCATTCGGGCTGCTTTTATCTTTATTGGAACCTCTCTTCAGATATGCCCTAACTTCATTCTTTTGGTAGTATCCTTCAAGGATACATTGTTCCGATTCATGCTCTCTTGGGCGACTGTCGGTTCTCCCCTATTATCTAGTTTAAAAGCTTCTCTGTTTTAAAGGTTAATGCCAGCAGCCTGGTTCCATCCCAGTTAAGGTGAAGCCCATCCCTTCGGAAGAGCCCCTCCTTTCCCCAGAATGTTCCCCAGTTCCTAACAAATCCAAAACTCTCTTCCTTGCACCATCGTCTAATCCACGCATTGAGACTCCGGAGCTCTGCGTGCCTTTTGGGTCCTGCGAGTGAAACAGGAAGCAATTTGGAGAACGCTACCCTAGAAGTTCTAGATTTCAACTTCCTACCTAAAAGCCTAAATTTAGCCTCCAGAACCTCCCTACCACATTTTTCTATGTCTTTGGTACCGACATGTACCAAGACAGCAGACTTCCCCCCCCTCCCCCCCACCCCCAGCACTATCTAAGACTTTGTCTAGGCAGGCATGTTATCAGGCGATCTTCGCATCCACCAGCTACCCAGCTATCTACATGCCTAATGATCGAATCACCAACTATAACGGCTGTCCTAACCCTTCCCTCATGGGCACGTGGCCCTGGAGAAACTTCCTCGGTGCAAGAGGATTTTACATCACCTGGAGGACAGGTCCTAGCTATAGGATCACTTCCTGCCACACCAGGGTGATGCTCTCTTGTCACGTGATCTCTCTCCTCCATGGCAACAGGGATGCTGCCAGACAGGAGGTGGGACTTCAGGACTATATCCCTGTAGGTCTTGTCTATGTACCTCTCTGTCTTTCTTATGTCCTCCAAGTCTGCTACTCTAGCCTCCAGAGATCGGACTCGTTCCCTGAGAGCAAAGAGCTCCTTGCACCTAGTGCACACATAATACCCCTCACCAACTGGGAGAAAATCATACATGTGACACTCAAGGCAAAAGACTGGAAAGCCCCCATCTCGCTGCTGGACTGCTGTCTGCATCTTAGTTTTAAGGTTGTGTTTAGATTTTTAAGTTCTTTACTTACTAAGGGTTGATGGGGATACTTATACTAATAAAACTATACCTAATACATTTAACGTACTTTGTTCACCTGAAGCTTAATTAATCTCAGGTCCTTAATGTATGCCTGATGAGGATAAACAGCTGCACCTGAGAGTGAATATAGCACCTTCTTTTGTTTAAGAGGTTTAAGCACCTATAAAGCTATGATTATCATAGGGATGGGTGGGTGTCGGTATCGATAGACACAGCCTTCTGGACCCACAACATGGATTCCATCCACAACACAGAGTAGAAACACTTATGACTGTCCTGGTAAATACTCTGATCCAAGGACTACAGCACATTAATCAAGGCTTCCTGCTAATCTTCATAGACATCTCGTCAGCCTTTGACACAGTAAACCACCATATCCTCCTGCAACGCCTCCGCACCAACAGAATAGAGGCACAGTGCTCAAATGGTTCTACTCCTACCTCACAGACAGATACGAACAAATAAAGATTGGACAAAACACCTCCACTCCATAAAGACTCATGGAGTCCTCCAAGGATCCATCCTCTCTGTACTCCTTTTCAACCTCTACATCCAACTGCTCGGCAGAATAATAGGATCACACAACCTCAATGTGCACATTTACACCGACAATATCATGATCTATGGACCAATCAACACAAACCAACCCTCATTATCTATCTGCACACCAAGAATGCTTCACCAAGGTAGCCAACTGGCTAAAGGACAACAACCTTCAAATCAACTGCAACAAAACGGAGGCACTCTGCATAATGAAAGACACCACCTTTACTCCTCCCTCAATAACACTGAACAATATGAAAATTAAAGTCAAGACTGAAGTCATGTACCTGGCGTCACCCTCAATCAATACCTCACTTTTCAAGCCCACATCAACAAAACTGCCCAGATAATATATTACAAAACAAAGACACTTCAATGTCTCCACTCACTCCTAGAGCCAACAGACTTTCTCACTGTGCTACAAGCCTCCTGTCATACCCCACATAGATTATGTAATGCTGTCTATCAAGGCCTACCAAAATTCAAATGGCTCTTTACTCAACAGCAAAGACCACATCACGCCTATACTAAAGCAGCTCCACAGGCTCCCACTACAGAGCCAAATAAAATTCAAAACTATCATGCTTACCCACAAAGCAATCCACTCCGACCCCCCTCCACACCTCCACTCACTACTTCAGACCTCCCAGCCACACAGGTCTAGACGGACCTCAATGATAAACACCCTCACCATCCCACACATCAGAACCAAATCCAACCAGCAAGCATGTAAACACCCTTTTTACGGAACACTCTACCAGCCCAGTTAAGGAACATCACAGAGCTCAAATCCTTCAGAAAACACCTAAAACATGCCTATACACAGAGCATTTCAACCCTATCACATAATCCTGCAGAGAAGGAACAGAACCAGATGCTTATCATTAACACTGTACATAGTTATACTTGTATATAATTGCATATAATTATGAAATCAAAAACCTAGCATTTGCATGATGTATATAGTTTGAGACATTGTTATAATGTATTATCAAGTTTGTTCCCTGTAAACCACCTTGACCCAGTGAAAGGCAGTATATAAATATAGCTAAATAAAATAAATAAATATAAAGAAAGAGTAGGGGACACGCAATGAAGCTCCAATATAGCCTATTTAAGACTAATAAGAGAAAATAGTTTTTCAGTCAATGTGTATTCAAACTCTTGAATTCGTTACTGGAGGATGTAGTAAAAGCATTTAGTGTAGTTGGGTTCAAAAGAGGTTTGGATGAGTTCCTGAAGAAAAAGTCCATAAACCATTATTAAAGAGGACCAGGGAAATCCACTGCTTAGCCCAGGATAAGCAACATGAAATCTGTGTAGCTTTTTGGGAACCAGACAAGGTACTTGTGACCTGGATTGGCCGCTGTTGGAAACAGGATACTGGGCTTGATGCACCCTTGGTTTGACCCAGTGTGCATTTCTTATGTTCTAAAATAGTTTTATGGCTGTGTTTTGAATAAATTGCATCCTTTTGAGGCTATAGTTTGGAATACCAGTCAAGAGTGAATTACAATAGACAATCTTGATATGATCAGAGTGTGCAGTAGAATTTTAATAGCACCATTGTCAAGATACACTCTAAAGGATCTAATGTGTTTGAGTAGCATAAACGAGCTATTTAATACCTTTGAGATATGTTTAGAAAAGTAGAGCATGGTATCAAGAATTACTTACAGTGAACAAAGTGATTCTTTCAAGGGAATAGTAAAGTTGGACAACTTTGGCATGAATGAAGGACTCACAGTTTTCCTAATTGCTTTGTATTTAGAAGGATTTAGGACCAATTGTTGAGTCTTAGTTCTGTAAGACATTGGGAGCCAATGATGTTTAATCAATAACGGTATAACATGGTCTGTTCATTTGGCATTATGGAGCACCCCTAGTTACTAAGATGCAGTAAAATATTGAATTTTACCACAGCTCAGGAGTCACGATGATAAGAAAGTACAGTCTGGGGCATTCCTCCTTCTCCCCCCCCCCCAAAAGCAATGTCGCTGCCCTCCCAAACATACCCCTCCCCCCAAATCCATACCATCCACTTACTGATGGCAAATACTAAGCCCCCAAAAGACCCTGCAAACCCCCAGATCTCCAATCCCAACCTCCCCCCACTTCCCATAAGCCACCCTGGCCTACCTGCATTAAATCCCGTTGGTCTAGTGGAGGCCAGCAGGAGCAATTCCCCGTCACTGCTCCAGTGCCAATGCTTGGTTCAGAATGGTACCCACAATCCCTAGGGGTAGTCTCCCACTGTTGCATACTTTGCATCTCATTATTATGCAGTGCGTGTTGGGTTAAAACAATATATGCTAAGGTAAACTAATGCACAATATTGCACTTTAATGCATGTTAAGGAGCAAATATTTTGCATTATATCCTTAATGCCCCTTAGTAACTACCCCCCTAAGTGCCATATTTTGGATAACTTGCAATCTTCTTACAGTAACACGACATATTCCATTACAAAGGACATTGCAATAATTGATGTGACAAACTATTAATGCATAGATTAGTAGAAATATCACATTTGTATCTAGTATTGATCTCACTGATTTAATCTGATTTAAGGCATAAAACAAAGATCTTAAAAAAGATGAAATTTGTGGTTCAAAGGACAACTTGGTGTCTAAGATGACATCTGTTACTGAAAGGTAGATTGTTAAAGAGATTTTGGTTCTTTCCAATTGTGGAGAACAGTAGGATTATAATCTCGATCTGTAATCCACTTGGAGGCACATTCCAAATGGGACATCCAAGTGCAATCTGGCACATCAAAGCTATAATCTCTGAAAAGAAAGGCAGGCACATGCAAGTTCAGGCACATTTCCAGAGACGTGGCCATGCCCGATATGCATATGTGTCAAATGTCTATATAGACGTCCTCAGGAGAGTATTTCAAAACCAAAACATCTAAAAGCATTGTGGTTAGAGTAGTGTCTTAAGAGCTGGGTTGCCAGGGTTTAAATCCCAGTGTGGGACTTTGTAATCTAAAGCTAGTCACCTAATTCTCCATTTTCTGTACATTCTCTGGATGTTTTAAGGTGAAAACAAACACTTTCCTAATACCTATTTGTGATGGAGCAGGAATAAACATGCACGGGCCTGCAGATAGCTCCGCTGCTTCTGGGATAGAACACAGATGTGTAAGTCCATTGCCCCTCCCCAGACATGCCTCTCCCACACCCCCATGCCTACTTGAATGTCCCTGCACTGGAGACGTCTGTGAATGACATTTGTGGAATGCTTACGGGTTACGAAGACGTGTCCATGATTTTGACATCCACGTGCATGTCTGCAGATGTCCAAACCACAACTAAATCATTTAGTATGACCCTCATAGCCTTGCATTTCTGAGGATTTAGTTTGAGATAAGCAGAGATTCAAAAGTGTTAAATAAGGCAACATGGCATCAATATAGTATAGCAACTAAATGTCATTGGCAAATAGAATAAGATGAACCCCTTTGGAACGAATAAAAGATGCAAGGGTATTAAGGAATAGATTGGATAACACTGGTTCCAATCCAGAGCCCTGTGATACACCTTTAGGAAGAACTTATGAAGAAGATAAGGTGGAACTGATCATGATTCTAAATGACCTATTAATCAAGAAAGAAGTGAACCATTTAAGGATAGCTCCTCTTATACCAACTTTTGCCAAATGGATTAACATAATTTAATGAATGACCACATCAAAGGCAAAAGAAAGCTTTAGTGAAATGAGAATAGCACATCTACCAGAATCAAGCTGTTGCATGAGTTTAGTAAGCAAAGAAACAAGACAGGATTCTGCGCTGTAATGTTTCTGGAAGCCAAACTGAGGTGGATGCAAAACACTGATTTTGATGAGATAATACTACTCTTTCAATAGTTCTTGAAATAAATGAAGTATTTGATATTGAGCGATAGTTGTCTGGAACCAGACATCAAAAGCAGATTTTTTAAGCAGTAGATGAATAATACTGTAGATTTCTTCCAATAATTAGGGAAATGGCCCTCAGCCAAACTAGCATCAAACTTGAATGAAAAAGACCAAGATAAGGATTCTTCAACAGATAAGGTGCAATAGGATCAAGAATTGATGTACTAGCATTGGTAAGACAGATCTGCCAGGAGCTAATATTAACATTAATTTCATAGAACTAGGTAAATTAAAGGGCAAAGAATCTAAATTGAATTAAACTAATGTAGACTTTCCTACTGATCCCTTATAACAGGAGCCTAAAGAATTACCAGACTGCGGACAGATATTATGTACCAGTGACAAAAAAAATGTGCAGGAGATGTAAACTGGCTTAGTTTTTACTGTGCTAGATAACTGCATGACTGCTTCAGAAGGGAAGAATGATCAGTGTTGGCGCATTAGAAAGGTCAAGAGTGACATGTTATGAACTTGATCATCCACCAATATTCTTTGATGGATATTACGAGCATATGACAGCCTATGGACTCTCTATATACTGTAATGCCTCTCTAAGATGGTGAATTTGTCTATGATTGTTTTTGCTTATAATAATTTCATACACTGGAGGAATGGACCATTAAATACAACCACGATCACCATTAGTGATTTGGTCTCAGAATAGTCCAGTGCCCAGTACTCTTAATTTTCACAGAAGCTCCACTCTTTGCAGCCAGCTGGAGAGCTCAGTCATGGTGCAGTCCTCTCCGTTTCCAAGTCTTCCTTCTGCCAGCAGGAGGCGCTAGTGCTCACCTGCTGGTGCTAAATCTGCCACAATCATGGCATAGAGGAGAAAAGCCGAGAGAGAGAGACACCACTAGAGCTTTGCTATTTCTTCCTCCCTTTCATCTCCTACTGGTACTATTCTCAGATCCAGAAAACGTTGGCACACATGGCAAAATTTGTAGATATTTAAAAAGTAATATGTAAAGAGGGTAACTTTATGGCAAGGTGCCTCCGTGAAAGTTGGAAAAAAGATGCTTTTAAGCTTATTTTATAAAGGCAACATAGGCGCCTATGTGCATTTATAAAACCAGCTGCTAGAACCAGCCCAAAAGAACACAAATCCTGAAGCACAATGTGCACCTACTGCAAAGATGAAAATGCACGTGTGTACTTTATGCGTGTACACACAGATTTTATAAAACATGCACATGCATCCACCCCTGCTCCACCCAAACAATACCCCAGGGACATCTGCATGCAGATTGCTTAAAAGCAGGCGTACTGTTTCATGCGCCTATTTTTTTATACATGCATACCCTTTGTGCCAGCTTTATCAAATTATCCCAAATGTGATAAAAAGGGAAAAAAATTACATAATAGTTCTAAAAGCACAGTTATTAAAATTACATACAGCATGGTTAATAGTATGGAGAATTACAGGCTTCTGGTGCTGTTCTGTAGTGTCTCTGCTTGTAGCACACAGGGCAAGTGCCCAGGTTCATGTAACCAATGTACCGTAGAGAGTAGCCCTCAGTTTCCTGCTCCATCTAGCCCCTCCTCTCCCAGCCAGTAGCCAGCAGAGATCAGGAGGGGAAGGGCTGACTAGAGTAGCCAGGATAGAGCAGAGAAGAAACAGAAGCATAGAAAAAGGATGTCAGATAAAAACCATTTGGCTTATCCCATCTGCCCATCCATTCCAAATATTATGCTCCAAAATCGTCTCCTTTTATTTAGAAATCCTCTGTATTTGTCTCACGCTTTCTTAAATTCGAATACAATCCTTGACTACACTATCTCCATTCAGAGGCTGTTCCACTCATCCACCACTCTTTCCATAATGAAATATATCCTTAGATTACTCTTGAATCTATCACCTTTCACCTTCATCCTATGTCCCTTCATTTCAGAGCTTCATTTTAATTGAAAGGGACTCACCTTTTGTGCATTTCTCCAAAGTATACATATTGAGATATTTGAGTCTGTCTTCATATACTCTATGACAAAGACTACTGACCATTTTGATAGCTGCCCTCTGCACCAACTTCATCCTGTTTATATCCTTTTGAAGGTGAAGTCTCCAGAACTGCACACTACTAGAGGCTTATAAAGAGGCACTATCACCTCTTTTCTCCTGCTGGCTATTCCTCTCCTTATGCATTGAAGAATCCTTCTGGCTTTTGCTGTCACCTTTTCTAATTGTTTGCCACCTTAAGATCATTGGATAGGATCACCTTCAGGTCCTACACCCCTATACTGTTCTGCTCCCTTGGGTTTTTGCAATCCATATTTATGACCCTGCACTTTTTAGGATTAAATCTCGGCTAACAAATTCTAGGCCATTTTTCAAGCCAAGTTTTGTAGGAATGAGGTATTATAGTAATCTCTCCCCAACCTATACCACGTAGATACCCTGTTTATCTCTGTAAAAACCTATTATCCAGTTCAGTAAATTTCATATCCCTCTGTAGATCAGGTCTCAATGTAGTATAGTAGTGCCTAGCCTGTAAATATGCCAGCAAATGGACATTTGGTAGCTCCCACTTTCTCTTGATTTGTTCAAATGCAGGGAAGACATTCCCTCCAACTTGCCTCACTTGCCCCAGGTATCTGCAAACCCATTCTGTCCAGACATGAAAATGGGACTTCTCCATCTATGCCAGAAAGACCGAGTTCTCAACCAGTGTCACAAGGAGGTTCCCACCAGTAGCTTTCCAGAGCCTCACTCTTCACCAGTTCCAAGCTTTCTAGAAAGGTTGCAACAACATATTTTGGCCCCCATCTTCCTCCAAGGAAGACTTGGTGTCTTTAATAAACTGAAAAAGGGTACATGGATAGCTCCAATTATCCCACAATCTTTTTGGGGCAAATGTAAAATCTCTAGTGTGCATTGCATGTATCCAGCTCATCAATGTGGCTATGTTTTGAAGCTGGAGATTAAGTAAACTGATGCCTCCTATCCATTTATCGAGTGTGAGCTTCACATACAGTAGCTTATTCACACATTTCTATTTCTCTCCAAATGAAAGATCCAAACCTCTTCCTTTCGTTGCAACCAGAAGGGGATCATTTGCAGGGGTACAACAATTTAAGCAATATTCACCGTTTTTACTAAAGCCATCATCCCAGTAAGGCAAGTGGCAAATCTTTCTAACCAGCACATAATTCTTTTATTTGGTCTAGTTTGGTGATCACATTCTTCCACAAACTGACACTCAAGTATATCCCTAGGTATGTTAAATTATCCTGGGCCCACAAAAAAGGGAAATTTACCATCCACCAACACTGGCCATTTCATGTAAGTGCCATTACCTTGGCTTTTCCAAAGCTTTTTTAGAGCTCCAAAAAAGAGTCAAATTCTTGTACAGTTTGGATTAATTTGGGTAAATTTTCACCTGCATGTTCAACAATAACAAGCATGTCATTCGCAATCAGCTTATTTTTGTTTGTTTTTCAACTCCTGTTTATATGAATTTATAAATTCTTATTCCACATCAAAACAAAATGCAGAGAACATAAGTGCAATTATTCAGAGAATGGATTTTCTAACAATGCAAAAGGCAATGAGAGCAAAAACCATTATACATCCACACCAAATGGAATCTTTCATGTGTATTGTGATGAACACAATGCTGAATGATCGAGGTCCTGGAGGTCGAATTGTGGGGTACCTCAGGGATTGCCGTTGTCTCTAATATTGTTTAATGTGTTGATGATGTCATTAAGTTGGATTTTAGCTGGTGCAGTTGTACAGTATTATGTTTATACAGATGATATTTCCATTTTGGTCTCATTTTCTAGGCATTGTTTGGATTATTTTTCTCAGTTGAATGAGGTTTTATTGTTGATGCATAGATGGGTGGAATGTTTTCACCTTCAGCTGAATGTGGCTAAGACTAAAGTACTTTTGTTTGTTGTTGATAGCTTTTACTCAATTAGATCTGCTTAGGGAGCTAGTGTTGTGGGTATTAGGAGTTCTGTTGGATGGGGAGTTGTTGTGTACTGCACATGTTAGCGTTCCTTTTTTCAAATGCGGCATCTTAGACGGCTTCAACCATATTTTCCATTAGAAGTTTTTTGAGTGTTGGTAGACAGTATAGTTTTAGCATTTCTAGATTATAGTAATTTGGTGTTGATTGATTGCACAAAACAACAGCTTGGGGGGTACAAGTATGTCAAAATATAGCTGCTAGACTGATTTTTGGGATCTCTAAGTTTGCTTCTGTTTCTCCGTAAACATCTTCAGGAGGCACAGACTTTGTTCCATCAAGTAGAGGGGTGGTTAGTAAGACATGTTTTATGAGCACATTATCACGTAAAGCTGTGGAGTTTTGTCTAAATTGCCTTTGTCTTTGAAATCTGCATCATCAATTGTTCTATTTAGGAGAAGATTGAAAACTTGGTTATTTTCTTCTTAACGCTTTTTTTTTTTTTTTAGTCTTATTCTTTGTTTTCATTTGAAATATTGTAAACCGCACTGATCTGACTTGTTTGGGATGAGGCCAACGGGATGCCATGGACTGCGGCTCCATTCAGGAGTCTGACTGAGTTAGCCGGGCAGGGGTCTCTACGTGCAGGCTGATCAGAATTGGGTCCCAGCCTGCACGTACAGGCCCAGACCCGATTCTGATCCCACATGGCAAGTCTGGCCCCGCGGGATCGGAATCGGGTCTGCCTCTGTGCGTCCCAATTCCCATCAGGCGCATAGGGGCCTGGACACACATATTACAAAGTGCCTCATTGTGTCTTGGGTTGTGATACTGTTCGTGCCTGTAGTTGGGTTTTGTAAACTGTCCTAAAGAGCAGTATATCAAATAAGAACAGACAAATAAAGAAGTTTAAAATTTGTGTGCCTGTATTCAAACTGATGTCCACTGGCCATCCAGCAAATCATTTTCATGTGCTTACGCCCCAACTCCTTCTCGTCCATTGCAGTCAAATAATGATAAACGTCTTGCCGTATCCTCACTGTCCAAAGCAAGACTGGAGACGACTCATAACTCTGCTTTTTGTATTTTAGCCCCCTGTCTTGGAATTCAGGTCCAAAATATTTACTTATTGAATCTTCGTTGCCCAAGTTTTAATCCGGCCTTATCTTTTCTTTCAGGCATTTGGCGAATAGTGTCATGATGTAATAGGTTTGGGGACACTGCTTGCAGCAAGGCTGTCTTTCCCCTTTTTCCTCTTTTTCAAATCTTTAAATTTGTTATTGCTTTTATATTTATAAATATTACTGTAAACCACTGTGATATATTATAAATGGAGGTAGATCGACTACGGCGACTATATGTCTGCTATGCTAATCAGGGTCAGAGCTCCAGGTTACTTTGCCATTCTGTACACTGTAGATCCAAACCATGAAGACAGTGTATACAGCTAAGGCCACCTGATGGGAAATCTTTTACCAGCAGGGCAACAACATAAACCAGGAGTGGTGATCTGAGTCAGGTGTCAACTCTAACTGACTTTGGGGGTGGGATCATGATTTGAGCATATATGAGCTTGGCAATATATTAAATAAATAATATGCTTAGCTGACTGACTCCATGTCAACTGAACCAGTTTTGGTTTTATATCAGAGCATCTTTGGACTTGCAGATTTGATTGTCCGAGAAAAATTGGAAGTACATGGGTCAAACTAGAACTGGACCTCCTTAAGTGAAATGGACTCAATGGATAATTGCAATATTTACTGTGATTTGCTCTTTCCCACCAGCAGGTGAATAGTGCTGCACGGTAGTGCTAAGCAGCTTTGTTAAAGTATTTTTTGTGCTTGCTAAAATGCTACTTTAAGAAAACTTGTCTTGTCTTCTCGTGCCACCATAAGATTCAGCATTTCTGTGGGATAAGAGAAGAAATTCCGTTTTTATTACTGCTTGAGGCTTTTCTTAGCCTAATGTGAGACTAACAATAACAATTAACTGCTGCTAGAATTAATTATGCAACCAAATATGAAATATACTTCAGCCAAAAACCATCATTCAGCTGGCAGCATGTAATTTGGAAATACCTACTTATCTACTCTCATTTTCCAAGAGAAGAATTTGGAGTTATTGCTGTGACCCCTGTCATGAATTCTCCCTAATTCCATAGGGCCAATATTTAAGCACCGCAGTCAGTTTTTAAAAATAATTTAGATATTTAGTACCGCTATCTGGAGAGGAGAAATGATTAATGAGCATGAAAAACACTGGAGCCCACGTAATGCATCCACTTAAGCAGGGTAAGGAGTGGTCTCCACCTTCACCAATGTGGCCTTTGAAAGGCCCAGGAAAGATCTTCACCTGAGGGATTCGTTGCATTGCCTTTATGAAAATGTGGTCCCAATGCCCACTAAGTGGAGCACCAAAGATGAAACACATCATGTATGTCACAGAGCAAGAGACAATCTCACCAGCAAAACTTCAGAAAAACAAGAATGAAAAATTAACCCAGGACCCTTCACACCATTTTCAATAATCCAAACCATCAAATCCAATTTGATATATTTTCTTGAATAAAACATCAGGGGTGGAGCAATATGAAAAGACATCTGTTGAGAGTTTGCTCTATAACAAACTTTCTGCCATTTTGACAATGACTGAACAGAAAGACAAGTCCCAAAATTACCCAGAGGGGTCTTCAACTTCAATGTCAGTGGGAGCTATTGAGTGCTTTCAAATCCAGACTAACAGTTAGCTGGTAGGAGATGCTGGAGGGCGTGATCTCCCAGGCTTGAGGTATCTCTCTCCCCTGAGCAAGAATCAGTTCATCAGATCATGCAGAACAGTACGGAAGAAGGGTTTGGGGATGATATAGACATTAGGGGGCGGCAAACAGCAATTGCAGTAATCATGCTGATTCAGGCAGCCATTGTGCCACAATTGTTCATGCGACGACTGCCTCCAATCGCCACACCTTTTCTCCACCCCATTTCTACACCACCTCTACCACATGAAATGCAACTATAGCATAAAATTGCGATGATAACTCTCAAAGCTGCACTTTCTTTCTCGTGTTAGTGCCGTGATGACAGCTAATGCACTTTTGTAAACATCCCCCTATGAGTTTTATCTGCTTTTCTAACCTTCATTTTTTATCATTTCTTGTTTTCTTATGAGTTTTCTTATTTTTTTTCAATTCATTTGTAAACTGCTCTGAGCAATATATCAAGTTTTAAATACACTCTAAGCTATAAATCTTAGATAGCCTCTGGGATGCAATCACTAGACTTGAGAAATCTTTTTTCTTTCAAGATGCATATTTTATCTGCCCAGTGGCAGACCTCGATAGCTAAAATTGCTGATTTAAATCTCAAATTGGAGGACAGATCTAAGTGGTTGGACACATTGGAAGAGAAAATCATTCAAACAGAAGGATTAGCAGATTCTTTGAAAGATTAGTGAATGTGATTAGACAATGCACGTTGAGGTTTATAAATTTTCCTAAGTTTCTTGGGTTTCACCAGTTGAAATGCTCCAATGATATTTTTCAGAGATATTAGAGATATGTGAACAATCCTTTTCTCCTCTTTCAAGAGCTCACTCTCTTTGCCGCCTTTGTTAAAAAAAAAAAAGGGGAGGAGCAAAGACCTGCAAAATGAGTCAGTTTCTTTTGAGTCATTCACTTTAACACAGACCCTTGAGGGAATAGAGGATAAGAAGCCTTCAGCAGCTACTTTGATTGTGAATTTTGCCTTAGACCAGGGTAGGGTGGGGCACTCCAGTTGTTTTTTAAGCACCATAGGACCCAGTTTCCAAACAATAATGTAAGAGATTCCAGATGTGGCTGAGACTACTCAAAAAAGCATAAGCAGTTTCTTTATGACCTCAAGTCCTTCAGACTGGGGGTTGATTTTGGCTTGATTTTCCCTGCAAATATGTGATGCAATGTGTATCTGTAAAGTAGATCTATTCTATGAGCCTTCAGACAGGCTTATGTAGTAAGCTATGCTACCCTTTAGTATAGTTTTCCAGCACTAATGTCATAAGAAATTTTACTTTTTTACACTTCCTTGGAAGCAAAGGTGATCTGTTAAGATCCCTAGAGGCCCAAGTGGGCCCACAGATCTCCTATCCGCCCCACTACCCCACATCAAAACAAATATCCCTGATGACCCAAATGGGCCCCTGAACTCCCCATCCCTATCCCTGAAGATCTTCCTGGTAGTCCAAGTGGCCCCCTTGCACTTCCTATCCCTCCCCCAGTCCACACAAAAACTCTGGTGATCCAAATGGGCCCACAGACTCCCCACACTCAACTCTGTTTGTAAGGCAGGAATGATGCCTACTTGTTCCTGTTTCCCATGCCACCATCTTCCAAAATGGTAGTGCCTGACCCTTAGTGCTGCTTTGGGATATACCCCTAGGGACCTGTCTTCCAAATAAGGGATTGCCTCCCTTTGTTACCGGGCCTAACTCTTCTGCCCAGCAGATGTTTAAAACCTACAGGAGACAAGCCCCGAGACACCTTCAGGAGGCTAGAGATTTTTGGTATTTAGATATACACTCCAGCCTCTGGAGAATTTTACAGGGTTCAGAAGGATTAGTATCAGATGTAGTAAGATTGATTAGGTCTAATGAAATAGTGGGTACTGAGCCCTGTGGTATAATGTACTATGTTCAGAATAAAAGCAGACAAAAACAATACTTGAACCAAACCTTTTCTTGTATTCTCATGAACAAGAAACAGCTCATAAAGAAAAAAACAATATAAATACAGATATTTACCAAAACAAAGACAGAAACAGAATCATTAAGTAACAGTATCTTCAAAAATAAATCAGCAATTAAGGTAAACAGGTAGAATACTTAAGTTAAAAGTTTCCACTGCTGGCTGACTACAGAAACCAAGGCAGTTTTTTTAACCCATCTAAAGTAGTCAGTTTGGTAATTGAAACCCAATGGTTTTTGAGAATGTTGCACAAGTACTATAAATTCTGTTTGGATTCAGATATAAACCCAATCCCATCCAAATCCTTGGTACCTTTCCTGCTAGGAAAAATCCTGCTTTCTTTAGTTTATTTGTGGTTAGATCTCACCATTTGGATGGCAGTTCATCTGGGCTCTGGCAATCTTTGGGGCTCAGATCTTTCACCAAACGGAACCTGGAACTTGCAGGGCAGAGAGCAAGTGTTGACTCCTTTTCCTTCTGAAATCTGACTCAGAACTGGGGAAGATTAATCCTTGCTTTTTAAGTCTGAGTCCAAGGCTTGGAATTCCAAAGTAGAGCTGAAGCCCAACTACCAGGCCTTTCTCTCCCAAAGATAGGAGCAGCCTCTTGATGCTGACAAAAATACTGTAGGTTTCAACCAATCACAAAGGGCTGCAGTCTGATGCAAGAGCCAACCTTTTTATTGCTTATTAAAAAGTCAATCCAGCACTTCTTGGCAGTTTTAAAGTGTAATCCACCTTGGAGTTTGCTGTTAGCAGTCTGTGTGCTTAGGTTTATAGGGCCTAATATTCATTTGTGATGGCTATGCACCTCTACGGTGAATAGCCATCACCGCCAAACTTTAACCCCAATAGTCAATGCTGTGATCATATGTGGCCCAGGCATTGAATATCCAGGATCACCAAACAGCCAAAGATGCCACAGAAGCTAACTGAGCAGCGGCAATATTGAGCTGCTCCCCAGTTAGCCCCTATGAGTAAAGATAGGCCAGCTTTTGCTGAGCCTATCTTTACCCACAAGTTGCTAACCGAGTAGCAGTGCAATATCGCCGCTGCCTGCTTAGCAACAGATGCTGCCTCTGGAACGCCCACAACACACCCTGATGCTGAGCAGTTAGCATTGGGGCATGTAACAGAGTTAATCGTGGATATTCAGCGGCACAAACCATGTCTGTAAGGCATGTAAATGCCTTGGAATATCGCACCCATAATTCCCAAAATTGGTAACAAGCATACATGCCAGGATTCATGTTAGTCCACCAAACAATTCTCTTTGTTTATTCTTTATTATTAGGCCTTTCTTTGAATTGAGTACTCCTTTCCCCAAAATATATGGACTGGAAGTGCTGCTCATATAGTTTTCTTTTTCCTCCTAGTCTGTTTTCTTTTCTTTAAGAATCGTATTTGTTAATTGTGATATTTTACTGTTATTTTTATACAAGAGTATGTTCTTGGATTGCTTATTTTGAAAATGTTATAAATATTTAAAGCAAAATACAAATAAAATATCATAGCAGTTTGCAAAAAAACAATGAACACAGTAAGTAACATCAGCTCTAATACATAAAATTAATCTTTACAATATTCTCAAAAAATAAGCAAAACTAAAACAATTTCTAATGCACCTAAAAATATTATATATGGTATTGGTATAAAGCAGGATGGTAGTATGTTTTAAAGGGAAATCTTAAGAACATAAGAAATGCCATACTCGGTCAGACCAAGCCCAGTACCCTGTTTCCAAAAGTGGTCAATCTAGGTCACAACTACCTAGCAGGCTCCCAAAAAAGATCACAGGTTCCACAATGATTGTCCTGGAGTAAACAATGGATTTCCCTGGTCCTCTTTAATAATGGTTCATAGATCTTTCATCCAGAAACTTGTCCAAACCTTTTTTAAACCCAGCTACACTAATAGCTTTTACTACATCTTCCAATAACGACTTCCAGAGTTTGATTATGCATTGAGTAAAAAAATATTTTTTCTTATTAGTCTTACATGGGTTACATTGTAGCTTCATCACGTGTCCTCTAGTCTTTCTACTTTTTGATGGCATAAAAAAACGATCTACGTTTTACCTTTTCCACTCCATTCATTAATTTTATAGCAACAGAATAAAATCAAAATAAACATAACTATCTCTTATATTTCAACAAACAGGGGTGACCTACACTGAGCGGTGGGTACACCCCTAAACAAAGGCATGGGGAGGGGTGACTTGCACAGAGCGGCAGGTGCATCTACTCTTGCCGCCTTACTGGGCAGACTAGATGGACTATACTGGTCTTTATCTGCCGTCATATACTATGTTACTATGTTGCAGACCTCTATCATATCCCCCCTGAGTCGTCTCTTTTCCAAGTTGAAAATCCCTAACCTTTTAACCCTTTACTCATAGGGGTATCCTTCCATCTCTTAACTATTTTTGTCGCTCTTCGCTGTACCTTTTCTAATTCTACTATATCCTTTTTCAGATATGGCAACCAGAATTGCACACAATATTCAAGGTACAGTCACACTATGGAATACGAGGAGGCATTATAATATCCTTGGTTTTATTCTCCATTACTTTCCTTATGATTCTTAGAATTATATTTGCTTTCTTTGCCACTGCTGCACACTCTGGAGGATTTCAATGTGTTATCCATAATGACGCCTTTTTCCTAGGTGGTGGTTTCTAAGATGGTATCTTACATCGTGTAACCAAAGTTTGGGTTGTTCTTTCCTAGGTGCATCAGTTTGCACATGTCCACATTAAATTTCAACAGCCATTTAAACGTGTAGTCTTCCAGTTTAACAGTCCTCTTGCAGTGTTTCACAATCCTTTTGTGTTTTAACAACTTTGAATAATTTTGTGTCATCTGCAGATCTGATCACCTCACTCGTTATTCCCATTTCATGAAGATATTAAAAAGTGGTGGGCCCAGCACAGATCCCTGAGGTCAGGGCTGGCCCAAGAGTTTCTGCCACTCTAGGCAGACATCCCAACTGTGCCACCCCCCCCCCCAGCCATTTCGCCACCCCCTCGAGCCATTCCGCCGTCTCCCCCATGCTATGCCGCACTACTGCTGATTCCAGCAGGGATCGAAGGGGGGGACGCAGCTAGGCTCAGCAGTAGGCCATGAGCTTTGGCACACTTGAGCTGCTGCTTTTGAACCCCTTCTGATATAACCTCAGGCCAAGTATGCCGAAGCTCATGGCCTGCCGCTGAGCCTAGTAATAATAGTAGGTCTGCAGTCTCATATTTCAGTTCTTTCAGTACCCTCAGATGTATACCATCTGGCCCAGGTGATTTGCTATTCTTCCATTTATCAAGCAGTTGTAATACATCTTCCCGGTTTATCAATATTTCTTTCAATTCTTTGATACATCAAATTTATATAACATTTCAGGCATGAGTAACTTCCCTACGTCTTCTTTAGTAAAGACTGAAGCATAGAATTCATTCAGTCTCTCTACTATGGCCTTGTCCTCACTTAACACCTCTTTTATCCCTCTATCATCTAATGGTCCAGCTGGCTGTCTCACAGATTTTTTTGCTATGAATGTACTTGAAAAAGCTTTTATTATGCACTTTTGCTTCCACAGCAAGCTTGTTTTCAAATTTTCTCTTTGCCTGCCTTATCAATGCCTTGCATCTAACGTGCCAATACTTATGCTTCCCGTTTTCATCATTTGGCTCTTTTTTTCCGTTTTCTAAAAGATTCTTTTTTGGCAACAACAGCTTCTCTGGCCTTGCCTTTAAACCATGCTGGCAGTTTTTTGGACTTCTTTCCACTTTTCTTGAAGTGTGGAATACATCTATTCTGGGCTTCCAAGATGGTACTTTTAAACAATATGCATGTTTGATGTAAATCTTTAACCTTTGCAGCTGCTCCTTTTAGCTTTTTCTTAACTATTTTCATCATTTTATCATAGTCTTCCTTTTGAAAATTAAAAGGTAGAACTGTGGATTTCCTTGTCATCCTTCTTCCATTTATTGAATCAAATGCGATCATGCTATTTATTTATTTAAAGGTTTTTTATACCGCCTTTACAAAGATCAAAGTGGTTACAGTATAACAACATATTATATTGAAACGTGAGATAGACTACAAATTAACATAAGGGGCAGTACAATGATAGCTATAAGAAAGATTAAAGAAAAATTAAAGGATAACCAAGCCATAAACATTCTGACTATTTAACTTATATACAATCTATGTACAGGATGATTAAATCAACATATGTAAGATTAGAGATGTCTGAGTATGAACATGTTCTTGGGAAAATGATTGTTAGTTTAGGTTGGGAGTATTGGATGCATATCAGAGTTTCCGAAGTGTTCCATAAAGGTTTTAAGACCTTTCCTGAATGAAAATAGGTCTGAGGCTGTGCTAAGTTTATCTGGGAGTTTATTCCATAAGATTGGGGCTGTGCATGAAAATGCTCTATTACTGGTGATGACGTTTGTTTTGCGGAACTCAGAAGGGACTATCAGGGTGTTTTGTGAACAACCTCTTCTGAGCCAGCCATCTGAGATTGCTTTTATAAGACTAGAAAGGAAGGAAGGAGCTATATTTTTAATTAATTTGAAGGGTATCATTAATAGTTTGTATTTAATTTGGCTATGTATTGGTAGCCAATGAAGTTTATATAGGATTGGGGTTATGTGTTCAGAAATGTTAGCTTTGATTATAATGCGTGCTGCCATGTTCTGAGCCTAGTACCTGAAGACTGTGTAAGGCTTGTTTGGTTAGACCGTTTAGAATGCTATTATAATAGTCAAAGTGTGGGAGGACCATTGCCTATAAGACAGATCTAAAGTCCTGTTCTGGTAATAGTGGAAGTAATTGTTGCATTAGCCTTATTTTGTTGTAAATGGTTCAGGCAGTTAAACTTATGTGAGTAGTTAGGTTTAGCATTTTGTCTATTGTGATCCCAAGGTATTTGACTTCATTTTTTACTTCTAAAGTGGCATCATTCATCTTAATATTAGTGGGGGGGGGTTTGAAATCATGGTTTCTCGAGATAAACAAAACGTCGGTATTGTTATCATTAACTTTGAGGTTGTGGGTTTTTAGCCAATTTGATATTTCATTAAAACAGGATATGATGGGCTCAAAATTGGGGTTTGTTGTGTTAAAGGGTAGATAGAGCATTATATCCTCAGCATATATAGCACAGCTAACTTGGAACTTATTAATGATTGCACATAATGGCTGAAGGTATATATTAAGTAGTAATGCTGAAAGGGTTGAGTCTTGGGGTAACCCTTGTTGTTGATTTTGGTGTCTGAAGACAGTTTGTCAATTTTGACTTATTGGAATCTGTCAGATAGATAGGATTTAAACCATTGGAATGTAGTACCATAAATGCCAATTTGCTGTAAGCGGGCAAGGAGAATGTTATGTTGATAGAATCAAAAGCTGATATGATATCTAAAAAGATGAGTATGAATGCAATTTTGGGGTTATCAATGCCTTTTATAAGTTTGTTAAACAGTGCCAGAAGTAGCGTTTCAGTTCTATGATGTGGTCTGAAACCATATTGGTGTTTATCGAGAGGTGTATTAAGGTCAATGTGGTCTTGTAGTTGAATATGTACAATCTTTTCAATTATTTTTGCGAGAAATGGGAGGCTGGATATTAGTCTATATGATTTGGGTATAGTTTGTTCATTGATTTGTGTTTTAGGGTGGGTCATATGATGGCTTTTTTTAGCTCTTTGGGAATATAGCCTTGTGAAAGAGACATGTTGGCTATCTTAAAGATAACTAGTGTGGTGAGATCACGGGAGGCCTTTATCCAACTAACAGGACAAAGATCAAGACCGGATGTTGTAGTGCTTAAGCTTGTTATGATATTCGTAAGCTGATCAATTGATATTTGATGAAAGTCAGAAGACCAAATCGTTTTATGAGTTGGTACAGTTGATAAGACTTGTAGAGGTGTGCTGTTTGAGGCTTGCAATTTGCTTGAGTAGTAGTTTGCTAGTATTTCCGGGTGTATAGTTTGGTGCTGGGAGCATTCAAATGGGGGGCTGGTCAAAGATTTAACTATTTCAAATAACTCCCTGGAGCGATTTAGAGATTTCAAGAAGTTATGAGTAGTATTCTTTCTTTTTATTCGTTATTTATTTATTTATTTATTTTATTTGTTTTTATATACCGCACTTTTCAAAATCAGTGCGGTTTACATATAACATAAACAGTAAACCATTTACATATTATTTATGAGATCACGATATGCTAGAGAGCATTCATGTAGGATGATCTGTCTTGAGGAGATTTGGAGGCTCTCTATTTGTGTTCCATTTTCCTCAGAAGCATTTTTGAGTTTCTTATGTCTTTGAGTACCATTGTTGAGATCTTTTATTGGTCTTGATGGTTTGTCTTGTTTGAATTACTGTAATGCTGTGCTGGCTATGGTAGTATTCCAATTGCTTAGGAGTTCATTTAAGCTATCAGAACTAAAGTCAATATTATTAATTGCTTCTTTGATGATGGAGTCCTAGTTAAAATTCTTAAATTTTAGGACGTATTTATCTAGCTGGTTAGTTGTAGGTTTACATGTTTGGAGTGTAAGGGTATTGCCAAGTGGCCCCAACATCCTTATCTTTTGTACTAGATCCTGTGTTCCACTAGGTCCAAAATAGATTCCCCTCTTGTTGGTTCATGAACCAGCAGCTCCAAGAAGCAGTCATTCATTTCATCTAAAAACTTTATCTCTCTAGCATGTCCTGCTATGACATTGACCCAGATGATACTGGGGTAATTGAAATTATTACTGTTTTGTAACTTTTGTTAGCTTCCTTGATGTCTTTTAGCATGTCATCATCCATCTGTTCATTCTGACAGGCGGTCGGTATTAAACTGCCACTGCCATCGCCTTCCCCTTTTTACATGGAATTTCTATCCATAGAGATTCTACAGTGTATTTTGTTTCCTGCAAAACTTTAATCCTATGTAACTGAATGCCCTCTCTAACATAGAGTGCAGCTTCTCCAACAATTTGATTACTCTCTCATTGCAATATAATTTGTACCCAGGTATCAGAGTGTCGCATTGATTGTCCTCCTTCCACCAGGTCTCTGAGATGCAAATCATATCTAACCTTTCATTTAATGTTATGTACAGTATTCTAGCTCTCCCATCTTATTTTTAGACTTCTAATATTTAGAGGTTGTATTTTATTCATATTAATCTGGTTATCAGTTGATAGGGGTTATTTAGAATCTTTCAGCCCTGTACTTAAGGGCAACTGGATTACTTTTATCTTTATTGGAACCTCTCTGTCGAGATGTCCTAACTTTCCTATTTTGTTAGTATCCTTCAAGGATACTTAGTTTTAGTAAGGATAGATAGGAAGGCTTAGGTTATTGAGAATTTTTTCAGCTTATTATGTTTTAAGGCATTATTTTAAAGCTTTTTGGTTAGGTATGTTTCATCTGATTTTTCTTCCCCCTGACTTTACCGTCTCTCTCAGCATTTAAGATCTCAGGATACAGAGTTATTAAAGACTCCTAACTCTTCTCGGATTTTCAGCATTCAGATATTAAATATAATGTTACATTTTATGATCTTAAGGAATGGACAAAAGCAAAGGCATTTTGTGGCATGTTTACTAAAGTGCAATAAGTGTTTGCACTCACCGCACTTTAACTGCAAAGGTTAAGGGGTGGTAAGTGCGAACCCTGCACAGTAAGTATAGGGGATGTGCCCCGTGTCTGCCCTGCATTTTCCACGCCTACTTCCTGGGCCCACATTCCCTGCCTCAGCAGCTAGCGCAAGAGCACCCACAGCAGCTGCCGAGGCAGAGAACACGGGCCCAGTGCCACAGAAGAAAGCATCAGCTGTCTGTGTCCCAACCCAATCCCCCCCCCTATAACACAAACTCCCATCAGTCACAACCGCACCCCCAACACTCACACATCCTCCCTTGGAAAGCAGATGGCATTCATTCAAGTCCCTCCACAGGCCTCCCACAAGTGACCCTTCCCCATACCCACCCTGGGACACTGGGTATCCTTGGTGAAGTCAGTGGTCAACAGGGCAGGAGTGGTCCCCATCTATTCCTGCACTGGCAGCATCAGTTGTTAACATGCTGTGGTATGATAAGAGCTGCAACAGTCAGAGCAAGAGTGGCCTCGATGACATTTAAGACCAGCATGGAGGGGTTGAGGGAAGGGTCGGGTTTAGGATCTTGGGTGGAGGGTTTGTTTGGAAAGGACCCAGAATGGATGCCATTTGCTTTCCATGGAGGTGGGTGCCGAAGGGGGGATATGAGGAAGGGGGTTTTGCTTGACGGTGTTCTCACCATGTGGAAGTTGTGATCAGTGTGGGGGGTATGATTAAAGAGGAATGTGCCTGGAGGGAAGGGAGGTCACTGCTATGGCGCCACTTTTTGTTTTTGGAGATGGGTAGAGCCCATGCTACCCGATTGCTAATAGCGTTATCAGCAGTCGTGATGGCAACATCCCATGCACGAGCCTTCACCGCCAGCACACCCCGATCCCACCTCATTGTGCTCAGAGCAGTAGCCGCATTCTTTTTACTGCGCTGGGTCATAGCGGGAGCAGTTACTATGGCCCACGCTAACGGTTAGCATGCGTTAAAATATGTGTAAAACATTAGCACATTTTAGTAAACATGGTCCTTTATTTTATTCATGCTTATACATAAATAGCAATGTGATTTTTTAGGTTTGAAAAGAGCTGGTATGAATATTTTTAGATAATTGATGATATTATGCATAATTTTGTCATTTTTTATTTGGTTTATATGGTTTGTGTGTATTATTTATTATTAATTATGTTGGTTTGTAAACTACCTTGAACTTATTGGAGATTCACAGTACATAAATGTTTGAATGAAAGAAAGGAAGACATATATTTAGATGTATAATGGAATGAATGAGAAATGACTATAATTTTTTAAGCTTATGTTTTAAGATATTATTTTATTATATTATATTCAGATGTATTATGGAATCTTGATTGTTATATATGATCCACTTTAAATTCTTAAAGGGACAAAGTGGAATATACATGCCAATAATATTAACATGGAATGGAGGAGTAACTAATGGTTAGAGCAACTGTCTAGTACCCAGAAGATCGAGGGTTCATTTCTCACGGGCACTCTTTGTGACTTTTGGCAAGTCTTTTTGCCCTCCGTTGCCATGGAAGAAAAAGCCTGGCAATCTACTTCTGGTGATACATTGCCAAGAAAACCCAGAGACAGCTGGGTCGTCAGGAGTCAGCATTGACTTGACAGCACTAAAAAATATTACATTAAACACAGCCTCTCTTTTACCATTTATCTATGTTGTGCTGGTTGTAAGTTTCTCTCTCTATATTACACTTAGGGGCATGTTTACTAAAGTTAACATGCATTTTAGAACATGCTGACCATTAGAGTGGGTCCAAGATAATGGCTATGCTGCACTAGAAAGAGTTGGCGTGGTAAAAAAAATCTGTTTTAACTGCTTAGCATGCAATGGGGCTGGAATGCGTGGATTAGAGATGGAGAGTGGATGTAGACTGCTTGTTGCAGTTAGTGCAAGGGTAAATAACGCGGGCTAACTGCCCATGTTGCAGTTAATGCAGGTGCATTTAACACCACCCATTGAATTGTTAATTGTGAATGTCTCTGTCACACATTAGGGAACTTTTTAGTGCAGTAATTGCTGAGAATATGCTGGGCACTCTCCTGGCAGTTAGCACAGGGCTGTTGCACTTATCACCTGTTAGATTTTGCACGGTGTGGACTTTCACAAAAATACAGCAGCATTGGCCAGATTTCCTACTAATTCATAGCCCCATATCCCGAGGCAGATTTTTCAAGATTTTGTGGCAAGAGATTGCAAGTTCTGCAGCAGAATTTTTAAAATAATGCAGCAATGATGTGACATATTTTAATACATTTGTATATATCTGCATATTAAATTTTGTAATTATTTTGTTTTTTATTTTATAAGAAAAGTCATTTTCTGGCATTTATTGTGTGTCCAGCTAATTTATTTGGTTCTTTTGGGGAATAATGAATATGGGGTGTGTAATACAGCGAGGGCTGATGAAAGCCCAGAGGAGAAAAAAGAAGCTGTTTTTCAGAGAAAAAAAGATGTGCACAAGTTGCAATATTCGCAGGAACCAGCTAGAGGGGGCAGAAGGGCATTCAGAGAGACTGAAGGGCCATGCCCAGCTGGTCACGAGGAACTGACAACCAGCTCCCAATCCTCAAAGGCAGGAGTGCTTTATAAGGGGAGAGTGGAAGACTGGAGAGGAGAGAGGTTGAAGTGGAAACCTGATTTCTCCGGAGCTAGAGGATCACCAGGAGTGAGAGGTGACTCACCAGGAGCTGAGGAAGGACCTAAGGAGGGACCAGCTCAAGATAGAGAGAGAGCTGTTTGCCCGAAGAGGCAAAAGCACTGTACTAATTGCAAGCAGAAGCCAAAGGAGAATCAGCTGGAGAAGCTAAGCCACGCTGAGCAGGAAAGCCAGGAGCTGGGCTTATGCAGAAGCAGGCGCTTACCAGGAGAATGGGTTCAAAGGCTGCAAGGTAAACCAAACTTTCAAAGAAAAGGATTTCATCAAGCTGCTGACTGTGAGAGGCAAGCAATTGAAGAAAGCCATTTACCTGCTTGTTGCTGCAATACAAGGTATGATAAATATATGCCTATGAGGAAAGCTATAAATGTTAAAGACTATGGTAAAGCTGCTATAAAACCTCTAAGAAGAGAAAACACATTTAATCCTAATACAGCACGTGGCCGACGCCCTAGGCTAGGCCAAGGACATTGGCAAGTACTGCAAGAGATATACAAAACCCCTGGAGGTGTTTCCCAAGAAACTAGGGATACAGAGTCAGACATATCTGATTATGAGCCAATGCAAGTGGAACTGGCAGGAGAATTATCAGACCAGGAAATGGATTGTACTGTCTGTGTATCTGGTAGCATAGAGTCTTTGCCAGACTTGTGAATTGCTTGAATTGCTAACCGAGCATTCTTTAATTGACTGGGCACTGCTATTCCTGTGAAATTCAACAGTTTTGCTTTAAACCCTGAGTTTTCTTTCTTACCTGAATTAAGGACATTTACTTTGAGTTGTAACCCAACAATTGGAACCACTGTGTAAAGGGAATAAAAGCTTTCTTTTTCCCACCACTCTGCTTTAATGGTTTCTTTAAAGATTGGAGCTAAAAACTACAAGGACCAAGTGCCTTTTGGCCCTTAAAAGACTCTCCTATCTGAATATTAAAATTTTTATGTCCCACCTGCCCTGGCGTCCACTGGCCACCAGGGAGGCGTGCCAACAGGTGATAGGGCATGGAAAGAGAAAGCAAGGGGATTCTCAGAGGAAAGAAATGCAGAAGAGATCTCGGGCAGGAGAGCAGTGAGAAGAAGGGAGGGGAGTGCAGGGAGAGGGAAGACTAGGGGTGATCAGAGCAGAGGAAGGACAGGGAGAAGATCATGGAGATGGGGAAGAGAAAGACGGGATCCAGGATTGGGGAGGAATATCAGATCTGGAAAGAGACGAATGATCCCCTCATATTATACAGCCCCTCCAGTGCTCTCACACACACCTCCTCTCTTATCCCCTCATTCAAGCCCAGAGCTCCTCTGTTTCCCCACCCTACCTCCAATCTTTAATCACACTCTGTAGTACTTCTCATCCGCTCTTTCCCCACTCCCCACCTCACTCACTCAATCCATCCCATCTGCACCCCTTCAATCCCCTCACTTTCCTTCCTCCGCCTTTCCATATTCCTTTGGATTCTACTACTCTCTCCCCATATTGACCTCCTAATACCCTCACTCACCATCTGATCCCATCACTCATTCTCCTCCTTCCTCCCAAATAACCCACACCTCTTCCAATCTACCCACTCACTCTTATCTTCCCTTACATCCTTTTAGTCACTCTCCTTCCCCATGATCCTCACTTATTATTTTGCTCCTTCCTCTGATCCCTTCACTCACTATTTTGCCACCTCGCTATATCCTGCCCCTCCCTCTCTGATCCCTCCTTTGTTTTCCATCCAACATGTAAGAAGGAGGAAGACAATAACAGTGCATTTCCTCAGGTGATGTCCTCCAACTCTACTGCCTGGGGCCAATGTAATCTAGTTTGACTTTCACAGGACACTATAATGCTGCAGATCAAAGTGCTTACTCCAAGCCTGCAGAAGAGAGGGAAGATGAGGCCTGTGGTGACACGCTGTTGATGTCCTGCTCTTCCTGTTCCCCTTACTCACAAAATGGGTTGGCATGAGGAGGAAAGCGATATAAGATGGCCACTGCTACTACTGCCAATGGTGACTCTTGACACCAATGCTCCGGCCACATTCCAGTCCTGGGTCTCCCACAGCACTTCCACGGTGATCGAGAGATTCCACAGAAAAGGATGGATTTTGTAGCCCTTCCTATGGCCCTGGAATTGTGGGAAACTGGGAGTTTTGCTAACATCGAACTATGTTCCCACAGATTGCCCTGAGCAGTTTCAGGGTTCTTGAGATCAGTGGTCAAAGATAAGTAGTTCTCTCTGTGGCAGTCTATAACCTCCTTTGTCAGAATGTAGGATAACTACATTCTGATGTGGCTTCAAACTGAGTTGACCTTATGTAAAAGGAAAATTTATGTACCAGCTGCATTCCAAAGGAAACAGTCAGTGTACATATTTCTTGGCACCTATACAGAGCAGTTGAGCTAAGCTCCAAAAGACTATTTTTCACAACATCTGTACCAGTTTCTCTTTAGTTCCACAGAAATATCCAAGCAAACCCAGCATTATACTGAGTCCCTGTCTACATGAGCTGACACTCCCTTTTTAGTGGATAAAAAAATCCTGTGTACCCCAGCCGCCTGCCTAGAGTTAAACGGCTGCATCTCCCTTTCTCAGTCTTGAATGATAAAACAGTTAATTCCTCACACATCTGGGACTTGATCCAACAGGAGTCCTTTCAGAGGGAGAGTCCAATCATGACCTCTGCATGAACCTCCCCAGAGCATTTAGTTGATTTAACTGGGAAGCTAAACAGATATTTTCTGTTCCCTGCTGTACTCTGGCTCTAAACAGGGCAGTGGAAGCACTAGGCAAACAAGGAAGCTGCCTAGATCACCACAATTTTGGGAGTGGCAGCAGAAATATGACCTTCCTACTGCAGTGCTGAAATCAGCCCTTCCTGACCATTCACTGTTATCCAAGACTCAGGAGGGCACCATTGCTGTTATTGTTCTTTTCCCCTTCCTCCCCACTCAGGAGGGCACGCTGAACCTCTGGCTGGAAGCTGCAGCCCAAGGTAGCTACCAAAGGGTATGGGCCTAGAGTAGTGTTCCTCAATCCTCTTCTTGAGGCACACCAAGCTAGTCAGGTTTTCAGGATTACCACAATGAATATGTATGAGTTAAATGTGCATATATTAGAAATCACTGTATGCAAATGTATCTCATACATACGTAGTCACTGTGGCAATCCTGAAAACCTCACTGGCTAGGTGTGTCTCAGAAGAGGGAAGAGAAGCACTGGGTTAAAGCATGCAATGATGCAGAGACTTGCCTGACAATATCCAGAGTACTACGAGGTTGTATCTCTTCCGAAGAGAGGTGGATTGTACCATTGCAGCAGATGGCAGCTATCAGAATGGACAGGACCCAACCTAACCAGATCCAACACCAAAGTCAGCCCTGAGCACTCAGGTAAGAGGAGAGAGCTGTGCAGCCTGCAAGTGCCTCCTCCTTGGTAGGAAAGGGGAAGATCCTGGATTTATCTCCTTGGCGCTGTAGGTGGGGCGGAGAAAACAGAGGAGGATGCTGGCAAGACAGGAAGCTTGAGCACAGATTAGGAACAGGTGTGCCAAACAGTGGTTGATATAAGCAACTTTATTAGAAACACACCCCAATGCGTTTCAGCTGAACACCTTCTTCAAGGGATACTGAATATGTTGCTGTTTGTAGACAGTATGGGCCCGATTCTGATCCCAACATGCATCTCCTTTGTACGTTCGAGATGATTCAGGCGTACAAAGGAGATCGCGATTCTGATCCTGCAGGGCACGTATAGCCCCATGGGATCAGAATCGCGAACAAGCCTGTACGTGCAGGCCAGGATTGCGATTCAGTCCTGGCCTGCACATACAGGCACTGCCTGGATAACTTGGCCATGGCTTTTAAATGGAGCCGTGGTGCCATGGCGTCACATTGCCATGGCACCGCAGCTCCATTTAAAAGCCGCGATTCCTGCCACCTGCTTCAAAAGTTAATTCCCCGCATCCCGACCCCCGATCCGGCCTCCTTAGGCTAGGGTCTGGCTGCGGGAATTAATTTGCCCCCCCCCCAGCCCCTTCTGCGCCCCGATGCAGACAAAAACAAACATCCAGGGAAGTTATTACACCCCGGGCGTGGAATAACTTCCCTGGACATTTCACCAGCCCTGGACATACAGAGCCAACATCAGAATCGGCCCTGTACATCCAGGGCTGGCAACCCTCCACTGTCCACCCACTCTCCGCCCACGTGCCGCCCCTTCCCCGCCCCCATATAACTTCCCCGCACAACCGGACTCAGAATGACCCCCTATGCTAGTGAGTATATAGAACCACTTTTAAAAAAAAGATCCTTCAAACAGATCACTGAACCATCTCTCTCTCTCGCCAGCCAAACTGCTGTCGAGAGAGAGAGATGGTTCATAGATTGCAGTTTAATAAATGTAGTGGGTTTAGTGGATTGTTCATGCTCATTATATGGCATAGGCAAAAGCACTCATGCCATCAGAACAGGAATGACTGAGCATTGCTCTGCAATCCATACTACGTAAAAATGAGAGAGCTCCTTTGGTGTCACATTGGATTCATTTCCAACATACAGTGGAGGATGTAAAATTTTGGGTCAAGACAGTATAAGTTCATGAAGGGAGGTGAATATTCTAAGGCAGTGGTTCACAAACTGTGGGTCGCAACCCAAATGGGGTTGCAAAATTCTCATCTGGGGTCATTAACAACGTCAACGTCTCCAAAAAACGTTGTCCCATCTTCTCACTCATGCCTCCCATTCAGACCATATCACTCCTTTACTCATTCATTTGCACTGGCTTCCCATCAAATATCGAATCACTTACAAAAGACTCACTTTGGTCCATAAGGCACTCCATACTGGCATTCCCCAATATCTCTCGGATGTTCTGCAATTTCATACCCCACACCGCCTTCTCCGATCCCTCCATTCCAACCACCTTGTTCTTCCTTCTCCCTCCCATGCCCATCTTGAACTCACTCAGAATTCTGCTTTCTTCTTTCTGGAACCTGCCCTCTGGAACTCTGTGCCTACCCCACTCTGCTCTAAACCCTCCTTCATAAAAGTTCAAAACATGCTCAAGACCCATATCTTTCATACCGCCTTTGACCTTCCTCTTTCCCTCACACAGCCCCCGCTGACCTTTGCCTCTTGACTCCGACCTCCCCTTCTACATCCCCCTTTCTTTGATTCTTTTTTATCAAACACTTGTCCTCTCACTCTTTCCTATCTAATAATGGCGTTCCTTTCTGTTTGCTACTTTTGTAGCTGCCTTTATATCGTAAACCGTTCTGATGCGCTGCTTGAGCAGTATATCAAGCATTCAATAAAGATAAAGATAGGGGGAGATAAAGAAGACAGTCACCAATACTCTGCCATTGCTGCCTTCAATCAACTTCCCCCCACCCCCGATCAAGCATCAGTCTTCCCTTTCCTTCTGCAGCCAATTGGATCGTGCCCCTCCTTCAGCAGCCAATTGAATCATGCCTCTCCTTCATTCCCTGGAACCTGTATCAGCAAGCACTCCAAAAACAGATAAGTGTGGGGATCTCAAGCTGGAGTCTGCCTCAGTCATGTCCTGCCCCCTCGCAGACTTCCTGTTTCTATGGGGGAGGACGCAGCTGAGGCTGAACCTTCTGCACATGCACAGATTCCAGCTTGAAGTCCCTGCACGTCGTATCTGTACACTGAGCACTGATGCAGGTTCCAGGGGTGGGATGAGTGGCGTGATTCAGTTGGCCTGCAGAAGGAAGGGGAAGGCTAATGCCAGATAGGGGGTGGAGGAGATTGGTTGAATGTAGCAGTGGCACTTTGTATCTGTAATGTGAAGGCTTGCTACTAGAGGTTTGGAGGGGTATGGGGGCACAATGAAGTCTGCCACGGCCTGGTTAGAGTGCATGATTTGGGGAAGGTGCTGGACTGCGGAGGAAGGGAAGGAAACATTGGATGCTGGACCACCAGGGGAAGGGGAAATGGAGAGGAAGCTGGACATGATGGGGGTTGGAATAGTTTGAATGGCAGGGAGATGTTTGACAGGTGTTTATTTATTTATTTGTGTGCTTTTCTATACTGCCCCTTCCAGAGATCAGGGGCAGTTTACATAGAACATGGTAAACATCAATTACATAGAACATTTTGAACATAGAACATTCCCTTGTGTTGTCTGTCTTGACTAGATTGTAAGCTCTGATGAATAGGGACTGTCTCTTATATGTCCATGCAGTGCTGCGTACGTCTTGTAGTGCAAAACAAATGCTCAGTAGTAATAGTAGTAGTAGTAGACATGGGGGTGGTGCAGGGGCAGGCAGACAAAGGAGATGCTAGATATGGAGGAGGGGGAACTAAGGAGACAAAAGATATGCTGGACATGGGGAGAAAGGAGACAGGAGATGCTTGAAATTCGGGGGGGGGGTACTGAGGAGGGGAGAGAAAGGAACTGCTGGACATGGGAGCACAAGTATTGGTGAGACTGACAGGAAATACTGAACGTTAGGGATGGGGCTAGGGATGCAGAAAGAGGAGATACTGGGCATGAGAGGGAGGGAGACAGATGAAATGCTGGGCATGGGGGGAACTAGGGAGATAAAAGAGATGCTGGACGTGTGTGGGAGGGAGACGGGGGAGACAGGCAGGAAATACTGAACATGGGAGAGATAAAGAGACCCTGGATGGGGTGGGAGAGAGGGGAGATGCAGGATAGGGGAAAGAGGAGACAGGGGGGAGTTAGTGAAAGACTGGGCAATAAGAGGCTTGGGAAAGAGAAAGGGGGGGATGGGAGAGCTGAATGAGGGAGTGTGATGGAAAGCTGTAGTTAAATGCAGCAAACAGCAGGAGATTGAAAACTAAATGGTAAAAGGAGAAGGAAGAAAACTGAAAAGAAGAGATCAGTATTACAGAGGGAGGAGTGGCCTAGTGGTTGGGGCAAGTTGTTGGGGGTTCAAATCCTGCTGGAGGACAGCAACCTTGGGCTGGAGGGGCTGGGGTTTCTAGTCCCACAGGCACTCCTTGTGGCCTTGGGCAAGCCCCTTAACCCTCTGTTGCCTCAGGTACAGAAATGTAGATTGTGAGCCCTTTGGGGACAAGGGAAATATATACTGTACCTGAATGAATATAAGCATTGCTAAATAAAAATAATATGGGTGATGGAAGAAATGGCAAATAGACAAGTGACCCTGGAAACAAGAATTAAGGAAAGGCAGAGAACAGCAGAAACCAAACCCTTGGACCAACACAATTAGAAAAATAAAATGGCCAGAAAATAAGGTAAAAAAAATGTATTTTCTATTTAGTGACTGGAATATGTGAGCTTTTGGAATGCATATCTGCTAGGACTAGTGTTAGATATGGCTGGGACCCAGCTCAAGACAATAATTTGGGAGGGAACCTTATGTTATGTTATGTTATGTTCTTGTATTAACATCAAAGCCCACTATCAGGCTGTGCTTTCTTTAGCTTCAGACACACATACACACTGCCCCTGGTCACTTAGAGGTCAATTCTGCTCGGGGGGATGCCCGGCCCGTCTGGATGTCCAAAATCTGGATGGGCCAGGTTTGCACCCGATTCTGCACCCACAGGAGCAGAATTGGGGCAAAGGGCTTGGACAGACTGGAAGGGTCCCAATTCAGCCACCCTACACGGCCAGCCACGGCCTCATCTAACCCTCCCAATGCTCCTGCACGAAGCCTCGGATGCCATGCAGAAGCCCCGATTCTCTGCTGCACATCAGACATGCTCTTCCCCGCTATCGGATTCCCAGAGGGACCTGCCGAGGCTGGGATAGCGCTGCGGGGAACCCCTTGCTGCCACTCACCTGCTTTGTGGGGCTTGCCGGTGCCATTCACCTTGACTGGGGTGGACTAGGTTCCCTGGCTATCCTTGCACCCCCAGAGGTACAGGGCCACAACCGGAATCAGCCCTGTACGGCCGGAGTCATGGGCCCACCTCCACCCTGCCTACACTACTCCTCTGGCCCAACCCCTCCCTCCCCCATCCAGAGCTCCCTGCACCAAGGCCTAGTATGTGCGGGGAGCTCTATTGCCGGAATTGGGTCCAAGTGAATAGTGGGGATTGGACGTCTAAGCTGGACATCCATCCACGCTATTCGCAATTTGGGATGACCCCCTTAATCTCCACAACCATGCACATGCAGTGTTCCCAGACACTGAGTCCCTGCATACACACATACTGCCCTAAGACATTCAGCCGCCCCTGCCAATACACACACACTGCTCCCCCAATGATTAGCTCCTAGCACATACGTTGAGCCCCACACTGCATATGTTCCAGAAGCTGTGTCGTAATTTCCAAGCCTGTATGTGTTAGGCAGGTTGAGTACATCAGATAATTACTTAAAAAGCATAGATTTGCATATTTATATTTATGTTATTTGAGTGATAATTTATTTGATTGCTATCTGGGGTCACAGGAATTTTCAGCTGCTAAAATGGGCTCACACAGGAAAAACATTTGGGAAGTACTGTTCTAAGGGGTATGTCTACTAAGCTGGGCTAATGGTTAAAGCGGGCTATCTGCACCTAGGTCCCATGTTATTCAAAGGGACCTAGAAGAAGATAGCCCAGGCTAACCGTTACCCTGGTTTAGTAGACATACCCCTACATATCTCTACTAGAATGAGCAAGCAAAACAGTATCACCTAATGCCTTAAATTCAGACTTTTTCAGTAGATCAACTGACAAAAAATGATATTGAATTGTTATTTAATTGAAGTGATGTTATCAATTGGTTTCAGTCTTGCTATTCAGATGTGGTATTTCAATCCCCTTACATGCAGTGCCTGCGTCTGCGGTTTTTCAACTCAGGAGCAGTGTCGAACAAAGGAGAGGAAAAATATTACGTGAGTAATTTTTAAATATGGTTTATTCCTGTTTGTGGAGGGGTCACATGTGTTTGCGTGCTCTAATCCTGACCACGCATCCAATAAAATCCTTCCTCGGTTCTTGGCTCCAATTCCCTGAACTTAGTGCAAGTAAAGAAACACACATACACAGAGGTATATCTAACACAGTACTACTGATGCTTCAGCGCAGGAATTCAGGCCTGCACACCTGAGCAGTCTCCTGTATTTCTTCCCCCAGCTAACTTATGCCACTGTGTCACACACATACATGGTCTGTTTTCAAATAGAGGGTAACATGTGACACTGAGCATGCGCCAGAGCCAGCTTTAGGCTCACCAGGACCCTGCGTCCAAAGGTGGTCTCCCTTGGTGGTAGCAGATTAAAACCAAATTAGCATGTGCATACTCTCATTCTTAATCAGGTAAACCCAGGAAGTGTGGAGCTGATTTTAAGAAGGTTTGTCTGCTTAACTTCAGGTGTTTCCTGGGCAAATCTTGGTTTTTGAATTCTTCTCCCTCCCCACTGACCAGATAAATTATGTCCAATCAACAAAATTTATCTGGTAAAAAGAGGCAGTGATTTGGGTATTTGGGGTTTATGGCTTCAGTTTAGCCAGATAGCACTAAATAACCTTAGTCACCAGCAAGTTAACTTGATTAACTTTAATCCAGTATATTCTGTGGGACTCTAAGCAGATATGTAGCGTGCTGTTGAATATCTAGTTAACTTGAACATTGACAGCATTAAATAATATCTTCCCTTTTGTACTTGCATGCAGAACTGCCCCCAGAGTTGGTTCAAGGTGTTGTGCCCCAGGCAGACCTTAAGTTTAGACTTACCTTGGCTGTCAAAATCCATTGTTTAATTTTGAATGCCCTGCTCTTTGCTGCCACCCAGAAGTTGCTGCCCCAGGTGACTGCCTGGTTTGCCTAATGGTTGGGCCGGCCCTGCTTGCATGAGTACACGTGAAAAGGGTTGTATTGGCATTTGAAGCCATTGTAGATCCAGCTTGTGGTGGGCAGTGCTTGCTGTTGAGGATGACTCTGTTCCACACATCTGCACAAGCCTTTGTACTGAGCAGCTGCTAGCTTCGGTGTGAGAGCACAAAAGAAGAAGGTATCCGCAAGGGCAAAACCAAACAAAAAGCGGAAACCAAAAAACAGGCCTACACACAAAAAATATGCAAACCACTTTATTGAAGGACCCAACTAAAATGTTTCGGCCTGAGGCCTTCTTCAGGGGTCTAAAAACAAAATAAAATACATCCATATTAACATATAAACATATTTGTATCATAAGTATAACATGTAACAAACACAAAAATCTTTAATATACAAATAAAAACATTCCTAAAAATGCCACTGAGGATAGAGAAAATAAAAGAATGAAAAAAGGAAAAGGGGATTGCCTTCCACATAAAGGTGTACAGCTTGTTGTAATTTGCACAAAATAAAAGGATTGCGCATAAAACAACATAAATGGAACGTCCATAATAATAAATATGTATGTACATACCATAAATATAAGGCACAAAACACTCTGATATACAGATAAAATTGTGCATCTAAAATCAAGCCTAAAATAAAAATGGAAAAAATAGGGGGAGGAATGACCTCTAACATAAAAGTGCATAACTAATTGCAATTAAAAGATGTCAAATAAAACATAATAAATAGCATTACCACAAGCTGCAGCAACAACACATAAATCAGCTGAAAGCTCTCGTCATCTGTATAAAAAATGATAATAATGTTAGAACTTATCATTGTGTCACTGGAAGGAAACTAGTGCAGTGCTGAATGTAATTGACCACAATAAGTACGGTATATGTGCTGCATATATTGGTCGTAAAAAGAAGGCAGCTAAAAGAAGATACTATATGTCTGTTTTTCCTTCTTCTGTCGTCCGTTGCCTTTCATTATATTTTCAGTGTGGATTTATGTCCTATGAATTTCTTTTATTAATGCATGACTATGTGTCTTCATTTTTTAGACGGTCTTATTTACCTGTCTTCCCATCTATCTAAAATGAAATAAAAATATCATATCAGTTGAAAGTTTTCTAATTCTACAACAAGGGCTCAGTATTTGCAACAAAGTCTGTGCTGAAGGACCTTAACCAACGAGAAAACGGACTTTGTAAAACATAAATTATATGTGAATTCCAAAGTCTACATAAGAAATCTGCTAAAAGAGATTTTTATTTATGTCTGAAGCCTAAACAAAAAGGAATTAAATAATGATTATACCTAAATTGTAAAAACCGCCAAAGGCACAGCACCAGAGACGTACTACACCTCTAAACTACAACGACTGAAAGGGGCATTCGCGCATGTGTGCTTAGGCTAACAACGATCACCAAACTATACAAACCATGGAGAAGCGAACAAGATAAATAAAGTGAAAATGAACTTAAAAGAACTAAATTTGGATAAAAATATTTCATCGAATAGATCATTTACATTCTACATAAAGGTACAATGTTTAAAGCAAAGTATTGGCTAAATTGCCTTGAACAATAAATAGACATAAAAAAAGAGAAACCAACATTGCTAAATTTAAGAAAACATATGCTTAACAATACAAATCAATTGGCAACGACTACACACAAAAAGAAATTTAACTAGGTTAGAAAAAATCATAAAAGAAATAACACCATGCCGTGCTGGAATGTCTGCACAAACAGAGAAAAGGTTGTAAAAGACATTCTAACCAAACGTCAATTGTAATTAAAAACATGTTGCAACATTGAATCCATAGGCTATCTTCTCCATAAAAAGTATGTAAAAAAAGGGGAGGAGAGTCTGGATAATAGGAACTGACCACCCAAAACAAGCAAAACATAAAAACCATGAACGCCACTAGAGCAACCAAATGAACCATAAAATGAGGGAAAGAAAAAAACACAAAAAATGGACATGGAAAGTGAACCTAAAGGAAAACAGACAGGTCCCTCTCCAAATTCAATCCATTGGGAGATAAAGTATTCATAAAAAAAATATATACTTCTGTTCCAGTCGTAACATTGTCTTGTCGTTATCTCCACCTCTCCAATTGGGTATCACTTTTTTGATTACAAAAAAACGTAAATCTGATATTTTATGGTCCTTATCCAGCCAATGTTGGACTAGTGGTTTATCTTCCAATCTTCTCCTAATGCAACTTTTGTGCTCCACTATTCTAACACGTATGCTACGCATAGTCTTACCAATATATAACTTCTTACACGGACACACAATAATGTAAATAACATTTGCAGTCTCACAATTGGAGAAATCCTGAATGTAAAACTTTTTATTCGTAATAGGATGTGTGAAAAACTTTCGAACCTGCAGCGCGTGTGTACATATCGAACAATGTCCGCATTGATACTGACCCTTATGAACAGAAAGAGGTTTCTTCTCTGTAAAGGCTGAACTGACCAAAAGATCACGAAGATTGACGTTCCTCTTATGTGCAATCCTCAATCCTATCTCTTCAAACCCTGGGATGGCCTGAATCAAATGCCATTCTTTTCTTAGGATGTCTATAATTCTCTGAGATTCCAAAGAATATCTCAATGGACAAACCATCTTGTTCTGAACTTTCTTCTTGCCCTGTGGCTTCAGCAGATCGGCTCGTGAGGAATCACGTGCCCTATTGTAAGCTTTGTTAATGGCACTAGACGGATATTGACGCGCATAAAATCTTTTTTTAAGGATAGTGGCTTGGGTTTCAAATTCCTCATCTGAGGTACATATCCTTCTGGCGCGAAGAAACTGACCCACCGGTAAATTATTTTTAAAGGAAGGATTGTGGAAACTCGAATGATGTAATAAAGTATTTCGGTCAGTTGGTTTTCTGTAGAAGGTGGTATTAAATTCTGACCCTACTTTTCTTATGAGCAAATCCAAATAAGAAATCTGTGTGTTGTCATAAGTAATTTGGAAATGTAGATTGACATCCAAACTATTAATCCATGCGTTGAACTCTGATAATAGTTCTATTGAACCATCCCATATTATCAAAATGTCATCGATATAGCGTATCCATAAGCGGATATTCTCTTTATAAGAATGATCTTTCAAAAAACTTTCCTCGAACCTATTCATGTACAGATTTGCAATATCCGGTGCGAATGAAGACCCCATCGCCACACCCTTGATCTGTTGATAGAATAGATCTCTAAAACAGAAAAAATTCTTGCAAAGAGCAATCTCTGCAAGAGCAAATAAAAAGGCAGTGGAAATACGCTTATGGGTTTGTCTAACCAAAAAACACTGTTCGACAATACGTAGAGCCTCCTGCTGTGGTACATTAGTGTAAAGGGACTCGACATCCAAGGTAACCATAATCGTATTGGCGTGTAAGTCTTTAAATGATGACAGAATCTCTATCACATGGGCCGAGTCCCTAACATAAGACCACATCTGAAGTACAAAAGGTCTGAGAATAACATCAAGAAATTTAGATACCGGTTCCAATAAAGACCCTATGGCCGACACAATAGGTCTCCCAGGTCGGTTATCTAGGGATTTGTGAATTTTTGGTATCACATAGATAGTAGGCATGACAGGATTTTTAACTATAAGGAAATCCTTCTCCTTCTTTGTTAAATGGCCGGTTTCATAGGCAATAAAAACCAGATTATCAATATTGCTTTTAAGAGCATTAGTAGGATCTTCGTCTAGTCTTAAATAAAATTCTTTGTTATGCAACTGTCTAGTGACCTCCTCAATGTATTTAACCTTGTCTAAAACAACAACTGCGCCACCCTTATCTGCAGGTTTGATAATAATATTAGAATTGGTTTGTAGAGATTTAATTGCAACTTTCTCCCCATAGGTCAAATTGTGAAAGGGTAAACGGGGATCCAACTTTATGTCGTGCACTTGTTTTAAAACAAGTTTCTCAAAGGATTCTATAAGAGGGTCCGTTTGAGGGGGAGGGATCCATGTAGAAGCTTTACTGACAATGGATATGGTGTCTGAAGGAGTCACATGTTCTTTAAAGAAATATTGTACACGAATCCTACGGAAAAACTTATACAAATCAATCTCCGTCTCAAATGGATCAAAACTGTGAATAGGAACGAAAGACAGTCCTTTGCCAAGAACTGAGATCTCATCAGACGTAAGAACATGATTTGAAATATTGATTACATTGCTTAAATTCAATGCCTCCTCTCGTATGAGCTGTCCCTCCCCCACCCACCCCTCCCTCGTCCCCGACCCCGACCCCTTCCCCTTTGTGGAAAGTTTCCATATTGGGCTTGATCGTTCTCCGTTCTTTGATTCCGTGGTTTGTCTAAAAAAGGGGGAGGGTGGGATGGGCGGGACCTGGAGGAACTCCGCCCTCCACCCTTCCAAAGACTGTCCATGTTCAAAAAATTCTTCTTTTTATTGCCCTGTTGTTTAGGCGGGTCTATATTGTCCTTTTGTGTTAGAAATATTGGGGCCGAGCCTTCATTATGTTCAATCGACTCACTCCTGCTTCTCTTCTTTTTTTGCTCAATGTTTGAAAGGTTAATTACTGGTTCTCCTGAATTACTTTCGCGTCGGTCAAAGAAGGCAGACCTTCTCTTGACCCACAATCTGTCATTATCCATTTTCTTGGACCAGTGATAAACATAACCTACTCTATAGTCCTCCTCATCCCTTATAAACTTCTCTCTCTTCTTATCCTTAACCTCCTTTCTATACTGTATCATATTGCTATTGTATTCCACGTGTGTTTTATCAAAATCCTTATCACATTTTTTAAGATCCTTCAATTTCTCATCCAATTCTACCTTATGTAATTCTGATTTTTTATGTGCTGTTGATATGAGCAAAATCATTAGATCAAGTGAGCACTTGTTTAAAATTGCATTCCAGCAAGATACAAAACCTTGTTCATTTTGGTATAGTCCAGGAGCCTTGTTCACCCTAAGGCCGCGGGGAATGATTTTCGATCTGCAGCATTCCAGGAGATAAGAAGAGTGTAATTCCTCTTTCACCATTTGCTTGGTTAGTCTCACTGCATCATCCCATTTAATATAAGTATTGTCATCTTCATCTTCACTAAGATCCATGGTGGAATCTTGGTTAATAAATTTATCTAGGGCGTCATCTCCAAAGCTGAGAATGTCTTTCCACGGTGAGAACATGCTGTTCAGCACACAGAACCAACAAGAAAAACAGCAGCAGCCACACTCAGCAGGAACAGAACCAAAAAACAAAAGAGTGGCAGGTTCACACACAACACCTTTATTATACAATCAGTAGGTGGCCTAAACCCAACACAGGACCATGTTTCGTGTGGTACTTCATCAGGGGTTGTCAGGGCACACTAAAAAAACATTTAAAAACGTAATAATATAAATAAGCATAATAAATAAATACAATTAAAATAACTGTGTAAAAAGGCTAAGACATAATAATACATTATAACACTAACAGGTTAAAAAATAACACATTAGTAAATGTAGCATCACACTATACCATGAACATAATTGATCCGACAAAAACATAAATTCAATAAATATGTGTTTAGAATGTATTAAAAGGAATACAAACACATAAAATCAAAATATGCAACATACAATAATTAAAAGGTACATCTAAAAGAAACCAAGAGAATGAGAAGGACAAATTGTCAAATTGTACACCATAAAAGTACATATAAAAGAGGCCAAAGGAATGAGGAGGACAAATGGAGAGCAGGAGTGAGTGCAAATTAGAGAGGTGGACATTACCTGATTGATGTGTGGTGGCAAAGGGCTTCACAACACACATAAAAATGTGATTGAAGTCACTAATACAAAGGATAATAACACTTCTGAAAAAGAGAATGTAGATTTAGAAAAAACATGTTCAAAATCAGACAAAATATCCATTGTAGTAAGGAAGTGCAATACTACAATCAGTAAGCACTTCAATTAAAAACCTTCCATGTGACAACCATTTAAATAAAACATCCGCTGGATGTGAAGCCCTTTGTATTCCTTTTAATACATTCTAAACACATATTTATTGAATTTATGTTTTTGTCGGATCAATTATGTTCATGGTAATGTGGCAGGTGAAGGCCTGTGATCCACAGTGTCTGAGATAAGCAAGCAGGCCTAACTAGCTTGACCTGTAAATGAAGTCTGTGGAGAGGCCCATAGGAATTGCAATCCCCCAATATGCTGCTATAGAATTAGAACTCAATAAAGTATTGAATTTAGCTTAGACAAGCAGAACAGATGGAAAAATACAGAAAAATATGTTTAAAACTGCTGATAGAGAAATTACAGAGCCCTGCTTCCCTACACGTACAAACTAGCTCAATGGCCTTGAAAGAAGGAAAGTAACAAGTTGGTGAACTAGCCATTGTAATTGGGACTAGAAGGGGGGTGAGCAGGTGCTGAGCCCACTCAAAGAACATAATTGGATAATCTTATCAGTACCGGGACCAATAGAAGGGGTACGGGAGGTACGGGAGGTTACCGGGACCAATGAAATGTTTTTCTATACCTAGAATGGAGCAAAAGTCTATAAAAGTTGTTGTATTACCAGAGAACATCGCTCAGCCATTTTGAATTTGACTTTGCTTGAGACTTGTGCACAAATAAATGATTTGGACCTTCTGAACAGACTCCTGGTATTATTGGTTTGTCTGAACTCTGCTGCTACATATTCTTGGTGCATTGGCCGGGAAGGTGTGGTAATAGAGGGTATATAGGGCAATATACCACGACTTTCCGCCTCTACAGGTTTGGTCCTGCCGGGATCGCGCCCTTCCGACGGGGGCTTGCTCCCTGGCACCACCGGTCCCTTGTATCGGAGGGAGCTAGTCGGACCTCGGCGGGTGCCGGGCCCGGCTGGAGCCAACACCTCGAACCCGAGTGAGGGGAGTCCGAGGTCCAACTCATGCGCTTGCTTGGGGAGCTTGAGGACCGGATCCGGTGAGTAGAGTTTTGATTTTAGCATGTGTCTAAACAGATAAGTAAGAACAGTACTGCCAATCTAGCATGAACTTGCATGAATTTAGCATGAATTTAGCACTAGCATTCGCATGAAAGAGAGCTTGATCAACTCTCAAATACGGGCCGAATACCCCTGCGTAAGTAAAGCAGGGCGAAACCCCCGTCTTCTAGCATTCGCATTTGCATGATACTAGTCAGAATAGATAGGAATAAATGCATTTTGGGATACGTTGCTAGCATGATTGTGTGAATGAAGTGTGAATGAGAGGTCTGGCAGCACGGACCAAGCGAAGGCGGACCCCTGAGTAACGCAGTTCCTGACCTGGCGACCGCGTTCAGGTCGTAAAAAGGGGGAAGCGATTGTCGTCTTGTCTTGTTATTTGTTTCCCTTATATGTTTCTAGGGCCGTGAGGACCCCTTACCCACGGTCCACCCTCCTTTTCCCTTCTGTCTGTTGTTGCGCGCACACATCGAAATGGGAGGGGCGGGGTCTACTAGGAACACTCCATTAGAATGTATGATCGCACATTTTAAAGAAGGATATTCCGGAGATTATGGTATTAAAATGACTGCAGCCCGTTTACAGATTTTGTGTACTAGGGAGTGGCCCGATCTAGACCCTAGCTGGCCCCGAGAGGGAACCTTTAATGTAGGAATTATTCAGTTAGTACACCATAGAGTGCGAGTAGCGCACCCCGATCAGTACCCTTATATAGATTCCTGGTTAAGTATTTGTGAAAATCCGCCCCCTTGGGCAAAGCGCTGTTATGAAGAGCAGTGCAGAATAATGTTAGCAAAGATAGATCATAGTCAGAAAATAGAACAGCCAAGAAAGAAAGGGAAAGGTGAGAAGTCCAGGAAGAAACCCATCCTGGTAGATCCTGATTCCCCAGAAGTAATTACCCGACAGCCCCAGGCCCAACGCCCCAGGAGGGTAGTCCCGCGTCCTCGTCCTGCCCAAGAGCCCCGGAGACAGCGAGAACAGGACCCAACCCCTGAGCCATCACCCGAAGAGCAGGTAGATGAGCTCCCTTTAGATGAAGAAGGTAATTCTACTGAGACTGAAGAAAAAGGAGAATCAGATACAGAAACAGAAAAGGAAGAAACTGAAAATTCCCCAAGTGATACTGATAGTGTAAAAGCGGCTGCTAGTGTTAGCTTGCCAGCAAAAAGTAAATCTAAAGTAAAGCATGTAGAGAAGAAGAAAATAACCCCTGACAAGAAAGTTACGAAAATATCTCTTAGATCCCAAAAGACATCTACTGCCAAGATGATGCCTTTACGGCAAGTCCCGGGAATACCCGTAAGAAATGAGGACAATGAGGTGGTACCGGGGCCCCTAAACTATATGTATGTCCCCTTCTCCACTACTGATTTGTTGAATTGGAGGACACATTATGCCTCCTATACCAATAAGCCCCAAGAACTTACAGAATTAGTGAATACTATTATGGAAACTCACCAACCAACATGGGCAGATTGCCGCCAGCTCCTGTCCACCTTATTTACTACAGAGGAGCGGACACGAATTAGAAAAGCAGCTATTGACTGGTTGGCAGATAACCCTGTAGCGCCAGGGGAAGGGGAAGAAAGAATAGATAATCGGGAAGCGGCCCAGAGAGAATTCCCGAATGAAGACCCCCGATGGGATCCAAATACAGAAAGAGGATCTAGAGCCCTAGCCCGTTTTCGCCAAGGCTTTATACAAGGCCTGAAAAGGGGGGGCCAGAAAGCTATGAACCTTTCCAAAGTTACTGGAGTTATTCAAGGTATAGACGAGAGCCCAGCAGTGTTTTATGAAAGATTAACTGAAGCATATAGAATGTATACTCCCTATGATCCCGATGCACCAGGAAGCTTGTGCATGGTAAATTCTGCTTTTGTAAATCAATCACAACCAGATATTAGACGTAAATTACAGAAATTAGAGGGGTTTGCGGGCATGAATGCAACTCAGTTACTGGAAGTAGCTCATAAAGTGTATGTGAATCGTGATAATGAAAGAGAGAAAGAATGTGATAAAAAGATGAAGAAGAAAGCTGATTTTTTGGCTGCGGCCATAGTTGAACAGAAACGGGGAGGTTTCCCTAGTCGACGAAGCAGAGGAAGGGGGCGAGGCCGAGGTGGAAGCCAGCCCCATCTAGGCATAAACCAATGTGCCTACTGCAAGGAGGAAGGACATTGGAGAAATGCATGCCCGCAACTCGAAGACGCCCACCAAGATGACGAAAACAATCATCAATGGAGAGAAGAAAGACGAGGCCATCCCCGAAATCGCGGAGGAACCAATCGGGAGCAATACCAGCGAGAAAGAGGAGAAGCTGTACAAGCATTAACTACGACAGCCCATGATGAAGATGACGTGGATTAGGACAGACCGGGCTCCGAATTTGCTTTAAGTCTCCAGGAGCCTATGGTCGGAATACAAATAGGAGACCAAGTTATGAACTTTATGGTTGATACTGGAGCAGAACATTCAGTAGTAGACAAGAAAATAGCCCCATTCTCCACAAAAGCAGTCACCATTGTAGGAGCAACTGGTGCTAAAGCTACAAAACCTTTTCTTCAGAATTGCATATGCAGTCTAGGAGGACAGCAAATAACTCATCAATTCCTTTACATGCCTGAATGTCCAGTGCCATTACTGGGACGAGATATGTTAGCCAAGCTACAAGCCCAAATATCCTTTACCGAAAGAGGAGAAATGCAAATGACCGTGAATTCTCAAGCCAAGCCAGCAGGAATAATGCTGCTTACAGTTCCCCGAGAAGAAGAATGGAGATATTACAGTGATGAATCTGCCCAAGATACCTATTTTGAACAAACTTTGAAAAGCATTGATGCCCCACCTGGAGTATGGGCAGAAGGCAGTCCTCCAGGCCTAGCCAAACATATAGCTCCAGTAATTGTAACTCTCAAACCTAGTACTACACCAGTACACGTCAAGCAGTACCCTCTCCCAAGAGCTGCAATTGAAGGCATCCACCGCCACTTGCAAAGATTACCAGAGCATGGCCTACTAAAAGTATGTCAATCCCCATGGAACACTCCACTTCTGCCAGTGAAAAAGCCTGGAACAGATGACTACCGCCCAGTGCAAGATCTAAGAAGAGTGAATGAAGCAGTTGAGACCATACATCCAGTTGTACCCAATCCTTACACTCTTCTAGGACTGATACCTGCTGAAGCTACCCACTTTACTGTTCTGGATTTAAAAGATGCGTTCTTTTGCATAAGATTAGCCCCTGTAAGTCAGATATTATTTGCATTTGAATGGCAGGACCCTATCTCTGGAAGAGGGGGCCAACTTACTTGGACACGATTACCACAAGGATTCAAGAATTCGCCTACCATCTTTAGTGCTGCACTAAATCAAGACCTTTCAAGTTATCCAGTGGCCCCGGGAAAGAGAGTGCTTCTCCAATACGTGGATGATCTGTTGATAGCTGCTGTATCAGAAAGTGAGTGTATACAAGCCACCAAAGACCTCTTGCAACTACTAGATGAAGCTGGATACAAAGTTTCCAGAGCAAAAGCACAATTATGTCAAAAAGAAGTGAAATACTTGGGCTTTCGTATAACCCAAGGAAGCCGAAGATTAGGCAGGGAGAGAAAAGAAGCAGTATGCAGAATCCCAACCCCAACTACCAGAAAGCAAGTCAGAGCTTTTCTGGGAGCAGCAGGATACTGCCGAATCTGGATTCCCAACTTTGCCCAAATTGCCAAACCATTGTATGAAGCCACAAAAGGAGAAGAAAAATCGCCACTAGAATGGGGACCTGAGCAGGATACAGCCTTCAAGACGTTAAAGGAAGAATTGATGTCATCACCAGCCCTTGGATTACCAGATGTCCACAAACCTTTCCATTTGTTTGTACATGAAGCACAAGGAAATGCCTTAGGCATGTTGACTCAGAAATTGGGAAATTGGGAGCGACCTGTAGCATACCTATCGAAGCAATTAGACACTGTGGCCAAAGGATGGCCACCTT